>CM024685.1:29054822-30437322 GCA_014182735.1 Corymbia maculata
TGCTGGCGCGTTTGGGCTAGTTGAAGATGGCTGGACGATGAAGAAAAAGGGAAGAAAGCGACAAGATAGGGAACAAGACAAAATAAAAAGAAAAAATATTTAAAATCATATTTTGACTAAAACAACCTAATCAAAATATTTAGCAGAATGGCAAACGGTAAATTTGAGCTCTTACTTAAATAAATAATAATCACTTTGTGACATTATTTGAAAATAATAATTATTTTAAGTTCTTTTTGAAATAAATTTAATTTGAGTCATTATTTAAAAAAAAAAAAGTAGGCAACTTCGGGCTTATATTTAGAATTTTTCCTACTAACCCATCAGAGCACCCAATTTTCATTTTAAGTACCGAGGGTGTTGAACTTTCTATTTAGGCATTGTCCGTACTCCGTAGAGGGCAATGTTTTATCGTTTTGTTTTTATCTTAAATTATTTTATTTTTTGCCAGATTGTAGGGGGAAAAAGTAATTAACGAGAATAAAATATTTCTTTGACAAAAAAAGAATAAAATATTTGGAGTCAGTGCTGACGTGGCACGTGGTTTTGAATTTTGTCTCCCAGAGGAGAGGAGAGTCGATTTATTGAAGGCGCGCGCTAAAATATTTTTGGAATGGACGGCTCGTGTTGGGCTCTGCCTATCGAACGGTTTGTATTCCTCATGCAATTTATCCCAACTGAACTAATGCTAGAATCATCCATAATTTAATAAAGAAGTTTTTTGACAAGGAAACGGATGACGTAATGTGAAAATCTACTCTTCTTGTAAATTTTTTTCGTCAAACACTTCTTGCAATATCTAGAAGTTTTTTTTTATCAAAAAATTACAATTTTATTAAAATGTTTCCGAATAATTTCTTATCATTTTGAAGTCAAAAAGTTACTAAATATGCGGTTGGAATATTAATCGTTGATCGGAGAAAAGTTAATGTCCATACAAAAATTATTAGATGTGAGAAAAGCTTACTAAAATGTTTTAAGATTTAATTTATGCATGGGATATTACCAATGACAATAAAAAAATCAATGTTTTTAATGCGTTAAGATGGATTTTTACAAACCAAGAAAAGAATAACTTACATGCGTAATAATAATTCTAAAAGAAAAGTAAGTTTTAAGGGCTATTAACCACTATATATCTTGGATTAGTATACCCATGCTGCACTTATCTCAAATTGTCGTAAATTTTGGATTTTTTTTTTTGATAAATGTGACACGGTACACTCGTTTAATATAAATGTGGCATTTATGTACTAATTTAGTATTTTTGTGTGGTAAAATTAGTTTGGATAAATGCAATACAAATGTATTAGTTGGAGATTTTTCGTGACATAAAAATTAGTTTGGAATTTATGTGAAATTAGTGTACCACGTGGAAGTTTTTGTAATATGAAAATTAGTTTGCAGTAAATGTAATATGAATATACCAATTTAAAGTAAATTTGATACGAATGTATCAATTTGAAAATTTTGACGGTCTTATCTTATATTTAAAATACACGCAGTGAGTATCATGTATTGTCAATTTCATCTATTTTTCACTAAATAAAAACGGTGATGATGACTACAGTGTTCGACTTTCTTTTTAAGCAATAGAAGTGTTGGTCTATTTTAGCGTCGTCCGAAGAGGGCTCTATTTTCTTAATTTTTTATTTTAGGTTGTTTTAATATTGGAAAAATGCCATGAAAAACCCTGAACCTTACCATGTGTGACACATTTATCATAAACTTTTTTTGTGACACAAAAAACCCTAAAATTTGTAATGTGTGATACATTTATCCAAAATTTTACCCCGTGTGACACATTTACTCTAAACTTTTTTTTGTGCCACCAAAAACCCTAAATTATGTCACGTGTGATAATTTTACCCTGAACTATATTACTTATGACAAATTTACCCCAAATTTTTTTGGACTAAAAGGCATTTTTGTCATTTTTTTTTTTTTTATTGAATGGAGGAAGCTAGCGAGGGTCGCCCTCGCCCGACGTCGGCGTCGGCTTCCTCCATTCATTAAAGAAAAAAAAAAAAAAAATAAAAATGATGAAAATGCCCTTCAGCTCAAAAAACTTTGGAGTAAATTTGTCATAAGTAATATAATTTAGAGTATAATTGTCACGAGTAACATAAAAAGTTTAGGGTAAATGTCACGACCCCCTTACCTCAAGGCGTCGAGTTGCGAGTTATTTTGCGACATCCCAGGTTTTGTCGCTATCCCGAATTCATTTGTCTCATGATAATTTGCAAGCGGAATGCATAACATCATAATTTTTCCCCGACACACAAACAATATGGGAACGTGAGATACACACCATAAACTTCTATTATATTATACACATGGGAAAGAGTACACGGTTAGTTTTGGCCTCATATTCTACATCAAAACTTGGGCCATTTTACAACATCACAAACTCCGCTATGGAGGTACTAGCCCAAAATTTGGGAACCCTATTGCCGCTACTTAGTCGGTATACATAAAAGCCTAATCCGAGTCTTCAGATGGGTTGTCCTCCTCGTCATGGCTGGGAATGTCAAGTTCGCAGAGCGGTCCAACCTAAGCTCCATCATACCATCTATACCATGCCTCAAAGAACATAATGATTAACTCACTATATCCTTTTTCGACCCAAACCGTTGACGTGACTTTTCGATATGTGATGTCCGTTTCTACATCTATTATGTCGTATGTGATGCATCAATTTTCACAGGACACCCAAAGTAAATTGCCATTCTTGCTAAGTACCTGTAAGAAAATATGGATGAATACTTGGAATACTCAGTAAGCATAGTCCTTACTTTCGACTAGCATATCACAAAATCATCACTCCAGTCAAGCATTTCATGCAAACCATGTCGAAGGCAACCCAATTTCAAAGATGTAAACATGCTTTTTGTATATGAAATGGCATCTCTTGCTATGATTCGTGAACATGATGCATGCCATGAGCTCATGTACTTCTAGCTCTTCTTTCTTACTTATGCGTGTCATATTTATTCATCTTTTCTCTCGTGCTCGGGACTCGAACCCAAGTCTTCCCGGTGCCGTCTTAGGATTCAAATCCAATTCATTCCGGACTTTCTAACCGGGCTCTTGGCTACTTGGCGGCCTCTGGGACTTAAACCCAGTTAATATGCTTGGGACTCGAACCCAAGTCTCTAGTCAGATTTTCTTAAATTTTCTTATCTTTGCTCTAGTACCTATCCCTTTGTGAGGGTGGACTCGAGCCTCATGCACATGCCATGAATTATGCCTCTCATGCTTAAACATAATGCACATGCCATGAAATTATGCTTCTCATCCTCAAACATATTGCACGTGTCATAAAATTATGCTTTTCATGCTCAAATATATTGCACATGTCATAAAATCATGAATTCTCTTGACAATAATAACACAAACGAGCCCAAGCCCAAGGTTTCGCTCGAGTAGCAAGGATAGAGGAACCCGCACCAATCCAAGATGTGAATTCGGTACGCCTCAATACCGAATCACATCTTATGGCTATGGGCGAATCTCGACTTGTATCGAACAAAAGTAATGAACTGTGACTTCGTTCCAATCATACAAGAATCCAAATACATGAACAAAGCATATAATACATCATTTTCAATCGACCTACCCTCGGTTTGTTCGAGAGAGTTTCCTAGGGTCGATGACATCATGAACGATACTAGAAAAAGGAAGAAATTATACTTACCCTGATGACCCTTGAACTAAGAACACAACTAGGTAGTGGCGGCTTGGCTTGGGAACCGAAGAAGAGAGAGCGAGAGGCGTGGGATGAGAGGCGGCTAAGAGAGTGGAGGAGAAGGAAAATGTATGATAAAAAATGAAAATTGAATAGCTCTCCTCCTATTTATACTACCCGGTGTCATAATTACTGGTCCAAGTGGTCCATTCCGAAGCTTCCAAGTGGCTCGTCTAAGAACCTTAAGTGGCAAACCTACCCCACCAATAATTGAGCCTAAAGTGTTCAGGTGGCCTAGAAATGAATTATTTGGCGGTCTAGGCTCCTAGGTGTAATTATTGGCGGCCCACTTTGCACTTTCTCATTGGTCCATGTGTAATCCGCCCTCATCATTTCCCCCTAGATATTTTTTACCGCAATCACAAGGTTTGAAAAGCAAGAGATAAGGCTTATCCAATAACATTAATGAGGGTTTCTATAAAATTCTCTCTTTTGTCATTTTCTTAATCAAGAAGGCGGTCCGAGAATTCTACCATCCGAGTCGATTTCGGGGCCGGAAAATGGATCATATGACATGTCTTGAAAAACCAATTTACACATGCCCGGGGTTTGGGCCACATACTCCAAATTTGCCCAAACCGCTTCCTTGGGCGGTGGGTCGGCCATGAGGTTTCCCTCATAATTCGAATTAGTTCAAGGTTAATTCCAAGGCTACCCATTGCCTAGCATTAAGTCAAGGCACTTATGGACCTTAGGAATTACGATGGAATAGCTGGGTTTATCCCGAGGCTCATTCCGATTGGCGCCCGATCCATCCGTATGGTTCATGGTCGGTGCATTATCGATCCATGATCGGACTTCATTAATTCAAGGTTCATTTCCGGTCACTAAGAATTAAATAGGGAATGATGCATTTTTGGTCGGAAGATGGTCGCTTTTGGTCAAGTCGGATCGTCCATGGATCGATACATAGTCAGGCGGACTCACTCGCGGCCAGGCACTATGACCGATCGGATCGACCCATGGACCATCCGCAAATCCAAAATCGTCTCATGATCAATTCTCATGACCGAAAAGTCATCTTATGAGCTGGTAGTTTGTTCCCATTGGTGTGGTCGGTATACTTTTCATGGCCTGACACTTGACTAGTTCATGATTGGTCGGTCGATCAGACCATGACTGATCTTTAATCCTTGCCGATCAAACCAATTGATCCATGGCCAACAACCCATGGTCAACTCATTCAGGACTTTATGACCAATCCTTATGGGGTCGGTTTTCGAGGATATCACAGTAAATGTGTCACACATGGTAAAATTTGGGATTTTTTTGTGTAAAAAAAAGTTTAGGGTAAATGTGTTACACAAGGTAAAGTTCAGGGATTTTTCATGGCATTTTCCGTTGAATGTTTGTTGTATTCCCCCGGGGAGAATCAATAAATAAAATAATTAGGGACGGCGTTGACATGGCACGTGGCCTTAATGCGAGTCAAGGAAAGGTCACCTAGAATTAGACCCGATCAATAAGGTAGGCTTAGGCGAGTCAAGCCTACAAAATTATGGAATAGACCACCCCACGGCGCGATAGTATTGAATTTTCCATATAAATCCATTCAATCTTGAATAGGCCAAATTGGATGGGCCGGCCCTAAGAAAGGAACTACTTGACCGGACCTACTCGTTCAGAAAGTTCAGGCAAGCCAAGCCTAGAACCAATGACTGAACCAATCACGACAAAATAATACTAAATTAAATAAATTTGAATAGGCAAAGTTGGAAGAGCTGACGATCCTAAAAAGGGAACTATTTGTCTAAAGGGCCCCTTAGAAGACTTAGGTGAGCCCACCAGCATGTTGCGTATCAATCATTTGTACATTCAATCGTCCTAAGTCCGCAGCTCCCGAAATTAGATTTTGATACAAAAAAGTAAATAATGATCCATTTATATCGAATTGACATACATATTTATTTTTGATTAATCGCGTGGGATAAGCAACTTCGCATTAAAAAGAATATGGTACTGATAATTTCGCTTTTATTCCTTTAACTTATGCCAATAACGTCATTTAATCATTAAACCTTATTTATTTTTGGTCCAATTTTATTTAAATTGAATGAACTTGCATGTCTTGTGCAGCGAGAAATGCCCTTTTGGTTCGCATTATTACGCCAATACTAGGGAATGCAATGGGAATTGCCCAGATCGAACTAGTTGATTTTGGGTGATTCTTAGAGGTCCCGATCCAATCCGCGGTTATGGGTAACAGACTAATCATTTATGTATATTTTTTATTTTTAATTTCTAAACAACCCTAAATAAGGATATTTGTTTTCAAGTTTATGCGTATTTTTTGGGGAGTTTTGTGTTCTTTATAACTATGATTAAATAGAGGTCTTGATTTGAAAGATTGAAAGGGTTTAACTCTTGCTACGATTGAGTTCAAAAAAGCAATATTGGAGAAAAATATGTCGAGACACAAGTCCGAACTAGAGTACATATATTTTTGAAAGCTCACATAAGACATGTGTATATACACACATCGGATTGGACCGATTGGTCTAGTCCAATTCCCAATTTGAGGACCAATCAGTCTAGTCCGCGGTCTTAAAAATTGAGAACCGGCTCTCTCAATCTAATTTCTGATTTATAGGTGGGACCGAACCGGATTGAGAATTAATTACCTTAAGCCGATACATTTTCAACGATTTTTGATAGCGCGAAAGTTCAAAAAAAGGAAAAAAGAAAGAAATCGAAAAATCAACACTCTAAGCAGCGGTGGTGGCGCCGGCGCCGGAGCCACAATCGCCGCCTCAGGACGGCGAGGGCGGCAGTCACCGTCCTCGTATCTGCCCACATCGAGAGAGAGATGGTTAACTTGTCATTCTCGCACTGTTTCTCCGTCCGTCGATGGCGGAACAGAGTTAAGTGCTAGTCGATATGCTTGGCATCTCCCCGTAGCTTGGGCGATTCTACGCATGTCATGCTGCTGCCCTGCTGCTTCATCCATGGGGTTTTGAATTTGCAGGCTTCCCCTTATCGGAACTCGACAGAATCAGCACGCCAAAACCCACGACGAAGCTGCAATGGTGTCAAGGCGTGCACGGGACTGCCTCGTTATCATGTTATCCAGCGTTAGGAGTTTCTTTCTCCTTATGTCTACAGCTGTCGAGGGTCATATCAAATCCCTATTGTTTCTGCATTGGATGTTATCTCAGTCAGACAGCAACAGGGCTCTTCGGCGATTGCATCGATGCATCGAAAAAGCGGGTAGTTTCCGCGTTACCGTATGGAATCAAGCATCCATGCTTGGTATTGATATGTGCCTCTTTCACACTTTTAGACCACCAGACGTTTTTCCCTGCACAAAGTCGAGAAAGAAGCGTTTGGGTTGAAATTAGGCTACAAGTGAATGCTTCGGCCTATAAAAGATGATGGATTGCCTGTTGTAATGTGGGTTTTGCTTCATTAGACTCCATGCTGCAGATTTATACTGAAATGAATTCCATTTCTTTCATCGTAAGTAAAAGCCACTTAAAACTTTTCACATCTTTGTGCATTCATCTTCATATTGAAAGTGTATCCTGAATCCTGATTACTTACAGTTACATAAGAAGGATATGATGTCTGAAAAGTGAAAAGTAAAAGGTTTGAGCCAGAAATGTGTGCCATCAGTGGTGATACGGTCTGGAAATGAAGAGGGTTCCTGTTCTTGGCATTGCGACTGTTGCAAGTTCTTCTAAAGTGATTATCCTGTGCGCTACAGCTGTTAACAGGGCTATTGGTTGAATAGAAGGGATGGATGCATTCTAATTTTGCATGCTAGGCTAGACATCTTCCTGACAGTGAATTTGTGTTTTGTCCTCTTATATCCATCGTTTGCTGTTGTGCTTCTTGCATTGGTCATAGCTTGTAACTGATCCTTCCTTTGTTGTTCATGTAGCTTCTATGTCTTTTTTACTTTTTCAAATTCAGCAAAATGAGCTAATGAGCAGTGGATACCACTTCTAGTTTATGGTAATTGTGAATCCAATGTCGTGTATGGTGTGATGTTTGGTTTATCTATTAGAAAGTTGAATGATCTTTTGCTGTTGTCTTATTGTAGAAACAAGAACAAAAGTGATGCATGATGATGGAGCTTAAACAACAGAGAGGAGATTCTTATGTACAGTGTTGTCATGCTTTAAACCAAGCATTCTCCCTGTTTCCCCATTTTAATTTATCAAGATTTTGCACAAGATGAGCTCATATTCTCCATTTTCTCCTTTTGGAGGAAGATGCACACTGAGTATCAAACTATGATTGCAAATTGGAATTACTAGTGAAGCTACAAAATGAGACTAAGCCCAAATATAGACTTATGGTTGAAGTGGAGTTCAAGTCCAGCCAACATGGTCGGAGATTTGAGATCTTAGAGATATTGAGGTACAGCAAGCAATATATATACTTTCGATTTTTTCAATTACCATCGCACTAGGAAGCATTTTGACTTAGTTTCGAGATAACCCACCCCTCCCCTTCCCTGGGGGCGGCCCCCCCAACAAGAAGTATTAATGGCTTATTTGTCAATAGATCAGGGGTTCTTGCAGCTCTAGTTTAATTTTAGTACATCTATGTTAAAGGTACTGACACAGGTGTTTTTAGCTGAACTTGCTGAATGTGGAAATTGGAAAGTTCACTTTGATATCTCTTTGTGATGTTTGAGAAATGGAAGTTTGACTGCGCTTTGATAGAAGACTAGGGCTAGACCAATATGTTTCCACTTTGTCCAATTTTATCCCTCTTTAACACTATCTTTGGTGTTTAGGTTAATTAAGTCGGCCACAGTTTTGACTGAAGTTGGACTCCAGTAGAGAATCTGACAATACACTAGTTATTTGTGCTGAAAAATAACCCTTAGGATGCATGTTGTTAGCAATTTGATGCACTTTTTCACTTAGGAAAGGATTTTGCCATAGCACTGAGACAGGCAGTATTTGTAGACCAAAGAGAAAACATGGTTAAGGTGTGTGTCTGTTCGAGTAAAAACCTTGATGTGATTTTCACACTGTATTATTTCAAGCATCTGTTACGACCACACTGTTTTGGCTGGGTTGGGGGGGTTAATCTTGACCTTGGAAACAAACGACTTCCCCGATGGATGTTAAGAGGTGGGGGGGTTAATTTTGGTCTTGCCACGAATAGGAATTGTAAAATGCTCAGTCAATTATAACGTGGTGCAAGCAACAGGGCATTGAAGAAGAGCACTGGTCCTAGACTCTTGGCCTTTCGGGGTTTTCTAAGGCCATTGTTCGATGCCAATTTTCTAGGATATCTTTTGGCTCAATTTGGTTTGAAACTTGAGAGAATTAATTGAAGAGACTTCGATTATTTGATTAAGTGGTTCTTACTGTGGATGATAAGCTAGCTACTAGCTTTATCTTTTAACTTAATCATGACACAATACAAACGCAAAAGTCTATGCTGCTCAATTTGAGTGGGTGACATTTAAAAGTTCTCTTCTTGTACGTGTCAAAGGCCTAAACGATATGGACCTGAAAAGGTAGATGCAAGCTCTCATGGAATGACAACGGACACTTGGAGGATACAAGTGCTGACTTGTGGAGAATTTAACTTGGGACGTAAAGACTGTATCCTAAATGATGGTCCTGCCCTTCTCCTTTCACACTTGTATGCCCTAAGTTTCTGTCTGAGATTGGTGGAAATACCTCTAGTTTCTGTATACAGTGCTTCAAATATAGTGGTGCTTTTGATCTTTTATATGTCTAAGATCCATGACAGTTTGTCGTCACTCGTAGTCATATTGGAAATGGTGTTTACTATTAGTTTCAGAGGGGTGAAAAGGATGATTAAATCAGTAGTGCATGTATGGCAAATGGTGATTATTGCCATTGTCTGCAAGGTTGATCTTTCAGTAATCATGCAACATACAATTATTGCTGATCTTCTTGACCACAACATAATGAAGGAGAGATGTTGAAGCATGCCTTTTGATTAAACGATGCTGGATAACTTTTTTGGGCCAGTGGATTTATTTATCACGTCATACTTAAGGTAGTACTCCGGGTAGGCGAATGTGGGTTAATGTATACCTAAATGGCGAATGACGTGTGTAATGGTGTCAATGAACACCAAAGTATGTCATTAAGTATGTACCTGTCAAGTTCCATTGAGTAAGCATTGCACAAAGAAGACGATTGAGTGTAATAAAATACAATTCCTAAAGTCCGGCTATTCTTGTAGAGATGATTGGTCAATTGCACAATGATCCAGTCAAGTGATTGGATGGTTTTGACCAATCTAGGACTCTCATTATGACAATCTTAGATTCACTTTCTCCCGATAGCATGTCGACTGGTATAACTAGTCGGCACGTGGACGATGCTGGAAAGACAAAAAGAAACCTATTGATTACACGGTCGCATATGCCGCAAAGTAAAGCTCATAATTTAATCGTAGGATGTCCTTTTATGGTTTAATAAGCCAGTGAAATGCGATGTAATGCCGCCCCACTTATCAAGCCGGATGGCCAAGACGGTCCTGCTAAGTATTAATAAAACTTTTCTGGGTGGACACCAGTTTGACCCCTCTAAATTCTTGTGTTGTTTATTGTTGTTTTGGTTGGAGATTGTTCTAGCGCTTGAGTAAACATGTTAATGGGGGCATTACTCTTATTGATTATTGTACCGAAAAGCTATGCGGAAAAGAGAGAGCATACTTTTCACAATTCAGCTTAGAATATCTTACCGGACGATATTTTAATGTCTAAATGGGGGTACGGAGCGATCGTCTGTTTCATAATTGAGCTAGAATAATCCTTGCCACCACTGTATAGGCAGTTGTTGCGTAAGATGGTTCTATTACGCGTCTTGATCTCTGTTAGACTCAGCTCTTGCCATAGAAAGATCACATTACTATTGTTTTGCTGACGAGGAACCAAGGCAAAAGGTAATGGGTAGGTAATGGTTATAGGCATTACTAGTTGCCTGAGACCTTTTTAGGGTCCAGATGTCCTGTGTCTTCATTGTTAATTTCTTCACCTCCTTAATGGACAGCAACCAGAAAGAGCTTCTGTCAACCTGTTTCCCTAACGCAGCTCGGTCTTTTTGTACTCCTCACACATCCAAGGCCTCATGGAAGCCCTGAATACAAGTTTCCAGGAGCAAATTTTCAAAGACATCAGATGTGAAAAGACAGAACTTACGGCGATGCCCGGTAGCCGGTGATGGAAAGATGTGCACAAAACCTAACGTTGAAAGGATGTGATATGGATGCCTGGTTGGCCTCTTAGATGAAGCCAAAACAAACGTATCATGGCAAGCGGCTGTCTTGCCCAATTTTCTTGGGCTTGTTTCAAATCTATCTTGACAATTTTCGATGAAAAAAAACCTATTGAAAAATCATGAACCACGCAAATAACGGGGAACTAGACAAGAATGACTTGAAAAATTGCGTTACGCAATGGCGTAGACTGTTGAATGGTCACCAAACAGTCATCCGTATCCAGGGTTCACTAATTCTCGCGAGTTAGCAAATAAAGGAGGACGCCGAGTATCGGACATGGGGGTTCTATTGAGACTACCATAGCCCGAATCTGTTTCCTCCATCTTATACCGCAAAATTTCCTCCTGCTACATCTGCAATTAAACAGAGGAGTTTCTTCTGTATGAATGTATGGCAGGAAATTCTCTTCGACCTGTAAGATAGATTGCGTTCATTAACATTCTGCTCAAAGTTGTAAGGCACCTTACAAGAAATGGAAGGTCTGCGTCAGCTTATCCACCAACCGTCATTTTCAAGAAAGAACAATGGTGGGTTATCCTCCACCCACATGGAACATGACTTCGGTATACATACGCTCGCAAGCGTTGTCTTCCCGGCCCTTTTTAGTCCGCTCAAAGATTGTCTTGACCTGACTACTTGTGGATGATAACCTGGTTGTTTCATCAAGAGATGCTGAGCTTCGATGTGGCACCTATGGCACGCTTCCGCAAGTAGGTACCATTTCCAGCATTGCAAACAAAAGTGTAGATCACAAATTTCCTTGGATGAAGATGAATGGTTCGACTAAATCTGTGTCAAAAACCACCAAGAACCGCCAGTCATCCCTTCTTTATGCTTTTCCATGGATCCAGTTGGAGCCCTTGAACCTCTGCCTATTTCGGTTTAACTCGCAGCACGGTTTTGAGGGATTCTGAATCAAGTCGTTTCTGATGTGAGCTATTCCGCATTGAGCAGCGATAGGAATGTTCCCTGTAGTAAAATTATGCATTTGGCAATCGAGTAACTCAAGTAACGCAGACTAACATGCGGCAAATATGCTAATATGGGCAGTATTAAAGGCAACTTCAGATTGAGCTGGCTACTCCTGTGACTGAAAATCTCAATTTGGGAACAAGTTGAAAGAAGCAAGAACTCATGCCGCAATTTGCTTAGAAAGGACACTCTAGAGTACCTCTCCTCATCCAAGATTCAATTAAAGCAAGCAGAAAGAAAGAACTTCCCCATTTCAACTTCTTTAATTGCACGTGTGAAGGATTAACATTCAGTTAATTGCAAATGAAAAATTCGAACTTTATATTGCTCTCGCATGAGTGGGGAGTGAACTGTAATAAGGTTGCATCTTCATCAGATATCCTCAAAATTTTTCTGCCCTTTTTTGCTGATTTTGCCCTAGTCTTCCTAGTCTAGAGTGAAAATCTTATCAGAAAAGTGGTCCCTCCTTGTCTCCAAATCGCAGCAGTAAAATTGGCCAGGTGGCCCTTTTGCTCTACTTCTAGTTTGCAAATAATATGAATAAATTCAAAGTTGAAATTTTTATACGGATATTTCCATAAAATTCAGAGATATCCAAAATAAAATGATAATTACACCATAAGCCAGAAACTGCCATAAGATGCCATACGTCTGACTGTTAAATCTCCGCCCTTCCTTCCTTATCACACCAACCTCTCTTTCTCTCTCTCTCCCTCTCCCTCTTTCTCTCCTTCTCTCTCTCCTCATTTCTTCTCCTCCCTTCTCACCGTTTCTTCGTAGTGGATGAGAGCTTCATTGCGAATTGCTCAACCCACTTCTCCATTTCTCAATCTTTGAAGCACTTCTATCATTGCAGCGACCATCTCAATCAGGTTCTTGCACGCAATCTTGGTTTTTCCCACGCAGTTGGGATGCAACCGTACGCTACTGGCGCTTTCAAGTTCAGAGCTTTTATTGTTCATCAAAGAGACCCTTTTCTCTTGCTTCTTCAATGCTTAAGACCAAGACTTACTCTCTATTTCTACTCTTTCTAACTTTTTAATACAGTCGGTGCTTGTCGCGTCCGTCCTCATCTCTTAATGCCAATACCGGACATTAGTGTAATTCTCAAAACAACAAGATTGTAAATTTCGAGTGCAACGGTCGCATTCTCTTGTAGAGTTATCTGAATTATTCGTCCTTCGTCTAATCAGCTGAGTCGAGTTAATAATATCCGAAAGTTAATCTGTGGGTTCTTCTGAAACCGCCAGTCAATAAAGTATCAGAAAAGAAAGTAGCTGGAGAGAACTCTATTCCTTTTCATTTCCTCTGTATTATTGATTCTGTGTAGTGAACGGGAAGGATAAGGCGATAAGGTCATCTCTGCTGTTAATTTGAAGGTAGAGTTTAAAGAAGACGACCGCTCGAGCTTTACTTCAATCAGGAGAAGGTCAAGAATGGCGCCCAGGAACAACCGCGGAAAGGCCAAAGGAGAGAAGAAGAAGAAGGAAGAGAAGGGTATATTCCTTATATGCATATCTTCTTTTATAATAAGCAAAAACACATCCTCTAATTCGGTATGCAGCTTCCGAATCTGAACCTCTTTCCATCGTCGAATCCTTGCAGCGCTCCCGGTAGTCATGGACATCGCGGTGGACCTCCCCGACGAAACCCGCGTGATACTGAAGGTTCGATTCCCGCGTCCCTCTCTCTAAATTCGCTTACATCTACCTTGCATCGCTTCGAATTTACCGTCTTACATTCAATTTCATCGTCCAGATGTCTTTTCAAACGGCCCTTTTTTTTTCCTTTTCGACATTAACAGCATCTTAAGACTTAGTTCATTGCCAAAACTAGAAGCTAGGGTCCAGTCTTTAGGGTATCTGGACAAAGAGATTCGAATTGCCGGCATAAGGAAGGAAAGAGCAAAGCAACTAAAGAAAAGAAAAGTCGATTGCCGTGCCTAGATGTTCAATCATTCTTGGTGCTCCTGCTTGATGTTACGTTAAACTCTAGCTAGAAAAGTCACTGGTGCGGGACCGGTAGGAGTGGAAGAAGCAGAAGCGCGCACGCGAAACTTGCACTTGCAAAAACGAGCGGCTTCTGCAGCTTGCCATAGACATCAGCAATCAGACACTGTCGAATAGTAAAAGATCTCGTCTTTACAGCCCAAGTTTCAAGAAACTACACTAAGCGAACTAGCCCTTTGTCCGGCATAGGAGCGTTGAGCTTCCCTTTCTGGTTCATTTCCATGTCGGGGACGGCGAAGGCCGGTCCGGGCAACCGTCTTTTTCTCACTGTTTCGCGCTTCGGTTTCTCAGGGGATCTCGACGGACAGGATCATCGACGTTCGCCGGCTCTTGTGCGTCCACACCGAGACGTGCCACGTCACCAACTTCTCGCTGTCGCATGAGGTAAGGGATCGGGCCCGTCGTGTAATGCATTGAAGCAAGTCGGGATTTTTCTACTCTTTCTTTCTCTCTCTCTCTCGATCTCGACAGTCGTGTTCACGGCGTAGTTCAATGATCTGGTAATCAGTGAGTCTGTCCAATCGCGATGTTCTTCGTGGAAAACGTTTTTCTCGCCATGTCCGTCGACATCGAATGTCGGAAACTGAGGCAAGAAAGAGTGGAATCTCAATTGAATCCGAAATCTTTGTGCCGAGCGTCGGGATCAATCGAAAAGGCAAAAGTCCTTTTCACTTCCTTAACTTTGAGGAACACTACTCAATCAATCGTCGAATTATTTTATAGTCGTACAATTATTATATAGACTCGGTTGAAATCTTAGCTTTTCAATCTAGGCCATCAAGTCCTGAATATTTTGGTGACATTCTAATGCAATCTTTTGACCAATTGCCATCGGAAATTGATTGTATAAGATGGCCGGTGATAATTAGACGTCACGTCGATGATTTCTGATGGCAGTAGGTTCAAGGGATTACGTTGGAATTTCGTACAAGGGTTTAGGACTATATCGATAAAATTAAAAAAATTTAGAACTGAATTTGCTTTCGCACGATAAATTTGTGGCTGCATTGATGATTTTCTCCTGCATTTTTTGGGTTGAAAAAGAGCAGAGCCCAGCAAGACGTGAGACCTCGTGATTGTCACGTGATTCAGAATTTGTGGCGGGGGCAAAATGACCACACTGCCCACCCCGCATTTTACCAAAGCTGATTTTTCAGTGAGCACTGGAAAATGCATGTTGCATGAAACTTTTATCGAGCTTATACTATGGAAATCTTATATCATTGAATTTTGATTAGATGATAAAAAATTAGTTTAAAACTCATTAAGTTTACAAAAAAAATGCATATCGAAATTGATTTTATCGAGTTCTATTGCTTAGGAGTGCCTTTTTACTTTTCACTCACTTCTTTACATAGCATTCGAGATTTTAATTTATATTTTAATTCAATTACTTTAATGCATATCAATCTTCAAAGATATTTAGGCTTTATTTGTTTCGTAGGAAATGAATGATTTGAAAGATACTTTTATAAAAAGTAATCGTTTGTATCGTTCAAAATAATTAACAAATGAAAAATAGTTTCATGTTCAATAACAATTTATGTTTAAATATTTTCGTGAATGATAGAATATTTTTTTTTCATTTATTTTTATAAGCAATACAAATAATTAAAGTAATTATTTTTAAAAAAATATTTTTCAATTATTTATTTTTCATGAAATTAACAGGTGCTTAAAATTCTCCTGATTTCTTCCCATCCTTTTTTTTCAAAAGTCAAAAACTGATTCTCCAATTTTTCGGGGAAATATGATTGTGGGGTCCTGAGAAACAGTAATAAAGGAAAACGAGCTAGGGCAACTACGGCATTTCCGCTTTTGGGGGAGCAATTAACGGTCGGATTTTTGGGCTACGCAGGTTAGAGGGCCAAGATTGAAAGACACCGTGGACGTCTCCGCGCTCAAGCCATGCACGCTCACGCTCGTCGAAGGTAAACCGCCGCCGGCCGATCTCCCCGCCTCCGTCCACTCCTCCGAAACTGCGTCGTTTCGCCACCTTCTTCTCACCTCTCTCTCTCTTCCTCTCTTGGCGCGAAGCAGAGGACTACGATGAAGAGCGCGCGGTGGCGCACGTGCGGCGCCTCCTGGACATCGTCGCCTGCACGACGTGCTTCGGCCCGTCGGCGGGGGGCAAGGACCCGCCCCAGCCCGACGCCCGGAAGAGCGGCCCGGACTCGCAGGACAGGAGCGTCAAGAAACCCGGGAAGGCTTCCCAGGCCGCCGCCAAGCGGGCCGCTCCGCCGCCGAACCCGCCCAAGGACCCCGCCGCCGCGGACGGTGAAGCAGAGACGGACCACTCCTGCCCCAAGCTCGGGAGCTTCTACGACTTCTTCTCGCTCTCCCACCTCACTCCTCCTCTTCAGTGTAATCCCTCTCACTCTCGCGCGCGCGTTTTTCAGCCTTGGTCGTTCAGATATTGACGTTTACTGCTTTCGCAGATGTGAGGAAGGCGGCGAAAAGGCACGTCGACGAGGTGTCGCCGGACGAGCATCTTTTCTCGCTTGATGTAAGCTCTCTCTCTCTCTCTCTCTCTCTCTCTCTCTTTCGCTGACTTTCTTTTCCGGCGCCTTTGACCAACTGTGGCGAACTAGAGGCGTTTGCATAGTCATTTTGTCTCGATCATTTAAGAAGTGCGACTGTTCATGTGTGTGGCTCAGGTGAAGCTGTGCAATGGGAAGTTGGTCCATGTTGAAGCCTGCAAGCGGGGCTTCTTCAGCATCGGGAAGCAGCCGATCCTATGTCACAACCTCGTTGATTTTTTACGGCACCACAGCCGGGCTTTTTACAATGTTTGTCTCGCACTCCTTGCTGATTTTGTTTACACTAGAACGAGCTGCTTAACTTCCTTATTTGGCCATGATAAATCTGATTTGCTGTACTGTTCTTGTTTTGGGCTATATTTCGTTTAAGCTATAATGATTGGAGCAAGAAAATTAAGATTCGTAACTGGGTAAAAATTAATCTCAGATCTTGTTCCGTGAAGTTCGATTTTCTAATGCTGGGCGACAGGTTGGAATGTGATTTTGCAAATATTTTGTAGTAACGAAACTTGGTCAAATTCGGCAGAGCAACTTTTTTTTCTTTGTTGAGGTTTATAATATGTTTCATTTCTAGTATTATTATTTTTTCTTTTGGCATCTTTTGTGTATCTTTATTATTGCATTGAAACGCCTCCTAGCCTTGCCCATTGCTGGATTAATAACCACTTCTAGTTTCTTCGTGACTGGATGCATGATCGATATGTTTCTTGGGATTCTTGGAAGTGATCCATTTTGTTTCACGTGCTGTGCATCCATGTTGTTTTTTGTTCAGTCGTGGAAATGAGTCGTTTTCTTCTCTGAAATGGCTTTGTTTTATTCTTCATTTCTTATCTCTCTCTGGATGACAAAAGCATATTGAAGTTCCATGTGGTGTTTGTGTCTTTATACAGGCATACGATGATCTCATGAAAGCATTTTCGGAACGAAACAAGGTGTGCTGGAACTTTTAGTTTTTGATATAGTCAAGTCAGCTTAAGAAGATTTTCTTTGAACTTTAGTATCCTCCATAAGCAGACAGGTTACTTTTCCAGCTTTATGTAGTATCTGTGCTCTACACTGATTCATCCTTGCTCCAATTTTGCAGTTTGGGAACCTTCCTTATGGATTTCGAGCAAACACATGGCTCATACCTCCTGTCGCAGCTCAATCACCCTCCATTTTTCCTCCTTTGCCTGTGGAGGATGAAGGATGGGGAGGAAATGGGGGTGGTCTAGGAAGAAATGGCAAAAGTGATTTGCTGCCATGGGCTAACGAGTTCTTGTATCTTGCATCTATGCCTTGCAAGACAGCAGAAGAGAGGCAGGTCCGCGATAGAAGAGCTTTCCTTCTACATAGCTTGTTCGTTGATGTTGCCATTTTGAGGGCAGTTTCAGCTGTGCAGCATGTATCGAGGAATCTGGATTTAATCAGCTCTACTGCAGACACTAATTCTTTGTATTCAGAGAAAGTAGGAGACTTATGCATCACAGTTATGAAGGACGCCTCCAATGCAAGCCGTAAGATAGATACAAAAGTTGATGGGATTCATGTGACTGGAA
Organism: Corymbia maculata; assembly: GCA_014182735.1. Taxonomy (NCBI): domain Eukaryota; kingdom Viridiplantae; phylum Streptophyta; class Magnoliopsida; order Myrtales; family Myrtaceae; genus Corymbia; species Corymbia maculata. The sequence goes on from CM024685.1 coordinate 29,072,851, forward strand.
TGGATCCAAAGAAATTAGTGGAACGAAACCTGCTTAAGGGGATTACTGCTGATGAAAATACTGCTGCCCATGTAAGCTTCTTCTTCTTCTTCTTCTTCTTCTATGTTTGATTAATGTGATCAACAATGTACTTTCTGGTTGCAAGATCTTATTTTTAACTGGATGATTAGTAACACCATACATATTGGTTGCAGGACATATCCACTTTAGGAATTGTCAACGTGAGATATTCTGGTTATATTGCTGTCGTAAAAGTTGAGGGTCAAGAGAGTGAAAAGGTCCTTGTACCTACAGGCATTGAACTTCTTGACCAACCTGAAGGAGGTGCCAATGCCCTCAACATTAACAGGTTTTTCAGCTTGACTTATTCTTCTAATGAAACACAATATCTGATCTTTTAGTTTTCCTTTAAACACTGAAACTGACCTTATGGCATCTGGACTTTATCATTCTGTTGCTGGGGTAGAGAAGGACAATATGCATGTGAGAAATCCCTTACAGAGAGTGTGCGCACCTCTATGTGGGGATGGGATGTGCATTTTTTTTTTTGTCCTTATGTCTACTGGGGTGGCTTCATCATGACTTCTCAATATCTTTTGTTTTTTTCATTTCAGTTTAAGATTACTTCTTCATAAAAGAGTTGCTCCAGAAAACAATAAACACCTTCAACAATTGCATCCTTCAGAGCATGATGAGCTCAGTGCTTCTGAATCTGTTGTGGAGAGACTGTTGGAAAATAGCCTTGGAGAGCTTGAAAAAACGGATGAAGAGAGAGATCAATTTGTGAGATGGGAACTTGGAGCATGCTGGATACAGCATTTACAAGATCAAAATAATTCAGAAAAGGATAAAAAGGCTTCTACTGAGAAGGCTAAAACTAGAAATGAGATGAAGGTCGAAGGACTGGGGACACCTCTCAGGTCCCTCAAGAACAACAAGAAAAGCCCAGATGGCACCAATCCGAGACTGCAGATGGAGAATTCTTCTTCCAAGGCGAATTGTGTTGCCGGAGAAGCTGAAACTGCTATTTCACCTTCCATGGAGACTGAACTTGAATCTTTAGCGAAAGAGAATGAGCTTGCACTCAAGACTATGATGTCTGATGCGGCCTTTACCCGCCTAAAAGAATCAGAAACTGACTTCACCGGAAGGTAACATCTTGTTCTAGAGAATCAAGTAGGGTTTAGCATGTTCTTGATTGTTAACAATACATACTTACTCACTGACTACGTGTGGTTACCACTTAGCAGACTTTGCCAGAGCTCATCAAACTGTCTCAGAAATATTATAATGACGTTGCCCTTCCAAAACTGGTAATGGCTGTACTCCTCCTTTTAATCCTGCAATTGGTTCTGCCCAAAGATCTAGTTATGTATATTTTATTTCTGTGGTACATAGGTCGCTGATTTTGGTTCGTTAGAACTCTCACCAGTTGATGGTCGGACTCTAACTGACTTCATGCATACTAGAGGTCTTCGCATGCGTTCTCTTGGACATGTTGTAAGTTCCTTTTCCCTGGACTACATTCCGTTGTTACTTTATCCTTTATAGCTCAACGTGCGATTTTTCCTTGGGTGAACTAATCAGATAAAAATTGATTTACATAATTACAAAGCAGAGGTTCTTTTTTTCCTTTCCCTGAATACTTTGCAAATAAAGTGAAATTTGGTTTTCTTAGTTCTCAATAACATTCCCGAACCTGCACCTCACCATGTTCTCATCAGGATATTCATGTGTGTGCCATTTAGCTAATCATTTGGAAACTTAAGCCCGAATATTCCTCTGTACAATCTACATTCTGTCCATTAATGTGATGGATCTGGCCATTTCCTCATTGTCTGGTATTTGGGCCATTGTGAGATTTGGATGCGGCATGATAAGAAATTTACTTGCAGATGTTTTTCCTTGCTTATTGCTGAATGGGATAAAGTATGGCTCTGATGTAGTCCCCTTTGACCGTGATGCCTTTGCCTTGTCTTTTTTACCAGGTCAAGCTTTCTGAAAAGCTATCACACGTGCAATCTCTCTGTATTCACGAGATGATAGTACGAGCTTTCAAGCACATTCTTCAAGCTGTGATTTCTTCAGTCACTAATGTTGAGAAAATGGCGACGTCAGTAGCCACTGCACTGAATCTGATGCTTGGTGTGCATCCAAGAGGAGAAAAAAGTAAAGATTGCAGTTTCCATCCCCTTGTGTGGAGATGGTTACAAGTTTTTCTACTGAAACGCTATGAGTGGGATGTTAGCAGCTTAAACTACAAAGACGTTAGGAAATTTGCAATATTGCGGGGATTATGTCAGAAGGTATGCAACTTTATGAATGGATGGTGAAAATGTTCAATCAACCATCTGCTTAAGGCAGTTTCTTTTAAAATCATAATATTACATTAGACCTACCTTCATTAGTTATTAGATGTTTGTCTGAAATGTGGTTTACTTGTCAAGTAGGAGGATGGATAGAAGTTGGGAGAGCTTTCCTCTTTGTTCCTAATTTTTAAATCAATTCAAAGAATATTAACTTCAACTTACAGTTTAGGAATTATTTTGAAAGAAACAGTCCCAAAAAACTAAGTGCATCAATAGAATTTTCCTTTGATGAATGAACTCGGCATTACTAAACAAGGACATCTTACTTTTAGTGGAATCCAATGCCAATATATTGTTCTTAATGTTCTACAGGTTGGTATTGAGCTGGTTCCAAGGGACTTTGACATGGAATCTCAACATCCTTTCTGCAAAACAGATGTCATCAGCCTGGTTCCAGTGCATAAGGTAATACACTATTACAAAGAATTATAATCTCTTTTGTCTGTACTCTTTTATTAAACAAGTTAATATGCTACTCTGCAGCAAGCAGCGTGCTCATCTGCTGATGGAAGGCAGCTGCTAGAATCATCAAAAACTGCTTTAGACAAGGGGAAACTTGAAGATGCAGTAGCCTATGGGACAAAAGTATGTCATTGATACAGCTTGCTTCTAACCATTTCTTTTTCCCGGTGAATTAATTGCATCCCCTGCTGAATGTCGAATGTCTTTTGTTTCTTGCAGGCTCTGGCAAAGCTTGTAGCAGTTTGTGGTCCTTACCATCGAATGACAGCTGGGGCTTACAGTCTTCTTGCTGTAGTTTTATATCATACTGGAGATTTCAATCAGGTATCTGTTACTATATTCTTTGTCTAGCACATGATATCATTGTAAAGAATGAGATTGTGACTGGATGACTTCTGAACTTGCTATGAATTATCTTCTTGAATAGGTTTTCTTTTCCTGTATTGGCCCCTAAAATAATTTTTTTTCCAATCATGGATCAGTTTTCAGTAAAATGTTCATGAGAAAATTTTCCTAATTACAGGCAGCAATATATCAGCAAAAGGCATTGGACATTAATGAGAGAGAACTGGGACTTGATCACCCGGATACAATGAAAAGTTATGGCGACCTTGCAGTGTTTTATTACAGACTTCAACACACGGAGCTAGCTCTCAAGTATGCTCTAATCTTTCCTTTTTCCACCTGTAATTAGTTGAAGTTTTATGTATTTTATCATCTAGCTTTTTTGCTTCATGACAGTCTCCAATTTAAGCTTATTGTTATTCCAGTTTGGCACATACATTCCTGTGACATGTTCAAATTGTGCTTCACATACTTTCATTTCTTCCGCATGCATATCTTGATAGTTACTGAGGATGGTCGTGCATGGTATGTTGGCCATTTCTCTGGAATTCTAGAATTGCCATTACCTTCTTTGTTAAATATACTTCGAAGACTGAGTTGTCTTTCAAGTTGCTTGGGAGGTTGAGATGCTCGGTTGCATATTCCGTTGAGTGAAACTTCTTTGTGGAATTGCTATTTTGTCTTCGGAATTGAAAATAGCAAAATTAACCCAAGACTGTTTTTCTGTGAAGGATTAGTCATTCTAATGTTTTGTAGGATTTTTTTTAGTCTTTTCCGTGTGCTGAAGTTGGAATTTACACTGAACAGGTATGTAAAGCGTGCTCTCTATCTGTTACATCTTACTTGTGGTCCTTCTCATCCCAACACGGCTGCTACATATATCAATGTGGCAATGATGGAAGAAGGCCTGGGGAATGTGCATGTTGCCCTCAGATATCTCCATAAAGCACTAAAATGTAACCAGAGGTTACTTGGACCAGACCATATCCAGGTCTCTTTCGGTCAATCATTTCTTTCCCTTCCTATTTTTAAGTGCAATTTTTTTCAGTTAGTTGGCTCCTTTATAATCTCTTATGGCTACATATATATGTTGAGAGTCACTGACACACTATAAGGCTAGGTAGCCAAACACTATAAATCAGAGATGGACTTCTAAGTGGTGCCATACTTCAGATAACGAAATAATATATGAATAATCTCTTATGGCTACATGTCTTTGTTGAGAGTCACTAACACACTATAAGGCTAGGTAGTGAAACACAATAAATCGGAGATGGACTTCTAAATGGTGCCATACTTTAGATAACAAAATAATTTCTGAATCATGTCCAATGCTCAACTGAAGGGAGGTGAGGAACTGGTCAAATTCACTCTCTCTTATATCATAATCAAACATAAAGGAGCTTGTCATCAACGGGGTAAATATTTGTCAAAAAATCTCAGATAGTCCCGAGTCTCCATTCAATTAGATGAAACCCAAAGAAAAGACTATTAGCCTTCAGATGATGAGATTAAGAGAACTGTATAAGGGGGCACATTTGTCGGTACAGAAAAGACACTGCTATTTGGGGGGTGCATGAAAAGGGTAATCAACAGTCTGTAGACTGTCTTTTCTGTAACCATATATATTTTGAAGTCAGTGGCACATTATAAGCTTTAAATTCAATAGCAGGACTCCTGTTTTTTTCCCGGTATTCAAGAAAATCTTAAATTGGACTTTAGTGACCCATCTGATTTTGATGCTTTGCAGACAGCAGCGAGTTACCATGCCATAGCAATTGCACTCTCATTGATGGAAGCTTACCCCTTAAGCGTTCAGCATGAGCAAACGACCTTACAAATTCTCAGAGCAAAATTGGGCCCCGATGACTTGCGTACACAGGTATTGCGTTCATATATTACGTCAAACTTCAAAACTTGGATGCTATACAGAAGTAGCTACAGCATCAGTAAATTGTTATTATCACTCATCTGGTAGCTTCTCCAATGCAAATCATGATAGCCACTTGCGATGACACAACATGAGCTTTATTGGAAATGATCATTTTCATGCTTGAATTGATTGGATTTTGATGTATGCACTCTTCTTTAGCATTGTGATTTCTGCCTCACTGCACATGTACTTTGATATTTTGTACTTACATTTCTTTTTTCTCAAACACCAACAGGATGCTGCTGCTTGGCTTGAGTATTTTGAGTCCAAGGCTTTTGAACAGCAAGAAGCTGCACGGAATGGAACCAGAAAGCCTGATGCATCCATAGCCAGCAAAGGTCACCTAAGGTAGAATTGCATTATAGAAATATCTTTTGCACATTTATTAGCTCTAATGAATTGGTCAAAAAAAAGATCAATGATTGATAAGACGAAGTAAAATCATTTTCACATTGCTTGAAGCATTGTAATACACTATCTCATCTGGTGTTCTGTAGATTATTTAAACAGGCAAGAGCTGTCTATCTTTTTCTCTATTCTACTGTTTTTTTTCCGGTTGAAATCTATTCTACTGTTGCATGGTCTAAATTTTATAAAATTTATCTAATGTAGAAGCAAGGTAGGGAACGGTGCGTTTGCTATCTTCCCAGATGCTTCTCCTTTTAGGACTAGTTTTTTGGCAGACTTGATCCAAGAGAGGCACATCGGTTGATCTCAAGAATCTCACTTGCCACTATCATAAACAATAGATCACTTCTGTGGAGCATATCTCTGCTGACTTTTTCCAGATTATAGTCATGTATCTGGTCATTGTGTCAATAGAAGGAAATTTATTTTTTTGGTCGAAGTCAATCAGAAGGAATATAAGTGAAAAGAAATTGGCTCTGATTTGTGGCTGATATGCAATACACGATGTATGCCATATGGAAGGGTCTCTTAGATCCAACACACATACCCCCAATAGCATATTCACTTTGTGAACCATAAGCGTGTTAATTCTTTTTGCTAGGTAACTGTCATTTCATTCCATAAATAATTCTCTGAAATACCCTGCTACAAACCAACTTGCAACAATCTATACAATTATCCAAATCACCTCAAAGAATTATTTCATCAAACGATCGAATCCCCTATCTATCGTTACTGGAATCGGTTTTATCTTTTTATATTTCAAATTTTCAACAATTGGGATGTGGGTACCATACAAATCAGATTCCTTAATCAAGAGTATCTGATGCTGACAAAGTTGTTACAGAAATGTCTGTTTGGAACTGTGTAGTTTCCATTCTTATATTGGCACGATTAGCTAGAAGTTCAATGCATGTTTTCTTACCTGGCCCCTTATTCCTGCAATTGCTGATTACCGTTCATGAATGTGGCAGTGTATCTGATCTGCTTGACTACATAAACCCTAGTCAGGATGGCAAAGGGAGGGATGCTTTAGCAATGAAGAGAAAGCCCTATAATTCAAAGGTACTCGTGACTGCATTGTACACTAAATATGTGATGATTTTTGTCATCATCAATGGTGAAACCTGCAGTTTCATTTTGTTTGCTCATGTAGAATTCGAAAGACTGTCCTGCTTTTCTAATACCATGGCTTAATTTTTGCTAGTAGCAGCCCTACTGATATTAGGCCTCTCATTGTAATCGGGTTCTTCGCACAAATAAAAAGAGCAGTGGCACCATACATGCCCCATTGACCCGAGAGCTTTGTTTGGCTGCATCTTTGAGTTCACATTTGTTAAAAATAAGGATAGGCAGTGACTTACGGCCTTTGAAAAAGGTTTAGCAACTAGTCATTGTCTTAGTATAAGTCTTATGGCAGTTATCAGTTCTATCTAGGTAGCTCTATTAAACAGAAAAAATTGATCATGTCCTAACTGTTATACTTGATGAGTATCAATTGCTCATTTGTTTGTTTTCCATCAAAGGCTGAAATTGGTTTTCATTATTTCGACAAGCTAGGCATGGTTTGTGCCACCTCTATTGCACTCACTAAGATAGGTGTCAGTAAGCATTCATCTTTTCCTACGGGATGGCAATTTCTACTTTCTAGTTTCCTCCTCCTGTTTCCTTTTTGCTTTTATTGCTTGTTTGTTTTGCTTAGTGATTTTTTCCCCTGGGTGTAGAAGGGTAGAATGATAGAATCTGCTTCTTCTTCTTCTTCTTCTTCTTTTTCACTATTAAGCCGTGAATTTACATTGTATATTAACTACAAGTCCCCTTTCCAGTTAAGGGAAAAATCTTTAAAGAGTATTTTGCCACCAAGCTCTGATGCCTCTCCTGAAGAATCCTCAAAGGAAGATTTGGATGAAGAGCCCCTAATACCAAGAAAGGGAAGTATTACGGACTTTGAACAGGACAAACGCGTTGAAGTGGGAAGTGGGGCAGATGCTGATCTGGTAATAGAACCTATATCGACAAACCAACAGCAGCCCTTCTTGGAAGACACTACAGAGGAAAAGTCACTAAATGCTGACAAAATCTTGCTGGAAACACATGATGGAGATGATGGTTGGCAACCTGTCCAAAGGCCAAAATCGGCAAGCTCATTGGGGCGGCGATTAAAGCAGCGGCGGGCAGCCATTGGAAAAGTTTTTAGCTATCAGAAAAAGAATACGGATGCAGACTTGAGTTATGCTGCAGGGATGAATTCTCATCCAGGTAATAGGTATTACATCATAAGGAAACGGGCAGTTTCTCATGCTGGTTACCCAGATCACCATACTGTCAATAGTTCCCAAGCTAGCAAATTCAGCAGAAGAGTAGTTAAAGCTGTAACGTATAGAGTTAAGTCTATGCCTCCTGCTGCTAAAACTTCAGTAACTGAGAACTCTAGAGATGGCGCCGAGGCTTTTGGATCTTCACGAGAACTTCCATCAACTTCTGCATTGTACAAAATGAGTTCGGTGGAAGGTTCAATTGCTACACTTGAAAAGTCTCCTTCATACAAGGAAGTGGCATTAGCACCTCCAGGAACCATCTCTAAATTGCATGCAAGGTTACAATACAATGAAAGTCCTGATAAACAGGAGGCTGACATCTCAAAACATGATGCTAAATCAAACGAAGATAAAGGATCTGCTGACCCAGAGCCAGCAGTAGTAATAAATAAAACGGAAGAGGAGACGAAGGACTCTGCATCAGATTCCCCAGTCTTGACGGGTGAAATTGCAATGAAAGAGAAGCCAGAGCCAATTTCATCTCCTGATGTGAAGGAAGAAGAAAATACTTCGATGGTGTCCGAGAATGTTGGAAGGTTTGAATCAACTATGATTAAGGCGGAGATGGTGAATAATGAAGTTTACAACAGCAGTGGTGTGTTGAGTTCTGCTGATCCTCAGGAGAAAGAACTTGATGAAAAGGAATCACTGGGGAGTTCTGAACGCAACGAAAACTCAGGCAGCTCCTCGTCGGAGGTGGAGGATGTGAAAAATAAATCTTTAACCTTGAACTCCAGTGAGGGGAGGGGATTGCCAAATAAGAAATTATCTGCCTCTGCAGCTCCTTTTAATCCTCTACCAGCTGTTGCACGTGCCACGCCTGTTACCATGAACATCACTCTCCCTTCTGCTCCTGGGACTGTTCCCACTGTTGCACCTTGGCCAGTCAACATGGCACTCCATCCAGGGCCCGCTCCTGTTATGCCCACAGTTACCCCATTATGTTCCTCTCCTCACCAACCTTACCCATCACCTCCTCCAACTCCGAACATGATGCAGCGCTTACCCTTTCTGTATCCTCCTTATACTCAGCCTCAGCCAATACCCACCAGTACCTTTCCTGTGACGAGCAGTGCCTTTCATCCTAATCACTTTGCATGGCAGTGTAATATCAGCCCTAATGTATCAGAATATGTCCATGGACCAGTTTGGCCTGGATGTCATCTTATGGAATTCTCTATGCCATCACCTGTTGCCGAGCCTATCAAGGATTTCATGTTGGAGCAAAAAGTGCAGCCTGTTGAATCTGATGCCTCAGATCCAGCTCCAGTTCTGCCTGTGGGTATTGACAATGTGGAAGAATCTAAGGAAGAAGTACATCCTCCAGCATTGCAGGTGGTGGATGATACCAAAATAGTTGATTATGTTGGATCAGAAAGTGTCAAGGAAAATGGTCAATCAAATTCATTTGGGGGGGAAAATCCCACTATTTTGCAAAGTCAAGAGGGTATACAAAGAGAAAATGGTGGTGGAAGTGGTGAAACAACTTCTGATGGTGAAAAAACCTTCAGCATTTTGCTCAGGGGAAGACGAAATCGGAAACAAACTCTGAGAATGCCAATTAGTTTGCTCACCAGGCCAAATGGGTCACAATCTTTCAAAGTAATATACAACAGAGTACTCAGAGGGAGTGAAGCTCCCAAGTCTGTTAGCTTTTCTTCAAATGAAGCTTGTTCCGCTGCTGCTACATAACCTGGCATTTTGAGTTCTTATAATGTGAGGCAGGATCCCTGGGGAAAAAGAGAGAGAATGGTGAGCTTTGTTATTTTGGAAGCCGAAAAGGACGGGCAGTGTGGATTTTCTTCTGGTTCACTCCAGTCATCCTGTCAGTTTCGTAATGAGGCCATATTATGAAAAGATGAGGTTTGTTTCTATCACCATGCTCCATTTCTGTTTCTGTGTGTGTTTTCAGAAACACTTCAATTTTGTGCAGATTAAAATCAAGTACATGGATAAATGACTTTGTAATACTTCAAAAGTTCTCTTATTGATCTACTCCATATTCTCTCATCACATGCTTGACTCTGCACACTAGATAACCACACCTGTAAATTGAGGTCAAACCAATCGGATATGGATCAGAGTGTTTTCTCCATCCAACTATAGTCTGGAGAGGGTGCAAAGTGAATGAGAAAGGGCGTTGTTAGTGCATATACTTTTAAAATGCCCCTATTATGTTCTGTGGGTCTGCCGCTTCAGTTGCATCTGGAAGGCAATTTCTTTGCAGCCAACTTTTTGTAGCGTGATAGTGTCTCCTGTATGTTTTGAGGTCTTTGTAGCATTGGGATTTGGAAGCAACATGCTGAAAATATAGCAGACAATGTAGTGTGGATAAGCTTAATATCTGTTTGTGGGCTAATCATTTTTTTCCTCTCTGGCATGCAGGTTCAAGAAGGGTTAATAATTTTTAAACTTGGAAATCCTTTCTGAGGTGACAGTTTTGGTCATTGTTGCTATCGCATTTTGACTTTTGATCTCGTTTTAGATCTTTTGAAGACAGATAAGAAATTTCCCATCCGCAACAACGGCTTCAATTAGTTTATTTGAGGCAAACTGTATATGACTTTGATATTCTTTCAGTAGGCGTAGGCTATTGACAGAGTCGTTGAAGTTGATGGCAGCTTATTAACTCTTAACCTAGAGAACATGGAAATAAAGCATATCTTCTGCCCTTCCTGGCTTTACTGAAATTTTTCTAGCGGAAGAGAAATCTTTCCTTCGATGAGTAACCGAGGTAACCAAAACAAGAGGTGAATCGTCTCTTTCAGTTTGTCAATGAAGAACGTGTCTTCCTGCGCATCCTTATTGAAGGGACAAGATGATAGAACATAGAAAGACTCGCATCATTCATTCTCAGAACTAGCAGAAAGTATAGGGTGTTTACCAGAACCTCTCTTCAAACATGGAACGTTTCCAATGAAACTGGTTAGTCATTCTGCTAATGGTAGCCAATGCAAGCGTAAAATAGTCCAAGTTGGCGAATTATCATTTGCCTAGGTTTGATGGAACTTTAAACATCAACAATGGAGATTCCTCCATTCTATCTATGCATGCATGTTTGGCCAGAATATTGTTTATGCGTTCGGGCTGGGGAAGTACGCGGGGAACGGTTAACTGACGAGATTGTAATGAGTTCTTGATCTGGGTCCAAGAACATATCTTGAAGTTGCACTGATCGAGTTCTTGATCTGGGTCCAAGAACCTTTTCTTGAGATGCAAATGCATTTGCGCATGATTTTGCTATTAGAAATTATAAGATTCATTCCAGCAGTATGACATTTAGTACAATATGCTTCCTCAATCACAGAATCCATATAACAATTTAGGACATTTCACTCAATACTTGATATGCAAAAGACTAATTCAATACTTGCGTAGTGGCAGCATGAACCCTAGGACAAGTTTGAACCGTTTATACTTTATATGGAGGAAACAGGGTAAGTTCAGGCCAATCCCTCGTTCATTAGAACTCTTCCCCATTTCTTCTCCGGTGCTTCCAATTGATCCGTCGTTAGGTTTTTCCATGTTCTCCATACAGCGAGCAGGGACTGTTGTTGGTGGTTAGCCAACCCCCCTGAATCATGGATCCAAGAACCCCCCCTGCATCACATGGCAATCCTCATGGCATTCGAGACCTCAGTTGCGAATTACTCTGCGTGGCATGCTACCCTTCCAGCTTCTTGGCAACCTAAAAATATGTTCCTCGCCGCTCTCGGCATCAACCCTGACAATCCATCTGCTATTTTTAGTCCTTGCCGGCCCACCCTCTTCCGCTTCATGATGATTTCCTCCACCCCTTCCATCTTTCTTCTCTGGCTCGTCGGTCTTCGTGATCACAGTTACTTCCATGCCTTCCCCTATGGGATGTTTCGTCGATCTCACGGCAACTTTATTCGGCACTCCCTTCACTCGTCCCTCCAATCCTTTTCTTTCACCCACCAAGTTGTTTGCCACCACCACTGACTTGCTAGGATTGACGTCCAGCAACTTGAGCAAGTCAGCATTGTCGGCGGAGTTGCAGTCGACGAGAGAGAAGTCGATGTGCTTGTATTTAGGGAGAAGCTCAAAGGGGTTCCCAGTTTTGAACTCAACCATGTCTTTGAGACCCGTATCTTTAATTACTCTCTTGGATTCAGCAAGAACCGGCTCCGGGACAATGCACACGAGCTTGCCACCAGTGTGTCGGGCAGCAGCTGCTAAAGCGATCGTGGATGGGGACACACCAGATGCGACCTCCACCATGAGTTTCGCCCTCATTCCTGCTGCTAAGGCTGAAATGAATTCGGTGCTCCCAAGCTCCCGGGTAACTGCTCTCCTGGGGTTGGAAGACCGTAGTCTACATTCGCTACACTGCATATGGTTGCGCAAATAGAATTAGCTCTAGCGCAATGCTTAAGTACACAACAACGCAAACTGGCGGTGATGCGGAATATCATGGCTAAGGTCGAGCTCGAAATGAATGACATCAAAACATGGCCATTTACAAACTCTACGGCCGAGCATTTCTGGGTTTGCCAGCTCGTAACAAGAACAATTAGTTCTTGGCATTTTCTACTTTTTCGCAGAAAAATAAGAACTAATTTCCATTGGTTGTATTCTGGATGGTTGGAGACCTACCTAAAAGAATCAAAATCCAGAAATACCCAGACAAAACATCCGATCCCTCAATGAGACATCTCTCCTAAATAAATCATGGATCCCTAATACTCGAGAAGTCGATTTCATTGAGCAACAATTACCCGATCGAATGATATGTGCCTTTCTTTTGCCCAAGAAGCAAAAAATTGAATGAGAATTAAAGAGGAAAGGAAAATAAAAATACCAGCTTGATGGTGTCAAGATAGGCTCCCTTAGCAGATGTTGCCGACCACTCCATCTCCACGATTGTCTTTTGAACCTTCAAACTTCTTTCCCAGGAAAGAGAGAGTGCATTTGCAAACATTGATGATGAAATCAGGATTAAGACCACTGAATTTATCTCAAAGTCCCGGGTTTGAATTCGACTCCGCTAAGGATCTCTCCTCCTACCTCTTTTTTTCTGGGAATGTTTTTTCCTGTTTTCTGGGAGTTGGTCTTATCTTTTTGGGAGGCCAAAGAGCAAATGCATAAAGATCCTGTTATTGCTCTTTGTTCACTTGGTATTAACGGCAACACGGATCCAGCAGGAACGTTAGTTAAAACCGTGGCCACATTGGAGGGAAACAAACTCTATATTTGGCATTACTCAATCACAGTTGAGAGGAACAACTAACATCTAGAAACCAAAAGCATGCTAAATTAGCCGGTCAAACGTTGCTCTAATGCCTACCCTGTTGCTGAAATGATAAGAGCGCCATCGCTGTGGCCAGATAAGATAAGAACTAGTCCCTTGTCATCAGTTATTTTACACGGTGCTGACAGGCAATGCCATTGTCATGGGCTCGTCTTGGGTAATTCGGGAAATCTTGTTATGGATATCGTTGACTACGATGACGTTGTTCCTCTAGCTTTTCCCCTTTCTAAGACAGCATCCTTAGTAAGCTCGAGCGCTTTGATAATGTCGTTGCATAGCCGATGAGGATCGGGTATAGCGCCTTCGTCGGCCGACACTACAAAAGTCATCTTGTTCGCATAACTTTGGAAGTTTACCATCAAGCCCTGCAATATAGGGACATCCGGACTACTGTGTTCATGCTTCTTTACGAAATAATTTCATAACAGAGAGCAACCATGACTGGCTGGACGTGCATTGGAAATCAATAAGATCATGGTGTATGGAAAAACATGGAGGGTTAGTATGAAAAATCTTTTGGGCAACAGAGATACGCACGTGTGGTTGACCATAACAACCCGGCGCCAGGTAAGCCAATGGATGTCCATAGAAGCCTATTTCCTCCAGAGGTCCGACTAGATTTGAGAAGCACATTGTTGTATGAGTAATAACTCTGTGCGAAAGAGCGCTCGCTGCCTGCCCAACATGGGAAACTAAATTTTACACTCGGAAGCACTCGAGGTGACTTTTGGAACAAGAAATAGATGGAATCTGGTCTGATGTTCTGTCAAAAGTACTCCTATATCATTTGATCCTTCGAATTTTTGTATTAATACCTTAATGCCAAAAAGCTTGAGAACCACCTCAGCAATGGAGTAAGTAAATATAGCTTCAAGAGAGCGCTTCTTCCTATCGATGGTAGCCTTAGCTTCGTGGACATAATCCAAAGGATTGCTACGCAACGCAATGGTAAGGGGGACGAGGACATAGCCGATCCTATTTCCCCACTTAACTTCGGTGTCCTTCTCCATCATAGCAGCTAAAGCCTGCAAATTTAGTCTTGCAACAACAGATGAAAATACTCTCTTGCATGAGAAAGGCCGAGTTATAATGGTAGTTAACAAACTAACATTGACTGGGGAAAGAAGATGCCGTAACCTGCATTCCTACGGATGGCCTCAAATTAATAAGCAGAGTCGACCTCAGGCGAATATCCTTTGGAAGGTTATTTCCGATGGCACTTGCTTCATGCCTCTTCTTGGTCTCAGCTGTTCAATGCAAGCTTACAATAATACAAATTTTTCTTCAAATAGAAAGGCATCACACGGATATTTGTCCTACTTAACTTAGGATATTTAGATGGTTAAATAAACCAATCTCGCTGGGAATATGAATAATTGCACTTAGGAAATGAAATTCTTTGCCTCTTGCTTAAGCTTAAATGCAGATTAAAAGTGATGACCATAGTTCTTAGTTAGGGAGGCTGACCGTATCTCCAGTTGAGATACTGGGATAAACCTGCCTGAGTAACCCCCAATACGACGTCATTCACCGTCTGCAAAATCCAAAGTGATGATTAGGGGATGTACAAATTCTCCACCTCCTTCAGTCTACAAGGAGTATGGTAGTGTAGGATCAGTGTCAAGCTCCTAGAACTCACGGCATTCAAAGCATTCTTCACCATCTTTATATCCTCTAAACTCACAGTCCTGTACACAAACCGTCGAGGCATAAGTTCAACGCCTGGCGGGCCCTTAATAGGACTCTTGCTGTCCTTCAAGAACAGCACAGTTGCCCCAAACATGATAATATCGACTGTAGTATTCCACATCAGTGCCAAGAACCAGCATGCACCTAGCAACCATCCCCATATCCTGCCGTAATCTCCCCGGTGTTTCTTTTCCTTACTCTTCTTCACTGGGATCGTAGGCAAAGCCTCTGGATCAGAGATTTGACGAGTACAAGCAAGCAATAAAGACATGAGAGAAGTCCCATCTCCGAGTGAGTGGTGGATCCTGAAAACTCCGACTGCCTCAGCATCAGAGGTTTTAACATTGAGGATGTGGATGTCCCACAGAGGCTGTGTCCTGCTTATGGTGGTTTTGCTGAGATTGGAGACATAATCCTCGACAAACCGATCAGGTGAGTCCATTCCAGGTTCAATCTCTGGAACTATAATGTGCTTCTCCAAGTCCACATTTGTTGGAATCCAATTGAACTTTCCCTTTTCCTTTTCATCCTCAACCTGTCGTTTTTCAGATTTCCTAATCAAGAATTACTCAAAACTACTTGAGTGTTGAATCTTGATCTAAAGTGCAACAACTAGAAACTCATCATGTATCACTAATGCATGTTAAGACTCCAAGAGCGAGACAGAGACAGGGTTCTCATATAGCATGTCGCGGAGTAAAAAGTGAGCATCCCTGATTAAACCATCTTTTCTTTTACTGGTGCTAGTTATGACGAAGTAGAAAATGCAAGGAAAAACTTATTTTGCATAATGTTGTCCATAAATGATGAATCATGTCAAGAACTTGCACTTTGGAGTATAGGTAACCTGCACGGTTGTAATAAATATTTTTCATGCATGAGAATCCAACGTAAGGAAGTCACCTGCAGACTGGAGAACCGGGGGTGTTTGAGCAAGGTGTGGACGAGGTTAGACTTGATGACAGGGAGGTCGACAGTAGTTTTGCAGCCTATGATGGCTATTATGTACACATTGAAGTTTGGTTCATGGAACATCCGAGCTGATGGGCTCAAAGGCTCTGCCTCCTCCGCAACTCCACCGCTTCCCTCATCTTTTTGCGTCTCGTTCAATCTCCTAGCTGTTTCAACCGGCTTAAGGTTGGGTTTTCCTTTCCTCCTCCAGATAAAACCTTCTTTAGGTGACATTTTGGGACCAAAAACTAGCTGTCTCCCTCTGTAATAATATGTTCAGCAAAACAAGAAAATGTACACTTTTATCTTCGGAGAAGACCCTGCATGTTTTTTTTTTTTTCTTCTGCGAGTCCTTTCTGGGTGAGAGGCTAAATCTTCCTAGTTCTTAAAGTAGTTTCTCTTTCTGCTCCCGGGTCTTGGCTTATGCATGCAGAAACAGCTTGTGCAAATCTCATTTCGGTGAGTGACATTTTGCGTCACAATTCTATACACTGGCAGATTAGAGCTGACACCTCATTACAAAATGGTGCCACCACAACACCACAACCAAGCACCGCTCTGCATGATCTGCTTGCTCTCTCTCTCTCTCTCTCTCTCTCTCTCTCTCTCCCCCTCCCAAAAAAAAAAAAAAAATTGTCAGCCCCAGCTCTCTCTTTCCTTCTGACTGGCGCTGCAGCGATTTTGGTTGGATTGGACCTCAAGTGGGTGCTTAAGCTCCAACCCGGAGTCCATCTAACGTTCAAACATAGAACTGTTCATAATCGGCATTCTTTATTCAGTATCAAACTGCATGTATCTGCTCACTTTCAATAAAAGACGTAATCAAGAAATACTTTCCGATGCATTTAGTTCAGTCATGGGTCGGGACAGGAATCCTTCTGGAGCATTTCTACTTTCTCGGCAAATGGCAGTTGCATAAGTTAGGCACTAGCAATCGGCCTCCAACCCATATATAATTGGCCAAATGGCCTGATCAGAATTCCTTTGGCACCAGCTTTGCCATGTCCAACAGGAGCTTTCGATGAATTGAAGCAGGTGGCGCGGTCCAAAATTGAGAGAATGCAGAGTACAGTCCATTCTCATCCAGCCATAATCTGTCCTGTGAATAATGATCTAGTCTCAGATCCAATTCGACTCGCGTTTGGCTTTCGCTAAGAATAATGACTTAAATAGCTTTACAAAATTGATTTACCCAATGTCCTGAATAGGTGGTCGTATCTGTGCACATCATAAAAAAATTATCAAATCACTTGGCAAATCAATTCCCTAAACTTGCATTAATACCTATTATGGTAAAGCGAACCAAGATCTGAATAGGCAAAAGTTGGGTTCTTTAAACAGATTTGGTCCCCTTTCTTAAAAAAGGCAAAAGCACCGGCTACCCCATCTACATTCATCTTGGGTCAAAGCATTCGACCCACTTTGTCTTGGGCAAGGATTCTGCCGGACGGAGGATCCAACGAATCACTCGCGCTATTCAATCTGAAATGGAGCGGGTCGTTCCAGATTCAAACGAGAAATTTCCCCTGTGAAATATATATATACATATAGGTCTCGGTTTATGAATGTCGACTGCCAATAGGAATGGTCCACTCGGACACGGGCACAAGGCAACATACGAAAGCATATTCCTTTACCAACAAAATATGCATCATTCCAGCTTTTCACGGCGATCGCGTGCCCTTCATGCCACTTTCTTCTCCGGGCCGATCTGGTTCCTCAGCCGGCACAGAAATGGCAAGCGGCTAGATTCGGCTTCCGGCGATGGTAAGGTCGTACCTCCGCTGCTTTCTTCGCCCTTCCCTGCTCTGAGATGCTGATTGAACTCCAGAGCAGAAGCCCTTCTCATGGAGACTGCCTGTGTCTTGTTCAGACCGTCGTTCACGTCTTTCAACTTCAATGCCTTAGGCACTGTCCGAAAGCCACTCGGTCCGAGGAACCGCTCATTCTATAGCTTTCCTAGTTACGGGAAACCCAGGACCTCTTCTGTCTCCGTTTCTTGTAAAACTCCTCCAGACGAAGGAAGTTCCGATTTTGATGAGAATAACACGACTTCCCCATCGAAACCCTCCTGGGTATCAGTCAGAGCCTTCAAAAGCATCAGAGACTTTGCATATTTGTGCACCCAGAAATTGGTTTCTAGGGTGCAAGAATATGGTGAGTTGGAGGGGTCCGTAGACGGTTGTAATGGTTGTAGATATCTACAGAATGGAGGGATAGGCATTGCTTTGCTGAGTTTGACTTACAGTGCAAAGGTCAAAATCAGTCCTTTCGTCGCAACATTAGCTGCAAACCCGACTTTTGTTTCGGGTTTGTTAGCTTGGTTTTTTGCTCAATCGGTGAAGGTGATACTGAATTTCTTTGTGGAGAGAATATGGGATTTGAGGATTTTGTTTGCCTGTGGAGGCATGCCTTCTTCTCACTCGGCTTTGTGTACTGCTTTAACTACTTCAGTGGCGCTGTGTCATGGCATGGCAGATTCATTGTTTCCGGTTTGCTTGGGTTTCAGTTTAATTGTTATGTATGATGCCATTGGTGTACGGCGACATGCTGGCATGCAAGCTGAGGTGAAGTGTCTTTCTTGTTCTCTCTATTCTTTGGGAATACTTGTGGTACTGTTATTTAGTGAAGAAGTTCTAATGTTGAATCTTGATAGCAGTGTGGATATTTGGAAATGATACCTTTGAATGTTCAAGTTCCTTTTTTGCAATACTCTTCTTCCGTTGATCGATCAATTGCACGTGTTGCTTCTATGAGGAAATTGCTAAATCTAATCTTTGCCAGGACTTTTGGTGCTTTTGGTGTAGAAATTTCCACCATTGCCTTTCTATGTGATGGCTTGGGTGTTTATCACATTGTCATAATTATTGCATGACTTTTCTCCAGCTTAATTTTCATAAAAAAAAAAAAGCTTTTTGGTGCTCTCTGCTTGTCATTGCATAACTAGGAATTATATCAGAAGACCACTTTTCTTCTTGTTTGACCAATGTAGTGATAGGCTTCTCGTAGTGAATAATCTGCAAATATTAAGTGAAATGCGCCACCATATGGTCTTTTTTTAGCATTCAATTGGTTCTCCAAGATGAAGTATTGAAGGTTATAAGTTAAAATTTCACCTGCTGTTTTTCACCTTTTTATCTGTGTAGAGTGCTAGTTCATTGAGCTTTTTAATTCTACAGTACAATGTTTGTTGAGCTAATAGAAGTGCAACAGATTGGCTGAGCTTTCTACTAATCCAGGAGACATGAAACCTTTATCATGACGGTTCTCAAGCCAAGAGCCCATGGAAGAGAAGTGAGTGATTGATTGTTTGCTGGCTAGAATTAGAAATATAGCAGCTCAGACTCAACTCAGTTTTTGGATCTTCATCACCTGATGCCGTTACGGCATCCATTGAGCACTTTTGGTCAAGTATCAGCAAGTCTATAGGTCTTACTAGTTGAACTTGAATAATAGCTTGATGCTCTTTCATTGCATTAAGAGCTGATGTTATCCACTACAGTCTGGTGGATTATATGGCATTTGGCCTTTGAGCATTACTGCTCCATAGGTAGATTTGGATTAGGAGTCCTTGTAAATATTTCATTTTCTTGCCTCCAAAGTGTGGCGGAGTGAGCGAATTTGCTTGTACTTATATAAAGATGCATATCTTTTGTTAGATTGACGCTACCTAGCTATGGTCGTGTTTGCTTTCAATGGCACATGGAATATGAACGCTTGAACTGAGAGGAGGATCTCTTGCCTAGCTACATATAGATCATGAAAGCATTCATTGGTATGGTGGCACTGCGCTGTTTCTTCTGATTCACTGCTTGAAAAATAAACATTGCAAACCAATTTTCTTTCCATGTGGCATTTCTCTTTTAATGATCCACCAACATGCAGATCTCATCACAGTTTCATCATACATGAGAATATCTCGGTGACATGCATGAAATGATTGTTCAGTTGCGCAACCTGTCAGATGTTTTAAATTGATGCGGCGGCAGTTTTCACTGATGGGTGACATCGTAGGCACTCACTGATGAATTTGGTGTGATTAGGTTAGCTGATCACTTTGTCCCTCTTCTTACAGGTTCTGAACATGATAGTTGAGGATTTGTTCCAAGGGCATCCTATTCGTAAACGAAAGCTTAAGGAACTTCTAGGCCACACGCCATCACAGGTCGTTGCCGGAGCTCTGCTCGGCTTTGTGGTTGCCTGTATCTGTCATTGGGGTGCTCAGTTGCAGCCTGATCTATCGGAGAGCAACTTTGGTGAGATATAGAATTGATTGATGGTTAGCAATCTGCTTGTGCACTTGGCTTCTCTTCATCAATGTATCATACTTCATCAAAAATCAAAATTTGATTCTTCTTTCCCCTGTTCCATTGGTGAGACATTCTCTTATATTGATCAAGCAATTGAGCAGGTGAAGTCAACTTTTTGAACAAAGAGAGGCATGGAAATGGGGCTTCTTTCTGTTTGTCTTATTCCGCTTTGAACGTGGAAAATTCGGCCACGGCGGCTTGGCTCCACCAAAGACAATAACCAAAACCGAATTAGTCCTCGAATCAACAGCACTCAAAGTGTAGTTAGACAATGATGTAATTGGTGACGTTTCAAAAACAAGAGTCTCGCCCCCAACATGTTCCTCAGGACCACCAATTGCTTATTCAAGAATCTCTGGTCTTGTACGATCTAGTTAACCATGCATTATAGATCGGTGTGAGATAATATCGCTGTTGGCTAGTCGCTCTAATTTAGCCCAAACAAAATGAAAAAGGAAAGATTAAAAAAAAAGGGAATTTGCTCTGATAAAGCAATCTCATCATACGAGTCAATATTAGGCCAAAACAAAAATTATCGATTACCTATATGGAGAAATTAAGACGAATGGAGACCAAATACTGATCTATATTGAAAGATGTTTCACAAAACTGGGAAGGTTCTTCCTTTGGCTAGTCAAGGCTAATTAACAAGCCAAAACAGCATGGAATCTAATAGTGTGTAAGAACAAATTTTTGGCCACTGACGGCTCGGCTCCACCAAAAACAATAACCAAAACCAAACTAGCCCACGAATCAACGGCACTCAAAGCACGGTTAGACAATGATGTAATTGGTGACGTTTCAAAAAGAGGAGTGGCCCGCAGCATGTTCCAGAAGGTCAATCTAAGCTGCTTTCTGATGGGTTCTGGAACCATCCATTGCTTGTTCAAGAATCTCCTTCTTTAACAATCTAGTTAATCATGCATAACAAATCGATACAAGATCATATCATCACGGGCTAGCCACTCTAATTTAATCTAAACAAAAGGAGATTTGCTTATTTTCTCGATATAGTAATCTTATCATATGACTTATCAAGCCAAAACGAAAATTATCGATTACCCATTTGAAGAAATTAATCCGAATGCATATCAATCACCGATCTATATCGAAAAGACATTTAATGAAACTGGGAAGGCTCTTCCTTGGGCTAGTCAAGGCTCGAAACGGCATGGAATCTGATAGTGCCCTAGAATAAACCTTATTCAATAGTTCATCAACTTTCGAACGACCGTCCCAATTTCTTTCTTTTTTTTCCTAATAATTGCTCATTAGAGGAAGGAAGAAAAAAAAAATCAAAACAACGCACGTGTATCCACGTCAGGGTGGTCCCGAAGGACAGAACGGTAAGGGGAGGGAAAATGAAGCGTCTGGTCAAAGGCACAAAGTCGCATCTTTGTACGCGTACATCCCTGCTAAGGCGGCCACCTCCTGTTACACGCTCTCTCTCTCTCTCCCCACCCACCTCCGTTCTCGCAGATTATCGCGAGACTCCATCTTTTATTTTTGGAATTGGGAAAAAGCAGTCAACAAGGAACCATCCATATCGCTTGTGGTTTTTTGCTAAATTTGGCGTGCGATTTAAGCAGAGGTTCCGTGGTGCTTTTCCCTTCGGTTCTTCCTCTCCGGTGAGAATCCTCCTTGTGCCTCTCCAGTGTTGTTTTTCGATTTGTGCCCAGTTCGTGTCTCTGATTCTCCTGATCATAGCGGCTTGGTGAAGGGTTTTTTGGGTTCATTTCGATTGTGATTCGGCTGTAGAATGAAGCTCTGAAGGTTAAAAATTTCTTTCTCTTTGTTGGGATCTGTGAAAGTTTTCGTTTTTTTTCTGCGTCTTTTTCATATTGGGGATTTGCCCTTTTGGCCGCTGCACGCCCGATGGATGAACAATGAATCTTTGGGATAGATAGTAGCTCCTTTGCCTCTTTTCTTTTGTCCTTGCTCTTGTATAGGTTTTTAGGCTGAAATTTGCTCCATAATTTGATCATCTGAGCTTAATCGGATGATCAGATTATAATTATGGTGGTTTCGATGGATTTATAAGGGAGAAACATTTGTAAGTCGATTTAAAGCGGAAAGCTTTATTTAGACTCTTCAAACCCTAGCCAAAGTGTTTGCAAGATGTCTGCCGGTGTTGCTGTGAGTCTTATCCGCCATGACTCTTTCGTCTTCCCGAATCTGTTTGATCCCCAATCGAGTGCACCCATCGAAGAACCGATATTGGTTTACGTCACCGTTGCTGGCTCGAAGATACCGATGCGAGTGCTAGAGACCGATTCGATTGAGTCCGTGAAACTGCGGATCCAAAACTTTAAAGGCTTTTTTGTGAGAAATCAAAAGTTGGTCTGCAGAGGTCGAGAACTCTCGAGGAATAATTCTCTAGTACGGGACTATGGTGTGGAGAATGGGAATGAACTGCATTTGGTTCTCAGGCTTTCGGATCTCCAGGTCATCCGTGTGAGGACAACATGTGGGAAGGAGTTCACTTTCCATGTGGAGCGGAGCAAGGATGTTGGGTACGTCAAGCAACAGATTGCCAAGAAAGCGAGAGCTTTCATTGACTATGAGGAGCAGGAAGTTGTTTGTAATGGAGAGAGAATTGAAGATCAGAGACTTATTGAGGATATCTCTAAGCAAAACGGCGCAGAGATACATTTGCTGGTTCAGAAATCTGCTAAGGTTAGGCCTAGGCCTGTCGAGAAGAACTTTGAATTGTCTATTGTAGCAACAGAATTGAATGGTAGGAGAAAGTATGATGCTGGCAAAGAGAATGAGCAGCGACAAGGTGGTGTTAGGGAAGAGTGCCGCGGGAAAGACGGTGAATTTGATGGAGACTTGGTCAAAGGGAAGCCTCCAGAGAAAAAAATCTGCTTGGAGCCCATTCTAGTTAACCCCAAATTGTCTTCTTTCATTTGGGATATGATCAATTCGTCTTTTGAGGGACTGGAATGTGGGTATCAGCCGGTAAGGTCCATGGAGGGTACAGGAGGAACTTATTTCATGCGAGATTCATTTGGGCAGAAGAATATTTCTGTTTTTAAGCCAATTGATGAGGAACCCATGGCTGTCAACAACCCTAATGGTTTGCCTTTGTCTGAAAATGGTGAAGGACTAAAAAAGGGTACAAAGGTTGAAGGAGGAGCCTTTAGAGAAGTTGCAGCTTACCTTTTGGATCATCCAAAGACTGGGCGCCGCACATTATATGGCGATGGAGAAGGTTTTGCTGGAGTTCCGCCTACTGTAATGGTCAGGTGCCTGAATACAGGATTTAACCATCCAAACAATGTAAGTTTGAAGATTGGGTCCTTGCAAATGTTCATGGAGAATGAGGGCAGTTGTGAGGACATGGGACCTGGGTCCTTTCCTGTGAATGAAGTGCACAAAATCTCTGTCTTGGACATTAGATTGGCTAATGCAGATCGGCATGCTGGAAATATTCTCTTGAGTAGAGAGGGAGTTAGTGGCCAACCAGTGTTGATTCCAATAGATCATGGATACTGCTTGCCTGAAAGTGTGAGTACTCTCAATCTCTATCATCCTTGAAGTTGCCATCTAATTTTAATAATATGCATTTGGCCATCTGGCTTCTTCTTTATATGTCACTATAGTAAGATGCAATATATAGTTGCTTGTGCTTGACATCGATTAACCAAATTACCATATTAACATATAGATGAAATTAATCAGATATTTTAGTAATAATCTGGGTACTAACATTCAACTAAGATCTGCTGCTACTTGTGATTCTGCAAATGATGCTTGAAACTCAAATCCCTCCAAGTATTAATTTACTCACAATCATTATTATTATTATTATTATTATTATTATTATTTACTTCTTCATTGTTTCTTTTCCAAATATTGGGTGTATTCTTACAAGATCCTAAATTTGAACAATAGTAGTTCTCAACCTGTATTCACTGAGCTTGCCTGGTAGTTTCATTCATCACTGTAATATATAAAGAGAGAGCAAGTACTTAATGCTGTCACTTTGGTGGCCTAAATGGATTAACTGAATTCATAGCCTTCTCTAAATTATGCTAATCCAGCTTTCTTGTTCACTCGCTCATATATAATTTTTTGCCTCCACCTACAGTTTGAAGATTGCACATTTGATTGGCTGTACTGGCCACAAGCTCGCCAGCCTTACTCCCCTGAGACAATTGACTACATAAGATCTTTGGATGCTGAAGAAGATATTGCCCTTCTGAAATTCCATGGCTGGGACCTTCCCCTTAGATGTGCCCGTGTACTCCGCATCTCGACAATGCTGTTGAAAAAGGGAGTAGAAAGAGGCTTCACTCCCTTTGCAATTGGGAGCATCATGTGCAGAGAGACCTTGCATAAGTGCTCCATCATTGAGGAGATTGTTCAGAAAGCAGAAGAATCTTTGCTCCCTGATAGCAGCGAATCTGCATTTCTTGATGAGGTATCCCAAAAGATGGATAGCTACCTCGACGAGATTGAAGAATCTTTACTCCCTGATAGCAGCGAATCTGCATTTCTTGATGAGGTATCCCAAAAGACGGATAGCTACCTCGACGAGATTGAAGAATCTTTGCTCCCTGATAGCAGCGAATCTGCATTTCTTGATGAGGTATCCCAAAGGACGGATAGCTGCCTCGACGAGATTGAAGAATCTTTGCTCCCTGATAGCAGCGAATCTGCATTTCCTGATGAGGTATCCCAAAAGACGGATAGCTGCCTCGACAAGATTGAAGAATCTTTGCTCCCTGATAGCAGCGAATCTGCATTTCCTGATGAGGTATCCCAAAAGACGGATAGCTACCTTGACGAGATTGAAGAATCTTTGCTCCCTGATAGCAGCGAATCTGCATTTCTTGATGAGGTATCCCAAGAGATGGATAGCTACCTTTGCTCCCTGATAGCAGCGTATCTGCATTTCTTGATGAGGTATTTTAAAATATGGATAGCTACCTTGATGATATTGCTGGTCACCATCCTGGATACTCAAGTAGTTGTTGATACGTACTGACCATACGGCGTTGTACATATGTATATGTACATGAGGACAAGAGGGTCCTTTCATCGTTTTCTTGTAACCGTTTGTGTAACAGTTCTTTCGTACTTTCTTATTTCACTGTAAGTGCACATGGTTCGTGTCCTAGAACTGTAGTGGGTTAGGTGCTGACTAAGATTATTTGTCATGCATTTATTCATTGATTTCTGGAGTTATATTGTTCTCTCTTTTAAGTTTGGCCGATATCGGCGATCTGTTTAATAGTTTTCTCAGCCGAAGCCACTGACGTGCATCGAAGGTGGGCATGGAACTAGTTTTCAAGATGGCCGATTGTATTAAAATGTGGCCATTGCTGTTTGGTGTAGTGCTGAATCAGCATGTCACGGTTGATAACTATTCTCAATTCGGGCTGGCAAAGGAACACTCGTGATTACCCTGAGCACAACATGGTATTTGGTTATCTTTCATACCCCTATAAATTGGAAAGAAGAGTTGTTCAGACAGTCTACTCCCCATGATTGAAAAGCATATGATTTCCTTTCCCCTTGTAGCATGTAAAGACACAAGGAGCACAAGGATAAATTTCTCATTCTGAGGATTCAGAAAAGGTTTTAGTCATGAATTGTGGGTAAGGGTCTTTAGAAGGAACCGGGGGTAACGTGACACCCCCTTTTAACCACCGCTTAGCATAAATCTTCAGGGGGCATTTCTGTCGAGATATCTCGAGATTTGACCAAATCAGTTGCAAGACTTCCCGGAATGAAACAGCACATTTAGTTCAGAAAATCAACGACTTCACTTCACGCATGGAGGAGAGTGACACCTACAGACTTGAAACTTGATGAACAGATTGTAGTTATACAGTCCAGCTCTACATGAAAGTAATGTTCTCGCAGGTACACTCGAACTTCGCTAAAAGGCTGAGAAAGTATGGTTATGTTCAAGCAGCTAGTTAGGTTGCGCATGGTAACTATTCTATTTCTGTTTTACGGAATAGATTTCTATTCCAGAAATAGGTTTGGAATAGAAATCCGTTTGGTAAAAAAATTTCATTTCTATTTCTAAAACAAATTTCTATTCCAGGAAATAGGTTTGGAACAGAAATCGAAAAAAAAATTTTTACTTTTCTATTTTTGAAATAGAAATTAAAAATTGTTTTTCTTTCTTACTTCTCATTCGAAGAAATTTTTTTCCGTCCATCGCTCACCACCACCACCACCACCCCCCGCCCACCACCAGCCCCTAGCCGCTGCCACCGCCGGCCCCGGCCGCCGCCCGTTGGCCGTTAGTCGCCGGTCGCCATGCGCCGGTCGCCAGTCACCGTCCGCCAGTCATGCCGCCGATCCCCGCTCCTCCCATTATCACCGCCACTTAGAAAAGTAAAATTTTTTTGATTACCAAACGAATTTCTATTCCAAGAATAGAAATTTTTTGTCGTTATCAAACATGTTTTTTGGCTCAAAAACTCATCCAGAAATAGAAATAGAAAAATCTATTTACGTTTAGAAAATGAGAAATGTTATCATTCGCGCCCTTAGTCTACACTGACTGCAAAACTGCACTGCAAGGCGGGATCTTCTTCTTTCCATGAAGAATCCAGCAGATTCAACCAAATGAAACGCTGTTGAAGAATACAGATATAGAACCCACGCACAAATTAGGTCCCCAAAGTCTAGACTTCACCTTATCCAAACAACATTCTTCAGCATCCAAGGGTGACGACCCAATATTTCAAGCTCTCCACATGTGGTAATAGATACAATTCTAAGCCATCAGCACAAGAATCTTCCTTTAAGGATGTAGAGTTGATGCTAGTTTCAGTTAGATACCATCTTCAAAGCAGAATAGCTCTAGTCATAACTTCACATGATCAGGCCTCCAATGCAGAGGAAGCACGACAGTGCAAGTACAACCAATTTTGCGCTTGAATTGGCAAAGGTTGCACAAACAAATAATGGACATGTTAGCAGATTAGCTGGGTCCTGATGAGGTGGCTTGGGAATGACTGATGCGACAGTCAAACTCCTGACATTAACACAGAATTTTGGGCAGCCAAAACCTTGCGAATGAGCTGTAGCCGCTGCGGATTCCATAAATTAATAGTCATGGTCATTATGCATCACTCAACTCCCATATGTAGAAAAAGCAGTTCACTTTGTTTTCTTATTACGGCTCGGTTTCTTTCTTGCCCGCTTTAATCTTCTCCTGGAAAAGTAAATAAGAATCAAAGATGAAATGCTTTAAATAACGTGATGTTTATCAGAATGGGTGGTAATAAAAAAATTTATGAGGTGAAACCAATGTGCTGCTAAATATGCTGCAAAGGACCAAAAGGACTATGCAACCTTCAAAAGCTCAAAGAACCTATAAAAGCTGAATGCAATTGAAGTAGCAGTGCCTTAATGCCAAAGACGCAAAACCACCTTTGCAAACATGCAAAACAAACAGAAATTACCTCTTAGAGGGTTTACTGTTGGCACCAAACACGCCCTTCATCAATGCACCTATATCCACAGAACGTTCTTGCATGATCTTATCGTGGTATATTTTGCTCCCAATCTCCGTAATTTGTTCTTCTACTTCCTCCAGTGGTTGATCCACATTTAACTGGATCTCCCCTTTTCTGACAACAGTTACACCGAAGCCATTCGCTTTGGCTTCTCGAAAAGCATCCTGAAAATGTAAAACAGTTACAGTTCCTCAACAGATGATGACGCCATGCCCCTCAAAATGGTTCAAACAAAAGGATGTACTTTGTTATTACATTCGGAATACATGAAAGGAAAAAGTGACCTTAGGTGGGAGAGGAACAATGAATGCTTGACCATTTCCTAGCATGTCCATGTGAGCTTGAATAATATAGCACAGATTCTTGCAATCACCAGCATCTTCAAAAGCAATTACATGATTTGGCTTCGGTTCCAACTCAAGATCTGCAGCCATCTCCAATGTGTAGAACCCAACTTTCTGCTCCCCGTCTTGATGCGTATATAATTCAATGCACTGAAAAAACAAGCAGAGAATTATTACTCAGTACTTCCTGCCAAAAATGAAAGAGAACCATACATACTTTTATGGAGGGTTCTTTGTCCCCCCCTCAAAAAAGATTGATCTTTAATATAATAAAATAACAGTACAGTAACATCTTGTGATGCAAAATATTCCAAAAATCATCAAAAGTAAACTCTGTTTGCAGGCATAACAAAATCTCACAGTCACAGATATCCTGAAAGAAGGCTCAATGTTCTAAATCTGGTATACCAAATCAGTGGTATCATAAAAAAAATAAGTAGTGCTGGTTTTTGAAAGTATCACCATTCATAGATTTTTACAGATTCATTTAAACAACTGGGATTTATGTGGACTGTGGAACTCAATTTTTTGGCATATCGCGAACTATTAATCAGCTATACAACAGTGGAATTAAAGCGACGAAGTGATACTGTGTGGAGAAGCACTATGCTCCACTCCAGAGACTCTCATGATCCAGTATTACATTCTGAGGACATGAAATTCATGGGCACAATCTAATAGTAAAAAGTGTAAGATAACTCAGGAAAAAGAAAATCAAAATTGGATATTGGCAGCAGTGATACAATTGAAAAGCAATAGGAGAATTTGAGTCCTACCAATACATGTGGAAGATCTAGCCACCATAAGTAATCTTCATCCTTGTCTTCTGCATACTCTCGATATTTGCTCACTACAGCTTGAGGTCCAAACAATTCCATCTCTCTTTTGAGTTTGTTAAGTTTTTTCCCTATATATTCCTTATTTCTCTCGGGCAATTTATCCATTAGTTCAGCAGCTTCCTGTATTTCCTTTTCAGTGATCCACCGATCCAGATCCTTCCCTATATCCTTCATGACAGATTTAACTTCTGGGTCCCTCTCTTCATTGTAAGAATCTAAAAATCCTTGAGACCACTTTTTTGTATGTTGCCAGTACTCCTTTCCTGATTTTTTACCAGTTCTAACAGAACCATCACTGCCTTCGATGAGGATCTTAGTCTTTTTTGGATCCTTGCTCTGGATGTTATTTACACTGTTGACTGCTAAGGAAAATGTGGTATTCCCATTCCCTTGGGATTCAGCAGATTTATCAACTAAATTATTTTCATCCTTCTTCATAAGAGGTGATACTTGAGCTTCTCCAGTCATTGATGCCTTCTTTTCCTTCAGATGTCTATTGACAAAGTCGGGTTTCCTTTCCATTGGAGGCTCTTTCCAGCGAGGAATAATCTTTTCCACTGGATCATATATGCTGATGCCATCTAAGGAAGAGAAAGAAAGAAGTTATCATCCAAACCTAAATACATATGAACAGTATTGATGGTGGCAGTCAATGAAGCCCTAACAGTTTGATGGAAAACCAAAACAGGATATTACAGGATTCTCTCTTCTTTCTTTTTCAAAAAAAGATGCAAAGGTGCTATTCTAAAGCTCTCACAAATCCTAATGTTGCATGCTGATAAATTATCTTTGATGGTCCTCTTCAGAAGATAGATGCACAAATGGAAAAGCTGAAATGTAACCAATGACTACCTGCTCCATAGTCAAGATTTTCGATATTAGAATGGAGGTACTCATGCACTTTTAACAGCTCTTCATTCACTTTCTCGACTTTCTTCTCAAGACCCGCAAAGAAAGCACGCTTATCTTCAGCATCCATGGAATAAAATGGATCCTTCCCTGTCAATTCATTTTCCCGAACTTGAAAAACAATTTCTCGAAGACTATCATCTTTCATCCAATCAAGTTCACCATCATCTTCATTGAGGTGAAGCTGAGTCAAGTCAATACTGCCATTTAAATGCTGATTTACTTTCTCTCTTGCAATCATGTAATTATTCCTAAATCCCTCCCCAATCTTCCCCAGGATGGGTTCCACCACATTAAAATTTTCCTCAATCCAGTTTTGAGATTTTTTAGATATATCAGCCTCAGCAGTCAAGCCATTAACTTCATGTTTCTGACAATTCAGGGAATTGCGGACATCGTATGCTCCATGTTCTTCACCATGGCTTGCCAAATTATCAACCATTTCTGGAATAGATTCTAATTCCTCAGCAATCATATCTCCATTGATGTTAGCATTCACCATGGAATCTGGTGTTTCTCCAGACATGCCAACTCTAGCTGATTGCTCACTGATGTTGGTTGTCTCTCTTAAATTGCTGTTAATCTCACTTTCTCCCAGATCCTTCTCTTTAACATCTTCATCTTCTTGTGTACCGAACTTGTTGGAAAGATACTCCCTAGCTTTTGTCACCGACCGTATGATCTTTGGTTTCCTCTTGACTGCATTTTCTCGGTGTACTTCACCACCAAGAGCATCTAAGGACTGGATTTCACGTGCATTGGTCAGATCTGATATGAACTCGGCAACTTTGTCTTGCCTACAGCTTCCAATATCACTATAATCTCCCATGGCCAAAACACTAGAAGCTATGATGTCTCCATTTGTTTCTGCTACTGATCCATTATGGGATTTATCGCCATTTCTTTCTGGTTCAGCTGTTGATATCACATAAGATTCAGCAGCTGGCATGCTCCCTCCAGCATGTGCATGATGGTTAAGTGGAGAACTTACTCCATCTTCATCATTTTGCTTGACCAACTCCTCTACAGAAGATAACGACTCCTTTTCCTGCTTCTCTCCTTCATAACCTTCAATTCGAGAACTCTCTCGACCCTCATTTTCCCTAGCTCTTTTAGCCAGTTCTCTTATTTCCTTGATTTTTCCATCGAATCCAACAGCTAAGCCATCCAAGAGATTAGAACGGTCCTGCTTGGGCTCTGCCAATTCACCGCTTAAAGTCTTTGCTTGCCGGATAATGGCTGCAAGCGCGTGCTTATCTAGGTGAGGCCTTTGCATTAGAACATCTGGTGTTTCCGAAGCTTCTCTAACAATCTCCAAATGCCCCTTCTCCAAACCTTCCCTCTCCTTTCTCGCCTTCATCTTCCTCCTCATCATCTCCTTCTCCAGTTGTGTGTATTGCACCTCTCTCTTGCGGAAAGTGAAGAACCACTTAATTGTGCTTAACACAAAGACGCCACACAAGACAATGGTCCCAGCTGCCAACACTTTAGGCCTTAAAGCAGAATTCAATGGAAGATTTGGAATGGTGCTAACAAAGCCAGATTCTGCATCCGTAACAACAAATTTAGCCACCGAGCTGTTCCTTGGAACCACATTGCTCCCGCTCTCCATCTCCCTAGCTAAACCCCTAGCACGGGCTATCTTCGAATTCACTTCACTCGAGTCCTCGTGCTCGACCGAGACCACTCTGCTTCTCCTCAGTATCTCGTCCTCGTCAACCGCGACACGCTTAACATTCCCATCGGAATCTTGAAACACCGTAAGTATAGGAGCCGAACCGACCCCCCAAAAATCAAGATCGTTCTTATACTGATCGACCCAGTTCTCCAATCTACTCCACAACACCGATTCACCCAACACCCCGCGTTTCGATTCTACTAGACCCGCAACTCCGTCGCCATGATCAAAAGGAACGTCTTTCCGAGAGCCGCCCTCGACGAGAGCTTCACTCTCGAGAATGCCGTCAAAGGAGGGAGCTTGAGCATCGGATTCGCGGCCCAATTGAGTGAAGTCGGGACGCACCTTCTCGTCTTGGAGGAGCTTCTCCCTAAGGCGGTTCCGGCGCCGCTTAACTCGACGACCCGACAGGGCCGCGACCGGCGGGCGCCTCGCCTTCGAAAAGGGCAGGCAGAGCGGCGGAGAGGAGGGGGCTCTGCTGGAGCTGGGTATTCGGAAAGTGCGCGGCGGGTTGCGATTCCAACTCGGGATAGACAGTTTCGGGACGAAGAGCGACGCCCCCGCCGCCGCCGCGGAGGAAGCGGAGGTAGTTCTGAGGAATGGAAATGGAGAGTCCATCGACGCCGCCGCGAAGGGTTTTGCCGGATGGGATGGAGGGAGGTGGGGAACCGCTAAACCTCCGATAGGCCGGTGGATGATGATGATGCCGCCAAGGCCCGCCGGAGTCCTTCTTGTTTTCTTTTTCTTTTCCCGATAAAATTTGCAATAAAAAATGGGACATATCCATAATCTAAAAGATTGATTTAAAAAAAAAATTAATACCCTAAAAAAAGTCACGCCATGCCAATTATTATGCAAATAACTTTTTTTATGTCGTTAATAATTTTAAACTTAACAATTATGACATAAAATCTTTTTATAGCACAAAAAATGTTGGGAAATTTTTGTCACAATAAATAAGTTTAAGGTTTTTCGTATGATATAAACAAGCCGAGGATATTTATGTTCAGTAGATAGTTTGAAGTTTTAAATGATATTTACCAAAAAAAAATATTATAAAATATCCAAGTGAACATATAATTCTCTTGTGGAATGTCTACTCATAAGATGTGGGCTTTGGATCATCAACAAGATTAAATATGTCATTCGAATGGGTCGACTAGTTATACATTGGATTGGCTAAATACGGAGTTTCCAAAAAGAGTAAAGCTCATTAAAAGTTGTTCGAAAAATGCGCATCACATCTCGGGAAAAAACATGTCTTGCCCTACAGTGAGGTCGATCATATGAATCCCACAAGATTATTAGGCTCGATTAATCTTTCTTTTTCCTTCTTTTTTCGTAGTTGGCTTCACATTGAGGATAACATAGCCACACAAAAGTTTCTTTTGAGTAGGTAAAGAGGCAATGTTTCCTTTGTACAAATTTTACGATGCATCAAATATTAGATTAAGGAATCGATCTATTCGAATTGAAATAAGCAACTCTTTTAAGGAATAATGAAGGGTCAATCGCAATCTTTTTTTTTTGCTTGAAAATTTATCCCTCACATTGTCCCAGGGCAAAGGGAGAACAAGAAATTAGAGAGAGAGGCCATCAATCCATTCCATGCCTAATAAGCTATATATAAACATCGATGAAATTTTTTGGTTTCTCATGGTGAAAAAAAGAAGAAACTAAAATAGATTGAAATGATATTCATTCTTAAGCTACGTTTGGTTCAACTTTGAATATGACTTTCAACTGAAAGCCAAACTAGGGACTAGCTTTGGACTTTTAGTGTTGGTGGAATGCTAAAATTAATTTTTCCTTTCTAAAACTATCCTCACTAATTCTTCATATTTCTGATTTTGCCCCTGTTTATTTTTTTTTATTAAAAAAGGAGGTAGCCCTTCACCAACGAAGGGTTTAGTTCAATTTAAAAGAAGAAGATATATATACATTTATTATACCCATCAAAGCTCATTACGAAATTTTTTTTTACCAAACACACATTTAACTCAAAATCTATTTACAAATAAATTTTACTAAACAGAATTGCATTTCTTCAAATAGTTTTGGACTTTCAATATTTGCATTAGACTCAAAGCCCATTTGCAAAGCTAAACCTAATGTACTCTTAGTCCTCTTCACTCACATCAATAAAATAGTAACATATCATACTAATTAACATGTACATTTTCTTCTTTTCTTTTTCTTCTTTTGTCGTCTTCTCTAATATAATTCGAAATTAATGGTCTCTTTGTAGTTTAGCAGCAAGTGAAACCCCACTTTCTGGAAATTACATGCTTTCCATTGTGAAGAGATTAAGTGAATTTCTAAACTCACTTGGTCTTTTTTTTTTGTCGCCGTTGTTTCATTCTATAGTTATCAATTGACTGTTTGTTAATCTTTCCTTCAAATATATGTAAAATTTGAAAAGAAAAGTAATCCATGCCGTGGCAAGTCGAACCATAACAATTCAATTTCTTCTAATTTCGCCAAGTACACTGAATTCTATTTGCAACTGAGGTGATCATTGACAGGGTCGGATCGGGCCGGACTCTTGCGGTTGGTGTAATTCATTGCTCGTGCGCTATTACAAATCATTTATCTACAAACTAATCGGGTCGGGTCGAAGCACCCTGGGCTTTCTAACAACATAGCATTACTCAAGCCTGCACAAAGATGCTCTTCGAGCCATTCGGCTTGAGCAGGCCCATGACTCGTTTGTGGGGGTGTCTTATGCCACTCAATTTTAAGAAATATATTCTATAAGACGAAAGTAAGACTCTCATAGCTATAAGAATTGGACAGTTAAACATAAATGTGTATAAGACTCTCATAGCTATAAGAATTGGACAGTTAAACATAAATGTGTACCGACCGGTCGAGTATAGCAAAGATGAGAATGCTTTGTTGAATGTAGGAGTGAGCAAGATGGACTGATCAAACCATGAATCGACCGGTTTTAGGCGGTTTCTAGAAGCACCAGTCCGGTTCTTGATTCCATAAAATTGAAATCGGTAATTTTCGGTCTTGTTCTCGGTTTCAAGGGCAAACAGGACTGATTGCACAGTCTAGATCGGACCGATTATTATCATTAGTTTTTTTAAGCTGTCATAAAGCATGTAATAGGTGACGGAGGAAAGTTAGATCTGCTCAAGGACAAAAGAAATTTCGACATGTTTCTCAAGGGTTATAATAAGTCCCACGTTAGAGAATAGAGCTTGTGTTTCAGGGCTCATGTTTTTGAAGTCTGGAAGAAAATCTGCATGGATGAGACGTGGCGTAATGTCATGTTTAGGTGTAGGCATCTCACTTTCGTTTATGTCCACTTGTAAATGGGGAAGCAAGCCAGCAACGTCCTACGGACAATGGACTTACAACCGACCCACCAAGCTTCAAGCAGAGAGAGAACATGAATTATAATGAATTCATTAGTCCATTGGATCGTCTAAGAACCGGACCTTGGTAGTTGGTTCCTGGATGGGATCGTACTAGACTAGCAACTGATCATGCCTAATTGAATGGACGGTGGAGTGA
The DNA here is from genome assembly GCA_014182735.1 of Corymbia maculata. NCBI lineage: Eukaryota > Viridiplantae > Streptophyta > Magnoliopsida > Myrtales > Myrtaceae > Corymbia > Corymbia maculata. The sequence continues at coordinate 29,107,690 of CM024685.1, forward strand.
GGGAAGAGAAGATTAGAGACGAATGGATTTCGGGTAGATTTTGCACCGGACGAAGATCAGATGAGACGAGCACGTTTGCGATGATTTCGTCACGTTGACCATGTGCGAGCGGTTCACTGTATCCTATCCACGTATGGAACAGAGACAAAGCAGCATGTGCGGATCCACATGAGGATCTCTCGCGCGCGCGAACATGGACCGGCCCACCACATGCGGAACTGCAAGGCGAGGCCCGCTCTCTGCTCATACAGTGCCGTGGGGAAATACCGATCCGCATTCTTTAAGACTTTGCTTCCAAGAGTCCGCCTCTTTTCCGCGAGCACGACAGGTTTCCCGGTCTCCCGTCACAGAACATGGACTCTCCGACACACTTCATGTGACAAAATACTGTTTCTCATGCTTCCCCTTTCTCCTCGGCTCGATTTTAAAACCGGGTTTATCCGGTGTGAACTGATCATATGTCGTATGCAATAAGTAACCCCACATGAGAAATCCCTTTAGATAATTGGTGTTATGGTACATTGCATATAAGGGCGCGATGGGAAAGGTATTTTCACTTTCCAGATGTGGGAGAATCAAGTTTCGTCAATGTTAAAATGTCACGCATCATTTATTTATGAGATTTACACACTCTATATATACATACAATCTCCTTCATTAATTGACTCCAACCTTTTGGGATTGGACATCCTAATCCGGTGTCATAGCCGGCTTTGCCCAATTGATTTATGTCAAATCCCATGTTTCCTTTCAAATCCGTTCTTAATATATAATAATCTCTTTCTACCTATTAACTTAAAATTTCAATCTACGACGTTCATTATTAAGTTGTGCAAGAAGAGTGACAGCATTTCGATTCACGGATTAAGCTCCCATCACGAATTTGTCAACCAAGCTCTCTACTCAGTACGCAGATGGGCGATGATCATCATGATCCCCTGTCGTGTACAAGGAGAGCAGGAGCAAGAGCAAGGGCATGACGCCTCTCATCATTAACCGCACGACACCTCCCTCTGATGGCGCTCGACGTCAACCGCAATGATGCGCAGTTTCCCTAAAACCAGGGAGCCATCATCGCTCGTCCCAAAACAAACAAAAGGAGAAAAAAGCAGAGGGAAGTAATCATCCTCCGCACAGCGCCACTCCCATCACAACCACCAACCACCGGAGGAATCACGGGACGCCCGCGACCAAGAACCACCAGCCGATTCCGAGTCAATGGCATCATCCCATCTCGTCCTTTACAAATTGGATTGGAGGAAGTACGCTGGAAAAAACCGGGAGCAAGCAGACCACGTCGGACGACAGCGCATGTCCTGTCCGATCCACGTGAGGGATCAGGAACGCAGGGATTGCGCAGCGAATTGCGCTCTCTGTGCAACAGCAGCAGGGCTGTCGCTTTCGCTCGTTCAATTATTGCGTCCGTCGTCCAAAACAAATCTAGACCCGCTGGATCTGGACGAGACAATCTAGTCGAAAATTGACCTAAATCGAGCTACCAAGTACCGACAATCCAGTGGAAAGATTACATTTGGGTATAGCCATTAAGTCCACATGATGAGAATGTTAGAAAGTCGAATTGCTATTGCCAGGTAGGTTCGCGTCGGCCAATATTTGCAATTTCCAAATTCATTAGTCCGGAATCGAAATATATCTGCTTTCGCCAGCTTAATTTATATAATCATAACACGACAAACTAAAACAGTTTCTCGAATTAAAAAAAAAGAAAAAGAGGAAGAAAAAAAAAGGGGTGGGGAAGCAAAAAAGGGAAAAACTTTCCTGCGTCCTGTTCCTGCTAAATTCCAACAGACATTTCTGCTTGTCTGGAAAAGAAAAAGAAAAAAAAAAAAAAAAAAAAAAGGACCCGGTGGGTGGGTCCCGCAATTACCAAATCCCGCACCGCACATGCGAACATCTGCTCTAGGCGCACCCACGTGGAGAGAACCCGACCCGCGAACCCGCCAGGTCGTACACGACCCGGAAGCCCTGCTGCTGGATGTTCCCGATGATGGAGAGGCCGCTCATGGTGCCCGCGAAGGCGAAGCAGAAGGTCCCCTCGCTGTCCACCGGGATCAGGTAGTTCGACGCCGGGAGGGACACGTCGGCGCCCCGGAAGTGCAGCACCACCGTCGGCACCTTCACCTGTGTCTTCCCCGACAGGTCGAAGCACGTGTCGAAGAGGGAGAAGTCCGGGGCCCGCTTCAGGCTCGACGCCCCGACCCGGAACGCGTCCCGGAGGGCGATGTAGGCGGCCCGGGTCAGGCGGGTCACCGACGTGCCCGAGTCGACAATGACCCCACCGTTGCCCGCCGGGTCCAGCTTGAAGTGGGAGGCCGTGATTCCGGGCACACGCGTGCCGCCGACGCTGATCCCGAGAAGCTCCACGTAGTAGAACGTGTCGAGCTTAGGGTTTTTCAGCAGCGTGGTGAACCGGGCGGGCCGGGACAGGGCGGAGTCGCCGAAGATGACTGAGGACGGCCGGGAGGAAGCGGACCGGTCCACGAGGCAGTAGGAGAACTTGTTGTTGAACCGGCGGCCGGCCTGCGCAGGGAACGAGAGCGTCCCGCGGCCGAGGCCCAACAGCCCGGCGGCACCGATGAAGAGGCCCTCGTTGTCGTGGCCGCAGCCAAGGGCGACGCGGTCGACCCGGGTGCGGCGGAAGGTGAGGGTCTCGCTGGAGAACTCGCCGAGGGTGAAGGAGCCATCGCCGTAGGAGACCTGGTACTGACACCTGCGGCGCTGGTTGCAGCCAGGGGAGTCGAGGCGGCGGCAGAGCGGGGAGGAGCAGGGGATGGCGGCGAAGGAGGTGGACTTGGAAGGGTCAAACACAGGGTCGGTCTGGGAGTAGCATTTCCGGCAGGGGGCGCACTGGATCCAGACGACGTCGCTGCCGGTGTCAAGGACCATGTAGACGTACCGGGGAGGGGTGCCGACGCCGAGGCGGGTGAAGTACTCGCCGCTCCCCTGGGCGAGCCCGGACACGACGGAGCTGCTGAACCCAAGGCGAGGCCGCCCAGTGCTGTTGCTGCCGGCGGGAGCGGCGGCGGCGGCGACGGCGAGCTCGGAGAGGGACTGGACGCGGGAGGCGTCCCTCTGGAGGCGGAGGTGGAAGAGGGCTTGCGGGGTGAGGTTGAAGGACAGAGCGTCGATGTGCTGCAGCTCCATGGAGAGAGTAGTGGTGGCGGCGGTGGATTCAGATTCGGTGTCCAAGAAGGCGGCGGCCTCGGACTCCGGCCATGAGGCGAGGGTGGGAGGGGACGGGAGGGGGCGGAGGAGGAGGGGCTGGGTCTGGAACCGGAGGTTGGCGGAATCGGAGAGGGCAGGGACGAGGAGGGCGGCGGCGGCGGAGGAGAGGACGAGGAGGATGAGGAGGGCGTTCTTGCCGCCGGCCATGGCCGTCGTTCTCGCGCCGCAGCGGGAGATCGGAGAGGGGGAAGGAGGAGGGGGAGGAGGACTTGGAGCGGTGGTGATGAAGGAGGAGCGGAGCGAGAGTGTAATAAATAAATAAATGGAGGACGCAATGGAATTTGAAAAGAGGTGGGGGGGCTTCCTCCACTCGCTGGACTGTGGACTGGTGCGCAGATTAGCTACATTTTTCAACCATGAATTTTCCCCTCTATTATTGTTTATCGTCCTTATTTTATTTAAAAAAAGGTTATCAACGGGTAATTACGAGAATTGAGCCGAAAATTACAGATATGTTTTTTTTTTGTCAGAATTTGCAGATATTATCGAGACACGTTTCTGTCTTCTTGCGCAGGGTACCGTACGACATGTAAGGAGGAGGTGGTAACGGTGGTAATTGGTATTTGTCCGAGGCTAGAGGGGCAATGCAGTCATTTTCCGTGCGAATTGAGAAACTCCAATTTTTTTCACTCCGGTCCCTATCAGGAGAAAAAGAAGGGGAAGATGACACGTGCAGTCGGTAAAGTCGCGATTTTCTCTTAACTTTTGATTTGACGCGTAACGTCATTTCTTCACTTTTATTTTATTTTATATAATTCTAAAACTACATTGAAAAATTTTATATTTATATTTTCATATAATATAGAAATTTTTGATAAAAAAATATAATTAATGAACTGGATTAAACATATATCAAAAGTTTAAGTATCATATTGAATAAATCAAAAATTCAAATGCTACATTGCACATTAAGTCAAATTTTAGAAACTATATGTGTAATTATCAAAAAGATCAATATTACAAAAAACTTTAAATTAATGTATTTATGACAAATTTACTCCAAATTAATTTTTCAATCAAGAATAATCTTAGATTAGTATATTTGTGTCAAATTTATCGTAAATGATCAAAAAAATTTAAAATTAGTACATTTTTGATAAATTTATTATAAATTAATCAATTTTTGGTAAATGTGTCATAGGCAAACTGATTTGAAGTTTTTTATTATAAAAAAACTAATTTAAATTTAGAGTTGTTTGTGATATCAGTCCTCAGAATAAAGGGAGAGGGAGAAAAAGGAGCGTCGATAGCAAACATTGAGGACGTAAGTGTAATTAAAAAAATCTAATCTTTGGGACGAAACTATAATCGGAATTTTTTAAGGAACACCAGTAGTTGTCGGGGAGTGGGGATGTCGGATGACGCAAAAGCCCTCGGTCGGGAGGACAAATATCCGCGCGGGGGCTTTCCGCTTTCTCTTTATTTTATCTGGTTCGGCAAGAGTTGGGTCGGATTATTAAATGCCCTGGAAATTTAATGCCGCAGCTGCAATTTCCGTCCGCGCACCGTTCCCCTGCCCATCTCGACATGATAGATAGATTAGATTGATAGCGAGAGAGAGAGAGAGAGAGAGGGAGGGAGGAGGTGGTGGGGCCAGCGACACCTCGTGGGATTTGGAATCCCATGTTCGGCCAATTCCATGAGTCATTCCGAGGCGTAGAATAGATGTTTGATAGAATGGCCTACCCGATTTATTCAACTTCAATAATGCGCAAACCATGTTAGGAAGCTCGAGATTTCCATACATCCCCGTCCTCTTTCCCGGCGTCGGAGCCGTGAAAAACCCGGCCCCCTTCCGGTCGCTAGCGCCCGGGGGCTTCTTTACCTCGGGTCGGGTAGCAATACCATACACTACCATTACGAAGTGTGATAACACTCGAGTATTAGGCTCTCGAAAGACAACGGTTAATGTTGATAAGCTAAAGTTTTGCAATGGGAGAATATAGGTAAAATTACCAAAATAATAATACATTTATTATAATCGTGTCAATTCAGTCTTAAATTTCATTTATTTTGTCAGTTTAGTCTCCAAGGTTGAGGAAATGGGTCTAAAGGAGGAACAAACTCTCCTTCTTATAGAAGGTTGATTTGTCGAGGGCGAGCCTCAATTATCCCTGGCTAGATCTGAATCGGCAAAAAAGAGAGTATATGATTTAATTGGCATAATTACTATGGACTTACTATTGTTTTGGTAATTTTCTTAGAGTCGTGAAAACGAGCTACCCAAAAGTATAGTGATGGGGGCCCGCGCCGTGGCGGCGCGTGTGACTTTCGGAACAGGGACGCAGCGGGTCGCCGTGCCCGATCCCGGGCCACGCCGGAAGATACGGTGATATTGACGGGGGGCACGAGACGAGAAAGAGAGACTTTGACTGGAGAGGGCAGATGGCGTAGCGATCTTCTCCTCTCCTAATTCCCATGTTCTCATTGATTGCAACGGGCGGTGCGCCAAAAAGTAAAGGCGAGATTGAATAAAGTAAAAGCACGAGAGGGAGCTGTTAAAGACTTTGGGCGAGATCACATACATGAGTAGTAATTGCAAATTCATGCGCTTCCCGCATGCCTTTTTCCTTAGTCTATACCATCCTATTTTGTCCCTCTCGAAACGTACGGATCGAGGAGAGATTATGAGTCGATCCCAGCGCACGTATGGCCTCATCGATCCGACCCGCTCGATCGCGTCGGCCCCACGTGGGTCCGGCACGATTCGACGGCTGAAGATCGATTGGGCTCGCGTGTTTCGGGACCGCGCGAGTTTTGCTCTCGTGGTGGAGGTCGAGGGGGACATCCTTGTGACATTATTGGGTGCCTTCCTTTCCTTCAATTTTTATACTTATCTTGGGAAGCGCCTTTCATCTCTTCCCGACCTTTGCCCACCTCGCTTTATCCCTTTCTCTTGCTCTCTTTTTCGACTCCTCCTCTTCCTATTCTTTCCTCTTCTTTTGATCGATTCCCCCCTTTAGCGTGACGACGTCTCGTGACCTACTCGATGTTTCGCGGAATTGGTTAATCGTCGTGCACAAATGGAAATTGACCACGAGCTCGAAAGAGGCTCGAGCACTTCCCTCGTCGTCAGGTGAAAAGAGGACGCACTGGCGTCCAGGACGTCAGCTTTGCTTGGATCGAGAGAAAAAGCATCAATGTACCTAACAAAGAATCAGTACAATTCGAAAAGCGCCACGAGTTTCACTTGCTATATGTATATAGGGAAAACAGGTTTTCATTAAGGAAGGAGAAGGACAGAGGATTTGATACGTGGAGAACGGGAATTGTAGTTCCGGTCATTATTAGAGGTGAATATGATTTTATGGTAAAATTTGAATATTGGGAATCGCACCGGTGGGAACCGATCTAGTTCCATGTTTTAGAATACGCATGGTATGTTCTGAATTTCAAAAATTAAGAAGCCTGTTTTGATGGACACTCAAAACAAGTTTTTATATTTTTCTTATTTTATATCTTCATGTGATTGTATGCTACTTCATGCCAATGGCTAACGTGCAATCCATATTATGAAATCAGAAAGGCCATTTGTGTGGAATAGTAGACTCGCCATAAATTCTAGTTTCGTTTTCAATGGCTCATATCATAAGTAATTTTCCTAGTGTGTAATATGAAATTATTAGTCTACGCTTCTCTTTTCAATAATATTCATAATTAAGAATTTTACTTTATTAATATTTCATAACATTTATATGTCTAAATATATGTTGTAATATGTGAATTACAATAAATAATGGTTGTTAGATTTGATGATTTATTGCAATCGTTCATTTAATTGAGAAGACAAACGGAACATGAATAGACTTTGAAATCAATCTTGGAATCCGTGACAAAGTACGTTATAAGTTCTTAGATAAAATTAGAGAACTTGTTCTGATTGGTAGATTCCACTTCGCACCCCTGGCCATTATGGTCGGTTCAATTAATATTATTCGGTCAAAGTGTAGCGAAAAACTTTAATACCCATTAGTCTAAAAGTCCTAAATAGCAAGAATTGCCTGGACCTTCCCCAAGGCAAGAATCAAAGGTTGACGGTGGGACAAAGCACGACGGCAGAGGGGGGAAAGATGTCCTCGAAAAGCGGCAATGGCGGTAATTGTCTTTACGCTAAAGGCGGGAGACATTTTACAGCTCGATGTGGGACCAAGCGCCTGTCGCGACAAAGTCACGATGTGGGGCATTTCTGACTTTGCTTCATTTGCAATCTAGAGATACAGTTGTTCGGCCAGGCGGGGCCTGGCGACGGCCACCAGGGGCCGGGCCTTGGGCATCGTCATCCCGTAGACCTCGGCCGTGTCGATGTCCTCGGGCCTCTGCCCGCCGGGCGGGCTCCAGTCGAAGCAGTGGAAGAGCCGGGCCAGGGCCATCAGGACCAGGGTCGTCCCGAGCGGCGCTCCGGGGCACTTCCTCTTCCCTGCGCCGAAGGGCAGGATCTTGAAGTCAGGCCCGTGGCTTATCTCGACCCGGCTCCCCCCGTCCGCCGGCCCGTGCCTCTCGGGCCTGAACTCCTCTACGTCGTCCCAGACTTCAGGGTTCCGGCCCAGCCCATGGGTGTTGATGAAGACCCGCGTCCCGGCAGGGATGTGGTAGCCGTTGAGGGTGGTGTCCCTGACGGACTCGTGCGGGATCAGGAACGGGCCCGCCGGGTGCATCCGGAAGGTCTCCCGCACCACGCAGCGCAGGTAACTGAGGCGCGCCAGGTCGGATTCCGACACCATCCGGTCGGGCCCCACGACCGAGTCGAGCTCCTCCTGGATCTTCCGCTGGACCCGCGGGTATCTTATCACCTCCGCCATGGCCCATTCGTTGGTCACGGCGGAGGTGTCGGTGGCGGCCGCTATCATATCCTGCGATTCGATCGAACATCAATTTACGCTACATCGGACCATTCATACGCAAGAGATGGACAAGATGAAGACCTGGATGAGAGCTTTGATCTCCACGTCGTCCATGCGGTCTCTTCCATCTTCGCCCGGCAATGACAGCAGAACGTCCACGAAGTCCATGTCGGGATCGCCGGCGAGCCCCGCAGCCCTCACCTCTCCGGCGGCTCTCCGGTGCTCTTCGATGATCTTGGTGTGGAAGTCGTCGACCCGCTTCTCCACCTCCCTCATCTTCTTCTCGCAGCCATGGGGGTCGATCCACCTCCAGAATGGCAGGTAGTCCCCGAGATAGATCACCCCGAGGAGCCAGAACAGCTGGTGGGTTATGTGCATGAACTCCGTGGCTTCCTGGGGGCCCGAGGATCCGGCCCCGAAGTACTGCTTCCCCAGCAGCATCCTCGTCACGTTGTTCATGGAGAACCCGCCCAGCACCTCCCTCATGTCGATCCCGGCCTGGCCCCCGTCCCGGCAGAGCCCGTAGACGTGCCGGACCAGGTGCTGGGCCTCGCTGGCCCGGTGCCCCGCGAACGCCTCCAGGCGTCTCGTGGTCAGCAGGTGCTCCATGCAGATCCTCCTCATCCGCTTCCACCGCGGGCCCAGCGGGGCCAGGGCCACGTCGCCGCAGTCGTAGGCCAGGTGGACGGCGGCGAGGGTCCGGGGCCGGGAGGCGAAGACATCGTCCTGCTGGAGGAGGATCTGGCGGATGACGGAGGGGTCGGAGGTGGTGATGGCGTCGATGCTGCCGAGGCGGAGGTAGACGAGAGGGCCGTACTTCCAGCACAGGGAGGCCAGGTCCCTATGAGGGAGGGGGCCCAGCTGGAGGAGGTTGCCAACGATGGGCCATCTCGGCGGGCCTGGAGGCAAGTTCTTGGGTTTCGAGGCGGAGCGGAGGTGGTAAACAACGCACACGAACACGATAGAAGCGATGGTGACGGTGACGGCGACAGCGGAGGGGTACCATTGTGTAAGCAGAAAGAGGGCAAATGGGAGATATGGTAAAATGAAGATGGATTGGTGCACCATCTTATCTTAGGTTCAGTATGTAATGGGGATTATTAAGATAAGGTGTCTTTGTGCTCATCTAGATGTTGGATTTGATCGAAGATGAGATGGGCAGGAGGAGATCAAGTAGGGCTTCTTCTTTTTTCTGTCACCTTCTTGGCATGCTTGCATCTTGTTGGTGAGGCACACGGCAAGCGTGGGATTGGGTAAAAATGGGATTGGCATGTCTTGCCAACTTGGATCAAAATTCACGGAGGTCCAACTAGAAGAAAGCTATAGAATCTCCTAACTAGAAAGTTAAAAAGACACATCAAACAAATCCAATGAAAAGTACAACCAAGATCGAGCTAAAGAGTGTCCCAAATTATTATATTGTTACTTAATGAAAAGAAATTGGCCTTTAAGATATAATTGCACGTGTTACGAGAATAATCAATGTCTCGAAAGTTGCAAATTTCTCTTGTCTGATCACTCAATCGTTACTTTTTGATATAATTTGGATGAAAAGTAAAGATAATCGAATATCATGGATATCGATAAGAATTGTTGATCTCAAATCCCCCGTTTATCAAAAATTCATAATCGAATGATTTCCTTTGGTAATTCACCATCAGTTCACTATCCCCTGTCCATAAGAAATTCTCCCATGAGACGGAAGACTTTGAAATGTTAAACAGCATTCACATGAATAATTGAAGTCCTCATTAATGTTGGCCTGCACCACTCAATGATATTCACTTCATTAGAGATGTGGCCTCATTTCCTCCATCCTACACACTTGCCACTTGAGAGGTAGGAATCACGAATTGTCCAAGTCTTCTTGCTCAATGATTACTCTTTGACCTTATTGGATCGAATATAGACCTGATCCGTCCAATAATCACATACGTACCATGGCAAACCGGCTACGGTACCATTTGTGAACAACTCTAATCAGGTCACAGAGGATCAAGACCCCAAAAAGAGTCCTCGAAGCAACCATAAGGTAATGGCTATTTGGGTGGCTTGTTAACTCGTAAGCCACTTGAAATGGTCTCTTAAATTTAATGCGATACTATTTATAAAAAATGCGATAAGTCACGAGGACTTAAGGTAGCTAGTGGTAAGATGAAGTAGTTACAAAAATTAGAAATTATGCTGGATTTTTATTTGCATGTCGATTGAGGGAGTTGATTTCATTTTTACCTTAATAAATGTATTGATGCTATGACATTTATTTCGTGAAAAATGAACGGTTCAAAAAATATTTTCTTGAAAATGATCCTTCGTGTTGCTTAAAATAATTAGTCAATTAAAATATTTTCCAAATAATGTATTTTTCCAAAAAATAATAGTTTAATATATTTTAATTACTCATTCAACATCATGTGGTTCCATGGTCTAGCGGTTAGGACATTGGACTCTGAATCCAGTAACCCGAGTTCAAGTCTCGGTGGAACCTTTTTGGCCGCTTCCTTTTTACTCCTGTTGCGAGGCTATCGATTCATTATTTTTCAGGAGAAAGGCTACACGAGAGGATCGCATAATATCTCGAGGCATATTTGGCCACGTAATCCTTTTATTTTTATTTTTTAATTTTTTCATGATAAGGTATATCCGATGTTTTAATGGGTAACGAAATTGATATTTTTACTTTTAAATCCATTGAAGAAATTAATTTGTGAATTGGAATCTTGGGAGAGGACCCATAATAGGTTTCTCAAATATGCGACGTGCCTTTCAACTACAGTGAAATAGCTTGTCTCCTAGATAATACATCTTTGCTTTCTTGCGTGATATGTGCAATAAAAAATCTACAAAAAGATTTGCAGTTCTGGTGGGTTGACAAAATATTAATTATTCCCTTATCCGCATGATGCCTGCGATAGAGGTTTTAGGTCATTAACTTGCTTAATTTAATGGAATTGTCGACAGGACTATCGTTTTGTTAAAAATTAAAAATAAAAAAACTATAGAATTCAATTAAAATTTCCGGCCACTTCAAGCTTGGAATTCATTACCTGCTTCTCCGATTTTGGGCCCCGTGAAGGTCGCAGCCCAGCCCAAGTATCACGTGGGCCGGAGTCCACCCCGTCCCGGCTCGCACGAAAATTCAAAGCGGCGGGCCGAAACCGCGAAATCCGAAAAATATCGCGCTCCCAAAGTAAATAAAGCAAAAAAAAAAAGAAAAAAAGAAAAGAAAATAGCCCAGCTTTTTCCCTCTGTTTCCCCCTTCCGCTGCCCCAGCGCTACTGTCGTCCCAGTCCTGGAAGAAGGTTCTGCAAATCGCAAACCCTCCTCCATTCCCTTCCTCCTCCTCCCCCTCCCGCGACGAATTCAAAAATCTCGCCTAAAACCCTAGCGGCCCATCGGAGCTCCGGCTCGAAGTAGCTGCAGCATCGGCATCCATGGAGTGGAACCAGGAGACCCTTCAGTTCCTCTCCCAGTGCTTCCTCCATACCCTCTCCCCCTCCCCGGCCCCTCGCCGCCAGGCCGAGTCCTCCCTCGCCGACGCCGCCGACCGCCCCAACTACGCCCTCGCCGTCCTCCGCCTCGTCGCCGAGTCCTCCGTCGACGAGCAGATCCGCCAGGCCGCCGCCGTCAACTTCAAGAACCACCTCCGCGCCCGCTGGGCCCCGGCGCCTCCCCACGACGCCGCCGACGCCGCCGCGGCGGCGGCGGCGGCGATCCCCGACCCTGAGAAGGAGCAAATCAAGGCCCTCATTGTCCCCCTGATGCTGTCCGCGTCCGCCCGCATCCAGAGCCAGCTCAGTGAAGCCCTAGCCGTGATCAGCAAGCACGATTTCCCCAAGCTGTGGCCCGCCTTGCTCCCCGATCTCGTGGCCAATCTCCAGAAGGCTTCGCAGGCCTCGGACTACGCCTCGATCAACGGGATTCTCGGTACCGCGAATTCGATTTTTGAGAAGTTCAATTACCTCTACAAGACAAATGATCTGTTGCTTGATTTGAAATATTGCTTGGATAATTTCGCTGCGCCTCTGTTGGTGATATTCCTTAGGACTGCTAAGCTAATTGACGAGACTTCGTCTTCTGGTCAAGCTGTAAATTTGCGTCCTTTATTCGAGTCTCAGAGATTGTGCTGTCGGATTTTCTATTCTCTTAATGCACAAGAGTTGCCGGAATTCTTTGAGGATCATATGGCAGAGTGGATGGGTGAGTTCCAAAAGTACCTTACTACCAGATATCCTGTACTCGAGAGTAGTGGCCCTGATGGGCTTGCACTCGTGGATGAGCTTAGAGCTGCGGTGTGTGAGAATATTAGTCTTTATATGGAGAAGAATGAGGACGAGTTCAAAGATTATTTGGATAAGTTTGCATCTGCCGTTTGGAGTTTACTTGGTGACGTGACTCAGTCCTCTAGTCGTGATAGGTTGGCCATTACGGCGATTAAGTTTTTGACGACTGTTAGTACAAGTGTGCACCATAAGTTGTTTGAAGGCGAGGGCGTAATTCAGCAGATTTGTCAGAGCATTGTGATCCCTAATGTGCGCTTGAGGGAGGACGATGAGGAACTCTTTGAGATGAATTATGTTGAGTTCATCAGGAGGGACATGGAAGGTAGTGATCTTGATACTAGGAGAAGGATTGCATGTGAACTTCTCAAAGGGATTGGTACATATCATAAGGCAGAGGTTACTGCCATTGTATCTGCTCAAATACAGAACCTGCTGAGCTCATTTGCTGCAAACCCAGCCACCAACTGGAAGGACAAAGATTGTGCCATATACCTGGTTGTTTCACTGGCGACAAAGAAAGCTGGGGGTAATGCTGTTTCTACCGATGTAGTTAATGTTGAGAGCTTCTTCACGTCTGTTATCGTTCCAGAATTGCAGAGTCAGAACGTGAACGAGTTTCCCATGCTAAAGGCAGGTGCTCTTAAGTTCTTCACATTGTTTCGGAGTCAGATAGCAAAGGGCATTACCTTGCAGCTGTTTCCTGATTTGGTTAGGTATCTTAGTTCGGAGTCCAATGTAGTTCACTCTTATTCTGCGAGTTGCATTGAAAAGCTTTTGCTGGTTAGGGATGAGGGTGGGAAGGCAAGATACACCTCTGCAGATATCAGTCCCTTTCTTATGGTGACGATGAACAACCTTTTCACGGCTTTGCGGTTTCCTGAATCTGAGGAGAACCCATACATTATGAAATGTATCATGCGAGTCCTTGGGGTTGCCGACATCTCCCAAGGGATCGCTGCTCCATGTATTGCAGGGTTGACATCCATTCTGAATGAAGTTTGTAAAAACCCGAAAGATCCAGTTTTTAACCATTATTTGTTTGAGTCAGTGGCTGTTCTTGTCAGGAGGGCTTGTGAGAAGGATGCCTCTTTAATATCATCTTTTGAAGGAAGCCTCTTTCCCAGCCTTCAGACGATATTGGCCAATGATGTTACTGAGTTCTTCCCCTATGCATTTCAGCTGTTGGCTCAGCTTGTTGAATTGAACAGACCACCCATTCCAGCTAATTACATGCCGATTTTTGAGATTCTGTTGTCACCTGATCTGTGGAATAGAGGTCCAAATGTCCCTGCGCTTGTGCGTCTGCTTCAGGCATTTCTTCAAAAGTCACCGCATGAACTGAGTCAGGGAGGTAGGCTAAGCCAGGTGCTTGGCATATTCAACAAACTAGTTGTGTCCTCAAGCACAGAAGAACAGGGCTTCTTTGTCCTCAACACTGTTATTGAGAATCTAGATTATAGTTTGATTGCACCCTACATCCCCCACATTTGGCATGCCTTGTTTACACGTCTCCAGAATAGACGGACTATGAAGTTTGTGAAGTCTCTTTTGATATTTATGTCACTGTTTCTGGTCAAGCATGGTCCCTCCAACCTTGTTGACTCAATGAATGCTGTTCAGCCCAACATTTTTGTCATGATATTGGAGCAGATTTGGATACCAAATCTAAAGTTAATTGCCGGGCATGTTGAACGTAAGTTAACTTTAGTGGCTTCAACAAGGCTGCTCTGTGAAAGTCCACTTCTTTTAGATGCAGCAGCTAGTAGACACTGGGGGAAGATGCTAGACAGCATTATGACCTTGCTTTCACGCCCTGAGGAGGATACCCTTGCGGAAGAGCCAGATGCTCCAGATGTAGCTGAAAATGTGGGCTATACTGCCACTTTTGTTAATCTCCACCATGCTGGAAGGAAGGAAGAGGACCCTCTGAAGGATATAAGGGTACCGAGAGAATTTTTGGTGACTTCTCTGGCAAGACTGTCTGCCCTGTCTCCTGGGAAGTATCCTCAGATCATCAGTGAGAATCTTGATCCAGCAAACCAGAATGCGTTACTTCAACTCTGTGGCACTTATAACTGCCCTATTGTTTGAGAAGGTACTAAATGGACTTTACAAGTGTGTGTTTCAACTATTTCTTTCATTTCACAATGCAAGACCTATGTCTGTGTTTTTCTGTTGGGAGTATGTCTTGCAACTCGCGAAACATCAATGCATTAGAATCGGCAACTGATTATTCAGATTTAAATGGACTTAGTGTGTATTTATTTGTATTTATGAAGACCTTATTTTCTAATAAAATTTTGGAGATATTTCATTGTTCATTTTTAGCAATAAGTTGGAAAATGTGTGGCCATTTTGAAGTTGCTTTGGGGGTATAACTTGGACTACCGTTATTTTGTACACTTTTATATCCCGCTTTTAGCCCTCACTTTTCCTTTATCAAGCAGATGTGATAAGGTGACGTAACTAGTCATTTTTTAAATTATGGAATAGTTTGGTGATAGTTTCCCTCGCAAACCCCACGTGGTGTGGCATCTAATTATACATCTAAGTAAACTCTGTTGAGTTTAGGTAAGCATGTGTATATCATCTGTACTTTTGGATTCCCCTTGTGTCAGTGTGGATATGTCACCTTGCCTCTATACGATGGTGTTGCTTTAACTTGGATGCATGGATCAGTCAACTTACTATTTTGTGGCTTGGTGCCATTTCATAAGCTTATTGAAGGATGCTGTATCTGTGTATTCAGGAAATACTTCTTTCTATTATCTAAGAACCCATGGTCATGCAGGTTGTGGGAGACACAATGTTCATGTCAATAGAGGACTCGTCTTGATGCATGTGTTTAATATTTGATTGTCTTTGCGATTGTTGCTGTTAAATTCTGAGTGTTTCATAACTGATGTATGACTTGTTGACCTGATATTTATGTGATGAGATCTGACCGATGAGTTTTATAGGATAAAACTTGGTAGTTAAAACTTAAAATACCTGTTGCTGATCCTTGTTGTTCCAGATTTGGTTATTCCAGAATTGTTTATCTTTAGTCCAGAATAAAACCAGGCATGTTGTTGATTCTTTGTGATGTGAAAGATAGTCACGAGGTCTTCTCATTATCATTCTCTTTTGCAGATATGAGGGCTCATTTGGTGGTACTTTTGCAAGTTGCATGCTGCTTAAAGTCGTGAGCAAATGGACCTTAGACTTCCAAGTGGTGCAGTTATCTCATTTGGGGGCCAGGTTTCATGAAATGTTTTACATGATAATCGCGTCAAAGCTTTACACAGTTTTGAGTCCTAGGGCCATTTGGTCGTGGTTTGGAATTTTTGGATTTCAGGTTGTATAAATCTTGTTTTTGTTGTTAATTATCCCCCCGAGTCTTGTTTAAAAGTGCGGCAGCGACTGTAATCTTGTTGAACAATCCGTGAGTCTTGCCTAAAATCTGGATGCGACTTTAATCCTGGTCAAGGTCGTATCGTTAACCATTTGCCCCCTTTTTTGGGTGGTTCTTTCGTTTCTTATATCATCAATTCGCTAAAAGAGTCACTTTGTGTGATTTGTATCTTTCTGAGTGAAGCTTGATCAAACCAGGCGTCTTTCCGGATGGGCTATACTTGTCCCATGGACATCTGGCAGAAAACTCTCTTACCTCCTCATAACCTCAAAATGTATTCAAAAAGAGATCTAGCATGTAAGGGTCCATATATACATATGCAATAAAGTTGCACATCTATCGGGGAAAGCTGCATTGATTTGATAAATTAATTGGATAGGATATGATATAAAATTCATGCATTTTGTTATATCTTATCTATTGTTTGGTGATTGCGGTAATAAAGTTGAATATATTTGTGTTATATCATATATATTGTTCGGTATAAGTAACATATTAATATAAATGAAGCACAAATTTTACAAACAAAGATGGTAAAAATTACTTGTGACACTCTTGTCTACTTTATTTTTATTTATATATTTTACTCTCTTTTTGAATTAATTTCTTTTCTGTTTATTTCTTCTCCTTTCATCTTTCTCTAATAAAATTTTATAAAATAAAAAAATACTAATATATCTAAAATATTAAAACACCTAAAATATGTAATAAATGTCTTTTTATATTGGAGTTATATTATAAGATGGAACTAATTTGAATACATAAATAAAAATAAGATTAAATTAAAAACCCAAATTGTCATTTTTTGGTATTTTGAATTTCTTCTATTATGATTTAAATATTATTCCTATTATAATATAATTTCATATTAATTAATTCAAAAACATTGTTTTTGAGAAAAATAACTTTTTATTATAAAATTAGAAATCCTATCCACCTTTATCTTATTTTCCTCATGAAATAATTTCATTTGATTTGTATCTCATTTATATCTGACTTTATCTTGTCTTGAATAGGCACCAAATATAAACTCTAATAAATTTTATCTTATTTTGAATTCTATTCCGATTACTAAACACAACGCTAATGTATTCAAAATCTTGTCCCATGGACTTCTGGCAGAAAACTTTCTTTTACTCACTCATAACCTCAAAATGTAATCGAAAAGAGATCTAGCAGCTGGTCGTATGAGTAAAGGCCTATATATACATCTACAACAAAGTTGCACATCTGCCGGGGAAAGCTACATTGATTTGATAAACTACTAATGAACGGAAAATTTTACACATTTGGCAAAACTAATTCCTTGGCAACCGATTGTGTTACTGCAAGCAAGACTCCTTCAGAAAGCAGCAGAGAAGGCTTGGCCTTGCGCAACCATGTACATTGTCTAAAAAGGAGGCAATAACCACCCGACGGTCCATCCCACGAGCAAACCAGCACCCACAAGGCTAAAACCTAATGCCATGGCGAGCGCGTACTTAGTAATGTCTATCCACAGCGGTCCTTGTCTTTCCCATCTAGTATTGGCATTCTGATGAGGCTTCGTCTGTGCTATTATACCTTTGTGAGGCATCAAAGGATGGATGGCAGGGACAGGCGTGGCAATTGGCTGATCAGTGTTCTCAGCTTGCAAGTAGCATGCTTTAAGTTGCCATTGATGAAACCACTGCTCGTAGGAAAAAAGTTGAGAAGCTTGTCTGAAGAAGAGCTCAATGATGTGCTCCTTCTCTTCACGAGCTCGCTTTGCTGCCTTCTCTGCTTCTCTGGCACGTGTTTGGGAATGCCGGAGTGCTTCCAAAAGCTGAGACTTGCAAGGATCACCATTAGGAACTTCATATGGTTCCTTATAAGTATTTCTGCTGCAAGTTTCCAAAGTACAATGATGCACTTAAATTTGGAGCAGAAAACTATCATCCGTCATATATAGTATAGCATCACGTGGTAATTTCAAACTTTCAATCAGAACTTGTGCAACACGATCTGGATCAGACTATAAACCTGAGCCATCTATAAAACGGCGATGGTGATCATTACATTGCAAAGGTGCTCTTTCCTCCCTATCTATTTCAGGGGCCAGAGCTAATAACAAGTGGTTGTTACCTATTGAAGCGGTATAATTTCTTTGAAGAAGTTATCCTATCTAGCAAGCAAAGATGAAGACAATTACTCAAGTACACAGACAAGTACCTGCGCAATTTGCTGGGCACATATTCTTCCAATGAAGCTGCACATGTTCCAACTGTTTCATCGGGATCAGAATCATGTGACCAAAGAGGTGGTCTTGAAAGAGTTTGTGACTGCACTTTCACGGGAGAAGGATTTTTTTGATTGAAGCATCTAATTTTTGAGCAGGAGCGTTGCTTAACATGAAGTTTTTGAGGCGGGGGAAGATCGCAATTATCAACATGGTCAAGTGACTTCCTAGCAACCAAGGAGGCTACTTCATCCTTATCCATCGCACGCCACCATGGGTCAGTCTTTGCATTACTAATCCATGGAGAATACGGCTCAAGATCAAGTTCAGTAAGTTGCTTGGAAATTGATGAGCCAAAATCATCTATTTGCATGGAGGCATAGCTGCCTCCCATACCAATATCCTTGATATCTTTGGCCTCATCACTATCTTTGGCTTCCAACTCTCGTGCTCTACCATCAAAATCCTCACTGTCTTCTTCATCCTGCAAGACCATCTCATGTGACTCAGAATATAAATTTCAAAAGCCTATTTTCAAACTTTCCATTTCAACATCAAGAAGATTTATCTTTTCATTCATTGAAACCTTTTGGAACCCATGGATTGGCTGGAGATGAAGCCACCATCTTGTGTCATCACAAAGATCAGAAAACAAAGGCTTCCCATTTGAAGGCAGGAATCCTATGTCTGGTTGGTCATCCTGATCAGCTGTGGTGGTTGGTCCAGCATCTACCAGTTTAGATGTCAATGATGATGATTGGCAGCAAGCTAATTTGGGGGCTCTTTTTGCATCCTCCTGTACAAAATAACGGTTTACTGTTCTCTGCCATACTGCTCTGGCTTCAGCTGCTGCCATCATTCTCTGAGCCTTTCAGACATTTCGCTGTGTCCAGAGAGAAGAACAAGTCATTCCTTTTCTTTTTGACAGCACGTAAACCAATTACAATATATTGGTTACGATTTATATATTATGACATTGGACAAGATCCATAGACATGAGACAAGACAAACAATTAAAAGAAGCCAAATACACCAGTTGCACTAATATCAGCAGAAATATTTTCAACTGTTCCTGAGATTCTAATAAAACATAAACTACATGGAAAACTCTAAATGACCTTTCAGAAAGAAACAAGAGGAATAAGTTTAGAAACAAATAGAGGTGTAACAGGTACAGGAAATGGCTACTAATTCTAGAAAAAATTATTATGTCCTGAGTTTTGCAATCTTAACAACTTTCCACAACTTCTAAAATTCACCATACCTCATTTATTGTTGTAAAAGGAATATCTACCTACATAACTCCCTAAATGCCTTTTAAGTAGTCAACCAATAATCTATGGTAATTATTGTCGTGTTCTTGAGCTTCCGACCAACATCCAGTAACCAATCATACCTCACTCACACATGTTCTCGGCCCAAGTGTTTTTTGGTTCTGCATTTTCAAACCCATACACAGTATGCTAACATGGTGTCACACAACCAACTCTATTCATTTGCTAAAATGTGATTATGAAAACAGAATACACAATCAAATATGCAATCCATCTGAATTTGTCATAAATGCAACTGACAGAAAGCTTTCTTACACTCGAGCTCCTTAGGAAAGAATGGACCCTACTCTCGTGGAACTTGGATGGACAAAAATAGACCAAAGTCTAATAAGAATTCTCATTCCAATGTCTTCGACAATGGAAAATCAGTCAATTGATCTTGCTTTGGTGGAACAATCGTATGTACAAAAACAATGGTCCCATAAAAATTCTTACCTCAATAGTCTTAAAGAAAAGGATACTCACACCATAGTCAGGCAAAAACTCAATTTCAGTTTATGTCTCTCTCACAAGCGGATGGCAGATGCTCAAATTGATCAAGTTCGTTTGCAGGTCATATATCGTTTGTAAGGTTATAGAAACATCAGCCATTCGCATAACTAGGAAGTCTTAGTTATCAAACCCAAGCAACTTAAGACACCGCAAGTCAATTGTTTTGGCAATAACTTTTCCTGATGCTTATCACATAGGAACTTGTCCCAATAGAGCCCAATTCAGGCCCAGCTATCAAATCTATTGACTATGAGGAACAAAAATCACAACCAAGCTCGAAAAGCATGGGAAGTAGGAACAACTTTAAGGTTTGATGAGTCATTACAGAATGATATCATGACAGAAAGGATGAGCTTATTCGAGCCAACACTCGCAAGATTGCTTTCTTAAAGATAAGCAGAACTCTAGAGGTCATAAATGTCATAATGTGCAGGAAAAAACAGACCCTTTTTTTGCCTCTTTTAACAGGCAACCACCAACAAGTACGGTCTACTCAATCATGGAACCTTAACAAGCTCCATGCACGCGGTCTCATGTCCCTTCAAAGAGCTTTGAATACAAAGAAATTTTTTATTTCGCTGCAACCAATAAAACAGGAAACGACATCAAGCATAACAATTCAGACCCAGATCGTTAATCATCAGAAAGTTTTCATCTTTAAGCAGGAGGCAGTGAGATTCGAAGCAACAAAGCAACAAAAACACCAGCGCCACAGCACCATTAGGATGGAGATGCGGTACAACCGGAGCGCTAATCAGCGAGGTTCAACAAGACGATGCAGTCCAACATTAAGGTATCGCCCCCAACATCAAAAGCAAAAGAAAAAAGACGGAACTCGAAGGTCAAAAAGCAAGACCAAGGAGGCGAGAGAGAGTACCGGAAAATCATGCAGGTGGGCTATGACGGAAGAACGGCAGTCGCTACCCTTTTGCTTGAGGCTTCTTGCACAGGAGAGAGAGAGAGAGAGAGAAGCCAACCCAAATCTAGCAAAAGGGAAACGAATGAGGCAAGAAAGGGAAGGAGAGGCCTGGGTTTTACTCTGCACAGTCAATGGATTTGATGCTGCATCCTGTCGGTTTCTCCATCCGAGCATTTTTTCTTTCCTCGCAATAATATCAAGAATTCGAACGATGGGAAAAGCCGGAGCTACACGACACCGTCGGTTGTTGGCACGCGAGAGAAAGTGGGGATCGGTGACGTCGGACTTCTGGGTCGGGCAGAGAGGACGAAAACAATGGGCGGTCCGGCCTCGCGACGACGGTGACGCGGCGCGGCCACCACTCGATATCGTCGGATAAAGGGGAAATCAATCGATCGCTCGCTCGCGGTCCCTGTCCAACCACTCCCGCCGGATTTCCCTAGGATATGGATACGCACTGCTGTCATGGTAATCGAGTCTATGGCTAGTTTAGGTGCACGGATGAAAGAGACCCGAAACTTTTCTTATATAACTCGGCTAATAAGGAATTATCAAAAATATCTTAAATTTCTTCTTTTGGATTATTCAGTTATAATTTTTTTATATTTATATTGATTCGGTAGATTCGGCCATTCTGACTAGCACTGATGTGTACGTCGATTGATAGCAATCGACGCGGATAATTTTAAGATAATATTTTTATTTATTTTTTGAATTTTGATTAATTTTCTTTCTTTCATCTTTCTTCCTTCTTACTCTGACCATCAAGGTTTGATCTCGTCCATTGGGGCCATGGCGCGGCTTGCCCTTGCTAGGGCACTAGTGAGGCCGAGCCTCGCCAGACCTAGCAAGGAAGGAAGGAGGGAAAAAAAATGGAAAGAAATAAAGAAATAAAAAATAAAAAAAATTCGAGAAAACAAAAGGAGGAGGAGAATTTGATGGTTGATTTTTAAGCGTGTTAGTGAATTACGGACGTGGGCATCGACCTACCAAACTCCAAATTACTTGTCAAAAGAGGAGACTTCGCTTTCAATGCAAAGACTTGAATTCATCGATCAAATCCATTTTAAAGGAAACTCGACAACATTCTATGTTTGATAATTGTATGACTCTCGTTTCTTATTTTAGGGAGTGTTTGTTTCGATAAAAGTGTTTTTCAGAAATTAATTTTTCTAAACTTTCATCTGTTTGGTTAGTCGAAAATGATAAATATTTTCCGATTAACAAAAACATTCATGCATAAAATTAGGAAAATGGATTCCTAAATCTAAAGATTTGGAAATTGCTCATCTCAAATTTTTTAATTTTAAAAAAAAAAAGTTTCCTTCTTACTTTGCTGGTCGATGAGCCTTGGCGACTAGCCACAAGCTACAATTGCTAAGGTCGAGCCTCACTTGTAGGCTCAGCAACTAGTAAAGGAAAAGAAGAGAAAAAATAAAATAAAAATATTTAAAAATTGCATTTCTTTATTGTTTGAGACAAAGTTGTAAGATTGAAATTATTTTCTAAACGACATCTAAACACCATAAAACATTTTTGGTCACATATCATCAAATAAAAGAAAACTAACCATTTTATCAAAAAATGATTTTTTTTTAAAAGCATTTTCCTTTATCGTGGGAGATGAATGATTTGAAAAATATATTTCTAAAAAAAATGATTCCTTTGTATCATTCACAAAAACAAATAAATGAAAAACATTTTTGTTGTCCTTGTAAGCGTTAACACATAAATAGTTATCAATGATGAAAATATTTTTCATTATCTAATTATTTCAAATAATTTAACAATAATTTTTAGGGAAAATATTTTTCAAACAGTTCATCCTATTACAAATCTTGTCTTGTATTAATTATGAGATTCTTTGACATTTAAAAAATGATAAACTTATTCCAAACTAATTTTTTAATCACCAAAAACTCTAAACTAATACACTTGTCACAAATTTATCATATGTTGATTTCCGATAAATTTTTCAGTTAAATTGTTGAGTTGGATAATAAGTGACAATTGATTAATATACAAATTTGAAGTTTGACTCTTTATTTATTATAGTTGTACTGGTTTTGTTGTATTATTAATCTAATTTAAGGGAATATATATTTGTCATAAATATACAAGTTTGAGGTTTTTTGGATGTCAAAAAATTAGTTTTGACGAGTGTACTAGTTTAGAGTTTTTTTTTTTTTGTTATTTGGGATAAATTTGTCATAAATATACATCAATAAATTAGTTTGGAGTAAATTTGTCACAAATGTACCATTTGTGAAAGTTTGTAATCAAAAAAATTAATTTGAGGTAAATTTGTCAGAATTGTGTGGTT
The DNA here is from genome assembly GCA_014182735.1 of Corymbia maculata. Classification (NCBI taxonomy): domain Eukaryota; kingdom Viridiplantae; phylum Streptophyta; class Magnoliopsida; order Myrtales; family Myrtaceae; genus Corymbia; species Corymbia maculata. The sequence goes on from CM024685.1 coordinate 29,130,719, forward strand.
TAGAATTTTTCGTTATATTTGTGAAAATCAAAAAAAGTTAATTTGAGGTAAATTTTCAGAATTGTGTGGTTTAGTTTAAATTTTCGGCGGGGGTTTTGGGTCATTAAAATTAAAAAAAAAAAAAAACTCCCGTGAAAAAAAAAGAAAAGAGAAATAACCATCAAGTTCTAAGTTTTAAATAAATTTCTATGTTTTTGGTTCTTTTGTGCACAAGGCTCATTTTTAGCGACGGGGCGGTTCTGCTGACGACTTGAAAAGCCCTAGAAGTGCAGCGGTCGACGGGACGCAAACCGGAGCTTCCGCTTCGTCTTCGTCTTCTTCGGCTTCATTCCACCGACATCTGCATCGACTGCCTCGTAATTCTCTCTCTCTCTCCCGCGATTACATTTTCAAGAAAGCATTTGAAATATTCGTGATATTCAATTCGTTTTAGAATGCTTCCTTGAAGTGACGTTCGCGGGTGGGTGGCCGATTTGTCGCCGCTCGGACCGCTGGTGTCGTGGCGTCGCCCTTAGGAATCGTGGGTCCATGGCGATGATCCGCCGTCGCCCCTCCTGAATCGAAACCCGGTCGTCAGTGCTCTGAGCTGTGGGAAGTTCGTCGGTTGAAATGCAGACGTGGGTTCCCCTTTGATCGACTGATTTCGCCGCTTTCTGTCGTGCTGATCTCCGGCACTGTTGGTGGCATTTGATTGGTTATACGTGGGGGGGGAACGTTTCTGATCGCAGGGAGCTCGTTGTCGCCGTTTGATGCAGCTAATATGAATGTTAATGTTCATAGTTCATAGGATGTGCTGTCATTTGGCCTGCGGGTGCGGGTTGATTTTATTAAACTTCATGTGATTGTTCTGACTTCTGTCGGGGCGTGCTTGGATGAAGTTCTTTTTTGGCTCTAAGGTGAATGTTGTTGTCATCGAGAAACTACTGTGCCCCATGCAATGGATAGTCTAGGATGATTTCATATACTCCTCTCGTGGTGTAGGTATGGAATTGCCTTTGTGAACCAATGATGCAATAGACAATATGCACCTTGCTGGAAGAATGATAAGCTTCGAAACAAATCGAATTCGTACTTGAGATGTGTGTATGTTCTGGTGAGGAATAAGATTAACCTGCTTCAAGTGTTAATAATCAGATAGCATGAAAGTCAGAGCTTGAATGATATTGGACTGCATAAACTAGCTCTTCTTATTCCTTTTGATGTGGAGGCAGTGTCATAGTGGCCAAAGGCCTAGATTGGGGATGCTGTGTTTGAAATTTGAATGTCCTTGACCTACTTGGATTTGAAGATTGTGATTACGACTTCCTTTGTAATGTGAACTTGCTAAAGGTCTGTTTTGGAAAATATTTACTGGGCTTCCATAGTTTACCTTGTTTAGGCTTTGGAAATAAGATTATTTATTTGGAACTTGAATGCTCCTTGCAACTGGCAACTGAAATATGCCTTTTTCTTAGTATGGGGGTTTGGGTTCCGTGTTCATGAGACGTTCTGCTGAGAGTAGTATCAGAATTAGTTTCTGAAACCTTACAGTGACTTGCTGGTCATCATGGCTTTTTTTGCAGCTTTTAGCTTCAGTGGAACAAGTTCTTGGAAGAACAAACATTCTACAATGGATTATTTCAGAGAATTTGTAGTCTATGGAGATTTTCTTCTCATTTACATCATCAATAGGCTGTTTTACAATCTAACATGGCCTTTGTACTCATTCCAAGGGTTGCTTGGAATAGGTGATTTGCTGCATAGCAGTGGCCTCTCTTAACCAATGTGTTTCAAATGCAAGTATCATGATTCATAATTGATAAGAATGCAGCTTTTTTGTTTTGAAACTTATCAGCTTCCTTTGTTTGCCTGCAGGCTTTTCATCATCATCCTGCATATATAGTCCATGTGATCAGTCGGTTTAGATTTTCCAAGTTGATTGCATTGCAAGCTAGTATCTAGTGATGGGAACTGAAGAGTCAAAAGACCCTTTCAAAGGGGTGGACTGGAAAGCCGTTGGCAGTGACATACAAAAGGATCCTGCTGCTAAACCCATTGTAAAGAAGCGGTTGCCTAAAAAGCTTAGGCAAATACCAGACTATTACTTCCTTCCTCGAAGATCTTTGCCCTCGACTCTTGCTTTTTATGGGGCATGCATTGCCGGTGGAATTGGTGCTGGAATGTTGCTGGAGGTTTGGATAAATAAGAAAGTCAAAGGTGAGAAATTTTAATATATCATCTTCTTAGGTATCGCAGTAGCTTGGATTTGTTGTCCCCATCCCTGCATTTGCACAGTCGATGACAGAAAAGTGTCCTCTAAGGAAATCATCAACTTATGCCATGCTGATCTTAGAATCTAGTCTAGGGTCTTGTTGTGCTGATGTTGTCTTCCTATGCCCTTACTACATCTAAAAATGAACAAATGAGTTGGTTCACCTGTATGTAATTAAGTAATGTGAAACAAATAAAGGACAGTTGAGGCAAAGCCCGAGACAAAGAATGACATGGATATGCTATCGTATTGGTACATCACATTAAGGACATCTAGCTAGAACAGAGCCTGGAAATTGACAATACTTTGCAGTCGTTTTTAGATTTCATAGAAACAGATGCCATTCACTAGGAAGATGTTCTGCTTTAATGTGCTCGAAGGAGTCTATGATATAAATGGCTTTCTATGAACATTTAGTTGTGATACTGTGTGTCGTGTTCTTGTCTATCTGGCGAATTGATCTTTCCCTCCTCCAAATACATGACTTATGAATGTTTTTCCTTGACATTGCAGAGGATGGAGGAGGCGTTGTATGGGAGTTTGACAAGTAGACAAGTAGATGCAGACCAGTAGCTGCAGCAAGTAGATGTGATCTTTAGATGTTAGTTTCGACTCTTTGAAAGGCTGAGATCAACTGCTGGATCAAGTGACCATGTGTCGATGAACAGCAGTAGGCGGTTTGATTGACGAAAGTGAGGGCTCGATGTTATCGGAGGCAGTCTTGTGGTGGTGGTAGCTGGTGCAGAGGGCCCTGCAGCACAGCAATAATTCTTTTGCTCGGTCACCACATCATTTTGCTTGATTGAAATTTACACATACTAATTGTGGGAATGAGAACCCGAGTTTCATTATTAACCTTTCATTTGAGTTTGTGCTTAATCATGAGCAGCCACACATAAACAAACCTAATTAATCATGACGCACTCGATAAACAACATGATAACACTCCCGGCGTTCTTCAGCCATGGATTCTAGCTTCTCGAATGTGGGTCGATGTCGGCTCCTCTTTTCTTCTAATATAATCCATTGCTGCGGTTCTATGAGCCGAATGTTCTAATGGAATCGGCATGCCGGGCTCTCTTTGCTTCTCCACCTCCCCATCCCTCCTGTCGTCACGAGTCATGTCTCGTCGACATATCCTCTAAATTTCATATTCAGTTAACACAAAGCTACACAATTTTATTGAGAGACAATATTTAGATATGAATTTCATAGTTCCGAGATTGTTCATGCAAGTTGTCCTGTATCCCATCCTATTCCTAATGCGGCATCGGCTCTCCGAGTCGCATTTTCTTTCCATCTGATTAAATTTCTTTCCAAGAACTATACGAGAGGAAAATTCTGTGGGATCCTGGAGGTTTGAAATTCGCAAGGCGGGTCGATGGCGCGAAAATCATCGAATCAGAAGGAGCCACGTGGATAGTCTGTTACGCCGGAACAGTCCTGCTCAGTGCTTATGGCCTCCGATATTCCCAAAATACCCCGCGCGAAGAAGCAACCCCCCCCAAAATGCATCGACTCGGGTTAACGCCGGTGGCACCCGCTCGTAAATACTGGCGTAAACGAGACCCACTTTGTTAAGCTCGACATAACCGCCGAAGCAGAAAAAGGACCAGCCCACGCTTTTCACGCTCCGCTCCCGGCCTCCCTCCTCCTCCTTCCTCCTCAGTCCTTCCCGGCGGCCGCCATTGTCGCACTGCGACTCTCACAATGGTACCTTTCCTCCTGCTCTTCTCTACTGTACAATCTCGTTCTCGTTCTCGTTTCTTCTTCTTCGTTGTCGTCTTCCTCGTGTTCTCCTTCTTCGTGTTCTCGTCTGTAGTGCGCACGCGCGGCAATGGTGGCTTCGCAGGGCGTGCGGTTTTTCATGTTCTTTCGAACTCTTTTCAGATGTACGATACGTACGACCAACTCGAAGGGGATCTTTTCCCCAAAGGAACCGACCCCAAGCCGGCCGCCGCTCCGAGGGGCTCCGCCGCCGGCGCCCGCGAGGATCCCCCTCCAAAACCCGCACCGGTCGCCTGTGGCGAAGGCGTGCCGTCGGCCTCCCCTGAAAATGCGGATCCTCTTGCTTCGACCGTCGCGGCGTCGTCGTCAACCTCTTCGGAGCCTCCAGATGCTGAAGCCGCTTTGAAATCTTTGACTACTGTAGGGAGCGAAGCGGCCGGCGCGAGCGGGAAATCGCCATCCGAGTCTGGAGAGATCGAAGTGCCTGAGCAGAGTAGGGATTCTTCGGATTCTGTGAAGGACGGAGATGCGGAGGCGACGGGGAGACCGTCTGGGTGGGCGGAAGAGGGAGGGTCTCCGGAGAGGCCGAGTAGGAAGGCCAGCTTCGGTCACGACATTTCGGACAACGTGAAGGCGACGATCAGGCCGTGCCCCAGCTTGAGCGCCAATCTCTGCAACTATGACTTGGTGTTGGAGGATGCCTTGCAGCCCGCCAACGGCAGCCCCGTGATGGAGGAAGCCTGGGAGAGGCTCAACAAGTCGTACGTCTTTTACAAGGGCAAGCCCGTGGGAACTCTCGCCGCTATGGATCCAAACGCCGATGCTCTGAACTATAATCAGGTGATGCGAGTGCAGTTGACTCGTCTGTCCTGCCGTTCGCGCATGTGTTACTGTACAGATAGTTTAGTGGCTCCAGTCATTCTTTACGGGAGAGTACGCATGTATCTTTTGCTTCTTTGTTCTTGAATTGTTTCATCCGCCCAAAAACAATTTCTTGCTTTCCCTTATTGTATGGTGTGACTTTCAATATGGACTTCTCTAGGTTTGAATTCGGCAATGACCAAGTTACCAAAATAGGAATCAGTTACTGGGTATTTAGGTGTAATTTGTTGCAGATTCGAACTTATAATGAGCGACTCCTTCTTCAGCAGGATCGGTCTCTGTTTCTTTTCATGTGACGGTTACATGGGCTATGCTTATTTCTAAAATTATCGAGTACAGAGATTCTATTTTTAGTCCTAACCTTCATTGCCTTCTTCATCTTCACATCACGTTTTAAGCACAGACCAAGAATCTGTTGCATCTAATCCTTATTTGGAAGAAGAGGGTCTACCCTGCTTTATCCAAGAAAGACTATTGCTACCTTGTGGGCAACATTAGTTCAATGGATATCACAACCAGTTACACAATTTCATCCAACTTTGTTACTGATCTTGATTTTCATGGGTATCGAGATTATTTCAAATAGTTACCTAAGCCATGCTTTTACATCTTACGCATAAGTGATTTAACATGACAGGTCCCCTTGAATCTGTTCCATTCGGCTTCTTGTTTGGTCTTCTCTGCCATCAGCCGATTTTTTCATCGGCACTTTTGCATTTGTGTCTGAAGCATGGTTTCTTGCTAATATTTCTTTATGTATGAATTTCAGGTCTTTGTTAGAGATTTTGTACCTAGTGGATTGGCTTGCCTAATGAAAAAAGACATGGAACCAGAAATTGTCAAGAACTTCCTGTTAAAGACCCTTCATCTCCAAGGCTGGGAAAAGAGAATCGATAACTTCACTCTTGGAGAAGGAGTTATGCCTGCGAGCTTCAAAGTCGGTTTTGACTTGCAAGACAAAAAGGAGAGACTAGTAGCGGACTTTGGTGGTAGTGCGATAGGAAGAGTTGCACCTGTTGATTCAGGGTTCTGGTGGATCATACTGCTGAGGTCATATACAAAGTGCACGCACGATTATTCCCTTGCGGAGCTGCCAGTTGTGCAGAAAGGAATGAAGCTGATACTTAACCTTTGCCTATCTGATGGATTTGACACTTTCCCAACACTACTTTGCGCAGATGGTTGTAGCATGATTGACAGAAGAATGGTGAGTTTTCTCATCTCATTGTTCTTTTTCTTGATTATCGAGCTAAAACTTGTCAATATGGCTTGGCACATGCTTGGCGTATCCGAGACTTTTAGCATCTACTTTGTAGTTGGTTCCATAACTGTTGTATTAACACTGCATCCAACCTCTCTGAGTATCATCTGATGCTGGCTAGAGAAGATCATTATCTGCTAATAAGGTTTCTGTTCCAACTAGCCTTCAGAGCACACCAATTGCAATTGCACGTTTCAATAGCTGTAGTCATGCTTAAGCAATGCAACGCAACCTAAATGATAAATTTTTTTAGCAAGTCTATGTTACATCTACTCTGTAAAGCAACATGCAATGGTAATAGATAAAACATGTGAAGGCCAATTTATCTCTAGTTTCTATCTAAAAGTAGCATCGGTTTCTTTTCCATCAAATGATGAAGTATTACACCAGGCTCAATGAGAGGTGTGGGGTGGCAAAAAGGTGTTCTTAGGTGGTAGATGACTGCAGATTGTCCTAAGGAGCTCTTAGCTCCTAAACACCGCTCTAGTCTTGAGACACAAACAATGGTGGTCACTAAGAACTTAGTGCTTTTTGAACAGGGTGTCTATGGCTATCCAATTGAAATCCAGGCTCTCTTCTATTTTGCACTAAGGTGTGCACAGCAGTTGCTGAAACCAGAGCGTGACGGCAAGGAACTTATTGAGCGAATTGACAAAAGGATAATGGCTCTCAGTTTTCACTTTAGGAAGTACTACTGGATGGATCATACCCAGTTGAATATCATCTATCGTTACAAAACGGAGGAGTATTCTGATACTGCTGTCAATAAGTTCAATGTGATACCGGAATCAATTCCTGACTGGGCGTTTGATTTTGTGCCACTTCGGGGAGGATATTTCATTGGAAATGTTAGCCCAGCCCGAATGGACTTCAGGTGGTTCTTAGTTGGGAACTGCATAGCCATTTTGAGTTCTCTGGCTACACCAGCCCAAGCAACAGCAATCATGGAACTAATTGAGGACCGGTGGGAGGACTTGATAGGGGAGATGCCTTTGAAGATCACTTACCCTGCACTCGAGGGACATGAATGGAGGATAGTTACTGGATGTGATCCAAAGAACACAAGATGGAGCTACCATAATGGCGGATCTTGGCCTGGTAAACTGCAATTATTGTCACTGTTATCTTCTTCTGATGAAGAGCATTGAAAAATTACTTTCCTTACCATCATCTGGCCATTCTTCAATTCTCACGAACTCATATAATAAAATTGATCTGAAGATCTAATATACCAGTTATGTGAAAGACAAATCAAATTGACAGTATTTTTCTTGTGTGGTGGTTTTATTTCGCAGTGTTACTATGGCTGCTGACTGCAGCTTGTATAAAGACTGGTAGGCCTCAGACTGCAAAGCGAGCGATTGAGTTGGTCGAGAAGCGCCTCGCAAAAGATGGTTGGCCTGAATATTATGACGGAAGGTCAGGGCGGTACATTGGGAAGCAAGCTAGGAAGTACCAGACATGGAGCATTTCTGGCTACCTGATTGCAAAGCTGATGATTGAGAATCCAGCCAACATATCCATCATTTCTTTTGAAGAAGACAAGAAGATATCCAAGCCAAGGCTCACTCGCTCCACCTCATTCTAAACCCACACGGTTGTTTTTTTCCCCTTCTTAGAGGAAAGGGATGTACATGCCCCATACACAAATTAGGAAAACTTGCCCACTATATCTGGTGCGTTGGGCTAAAGCCATCAAAGCTGCTACCCTTTAGGAAAATGATACTACACAGGTACATATAGAAACACTAGAGAATTTGAACTTTCTTGAAGGTTTCTTTGTTCACGGCACTTCAAATTTTACTAAAACAAGAAAACCCGTAGTTTGACTGTGTTAGATTCTTAACACGTTGATACAACTTTGATTTTGAAATTTGAGGACCCAATTTGTTATTACAAGACAGCATATCTCGATTCAATCAATTGTGATACTAGTCATCTGATACATCCGCAACGTGCCTATTCAAGTCTAACTGGACATTCTGCATTGATTTTCCATCAACATATAAGTTCCCAAGGAGTCCTCAGAATACTTTGAATGGCATGCGTTCTGATAGCAGCTAACCCAGAGACCATAAGACAGAAAATTTTGCAGTTGGATGCATCCAGGTTCTCAATGACAGTGTCCTGGCAGAACATAGTGATGCAGACAACTTTCTAAATGTCCTCTTCTATGAGTAGCAATGCAGACTATTTAGGTCCTTTAACAGAATGACCACACTTTCTTGATCACGTATGGTGCTCAGTGGTCTTTGGACAATGAAACAGTTATTTTTTGTCAAGCACAGATACCTGTGACTTTCCTATATTCTCTTGACCAAGAACGATACCTTTAACCATGGCAACGTGCCATATGGAGGATAGCTCAAGATGTCAAAGCAACTGAATGATGGCCACATATGCCTCAAATTTCTTCAGTCTTTGCGCATGTTAAAGTATGCATACACATGCATCTGCTTGCTTCTCTGGATACATCAAAGAAAAATTTAGACTTGACTTATTAATCCCAAGTGAATAAGCTTACTTTTAAAGCATGCTGCTGAAAAAATGAGAGATTATATGCAGATAACACCAACTGGAAATGTTGGTGTTAGAAAACCATTGGAAATGCTCTGAATTGGCCATTTTATCTAAGTAGATTGTGAAGATCATGGATTAATCCTCTCCAAAGCCCAACATTTCTCTTCAGAAGCACTTTGTGTTGATGTAAAAGTCATCCTCTGGTTACTCTTCAAATTCAAATAATCAACCTAGATGAGAAAGGAAAGACATGAAAATGTTATCCCGATTGACGATTGACACAGGAAAATAAGTTCAAGACAAGAAAAAAGTCAACCTGATCTGGATCCATAATCAGCAGACAAAAAGAGTCAACAGGGCCAGCCGAAGAATCTAAAGAATTTTCATCCGTAGAATGGTCGCCTATGTAGGGGAGGCCAGGAGTAGGTCCCAAGTACTGTAGTCTGGATTTCACAGAACAAGCATGCCAAGCTTTCTCTCGTTGCTGCACTTAGATTAGAAGTAATAAATTCATCAAAGGTCATCTAAATAAGAACTGCGATGCAGTGACTGTTAGCTCCAAATTGGCATTGATTACACTGTAGCTCATTTCTTGATTAAGCCTGCTTAGCATATGTTTTTCAATTGCCCATCTCCACATTGTGTTTTATATGCTTCGTGGTATCAAGCTTATTTGCAAAGAATATGCGATACTGACTTGATAAAATAAAACTTTGAATCATTTTGCAATCTTCTGCTTCATCAATTAACAGCTTACGGTGCTCATGACCTTATGGATGTATACGGATTGTACACTTAGTTATATCCAAACCCACAAGAACCTGAAGACAACTCTCAAAATCGTTTACCAGTACCAACACCAATCACACAAATGCACGTGAAGCTACATGGAACGAAAATGAACATTCCAAAAGATATATGCACCTGAAGCTTCAGGCTATCAGGATCTGAATGATCAATCATGTTGACTATTCCGCTGATCCGAAACTGCTCCCAAGAGTCGGTAAAGTACCAACATATCTAGAGAGGGGAATCAAGTTCTAACATCAATAGACTACAAGGAGATCACAGAAACTTTAAAATTTCATCAATTATATGTAGCACTGATAAAAGCTCTCGAAAATATTATGACAGAGCATATATACTCTCAAATAATGATTACCTCAGCTAGTGGGTTGTGCTTGAGCTCTTCAATCTGCAGAATTTAAGCCGAATTTAAGCAATAAGTCCGCAGAATTCAAAGTCAGATATGAACAAGCACTTGCAGAGATACCCTTTGCTAACGCAACTTCAGCCAGCAACCCGCCACTGCTCAGACAGCAGGAGGGTCGATCGAGATTGCATTGCGGAACATCATTCGCAGCAGACGTCGAATGACCAGAATTAGTGAGACAGTAAAGAAGGGAAGAGAGGCAAGAACCTTGCGACTGCGGGAATCGGTATGAATTTGGATCTTATCGGTGCCCTCTTGAAACCCCCTGCAAAATCAATCAAGAAGGAGCAACCTCAAATGCCTGCTTTATTAACCGCAGAATACAATCGCACGTATGGATTCCAGAGACCGGAAGACGACGGTTCGATTGGAGGGTCTTCCATTGGATCCGACAGTCGCCTGAAACCAAGAAAACAGGGGAAGCAAAAGAAGTCAGGGGACGTGTTAAAAATCGAAACTTTGTCTCAAAAAGCTAGCTGCGCGAAGGTCTACGAGCTGGAAGAAGGAGGAGTGCTTGAGGCTGGAGTTGGAGCGCAGCGCATCGAGAAGGAGCTGCTTCCATGGCGCCGTCGCCGTTGGACTGCCCATCTTTTTTATTCTCTCCGCTCTGGTTTCGGTATGACTGGACAATTCTTATGCCTCTCTTGTTGTTTTGGAATGAAATTTCTGTTTCCCCATTGTATTTTCTTAATTTTTACGATACTATACATATGTTTATTTATTTATTTTTTCAATAAGAAGATTTATGCTCGTCTAAGTCACATACAAAAGTGATTCGATTTTCATGTTTGGCTTTTGTTTGTGTGATCATGTAACATGATAAATGTCATTTGTATAGAAAACAATTGATGGCATCTAGGGATGTTAAATGGTTGGGTCGAGTTTGGGTTGGAGTTGAAAATGATATGACACATCGATCCATTTAACCCGTTTTGATCCATTTTTATGCAATGTAAAATTTGATTATTCATACTCGACCTGACCCATATTATCAACGCATATTAATATTTAATTTAATTTAAGAAAATGTACTTCCACTTATTTAGTCCATTTTAAAATTTTTATATATAAATTATTTGAATAAAAATTTCACATCAAATTTATAAAGTAAATTAAATAATAAAAAATTAGTAAATAAAAAAAAAAAATGTGAATACCTCTAAATTGAAATAGTTTGATGAAAATAATTTTTTTTAAAAAATCAAATTTTAATTACTTTTAAAAAATTGAATTTATTATTATTATTATTATTATTTTTCTTTTCCCTTTCTTTTTCTTTTCTTTCTTCTTCCTTCTTCTTCCTCCTTTTCCTCTACTGGTGCCGCCTGACAGCAATTGGCCAAGATGTAGGCCAATGAGCCTTAACTCGATTAAGGCTGATGAACTCGAGGTTTTGCCGAAATCATTGGTAGTGGTCAAGTTCGAGTTTGCCTAGATTTGGCAAGCCGCGAACTCTATTGCGGCCACCGAGTTTGGGGCTCGCCTACCCAAATTCGGGTGAGCCGCAACTCAATCAAGGCGACTTGCCTATCTATATCTAGGTTGAGCTTCGGCAAGCGAGCTTAAGGCTCGCTAGCCCAAACTCTGTTGTGGCTCGCATGTCCAGATCTAAGCTGAGCTCTTGCTGGCGACGACAAGCTCAAGATTGGCAATAGTGATGACGGCGTGATAGCGGGATCAACAATGGAGGTTGAGAATGCATAAAGGAGGAGATAAAAGGAAAAATATAATGGTCTACCTAATAACTTACTCAACTCATATTTAACTTTCACTTACCCTATATTTGACCAAATTAATTAAAAGTGGATCATAATATGAGTTTATTATCATATTGACATCTTTAATAGTATCAAGTCGATCTTAATAAAAGCTGTTTGGAAAGACCTAATGATATTTTGAAAATGATATAATAATCAAGTGCTACTAATGTTAAGATCGGAACATCGGATGGCATAGCAATCAATGCTACTAATGTTAGGATTGAATAATAGAAGTCGATACCTTTTGCCTAAGATTATCGGAAGGGTGCCTAATCTAAGTTTATTAATATATTCGGTTGTATTCAATTTTATTCAAAAGCTTAAAACAATGAATTACAAGCCAATTATGATATATTAATTACTTTATATCAATACCGATTAATTGATGTGATATTTCTCTGAAATAACACATACGTGCTTTTAACAATTAATGTGTGCATTATTGAATGGTAGATGTACAAGTGATATGCGGACCGTGCTCCAATAGATTCTTTTAGTGCAATGATTTCTCTACCACTATCAAGGGTGAATAAGGTATTGGAGGTCGATGTGCCTAAAATTTTGATGGACTGAATAGAGCGTGAACAAGTCAAATAAAATGAGAAGTTCGGGGGATTTGGACGGATCAAGGAAAGGTGACACGAATAGGCGTACGTTTCGAAGGACCAAAGTTAGTAGGTGAACGGCCGTATCGGCGAGAAAAGCGAAAAGACAGATGGTCGAAGTCGCCGAGGATGTGTTACGTACTTCTACCACCTGAATAATTAGAGACTTGCACTGCTCTTGGATTGATATGAAATTCAGAGTAGTGGTTAATAACCAGGTTTAGGGTCTGGAAGTTACAGCAGAAAACCCAGAGTCGCATTTCCTGCAAGCAGTTAAGAGAGTCAGTCGATTGACAACTTGACAGAGACAGCAGAAGACTCCATTTCGGGAAACCTCCCTTTGGCCCCAGCAAATAACGGTGAATGTGACCTTCTATCCAACGGGCCTTTCTCCTTGCTGAGGACTCTCCAACGACTGATTCAAGCTTGGGAGACTATTGAAAATGATTTGAAGACTGTAGAAGGTATTAGGTGGAATTGAGAAACTTCCACTGTGTGATTGTCTTGATTTCTCTCGATGTCCGTAAAAGGTTGACTTCTTGTCATCTGATTTTCTATGTGAAAAAGACTGCTGAAGGATTGAGCGGAATTGAGAATGCCTACTTCCTAATTGGTCTTGATTTCTCTTGTTGCTCTCAAAAAGGTTTTACTTCTCATAATCTGATTCTTTATATGAAAAAAAAAGACTTTTGTGTTTAGTAATTAGTATTTATAGAGGAGTGAGAGAGGTGCTTGCGTTTTGGTAGAGTTATGTATTGGCTTTGTATAGAATCAACACATGCTAATACCACTGTAACCTCCTGAAAATTGCTGGTGAATTTCAACCTGATTCATAGCCGTTAGTCTAGGAGAGTGGATGAAGACTTGGTTGTAAGCCGAACCACTACAATTTCCTCACGAAATGTTCTATCCTTTAAACTCATTTACTTACGTGTTTGATAAAAGCAACAGCTCTTATTGAACTCTGATGGAGAGATCAAAAGCATTAAGGTTGTAGCGTGAATGTGAAATTCCCTTGCTGCACTTTCTTTTTTTTATATCCTCAATCAGCTTAGGGAACTTCCGGTGGCTACAAGTACGAAGGTTATTTGGGCTTCATTTCTAGAGTCTTCTTACATGTAGCAATGGCCGGTATCTCTTGTTGAATATTTGAATTCTAATATAAAAAACTAAATGCAAAAAACAAAAAAAATGATAATTTTCATTTTATTTATTCCTTTATATATTTGAATTTTTTATAATATATATAAATAGATATTGAGTATTTGCATTTATTATATATTTTAGGTATATTATCATTATTTATTATTTAATTAAAATTTTATTAAGGAATAATGGAATGGAATAAAGAAATAAAAAAGAAAAGAAATCAAGAAAAGAGAGGGATAATAATAAATAAGCAAATAAAAATGAATTAAAAGAACCTAAATTTCAAATGAACAATTCAAATTTGAAATTGACCTTTCAAGTTCTTGAAGAATGAGGGGCAATGAGATTTTTTTTTTTCAAAAAAACTTACCCTTTTATCTCCTTCTTCTTGGTATTTTTAGATTATGTTGAAGTTTCAAGACTTGTCCATAATTTTTTGTTTCACGTCAAAGCTCCATGAAAACTATGAGAGAATTGAACTTCCTTCTTTTCCATAACTCTCTACTTTTGTCAAAAGTCCCTAAAAGCAGCAAGAGCAAGAGAGTTGAAGTTCATTTTCCTTCATAACTATGTGGTTCATATTGAAACTTCACAAAAGTGGTGAGAAAATCGAAATATTATACTTTAAGGTGATTGATCATATTTTCTATCTCTTATTAGATTTGGCATTTGTTGGTTGATCTACCCTGTTAATATTTTTGGTACTCATTTACATTTCTTGCAATAATTAAACTTGTGGCTATAGAATGCTATATTGAGCTCATTTGCTTTTTAAGATTTAGATTGTACAATAATCCTAGATTGATTGTGGGGGTTATTTCCATTTGTGCATTTGTAGTTTCTTTAACAATGAACTACGAAATATTCTTACCATTATTGTTTGTGCATTTTTAGGTTCATTTAAGGTAATATATTCATTAATACCAAACAATGTATATGATATGATATGAAAGTATCTAGTTTTATTATTATGATTCACCAAACAGTGAATATAATATAGCAAAATTCCTCAAATTTTTTTATCCTTTTGTAATCCTATTATGACTAAAAATTTAAATGGTCAAATGCAGTCCTAGTGTCTTTTTGTGATACAACGGACAAAATATGTTATAGACTCAAAGTCACTTTTGAAGGGAAGATGGAGTGAGACCAAATGGATACTATCTTGGCAAGTTATGATATTCAAGATGATGAAAGATGAAAGGACCATTCAAAATGTATGCGAGATAAACTGACATAATCAATGGTCCTTCTAGTCATAGAAAGTATAAGACATGTACTAATGTTGAGAACGTTAATCTATAGATGCGTGCTCTTTTAAAGAAGTGAAGTAGCGTCGAGACTTTAATTCCTGAAACCCCGAGGATTCAACTTCCATTAATGGATGATATGATGGGCACTCTACTGGGCTACGAGGGTGAGCAGGAAAATGATGAGCACAGCATCAAAAGCAAAGTTGGATTCACCCTCGAACAAGGATAAAGACGGCGACGAAGACGTAACCTTGTGAACGAGGGGATTCGAGAATCTTATGAGAAATGGGAAAAATTATTCAATGGAAGAAGGTCAATGAGGACAGCTGACCAAAAAGGAGATTTCAGGAAAACAAAAGTTTACCTGCTTTGCATGCCAAAGGCTAAGGTCAGATTAAGGCCGATTGTCCAGGACTCGAGAAAAAGAAGGAAAAGTTTGAAAAGAAGAAGAAAGCCTCATAGGAATGACTTGGAGCGATACTCAATGTTAATTAAGCGACAAAGACGTACGGAGTGAGCGCGTCTTTGTTTAATGGTCCAATTTCAAGCTGAAGAAGAAGTAAATGCCTCTGACCTTTCTTACGATGAGATCATTAATTGTTCAATGATGTTTTTGATAAGTACGTAATAATTTGTAGAGAAAAACCCCTGAGCTAAAAAAAGAAAAAGGGTTTCTGAGAAGTATCGTACAAAGATGAGCTTGAGTTCCTGCTCACGGAACTTTGCATTTGTCAAGACAGAGCAAGACGTGCAAAGGAAGCAAGCGCTTCTTCTGTCAAGGCTGGATCTTACGAAAACGTGAAACGAATTTTCTCTTGGATAAGAAAAGAAACTCTTTGAGAAAATTTTGTCAATTCAAATATTTCTAACTTTACAAATTAGGTTTGAGTTATGATAACAAGAATGAATTCAAAACCCTTTTTTGATTGATGAAGTAACTCGATTGAATGTTTTTTTTTTTTTTTGAAGTCATGACATTCATGCGATTGGCTGAAAAATTGCGATATTGAAGTGCGTAAATCTATGAAAATTAATGATATATCAATATCATTTTTCTTTGAAGTTGCATTGACGAAAATTAAAAGCCTCACCAACCAACCAACCATTCCTTTAAGGAGGGTCTTTAAATTTCCCACTTTATCCCCACACCATGGAACACCATGGAACTCTATCGAAGAACCTTTCAGATATTCGATAAAATATAATTATTACAACAATATTCAATATACACTAATATTTTTTTCACTGCAAAATTATACGCTTAATTCTTCCAATCTGTACTAAATCAAACAAGGGATGGTAAATTTCTAAAAAAATTAAGGACTCTACTTCATTCTCAATGAAGCAATTCACTTGATACAATCGATCATCCAATCATTCTCTCCTTCCCGAGGTCCCTCTAGAAAATACTTTGAGGAATCCATGGCAGACATAAAAATAATCAACCTAGGAACCCCTAAAAAAGTCAGCAAAAATATAACTAAAAATGCGTTGGCATGTGTCCTTTTTCAATAATCATTTGTGTTTTGGGCGGACTCCTAGGCATCCCCCACCTGTGTGATTAATTAATAATTTAGTGAAGCACATAGGAATTTTGTCTTGATCCCTCCTCTGCTATAAGCTATTATCAAGACCACGTGCGCCTATGCAGCCCAAGACAAGGAAGCAGACCAAACGATGTCATCTTGTCCCATCATCGCATTCAAATAGAAATATTTTTATAACGAGGAATTGATTCCTTCATTCATTTTAACATATACTTCATCTTTCTACTCCTTTGTTAGAGAATGTTTAATAGTTATGAAATGTAAAAGTCACATTCGACAATCTAACTAAATGAGAGAATATTATGGACTTCGTGGACTAGAAATGAAAAAGTAATTATATTAGTTAATATCTAGCGGGCCCACCACCGAAGAGATTAGTATCACAAAAAAATAAAATAAAATATTGGTACATTCATGCCACCCCAAATCAATTTTCTTGTTGTAAAAAAATCCAAACTAATACAGATTAGGACAAATTTACTCAAATCTTAAGGCAAAATTGAGTTAAAATTATGGATTTTAGCATATTTTTTAAAACATGAGATAGCTCTTAGGGTAAAATTAGCAAATTTTAGCTGATTTCTTAGCTTCCCCCAAATGAAGCCGCTTAAGAGACTCACTTATATTGAATTTCTATGTCGGATCCATGTTCCTCGCTGATCACTTGAATTGTTTGCTACAAGTGTTTCTACACCACTCATTTAATGAAGATATTATAGAAAAACTAACAAGGGATGGATTTATCATAGATATGTACTGATTTGAGATTTTTCATGACACGAAAGTCAGTTCGAGGAAAATGTGCAAGGGGAGCACTGATTCGGGATTTCTTTTGCGATACGGAAGTTAGTTTGTGATAAGCATGACACAAGCTAATCACTTTAGAATTTCTTTGGGATAAGCGTGAGACAAGCTAACCACTTTAGAATTTCTTGTGGTCTTACCCCTTTACTAAACACACTATTGCTAAGTGCAGTACAAGCACATGATTAACAGGAGGCTGCGGAGCTCGAGGCAATGCATCTTTTCTTCCTTTCTCACGGGCCGTGGAGTCTCTGCATCCAAGCGTGGCGCCGATTACTTCCATGTCCGCCGGGTTAGCGATCGAGATCAATCGACTGAAGTCAAGGTCACAGGTGGGGCCGGTGGAGTGGTTGGTTCTATGGTGAAATTTGCGTCATCCCCCTCGCTCCGACATCGTCTTTTCGGCGCATTATTCCCGTTGTTCTATTACTTCGTTTGGCCGGCTCCCGTCATCTACCAGGGAATGAGGACCAGAAGTTGATCACGAGCTCAGCTAACCGCGGCCGAGAAAGACAGGGAAAGATGATTGATGTGGACACCCCTGATCATTATTGTCGTCGACGATTGGAGACCGGACCCTTTTGCTCGAACATCAATAATGACAAACTCATGTGGCCTAAAGAACCAGGCACTGATTGCCCTTCTCAATGAGCACTTTTGACGATCCCGGATGTTTGACAGGACGTTAATTAGTTTATTAGGGGGGCGAGGCCCACTTTAATTAGATGAGGTGCGCATGCGCAACATTGGGGGGGGTGGTTTGATCAGTTGTTTAGACTATAGGAGACCTCTACGAAGTATGTAGAAGAAGATTTCGTTTGATTCGCCCGAGAAATAAACATGCGCGTCCAGATTCGACCATGTTTTTAGAACCGTTTGCATGAAAAGACGAGCTCTCCGACCGACTTGACTAACGATCTTGAAAATCTCGATCTTTTTATCTGTTCCTTTCCTTTAATATGTAGAAGGGGGGAGGTAGTAGCGATTGATCGTGAAAATCACTTGCCCAATGTGGAATGTTCACGTCGAGCCATGATTACTTCGGATTGAGTTACATAGAGTAGATGATATTCTTCGATTCGTTTTAGAAATAAACACGTGTATTAATGCGAGCGTGTGTTTTAAAACCGTATGCATGAAAAGACATGTTGTCGTCCCGAAGGTCTAGAAAATCTAGGTCTTTTGTCTGTTCTTTTCTTGTACATGTAGAAGGGTGGGGAGGAGCAATCGACATTAGCGATCTATCATAAAAATTACGTGCCAGCTGCGTGATGTTCACATTGAGCCATGACTTCTTCAGATTGAGTCACGATTACTTAGGGTAGAGACATTGTTGCTCAATTCCACCCACGATCCAAAAGTCCAAAATTAGCAAGACCATCATTGCATCCCCACCGATTCGTAATCAATTAGGTTTTGTACTCAGTCTGGATGTGGCGCGTGAGCATGTTCATAAACAAAGTCAATCGGGGTAATAAATGAGAGTAGACAATGGAGAGTTTGCATGAGTGCGAGGACTTAGGTTCAGTTTTCTCTCTTTATTCATTGCTTTCGACTAGGAAAAAGGAAACGATTTCTAGGCACGAATGCTTCCTATTCACACGCTTAGATAACTAGAGTAATAATGCACACAAAGATTGATGCAATACGGCATGTAGATTATGACATAGAATAGTATTTGAATACTAAATCAGAATCATAACTAACCTAATCAAACGAAAATATCCATCGAGGTGAGCAAGAAAAGAACATTATATAAAATTAGATCGAATAAAATTGAAATTCGCAACCACTCACTTGGATGGCGCTGCTGGTTCGCGCTCTCTTTCTCTCGCAAAAGGTCGAGAGTTTGAATCCCAGCTTCGTCATAGAGTGACTTAACTGGATTCACGTGTGTGGTGGCTAGCACGTGTGGCCCCCAGGATTTACTTCCCCGGTTGTTGGCGGGGTGCGGGGTTCCCTGGGTCATAAAAAAAATAAAAAATAAAAAAAATTGAAATTCGCTAGTTTATTTTATTGTAATGGATCATGACTACTCATGACTAGTTGGATAACTCGTGTAAAAGGATGCTTTTAACTTCAAACCGAGGGTGTTTTGCTAAAACACCAGTCAACGAGTATAAAATTGCCATGAGAGAGTTCATCATAGGGTTTGGAGAAAAGTATGAAAAGTTTTAAGGATAATCATCATCATATACATTAAAAAAAACCCTAGAAAGTACAAGGGGGGTTACAGAAAATCTACAAGAGATGCCCATTCTCATAATTTGAGAACTTATAAAGGCATTCAAGGTTTCCCAAGTTTGGCTAGAAGGTAAGCACGTGTTTTGTGGAATCTACGATTCAAAGCCACGATGGAAACCTTAACATACATTTGATTTTGACGTGCTTGGCCTGCATGACTTGAAACATCTCTCTCTCTCTCTCTCTCTCTCTCTTGCTTACATCAACAACGACTCAGCAAAGGAGTCCAGCTGAGCAACATCATCTTCTGTCCGCAGGAGCTGCAGATATTCCTCGTATAGCTTCTCGAGCGTCCCGTTCTGATCTTTTGCAGGTTCTTCTTCGGTTGGGCACTCAAGATGATGAGGATTGGCGATATTGTCATCATTTGTACCATTAAAAAATTCATGGTGTCCGCGATCTTGCGGATCACCAACAAAGAAGCCAAACGCCCCAGCAGTTTCATCTGACCTAGCAACATGGGCCGCTTCTCTGTCAAGTAACCCTCCTTGACTGGAGGACCAGCTAATTGCAGTGTTGCAGTCGAAACTGTTGTTTCTAGGTAACAGGAAGGACGTAGTAACCCTAATGGCCTTGGGAAGATGAAGTTTGGGCCTCTCCGTGGCCTCCGCGGATGCTTTATTAGGGCTCTTCTTGTTGTTGTGCTTTGATTTCTTGCTGCTCTCTTGAGTGGATTTGGCGGTCGTTTTCCTCCTCTTATTGGCGGTTGAACGGTGCATCAGGTGGGTGTCTTGACTTCTCTGGAGCCTTTTGCTGAGGTGGGTGTTCCAGTAATTCTTGATCTCGTTATCGGTTCGACCGGGGAGCCTACCAGCAATGAGAGACCAGCGGTTGCCGAGAAGGGAATGCAATCTGATGATCAGATCGTCCTCGTCCGGAGTTATGTTGCCCCTCTTGATGTCGGGTCTCAGATAATTCATCCATCTCAGTCGGCAGCTCTTTCCGCACCTCAACAGCCCTTCATTCATTTCAGAATGCACACGATTTTTAGTTAACATGAATACAGCCTTATGCAGTGAATTAGTCGAAAAGAAATGTTGTGCTCGCTCTGAGCAATAAATTAATCGCTAAGAGGGTGTTTCTTTATTGACCAGGATGTCTTTATCTAGAATTACCAATTCTTTTGTCTTTTGAATCAAAGTTCATTATAACCACTCGGACATAGAGAATTTCCATTTCCCAGTTTGAACATGGAACAAGTAATTAATGAAGGAAATAAATAGTATTTAAGGCTCCAAAATACGAAGGGCACTTTAGTAGCCAAAGCCGAGCAATAAGGAATTACCAGCTTTTTTAGGGAGGGATCTCCAATGGCCTTCACCATGTGCTTGAATATAGTTAACAAGCAATGAATCCTCTCTAGGAGTCCAAGGACCCCGGTGCAATCCGACCTTCGCACAGCAAGGAGCCCTCCCCATCCTCGGCTCTCTCTCTCTCTCGACAACCGGTCAACCGCGACGACGAGATGTCAGCAGGGCACATCCAATCGCAGCGAAGGACATGGTTGGCGTTCTTTACGAGCACGAGTTGACAGAGAGCTACCGGCTTTTTTAGTCTGTGGACCACCTTGCCCAAAGATCTGATGGTACGCCGATTCCGGTAAATGAAAAGCAGGAAATGTTTACGAATTGCCAATAAGGGGAAGACGCTCGGGGAGGTGCATCGAGCGGCGATGAAGGGAATAGCTATGAAGCGAGGTGATTTATAGTGTCCCCAGAAAGATATAAATATGTTGGCCCAGCTGCGTCTAACAGTGCTTAGTCTGCACGAAATGCACACAAGCCAACGCAGCGACCCTTCTCGCTATCTGCCCTTCTCCCTCCCTCACGTGCCTCTGCATTAAGTCGTGCATGGGAAGCACAGTGGAGATTCCAAGCTACCTCGCACTGCGCTAAACATAGACCGGGGCAATCGAGTTCCATAAGACCTGGCCAGCCTGAATTGATCTTTCAGAAAATGTCAAACGGGTCAGCCAATAAGAAAACGGAAGACCCAACACAACGCAGAGACACACCCCAGCTGGAGTTTATACAGGGGTAACAAGATTAAAAAACAGGGGATGTGACACTAATCGAAATTTTCGGAGACAGCATTATGGAAAGATCCTCCCGAACTAGAGCTTTCGAGAATTCATCAACGCACTCTATCATGCGATGATGGCAGATCCCTTCTTCCTTTCTCGCAGAATCCACGCATCGCTGGATAATTCTATTACTGCGTTTCTAAATTAAGGGGTCCTTTTCAGTGCCGATAGATTTCTAAAAGAGTGGAGAGGCAACCAAAAAAAAAAAAGTTAGTAAAAAAAGTCATCCGGTCACCCGAATTCTTGATAAATTTGTCGATAAACTACCGAGACTATTATCAACTTATAATTTTGACATCGAAAAACCCCTAATCATGCCTATTGTAATATATTTGCCATAAAAAAAATTTTGCGAAATAAAAAAAATCCTTATATGGCATATTTACTATTTATTAAGGTTCCGTTAGATAATTTGTCAGCTAATTATATTTTTTTTTATTTCACTTAAAGCACATGGTCATCTTGTTAACACCGTTTGCTTTTTGGCATTTATGTACACAGATTTTTAACGGTTCTCATTAATATAATCTTGACGAAGGTTAATGTATTACACAGATATAAGTTTTGGGTTTTTAATGTCACAGAAAAAGTTTAGGATAAATATGTCACATTGTATAGTCTAGGATTTTTGGTAACTTTTCCCCATAATTTTCTATGAGGGTTACAAGTAATCAATTTTTTTCATAATCTTTTACTACCTTTTATTTGTTTTTCTTATCAATAACTTAAATTTATCAACTCTTACAAGAACTTACTAATCTTTATTTAAGCGACTCATCAAATTTTTTCTTTTAAATCCTAACCACTTTAAGTTACCAACTCTCGTTTGAATTGCTTACCGTTTATTTATTCTTGACCATCCTATTGTTCTGTTCCCAAAAAAGTGGGTTTTTTTCTTCGGTGTTGGTAGATTTCCGAAAGAATTGTTGAATACCAAAGAACGGTCAGTAAGAAAGTTATTGGTCGCGCAATTTTTCATTAACATATTGATATCTTAGTGACGCCTTCATGAAATCACTTACTCTTTTCGACGGTTTATGAGATCAACTTTTTGTTATCTTTCGCTATTTTTACAAATGTCTTGGATTTACCAACTCATATGAGAATTACCAAACTTTATTTGAATGACTTTATCAAATTTTATTTTATAAAATTCTAACTAGTATTGGTCACCAACTCTCATTTGAGTTACTTACTGATTTTTTTTGGTACTATCTCTCTCCTAGATTTGGGCAAGGGTCGCTGGTCATTTTGCAGGCTTGGTGACCTTCGCCCAAGGCCCATGAACCTCACCTACCCAGATTTGGTTAGAACTAGCAAGCTTGAGATTGAACAGGGGTGAGAGAGAATGAATGAAGAGTTAGAGATGTGAATTGTGTTTAATTAAACCGTAAATCCATTTATAACCTATTTTAGAATTTTTTTATGACCAATTCAATACTCATATTATGTTTGAACCTACTTATAACCCATTCAATGAATATAACTAATCCATATAAAACTCAATCTATCATATATGAGTTAAGAAATTTGGCTTGTGACCCATTTTGACATGTCTAGTTCACGCTGTATGTAATTTATGCTTTGAAATTCAAACAAGATTCCATATTTGAGTATAGTTAACCATTGTCCGAAGATACTCGTTAATAAAACCTATTCGATGCAAACATATAATGATCCGCATCCTCGCGTGTAAGTTGAATGGTTGGTTGTCCTTAAACCACCCTTCGATTAATTGATGAATTTGCATACGAGATGGGAAGGGAGCATAGTGACCATCGGATGCCACGCAGCAATTATTTCTATTGCAACAAGTAAAAACGAAAAAAAAAACACCCTAGGTGCTATCTTTGTAGAAAGTACGACTGTTGTAACGCTAAGAGTACAATCACATGAGAAGCACAATGCACAATGATTAGATACACTTGAGGTAGAATTAAGTAGGATACCTAAGTAAAAATTTTGGTTCCATGCTCTTTTTCTTTCATTCACCAAAAAATACAAAAATTCAGTATAGTGTGAATAACAGGGTTCATGCTATTCTCATATTTTAAATGACAAGAACACACTTTGACTTATTGGATCGACGAAAATAATCGCAAGAGGACAAATTGATTAAAATCACATATGGAAAATACGAGATTGCTTGTACTAATCAAATGATGTTTTATTTGCCGCCCTCCATTATCTTTCTTTCGTTTTTATATATGATCTTTATTTCCTCTCTTGTGCTTATTAACGTGCTTGAGCTGAATTTTATAAAAGATTTTTATGCAATGAGTTTGAATCTTGTTGATAATCTTTGTTAATCAATATCTCAAAGCGAAATTATAAGCATAAATGGATCATATATTTAACCGAAAGATTTCCACTCAAAAAAGAATTTAGATTAGAGAATTGTGGATGATAGGGATATAAGAGATTTACTTTTTTGGTTGGTCATATTCTACTCCTACTTTAATTCTTACCTTTAAGACTTTTGATCTACCTGCTTGCAGGGCGTGGACCATTTGAATTTACTTATAACCCATTTAATACCCGTCTTATGTTTAAACCCATTTAACACATATTCAATGAATATAACTAATCCATATAAAACTCAATTTATCTTATATGAGTTAAGAAATTTGATTTATGGCCTATTTTGATATGTCTAACTTATACTGAATGCAATTTACGCTTTGAAATTTGAACGAGATTCTATATTTGAGTACAATTAACTAGTGTCTCAAGACACTCGTCAACAAAACCTATTTGATACAAACATATAATGATTTGTACCCTCACGTGTAAGTTGAATGGATGGCCATCCTTAAACTTCCCTTCGATTAATTGATGAATTTGCATGCGAGAAGATAAGCAATGACCGTTGGATGCCACGCTGCAATTATTTCTATTGCAACAAGTGAAAACGAAAACATAAACACCCTTGGTGCTGTCCATGTACAACGCTATGGGTATAATCACATGAGAACTACAATGCACGGTGATTAGATACACTGGGGTAGAATTAGGCAAGATACCTAATTGGAAATTTTGGTATCGTGCTCTTTTTCTTTCATTCACCAAAAAATGCAAAAATTCAATATATTGTGAATGTTAGGTTCACGCTATTTTCATATTTTAAATGACGGTAACACGCATTGACTTATTGGGTCGATGAAAATAATTGCAAGAGGACAAATTGATTAAAATGATAGATGCAAAGTACAGGATTGTTTGTACTAATCAAATGATGTTGTTTTATAAAAGATTCTTTTGCAATGAGTTTGAATCTTGTTGATAATCTTTGTTAATTAATATATCTTAAAGTTAAATTAATGAACATAAACGGTTCATAAATTTAACCAAAAGATGTCTACTCAAAAAAGAATTTATATAAGAGAATTGTGTATGATAGGGAGATAAGAGATTAAACTTCATAGAGATATTATAAATATATGTTCTAAACACCACAGATTTATTATCATTATTATCATCTTAGAATAGAATTTCAATGCAAAAGATTTTCAATACTTGAATTGTAAAAAGGGTTCTCGTAAAAAAAAAAAGAATTTGAAAAACTTCTCTTATTTGAGCAGAAGAAATAATTGTCAAGGAAAGATGCTTGTTTCATCAATTTCGTGAGGGTTACTTTGGATCATTTAAATTTAAGGATGTCTCTACAGCTATCCATGGTATAACAATCGATTTATCTTCCATAGTTGTCGACATTTGTATATGTCGGAAAACATTTTTCATCAATGGGAAAAGTCCTTTAAAATAAGAGATAATATTTTTGCTTTTCAAGTAGGGAAAACATTTTCCATATCGTCTTCCACCTCTCATCAAATAACTTTTTTCCTTTTATTTTTTATTTTTATTTTTAATTTTTTCGTTTTCTTTTTCTTCTTCCTTCATTGATCGCCTGCCACATGTGAGCTTGAGCCTTGCCACAAGCAAGCTTACCAGATTTTGATGAGGCTTGAGCTAGCCTAATCAACCTTGATTGAGCTTGTGCCTCACTAGATAGGCAAGGCTCAAGCCTTGGCGACCTTTGGGAACCTTGAGGAAGGCTCAAGCCTCGTCCAGCTCATTGGATCAGGTGAGGCCCAAGCTTGCTCAAAGTAGTGAGGTGAGTTCGAGCCTTTCTAGATCTAGTGAGACAAAGCCTCAGTGGCCTATGGTGAGGCTTGAGATTGCTTGTGGCTAATTGCTGGCCATCACGATTGATTAAGGAAAAAAAAAAAAAAGAAAGAAAAGAAAAATAATTAGAAAATTGATTTAAAAATAAGATAATAAAAAATTTATTGAAATGAGTGCATGGAGGGAAAGATTGCCTTATCAAACTACATAAGATATTTATTGTTCATTTTCAAGTTTCAGTTTAACACCGAAAAATATTTTCATTTTCCTAAAAATTAGCTTTCTAGAAAACATTTTCTAAAAACCAAAATTTTCTGTGAAACGAACAAAACTTTCATAATAGTATAAGAAAATTTTAAATAAGGATTTGAAGTGTCTTCATTTTCTCAATTAATGGTCGGAAGTGAATATTATTTTAAATAAAAGCTTGAAGTGCTTATGTCCATTTCAAAAAAGGCTTGAGCTCATCAATTGGTGAAAGGCGATTTTGTCTTTTAAATTGTTAAATTTTTTCCTCTTCTCTCTTCTTTTTTTTTTTATATATATTTTTATAAAAAACTACAACTTAAAAAAAAGAAGCAAAAATACAGGCGGGCTCCCTCTCGCTTTTGTCCGTCACCCCATCATCTATAGGGTAGCGGCAATGGTTGACAAGGTTGCTGGTGACCCTTGTTGACCAGAGGCAAGGGCTAGTAGGCCCTTGCTAGAAATAGGAGAGGATTGCGACCCTCTCCTAGATTTGGGCAAGGGTCACTGGTGATTGTGTAGGCCTAGTGACCGTCGCCCAAGGCCCCTAAACCTCTCCCAACCAGATTTGGTTAGAATTGGCAAGCTTGAGATTGAATGAGGGTGAGAGAGAATGAAGGAAGAGTTAGAGAGGTGAATTGTGTTTAATTAAACCGTAAACCCATTTATGACCTATTTTAGAATCTATTTATGACCAATTCAATACTCACATTATGTTTGAACATATTTATAACTCATTCAATGAATATAATTAATTCACATAAAACTCAATCTATCATATATAAGTTAAGAAATTTGGCCCGTGATCCATTTTGACAGTCTAGTTCATGTCGTATGTAATTTATGCTTTGAAATTTGAACAATATTCCATATTTGAGTATAGTTAATCATTGTCTTGCGATACCCGTTAATAAAACATTTTCGATGCAAACATATAATGATCCGCATCCTCGCGCGTAAGTTGAATGGTTGGTCGTCCTTAAACCACCCTTCGGTTAATTGATGAATTTGCGTACGAGATGGGAAGGGAGCACAGTGACTGTCGGATGCCACGCGGCAATTATTTCTATTGCAACAAGTAAAAACAAAGATGAAAAAACAGCACCTACGACTGTTGTAACGCTAAGAGTACAATCATTTGAGAAGCACAGTGCACAATGATTAGATACACTTGGGGTAGAATTAAGTAGGATATCTAAGTGGAAATTTTGGTTCCATGTTCTTTTTCTTTCATTCACCAAAAAAAACAAAAATTCAGTATAGTGTGAATAATAGGATTCACGCTATTTTCATATTTTAAACGACAGTAACACACTTTGACTTATTGGATTGACGAAAATAATCGCAAGAGGACAAATTGATTATAATTGTGGAATATACGAGATTGCTTGTACTAATCAAATGATGTTTTATTTGCCGCCCTCCGTTATCTTTCTTTCGTTTTTTATATGATCTTTATTCCTCTCTTGTGCTTATTAACGTGCTTGAGCTGAATTTTATAAAAGATTTTTATGCAATGCATTTGAATCTTGTTGATAATCTTTGTTAATCAATATATCTCAAAGATAAATTATAAGCATAAATGGATCATATATTTAACCAAAAGATTTCCACTCAAAAAAGAATTTAGATTAGAGAATTGTGGATGATAGGGATATAAGATATTTATTTTTTTGGTCGGTTCTGTTCTACTATACTCTAATTCTCACATTTAAGACTTTTGATATGTCTGCTTGCAGGGTGTGGATTATTTGAATTTACTTATAACCCATTTAATACCCATCTTATGTTTAAACCCATTAACAGCTATTCAATGAATATAACTAATCCATATAAAATTCGATTTATCGTATATGAGTTAGAAATTTGATTTATGGCCCATTTTGACAAGTCTAACTTATATTGTATGCAATTTATACTTTAAAATTTGAACGGGATTCTATATTTGAGTATAGTTAATTAGTGCCTTGAGACATCAACAAAACTTATTCGATATAAACATATAATGATTTGTACCCTCACGTGTAAGTTGAATGGATGGCCATCCTTAAACCTCCGTTCAATTAATTGATGAATTTGCATTCGAGAAGATAAGCAATGACCGTCGGATGCCACGTTGCAATTATTTCTATTGCAACAAGTGAAAATGAAAACATAAGCACCCTGGGTGCTGACCATGTACAAAGTACGGCTGCTGTAACGCTAGGGGTACAATCACATGAGAAGTACAATTGCACGATGATTAGATACACTGGGGTAGGATTAGGCAGGATACCTAATTGGAAATTTTGGTATCATGCTCTTTTTCTTTCATTCACCAAAAAATGCAAAAATTCAATATATTGTGAATATTAGGTCCACACTATTTTCATATTTTAAATGATAGTAACACATATTGACTTATTGGGTCGATGAAAATAATTGCAAGAGGACAAATTGATTGAAATGACAGATGCAAAATACAAGATTGTTTGTACTAATCAAATGATGTTGTTTTATAAAAGATTCTTTTGCAATGAGTTTGAATCTTGTTGATAATCTTTGTTAATTAATATATCTTAAAGTTCAATTATGAGCATAAACGGTTCATAAATTTAACCAAAAGATGTCTACTCAAAAAAGAATTTATATAAGAGAATTGTGTATGATAGGGAGATAAAAGATTAAACT
Source organism: Corymbia maculata (assembly GCA_014182735.1). Classification (NCBI taxonomy): domain Eukaryota; kingdom Viridiplantae; phylum Streptophyta; class Magnoliopsida; order Myrtales; family Myrtaceae; genus Corymbia; species Corymbia maculata. The sequence goes on from CM024685.1 coordinate 29,159,060, forward strand.
TCAAAGAGATATTATAAATATATGTTCTGAACACCATAGATTTATTATCATTATTATCATATTAGAATAGAATTTCAATGCAAAAGATTTTCAATGCTTGAATTTTAAAAAGAATTCTCGTAAAAAGAAATGAATCTGCAAAACTTCTCTTATTTGAGCAGAAGAAATAATTGTCATGGAAAGATGCCTGTTTCATCAATTTCGTGAGGGTTACTTTGGATCATTTAAATTTAAGGATGTCTCTACAGCTATCCATGATATAGCAATCGATTTATCTATTCTTCCATAGTTGTCGACATGTGTATATGTAACAAAATAACTACTGCATCTATTTTGGTGGATTTCAGTTTTGTCTGGAGGCGGCGAAACGAATCCAATAACTTATTTTTCCACTCATATATTGCCCGGCTGGGTTTCAAATAGGTCACTTCGATTAAACGAATTCATTTTATTGAAGGTCGAGTTCTTGCATTTTGAATTACTCAACCTTTTAGTGCAGCTTCTAGAACGGGATTAATTTCCTCGGAATCTATTTTCCAAAAAGATACGAAGATAAAAACGTAGAAATGATAAAGAAAAACTAAGGCATGGACGGTCCATGAAGCAAAATGGGCAGAGCATTCGGTGCGTGCGTCGTCAGAGGATAAGAGATTAGCTGAAGAAGAAGAGAAAAAAAAGAATAAGAGGCAAAGCAAGGAGAGAGAGGACACAAAATTAGGGAAAGAAAAGGAGATGGGCGTGAAAGAAAGCAGGAAGAGCAGAGAATAGATAATACGCAGGAAATAGGCAGATTCATTCAGAAAGACCAGCAGATTTTATGGCACAGTTGCTTGGTAATCATGCTCTTCTCCCCCTTACCTGTCAACCACGTTGGATCTTCTGGTGTTGCAACCACAGAATGCAAGTCTGAAGTTTTGTGGAGGTACAGGGAAAAGACCCTTTGGGGAGAAGGTCTCGAGAATCACTTATGAACGAGAGAGAAAGGGCCCGGAGATTTCGAGTTTTCGTTCGCGTCCATTCCGGAAAGCAGGCGTCGTTTTCAAACCGGTCAACCGAGTTGGGTAAATTTTCGTATCGAGCGTTCGAGCCATTGGCTCTGGAGACTCAACTTTTTGTTAGATCGGAGATTTGTCCTTTGGAAGTTGCGGCAGGGGCATGACCTAGCTCGCGATTGGCGGACGGCCTTGGAACTTGCTGTACCCGGTCGGACATCTGCGGACGCGGCTGCAGGTGGTGGTGGGAGAACGCCTCTGCTCTGCTCCTCGTCCTCGCTCATCCTATTTGGCTGGTATGATTGCGCGAGCTTGTCGTGAAGCGACTGAGGGACCTTGATCTGGGGCAGAGTGGTCTGATCTGAAAGTCCATTTGAGAGAGAGAGAGAGAGAGAGAGAGAGAGAGAGAATGTAGGTATTGCACGTCATGATTTCATATGAAGAAAAGGTGGGAATTTTCATGTTTGCATGAATAGGTATCGATTAATATTTGACTATTCTTGCACATTTAGATATGTATTCATTTTCTATTCGTACACTTGGTAGATTTCATGATAAGAAATTCCATCCATACTTTGTCTCGACTTGCATGTTTCTTTTATACACTGCTCACGGGTTCCTATCTCAGAGCATAATAATGAAGCCATGCATATTCTTCATTCCACTCATATTGGATTATACTTATTATATCTTTTTTCTACATTGATTTTTGAAAATTCACTTTGTTTGTTTGGCTGTGCTCAACCGTGCACGGACACTTTAATGAATGATACTTGAGGATTTGCAACTTGATAAAACTGCATGACATAAATAAATAAAGTGAGTTTAGGTATTAAAAGAGCATTAATTAGATGATTAGCATATTCAAGTCTTCATACTCAAATCCCCAGTTTGTGAATGTAAAGCAACTTCCCGTGCTTTACTTGACTCCTAATCGGCTTCCAAAAAAGTTAGTGGTAACTCCAAAAAAAAAAAAAAAAACAATTTTCATAATTAATCGAGGAAATCAAGTTGCAACCAAAAGGGTTTGGGGGAACTTATGCCAAGCATGAGCAACACCTTGCATTTGTGCTGGCTTGGCAATCTATCAAACCTCCTCGAAGTTCATCTGAGAGGGTTGCAACAATAATATTGATAACTCTATAAAAATAGAGTTATTTTACCTATTTTAGGCAATAGACAATGCAAAATCTATGAGAAAATATTTGGATTTCATTCTATTTACTTAAATTTTCCTTGTTTATGTAGCATGATGAGACATGGAGAACATAAAGCAAAAAGATGGCAAAAATAACGAAAGGAAGATATTGGTGATTTAGAAATTCAAATCAGAAAGCATTGGACAGTGGACGCCAAATCAAAAATTTTGCGATTTATTCCTTGATTTTATGTGAAAGAAACAAGCAATTGCCCTATGATAGGATTCTTGGATACATCCCATAAATAGAATAACATTAACAGCTAGTTTTTTAGTTGTTAGATTACTTTTCATTATTTTAAGAGTTTTTCAAATATTTTGAAGAGAAAACAAAGTGATGGCAGAATTCTTCTTCCTTGATTCAAGGTGTTTGGTTTAATTTATATTTTCGTTTCCTTTTTCTATTATGTTCTAATTTTCTTTTGTTAGGGTTACGATTTATTCCTTGATTTTGCTAGTCCATTTCGTACGCATCTCGAAATAGATTAATTCTAAAATTTATCTAACGGATCAAAATAGAATTGAGAATAAGTTAAAATTGACAATTTTAAAAGTAAAATTTCGAAACTAAATATAGAAAAATCAATCAAAGAAATAGATTAAAGTATCCGATTTTACCATAATCGCTAGATATAAATTTCAGATTATTACGCATACAAGAACAATATGAAATGTGTGATCGCGGAATTTTCTGATCTATTTTACTATCCTATCTCTAGGTATAACAAATCTATGCAGTTTATTAATTCACCATATCTCTGCGTGAATTTAAATAAACATAAGTGTATTAAAATTTATGAATATTCTTGGTTTACAATGAATCTTCTGAACTACCTTATCACTGAAAGTTACACAAATAATATAATATATGTCTATCCATATTTAATTCATAGTTATATATTATAAGGAGTAATTGTATATTATCACCTTTCAGTCTCAAACATGTACATCGAATTATTCAAATGGTGGCCAGTTATTTAAAAACATTAAGCACAATAATATATACCTTACATGGATGCAATCACTTGCAAAACGTAAAAATCACAATTAGTAGTTTCTTATTTGCTAATTTTTTTCATGCTTAATTTATTTAAAGTTAGTTTTTTTCCCCAATATGCTATTTTCTATATTTAAGGGTAGAATTTGATAAGATTTGGTGTGTGGGTTGAGAAGGATATGCGTTGAGATCAGGGAGGGCCAATTCGAGTATGGATTGCTAATATTATACCACGTAAAAATGATCAAAGCACAAGTTAAATGAGTTAATGTGATCCGGACCTACTTTTGATCCATCCAATCTCGAATCGATCCCCACTCAGGCCCACCTGTTCGAGTGGTCCGGTTTTTGTCTCCATTTGCCTTGTAGGAAAACGAAAGCAGAGGAGGGACACCATAGCTTCCGGTTGTTTGTCCGCTACTCCTCCCAATGATCAGTCATCATCAATTTTACAGTATGCGGTCGGCCACTAGTTTAGGCTATGGAGAGGAAAAGAGTTTTCAAATAACCATTTTAATTACATGGAGCAGAATTCAATAACTAATGCCTCACGAGCATTTATTAAATAATCGGTGCGGAAAATTTTATACTTTTTAATGCGCATGACTTTCATTTATGTCATATGTAATCCATACTTAATATTCAAATTGTCCCATATTGAGTAAGGTTAAGAAATGCATCCAAAACACTCATTAATAAGATCCATTTAATGCGAACATATAATAATCGTTCGTCAAGATTTCACGTGATCCTTGCACATAAGTTGAGTTTCGGTCATTACTAAACCTTCCGGATCTATCTAAATCGGAGATCTTCACATGTTATGTTGGACGAGGTTATGATATACATAATTTCTGCTTAATTAAATTAGGACAATACCTAAGAGCCTGTTTAATTAATGTATTTCAATACAAGCAGGATGGACATTAGATGTCCAATGCATGATGAATAGAAAGACCTCAATCAATAAAAACACGTTAGGTGCGATCTAGTACTACTGTTACGAGCAGTACAAGCACAATCACATGAGTAGTACAATGCATGATAAATAGATAGTAATTCATTGACTTCATTGATAGAATTAGGTAGTACACTCGGGACTTTAGTATGGCACATCTTAACTTATTGAACTGATGGAAATTATCTCGAAAGAACTAATTGATCGAAACCGGTGTATGAAAAAGCTACATGTCATCGAGAAAATACAAGACCCTTTGTATCGATCAAAATAATATTGTTTTATTGACCACCCTCTATTATTTTCTATATTCCTTTATGCCAACTTTATATCGTCTCTTTATAATTTTTAAAGTGCTTAAGCTGAATTCTATGAAGGATATTTTTGCAATGAGTTTGAATCTTGCCGATAATCTTTGTTAATTAGCATATTTAAAAAGTTAGGTTATAAGTATAAAGAGCTCACAACTTTAAACATCTTTCCACTCGCAAAAGAATCTAATAAAAATTGTATATGACATGATATCATTATTGGTGAATATTTTAGGAGAGATTGTAAATAAATATTCTAAACACCGTAACCTTTAACATTCTTTTAGAATGAAATTAAATGATTAGATTTATTAAATTACTCAAATTTTAGAGGGTTCCTATAAAAAAAAATATAATGAATTTAGGAGTGAGCAGTTTTAAAGTTGGGTCAATCCAACCCTGGAGTGAAGAACCTATCCACATGGGGTCGATTCCAAGATTTTGAAATTTGAAACCAATCCTATAAACTTGAAACCCATTCTATTGGTCTAGTACAATTCCCAGGTCTTCAAGGAACTTGAAACTCACTCTATTGGTCCAAGCCAATTCTTCTTCTTTTTGTTTTGTTTTGTTTTTTCTTGATTGTATTCATTGAAAAAGACAAACTTACATTTTAGAACCATAATTATACAATATTTAGAACCATGATAGTTAGCAACAAAACAATGATAAGTAAAACACCAGTAAAAGCCAAGCATAATTCTAAAGTAACAGGGAATTATCATACTCATTCCTTAGTCAAGCAATACAAAAGGTAAAGTAGCATCATCATTCTCCACTTGCCAAAGGCAACGACCCATGAAAAGACAAACCGGTAAAATAAAATAAATGATAAAAATTTACGTAATATAAAACATTATAAAACTTCATTCCTCTTTCATTTATAGAAATTGCTCTAAATTATAACCACATGAAAACAAAACAAACAACAAAGATAGTTAAAATGGGATCAATTAAAGGTTGGTTCATCAGTTCGATTCAGTATCTTAATCTTGAATCTAGAATGCACGGTGCCGATTTGTTATGGTTCCAGGGTCCACCTTGAACCAGTGCTCACCCTAAATGAATCGGTTTTACCATGATTGAAGTTGTCATGAGGGGTATTTCAAACAATTCGAACTTTATCGTGCCTCTACAGCTATTCGGAGGGTGGAAATAGCTTGAGCCTAACAAAATTATCAAACTCCTTGCTCACAAAAAGGGGATCTATGATAGGTCTTTGGGCCTGACTCCTGTCTGCAAATCGACCTTGGGTTGGGTCACTCACCTTCAACGAGCCTCACAACTGGGACAAAGTCTCTGTCCGATCCTCGGCTTTGTTAACGTGGCTGTGGACATGAAATCGTGGGCTGAGAAGGCCCCTCGCTCGCTGTCCGAAACGGTCATGTCGTTACGAAACTCCCTTCCCGCGGTGGCGTCGTTTGGTTATATTCGTTATCTGTTGCGCCTTCAACGGTCGGAACCGGAAGCTGCAGAGAACAAGATGGTAACTGAGTAACCGCGAGATCGACCGCACATGTGTTGGCCATCCCTTCGCTGGCGCACGCTCACCTTCCTGCGTCCCCGATAATGGCGTTCATTTAACCTCCATTCTTGCATTGCTTTCCTCCCCTTTTCTTTTCCTTTTCCCACCTCTCTCCCCCCTCAGTCGCCCCGGCATTCTCTCCCACCTCGGATCCTCGTCGTACCCTTTTTACTATGGAACATCACGTTCTTGTTTTTCTCTTTTTTGTCTGTGGGGACGGGCGGGTTTGAATGAGCTCGAAGAACGAATGATGGGTTTTGGTTTTGGTTTTGGTTTGGGTTTGGCGTGAGAATATGGTGGATGCAGGTGGCGCGGCAAGTGGGCTTCTGCGCGCGACAAGCTCATCGTTGCCTCCTCCTTTCTTCCTCCTCTTCCTCCATCGGCACTGCCGACCGCAACAACAGCAAACCCACGTTGCTTGCGGATGCCGACTCCGATCCTGGGGATCAGCATTCCATTCTTTACCGAAGGGCCATCATCCTTTCCTTTGCCGTCGTTGTTCCGTTCCTTGTGGGGTCGATCAAAGGCGACTGCTCCTCTGACCCATCACCGTTTCTTAATTCCCAGATTTGCCGCCTGCTTCTTCCTCGGGTTCCTGGTTTCTGCGTGGTTCTTGGCTGGAATGACTTCCCTTGCCGTCCCTCCTGCCAGTGACGCTGGCTTTTTCAGGGGTGGCGGCGATGATTCCGACTCTGATTATGTGGAGAAGGATCCCGCTGGGCGCTATGTTCGGGTATTGTCCGTGCTCTTGATATATGACACCTGAGTTCTATCCATTTCATGGAATGACATTGAAGTTGGATTAGCCACTATGATCAAATGCTTGATTTCAATAGGTATTGCATTGTATAATCGATTGTGTGTAAGAGCTGGCGAGCATCCGCCTATGAGTGTGGAAAATTACGGTGTTATAGGTGTTTGAGCTTCCTCAATTGATCTGCAGCACCAAGCAACATCAAAGTTTGTTGTGGACATGGCACATCGCATTCTACAACAGCTTTTACTTGCATCAAATGTTCAATTTCATGATCCTGGCTTCTGACTACCAATATTATCTTGGATGGTTGTCAAGTTTCGACTGTTGTTATGTTAGCATTTTATGCATGTTTCAGAAGTATTTTCATGGAGCAAAACTTGGTCGAATACATTATGTAATAGGGACTGCAAAAGTTGTTTTATCATCTCCACTCCCAGCTTTTGTTATTGGTGTTTTCTTTCCTTCTGTCGCAGTATAGCGAGATCTTGGGCAAGGGCGCTTTCAAGACTGTGTATGATCTCTCGTTCACCTCACTCTCCTATTGAAGTTTCAAACTGTTATACTTTATTAAGAAGCTCTTGCAACATCCATATGGAGTCGGTTGTTTGGCAAGAGAATTTTCTTAACACCAGGAAATCTTCTGCTTCAGATATAAGGCATTTGATGAAGTCGAAGGAATAGAAGTTGCATGGAACCAAGTCAGAATTGATGATGTCTTGCAGTCACCAGAAGATCTGGAAAAACTGTATGTGGAGGTTCATTTGCTGAAAATGCTGAAGCACGAAAATATCCTGAAGTTTTACGATTCCTGGGTGGATGACAAGAAGAAAACTATAAACATGATTACTGAGCTTTTCACATCGGGAAGCTTGCGGCAGTAGGTTCACTTGAGTTTCTTGTCCATTTTACTCACATTGTTTGGTTTATTTCATAACATTTTATTTCTTCTTATTCAAGCCTTTCCTCTGAACAGTCACTTCAGGTCAGCCTTATGAACTTAATTAAGGTAATCATGCAATTTTTGGCTGTCAGGTATCGCAAGAAGCATAAAAATGTGGACGTGAAGGCAATAAAAAATTGGGCAAGGCAGATTCTTCAAGGTCTAGTCTACCTTCATAGTCACAACCCTCCAGTCGTTCACAGAGATCTGAAATGCGACAACATTTTTGTAAATGGAAATCACGGAGAAGTTAAAATTGGAGATCTTGGGTTAGCAACTGTTATGCAGCAACCAACAGCTCGCAGTGTTATAGGTGAGAGACTAGTTCGTCTGCTTTGAGATAGTAAATTCGATCAACTCTTTTAGTATTTATGTATTTGCGACAGGAACTCCTGAGTTTATGGCACCAGAGCTTTACGAAGAGAACTATAACGAACTCGTCGACGTATACTCTTTTGGGATGTGCATGTTGGAGATGGTTACATGTGAATATCCCTACAGTGAATGCATAAATGCGGCTCAGATATATAAGAAAGTTACCTCGGTAAACTCACCGATAATCATTCAATGGTCCATCATCTTTAAAAGTTCTAGTTAATCTCTCTGTTGGAGCATCTAGTTTTACTTTTGTGCTTTGCTGCAGGGGGTAAAACCTGCTTCTCTTAGTAAGGTGAGTGATCCTCAAATTAGGGAGTTCATTCAGAAATGTCTCGCTCTGGCCAGTGAAAGGCTTTCAGCAAAGGAGCTTCTGACTGATGCCTTCCTTCAAACTGAGAATCGAAAGGAATTGACTCGTGATCCTTTGTCACTGCCTAATTTAAGTCCTAGGTCGTTAAATTTGTCGGGTCCTCTATCCATGGATGTTGACACCGACTATAAGCAGCTGTCCTTAAGCACGTGTGGCAGAAGCAACAAGGAGAGTCTGCATTGCCCCGTTCTGGAATTTCAGAGGATGAATAACTACAATGAGTTCAGGCTGAAAGGAATGAAAAATGAAGACAACACTGTTTCATTGACCTTGCGTATTGCTGACTCAGCTGGTTAGTTCACATACATTTCGAATGTTCTCTCTTTCTCCCTTGAAGCATCTCTTCGACCTTGACTGTGGTAAAATTTGCAAGATGTAATTGGTTGCTCCTCTCTCTCTCAGGTCGAGTCAGAAATATACATTTTCTCTTTTACCTTGATAGTGATACTGCACTCTCGGTGGCGGCGGAGATGGTTGAACATTTGGAGTTGGCAGATCATGATGTCACCTTCATTGCTGAGTTTATTGACTATCTAATAATGAGACTTCCACCTGGTTGGAAGCCCTCTTCCAGTCATATGTTGGATGGAGTGGCGGTACCCAGAGTCTCCTCAGTTCATGGGAAAGATAAAGTCTCAGAAGGTAGCCTGTTGGGTTCAATGCTAACGAGCGTGCCTGCCGACCTGGTGAATAAGCAAGACGATGGTCTCATATTACACGCAGGTCTGCAGGATGGTAGGCTGGAAGGCAATGGGGGTGCTTCTTATTATAGCATTGGCAGAACCGATTACGACAATGGTTATTATTCATCTCAACACCTGGCTAATTTGGGAGATCAAGAATCAGGAGCATCGGTTGCTTCAGAGATGCTAGTACATAAACATGATGAAGCAGCTGAATTCGTAGATTGTACCATGGATGGATTCGGCAATGACTCGAGTGAGTATACCTCCGAGGAATTTGGGGATTCTCATTATGAGGATTGCAAACTGTCTGAGAATGATAGCGGAGCTGGAGACTCTTTCCAAATGAATGACTTTCCGAGGAACTCAACATCGTCCTTTCCAGATTTGGGTGGAGGATCTAACGTCTTGAGCCTCACAAGCAGCTGTTCTTCATTCTCATTTGCGGAGAAAGGCATGGACCTTGAGCTGAAGTTGGAACTAGATGCAATTGAAGCCCAATACCAGCATTGGTTTCTTGAACTTTCTAGAATGAGAGAGGAAGCTTTGGAGGCCACCAAGAAGAGATGGATGGCAAAGAAAAAGCTAACTACTCATTAATAATAACACTTGCTGCGGTTTTCTAGGCCGATCAATTCATCTGTACACTTTGGGTTCTCCTGTCAAGTGACTTGCCACCGTTTCTTTCCTTCTCACTTCTACAAGGAAAAATTATCCTATTATATGAGCTATGATCCCGGAACAATATGCTAGATGCGGTTTGTCCCGCCCAACCATCCCAAATTTATGCTTTGTTTGACGTTCTCTTTGCAGCTCTCATCAGGAAGCGTAATTCTATTTTAATATGGTTGCCTCTCTCTTTTCAGTCTATGCAGGAGGCACGAGTATGATCAGGCGTAAAAGTCGTCATTTCTTTTTCTAATATGTAACCCATAGAAGCAAGAGAGACCCTTCTATCGTTACTTAATATTAAGGTCTTACCACTGAATGCTGCACTCAAAATTCTCATGTCTCTGGCTAAAACAAAAACAAGAATCTACGTGGTCGTATCCTAAGCCATAAATCAGGATACAAATTGCGCCAATATGTCCTTGTATCGAACTAGGAAGCTGCCGTTCGTACTAATGTTGGTACGCTCTGGTTTGCCATGGTGTTTCATAGGGAAGGCAAGACTTAGGAGTTCCCGAACCCAAATGCATAATCAAATGTTGGAGTTGTCTGTGGACTAACTTTTTTGCCAGGCTTCATGGGTATAGCCTGTTTTTCTCACCACCTCCCTTTTAAAATGAGAAAAAAATTCAATGAATGAACCGCTGGAAAATAAGATGACGACAGGGGGAACGACCATCACGCCTCTTCATTTTGTTTGGGTGTGAATTATTAAATTGGACGGCCGATGTCATTTGGAAAAGAACAGACGGAAGGATAAGGAATTTAGAAGCCATCGACGGGAGATAGTGATGGAGAGAAAGGAAGCTTCTCAGAAAGCCGCAGCTCCGGACAAATTAAGCTACCTCTCTCTGGCCTGACCTTGGAGATACTGTATTCCCCGCCCCATCCGAATGGTGGGAACCTTCCTACAAGTCCTTCCCCGCGAGAGAATAAAGGGCCTAGGGAACAGGTTCTTTCTCGGTCAGGTCTTATCACCGATGTTGATTTTCCCAATACGGGTGGTTTACACGATGGACACCTAAGCCCTGTTCCAGTTGACAACTTCAAATCGGCTCCGGATCCCATTCCCCACCACCCTGCCTATATCAGCCGATAGAAACACATGACAGTTTCCACACCATCAAGAACTCCTTCCCTCTCACATGACCTGTATGCTGGATTTCCCATTACAGGCGCTTCTTTCACATCCCGAAAGCTCTGCCCATTTTGCTGATTGTGCCTGCGAATTGTAGCGTCTAGAGAAGCCAAAGAAAAGATGGCAGCCGCAAACAACGACAGGGAGTTCGAGGACATGTTGCCGGTGATGGCAGAGAAGCTCGACGTGGAGACTTTCGTGTCGGAGTTGTGTGGGGGATTCAGGCTCTTGGCAGAACCAGGAAGTGGTTTGATAACATCCAAAAGCCTGAGAAAGAATTCTGCGCTTCTAGGAATGGAGGGAATGAGCATAGAAGAGTCGGAGGCCATGGTGAAAGAGGGAGATCTCGATGGTGACGGCGCCCTTAACCAAACCGAGTTCTGCATCTTGATGGTGAGGCTCAGCCCTGGATTGATGGAAGATGCAGAGGCATGGCTTCAGAAGGCCCTCGACGAGGAGCTTGCCAAAGCTCCCGGTCAGACTTGTGCTCCTTCGACGAGTTCAGAAGAATTTTCCAATCAATAAGCGGTGTCCCCCCTGCGTTTACATATAAACCAGTTTGTAACAAAGGCGATGGAAGAATTCATCGCATTTCTTTCCATCACGCATGGTCCTTCCAGTGGAATAATTTGAAAGTAGTCGTAGGACTACGTGAACCACGCGTTGACTTTCCCTGTTGATGCATTTATTACAGCTATTGACAATGGCCCAAAGCCAGTTGCATCTCATCTGTCTCATTGGTTACATTCCCATTGTATGAATGGGCATCATACCTCACATATCTACTTTAGAATCATTAGATATCGCATCTGCCCATTTTCTGCAAAATCTGTTAGGCAGCAAAATCCGTTATGCTAACCACTTGCGTAGTAGCTGCCTAAAAAGAACTGGGTCGTCGCAAATTCCACATCTACTTCATTATGCACCATAAGCAGCATTTCCTTCTGACCTCGCAAATGTTCTAAGAAACAGATAGCCTTGCACTTTAATTCCTGACTTTATGCAGCTAGCAGCTCTTTCAAGTTCAAAATTGGGCCTAAAATTAGGCTCCTACATTCTTGACTATGCCTATATTCATGGCTATGAAGCTTTGGACAAAAATGAAGCATTTCATGGGACACCAAGAATGGTGCTCCACAATTGTACATATCAATTCCCACCAATAAAAAGGCACGGGATGCAGATAATTTCTCAACAATCTTCAGTAAAGTAGAAGGTTTTTCCACATGAAGGGCGAATTAACAGCAGCCAACTCAGAGTCACCAAAAGAAAGAAAGCAAGATGGTTCAACATTGATGATCATCCAGAGATAATTCCAGTGCAACAAGCAGGTCCAAAGATAGAGTAGCCTAACGGCTTCATTCTCCACAAAAAGTCCCTAAAACTAGACAAGTAACAAGTCTGCAGCTATCTATTTAATTTAATCTCCACATTCTACTCAGCTTCTCGAGGACCTTCAAGTTCTTGATCTTCGAACAGGAGAGCGGCTGTTCAAATAAACATAAAAATAAAAAGTCAAGAAACATCACCCACACATATGTTAAGACAACAAGTTATCATTAAGGCCAAAAAGGAAGAGTCTTCATTGAGCAATTTCATAAGCCTTCTTCTAAGGGGAGAATGGTACCTGCGGTATCTGCCATACTCTGGACTCCTCTGACGGTCATAAGCTGGGCCAGCTGGACCGTTGTATCGATCATACACTGGGCTTCGAGCTCGACCATAATCAGGACTTGGTCGCCGATGGTACAGCGGGCTAGGTGACCTCCTGTAAGGACTATCCGCACGTCGACCTCCTCTTCTAGGGCTGCCATATCTTTCATCCCTCTCACCATCATCCTTCAAAGCATATTCAACTGACACAACTCTGTCCAATATCTTGCTGCAAAAGTGCAATGTCATCTTCAATTTACTGATTCCAAATTTGCATGGCAGAAAACACAATAAATAAACATAAAGAGCATTTATTGCCTCATGTGAGTGCACTCCAAAGCTTTTGTAGCCTCCTCTTGAGTCTCAAACTGCACAAATGCAAAGTTCCGACGTATACGGACATTAAGAACCTTCCCATAAGGTTCAAAGTGTCTTTCTATGTCACGAACTCCTGTGCGAATGGGATCAAAGTTGATAACAAAAAGAGTCTTAGTAGGCCTCTGGTTCGCCACCGACCTAGAACCATCTCGATGCCGTCCCCTTTCTCCCTAGAAGAGGGGGAAAAACCAATCAAAAGAAATTTATTGGACCATGTACCACTCCCAAAGTTCTAGGCAGATGCAAACAAAAAGCTCAAGACAAGACATAAGTTGTACATATTATATAAACACGTATGCAAACAAAATACACACCTTAGCCCACTCCACTGACAACCTGCGCCTGTCATAACCAAATGGCAAGTTATCCACGCCACGAATGGCATCTGCAGCATCACGCTCATCCTCAAAATAGACGAAAGCAAACCCTGCCATGAATTAAAAGTTAAGAGGGAGGTATAAAAGCATGACACTTGAGGAACAGTAAAGCAAACAACTAAATCATTTTCCTTTTCCCTAGCTGAAACTAGAAACGTACGACACCTGCATATATGAGAAGGGCTGATGTACAGAAAGTTTGTAGAGGCGTGGCAAGCTGAACTAAGTCATGGTGGTGGCATATTAAATGTCTAAATCCAAGGTTTCAGTTCTGAGATGTCATTGCTAAAGCATGCTTCAGTTCAGCATTCAGAGACGAATCAGAAACGGAACTTGGCGTGATAGAATGCACTGAGATCCCCCTATATCTGTTGTGATGGATAGACAGGGCAATAAAATTGATAGAGCCTGGCATGACGATTCTTGTGAGGTGGCAACTTATAGCAGTAAGGAGGATGAGTGAAGGATGAGGAAGTGCAAGGAATGCAGTATGGTGCCATCTGAATGTGGCGGGAGAGCAGGCAAGCATGAAGCATTCCTTTCCAAAAGGAATGTTGTGCAGAGATGTCTCAGCTCATTTTCCTTTAGTAGAGATTCCTGCGTCAAAAGAAACACTTAAATATAGAGACTTTCTCCGATTAAATTGAAAATTCCTCGGCTGCAGGTGACCCACAAATCTAGTGCAACTCACATCTTAATCTACAAAAGCTTTTCTTTTCATTTCATTTCATTTCAATTTCCATTCATAGTTATTCCATCCATGTGTCCAGTAAGTCGAATCTTTCTGCCCGCCAAACATTGCTTGCTTCTTGCCATTGAATTCAATTCTTTTTTGGCTACAAGATCACAGGTCACCGCACTTATTCCATGTCGTGCGCGTCAGGCATATGGCCCGTCAAATTAGCGCAATCAAGTCGAAATAAAAGGAAACCTAAACAAAGGCAACCGAGCTACCGCGCAACCCAAAATTAGCACGGCGAATCGGACTCACGTCCTCAAGAACACACGAGCTCCCGTGGGGATCGAAGCCCTAAGCAGAACCCGAAAGAGGAAAGCAATTACCAGACTTCATGTCGACGCGCTCCACCCTGCCATACTTGGAGAACAAGCGCTCCAGCTCCGATTGGCGCGTCTCGTACTCGAAGTTGCCCACGAAAACCGGCCTCATTCTGGCTTGATCGAAGGAAAGCCCGAGATTCCACCTGCCAAGGCAGTCACAAAGACGAATCAAAGACCTCAACTTGTAGGGTACAAAAAGACTCAAGAAGGCGGAAGGCGACTCCTCGCCGTAGCTAGTCCTCTAATGCTTCGCTTCTATGGAGAACGGCGTTTCAGACAAACCTCGAGACCCGAAAGCTCTTCGACAGACGACTGGAGAGAGGAAGAGGGAGAGGGAGAGGGAGAGGGAGAGAGTACTGGTGGAAGCTCGGTACTGGGATTTGAATGGGGACGATCGCTGGATGGCAGGAAACCCTAGGACCGAGACGACGATGGGGGTTTGTACTCGTCTCACCGTCGCGCTCGGTGATTTTATCAAATTTCCTTCGTTAACGCCCATCCTCGAAATCTAACCGTCGAAGTCCGTCCGCCGTGGTGCGGGCTGGTCCGTCGATTGGCGGCAGAGTCGGGTTGGGCTGATCCGAAAATGGGCCGGGCCTCTTCGGAAGAGGCCCAATGCACTGTGATTTGGACGGTAATGTCTCTGTTTCTCCCAAAACTCCATCTCTTTAGAAGTTCCTCTTGGAAGTAGCTCTTTCAATAGTCTTTACAGTAGAATCTCATTACCACATTTTTTCCCTTTATGGCTTTAGAAACGTTCCATCCGAGATGAGATAATTGACCAGATACATCTTCTTTAACTCGGCTTATGATACATTTTGCCGCCCTTTACCCTGCCGGACGAGACCCATCTTTGTTTATCTTGTTACATGGCCATGAATCTTAATTAGATAAAAATCAATCTCGAAAAAATTCTTGACATTAAATATGGGTCGACTATTAATTACGCATGGTTTCTTTTCTATTTATACGATAATCGTCAACAATTTGTAGCCAAAGAGATAATAATCCGCTTGAGAGATAATAGGTAAACAATGGAACCATTGTTACATTAGTCAATTTAAATATTTCTATGAATTTCTATCATGCTTTCGATTACATGCCTCAATGTCGAGTGAGACTTCAATTGTTGATCGACACTCCACCCGATTACGTATCTCATATTTTTGAATTTTGTATGCTATTTCCATTATATCTATGTTTATATAAGCAATTTTACCAATGCTAATCAATAAGAGGATGTCATCGAGCACCTCAAAATATTTTAGAGACTTAACCAAACCAGTAAAAAGTGTGAATTGCATAAACTCATGGTAACAAAGAAGTCGGAAAAAATACATAGAAAAACCCATTTTTTCTCGTTCCATCAGTGTTGTATGTAATAAAAATGTCCTATTAAGCATTAAAACGTGAAAATAGTTTCAATTATCAAAAGTGCTAATTAATATCGAAAAAAATAAGGTTCAAAAAATTTAATCTTTTTTTTTTTTTTGTTTAGCTGGTTGTCTCGTTCGATAGAATTCTAACAAAACGAAAATCCTCAAAAAAAAATTTCCCCACGCATTGGAGTGCGGAAAGTCCATCATATCCTCTTCCTCGCTCTTTCCCCTGGCGAAAAATATCCCAACGAAATCGACCGCCCACGGCGAATCACGAACCCCATCTACGCCGTCCAAAACCATGGGCCCCGGCGAAAGAGCGGGGCCCGAAACGATCTCAACGGCGGAAAACTCATCATCAGTTTCCAATCAACGGCTGACAAACGGAGTACGATCCCCCGCAAAAGACAAAAATATCCACACCGGATCAAAATTTCTGCAGTTTCCCTCGGAGAACTTCTCGGTCGCCTCGGTTCTTCGAGCTACCGCGCATCTTCTTCCCCCTCCTCCGGAATTCCACGAGAGAGAGATTTTCGCGTTTCCGAACCTTGGAATCCGATCGATGCCAACGTTGCTCGGAGCCTGAATCGTGCGGAGCGCCGCCGGAGCCGGTTCGTCGACGGCCATGGAGGCTTACAAGCGGTGGGTTCGGCGGAACAAGGAGTACGTGCACTCGTTGGAGTCTCTGGCCAACGTAAGCTTTCTCGAATCTCTCGCTTCACGTTCTCTGTTATCGGTCAGTGGTGCGTGCATGGAGTGAGTTTTGGTGGGTTGGGTCGATGAAACTGTCTTTCTCGGAATGTCCCCGCGAAGTTCTGATCTTGGGGCTCATGAGCTGTGGGTGTATCCTGTTAGGGAGTATGGAGATGGTGCTGAATTAGTGGTGTGAGCTGGTGCCTTCGCGGGTGGGAGAATTTTATGATGATATTGTTATTTTTTGTTGATCGGTCTGTATAAATTCTTATGTAAAGATTGGGATGATAGGAATTTGTGCGAGGGGTTTTTTGCTATTGCGTTAGGTTGAATTGAAAGACGTGATATGGTTGCTTTGGTGTTGTTTTGTTGCTGTTGAGCGGGTTTGGCAACTGCTTTATACAGTTGAAGTTCGTAAACTAACCATTTGGTTTGTAATGCTATAGGGTGATGACTTGAGCATGGGATAATGGAACTGAAACACTTACTTTATTTTTTTGTCTTTTTGTGGGTTACTTTGGTGTGAAGTAAATATTCTCAGCCGTCGAGGAGGATTCTTGTTGTACATGATTCTGTTGAAATAGCATGAGTATGAAAGGGAACTTTCAGTATAAGAACTCAAGAAGGGAGAGCTGTGGAAGTGCCCTTAATCAGCCAGTTGTATAAATTTAGGCGTACTTGTACTTTTACATGCTTCCACTATTTGTAATCCACAAAATGCTTCACTGGGGCAGTTGCAAGTTGTTGGAGGTACAAGAGAACTACAACTACGCTGCTTAACTTTCCCTCAGTGAGCTAGTTTGTATGTGGTTAATCTTAATTTTCATCAGAAAGTGACTGCTTGCGTGCACCCGCGCGGGGGGTAGTATTGTGTGCTTCGGCAAGAGAGTAATAGCTTGCTCGAGAAGTGAAAAGAAATGGGGAAGCAAGAGAATTCAACACTTGGAATTGAGAGAAATGTCATCAGTTTTGCAGCCCATCATTCAAGACTTGACTGCAACCTCAGTAACGATGACAACCCAATCTTTTTTGTTTCAATCTGGGCTTGTTGATGAGAGTCATGACAATCTTAAAGTTTCAGCGATATTGCTAAGTATCATCTACTTAGAAAGATGAATTGAGTGTCCACCATTACCAACTGATAACTGTAGGAACTGTCAAAATATGATGTATTTGACTGGTTACTTCTTCCATAGTATGGAAAGGTCTAGGCTTAAGCTAGGAAAATGAAGCATTTGCTATTCAAATTATATGCAAGTGAAAAGACTTGTTTTTCTGTTTTCAACTTGTACAAGAAACTTTCGGGGTAAGCATGTGGAAAGATATGATGACCCAAACGTCTAAATAGACATAACTTCTTCTCCTCTCTATAGCATTTTTCAGTAGATCCCTTGTCGAAAGGTAACCATGGTTGAATTAGTACTAATAGGATGAATGACCTGAGGAATGTTCCCATATGCTATTTTTCCTTTCTATGTCAGTTCTGTGATTGGATGTGTCTTCAAAGTTGTATGACAAGAGATGATCAATCACAATAGAGCCCATTGCATTCCATTCATCAGTATTTATATAGTGTTGATGCAGCCTGCTCCTGGGCAGCCGGGTGAGGACTTTGTCAATAATAATATTACTATAGGAATTATTCTAGCTGGCTGATGTGTATGTGTCATTTCCATATAATGGCATATGCCATCTTTCAATGCACTCCTTGTGAATGGGCTACCATAAATTTTGGTTCATATTATTGTGGGTCTTTATTGGGTGGTGGAAGGTTCAGTTTGGGAAGAAGGATTATTATGTGTGCTGGAAGGAAAAAGGATAAGAAGCCATTTAATTAGTTCCAGTGTCTTGTTATTGTGCTTCTTTAAGGGGTGTGTTTTGTCGAAGAGCACAACATCACTATCTTTGGCCATCTTAACCTAAGATCATTAATAGATGGCTCTCAATTGCTATCATTTGGTGGATCAATTCTATTATCAAGTCTTTTGGGATCTTGTGGATCTTCTTCTTGTATAAATTTTTATCACATTGCTGTATCTCCTGTACTCTTGGAAGATTTTGCAGTTGACTAATTTAAAGTGATCATTTTTCTGCGATTGCATTGACATAAAGCTCTATGTTAGCTGGACAACAGAAAAATGGTTAAAGAAGCATGAAGATATGTCTATGACCAACATCTGCATTTTGGCAATTCTTCCCCTGCTCACCCTGTTTCATTTATGGCATTTTCCAAACTTGATTTAACTTCACAAGAAATTTGGTAGTATTATCTGTTTGCAGCCTAGCACTAGCTTAGATGCTGCCTAGCTTCTATTTCAATTATGTGCATCTTGTTGCTTACAATCTGTAATCCGACTTAATCTATCGATATCGATACCTCTCTGCCTGGGTGGAAAAAAAGTCTCATTTGCTTCACTCCATAGCACATCTGGCATGTACAAATTGTTTCAGCCATAACTAGATATTCTTGCTCTAACGTACAAAAGGGAGCTCTATTTGTGTGCTTTTTTTTAAATTGGTTTGGACTATGTATAGTTTTAGATAAATTATAATATCTTATGTGCTGATTTCTGATTATATCTGACTCTTATCGACCCATCCTCTTATCTCGTCTGGACCATTTAATTGTGGAACAGGGTTTGACATGGCTGCTTCCAGAGCGATTCTCTTCTTCAGAGATAGGACCAGAAGCAGGTTTTGTGAAAATTTGGTAACTTTTAGCTACGTATTTTCAACTTAGGGTTTGAAAGACCTTTTCTGCATCAAATGCCTTTCTGCTTGCCCCATGAGATAGAGTTGGGTTGAATTGAACGTACAAGTGTGAGAATTTGGTTACATTTAGCTACTCATTTTGAAATTAGGTTTCGAAGGACCTTTTCTGAATCAATTGCAACCAGGAGAGATTGTTTGGTCAAAGTGGAACCAAACATATGGAAAGATGTTTTCAGTGCTTTAAATTGCCATGTATAAAGAAACTCATGATAGCAAGATTGACTAATAGGCCATCACTTCCTTAAACTGTGGAGGTTTATTTAACGAGTAAACTGTGTGCACACAAGCCCATGTTCATTAAAATTTGGGCCACTTATTCTTATAGAATTTTGAAGTTTTCCACATATTTTTTTCTCATGTATTATGAAAATTGAGTTTTATTGGGAAAGTTTGTCATTTTACTGCAGTGACTGCTATCTTGGGTGTCATAACTGCCATCAATGAACACATAATTGATACCACCCCATCTCAGATCCACACTGGTCATCCCGAGCGTTCTACATTTCCTTATTCATTATGCATATCTGCATTGAAGGACTTGGAAACACTTGTTGAAGTAGCAGCACAACATTATTATGGTGATACCAAGAAGTGGAACTTCATTGCAGCTACAGAGGCTATTAAGTGAGTTACGATGATGTTAGCGGACTTTCCATGTAGCCATAGTTTGTGTAGTTTCCTGATGTTCTGGTAGTCTGTTTGAACCAGGTTTGTGGTTAGGTTAGCCATGTTTCGGAATAGTGGCTATAGGATGCTTCAACAGGGCGGGGAGATTCCAACTATTGAGAAGACATTAGAAGTTTCCTCCTCACAGTCCAGACCAGGAGATTTCAGAAAGCCTGGATTTTATAATGGGCCTGGTTCTCTCAGGAATAACTTTGGGCAAAATGGGTGGAATCTGGAAGGAAGAGCGCTGTCGGCATTAAGCAGATTTGGAGAGAATGCCAGAATGGTTTCTGACCCAGCATGGTTGCGCAGGGTGCAGCAACAGAATGCTATTATGGAATCTATTGGTAGGCGTGTCGGGAGTTGTTAGTTGAACATTGGTGAGGTTGTATAGTATCCTTTCTGCTGATACATTTTGTTTTATGACAGCTCCGAAGGCAGAGAAATCAACATTGTCATCTATTTTGTCCGAGAAGGGTGTTCATGGATCTTTATATCTCATGGGGGAGATCCTATTTGTTGCAAGGCCACTAATCTATGTTTTGTTTATTAGAAAGTATGGAACTCGGTCCTGGACTCCTTGGTTTCTTTCACTGGCTATGGATCTGGTTGGTGTTGGCATCTTTCCTCAAGTTATTTTGTCTGGGTGGGGTAGTGAAGACCACAAGCTTCAGTACACCGCTTCAGAAAAAGATGAGGTTAGACTCTCAGGTTATGTATTCGTTCATTTGAATTTGTCCATTTAGCATGCCCTGGCTTGTATCACAATGCTTTTGGACTAGCCTTTCTTCAGCCATCTAATGTCCAGATTAATGATTCTCTCAAGATGTGTCAACTTGTGTTCTATTTCCCTGTAAGTAGTTGAAAAGAAGAAAGCTACTCTGGGCACTCTACCTCATGAGAGATCCATTTTTTAGCAAATACACAAGGTACACTTATAGCTACCAGAAATAATATCCAGTTTGAAGTTTACATTTCTGGAATGAATCTCCTGACCACATTCCTTATCTGATATTTCAGGGAAAGGCTCGACAAAGCAGAGAAATTGTTGGAACCCATTCCCCTTTTTGGGGCTCTTACAGGTGTTCTTATGTTCCCCATTTTGCTTCTATTTTTCACATTGGCTAAGATAAGGCTACTTATTATGGGCAATTGTGCTCATTACTCATGCAGCTAAAGTCATAGAGCTGATTGTGGGAGCCCAAACACGTTATACGTACATGTCGGGCTCATAAGAGTGAAGTCTTAGAAAGCTGTGCTATGCTTTGAGCCGCCACACCTGCCAGAAACAGAATACAAGGACTGTATCCACTATCCTCGTGAGTTACTAGAAGTTGAGGGATGATGTCTTGGTGAAAAAAATCAACATTTTGATGCTTTTGGAAAATAACACTAACTGGTGAAGTCCTGCTGCAGATCCCAGATCCCCAATTGTTCACTGGTTTCTTGGTTTTGTTGGAAATAGATTATGCTTCTAGCTTGGATTGCATATGGAAGGAAGTTCTAATTGTGCAGACTTCACTTCATAGTTGGGGTTCGATCATGTTCAATTTTCTTTTCTTTGGTTTTTTTTTTTTTTTTTTGGGGGGGGTGGGGCGCTGGGTTTGAGGAAGAAAATCTTGTATCCCCGTTACTTTATGCTGTCCACTAATTCTTCTTCCCTTTCGTTTCTTTCCTTGTTTCTTTTTAAGCCAAGCCCTTTGTTTTGATCCCTACGTACAGAAGAATATTGCAGTTGGTTTCATAATGATTGAGTGACATTGTTTCTTCAGTTCAGATGGAGGAAACCTTTAGATGTGAGTGAGTGGATTTTGTTCTATTATTGATCAGAGTATCTTCACATTACTTTCCTTACACGTTAAGAATTTTCCTTCTCCAAACGATGCTTCCCATGCATGTTACAGACTTAGTTACCACCGTTCTGGCAACGGTTATTTGATCTGTCTGGTGATCGATTCTCCATTATAAAAATGTGGTATCCCAGTGTATTTTATCATACTTTCCATTTGAATTGTCATACCTCGCAAATTTTAAAAAGTTTTCAATGAATGATTGAGATTTGTTCTTTTGGGATCCAAAGGTTTTCACTTTGTACTTCTTTAAACATACTGGGTATATATATTAAATTGAATCCGAACCATCGACAATGATAAGGTTCATTTAAGTCTTTAATATAGGTCCCCTCATATCTAACGGTCTCAACTCAGAGTTAAGGTTGAGTTTGTTGAGCGCTGGTGATAGAAAAATGAGAAGGGAATGAATGACACGTCAATTGGCCATTGGTCAAGGTCTTAGTAAGGGAAAAAATTAGGATAGTAACACAAATAGTGCATGATTGGTTCAATATGTAATATCATTCATAATTTTTTATTTGTTTAATGTCGATCCAATTATCACTGTAATGCCAAGTCATGATTTTTGACGAAAATTGATTGGGAGGTGTATATTGGAATTTTGCTTGAAGGTTTTTCTTCCGGGGGAGAGACCTTGTGACGGCCTCGATGCTTGCTGCATGAAGCATGACGCCTGGGTACAAGCCAAAACAGTGAGTTCAACATCAACATACCCAGCCTGTTTTTCATCAAATCGCTTAACATGACTAGTCGTTGGCCCCCGCATTCGCATGGTCATTTCATGAGGATGAATGTGGGAAAGTTTTTCACTGGTGAACGATACTGTACAAGCATGGATTCACCATTCATGAAAAGGTATACTGCAGATCGGATGTACGGAAAATTGCATAAGGGACAGCAATGATGAAGAAATCAAATTGTGTGATGTTTTAATTTGATCATTTATTCAAACATGGGTCGTATCGCCACATAGATATATCGGAGTTGTAACATCAAGACCTGGTAGGGGTTGTGCAGACGATTTGAGCTAGGAGTGCAGCCAAAACTTACCGAGCTGCATGGCCAGCTTCAAGAACTCCAGAGTGCGAACGTTTCAAGAAAGCAAATGCTAAGTCGAGGATGCCGTTGATGTCCTCTTTCTTGTCATGGAAGCTGCTTTGCCTGCCGGAAGATACCTCCACAACCCCTGAATCTCTGTTCCTCTCAATGGATATATCAACTCGGATCCCTTCACCTCACTTCACGATCATCCTCTCTTCTTTAACTTTCGTTTTTTCTTGCTGCTGTTTGTCTCTGTCGTTCTAGTTCTGTTGCAACAAATGGGGAAAAGAGTAGGAGATTTTTGTAAAGTGCCTTCCTTTCCTGTAGAATTGGAAGAGTAATGGAAACTCACAATGGATTTCAATTATATGACAGAAACAAGAACATAAAGTGTCCATAGAATTCAAAACCCAAGATCCACGTAAATATCTAGAACAAACAATGCGAATCGAACATACTACTCTATACTTCTATACTCAATCACAATATCATTATCAGGGAGAATGAACTTGATTTTACCATGAGGATCCAAAAAAGACATTTGAATCATTGACAAACAGCTTTTTGGCATCTAATCAGCAACTGTCTAACCTATAAAAGTACATTCTCTTTGGAAGAAAAGAATTTGGAACGGAAATCCTGAGAGTAGCACCTGCGTCTTCCGTTCCTAATGGCATGATGTTCAATCTTTGGCATTAGGAATCACAAAATTATGGTTGATATTTTCCTCAAGTTCATAAGGAAATTGCTGTCAAGTGTTAATCCTTCAACAAATCAGGAGTTGGATGGATATAATTCCAGAGTCTCAAGCTGCTTGAACTGTCAAGAACAATAATTACAAGTTGCAACCTTCATAGACTGCATCAATTCAAATAGCTGCTTCAAAAACTTAAAAACTATCCCCAAGAAAGGCATTCACAGCTCCTGCAAATTGGCAACATCATGAGATCAATTTGTTATCCACTGAATCGATCACTACCAAATGATGCTGCAAGGTGCCATTGAGTAATTTCCATCTTTCAGAGTAGTCTTGACACCAAAACAAATAGTCCATTTACATATTCCCTTCATTCTTAATCTCACATGAGAACCTCCTCCACATTGGGGTCTCTTTGGTTCACATGTCCCAGATTAAAATGACATCATTTCTTTAGTTGTACATAGCATGCTATAGCGCATCTTTCTATTTTCAAGGTCCAGAATGAGCATCGGCGGAACAAATACACATTGCATAGCATAAAAATTCTCATGCGAGATTGACCCCCATCTCTTCATTAAATCTACGAAATTCCACAGGTGTGAACAGTTTGCTGAGGCTCGGAGTTGAATCCCTCATTTTTCACAGTTGCAACTTTCTCCGAACATCGCTAAGCTTCGAGCACCCTGTAATGTCCAATTCTTTCAAGAAAAGGTCCGGTAATGTTTCAATGGATGTGCACCCCACGATATCCAATTCTTCCAAATTTTTCGATCTTTCAAGGCTTTTAAGTTCGACTAGATTGTGGCATTTCCAAAACCTTAACCGCTTCAGATATGTTAATTGCAAAAGGTCTGGTCTTACAAGGGACTTACAGGAATATACCCACAGCTCTTCCAAGTTTTTCAATCTGTTAAGGACTCGAACTAGAACTGCATCATTCACTAGGGAAGCATCTGACTCATGGGACACAATTAAATGCAAGGATCTCAAAGACTCTAGTTGTTCAAGGCCGTCAAGGTTGGGCAACTTCCATCCTACAGATAAACTTAGCTTTGCTAAGGATTTTAATGCTTCCAGACCCTTGATTTCTGTCAGCTCATTGCACCATGCGAGATCTAGTTTTGACAAGAATTTCAAACCTGACAAACTGGGCAACTTTCTCAACTTATCACACCCGTGGACTTGAAGCTTCAGTATTCCTAAGGGAAGCTCTGGCATGGATTCTAGCAATCTGCAGCATGTAACAATGAGCTCTTTCATTGTTGGGGTCCTGGGCTAGCCTCTCCCGAGGTTTACTTCTAAATAGCGGCTTGCGGCGAGGCCCGACAGTGCCACCGGGCACTGGAGGGTCATGTGCTCCCCAAAGGATAAGCTCCGGCAGTTCCTCGGTCATCAGAAAAAGAAAAGAAAAAAACAATGAGCTCTTTCAGGTGAATTTGGTGAGAAAGTTGAGGCAATGCCTACTGCTGATAGGTTACTTCCAGAACCGTTAACCATGTAGGAAGCTGTGGCAATGACTGAAGATTGTCACAGCAAGTCAATTGAAGGTGTTGCAGAGAAGGCAGCGATTGAAGCATGTTGCAGTTGCATAAATTGACTTTCTCAAGATGAGAAAGCTTATTAAATGCATCGGAGAAGCCAGAAATGATTGTCGAACTTAATTGAAGGATCCTTAGTGAAGACAACCCATCTATATGAATCTCCTCTCCTAGTCTCTTGCATCCAGTGGCATCTAATTCTTCAAGGTTGCTCAACCTGCTAATAGTTCTAGGTAAACTACTCAATTTCTCACTATAAGCAATATTCAAAATTTTCAAGCTTTTCAAAACTTCCCAATAGATTCAGGTAATTCCGAAATGCCCGAATCCGACAAGTTTAATTTAGTCCACCAATCCAACATTCTGCTTAAGTTGAAGCAATGATTGAGTGCATTATCAAATTCGGAATTATTTGGAATCCCTTTTTCTGTTTAATGAGAGGCACTGCAATTTTACGTAACCCAATGCAAGCACTCAAGTCAAGGGTCGACAAAATTACCAAATGGTTGATTGAGTCGGGAAGTCCAACCAATGATCTGCAACCACTGACATCAAGCACCTCCAGCTTCTTCAAAGAACCTATACATGGAGGAATTTCTTCTATAGCAGTCTTGCTTATGTAAAGTCCCTTCAGTTCTTCCAACTTGCCCATTTCTTGGGGTAGCTCTTGGAGTTTCTCACATTTTCGCAAGTCCAAGTAAACAAGGCCCTTGGCTTCTCCAATAGAAGGGTGAATCTGCGCCAGTTTATCACATCCTTCAATGTTTAACATCTCTAAATTTCAAAAGGTTGAGAAATTAGGGGTAACTTTTAAAAGAGCTAGAGCTTTCAATTGTTTCGCCACTTGTAAAACAAAATGATCATAAATTTTTGCTAAGAATAAGTCATTAGAAACAAAGACAAAACAAGATGACTCCAACCTTCCCAAAGCTCTAAAATGTCACTTTCTAGTAATGAAAGTACGACTAATTTCTCCAAATGAAAACTAGTAGCCATGGATGCCGGACATCCCTTCCACGTAAGCCATTGTAACTTAGGAAGCAAGCTTTTGAAATCTCCAATTAGTTTTGCATCATTTACTGCAAGGAGCCTTAAGTTTGGTAGCTTCTCAAATTGCTCAGTTGTGAGTTCACTCTGCCAGGACTCTCCGTCAAGGAGGGCCTGAGTGCGAACTCTTTCAATTCCCTTCACAAATGTTGGTGCATCAAATCAGCAAACAGTATATATCTCTCTCTGCCTTCATTCTAAAGCGGTGAAGTTGACGCTCAGATCAGACTAGATTTTATCATATACGTGATCATTTGTTTTTCTATGATGAAATTCTTCCCTTCTTCTTTTTTTATGCTATTTGCTCCTTTTTCTTTTTCAGTGCAACAGATCATTTCAAGGGGAAAAACCACGACGGTTACATCCAATAACAATCTAGAATCAATCAGTACTAAAACCAAATGCACAGTAACCACTAAGCAGCATGGAGTTCACTGTTTAAACCAAAAGCTTTTTTCTTCTTTTTTTCCAACTCGATAAAAAATGTCTACCATATATAGATGCTAAGCATGGCACTTCCTAATCACATCAAGGAAATAATATGAGAGTAACATGGACTGTGAGGTCCAACAATTCATTCCAATCAAGAAAATTCATGTCAAAAGAGAGCAAAATAACGATAGAGGTTACAATTACCTTATTTCTCCGGAGTACTTCCAAGGCTTCCTCATACACCCACAACCTACTTCAATTCATAGGTGCATCGTAGTCTTCCCGACGAACAATTTCCCTACCAAGGTCTCTCAGTTGGTCATGCATTTTCAACTCTCCATCATCTCCAATTTTTATTAGTGACATAAAATTCAATATTTCAATCCCCATCTTCAGAAGCAAATTACAAGCATCCCACTTGTAGGATACACCTCTTAAATGACATCCAATGCAAAAACAAGCAATATCAAAAAATATTTGCTTTTCCTCATAGTTTAATGCATCATAACTAATCCTCAACTTCTCTTGCACTTTCTTATGTGGCACTTTCTGTATTTTTTTAATGCGTCTTGTCAAAATGCTTGGTTTTGCCCACACAAAAACAAACCTATAACTTTGAGAGCTAAGGGAAGCCCGCCTGTAGTGGATATGATGGCACAAGAGAGAGACTCAAATTCACATGGAGAAGAATCCCTCATAAAGGCATGTCTACTAAACAAGATCAAAGATTCATCCTCAGGAATTTCCTTGAGTTCATACTGGCAGTTCACCCCAACTTCGTCAAGAATAGACCTTATTCTTGTGGTTATGATTGTCCTACTTCCCATCTCAAAACAGTCGTGTTTCCCAACCAAAGCTTTGATTTGTTTATTATGATCCACATCATCTAGAAGAATTAGGACTTTCTTACATTTAAAACTAGATTCGATGATCCTAATTCCTTCATCCATGTTAGACACTTGATTGTTCATTTTCAATATATTGAATATCAATTGATTCTGCAAACATGAAATGCCATTGCGTTGTGAGGATTCTCGAATATTTGCAATGAAACTAAGATACTCAAATTGGTCAGAGAGCATATTGAAGACGACCTTGGCTAAAGTTGTTTTACTGATACCGTCCATTCCATAAATACCAACAATTTGGGTAGCACTAGGGTTATCATGCAGCAATCTCAAAATATCATCCACAACATTATCAATTCCGACAAGTTGTTCGGTAACAATCAGCTGAAAGGCCTTCTTCAACTCACTCAAAATTATTCTGACGATCATTTTCACCAATTCTCCTTTGTGGCTGTTTATAAATCATACGAGCTAAAATGCATTAGAAGAACAATCATATCCTGTCATCTCATTATCAAAACACCACAACATATAAGAGTAAAAAATGCAAGCACAAGTAGAGAAATACATGAATGTATAGCCTCTGCTACAAGCAAGATCCTATTAAAAGAAAGTAAAGAAGGCTTCGATGGAAAATGAAATACCCATTAGCAGTTTTCTCCGATTCCTATCTCTTTAGGGGAGCCACTTCTTGGAGTGCTTGTTTCCATTTCGCAACATCTTCCTTCAAATACTTCTTACTTAAATGGGAGAAAGTCTTTCCAAAGCTCCCTTTTGGGTATCTCACATGGGCCGGTTCAACCTGGTAAGATACGGGCAAGACAACGTGCCCAATGCTCTTCATGCACTCTATCATCTCAACAGGCTCTTGAAGGCACCATATGCTCGAAGCATAGTTCTGAGACAGAATTGGGATCGAGATCTTACTATTCTTAATGGCTTGGAGAAGGTTGGTGCCGATCTTCTCACCTTCGCGAAACTCATTGTTGTCTCTGAACACACGGGTTCCAGCATGGACAAGGCTGTTGTACAAGTGATCCACGAAGGTTTTGTGAGTATCTTTGCCGTTGAAGCTCAAGAACACATCCCAAATGTCACTGCCTGCCGAAGCGGTGGACGAACTAGATGCACCGGTGTCATCAGCTTTTCGACGCCTGCTCTCCTTGTTGCTTTTGACAAAATTGTGTGCGAGCATAGAGAGAAAAATCGACCCAACCAACACCGCTAGAGAACGCCCAAACACTACGTCACGTTTCATTTTTACTCCTTCACTAGCCGAGTCGCTTTGCTAATATGAAAGAACAAAATGCTTGTACTAGGGTCGTCCAACCAGAAGACCAGTAGACAAATCGTTAGAGCACAAGAAGTGACCTGTATGCAAGAAGTACCAAGTATTAGAGCGTGTAGACTAGTACAATTATTAGAGCAGACCGAGTCTTCGTTACTGAAAACTGTCTTCATCACTGTCGGTTCCAGACCCTAAATATCTTCGGACCAGCGCGTCTCCTTTGCAAAGTGAGTTCCAGCTGCTGCTGCTCCGATCCTTCCGGGTTCGGCCAGAGAAAATATGAGGCAGTCCCGAATTGTCATGTCAACGGGGTCCCTTACTGTTCAAATTGTGACACTTGAACCGAAATGCACAAAAAAGAAGAAGGTTTAGGTTATGTGCAAATGCAATTAACATTATTTACCAAATAAACGTTTGAACGATTTCAATCTGCTCCCACCAGACAGAATCTCATTTTCATGGCGAAGTCGGCAACCTTAGGGTGCCGCTAGGCTAATAGTCAAAAACGGCGAACTTGCACCCATATATATCCCAAATTCAGCGAGATGGGCAACCGAAAGGTCAAGTTTGGTGTTGTCGTCTTATTTTAGTCAATGTTTTTCTACTTACAAATTAAGTTTAGGTCATGTGCAATAATTTGGCAACACTCACTTTAAACTAAAAAATAAAAGAAACTCAACCATACCTCATATAAATATTGCTCCCACAAAAGAACTCCCCCGCTCAAAGCACAAAGCGTTCGCGATTAAATGAAAAAATTTCAAATAAAGACTCGAAAATGAGTCATTTTCTCAAAAAATGATTAAGAGTGAACTTTATCTCAAATAAGACCTCGAAGTGGTTAAACCATCTCAAATGAGGTAAAGTGATTAAACCATCTCAAATGAGGGCTTGAGCTTGACAATTGGCAAGCATATCACTATTCCGGCCATCAGTGAAGGGTATTTTAGTAAAAAAAAAGTTTCAGATACAAAATAGAATTTTTAAAACAAAAAAGCCCCAATTCAATTTAGTATTTCTCTTCCCCACCCTCTTTGCTTCGGTCGTTCTTGTAACTTGCCCATTCTCAAGTCTCTTCCGTCTTTTTTCCCTTTTTGCTGGAGTCTTGGCTCTTTTCAGTTTCTGGATCTGTTCACTCTCTCTCTCTACGCGCGCTCTGTGTTGCTTTGTCTTGCGTATGTCACGAACCAAAGACAATCCTCTCAGCTTTCGCTCTCTGCTCTTGCTCTGGATTAACTCCTTCTGACGTTTTCAGGTCTTTGATAATTGCGGTTTTCACCGCTACTCAGTGGAGACTCCGTCCGTGTCTGTCCACAGTTGTTATCACCGAAGAGCTCAAGCAACTGCCGTTTCTTCTTCTTTTGTTCATTTCGGTCCTTAAAGTCATTCCAGCGGTTGCCTTATTGATGTTCAATCAATAATCACCACAAGTAACAATTTTTTGCTAGATCCAACTGAATTTGCTGTGTTTTAGGTGACTGCAAATGAAAACAAAACCGAGAAGCCTGGTTATCGTTCAATTGAAAATAGTCTCCAATTGAGGATTTGTGATTGACTTGAACTTGTTTTGATGATATTGTGATAATTTGGATGTGAATCATTGCTTTGTAGCTGCAACTAGATCTTTGGCTGAGGTGCCTATCACATGTTCAGTAAAACGTTTGACATAGCATACTCAGATTTTAGTACTTCCCTAGACATTGTGGGTGGATTTATGAAGATTGTTCCTTCGGTTGCCGATGTAAGTGTTCTTGTAGCTGGTCTAGTAATGAGTATGAACTTTCCAAGGAAAAAAATGTTTAGTCTCCTCAATGGAATTAGAAAACTGGCCAATGTTATAGACGATGTAGAGCATCCGATGATGGGAGGATGAGAAACTGCAGAATTCTCTGCTTATCTGTAACACGCTGGAATCTGAGTTCTTACATTAGTAATTATCACTAATTTGCATTATTACTCTGCCTTCTTCTGACAGAGTGTTGCAGATTATTGGCTCTTGTTAGACAAAGACGCTAGCATCACAGACATATGGAGGGCAGAGTGTATCCTTCTGCTTAAGATGCCTCATTTTGCAGCCTTATTTTCTTCACTATATATTCTCCATAGCATCCACTATACTACTGGTAGTTGAACCTCCTTAATTTTCACTCGTAGCTGGACAGTGGAATGACTTGGGTTCGCTTCATGATGACTACGACATGGCTAATGTCAGCACACCTCGGGCCCAAACTCCACCACCCAATACAACATAAATACCCGATGCCGCCACTTCTCTGACAAGATAAGAAGTGTCGACTCTTTCAGGATTCATAGACCTGTTTTACATGCAAAATAATGATAGTTTGTCATCTCCTGGACCTGTTCTGTCATGGAGATTGCTGGGTTCAACAATTCGATGGAGACAGGAAATTCTCCTCACCTCATCCCTTGGAGTACTGTAGAAAAATGTGTTATAAACACATGTATTTATCTCTTTTTTTATTGCAAATATTTAAGTGCAATGATTTTAAATGTTTAATGATTAGTTAAAGATGATGTCTGCTTGACGATGCTTGTAGTACTGAGCTTGATGACGATGATGGTTGATAATAGTGAATTTGTTGTCAACACATATGCGGTCTGAGCATATGCTGGACCAACACAAATGCGGAATGAGTGCATATAACCTGTGTTGCTGCGTTGTGGAAAGGAGTAGACCGTGAGCAATATGAAAACTTTTTTACAGGCACTAGGAAAGCAATTACACATTGACATACAATCCAAATGAAATAAAGTGGAAATGAAGTATTCATGATGTATGCATAATGGACAATCTTCATAGGCTCTCGCAATTCTTACTCTAGAACATGGAACAAATTAATCCAAACAAGTTCCTCCAGGCCATGACTATCAAACTAGACGCAATATTTGTCACAATGGCCATCCAACTACTCATTTCCCACCAATAATAAACCATAGAGCTAATTACAGCAAAAAAAAAAAAAAAAAAAACACTAGTGCTCAAAGCATATTAAAGGACAAGCTCGAGAAAATGGTCATCAAAGCAAAAAGTAATTTGTCTACACAAAAAATAACCTCTCTGATCCACATTATTTGATGGAAAGAGAAACATTCCAAACAAAAAAGTTTGTCTTGTTGGTCTTGTTGGTCCTTACGTCCTTTGCTTTACCTACAATTGAATAAAAGAAAAGATTAATCAGTCAATACGAAGTCAAGTGCAAATAAGAATAATTTTATAACAAAGTCAGTAGTAGATGGATACCTGCATCTTTCCTCTTTCCATAGATGAGATTTTGGAATGTTTCCAAATGTTGAAGCAAGTAGTTGGACTATCTCAAGTTGTGATGCTAATGGGGCTGAGGGAGTGCTTCCTACCATATCTTGTGAGCATAAGGTAGATGTAGAAGCTGCAAGGGCTAATGATGTTGTTACAGCTGTTGATTTTATCGATGGATTCTTGCAATGATACCTATTATGACCTAACCCACCACATTTCTCACAAGTAATTGTCTTGTTCTGTCTCTTCAACTTTGTTTCCATTGGCTCTTGCACAACTTTATTTTTCTTTCTCTTTAAATTGTTATCAATTGTTTCATTCACTGATTTTGTTCTTTATTTCTTCTTTTTGCCAACTTGCTTAAGCACATCTAGTAGGAGTAATAGCTCTTTAGCAGGCCATGTGTCCTTGACATCTACGGCATGCACAACATGGCTATAAGTTTGCATAAATGTTTCCTTACTGTAATATGTGTGAACGCATTTTTCAAGTTGTTCTCTCATGTACATAAGAGTTGCCACAACATGACAACAAGAAATCCCACTGATGTCCCATCTTCTATAGCTACAAGTTCTATGGGTGCGTTTCAGCATTTCCAAGGGGCTCCTGAAAGCCCCTTAGGAAAATGTTGAACCGTTTGGTTCAATTTTGAAGCTGGCTTTCAGCTTTCAAATGGCCTTCAAGATGCTGAAAGCTTAAAAGCTAGTCCTTACTAGCTTTGAGCTTTCAACATTCGGTTGAAGGTTAATATTAATTTTTCCCTTCCAAAAACTATCCTCATTAGTTCTTCATATTTCCGATTTTACCCCTGATTTTTTTTTATATTGAGAAATGGGCAACCCTTCGCTGGTCCAACGAAGGGCTACGGCCGCTGGCAAGCTAGATTTGGCGCCAGCGGCCGTCGATTGAGGTCGCCCGAGGTCGGGCAACCTCTAACAGCCCTCGATTGGGTCGAGCGACCTCTGGCGGCCCTCGGCTGGGTCGCGCGTGTTATAACTAGTAATAACACCTAGAGAGGGGGTGAATAGGTGTAGAAGAACTTTATACGCAATAATACTAATCTTTTGCAATATACGAACATATATTAAATAGATAGAGTAAAGAAGATTGCAAACACAATTTATAGTAGTTCGGCTTTAGACAAGCCTACGTCCATTCTCTAGGTGATCAGCTAATAGGCTGGATTTCACTATATAATCAAAGGTGATTACACACTCTTAAGTGTTAGCACTTGGTGATAATATGTCTCACAAAGTCACTCTTTCTAATAATACACTCAATTACGCACTTAAGACAACTGATGAAGAATGGAATCGAGCTTTGGAATATGTTTATCTTCCCTAGTCCTCTAGGTCTCATCCTATCCTTATATACTCTCCAAGCCACATTTGATCGTTGGCTCTTTCCTTGAGAGTTTAGTCTTCCCTTTCTTGGATAGACTTTATAAGGCAAGTCTTTTTGACCGTTGAAGGTAGATCAAATCCCCTTGAATTCTATTCGCCCATACAATCAAAATCCGGGCTTTCATAAGTTCTCCATTCTTCTTGGAAAGTTGTCCGTTGATTGATCATGTCAATCAGTTTGATATAACATAATCAATATAAATAAGGTAAGTGAAATACTTAACCATTGGTGATCTAATCATGTAGTCTCATTCTGAGTATGATAGACTAATGTTCTGAGTCTGCTTAAGTTTTTCGTCTGGCAAGGTCAGACTCAGAAGCTGCGTCTATTCAGGTCTTCTTTCTGGTACGGACAAACTTAGAAACACCTTATGTTTTTTCTTTTGCCACCAACAAATTCAAAAGCATATGCCACCCTGTGGCCTTTTCTTCTAAAGATATATATGATTTTCATACATAAAACGATTTGTTAACATCAAAATTAGGAGTTTTCTCAACAATCTTCCCATTTTTTATGGTGACAAAACTTTTTATGCATTCTTCTTGTTGTTCCTATAAAACATGGTTAAGTAGAGTATACTTGCAATCATAGTAAAACATGGCAAGTATAATGATGCCCATATCAAACCAGTCAAATGATATTCGATAATTATCCATTCATGCATCCATGTTCAAAACAAACATCAAAACATTAACTAGCAATATCCATGTTCAAAATATTAACCAGTCAAATATTGACCAGTCAGTCAATCGGCATGTCATCTGTAATACTCTCCCCCTTTTTGTCACTATCAAAATGCCAACATCTTGAAAACAGTATGCAAAGTCCAAAAAATTTGACAAACAAAATAGACCAGAAGACTATGAGTTTAAGAAGATTTAGAAGATGGCTTTTTAGGGGGTTCAAACAAGGGTGAAATCCTCCATGTCCTTGGTAGACTCTGTAATCCTAGTGAGAATGGCGTCTTCCATTCGTTCCAAACGCTGTTAAGTTATCTTCTCTAGAGTGTCCAGCCTTTTGTTTAAGGAGGTTTCCATAGTTACCTGCTGATCTCTGATTTGCATAAGTATGTTGAATAGTTTCTGAGATTTAGTATGATCAGATGAAGCTACAGGGATATGTGTTTCAATATTTTGAGGCGGATGCTCCCCCTGAATTGATGCTTCAGTTTGGTCATGTTGCCCTTGTTGATTCCTATCCTCTACCCTATTATCAGCCTCAGAAATAGTATCCTCATCCATTTTGTTTCCTTCTTCCTCTCTTTCTTCTTCTTCTTCTGGATCTTCTTCATCCTCAGGTTCTTCTTCTAGTTTTGACTCAGCATTTTCTGCAGGTTGAGGTTCTGCACTAGGAATGTTCTCTTCTAGTGCATCGGGTGGAGGCATTTTTGTTTCTGGTTCTATCATTCTATGTGCAGTTTGTCTCAAGTTTGCCAAAATTTCACAAATAATTTCCTCTTCATCCTCTTCATCCTGCAGCAGCAGCTGTCTCCTTCTCTTGGAACTTGATTCGACAGCAGCCACTTCCTTTCCTCTTTTCTTTGTAGCTGTTGATGCCTTAGCCAATTCCTTCTCCTTTCTTCTCCACGTCTCCATAACATCATTCAGTCTCATTTTGGCTATCATCTTCTGTCCAATGGCCATTGTTGGAAGAACTGTAGTGCAGAATCTCCTGGCCATATCAATCTTGAGATGTTCAAAGATTCTAGTCACAAAAGCTCCATAGGGCAGCTATCATTTGTCCTTCGAGACTGTGCTATACATGTGCATAAGAATAGTGTGAGGGAGTAAAAACAGAACTCCCTTTTCAATTGCCCACATTAGTTTTGCTTCAAATCTGGCCACATTAGTCTTTGATGATGCCTTAGGACGAATGCAGTTGATGATAATTTTATGCATAATTATTCTTGCTGAAGTCAAGAAGGGGTATGTGATATTTTCCTAACAGACTTTGTGAGATGTTTACACACAGTCTCATAGGTGACTTCATGGGTTTGAAAGGACCCCTTTCAACTTTCATGATATCAACCAAAACATCTGCATTAACCTCATAGAAAATATCATTCACACTAAACTGCATTTTATCTGGAGACGGAAATGACAAATTTGAATAGAAATATGCCATTAATTCTGGACAAACAGCAGCAGAGTCAGTGCAGAATCAATCCATCTGCAATCTCTCAAAACAGCTCCTCAGATTTATATCGGCAGCATCTAGAAAGTCAAAATCCACAATTTTGTGGTTCATCACTCCTTAGACCTGAACAATTTCCCAATTGTGTTCTGAGCCACTGCAGTAATTCTCATTCTAACATCAA
The DNA here is from genome assembly GCA_014182735.1 of Corymbia maculata. NCBI lineage: Eukaryota > Viridiplantae > Streptophyta > Magnoliopsida > Myrtales > Myrtaceae > Corymbia > Corymbia maculata. The sequence continues at coordinate 29,194,698 of CM024685.1, forward strand.
AATTTCTATAAATTCTTTCATCATCTTCCTTTTCTCCCCAGACATTATCTCTGCTCCCATTGGCTTCAGTAGCTCGTTCTTTTCGTGCAGGCTATTGATCTGTAAGTTGAATAGCTTGAACCAGACACAACTCATTTGCATATCTTTTTTGTCTCAAGTAATACAATTTAACATCCTTAGTAGCGTTTCTTTGCATTAAACGTTCATACATTTTCAAGACTGTATGAGGGTTTTCAGGTTTAGGTAGAATTAATCCAGACATACCTCTTTTGGAGACATTTCTCTGCCCAGTTCTGTTGGGGAATTCCTCGGAGACTCCACATTTCACTTGTGATCCTTTGATCCGATGCAGTTTGAGAATCTCTTTGAAATTCTTCAGAAGTTTGTGTTAGATCGAAATGCGTCTACCATCCTTCTATGTTCCTTGGTCCTCGGCCAGCAATCCTGTTTGTTCTTCTCCAAGAGGATAGAGACACAAACCTTGATCTGGACTTGGATGATCTCGAAGCAATGTTCGAAGAGGGTTTGGGTCGATTTGGAGAAAAAAGATTTGTTCTTTAGGATTTCTGAAGAATGTTTTATGAAAGACTTGATTTATTTTTTTTAAGTTATAAACCCTTCTGAAGAGAGGCAAGCGAAAAGACACGACTTTTTGAAAATGATAACTGAAATGACAGTTATTCAGAAATTTTAAACTTGATAAAAATATATGCAAATAATATAGGCATGTACCAGAAATTATGCAGAACATTTATTTGCTAATTTAAACTTACCAAGTTCAATCATATAAGGAAATAACTTATGCGCCAAAATTTAATTGCCAAAAATATCATCAAATCCTTCTGAGTGCGTCCAGAAGATTAGTCTATCCAGAAGATTGCTTCTTCCAAACTGTATCCTGTCCTCAAAGACATTATGCAAAAGGGTTAATAATATTTAATATATTACAAATTGAATCGAATGTACCTTTGTCCAGTGGCTTTTGTGAAGATATCTGCTAATTGATTCTTTGAATCAATAAATTCCACAAATATATCACCATTTTGTACATAATCTCTAATAAAGTGATGCTTGATTTCAATATGCTTTGCCCTGGAATGTAGGATCGGGTTGTTGGTGAGATTTATAGCACTTGTATTATCACATCTTATTTCAGTACAAGTTTCCTCATTTCCATAATCCCTTAGTTGTTGTTTCATCCATAGAATCTGTGAACAACAACTCCCAAGAGCAACGTATTTTGCTTCTGCTGTAGATAGAGCCATAGTGTTATGCTTTTTAGAGAACCATGAAACCAACATTTGTCCTAATAGTTGGCATGTTCCAGACGTGCTCTTCTTGTCCACTTTACATCATGCTAGGTTAGCATTTGAGTAACCAATAAGAGTAAAGTCTGCTCCCTTAGTATACCACGGACCCAAATGTGGATAAGTAGCTATGTACTTTATTATGCGCTTAACTACTGTGAGATGTGATTCTCTAGGGTCTGCTTGGAATCGAGCACATAAACACACACTGTATAAAATATCTGGTCTAGATGCAATAAGATAAAAAAGAAAACCAATCATGCTTCTGTAGGTCTTCTAGTCAATTTTCTTTCCCATTTCATCCTGTTCTAGTTTGATAGAAGTTGATATTGGAGTTTCAGTCTTCTTGCAATTCTCCATTCTAAACTTCTTGATTAAGTCTTTGGCATATTTTTCTTGATGAATGAAAGTTCCGTGTTTGGACTGATTGACCTGAAGTCCTAGGAAGAATGTTAATTCTCCCATCATGCTCAATTCAAATTCCTCCTGCATAGACTTTGAGAAGTTCTTGCACAATCGTTCATTAGAGGATCCAAAAATAATATCGTCTATATATATTTGTACAAGCAAAATACCATTTCCTTCCTTTTTGATAAACAGGGTTGTGTCTACCATACCTTTCTTGAAGCTGTTGTCTAGCGGAAACTTACTTAATCGTTCATACCAAGCTCGAGGTGCTTGTTTCAGACCATATAGAACCTTCTTCAGTTTATATACATGGTATGGCTTTCTTGGTTCCTCGAAACCGGGAGGCTGCTCTACATAGACCTCTTCTTTGATAAATCCATTCAAGAATGCACTCTTTACATACATCTAGAACAGCTTGAAGTTTTGATAGCAAGCATAAGCAAGTAACAATCCAATTGCTTCTAATCTCGCTACTGGAGTATAGGTTTCATCATAGTCTATTCCTTTTGATTGTGAATAACCTTTGGCTACCAATCTTGCCTTGTTTCTGGTCACATTTCCTCGTTCATCCATTTTATTCCTGAAGACTCATTTAGTGCCTATGATTGTTCTTTCCTTGGGTTTGGGAACCAAATCCCACACATCATTCCTTTTGAATTGCTGGAGTTCTTCTTGCATTGCTTATATCCAGCTTTCATTTTCAAGGGCTTCGTTTACTCCTTTGGGTTCAATTTCAGAGATGAGTGCCATAATGCTTGTATCTTTTTTATTCATCGATCTGGTTCGAATTCCTTCATTGATACTTCCAATAACCAGCTCTTAAGGATGACTGGATTTATGTTTCTAGTTTCTATTATGCACTTTGCTATCATGAGAATCTTCTGGTGATTGAGTGGTGTCGGATTGAATGATTCTTTGTTCTGGAACTTTCTCAGTGACTGTTTTCCGAGAAGATTCAACTTCTTTGTAGAGAGTTAATTTCTTAGAAGCAACAATTGGTTTTGAATCTTCAATTTGAGTATTGTTCTGGTTGGGATCATCTTGCTCCAAAAACCTCACGTTCATGGATTCCTCCAAAATCTGAGTATTCTTGTTAAACACTCTGTATGCTTTACTAGTGTTTGAGTATCCAAAAAAAAATACCTTCATCTGACCTTTTTTTCAAACTTGCTTGGATGATTGTTAGCATTTTTGAGAATAAAGCATCGACAACCAAAAATGCGAAAATAAGAAACGATTGGTTTTCTTTCTTTGAAAATTTCATAGGAAGTTTTCTCAAGGATTGGTCTAAGAAATACTTTATTAATGATATGGCATGAGGTGGAAATGGCTTCTGCCCAGAAACGAGTCGCTACCTTACTTTCAATGAGCAAAGTTCTGACCATTTCTAACAAAGAACTGTTCTTTCTTTCTACGACTATGTTTTGTTCTAGAGTGTAGGGAGAGGAGAATGTATGCTCAATATCATTTTTGGTATAAAAATCTACAAAGTCTTGATTTTCAAATTCTCCACCATGATCTGTTTTAATACTAGAAATAGAGTAACCTTTCCAATTTTGAACTCTTTTTGCAAATATTATAAAATAAGAGAAGGTTTCCCCTTTATTAACAAGAAAGAATACCCATGTAAAACAAGAGTAGTCATCTAAATTTACAAGACAGTATTTCTTACCTCCAATACTCTGAGTTCTAGTTGGTCCAAATAAATCCATATGAAGAAGCTGCAATACACGATTAATGGTAACCTATTTTACAAATTTGAAGGAGCTTCTCACCTGTTTTCCCAGAGTGCATGCTGAGCAAAATTCTGTCTTCTTATAGCTTAAAGAAGGCAAACCACAAACAAGCTTTTTGCTTAATAGCTTGGAGATTTGTTTCATATAACATGTCCAAGTTTGCGATGCTAGAGATTTGCTTCATCATGGACTGAAATTAAGCATTTAGGAGTATCTTCATTTATATCCAGAAAATAGATGTTCCCATGCCTTCGTCCAGTGAATGATTGAGAAGAGTCGTTGCTAGTCCCAGAACATAAGTTCTCTTTGAAATCAATTCTAAAACCAGAATCACATAGCTGGCTAATACTTAGGAGATTATAGTTCAATTCCTTAACCAAAGAAACATTGTTGATAATTAGACTTCCAATCTTAACCGTTCCCAAACCAATAATGTTTCCCTTGGTGTTTTTTCCAAATAAAACTGTTCCTCTTTTAACCTTTTCTAAGCAAACGAACATTCTTGAATCTCCAGTCATGTGTCTCGAGTATCCACTGTCCAAGTACCATTTCTTCTTGCTTCTGAAGCTTACCTTCAATCAACACGCATACTCATTTTTTCTTTGGTACCCAAATTTTCTTGGGTCCTTCGAGGTTAGTAGTATATGCTTTGTCTATCCATTTCTTCTGAACAAGTCTCCAGATCGGCAAAGTAAGCGATGGGGTAGGCACTTGTTGGGTGTTAAGTGGAGATACCAAGCATTGATATGAAGATCACTCACATTTAGTTTTAGTTAAGTTTGCAGTCCATAACATGGACACCGATCAAAGATATAATTAGAGAAAACTATTTCCAACCAAGCACAATATTACCCATGATTAAATGCAATGACATCATTTAAAAATGAAGAAAATCACTTTAAATTAGATAGATTATCAAGGCACTCTTAGGTTCCATGCACTTGGAAGAAGAATGTGACACCCCATTTGTGCATCTTAGGGAAAATCTTATTTTACTCTCATAATATTGAAGTTGGTGTATGGCAAACTTTGAACTTCATAAAGTTGCACCCCCTCCCCCAAATCCATATTTGTATTTTGGTATGCTCATGAACCCTTTTAATCTCCTCCCTTTGATTATACCTCTGATTGGTGAGTTACAAACACCGACTTCATTGACATTCAATTTTAATTAAGTTCGTATATTATTGATGTCAATAACTTATAATCCACCAATCAAAAATAAGGTTAAAGAAAATTCCAGCCTTGTAAAATTGGGTCTGTTGTGACCTATTTTTTCTGTCTCAATGGGAAAAGAAATATTTATATAGGTTTAAGAATTTTGTCCAAAGGGTGGGTCTAGGAACCTTATTAAACATAGGCTTTCCCAAGCCCATATCCCACGTGACATTGAATGTTCATAAAAATCTTTTAATGAGAAGTCGCCACTAGCCTATTGGGGTCGGCTAGAAACCAAGTGAGATATGGGAATATGCTTCACTTTCTACACAACTAGGGAATCTAGGATCAGGGACTCAACTACACCAATTAATTAATTAGTGCCATTTCGGTACTTAATCTTATTCATTTCAAAAAGACTTTTGTCAAGCATTTTGGATTTATTTTAGACTTATCCGCTAACATGCAAGGTGATCATGCAGGTGCACAATCATCAAAATAACAATAAGCAACTAAAAAAAACATTAAATAAATTGTAAGAGAAAATAAGCACCTATCATCATTAAGAGATAATTTATACAATCCTAATTAGACTAAGGGGAAACCATAATCATTGCATCATAAGCATACAATCAAGGGCAATTGTATCCGAGAATAATTAAAACCCCAAGGGGAAGCTGAAAGAACTTGCTCAATTTTAAGCACAATCTTATACTGATGATTTTCTCACACCCTTTAAGAGAAGATTGTCTAAGAACCATTTTAACGCCATCTAAGGAGCTCTATTTTTTTATAAAAAGGAAATTAGAGCTTTTGGAATTTTTTTTAAAATTTCTAATTTTTTTAAATTTTTGATTATTTTTTTTAAATATTTTCCAAAGATTTTATAATTTTTCAATTTGTTGAATTTTCCATGAATTTTCTGAAATTTCGAATTTTAAATGATTTTATATAATTTTTTTTGTATTTTTTTTAATTTCTGAAATTTTTTTATGATTTTTTAATATATGAAAAAATAATTGGGGCCGGGTCAAAAGATCCGGCCCTACTAAACCGACCCGGACCCTATTGGTCCTGTATGGTTAAAATCGGGCCGACCCCAAAGCCCACTCGAAAATAAAAATAAAAAGGCCCACACGGACTTTTTTAAAATGAAAGGGACAATTTTCGGCCCACTTATATTCTAGCCCACTCAGGCCGATCAGTCACTTGGGCCCACGATGCATATAAGCCTGGAGCGAAGCCCATCTGCTGGCCTTCTATGCTTTTAGCCTTTTTTGTTTTTCTCTTCTTCTTTTTTTTGTTTCTTTTAATTTTTCCTTTTTTTTTTATTCTTTTGGTCTTCTTCTTCACACTTCCTGGCGCTCCCTCGAAGCTCACTCACTCCCTCTTCTTCGCCGAAGCCCGCACGACGAGTCCGCACCGGCTTTTGGGGTTGTCACTAGGCCATAGTCTGGCGTCGGTCGTTCGATCCGATCGACGTCGGTCACCGCCGGTCACTAGTTGGCTGGCAGTTTCGGGTACCGCAGGCGAAGGCGACGAACCAAAAAAAACGGGGAAACCGGTGCTATTCTCAGCCGGACCAAGCCAAACATTTGCTACAGGCAGACAAACGCCGCAGGGACACCCTCATGAAGTCAGAAAAGCAGTGGTGACCCGGTTTCTACCAAAAGAAAGGGATTCGACGCCGGGCCTCGTTCTGGCATTCCGTCGAACAGTTGGTGTGCGCCACTGAGTTCAAAGGTTTCCAGCTCAACCGAGCCTCGAACGTGCCTTGGGGGTCTCGAACACGACATGCAAGGAATATGGGAACGAGATGCAAGGGCGGCGAGGGCCGGAGTTTTCGCGAGCTGGTCAGCCGCGAGTTCCGGCCCGGCATTTTCCAGAAATAGGACGCCTGTGATTCAGGGGACCTACCTCGTTCGCCGGGGGGGAAGGGCCGCGGCGGACGGTTGCGGACGGACGGGCCTCCGGCGACGGTTAATTCCTCCCTCGAGCTCGCCTTCTCTTTCTGGCTCCTTATCTCTCACGCTCGAACTCTCTTGCTCCCTTTCTCGGTCCCTCTCTCTCTCGGTTTTTTTCTGTCCGATTTCTCCTTCTGTCCTCCCGGTCCTTCTCTCTGCCCGACCCTTTTATCGCCCACAGCAGGCGTGCCTGACTCCCGTCTTGCCAACCTGTTGACCGACCTGGCCCCCCCGACCCGCGGACCGCGCCGGAGCTGCTTCCCCTGATCCGCCCGCAACTGTACTTCGCTTTTCTTCTTCTTGCAGGGAGCTGTTTCTGCTCGAGGGAGAAGAGGGAGAGACCGAGCGGGCTGGGCCGAGAAAGAAGAAAAAAAGAAAAATGGGCCAAGCCCGCGTGGGGATGGGAAGGAAGAAAAGAAAGGGGCCGGGCAGGCCCCGCCCTAACCCGGACCCACTACGTTTTTTTTAATTAATTTTTTAAGAAAAATTTTTGATAAGTTTTAAAATTAGTGATGCAAGTGCTCCTAATGTCTATATATACGGTGCAATTTTAATGAAATTTTTTTTTGTAAGGGGTTAGAAATTAATCTCTTATTTTTCAATGCGATTAATAAATAATTTAACGAGTTGTCAAAATTTAGGTATTAACAGAGTTATCAAGTGATATCTCAAATGGTACATTGGTCTTTGATGGACAAGCTAACCAACATAAATTTTATCATGCAAACTTTGCAAATCAATTTTGATAACTACTCGAAGATCAATAATCATTACATCATCCCTTTCACGTAGATGAACTTACAAATGATAGCATGGCAGGCAGGTTGTTGCTATTTAAGAATGCTGTACAATATTGTGTAGACCGAAAGAACTTCCCATGCAAAAACCTTATAAGAAGCCGTTGCCACTGTACATTATGTTGAGTATAATCGACAGATTCGGTTTTGGAGTTTATGCCGCTGGCGTTGCAACCTGATGACAGTGGCCGTGGAGGAGCAACAAAGCAAAGCTAGCACCTACGGAGTGAAGAAGAACAAAGACAAAAGGGCAACAAGGAACAAATATGTGACAGGCTCAGTTCAAAAGTATGATGTGGCATTTTCACCTAGTCACACTACACACCTCGCTAATAATTGTGTCATTGTGCATAATTTAGAATGCCGAGATACTTGTTAGGCAAAAATAAATTTAGATATCGTAATGAATAAAAGTGCAATATCATTATCTAAAAATGACGGTAAGCAAATGTGTTATCCATTATGAATGAAATCAACCCTCACGAGATTACCTTTTCTATTTCCTACATATGAAAATCAAGTTGACGAAAATTTTGAATGAATGGATCGTAAGACCAGCCTTCGCGCCCCAAGGAGAGAAACCAGTAATGGCGAATATGTCGAGGAGGAGGATCCATAGAAGCCCAAAGGAGAGAAAAAAGCAGTTAGCAGAAGCAGACCACAAAGCAAGAAAATTCCAAAGCTAAGTCAATTTGGGCTTGTTCCCAGAGATGTACCAAGTGGTGTTTTAGCCTCAGGTACCCCTTATATAATTTAGTATCCAAAACTGGAAAAGACCTAAGTCTACGGCTTCTCTTTGACCAAACATATCCTAGAATGGAATTTTGGTGAATAGAAAGGATCTCTTGAGACCAAACATATTCCAGCTCAACAAGATGACCTTATTGGAGTACAAAGACTGTAAAATTATTAGAGCATGCAAAAGCTCCTTTCACTGGTGAAAGTCTTCATGGCTGTCGGTCCAGACCGTAAATATCGGGGCTAGTCCTTCTCCTTTGCAAAGTGAGGTCCAGCTGTTCTTGTTTTAATTCTTCCAGGCTAGCTAGGGTGTGTCTTTCAAAAAAAAAAATTATATATATATGTAATACAATTATTACATTTACGTAGGAGAGCTTATATTTATAGACTAGACTATCATGCCATAAATCAATGGTGAGTATTTAGTGATGGTATAAATAATTGAGCTCTCAAATAATCATGTTCATTGTTCAATCTATCTTAGCTTTTTCATGATATATAATACACAATATTCGCTTTGTATGCGTGATATTTACATTGAATGAAGACTTTTTATGACCATCTAAAATTGAGTTTTTTGCAATTTATACTTCAAGATGTAGGATAGTACAGAGGTTTCCTTGTAAATCAAGAATATTACTCACCTATTTTGGATGATTTTGAGCTCAAAATTATCACTTAACTATCTTTTCACCATAATTCATAGCTTTGTTGATAATCAGGAAGAAGGGAAAGCCGGAGGCAAGGCAATAAGATGAAGTACAAGATAGAGCCCGGTCGATTAATTCAAAAAATCTCTTAGAGTTTCATACATTTCATATGTCCATATTGGGAATCTAGAGATACCTTCAAAATCTAGGCAACTACTTTAGGCAAATACACCCACTAACAGATTAACTCAGAAGCTAATGGTGGTTGGACATTTTAACTCTCTCTCTCTCTCTCTCTCTCTCTCTCTCTCTCTCTAATAAAGAAAGAACATGAAGAAGCTTTCCCGTCACCTGAGGAGAAAAAATAAGCAAGTTGAACTAGACTTACCATAGCATCACTTTCTGAATGAGTTTGAACACATGTGAACATATTGATAACTTGCCTTAGCATACAATGAGAACACACAATTGAACTAGACTTACTGGCCAAAAATTGCATGGCTTTCTCAATGAGTTTGGGCGCATTTGAAAAAGTTAAGTAAAGTTGAACTAGGCTTTTCATTAAAAAGAAAAATTAGAGCGGTCTTACTCATCTTTTGGGGGCCAGCAAATCCAGAGAGTCAATTACAGGGGGCCGCTTTGATTGACCCTTCGCACTTGTAGGTCCCAAAGGATCGGCATCTTGCTTTTTCCACAACGTGAGCAATGCGGCAAGCTCTTACTAGGTGTTAGCTAGGGATACCAAGCATCAATCTTTTTGCTTGTAGCGTTTGTTCTTGCAATTGGGTACATTGTTAAGTTGCTGAGCTTGCGTGGATCCAAGGAAGATTTGAGAGCGAACCGAAATGGAGATCCTCCGTTGCGTAAAGAAGTTCTCTTTTCTTTGCTTTTTATTTCTAAAACAAAAGCAATTATCATCATGCAATGCACGAGAATAGACTTGAGAAACCAACGAAAAAGAAAGAAAGAGCAGAGCGAACGCACAGTCAATTAGAGTGAGCCGCTCTAGTTGACTCTTTGCACTAGCTGTCCCCCAAAGAGTGATTGGCATCTTGCCTTTCTCCCCAATGGATGACTTTTGAATTAGTGCTACAAACACAAAATCTTTCAATTTTATATTTTTGGGCTAAATCAGAAGACTAAGATTGGCAAAGTAAGCAATACGACAGGCTCTTATTGGTTGTTAGGTAGAGATACCAAGCACTGATCTTTTTGTTTCTGTGGAATGAGAAGCTTATTAAGCAAATTAGCACTTGCAGTGTTTGTTCCTGGAATGAGGTATGCTGTTGAGTTGCTGAGCCTATGTGGATCCAAGGAATATATAAGAGTGGACCAAGATGGAGATCCTTTGTTGCGTAAAGAAATTCTCTTTCCTTTGCTTTTTGTTTCTAAAACAGAAGCAATTTTAACCATGCTATGCACGAGAATAGACTTGTGAAAGTAAGGAAAAAGAAACAGAGAAAAGAGCATAATAGATCACATCATACCAGCCTACAGACCTATGTTATGCAAGAGAATAGACTTGTGAAATAGATTACAAGTGATAATTATTCTAGAAGTGTACTAAATCGTGAGGGTTAAGAGTTTTATGTTATATTGAAATTGATTATATGCCCCTTGAGCTACGAGGGAAAAATTTTACTTCAATTAAAGGGGAAAATTCAAAGTCAATTTTTTCCAAAAAAATGTTACGATAGATGTCACTCATAGAGAGTGCCACGGTTCGACCACCCATTGAAAGCAACCACTCATTGAAAGTGCTATGGAGCATCGCTTCACATTTATCTAACAAAATAGATTAACGGTATCTATTTTAGATCTATACAACGGACATAGTGGATTTTATAAGCTTAATTCTAAGCTCCAAAAAATATTGCTTTCTTTTCTTGCACTGGGACGTCAACAATTTGATCTTCATTAATTTATGAACTTTATTAAAAGAGTATGAGAAGTGTACTAAAAGTTCTAAAACTTGTCACAAACTCCTTAGAGGCTCCCTTTCCATGCACCTATATACTTACATTATAGATTACTTTCTTGATGGGCCATGTTTTCCTTATTACATGCCATGCCTATGATTGATGGGTTACAAATATAAATACCACTCACATTTAAATTTCATTAATTGACAGTGCACAACTTAGACACCAATCAAAGATATGATTGGAGGAAATTCGTAACCAAGTACGGAAGAAAATACTAACCATGATTAAATGCAATTGCATTGCTTAAAAACGAGGAAAATCACTTTAAATTAGATAAATTATCATGACACTCTTAGGGTTCTATGAATGTGAAACCTCATTCTTACATTTAGGGAAAAATGTTATTTTACCCTCACAACTTTGAAGTTGCAAGGTAGACTTTGAACTTCATAAATTTGCATTCCCCCTCCCCTAAACCTGAACTTGTATAATTGTGTGCTAGTTAACCCCATTGACCTGCACATGCCACATCTGAAAATTCCTATATCAATTAATAATATGTAGGAATTTGAAGACGATAAATGTCACAAGTGGAAATTTCAGTTGGATTATTAATGTTGTAGTAAAAGAAAGTCCAAATTGTTTTTTCCGTATTCATAATTATTGACTTCTTGATTGATAAGTCCAAAAAGCTCTCAAAGTATCATACATTTCAATTGTCTATATTGGAAATCTAGAGATGTGTTCAAATTTCAGGCAATACAACTAGACAATTCTACTTCTACATTCTAACTCGGAAGCTATTGGCTCTCTCTCTCTCTCTCTCTCTCTCTCTCTAATAAAGAAAGAACATGAAGAAGCCTTCCTGTTGCTCGAGAAGAAAAAGAAGGCAAGTTGAACTAGACATACTGTAGCGTAGCTTTCTGAATGAGTTTGAACACATGTGAACGCATTGACAACTAGCTATAGGTAAAGTGAACACATGATTGAACTATAGACTTACGGTCAAATTGCACAGCTTTCTGAATGACTTTAGACATGTTTGAAAAAGTTGAGCAATTTGAACTATATTTTCCATTGAAAAGGAAAAGTTCAAGCGGCTCCGCTCATGTTTTGGGGGCCAGTGAATGCAAAGTCAATTAGAGTCGGCCGCTCCGATTGACCCTTTGCACTTGTAGGCCCCCAAAGAATGAATGGCATCTTGCTTTTGCCAAAGCGCAAGTAATGCAGCAGGCTCTTATTGGGTGTTAGGTAGGTATACCAAGCACCGATCTTTTTGCTTGCAGGGTTTTTTCCTAAAATGGGGTACATTGTCAAGTTGCTAGGCCTACGTGGATCCAAGGAAGACCTAAGCGTGGACCGAGATGGAGATCCTCCAGTGCATAGAGAAATTCTCTTTCCTTTGCTTTTTGTTTGTAAAACAAAAGCAATTATTACCATGCTATGCACGAGAATGGACGTGTGAAATCAAGGGGAGAGAAAGAAAGAATAGAGTGTAATAGATTGCACCGTTCTATGCACAAGAATAGACTTGTGAAATATATTACAAGAAATAATTATTATAGAAGTGTCTTAAGGGCAAGAGAATGTCATTTTAGTGAAAGTGATTACATGCCCCTCGAACTTTAGTTTGGCTAAAGCGGAAAATTCAAAGGCAATTCTTTTCAAAAGAATGTTAAGATAGATGTTACCGTGAAGAGTGCCGCATGTAGATCACCCATTGTAGGTGCCTTTGGAGCACTGCTTTTTCACTCTTTCCTCGCACTTTAGTTCTTGTTCTTCCTCTTCGCTGGAGAAGCTCTTGGTCATGGGGCAGGGGCTTAACCTAGACGAAATGTATATTCCACGGCCTAGAATGTACATCCCATGGTACAGAGTAAATAAGTCATCGATTGCCTTCAAATTTCACCCGTCTTTTAAGCAAATGCAACAAACATTCTTTCACAATTAACGTTTGAATGATTTCGATCCGCACCCCAGACGGAAACCTCAATTTCATGGCAAAGCCTACAACTTTAGGGTGCCACTAGGCGAACAATCAATAACGGCAAACCTATCTAGCCATACATCCAAAATTCTGCGAGAGAGGCAATCGGTAATTCAAGTTTGGTCCTTTCATCTTATTTTAGCTGATCTTTTTTTTTCGCTTAAAAATTTAGTTTAGGTTAATGTGCAATAATTTTGCAACACTCACTTTAAACCCAAAAAAATTAGAAAACTAAAATGACCAAACTTGACCTTTTGATTGCCTCTCTCGCTGAATTTGGGATACGTGGCTGGAGAGGTTCACCGTGATTGATTATGCATTTGAAGGATTCGGTGAAAATGGATTTAAAATATGGATTTATATCAAGAAAAATCTAAAATTAATGTACACGTGATAAATTTACTATAACCTAATTTTTTGACCACAAAATCTCAAATTTATATAATTGTGACAAATTTATCCTTCATTAGTTTCTGTTAAATTGAATTAATATCACAAAAAATCACAAATCAGTACACCTGTGACAAACTAATGGTAAAACCTCAAACTAATATATCTGTCAACTACTTGGCAATTTTATAGTAAAATTAAGAAAACTAACGGAGGGTAAATTTGTCATATTAGTTTGGAAATTTTGTGATAAAAAATTAATTTGGAATAAATTTATTATATATGTATTATTTTGAGATTTTTTGTGATATTAATCTTTAAAAAAATTGAAATCCAACAGATTGCGTCAAAAGAGAAAAAAATATTTTAAAATATTTTAAAATTTAAGGATCAAATCGCTCCCCTGCCGTCTCTCTCTCTCTCTCTCGGTCTCGACTACGTGCGCGACACGCCGGATGGTGTGAAAGGGCTATCATGTGCTGTGGAAGATGGAAATAGTTACACAACTGTCGGCCCCACAATCTCTCTCTCTCGGTCTCAAGTGCGTGCATGACATGCCAGAGGGTGTGAAAGGGTTGTCACGTGCTGTGGAAGATGGGAATACTTATAGAACCGTGGGCCCCACAATAAAGCATCTCCAAAAAGCCCACGTAAAGTCGTATATTCGCGGCCCTTACCTTTGGTTTCACTTTTTAATTTTCTGCTATAATTGAAATATCATTTAATATAAAAAAAATTTGCGAAAATAAACTTTCGAGTGACTTTAGACTTTATAACTACATATGTCCTTTAAGGTTTTTCTTTTTTGGCTTATCCTACTCTAATTCTCAACTCACTCTCGAATTTTTACTCTACTTTTACAGAGCATGAGAGTCGAAATTCACATTTGAAACTAAACGTCTCCACCTCATCTCCTCTGAGAATATGAGAATTCAAATCTCCCACCTCTCATTTTTTATGTGAGAAGAGTGAGAGGCAAACCCTAGTGGTTGTCCTTAAGGTTTAGCAGTCACATTTCAATGACAAAAATTCTAAAAATTACAATGAAAGTTGGGCTTGGTATTTACAGCTATGCAATTGGCACCAAACACTCCTTAACTGAATCTTCACTTCTATCCGGCATCCCCAAATGGAATAGGCAAAAGATGTTTAATGCTTGATTATCATGTTACTCGATATATTTGGACTAAGCTTCGCAAGTGACAAGATATACATTTCTCAAACAAACTATTGAGATTGATGTCTTTAATTTGAATGCAATTTATCATGACCAAACTCAAAGTTGAAACTCATTTCATCATTTATGGATGGCCTACAACACTTCTATATTTAACCCAAAACCAAAGCCCAAATCCATTTTATGATTTGCGGGCCAGACTTTCACCACTTTCATGGCCCCATCTATTACCTTACCTCAAGCTTCCACACTAAGTCGATGAGCCAATTTGCTTTGTATTTAAATTGATCAAACGAGTTAAATGGATCAATTTAGGTCGGACCATTTACGACCCGATCTAACTCACCCATTTAATGGGCATAACACATCTCATGTAAACATTTCTCCTATAAAAGAACTCCCCCACTCAAAACATGGAATGTTCACAATTAAATAGGCCTATTAAAGCCTGCCTATGGTGATTAATCTTGTCAGAATGATCAATTATAGCATAAGACATTGATTATCTAGTAAATAATGCGGCGCAATACAAATGACCTATCTCACTAAACAATACATGTATGTCACTTTTTTTTTGTTGGTCAGATTTTTGTTTTACCTTCTTGCAGGATGTAAAAGTCGAAATTCACATAAAATTAAATTGTTCCCATCCCAACCCCCTGAGAAAATGGAGATTCAAACCCCATCATTTTTTTCTATGTGGGAAGAGTGGCTACTGTGGCCACGTGGGTCACTTCAATTAGTGAGTAATCTACTATTGGTGATATATTTAAGATAATGTTATGCTAGAAAATAGTCTCTATGCACGCAAATCATATCATTTATTGGAACACTACATAAAATTCTATAGAGTTGGGTCAGTTGGTGAAAAAATAGGCATACTTGCATTACAAGTGTATTGTAGAATTTTTGCATGTTTTCATATGGGTAGGGATTGTTTAAAAAGGAAACTAGTTTTTGAATTAGGATAAAATATCATCATGTAAATTGTTTGCACATTTGCTACATAACAAGTGTGTAGACTTCAAGGGAAAAAAACGAATAAAATAATCTTTCAGAAAAATTACTACCAAAAAAAGAAAAGATTCATAGCACCAAAAAAGAGCAAATAAAAGGGAAGTGGAAAACCGAGAGTGGAAACCGGATGAAAAAGTTCCGAGGTTTTCTTGAAAAAATTTATGGGCTGAGAAGGGCTGTAACTCTCACATTGGATTTCCTAACCATTACTTCATCATTTCTCGCCACTCTAAGCCCAAAAAGACATACCCATCTTTATAAGCTCACCCGTGCGACCAAAAAACATTGGCAATTGCGAGAATTTTAATGGTTATGGAGCCAAATCTGAGCACATCTTGCTATCAACCTTGATGCTGACATCAGGCGCGAGTGGCCGGATACATGCGTTGTTCTCGCTGCGCTATGAAAAGCCTGTTCATGCTGATCCTCGCCTTCGTCCTTATGCTTCTCATGCCATTCTGGGGGCGGGAAGCGGGTTGTTCTCATCTCCGCGACCCTGGCGCTCAGCAAAGTTCAAGGACGAGAAAAGTGAGAGCAATGGTGGGGGTTGCTGGAAACCGTGCTGCTGTGGAGGAGGGCAGCGGTGTGGAGAGCGACGGCAAATAAGTGGTAGGTGCAGGATGGCGATGAAACCGTTTTAAGGGAGTTTTCAATTTTTGTTGCTACGAGGGAGTGACGCCACTGTTCACTCAATCTTGGAGACCCGTTGATGTTCATATCAGGTGAACTGGAAGCGCAAATTGTTTTTGGTTCGCTGTGTGCTTTGTTAAGATTTTTATATTGAAATTTGCCCGATGAGTTCCGAGTGGTCGTTTAGGTTGAACCCCATCCCCCATGGGCCATGACCATGAGCTTCATCAGTGAAGAGGCAGAAGAAGAATGAAAGCGAAAGAAGAGAGTAACGCCAGCTCTGAGAGAAGAAACGAAATAGTGTGGGACTCACTTTTACTCCTCCTTTGTTTTTCAGTTTTATTTTTATGCTTTTCTGGTCTAAGTGTTATAATTTGAATGATGCGGAACCACATTGACATGATGATTTGGAATCACTTAATATTTTCAATGTATGTCTCATAAAAAACAGTATGAGAAAATCACTTTAATAAACATATATTTTC
The DNA here is from genome assembly GCA_014182735.1 of Corymbia maculata. Taxonomy (NCBI): domain Eukaryota; kingdom Viridiplantae; phylum Streptophyta; class Magnoliopsida; order Myrtales; family Myrtaceae; genus Corymbia; species Corymbia maculata. The sequence continues at coordinate 29,211,067 of CM024685.1, forward strand.
GTAAAAGAACTGGCAAGTTCCAATAACAAGGGTGCAGTGATGACGGATCATTCGGCCATTGGTCAAAGTAATAGGTAAGGGAAAGTTGAAGCTAAAAATCATATATCTTTGTAAAAGCAATGGGATGTTCCAGTAACTAACACTCACCAGGGCGTACGTTGTTATCCATCCTTAATGAAACCAAGCTCGCAAAGTTACCCTTTCTATTTCCTACACAAGAAAATCAAGCTGACGAAATTTTTCAAATAAATGGATCATAAGAAAGTTTGTTATAGATCAGGTCGTTGAATTAGGAACATGGGTCGGCCTTTGTCTCATGGGCCTCCGCGCCATAAGGAGATAAACCGGTGATGGCAAAGATGTCAGGGAGGGTGATCGATAGATGCCCAAGGAGCAAACGTTCCCACTTAAGCATAGGTTTGGTTCCAAACAACCTGGCTTTCCCCATTTTCCCAATTCTTGTTTTCATGTAATTTCGACTCTTTGTTTACCATTTGATAGAGGATGTCCAGGGGAGAGACCCTGCGACGGTCTCGACGCTTGCTGCATGAAGCATGATGCCTGGGTTCAAGCCAAAAACAGTGAGTTTGGACATCGATTTATTCAACCTGTTCCTCATTGAATCGATCGCATAACTAGTTGTTGGCCCCCTGCATTTTACATGGGCATTTTATGAGGATGAACGTGGAAACGTTCTTCGATGGGGAACGATAGCTTTACAAGTCTATAAGCATGGATTCGCATTCATGAAAAAGTAGGTTAAATTGGTCAATTTAAATCGAACCATTTACAACTTGACCCAACTCACCTGTTTGATGGGCATGACACATCTCATGTAAACATTGCTCCTGTAAAAGAACTCCCTCACTCCAAACATGGAATGTTCACACTTAAATAACAGTAATCAATTTTGTTAGAATGATCAATTATAGGATAACACGTTGATTATCTAGTAAAAAATGCGGCATAATCCAAATGTCATATCTCACTAAATAATACACGCGCATCACTTCAAATAGTGAGTAATCTGCTGCTCGTATTCGTTTAAGATAATATTCTATTTGAAAAAAGTCTCTAAGCACATATAATTTATTGGAATACTACATAAAATTCCATGGAGTTGGGTCTGTTGGTAAAAAAAATTAGACATATTGCATTAAAAGTGTATTGCGGAATTTTTGTGTGTTTTCATATTTGTCGAGAATTTTTAAAAAGGAAATTAATTTTTGAAATTTTCAATAACTAAAAGGAGGAAAATATTTTACACATTCACTACATAACAAGTTTGTAGTCTTCAAGGGGGAAAAAAACGAATAAAAAATCTTTCAGAAAAATCACTACCAAAAAAAGAAAAGATTCATAGCACCGAAAAAGAGCAAATAAAAGGAAAGTGGAACACCAAGAGTGGAAACCGGACGAAAAAATTTCCAAGTTTTCTTGAAGAAATTTACGAGTTGAAAAGGGCCGTTAACTCTCACAGTGGATTTCCTACCATTACTTCACCATTTCTCGCAATTCTTAAGCCCAAAAAGACATTACCCATCTTTATGAACTCGCCCGCACGACCAAAAATCATTGGCGACCGTGAGAATTTTAATGGTTATGGAGCCAAAACGGAGCACATCGTTGCCATCGACCTTGATGCTAACATCGGGCGCGAGTGGCCGCATACATGCGTTGGTCTCGCTCCGGCCTATGAAAAAGCCTGTTCATGCTGATCCTCGCCTCCGTCCTTACGCTTCTCATGCCATTCCGAGGGCGGGAAGCGGGGGGTTCTTGTCTCCGCGACCCCGGCACTCAGCGAAGTCCGAGGACGAGAAGAGTGAGAGCAGCCGTGGGGGTCGCCGGAAACCGCGCTGCCGTGGAGGAGGAGGGCGGCGGCGACGCGGAGAGCGACGGCAAATAAGCGGGAGGTGCGGGATGGCGATGAAACATTTTTTAGGGAGTTCTCAATCTTCGCTGCTGCTGCGAGGGGGTGACGCCGCTGTTCATGTCAATCTTGAAGACCTGTCAATGTTCCAATCAGGTGAACTGGATGCGCAAATTGTTTTCGGTTCGCTGTATGTTTTGTTAAGGTTTTTATTTCGAAATCTGCCTGCTGAGTTATGAGTGGTCGTTCAGGTTGAAACCCCTCCGCCATGACCATGAGCTTCACGGTTCACCACCAGCGAAGAGGAGAGAGAGAGAGAGAGAGAGAGAGAGAGAGAGAGAGGCGAATAGCGTGGGACCTACTTTTAATCTTGATTTCTTTTTTCAACTCTTTTCTATGCTTTTCCGGTCCAGGTGTCACAATTTGAATGGTGCGGGACCACATTGACATAACAATCTGGAGTCACCTAAAATTTTCCGTGTCTTAGAAAAAACAGTGTGAGAAGCCCACTTCAAAAAAAAAAAAAAAAAAAAAAAAGGAATACGAGGATTACATGAAAAAATAAAAAATTGGGGTCAAAATTACATGTTCATTTAGGAGAGCTTATATTTCTAGACTAGATGTTCATGCCATAGACGAATGATATGTGTTAAGTGGCAATGCTTGAAACAGTAATGGAATGAATAATTGAGCTCTCAAAAAATAATTACAGTCATTGTTGCTGTGCTTTTTCATGAAATATAATACATGGCATTCATTTTGCTTGTCATGTTTAAAATATTATATTTTCCTGATCTAATTGTTTATTGACTCGTTGCCTCCCTTGGTTATTGGTTAGTGGCATGGGGAAGAAAAGAACCAAAAAAAAAAAAAAAAAAAAAAAAAAAGCCCGGCACCTCGCTTTTTACTTAATGAATGACTTTGCAATTGAGAAATCGGTTTGATGATGATTCCTCCAGGAAGTTCTCATCAAATTTCTATCTCAACCAAACCGGCAGGGTGATTTGGGAGACCCCATTTCGAGGATTAAAAATGAAATTAAAAAATTGGTTTTTTTTAAACCATTTTTTGAGGGGGATAACTTAGAAGACTAAGATCGACAAAGTAAGCAATGCGGTAAGCTCTTGTTGGGAGTTAAGTAGAGATATTGAGCATTGATATGAAGATCACTCACATTTAATCTTAGTTAAGTTTGCAGTCCTTAACTTGGACACCAATCGAAAATATGGCTAGAGAAATTTTATTTCAACTAAGCACAGAGAAAAATATTACCCATGATTAAATGCATCATTTAAAAATGAAGAAAATCACTTTAAATTAGATAGATTATCAAGGCACTCTTAGGTTCCATGCACTTGGAAGAAGAATGTGACACCCCATTTGTGCATCTTAGGGAAAATCTTATTTTACTCTCATAATATTGAAGTTGGTGAATGGCAGACTTTGAACTTCATAAAGTTGCACCCCCCTCCCCCAAACCCATACTTGTATTTTGGTATGCTCATGAACCCTTTTAATCTCCTCCCTTCGATTATACCTCTGATTGGTGAGTTACAAACACCGACTTCATTGACATTCAATTTTAATTAAGTTCGTATATTATTGATGTCCATAACTTATAATCCACCAATCAAAGATAAGGTTGAAGAAAATTTTAGCCTTGTAAAGTTGGGTCATCAAGTGGTGTCTCAAATGGTGCATTGGTCTTTGATGGGTAGGCTTAAACAACCAACATAAACTTTATCACGCAAACTTTGCAAATCAGTTTTGATAACTACTCGAAGATCAATAATCGTTACATCATCCCTTTCACGTAGATGAACTTACAAACGACAACATGGCGAGCAGGCTATAGCTATTTAAGAATGCTGCACAATATTGTGTAGACCCAAAGAACTTCCCATGCAAAAACCTTATAAGCAGCCGTTGCCGCTGTCCATTATGTTGAGTATAATCGACAGATTCGATTTTGGAGTTTGTGGCCGTGGCGTTGCAACCTGATGACAGTGGCCGTGGAGGAGTGACAGAGCAAAGCTAGCACCTACGGAGTGAAGAGGAAGAAAGACAAAAGGGCAAAAAGGAACAAATATTTGACAGGCTCAGTTCAAAAATATGATGTGACATTTTCACCTAGTCAGACTAGACACCTCACTAATAATTTTGTGACATGGTGCATAATTCTATCATTGAGCGAAATTTAGAATGTCAAGATACTTGTTAGGCAAAAATAAGTTTAGGTATCGTAATGAATAAAAGTCCAAACACTTGCAATGTCATTATTTAAAAAATGACGGTAAGCAAATACGTGATCCATTATGAACAAAATCAACCCTCATGAGGTTACCTTTTCTATTTCCTACATATGAAAATCAAGTTCACGAAAATTTTGAATGAATGGATCATAAGACGAGCCTTCGCACCCTAAGGAGAGAAACCAGTAATGGCTAGGGGTGTGCAAAAGAACCGGGAACCGCCCGGACTGCTCGGAACCGGACCGGACCGGCCTGGAACCGGTGGTTCCTAAAGGGACCGGTCCGGTTCCCGGTTCTAACAAATTGGAACCGGTGGGTACTAGTCCAATTCCCAGTTCCATGGGCGGATCCACCCGCCCACCCATCCAGACCGGACCGATATTATAATAATAATATATATTAATTTTTATTATAAAAAATAATTTTTTTTAGTTGAAAAAAATTAAAATTTTGAAGCCCCATGTTTATAATTTTTATTGTTCTATTTGAGGCAACCTACCAAGAGAGGTAAAGAAAAAAGCGCGAGAACATTTGCGAAATCTCTAAATAGACCATCTTTTCGATACATGTCCAGTGGAGCTTCTTTTCTTCGCCCACTTACGAGATCGATTCCATAGATCCACCCGGGAGCCGGACCGGACCGGTGGTCCGGTTCTTGGGTGGATCCATGGAACCAACGGATGGTTCTCGGATTCAATTTTTCAGAACCAGTCCTTAGAGGGCGGTTCCCGATTCTAGGGTGGGAACCGCCCACCCGGACCATGCACACCCCTAGTAATGGCGAATATGTCGAGGAGGAGGATCCATAGAGGCCCAAAGGAGAGAAAAAAGCAGTTAGCAGAGGCAGACCAGAAGGTAAAAGGAAAACCCAACGAGCCAGGTTCTAGGATTAAGTCGAAGCAAGAAAATTCCAAAGCTAAGTCAATTTGGGCTTGTTCCCAGAGATGTACCAAGTGGTGTTTTAGCCTCAGGTACCCCTTATATAATTTAGTATCCAAAACTGGAAAAGACCTAAGTCTACGGCTTCTCTTTGACCAAACATATCCTAGAATGGAATTTTGGTGAATAGAAAGGATCTCTTGAGATTGACCGGGAAAGCACTGATCAAAAGATGAGCGACATGAAGAGATTTATACTATAAAGGACCAAGAAAACCTGATCAGAGCCATCCTCAGGGTTTCCAAAAATTGAACGGAGAGCTTGCCTTACTCTTCCAACTCCTGGAGACCATCAAAGCCAGCAATGTTCGTCTCGAGATGATAGTTGAAGAAACTTGGAGCTTTAACAGTAGGTGCCGTTGGAGTTGGAGGAAAAGAGAGAACTATGGTTAAAATCTGGAATTTGAAACGAGAAAAAATTGGGAGCAAAGGTTGAAGAAGATGGAGTATGCGAAAGATGAAGATGGAAAGGTGAAATCTATGCTCTGATGAGGATGCGATCAACGTCCTCTCTCTTGTCATGGAAGCTGCTTTACTTGCCGGAATATATTAGCTCGGATCCCTTCACTCATTTCATGATCATCCCTTTCTTCTTTAATTTTTTTTTCTTCCTGCTGTTTATCATTGTCCGTTCTTGTTCTGTTGCAACAAATGGGAAAGAGAAAAGAGAATACCGTAAAGTGCCCCTGTTTTCCTTTCCTGCAGAATTGGAAGAGTAATGAACACTGACGATGGAATTCAATTTTGATTCCATAAACAAGAAACTATATTGGCCATGGAGGTCAAAACTCAAGATCTTCGTAGAAGTTTAGAACGCCAAATAATACAAATCAAACATACTACACTATACTTCTGTACTAAATCAACTAATGCTAACAATCTCATGATCAGGGTGAATGAATTTGATTTACCATGAGGGCGATTAGAAAAGACATTTGAATTGTCGACAAACAGCTTTTTGGCATCTAGCCAGCAGCTGTCCTAGCTATCAAAATACATTCTCTCTGGAACAAAAGAATTTCAAATGGAAATCGTTGAATGTCAACTTAGTTCGTGCCAAATCCTCAGACTCCGCGTGGACACTCTATTTCAAATGTTAGGATGTTCATAAGGAAGTTGCTGTCACGAGTCAATCCTCCAACAAATTAGGAGTTGGATGGATATAATTCCAGAGTCTCAAGCTGCCTGAAATGTCAAGAACAATAATTATAAATTGCAACCTCCATAAACTGCATCAATTCAAATCGCTGCTTCAAAAACTGAAAAACTACCCCTAAGAAAGGCTTTAACGGCTCCTGCAATTTGGTGCAATATCATGAGATCAATTTGTTATCCACTGAATCCATTACTACCTAATCTTTCGGAGTAGCCTTGACACCAAAACTCTCATGAAGCAAGAGCAGCGTCCAGCTCTGCCCCCAGCTGGTGCCAAAACAAAAAGTCCATCTACATAGTCACTTCATTCTTAATCTCACACCAGAATGACCTCAACATATGGCTCTCTTTGGTTTGCATGTCCCAGATTAAAATTACATCATTTTTTTTATCATATATAGCATGCTATAATATATCTTGCTACTTCGAATGTCCAGAACGAGCATTACTGGAACAAATCCACGTTGCATAGAATAGTGTAAAATTTCTAATGTTTGAACAGAAATTAAATCAGAAGATGATTTTTCCAGACGGGATGGAATTAATCGAAATTCTTCCTTTCAGTCAAAATCGACAGGTAGATCTCATCGAGAATCCAACATGGCCAGGGAATCTTGTGAAGAAAGCATAGCAGTGTATCAAAAGCATGTTAACGACTTACAACAAAAAGAATTGTTAAGGGACTGAGATAATAAAAGTTGAAGGGTTTCCGAAGAGTACATATGGCTCATTTGAAGCAACTGTTGTCCCATTTGACCATCCTCACAAATAAAATGAAATCAAAAGTATCAGCGTTGGTGAATAAATACAACGACATAGATGTCAAGTGAGGAAACAAATCATTCTTCAAAGTCAATACTTCCAGAAAACTATCACTCAGATTTGCAAGTGATGGTAGGTTACCCAAGGTCAGCAACCTTACTTGATGGCTATGACATCCGATGCACTTCGAAGGCATTCCGATGACTGTTGACTTTATCAAGAGAGTGATTTCTCCAAAGCATCATCATGTCATACTCCTTCATTAGCTTCCCCGTTCCTTGAATCACATAACAGAAGGAAAACAGCACCCTGTTGTCATGGAAAATGATTAAATTCGACCTAATTATTTTATGTAAAAGAAAGGTGACCAAAAGAAAGTAATCCGTCTTTTTATTCAACGACTAAATATCAAACCTCCACATTTGTATGTTGCTAATATCAAATGATTAATCCATCAACTATAGAAAATTTCTTGTCAGTGAAACATTTAATAGTGGCAGAAATTCGTTACTTACTAATTTGACATATCTGTAGATCTATTGACGGGCTACACTAGTACAATTTGAAAAAGCAAAGTTGATTGCTAACTAATCTAAGGGTACATTGGTAAAATCATTTTTGAGTTGATATTTTACTAATCACACCTATAAAATTTGGAAAAGGTCGTTAATTTACAGGTTGATTTAATCTTCGGTAAATCCTTCTACTTTTCCTTGTAAATTTGTTATAAACTCCTTCCACAATCCAGAGCACAATACCCCTGAAGCATTGTGTCAACTTCCATGACTGGCGTCCCCATTCCTCGAACAACTTGAGAGAGAAAAAAATTGAATAGCAGGCTATCAAGAAAAATGTAGGAAATGCTGACAGTGTGACTTGCTTTATTTACCTCTAGTGTGACTTGCTTTATTTACCTCTCAAAGCAAAAATTGTCGTTCCAGAAATTGAGGTCATAGTGCTGGACTCATTGGAGCATTCTTCTCATTAACCAATTGTTTCTCTCTGCTGCAGTGGTGCAATGAACGTATAAAATTCAGATAAGTTGCATTGCTGAACGTCTTTTAGGGTTTAGACGCCTCAATTCCTGGAGCTCTGTAATCTCCACAAGTTCACGCGAGATTGACCCCCATCAGTTCATTAAATCTTCAAAATTCAACAGATGTGGACAATGTGCTGAGGCTCGGAGTCGAATCCCTCATTCGTACACTTTTGTGACTTTGTCGAGTCCCTGAACATCACCAAACTTCGAGCACCCTTTAATGTTCAGAGGGCGAACTTCTAAAGGAAGCAAATGTCATGTCAAGGATGTCGTCAACGTCCTCTCTCTTGTCAGGGAAGCTGCTTTGCTTGCCGGAAGATACCTCCACAAGCCTTGAATCTCTGTCCTCATTCAACGGTCATATCATGATCACCCCTTTCTTCTTCAACTTTGTTTTCTTCCTGCTGTTTGTCTTTGTCTGATCTCATTCTGTTGCCACAAAAAGAAAAGAGAGATTGTAAGGTGCCTCTGCTTTCCTTTCCTGTAGAATTGGAAGAGTAATGACTGACATTGGACTTAAATTATATTTGCAGAAACAACATAAAGTGGCCATAGAGTTCAAAACGCAAGATCCGTGTCAAATAATGGGAATCGAACATGCTACTCTATACTTCTATACTTAATTAACTCTAACAATATCATGACCAAGAAAGACATTGCAATAATTGACAAACAGCTTTTTGGACTTTAGTGTGTAACTGTCCTAGCTATCAAAATATGTTCTCTTCGGAACAAAAGAATTTCAAGCGAAAATCCTGAGACTCTGCATATGCATCCTCTGTTTTGAATGTCAGTACGTTCAATCTTCCACATTAGGAATCACATAATCATGAATCATGGTTGATATTTTCCTCAAGTTCATAAGGAAACTGTTGTCAAGCATTAATCCTTCAACAAATCAGGAGTTGGATGGATATCATTCCAGAGTCTCTAGCTGCCCGAACTGTCAAGAACAGTGATTATAACTTGCAACCTTCATAAACTGCATCAATTCAAATAGCTGCTTCGAGAACTGAAAAACTATCCTAAGAAAGGCTTTTAACAGCTCCAACAATTTGGTGCAACATCATGAGATCAATTTGTTATCCACTGAATCAATTGCTACCGAATCTTCCATAGGAGTCTTGACACCAAAACTCTCACAAAGCAAAAACAATGTCCGGCTCTGCCCTCATTCCGGTGCCAAAACAAACAGTCCATTTACACAATCACTTCATTCTTAATCTCACAACAGAACTACCACCGCATATGGTTCTCTTTGGTTTACATGGCCCAGATAAAAAAGACATGGTTTCTTTCATCACACATAGCATGCTATAGTATACATTGCTATTTCGAAGGTCCAGTATGAGCATCGGTGGAAAAAAAAACATTGATAGTGTATCAATTATAATGCTTGAATGACCACAACGTAAAATCTGGAGCTAATTTTTCCAGAGGGGATAAATTTGATCGATATTTCGCCTATGGTCAAATTGGACTCGTAAGTCTCATCAAGAATCCAAAATGGCCAGGGAATCTAGTGAAGAGAATATAGCAGTGTATCAAAAAGATGTTAATGACTTACCATGAAAAGAATTCTTTAAGGGATTGAGAAAACTCAAGTTAAGGGGTTTCCTTGAAGAGTCCAACATGGCTTATTTGGGGCAAACTGTTCTTCCATTTGAGCATCCTCATGGATAAATGTAATCAAAAGTATCTGTGCACGTGAATAAACATAACCAAATAGTGTCAAGGGAGGAAGCGAATCATCTTCAAACTCAGTACTTGGAGAAATTTACAGCTCAGATTTGCCATTGATAGTCATTGATGGGTTATCTAGGATCAGCAATCTTACTTGATGGCTATGACATGTAAGGTTCTTAGAAGGCATTCCAATGACTTATTGATGATTTTTCCCAAGCATCAAGTCATCCTCCTCCATTAGCTTCCCTGGTGCTTGAATCACGTAAGAGAAGGAAAAAACAATACGCTAATGTCATGGAAAACTGATAAAATTCGACCTAATTATTTTAATGCAAAGGGAAAGGAGACAAAAGGAAAAAGTAATCCCGATTAAAATATCAAACCTCCCCCCTTGTTACGTCGCTAATATCAAATTTTCTGCCTCGATCCACCGCCGAAAGCTCCACGCACTCGGCAATCGGTGCAAGGGCGCTCAGAGTCCTCAATCGGATGAAGCTGAGGAATAATGACGATGGACATGGATTTCAGTAGCAACACGCCGACGGAGAAGAAGAAAAAGGAGAAGAAGAAGCTTGAATGGGAAGAAATGGAAAAACTGACCTGGCAAGGAGAAAGCTTGGATGGGCGAAGCGGGAGACAGGCAAAAGCGATGGAGCGAGGCAAGGTCTTCCAGGCGTTGCCGCTGAGAGTGAACTCCATTCTCGATCGAGCACTTCGCTCAGAAATTGGGGGGGACTGAAAGAGGAAGATTGTTGCATCGCTGAATGCCCCTTTTTAGATTCCCGGAGCTCTGCGATTTCCGGAAGTTCGAGCGAGATTGACCCCCCCAATTATTTCATTCAATCTTCGAAATTCGACCGATGTGGAAGATATTCAACGCGAATAATCTTTCCTTCGCCCAAATATCTGGCTTTCCCCACTCCGGGAACATCAGCGAGGTTCGAACGCTCGTCAACATCACATTTTGCCGGTGAGGGAAGCACGAGAGGTCTGGTAATATTTTAACGGATGGGCACCCCACCAAAATTAACTGTCCCGGGCTTTTCAATATCTCCAAACCTTTAATTTCAACTAGATTGGAGCATCCACGGAGGTCTAATGCCCGTAGACGTGTTAATTGCGAAACATCCAATCTTACAAGAGACTCACAGTCATATAAAAGTAGCTCTTCCAAATTTTTCAAATTTTCAAGGCCTTGAACTTGATCATCATTCAATATTAGACCATTTGACCGTACCGACGACTTCCCGCATTTAGATACAATAAGAGTTGCTAAGGATTTTAATCCCTCTAGACCCTTGATCTCTATCAGCTCTCCACACGTAAACAAAGTTAATTGTGACAAGAATTTCAAATTTGACAAACTCGGTAACTCTTTCAACTCACCACAATTCCTAACATGAAGTGTCAATAGTCCACAGGGAAGCTCTGGCATGGATTCCAACAATGGGCAATCCGTAACATTGAGCTCTTTCAAGTGGATTAAATGAGAAAGTGGAGGAAATGTGCGATGCTGACCCGTGACATCCAAAACTGTTAAAGAGGCAGGAAGCTCTGATAACGATTGAAGCATCTGGCAGTTCTCTAATTTAAGTTCCTCAAGATGGGAAAGCTTATCGAATGTGCCATGGAAGCTAGAAATGCCTGTCCCACTTAATTGAAGGATCTTCAGTTTAGACAACCCATCTATATGAATTTCCCCTCCCAAATTCCAGCAATCTAGGGCATCTAACTCTTCAAGGTTGCCCAACTTGCTAATAGTACTAGGCAAATTACTCAATTTTTTACTATTAAAAATACGCAAAGATTTCAAATTTTTCAAATCCCCAATGGATTCGGGTAATTTGCAAATGCCTTCATATGATGAGTTCAATTCATGTAACTTTTGTGACTTCAAAGCCCAGATATAAGGGCCGAAATACTCACATCCACATGACAAGTGCTGCAATTTCATAAGGGATCCAATACTCTCGGGAAGTTCACATAACCCGACGCAATGAGTCAAGTCAAGGGTCAATAAATTTACCAGATGGCTAATTGAATCAGGAAGTCGAACCAATGATTCGCAATAACAGGCAGAAAGCACCTCCAACTTCTTCAAAGAACCTATACATGGAGGAATTTCCACTATATCAGTCCCACTTACGTAAAGTTCCTTAAGTTTTTCCAACTTGCCCATTTCTTGGGGTAGCTCTTGGAGTCGATGACAATATTGCAAGTCCAAAGAAACGAGGTCCTTGGCTGCTCCAATAGAACGGTGAATTTGCTTCAAATTTCCACATGACTTAAGCCGAATTATCTCTAACTTTTGAAAGGCCGACAAATCGGGAGTGACTTCCAAACGAATGCAATAGTTAAGTTCTAGAACTTTCAACTGCTTCGCCATCTGCCAAACCAAAATGATTAATAAATTTTCGCTAACAATAAGTCATTAGAAACAAAAGACAAAACAAGATGATCTCCTTCTAACCTTAAGATGACTCCAGCCTTCCCAAAGCTCTGAAATGTCACTTTTGGATAAATCAAGTATGACTAATTTCTCCAGACAAAAATTGGTGGCCGCGAATGCAGGACATCCTCTCCACACAAGCCATCGCAACTGAGGAAGCAAGTTTCTAGAATCTCCAATCAGTTTTGCATCAAACACTGTAAGGAACCTCAAGTACCGTAGTGTCTCAAATTGTTCAGTTGTGAATTCCCTCTTCAAATCCCTCCGCAAAATAACATTACGCTTATCCTTCCAGTCTTCATCAAAACAGCAGGCCTTGACACGAATTCCCTACATAAACGATGTTGAATGAGCAAACAGTGGACCCATAAATGTCACTTTGCCTTCGTTCTATAGTGGTGACGTTGACGCTTTCGTCAGACCACATTTTTATGATATATGTGATTATTTATTTTTCTTTAATGACATTATTCCCTTCTTTTGCTTATGCTATTTGCTCCTTTTTCTATTTGCTCCTTTTATCTGATTGGAGGATCAGCACAATAGGTCAATTCAAGGGAAAAAAAATATAATACGGACACCAAGTGCACAAATGACCACTAAGTAGCAGGGAGTTCATCGTTTAAAATTAAAGTTTCCTTCTTCTTTTTCCAACTCAATGGAAATGTCTACCATGTATAGATGCTAGGCCCATCACTTCCTAATCATATCAAAGAAATAATATAAAGAGAATAATTTCTGCTGCGAGATCTAACAATTCATTCCAATCAAGAAAGTTCATGTCAAAAGAGAGTGAAAGAACGATAGAAGTAACAATTACCTCATTTCTCCCAAGTACTTCCATGGCTTTCTCCTTATGCATGCATAACCTACTTCGATTCATAGGGTTGTCATAATCTTCTTCACGAACAATTTCCCTACCAAGGTCTCTTAGTTGGTCGTGCATATGCACATTCCCATCCTCTCCAATTTTTATTAGAGACATAAAACTCAATGTTTCAATTTCCGTCTTCGGATGGTAACCACATGCATCCCACATGTAGGATGCATATCTTAAATCCACTCCAATGAAGAAACAAGCAATGTCCAAAAATATCTGCCTTTCGTTATTGTCTAATGCGTCGTAACTTATTCTCAACTTCTGTTGTACTTTCTTATGTGGCACTTTCCGCAACTTCTCTAAGGCGCCTTGCCAAGATTCTTTGCTCTGCCCACACAAAAAAGAACCTATAACCTTGAGAGCTAACGGAAGCCCTCCGGCAGTGGACACCACATGACAAGAGAGAGACTCAAATTCACACGGAGGAGAGTCCCTCCGAAAGGCATGTCTACTAAACAAAATCAAGGATTTATCATTGGCAAGTTCCTTGAGATTGTACTGGCAGTTCACCCCAGCTTGAGTAAGAACGGACCTTATCCTTGTGGTGATTATTATCCTACTCCCCATCTTAAACCAGTCGTGTTTACCAACCAAAGCTTCAATTTGATTGTTATCATCCACATCATCTAGAAGAATTAGGACTTTCTTATTTTTAAATCTAGATTCTAAGATCCTAATTCCTTCATCCGTATTGGACACTTGACCTTCCACTTTCAGATCCGATATTAATTGGTTCTGCAAATATCGAATGCCATTGTGTTGTCGCGAGGATTCCCGAATATCTTCAATAAAACTATGATACTGAAATTGGTCGAGCAGCTTATTGTAGACGAACTTGGCTAAAGTTGTCTTACCGATACCCCCCATTCCATAAATACCAACAATTTTGGTACCCTCAGGGTTATCATCCAGCAATCTCCAAACATTCTCCACAGCATTATCGATTCCGACAAGTTGCTCGGGAACAACCAGCTGAAAGGCATTCTTTAACTCGATCAAAACTTTATTGATGACCTCTTTCACCAATGCTCCTTCGTGGCTGTTAATAAAGCATTCGAGCTAAAATGCATTAGCAGAACAATCATATCTACAATATCTTTTCATTACGACACTACAACATATAAGAGTGAAAAAAGGAAACATAAGTTGAGAAACACAGTAATGTAAGCCTCCTCTACAAGCAAAGATCCTGTTTAAAGAAAGTAAACAAGGCTTCGATAGAAAATGAAATACCCGTTAGCAATTTTCTCTGACTCCCATCCCTTTACGGAAGTCACTTCTTGGAGTGCTTCTTTCCATTTCGCAACATCTTCCTCCAAATACTCCTGACTTAAATCGGAGAACATCTTTCCAAAGCTCCCTCTTTGGTGCTGCACATCGTTCGGTTCAACCCGGTAAAATATGGGCAAGACGACTTGCCCCATGCTCTTCATGCACTTTGTCATCTCAACGAGCTCTCGAAGGCACCATTTGCTTGAACCGTAGCTCGGAGAGAGAATCGGGATCGAGATCTTACTGTTCTCAATGGCCTGGAGAAGGTTGACGCCGATCTCTTCACCTTCGCAAAGCTCATTGCCGTCTCTGAAAACACGGATTCCAGCATCGACGAGGCCATTGTAGAGGTGATCCGCGAAGGTTTTGCGAGTATCCTTGCCACTGAAGCTCAAGAACACATCGTAGCTGTTAGTTTCCGCTGAAGCGGCGGACGAACTAGACGCGCTGGTATCATCAACTTTTCGACGGGTGCTCTTACTGTTGCTTTCGACACAATTGTGTTCGAGCTCTAGACAACGTTTCATTTTTACTCCTTCGATGATTCTTGAACCGATCTCTCTGTTGATATCAAAGAACGAAATGGCTCTATTCGGGTTGCCCAACGAGAAAGACCGGGCAGAGGTAGAGGTTTTGGTGCTTTACGCTACAGGATGAAGATGCCCAAGGATCGGGAGGGAACAAGTAGGCAAATTAATAGAGAATGACTGGATTTAGTTGTCGCGTGTGAATTGGGCATCCTCGTGAAATTGCAGCATACGTGGGATTGGGCTGTCGATGCGGCCCACCGTTTTACACTGACTGGTACAATTTTTTCACTCATTACCGTCGGTTCCAGACCCTACAGCATAAGTATCTGGGACTGGTGGGCCTCCTTTGCAAAGTGCGTTCCAGCTGTTGTTGTGAAACATGGTGGAGCTTTACATTTTCAAACTAGACGCGCATGCCTTGAATGAATGATCCGTGTGAAAGGGGTGATACTTGAAAATATTTTTCATTAAAAATTAATTTGAAAAAAAAATCATTTTTATTTTTGATAAGTTTCTGAAAAAAAATGTTTAATAACAATACAAAATTTTTATTCTCACAATAAAAATTTGTTTAATAATGAAAAAATTTCACTTTCTCAAGCGACAACAGTAAGGGGTGGGGGGTGGTGGCTAGTAGCAACAGCCAGCAACCAGTGGCTAACGGGTAGAGGTGGCGGTAACCAACGGACAATAAAAAACTCCTTCGGGTGATAAGTAAAAAAGAGAAAGACAATTTCGATTTCTATTCCATCAATAGAAAATTAAAAAAATTATTTCTAATTTTTCTTTCAAATTTATTTTTGAAATAGAAATCATTACGGAAATAAAAAAATGAAATTATTTTACCAAATAGATTTCTCTTCCAAAAATAAATCTAGAATAGAAAATTAGTGATTGAACATAAATAGAATGGTTATCATGCGTACCTTTAATATAGTGATGGCATAAAGTATTGAGCTCATAATTATGATCATTATTGAATTTGTTAGTACTTTTCATAATACACTGTATCTGTCATGTCTATATGACATTTATGTAGAGTGATGATTTTTTATAATCATATAAAATCGAATTTTTTGCGATTTATACTTTAAGAATGGGGAAAGTACAATGATTTCTTTGTAAACTAGGAAAATTACTCAACTATTTTGGATGGTTTTGAACTCCAAATGGTCACTCAACTATCAACATGGTAGGCTCTTATTTAGTGTTGTGGTAGAGATAACAAGCATTTATCTTTTTGTTTCTATGGAATGAGGAGCTTATTGAGCAAATAGACTTGTAGTGTTTATTAAGTTGATGATTCTACATGAATCCTAGGAAGGTTCGAGAATGGACCGAGACAGAGACCTTTTATCTTTCCTTTGCCTTTTGTTTCTATTATTATCTCTATAAATCACAATCCTATGTGGTTCCAACGTTAATATAGTATCTAAAAGCAAGGAAAAAGAAAGAAATAAACTTAAAGATGACATTACAATAGCCTATAGACCAGTGCTATGCATAAGAAAGGACCCATGAAATACATTACAGGAAATAATTATTGCGGAAGTGTACCTAAAGACATTTTCATTATATGAAAAGTAATTATACATCCCTTGGACCAAAAGGAAAAAATAATAATTTGGATTGAAGTGTACTTGATCATCATCATGACGCATGCTCTTCCTATTGCTCTTGATAGAATTACGTACAAACGCAGAGAAAAGAATCGACTCAACCAAAACTGCAATAGAACGACCAAGCACTAGATCACGTTTCATTTTTACTCCTTCAAGTGACTCACCAACCGAATCACTATTAATATGAAAGAACAAGACATGTGTATCTATATTCAGGTTGCCCCAACTAGACGAATCAGTAGAAAAACCAGAGCACGACAAGATGGCCTCCTTAATCCAGAAGAGTGCAATTATTGGAGCACGTGGCTCGGTACAATTATTAGGGCAAAGGCTCCTTTTACCGATGACCCTCTTCGTCACTGTCACTTCCAGACCATAAAATACCTTTTGACCAGCGCGTCCGCTTTGCAAAGTGACTTCCAGCTGACCTTGTCCGATCCTTCTAGGCCCAACCGGGGCAAATATGAGGTAGTCCCGAATTGTCATGCCAATGTGGTCCCGCACTATTCCGTTTCTTCTCTGGCTCCTGTTGTTTCTCTCTCTTTCCTCGCACTTCTGTTCTTCTTCTTCATCTTCGCTGTCGAAGCTCATGGTCATGGAGGAGGGACTCAACCTGGACGAAGTGTGCATTCCATGATACAGAGTAAATACGTTATCGATTGCCTTCAGATTTCACCTATATTTTAAGCAAATGCAACGAACGTCCTTTCCCAAATTGACCTTTGAACGTTTTCATCTGCACCCATAAGACTAGAATCTCAATTTCATGGCAAAGCCAGCAATTTTAGGGTGCCTCTAGGCTTAACAGCCATCCAGCCATGCATCCCAAATCCAGCGAGATTGGCAACTGAAAGGTCAAGTTTGGTCTTTTGGTCTCATTTTAGCTTATTTTTTGCCAGTTAAAAATTTAGTCACCCAAAAAAAGAAACTCCCACACACTTGGAGGTGTTAGAATCGGTTACGCGCCCATTTTTTGACTCATATGTTTGGGGTTAGGTTATAAATGAATTATCATACATTCGAAGGATCAAGTGAAAATTGATTCAAAACATGAGTTAATATCACCAAAAATCTTAAATTAGAAAATTTATAATCATATGTTTGGGGTTAGGTTATAAATGAATTATCATACATTCAAAGGAGTAGGTGAAAATTGATTTTAAACATGAGTTAATATCATAAAAAATCTTAAATTATTAAATTTATTGTAAATTTACTATAAACTAATTTTTTTACCATAAAAAAACCTCAAACTGATATATTTATCACAAATTTATCCAAAACTAATTTTCTGACTACCAAAAACTCTAAAATGATTTATTATGAAAAATTTACCTTCTATTAATTTCTATTGAATTTAATTAATATTACGAAAAATCACAAACCGATAAATGAAGAAGAAAACCCCAAAAATAGTTACCTATCAATTGGCACATATCATCAAACTCAATAATTTGATAATAAAATTTAACGAAAATTAATAGAGATTAAATTTATTATATATATCAATTTATTTAGTAGTTAAGGATCATAGCGCTCCCATGCTGTAGTGCGCTCTCTCTCTCTCTCTCTGGGTCTTGGCCGCATGCATGACACGTCAGAGGGATGAAAGGGCTATCACGTGCTGTGGAAGATGGAAATAGTTCTCAGAACTGTGGGCCCCACTATATAATATCTCCGGAAAGCCCCGTTACTCGCGGCAATCTCCATGCTTTCGCTTTTTAATTTTCTGCTATAATATAAATATCATTTAATATAAAAAATTGCGAAAATAAACTTTTGGGTGACTTTAGGCGCTGCTATATACGTCCACAAGGGTTTACCGGCCACATTTCAATTACAAAAACTCTAATAAAACTTTAATTTTCTGCTATAATAGAAATATCATTTAACATAAAAAAATTGTGCAGATAAACTTTCAGGTGACTTTAGACTCTACTATTTCCATCTTCCACAGCACGTGATAACCCTTAAAAAAACCCACCCGTTTGATTGGCCTAACACAACTCATGTAAATATTGCCCCTAAAAGAACTCTCCCACTCAAAACATGGAATATTCATAATCAAATAACAATAATCAATCTTATCATAATGAGTATCTATAGCATAATACGTTGATTATCTAGTGAATAATGCGGCCCAATCCAAATGTCTTATCTCATCAAATAATTAAGGTGCTGTCACTTTAATTGGTGAGTAATGTGCCTTTTGTGATGTGTTTAAGATGATATTCTATTTGAAAAAATTCTCTAAGCACAAAAACCATATCATTTACATAAAATTCCATAGAATTGGTCAGTCGGTAAAAAAAATAGGCATACTTACATTAGAAATGTATTGTCGAATTTTGGTGTGTTTTTTGAATGAGTTTGAACGAGTGTTGATAATGCTTTTATTTCAGTCAAATTCAAAACCTTATGTGTTCCGATTGCCTGAGGAGAAAAGTAAAGCAAGTTGAACTAGACTTTCTATCAAAAGAAGGGAGAAAAAACTGGACTTTCCATTGATAAAACGCAAATGAGAGGTAGTTTCCGGGGGTGAGCTGCTCTAATAATTGACTCTTTGCACTTGTAAGTCCCCAAAAAATGACCGGATGCTGCTCTTATTGACTATTTGCGCTTGTAGGGGCATCCCAAAAATGACTAGCATCTTGCTTTTTCCCCGATGGATGACTTTTAGAATCAGCGCTACAAACGCAAACATTTTTAATTTTGTATTTTGGAGCTAAATCAGAAGAGTAAGATCGGCAGAGCAAGCAATATGGTAGGCTCTTATTTAGTGTTAAGGTAGAGATAACAAGCATTGATCTTTGTGTTTCTATGGAATGAGAAGCTTTTAGCACTTGCAGCATTTATTAAATCGCTGATTCTACACGAATCCAGGAAGGTGTAAGAGTGGACCGAGATGGAAGATCTCTGTGCGTAAAGAAATTATTTTTCCTTAGCCTTTTGTTTTTGAAATAAAAACGATTATTAGCTCTATAATTACAGTCCTTTTTTGGCCATGACATTAAATTTGTATCTAAAAGCAAGAAAGAAATGAACTTAATAATGACATTATATTAGCTCATAGACCAGTGATATGCACAAGAAAACGACTCGTGAAATAGATTACATAAAATAATTATTCCAGAAATGTACTAAATAGATTTTTGTATATGAAAAGTGATTATACGCCCCTCGAACTGGAAGGAAAAAAAAATTGGACTAAAGTGTACTTGATCATCATCACGTGTGCTCTTTCTTATTGCTCTTGACAGAATTGCATACGAGCATAGAGAGAAGAATCGACGCAACGAACATTGCAAAGGAACGCGCCCAAGCACTAAATCACGATTCATTTTCGCTCCTTCAAATAACTCACCAACCGAATCGCTCTCTTAATATGAAAGAGCAAGATATGCCTATCTATATTCGGATTGCCCCAGCACAGATGAACCCAGTAGACCAAGTATTAGAGCACAGCAAGATGACCTCCAATGCAAAAGAGCACGATTATTGGAGCACGCAACTCAGTACAATAATTAGGGCAAACAGAGGCTCCTTTTACTGATGGCTCTCTTCATCACCGTCGCTTCCAGATCGTAGAATATCTTTGTGACTAGCGCGTCTGCTTTGCAAAGTGAGTTCCAGCTGTTGTTATCCGATTCTTCCAGGGCTGGCCGGAGCAAATATGAGGTAATCCCGAAATGTCATGTCAACATGGTCCCGCGTAATTCCTTTTTCTCCTCTGGCTCTGGTCATTACTTTTTCAGTCTCTTTCCTCGCACTTTCGTCCTTCTTTTACCTCTTGGCTGGCGAAGCTCTTGGTCATGGGGGAGGGGCTTAACCTGGACGAAATGTACATTCCACGGGACAGAGTAAATAAGTCATCGATTGCCTTCAGATTTCACCCATCTTTTAAGCAAATGCAACAAATATTCTTTTTCAAATTAACGTTTGAACAATTTCGATCTCCACCCCATATGGGAACCTCAATTTCATGGCAAAGCCTGCAACTTTAGGATGCCACTAGGCTAACAATCAATAACGGCAAACCTTTCCAGCCGTACATCCAAAATTCTACGAGAGGGGCAATGAAGTTTGGTCCTTTCATCTTATTTTAGCCGATCTTTTTTTTTTCTGCTTAAAAATTTAGTTTAGGTTAATGTGCAATAATTTTGCAACACTCACTTTAAACCCAAAAAAATAGAAAACTAAAATAACCAAAATTGACCTTTCGATTGCCTCTCTCGCTGAATTTGGGATACATGGCTGGAGATGTTCACGTTATTGATTATGCACTTGAAGGATCCGGTGAAAATGGATTTAAAATATGGATTTATATCAAGAAAAATCTAAAATTAATGTATAAGTGATAAATTTACTATAACCTAATTTTTTGACCACAAAATCTTAAACTTGTATAGTTGTGATAAATTTATCCTTCATTAGTTTCTGTTAAATTGAATTAATATCACAAAAATCACAAATCGGTGCACCTATGACAAACGGAGGGTAAAACCTCAAACTAGTACATCTGTCAATTAATTGGCAATTTTATAGTAAAATTAAGAAAACTAACGAAGGGTAAATTTGTCATATTAGTTTGGAAATTTTGTGATAAAAAATTAATTTGAAATAAATTTATTATATATGTATTATTTTAAAAAATTTTGTGATATTAATCTTTAGAAAAATTGAAGTCCAATGGATTGCGTCAAAAAGAGAAAAAAAAATACTAGAGTATTTTAAAATGGGTTGACCCACTCTAGTAATTGATGTCTAGAGTGGGTCAACCCATTATTTACTAGATAATTGATGTCTTATGCTATAATTGATTATTCAGACAAGATTAATCACCGTAGGCATGCTTTAATAGGCCTATTTAATTGTGAACATTCCATGTTTTGAGTGGGGGAGTTCTTTTACAGGAGAAATGTTTACATGAGATGTGCTCTGCCCATTAAATGGGTGGATTGGATCGGGTCGTAAATGGTCCGACCTAAATTGATTCATTTAACCCGTTTGATCAATTTAAATACAAAGCAAATTTCTAGACCTATAGCCGATCAAACTCATACTCAACCCATCTCGAGATTCATTTTTAGCATTTCTTTCTCATTATATTGTTGCCCATGATGACTAAATGGGTCCATCAATTGCCTCGTCGACTTAGTGTGGAAGCTTGAGGTAAGGTAATAGATGAGACCATGAAAGTGGTGAAAGCTGGCCTAGGTCATCCGCAAATCATAAAATGGATTTGGGCTTTGGTTTTGGATTAAATATAGAAGTGTTGTAGGCCATCCATAAATGATGAAATGAGTTTCAACTTTGAGTTTGGTCATGATAAATGGCATTCAAATTAAAGACATCAATCTTAATAGTCTGTATGAGAAATGTATATCTTGTCACTTTCGAAGCTTAGTCCAAATATATCGAGTAATATGATAATCAAGCATTAAACATCTTTTGCCTATTCCATATGGGGATGCCGGATAGAGGTGAAGATTTAGTTAAGAAGTGTTTGGTGCCAATTGCATAGCTCTAATTACCAAGTCCAACTTTCATTGTAATTTTCAGAATTTTTGTCATTGAATTGTGACTGCTAAACCTTAAGGACAACCACTAGGGCTTGCCTCTCACTCTTCTCACATGAAAAATGAGAGGTGAGAGATTTGAATTCTCATATTCTCAGATGAGATGAGGTGGAGACATTTTGTTTCTGATATGAATTTCGACTACTTTGCTCTGTAAAAGTAGACTAAAAATTCGAGAGCGAGTTGAGAATTAGAGTAAAATAAGCTAAAAAAGAAAAACCTTAGGGACATTTTCGGGAAAAAAAAACCTTAAAGGACATATGTAGTTGTAAAGTCTAAATTCACTCCAAAGTTTATTTTCACAAATTTTTTTATATTAAATGATATTTCAATTATAGTAGAAAATTAAAAAGTGAAAGCGAAGGTAAGGGCTGTGAATATACGACTTTACGTGGGCTTTCTGGAGATGCTTTATTGTGGGGCCCACAGTTCTATGACTATTCCCATCTTCCACAGCACGTGACAACCATTTCACACCCTCTGGCGTGTTATGCAGGCGGTCGAGACCGAGAGAGAGAGAGATTGTGGGGCCCATAGTTGTGTAACTATTTCCATCTTCCACAGCACATGACAGCCCATTCACACCATCCGGCGTGTCGCGCACGTAGTCAAGACCGAGAGAGAGAGAGAGACGGCAAGGGATTGCAGCGCAATACAAATGACCTATCTCACTGAACAATATATGTATGTCACTTTTTTTTTTGTTGGTCATATTTTATTCCTACTCTAACTCTTACTTTCAGATTTTTATTTTATCTTCTCATATGGCATGAAAGTCAAAATTCACATAAAATTAAATTGTTTCCACTCCAACCCCTTGAGAAAGTGAAGATTCGAACCCCATCATTTTTTTTCTATGTGGAAAGAGTGGCTACTGGACCATGTGTGTCACTTCAATTAGTGAGTAATCTACTGTTGGTAATATATTTAAGATAATGTTATGCTAGAAAATAGTCTCTAAGCACGCAAATCATATCATTTATTGGAACACTACATAAAATTCTATAGAGTTGGGTCAGTTGGTGAAAAAATAGACATACTCGCATTAGAAGTGTATTGTAGAATTTTTGCATGTTTTCATATGGGTAGGGAATGTTTAAAAAGGAAACTAGTTTTTGAATTAGGATAAAATATCATTATGTAAATCGTTTGCACAGTCACTACATAACAAGTCTGTAGACTTCAAGGGCAAAAAATCGAATAAAAGAATCTTTCAAAAAAATTACTACCAAAAAGAAAAAAGATTCATTGCACCAAAAAAGAGCTAATAAAAGGGAAGTGGAAAACCAAGAGTGAAAACCGGATGAAAAAGTTTCGAGGCTTTCTTGAAGAAATTTGTGGACTGAAAAGGGCTGCAACTCTCACATTGGATTTCCTAACCATTACTTCATCATTTCTCACAACTCTAAGCCCAAAAATGCATGCCCATCTTTATAAGCTCACCCGTGCGACCAAAAAACATTGGCAATTGCGAGAATTTTAATGGTTATGGAGCCAAATCTGAGCACATCTTGCTATCAACCTTGATGCTGAAATGAGGCGCGAGTGGCCGGATCCATGCGTTGTTCTCGCTGCGCTATGAAAAGCCTGTTCATGCTGATCCTTGCCTTCGTCCTTATGCTTCTCATGCCATTCCGGGGGCGGGAAGCGGGTTGTTCTCATCTCCGTGACCTTGGCGCTCAGCAAAGTTCAAGGACGAGAAAAGTGAGCGAAAGAATGAAAGCGAAAGAAGAGAGAGGAACGCCAGCTCTGAGAGAAGAAACGACAGTGTGGGACTGAGTTTTAGTCCTCCTTTGTTTTTCAGTTTTATTTTTATGCTTTTCTGGTCTAAGTGTTAATTTGAATGATGCGGAACCACATTGACATGACGATTCGGAATCACTTAATATTTTCAATGTGTGTCTTAATAAAAACAGTATAAGGAAATCACTTTAATAAACATATATTTTTGTTAAAGCAATGGCATGTTCTACTAACAAGGGTGCAGTGGTGACGGATCATTCGACCATTGGTCAAAGTAATAGGTAAGGGGGAGTTGAAGCTAAAAATCACATATCTTTGCAAAAGCAATGGGATGTTCCAGTAACTGAAACTCACCAGGGCGTACATTGTCATCTGTCCTTAACGAAACCAAGCTCGCGAAGTTACCCTTTTTATTTCCTACATAAGAAAATCAAGCTCACTAAAATTTTTCAAATGAATGGATCATAAGAACGTTATAGGTCAGGTCATTGAATTAGGAACATGGGTCGGCCTCTGTCTCGTGGGCCTCCGTGCCATAAGGAGATAAAGCGGTGATGGCAAATAATATGTCAAGGAGGGTGATCGGTAGACGCCCAAGGAGCAAACTTTCCAACTTAAACCATAAGTTTGGTTCCAAACAACCTGGCTTTCCCTATCTTCCTATTTCTTGTTTTCATGTAATTTCGACTCTTTGTTTACCATTTGTACGGACGATGTCCGGGGGAGAGACCCTGCGACGGCCTCGACGCTCGCTGCATGAAGCATGATGCCTAGGTTCAAGCCAAAACGGTGAGTTTCGACATCAATTTATCAACCTGTTCCTCATTGAATCGATTGCATAACTACTCGTCAACACTCTGCGTTTTGCATGGGCCTGTTATGAGGATGAAGTTGGAAACGTTCTTCATTGGGGAACGATAGCTTTACAAGTCTAAAAGCATGGATCCACATTCATGAAAAAGTAGGTTGCAGATTGAGTACAATTGACTCTGTTATTCCGCAATTTCACTAAACCATCTCTTCATTCACAAACCAACTTTAGTTACTGTTCTGAGGTTTCGGGGGAGGAGATTGTAGAGGAGCAAATGCACTCATATTGGTCTATAATATCAACATTTGTAGGAATGCTGGGTTCATTGAAAACTCCCGGTGGAAAAACGAACAAGGAATGAATGACAATTCACTCAGCGGCCATTGAGTCAAAGTAATGGGTGAGGGGGAAAAAGAACTCATGCAGTTATCGCACTACCACATAAGTGGGCCACAATCGAGCATGAGGCCCACTGAGAAGGAAAGAGGTTCTGCGGGCCAACCGCATAACCCCCAAATCGTGGGCCCAGCCCACCTATTAGATGGAATCTGATCAAGAGTGGGCCCATAATACCTAGAGAGGCCCAGCATATGTCCATAATGAACTCACAACTATTGGGGCCATGAGATTGCACTGGAGGAATTGTAGGATTTATATAAATCATGAAGACCAAACCGAATTTGAACCGTCAATAATGTGGTCCTCATCATATAGATTTATATTTTCTAGAACTAAATGTTATTTGCAAATTTATCTTAACCTTTAAAATTTCGGTAAATTTATCTTTCCTACAATTTAATTTCCAGCCATTTATTTTCCATTCCAAAGTGAACAAACAATCATTTTATAATCTTGATTCATTCAATTCAATCCATATTTAAAGATATTTCACTTTTCCAATGGAACGCATTCATAAAGCTCGACAGCTCTTTTCTTCTCCATTCATAAAAAATATCATTTGTTTTGGTATAAGGTTGAATAGAAATGAGAATTTGTTGCCGTTATTTCTTTGTTGAAGGAGGAAGTGACGCCTATTGATCTTCTCAATGTAATGCACAGCCTTAAAAAGCTCACTGATTAATGTATATAGGCATTTTCTCTACGATGCAACTCTTGGTGTATTTTTTTGTCTTTTTCAGTGCACGATTTTTATGTGATCCAAACAGTCTTTTTGTTTCTAAACAAGGCATATTCAAACCCAACTAACTAAAAAAAAGAATAATTTATAAAAAAAAATCTCTTTTTATAGAAATAGGTTATCAAAAAAATAAACACATCACGGCAAAAAGACTCATTATTAATGCACAGAAGCCTCTATAAGTAGGTTACCAAAATTTTACTATTAATTAAGCACGTAAACGATGCGCATGCATATTATCCGGATTGGACCTACTCCGGTAATATTCGATCTCCACAATAGAGTAAGCTAATGATGCCGAGACTATTAGAGAGAATTCATCAATTAATCACTTATCCATAACGAGACCTCAAGAGGTAAAGTAAAGAAGGTGAATCATACGAACCTCACGCTAAGTAAGCTGCAAAATTAACTCACAAAATTCCAGTTATGTTATCAATTGAGCAAAAACATTTAATCTCAGAACTAGACATGAGGCAAGCAGCTGGTGAAAGTAGACAACTGAAACTCACCCAATTTAGCCGCGAAGGATGGATTAATGGTCACAATGATTGTAATAATTACCAGTAGTGACATTGTTTCTTGCAAGAATGAACAATCTGGCAAAGCAAATAATGCGGCAGAAAATGCAAATCCGAGTTCAACTCAGGTATCTAGTGATGCTTTCTCTTCTGTAGAAAAATTGCACTTTTTTTTAATACATAATGTGATGAAGTATTCTCTATTCATTTGCGGCTTTTTTGGTGGTTGATTAATTTCTATTGAACATACAAAAAAAAAAAGAGATCTATTTATTGAGATGACACAGTGCCTCCATATTTTAGATACAAGAAGTTTTGTGGGCCTCTCTACAGTCGATATGCAGAGAGGTGAAAGTTACCTAACCAATCCCGAATCTATTGCATGATTACTAATTTAGTCATAGACTTTTCAATTTTTCTTATTTAATCATTAATCTTTATGCAAAATTCTAATATAATTCTTCTAACTAATTTTCGTCGAGAACTGTTGACATGGCGGTCAAGTCGTTGTTGGCCAATCTATGTCACACACCATCGTTACGCTAGTGAATTTTGACAAAAATTAATCGGAAAAACTATATTAAAATTTCGCACAAAAATTTAGGATTAAATTAACAAAAAAAAGTTTAAAACTGATTAATATATGTACAATAGATGAAAAATTGCTTGGACCATTTTCCTTCCAGAGGAGAGAAGCCGTAACTACCTTGATGTTGCTGTATGAAGTTTGAAGCCAAGGTTCAAGCCAAAAACAATGAGTTTCGATGTCGATTTATTCAGCTTGATCTTCCTTAAATTGAACGATATGACTTGTCTTGTCGTTGGCCCCTGTGTATACATGGACATTTTTTGAGGATGAATGTAGAAATGTCTTGCATTGGTGAACGATAGCTTTACATGTCTACACATGCATGAATTTGCATTCATGAGAAAGTATACTGCGGAGCGGATGCGGAGAAAATGGTGTGAGGGACTGATGGGTCAAAAGAAAGAAGAGACTCCAAGTTAGGTAATAAAACCTGAGTAAAATCAACTCTGTCGTTCCCCAATTTCACTAAACCATCTCTTCATTCACAAGCACTCATGCGGGTCTATAGTATCAACTTTAATTACTGTTCTGAGGTTTCGGGGGAAGAGATTGTGGGGGAGCAAATGCACTCATGTTGGTCTATAGTATCAACATTTGCATTCATGACAAAGAGTGCAAACTGAGATGATCTCTTTCTCATTAACCATGCTGGGACAATAACTTCACAAATAATTTAGCTAGTCAAATGTACTACGCGACGGCAATGATGAAGAAATCATATCGTGTGACCCTTTAATTTGATCTTTTATTCATAGGCAGGAACCCAGCGGATGTTGTGCAGATGACTATTTGAGCCAGGAGCGCAGCCAAAACTTACTGAACTGCATGGCCAACTTTTAGAACTCCGGAGGGCAAACATGTCGTCAACGTCCTCTCTCTTGTCATGGAAGCTGCTTTCCTTGCCGGAAGATACCTCCCCAAGCCCTGAGTCCGTGTTCCTCCTTCAAGGGATATGTCAACTCAGATCCATTCGTCTCGCTTCATGATCACCCCTTTCTTCTTTAACTTTTTTGTCTTCTTCCTGCTGTTTGTCGGTCGGTTCTGGTTCTGTAACAACAAATGGGAAAAAGACGAGACTATTGTAAAGTGCCTCTGTTTTTCCTTCCCTGTAGAATTGGAAGAGTAACGGAAACTGACAACGAACTTTAACTATAATTGCAGAAACAAGAATATAACGTGGCTGCAGAGGTTCAAAACCCAAGGTTCGCATACAAATTTAGAACGCCAAATGATGTGAATCGAACAAACTACTCTATTCACAAATAGCTTTTTGGCATCTAGTGAGCAACTGTCCAAGCTATCAAAAATACGTTCTCTCTGGAACAGAAGAATTTCAAACGGAAATGAGACTGCATGTGCGTACTTTGTTTCTAATGTCAAGATGTTCAATCATAGGCATTAGGAATCACATGATTACGGTTGAAATTTTCCCCAAGTTCATAAGAAAATTGCCATCAAGTGTCAATCCTTCGACAAAACAGGAGTTGGATGGATATAATTCCAGAGTCTCAAGCTCCCTGAACTGTCAATAATAATAACTATAAATTGCAACCTTCATAACTGCACCAATTCAAGTAGCTGCTTCAAAAACTGAAAAACTATCCCTAAGAAAAAGGTATTAACAGCTCCTGCAAATTGGTACAATATCATGAGATCAATTTGTTATCCACTGAATAGATTACTACCAAATCATGCTGCGAGGTGACATTAAGGAATCTCCATTTTACGGAGAAGTCTTCACACCAAAACTCTCACAAAGTGAGAACAGCGTCCAACTCTGCCCTCATTCCAGTGCCAAAACAAGCAGTCCTTTTGCACGGTCACTTCATTCTCAATCTCACAGCAGAACTACCTCCACATATGGTTCTCTTTGGTTTACATGTCCCAAATTGAAACAACACCATTTCTTTGGTCGTACATAGCATGCTATAGTATATCTTCCTATTTCCTATTTTGAAGGTCCAGAATGAGCATGGGTGGAACAAATCCACATCGCATAGTGTAGAAAATTCTAATGCTTGAATGAGTAAAACATAAAATCTGAAGCAAATTTTTCCAGATGGGGTGAATTTGATCCATATTCAGTCCTTGGTCAAATTTGACACGTAAATCTCATAAAGAATCCTAAATGGCCAGGGAATCCTGTGAAGAGAATATAGCAGTGTATGAAAAACATGTTAGTGACTTACCATGAACAATAAGTCGAGGATGTCATCGACCTCCTCTCTCCTGTCATGGAAGCTGCTTTGCTTGCCGGAAGATACCTCCACAAGCCCTGAATCTCTGTCCTCGTTCAATGGATATATCAACTCAGATCCCTTCACCTCATTTCATGATCACCCATTTCTTCCTCAACTTTTTTTTCTTCCTGCTGTCTTTCTCCGTCTGATCTCATTCTGTTGTCACAAATAGGAAAAAAAGAAAAGAGTTCTGTAAAGTGCCTCTGTTTTCCTTTCCTGTAGAACTGGAAGAGTAATGGAAACTGACAATGGACTTCGATTATAATTGCAGAAACAAGAACATAAAGCACAGAGTTCAAAACCCAAGATCTGTGAACAAATTTAGAATGCCAAATAATGCGAATGGAACGAACGACTATATACTTCTATATTTAGTTAATTCAAACATTATCATGATCAGGAGCAACAGACTTGATTTTACCAGAAGGGCGATCAAGAAAGACATTTGAATTGTTGACTAACAGCTTTTTGGCATCTAGTGAGCAACTGTCCTAGCTATCAAAATACATTCTCCCTGGAGCAAACCAATTTTGAGCAGAACTGTCAAGAAAGTTAATTTTAAATTTCAACCTTCATAAACTGCATCAATTCAAGTAGTTGCTTCAATAACAGAAAAACTATCCCTAAGAAAGGCATCAACAGCTCCTGCAAATTGGTGCAACATCATGAGATCAATGTGTTATCCACTGAATTTATTACTACCAAATCTTTCAGAGTAGTCTTGACACCAAAACTCTCACAAAGCAAGAACAACATCCAGCGCTTCCTTTGTTCCGGTGCCAAAACAAACAGTCCTTTTACATGTCCCAGATTAAAAAGACATACCATGCTATGGTATATCTTGCTATTTCAAAGGTCCAGAATGAGCATCAGCAGAAAAAACCTTCATTGCATGGCATAAAAAATTCTAATGCTTGAATAAGTAAAACATAAAATCTGAAGCTGATTTTTCCAGACGGAATGAATTTGACCTATATTCAGTCCTTGGTCAAATTCGACACTTAAATCTCATCAAGAATCCAAATGGCCAGGGAATCTTGTGAAGAGAATATAGCAGCGTATCAAAAACATGTTAATGACCATGAAAAGCATTATAAAGGGACTGAGATAACTGAAGTTAAGGGGTTTCCTTGAAGAGTACAATTCGAATTATTTGAGGCAAACTGTTCTTCCATCTGAGCATCCTCATGGATAAATGCAATCGAAAGTATCTGCGCAGGTGAATAAACAGAACCAAAAAGATGTCAAGGGAGGAAGCAAATCATTTTTCAAACTCGGTACTTCAAGAAAATTACAACTCGGATTTGCTGATGATGAACGTTGACAGGTTAGCTAAAATCAGCAATCTTACTTGATGGCTATGACATGTAACATTCTTAGAAGGCATTCACATTTTCGCATTATCAAGAGTGATTTTTCCCGAGCATCATGTCATCCTCCTCCATTAGCTTCCCTGGTGCTTGAATCACGCAAGAGAAGGAAAAAAAATACGCTATTGTCATGGAAAATGATTAAATTCGACCTAATTACTTTATACAAATGGAAAGTAGACAAAAGGAATCCTGATTAAATATCAAATCTCCTCCTTCGTACCATTGCTACTATCAAATGGTTAATTCATTAACTATAAACATTTTTAGTCTGGGAAAATCTTTAATAATAGAAGAAATCTGTTGTAGTGCACACTTGTATAATTTGCAAAAAGAATCGATCACTGACTAATTTTTGGTGTGTCGGTAAAATCATTTTATTAGTTGGTGTTTTACCAACCACACCTGTATCATGATGCCAGCAGAAGAGATGGATGAAAACAATCACTGTAGCCAGAGTCCTCGACTTGATCTTTTCCGAGCTCACTCGAAACCCCTTCCCGCATCCTTAGTGAAGAGTCTGCTGTCACCAGAGACGATTCCAGCAGCAAACTTGATTGAGAGGAGAACTTCACGGTGTCATTCACTGTACCTCTTGGAGATGGCCCATGTATAGAGGGCTTCACCAGATTCAAGTACCTTGTGCAACCCGTCCTTCAAAAGCCCCTTCGAGCAAGAATCGTGGATGAATAAGCTCTCAGAAATTTTACCACACAAAAAGACTTACGCGGTTTGTTCCTTCTTGCCATGCTTCTTTGAAGCATTATCAGCCACCAGAGGAGCTGATTGGACTTCTCTGGATGTGACCGCGAAGAACAACATTGCTGTACATGCTGTTTTCAAATTCGATCTCCTCTGTCTTCTCAACTTCGACGTTACGGGTGGCACACACTTGGACTTGGAATCTTAACCGTCAAATACACCATTTCCAACATAATGAATACAAAGCACCATGCACACAACTGAAAGGTCTTTACCATTGAAGCACTGCAGAGAACATTGAACTTTTGATGCATTAATGTCTGGTAAATGCGCACTCAAATAATCAATTTTTGTAAAAGGCGTTCTAAGGACAAACAAAGAGCCTGCACAAGGTAATCTGTAAGTATTTGTTAGTTGCTTACAACTATAAATTGGCAAATATACTAGAACCATGAGCAATGACAATATACCTTTAGAAGAATGCTGCATTGAACTTGTGCCCTAGATACTGTAAACACATCAAAGAGGTCTGGCTTGAAGGTTATCAATTGATAGGCAGATCTTGATGAATTGAGTGCGTGAAAGGAAATCTGGAGGTCAAATACGAATATCAGAATCTTAATCTGATATATACAAGTAAGAAGAAAAACCAGGAAAGCACTAGCAAGACAGAATAGCAGCCCCCCATGGAAGGTTATCCATAGGGCTTTTCTCTCCTACGGTTTCACCATTATGACATTTTTCCACCAGTACCGCCGATAGTTCTCCTGGCTGCAGCAATGATTTGCCTTAGTCTTTGGATATAATGACTTTGAATTACCCTATCGACTGTATTAGATCCTTTTAGTCACTTCAGATTCATGCACGTCAAGTTGTAATCGTCGTCAGCAGGGGCCAAATTCCGACCTAGTTAACAAATTTCTGCCTCAATCCACCATCGAAAGCTCCACGCACTTGGCAATCGGTGCAAGGGCTCTCGGATTCCTCAATCGGATGAAGCTGAAGAATAATGACGATCGACATGGATTTCAGTGGCGACATGCCGGAGCTGGGGGGGAGAGAGACGAAGGAGAAGAAGAAGAAGAAATGAAATGACTGACCTTGCAAGGAGAAAGCTTCGGTCGTTTCCGAGGCACGCGGGAGAGGCAAGAGTGATGGAGAGAGCCAAGGTCTTCAAGGCGTTGCCGATGGAAGAGGAAGATTGTTGCATCGCTGAATGCCCTTTTTTTTAAGAGTTTGGACGCCTCGATTCCCGGAGCTCTGCGATTTCCGGAACTTCATCCGAGATTGAAACCCTCCCAAAAAAAAACTATTTCCTTGAATATTCGAAATCCGACCGAAGTGGAAGATTGGGCGAGATAATAATCATAAGTCCATCGGCGGAATATGTTTCTTTCCGCACTCCCGGAACTTCATCGAGCTTCCAGCGCTTGTCAACGACCGCAGATACCAGGTTATGGAAGCACGAGAGGTCTGGTAATGTTCTAACGGATGGGCACCCCGCCAACTCTAAATATCTCAAGTTTTTCAATCTCTCGAGTCCTTCAATTTCGACTAAATTTTGGCATCCACGAAAATCTAACCGCCGTACATATGTTAATTGCGAAATGTCTAGTCTTATAAGGGACTCACAGGCCCATACAAATAGCTCTTCCAAGTTTATCAATTTTTCAAGGCCTTGAACTTGATCATCATTCAACATTGGACCATTTGACCATAAACGCAAGCTTCTCAAAGATTTTAGATGTTCAAGGCTATCAAGGTTGGACAACTTCCCACATTGATTTACTTCAAGTGTTGCCAAGGATTTTAATCCCTCTAGACCCTCGATCTTTGTCAGCCCTAAGCACCATCCAAGATATAAGGTTGACAAGAATTCCAAATTTGACAAACTCGGAAACTCTTTCAAATTACAACAATCTAAGACATGAAGTGTCAATAGTCTTGAGGGAAGCTCCGGCATGGATTCCAACAATGGGCAATAATTAACGATGAGCTCTTTCAGGTGGATTAAATGAGATATTTGAGGAAATGTGCGATGCTGACAGGTGACTTTCAAAACTGTTAAAGAGGCAGGAAGCTCCGATAGTGATTGAAGCTTCCAGCAGCGGTCTACTTCCAGTTTCTCAAGGCGAGAAAGCTTATCGAATGTACCATGGAAGCCAAAAACATTTGTAAATCTTAATTTAAGGATCTTCAGCGAAGCCAACCCATCTATATGAATTTCCCCTTCCAAATTCTTGCAATTTGTGGCATCTAACTCTTCAAGGTTGCCCAACTTGCTAATAGTACTAGGTAAATTACTCAATTTGTTCCAATTATGAATATCCAAAAATTTCAAATTTTTCAAATCCCCAATGGATTTAGGTAATTCGCAAATGGATGAGTCACTCCTCTCCAAAGAATCCCCATGGTCATTATATGACAAGCGCTCCAATTTCACAAGAGAGCCAATACTCTCTGGAAGTTTACATAACCTGGGGCAATGATTCAAGTCAAGTGTCAACAAATTTACCAAATGGCTTATTGAATCAGGAAGCCCAACCAATGATTCGCAATTAGCAGTAGAAAGCACCTCCAACTTCTTTAGAGAACCTATACATGGAGGAATTTCCACTAGAGTAGTCCTGCTTATGTAAAGTTCCTTCAGTTTTTCCAACTCACCCATTTCTTGTGGTAGCTCTTGGAGTTTGCAACATTCTTGCAAGTCCAAAAAAACGAGGCCCTTGGCTGCTCCAATAGAAGGGTGAATTTGCTTCAAATTCCTACATTTCTTAAGCTGAAATATCTCTAAATTTGGGAAGGTTGACAGATCTGGAGTAACTTCTAAACATTTGCTATAGCTAATATTTAGAACTTTCAACTGATTCGCCATCTGCCAAAACAAAATGATTGATAAATTTTTGCTAGGAATAAGTCATTAGAAACAAAAGACAAA
Source organism: Corymbia maculata (assembly GCA_014182735.1). NCBI lineage: Eukaryota > Viridiplantae > Streptophyta > Magnoliopsida > Myrtales > Myrtaceae > Corymbia > Corymbia maculata. The sequence goes on from CM024685.1 coordinate 29,245,153, forward strand.
ACAGGATGATCCTCTTCTGACCTTAAGATGGCTCCATCCTTCCCAAAGCTCTGAAATGTCACTTCTTGATAAATCAAGTATGAGTAATTTCTCCAAATGAAAATTGGTGGTCGTGGATGCATTAGTTGGCATCCACACAAGCCACCGTAACTCAGGAAGCAAGCTTATGGAATCTCCTATCAGATTTGCGCCACACATTGCAAGGAACCTTAAGTTCGTCAGTGTCTCAAATTGTTCAGTTCTGAATTCCCTCTTCGTCTGGCCTTCCTCAAGACAGAGGGCTTGAACGCGATCTTTTTCAATTTCCTTCACAAATGTTGCATCAAATCAGCAAACAGTCAACTCATATATATCATCTTGCCTTCATTCTATAGCGATGACATTGACGCTTAGGTCAAACCACATTTTTATTAAATATGCGATTATTCATATTTTATGAAATTATTCCCTTCTTTTTGCTTATGCAATTTGCTCCTCTTTCTTTTTCCTTCTTTTATCCGATTGGAAGATCAGTGCAATAGGTCAATTCAAGGGGGAAAACACACAATACTGACACCAAGTGCACAAATAACCACTAAGTAGAAGGAATTTTATTGTTTAAACCTTAAGTTTTCTTCTTCTTCTTTTCCAACTCAATGGAAATGTTTACCATGTCCAAATGCTAAGCAAGACACTTCCTAATCATATCAAGAAAAAAATATAAAGAAAGCAATTTCAGCCGTTGAGATCTAACAATTCATTCCAATCAAGAAAATTCATGTTCAAAAGAGAGTAAAAGAATGAGGTAACAATTACCTTTTTTCTCTCAAGTACTGTCATGGCATCCTCGAGCACCCACAACCTACTTCGATTTATTGGCGCATTGTAATCTTCTTGACAAACAAGTTTCCTACCAAGATCTCTTAGTAGGTCATGCATTTTCAACTCTCCATGATCTCCAATTTTTATTAGTGACATAGACCTCAATGTTTCAATCCCCAACTTTGGAGAAAAATTACAGACATCCCACATATAGTATGCATATCTTAAATTTGCTCCAATGAGGAAGCAAGCAATATCCAAAAATATTTGCTGTTCATCATTGTTTAATGCATCGTAACTTATTTTCAGCCTCTCTTGCACTTTCTCACGTGGCACAACCTTTAACTTCTTTAAGGCATCTTGCCAAAATTCTTGGTCCTTCCCATGCAGAAACGAACCTACAATCTTGAGAGCTAATGGAAGCCCTCCGGCAGTGGACACAACATCACGAGAGAGAGAGTCAAATTCCCACGGAGGAGAATCCTTCTTAAAGGCATGTCTACTAAACAAGATCAAGGACTTGTCACCAGCCATTTCTTTGAGTTCAAACTTACATTCCACCCCAGCTTCATCAAGAACAGAGCTTATTCTTGTGGTGATTATTATTTTACTTCCCTTCCCAAACCAATCGTGTTTCCCAACCAAAGCTTTGATCTGAATGTTATCATCCACATCATCTAGAAGAACTAGGACTTTCTTATTTATAAATCTAGATTCCAAGATTCTAATTCCTTCATCCATATTAGGCACTTGATGTTTCTCTTTCAAATCAGATATAAATTGATTTTGCAAATTAAAAATGCCATTGCGTTTCGAGGATTCTTGAATATCAGCAAGAAAACTACGATATTGAAATTGGTTAGAGAGTTTATTGTGGACGGCCTTGGCTAAAGTTGTCTTACCGATTCCCCCCATTCCATAAATACCAACAATTTGGGTAGCACCAGGGTTATCATCCAACAATCTCAAAATATGCTCCACGGCATCATCAATTCCAACAAGTTGATCGGTAACAACTAGCTGAAAGGCGTTCTTTTTCTCGCTCAAAACTTTTCTAACGACTCTGTCCACCAGCTCTCCCTCGAGGCTGTTTACAAAGCATTCGAGCTAAAATGCATTAGAAGAGCAATCATATCCTATTATATCTCATTATTACAACACTACAGCACGTAAGAGTGAAAAACAAAAAGCAAGCACAAGTAGAGAAACACACAAATGTATAGCCTCCTCTTTAAGTAATATCTCGATGCAAGAAAGCAAACAAGGTTTCGATGAAAAATGAAATACCCGTCAGCAATTTTCTTCGATTCGAATCCCGTTAGGGAAGCCACTTCCTGGAGTGCTCCTTTCCATTTCCCTACCTCTTCCTCCGAATACCTCCTCCTTAAATGAGAGAGAGACTTTTCAAAGCTCCCTTTTTGGTGTCGCACGCGGCTCGGCTCAATCTGGTAAAATATGGGCAAGACAACGTGCCCGACACTCTTCATGCGCTCCAGCATCTGCACGAGCTCTCGAAGGCACCATACGCTCGAAGCGTAGTTCCGAGAGAGAATTGGTATCGATATCTTACTGTTCTTAATGGCCTGGAAAAGGTTGGCGTCGATCTTCTCGCCTTTGTGAAGCTCGTCGTTGTCTCTAAACACACGGATTCCAACATCCATGAGGCGTCTGTAGAGGTGATCCACGAAGGTATTGCGAGTATCATCGCCACGGAAACTCAAGAACACATCATAGCTGTCACTTCCCGCCGAAACAGCGGACGAACTAGAAGCGGCGGACGAACCAGACGCCTCGGTATCTTCTGCTTTTCGACATGGGCTCTTCTTGTTGATTTTGACAAAATTGCGTGCGAGCACATACAAAAGAACCGACGCAACCAACACTGTGAAAGAACACCCAAGCACTAGATCACGGTTCATTTTTACTCCTCCAATAACTCACCAACCGAGTTCACTCTGTAAATACGAAAGAACAAAATATGCCTATATATATTCGGGTAGTCCGCCACGATGAACCAGGAGGGAAATTATTAGAGCACCACAACAAGATAACCTCAGTAATCGACCAAAGAAAAAAAAAGACTCTAGGCGAGAAGTACAATTATTGGAGCACGCAGACTAGTACAGTAACTAGAGCCCACGGTGGCTCCTTATTGATTGATGACTCTCCATCGCTGTCAGTTAAAGAGTGTACATATCTTTGAACTAGGGCATTCCCTTTGCAAACTGAGTTACAGCTGTCTGCTCCGAGTTCTTCCAGTCTCGGCTGGAGAAAATAGGAGGTTTTCTCGAATTGTCATGTCATCGTCGTCTCTCGCTATTAAAAGTGGGGTCCCTTGCTACTGTCGTTGCTTTCTCTCCTCTCGCTTTCGTTTTCTTCCTCTTAGCAGTAAGGCTCTTGGTCACCCGCGCCGGGAGAAGGGGGAGGTCAGCCGGGACGAAATGTATTCTCCAAGGTACAGAGTAAATAAGTCACCGACCGCCTTCAAGAATTCACCTATATTTTAAGCAAATGCAACAAACATCCTTTCCCAAATTAACGTTTGAACGATTTCGAGCCGCACCCATAAGACTAAAACCTCAATTTCATGGCAAAGTTAGCAACTTTAGGGTGCCGCTAGGCTAACAGTCAGTGACAGTGAACTTTTCCAGCCATATAATCCCAAATTCAGCATGAGGAGCGACCAAAAGGTCAGATTTGGTTTTTTTGTCTTATTTTTGTTAATTTTTTTCTTGCTTAAAAATTTAGTTTAGGTCATGCAGAATCATTTTGCAATGCTCTTTTAAATGGAAAAAAAGAAAGAAAAGAATTCAGACGCATCTTAGAAGTGTCAAAATAGGATATACAACCATTTTTTGACTTATATGTTTGAAGTCGAATTATAAATTGATTGTTAGACATTTGAACGGTTTGCTGAAAATATCCAATCAAAGTGGATGATGAACCACTTAAAAGTTGAGGATCATAGCGTTCCCCTGACGTCTCTCTCTCTTGACCGCGTGCATGACACGTAAGATGGTATGAAACGGCTATCACGTGCTGTGGAAGATGGAAATGATTCTCAGAACTGTGGGCCCCACTATAAAATATCTCCAAGAATCCCTCCTAAAATCGTACGTTCGCGGCCCTTATCTCTTCGCTTTCACTTTTAAATTTTCTAACATAATAGATATATCGTTTAATATAAAAAAATTACGAAAATAAATTTTCGTGTTACTTTAGACTCTACTACAGTGCTCGAGGGTTGTTTTTCCCAAAAATATCCTTATGATTTAGTGGAAACATTTCGATGACAAAAATTCTAAAAACATAAGAAAATTTGAGCACGATAGATAAAATCCACGGTTGTGCAATTCGTACCAAACACTGCTTAACTGAATCTTCACCTCTATCCGGCACCTCAAATTGAGTAGGCAAAAGATTTTTAATGCTTGATTATAATGTTACTCGATATATTTGGACAAGATTAAGCCTCACAAGCATCTACAAATAAAAACCATACATTAGTGACAAGATATATATTTCTCAAACAAACAATTGAGATCGATGTCCTAATATTTTGTTAAAATGATCAATTACAGCATAGCATGTTCATTATCTAGTAAATAACGCAGTCCAATCCATAGCAAGTTTACACATTCATTACATAACAAGTTTGTAGACTTCAAGATAAAAAGACGAATAAAACAATCTTTCAGAAAATTCACTACCGAAAGAAAAGATTCACAGCACCAAAAAATAAAAAAGCAAATAAGATGAAGGTGGAACACGGAGAAGGGAAAACAGACGAAAGAATTTCCATGTTTTCTTGAAGAAATTTACTTCATTTCTGAACGTCTTTCAGGGTTTAGACGCCTCAATTCCTGGAGCTTTGTAATCACCACAAGTTCACGCGAGATTGACCCCCATCAGTTCATTGAATCTTCGAAATTCAACAGATGTGGACAATGTGCTGAGGCTCGGAGTCGAATCCCTCATTTGTACACTTCTGTGACTTCGTCGAGTCCCTGAACATCACCAAACTTCGAGCACCCTTTAATGTTCAGAGGGTGAACTTCTAAAGGAAGCAAATGTCATGTTAAGGATGTCGTCAACGTCATCTCTCTTGTCAGGGAAGCTGCTTTGCTTGCCGGAAGATACCTCCACAAGCCTTGAAACTCTGTCCTCATTCAATGGTCATAGCAACTCGGATCCCTTCACCTCACTTCATGATCACCCCTTTCTTCTTCAACTTTGTTTTCTTCGTGCTGTTTGTCTTTGTCTGATCTCATTCTGTTGCCACAAAAAGAAAAGAGAGATTGTAAGGTGCCTCTGTTTTCCTTTCCTGTAGAATTGGAAGAGTAATGGAAACTGACATTGGACTTAGATTATAATTGCAGAAACAACAACATAAAGTGGCCATAGAGTTCAAAACGCAAGATCCGCGTCAAATAATGGGAATTGAACATGCTACTCTGTACCTCTATACTTAATTAACTCTAACAATATCATGACCAAGAAAGACATTGCAATCATTGACAAACAGCTTTTTGGACTTTAGTGTGCAACTGTCCTAGTTATCAAAATACGTTCTCTTTGGAACAAAAGAATTTCAAGCGGAAATCCTGAGACTCTGCATATGCGTCCTCTGTTTCTACTGTCAGTACGTTCAATCTTCCACATTAGGAATCACATAATCATGAATCATGGTTAATAATTTCCTCAAATTCATAAGGAAACTGTTGTCAAGTGTTAATCCTTCAACAAATCAGGAGTTGGATAAATATCATTCCAGAGTCTCAAGCTGCCTCAACTGTCAAGCAGTGATTATAACTAGCAACCTTCATAAACTGCATCAATTCAAACAGCTGCTTCGAGAACTGAAAAACTATCCTAAGAAAGGCTTTTAACAGCTCCAACAATTTGGTGCAACATCATGAGATCAATTTGTCATCCACTCAATCAATTGCTACCAAATCTTCCATAGGAGTCTTGACACCAAAACTCTCACGAAGCAAGAACAATGTCCAGCTCTGCGCTCATTCCGGTGCCAAAACAAACAGTCCATTTACACAATCACCTCATTCTTAATCTCACAACAGAAGTACCACCACATATGGTTCTCTTTGCTTTACATGTCCCAGATTAAAAAGATATCATTTCTTTCATCGTACATAGCATGCTATAGTATATGTTGCTGTTTCGAATGTCCAGAATAAGCATCGGTGGAAAAAAATACACATGGATAGCGTATCAATTCTAATGCTTGAATGACCACACGTAAAATCTGAAGCTAATTTTTCCAGAGGGGATAAATTTGATCGATATTTTGCCTGCAGTCAAATTGGACTCGTAAATCTCATCAAGAATCCAAAATGGCCAGGGAATCTTGTGAAGAGAATATAGCAGTGTATCAAAAAGATGTTAATGACTTACCATGAAAAGAATTCTTAAGGGATTGAGATAACTAAAGTCAAGGGGTTTCCTTGAAGAGTACAACATGGCTTATTTGAGGCAAACTGTCCTTCCATTTGAGCATCCTCATGGATAGATGTAATCGAAAGTATCTGTGTATGCGAAAAAAACATAACCAAATAGATGTCAAGGGAGGAAGCGAATCATCTTCAAACTCAGTACTTTGAGAAATTTACAGCTCAGATTTGCAATTGATAGTCATTGATAGGTTATCTAGATTCAGCAATCTCACTTGATGCCTATGACATGTAAGGTTGTTAGAAGGCATTGCCATGACATTGATGATTTTTCCCAAGCATCATGTCATCCTCCTCCATTAGCTTCCCTGGTGCACGAATCACGTAAGAGAAGTAAAAAAAACAATACGCTGTTGTCATGGAGAACTGATTAAATTCGACCTAATTATTTTAATGCAAAGGGAAAGGAGACAAAGGGAAAAAAAATAATCCCGATTAAAATATCAAACCTCCCCCTTTGTTACGTCGCTAATATCAAATTTCTGCCTCGATCCACCGCGGAAAGCTCCACGCACTCGGCAATCGGTGCGAGGGCTCTCAGAGTCCTCAATCGGATGAAGCTGAGGAATAATGACGATCGACCTGGGGAGAGAGATGAAGGAGAAGAAGAAGAAGAAGAAGAAGAAGCTTGAATGGAAAGAATGAAATGACTGACCTGGCAAGGAGAAAGCTTCGGTCGTTTCCGACGCACGCGGGAGAGGCAAGAGTGATGGAGAGAGCCAAGGTCTTCAAGGCGTTGCCGATGTGGAAGAGGAAGATTGTTGCATCGCTGAATGCCCTTTTTTTTAAGAGTTTGGACGCCTCGATTCCCGGAGCTCTGCTATTTCCGGAACTTCATCCGAGATTGAAACAACCCCCCCGGCGCCGAAAATTTATTTTTTTAATTTTTTCCTTGAATCTTCGATATTCGACGGAAGTCGAAGATTGGGCGGGGAAATACACATACCTCCTCCGCCGTAATATGCGGCTTTACAAACTCCCGGAACATCAGCGAGGTTCGAGCGTTCGTCAACCCAAACAGATGCCAGGTTATGGAAGCACGAGAGGTCTGGTAATGTTCTAACGGATGGGCACCCCGCCAAATTTAAATGTGTCAAGTTTTTCAATCTCTCAATACCTTCAATTTTGACTAGATTTTGGCATCCACCAAAATCTATCCACCGTAGATGTGTTAATTGCGAAACGTCCGATCTTACAAGGGCCTCACACACCTGTACATCTAGGGTTTCCAAGTTTTTCAATCTCTCAATACCTTCAATTTCGACTAGATTTTGGCATCCACAAAAAACTAACCGTTGTAGATGTGTTAATTGCGAAACGTCCGGTCTTACAAGGGACTCACAGTACTTTACATGTAGCTTTTCCAAGTTTTTCAATTTTTCAAGGCCTTGAACTTTATCATCATTCAATATTGGACCATTTGACACTAAATACAAGCCTCTCAAAGATTCTAGATGTTCAAGGCTGTCAAGGTTGGACAACTTCCCGCATCCATTTACTTCAAGTGATGCCAAGGATTTTAATCCCTCTAAACCCTCAATCTTTGTCAGCTCCCCGCAGCATTTAAGAAATAAGTATGACAAAAATTCCAATCTTGACAAACTCGGAAACTCTCTCAACCCACCACAAAATAAGACATGAAGTCTCAATAGTCCTGAGGGAAGCTCCGGCATGGATTCCAACAATGGGCAATCCGTAACATCGAGCACTTTCAAGTGGATTAAATGAGAAAGTCGAGGAAATGTGCGATGCTGACCAGTGACTTTCAAAACTGTTAAAGAGGCGGGAAGCTCCGACAACGATCGAAGCATCCGACAGCCGTCTACTTTAAGTTCCTCGAGGCGAGAAAGCTTATCGAATGTACCATGGAAGTCAAAAACACTTGTACAACTTAATTTAAGGATCTTCAGCGAAGCCAACCCATCTATATGAATTTCTCCTTTCAAATTCTCGCAACATGTGGCATCTAACTCTTCAAGGTTGCCCAACTTGCTGATAGTACTGGGTAAATTACTCAATTTTCTCCTATAATTAATATGCAAAAATTTCAAAAATTTCAAATCCCCAATGGATTTAGGTAATTTGCAAATGGATAAGTCACTCCTCTCCCTAGAATCCCAATGGTCATTACATGACAAGCGCTCCAATTTCACAAGAGAGCCAATACTCTCTGGAAGTTTACATAACCTGGGGCAACGATTCAAGTCAAGTGTCAACAAATTTACCAAATGGCTTATTGAATCAGGAAGCCCAACCAATGATTTGCAAGAAGCTGCAAAAAGCACCTCTAGCTTCTTCAAAGAACCTATCCAAGGAGGAATTTCCACTATAGCAGTCTCATTTATGTAAAGTTCCTTCAGTTCTTCCAACTCATCTATTTCTTGGGGTAGCTCTCGGAGTAAAGAACATTCTTGCAAGTCCAAAAAATCGAGGCCCTTAGCTGCTCCAATAGAAGGGTGAATTTGCTTCAGATTCCTACATGCCTTAAGTTGAAATATCTATAAATTTGGGAAGGCTGATAGATCCGGAGTAACTTCTAAACAATCGCTATAACTAAGATTTAGAACTTTCAATTGATTCGCCATCTGCCAAAACAAAATGATAGATAAATTTTCACTAAGTCATTAGAAATAAAAGACAAAACAAGATGATCTCATTCTGACCTTAAGATGACTCCAACCTTCCCAATGCTGTGAAATGATACTACTGGATAAATCGAGTATGACTAAATTCTTCAAACAAAAACTAGTGGCCATGAATGCAGGACATCCCTTCCACGTGAGCCATCGTAACTCAGGAAGTAAGTTTCTAGAATCTCCAATCAATTTTGCACCACCCATTATAAGGAATCTTAAGTTTGATAGCATCTCGAATTGTTCAGTTGTGAATTCCCTCTTTGAATCCCGGAAATAAATAACTTCCCCCGTTGAGTATTTGTCAAGACAGAGGGCCTGAACGCGATCCTTTTGAATTCCCTTCACAGATGTTGTTGCATCGAATTAGCAAACAGTGGACTCATACATATCACTTTGCCTTCATTCTATAGTGGTGATGTCGACGCTCAGGTCAGACCACATTTTTATCATATATATGATTATTTATTTTTCTATGGTAAAATAATTCCCTTCTTTTGCTTATGCTATTTGCTCCTTTTTCCATTTCCTTCTTTTATCCGATTAGAGTATCAGCTCAATGGGACAATAGGTCATAAGGGGAAAAACATAATACTAACACCAAAGGCACAAGTGACCACTAATTAGCTGAGAGTTTATCGTTTAAAATTAAAGTTTTCTTCTTCCTTTTTTTCCAACTCAATAGAAATGTCCACCATGTATAGATGCTAGGCACATCACTTCCTAATCATATCAAGGAAATAATATAAAGAGAGTAATATCTATTGTGAGGTCTAACAATTCGTTCCAATCAAGACAATTCGTGTCAAGAGAGTAAAAGAACGATAGAGGTAACAATTACCTTATTTCTCTCAAGTACTTTCATGGCTTCCTTTGCCTCCCATAACCTACTTCGATTCATAGGCACTTTGTAATCTTCTTGTTGAACAATTTCTCTACCAAGGTCTCTCAGTTGATCATGCATTTGCACCTTTCCATCCTCTCCAATTTTTATTAGTGACATAAAACTCAATGTCTCAATTCCCATCCACGGATAATAATCACATGCATCCCACATGCAGGAAGCATATCTTAAATCCTCTCCAATGAAAAAACAAGCAATATCCAAAAATATTTGCTTTTCCTCATCGTTTAATGCATTGTAACTTATCATCAGTTTCTCTCGCACTTTCTCATGTGGTACTTTTTGCAACTTCTTTAAGGCATCTTGCCAAAATTTTTGGTTCCGCCTGCACAGAAACGAACCTATAACCTCGAGAGCTAAGGGAAGCCCTCCGGTAGTAGACACAATAGCACGAGAGAGAGAATCAAATTCACAAGGAGGAGAGTCCATAAAAAAGGCATGTCTACTAAACAAGATCAAAGACTCATCCTTAGCTAGTCCCTTGAGTTCGTACGTATTATTCACCCCAACTTTATCAAGAACATGCTTTCTTCTCGTGGTAATAATTATCTTACTTCCCATCCCAAACCAATCAAAATTTCCAACCAAATCTTTGATCTGAACATCATCATCCACATCATCTAGAAGAACTAGGACTTTCTTATGTTTAAATCTAGATTGCAAGATCCTGATTCCTTCATCCTTATTATACACTCGATCTTCCTCTCTCAGACCATGTATTAATTGTTCTTGCAAATATGGAATGCCATGGAGTTGCGAGGATTCGCGAATATCTGCAATAAAACTACGATGCTGAAATTGGTCGGAGAGCATATTGTGGATGACCTTGGCTAAAGTTGTTTTACCGATGCTCCCCATTCCATAAATACCAACAGTTTGGGTAGCCTCAAGGTTATCATCCAGCAATCTCAAAATATCCTCCACGGCATTATCAATTCCAACAAGTTTTTCGGTAACAACAAGCTGAAAGGCCTTCTTTAACTCACACAAAACTTTCTTGACGACCATTTTCACCAGATCTCCTTCGTGGCTGTTTACAAAACATTCGAGTCAAAAATGATTAGGAGAACAATTATCTAATTATCACAACACTGCAGCATATAAGAGTGAAAAAAAAAAAAAGCAAGCTCAAGTTGAGAAACAGACGAATGTATAGCCTCCTCTACAAGCAAGATCCAGTTTAAAGAAAGTAAACAAGGCTTCGATGGAAAATGAAATACCCGTTAGCAGTTTTCTCCGACTCCCATCCCTTTAGGGAAGTCACTTCTTGAAGTGCTTCTTTCCATTTGGCAACATTTTCTTCCAAATACTTCTCCCTTAAATTGGAGAACATCTTTCCAAAGCTCCCTTTTTGGTGCTGCACATCGTTCGGTTCAACCCGGTAAAATATGGGCAAGATGACTTGCCCCATGCTCTTCATGCACTTTGTCATCTCAACGAGCTCTTGAAGGCACCATTTGCTTGAAGCGTAGTTCGGAGAGAGAATTGAGATCGAGATCTTACTATTCTTAATGGCCTGGAGAAGGTTGGTGCCGATCTCCTCACCTTCGTGAAGCTCATTGTTGTCTCTGAACACATGGATTCCAGCATCGACGAGGCCGTTGTAGAGGTGATCCGCAAAGGTTTTGCGAGTATCCTCACCGCTGAAGCTCAAGAACACATCGTAGCTGTCAGTTTCCGCTAAAGCGGTGGACGAACTAGACACGCCGGTATCATCAGCTTTTCGACGCGTGCTCTTCTTGTTGCTTTCGACACAGTTGCATTCGAGCCCTGGACGACGTTTCATTTTTACTCCTTCGATGATTCTTGAACCGATCTCTCCGTTGATATCAAAGAACGAAATGCCTCTATTCGGGTTGCCCAACAAGAAAGACCGTGCAGAGGTAGAGGTTTTCGTGCTTTACGCTACAGGATGAAGATGCCCAAGGATCGGGAGGGAACAAGTAGGCAAATTAACAGAGAATGACTGGGATTTAGTCGTCGCGTGTGAATTGGGCGTCCTCGTAAAATTGCAGCGTACGTGGGATTGAGCTGTCGATGGGGCCCACCGTTTTACACTGACTGGTACAATTTTTTCACTCGTACTGTAGTTGTGATACATGGTGGAGCTTTACATTTTTAAACTAGACGTGCGGGCCTTGAATGAATGATCCGTGTCAAAGGGGTGATACTTGATACACGAATGATAACATTTATAATTAGAAATTAATTTTAAGAAAAAAATAAATTTTTTTACTTTTATTTTTGGATGAATTTCTGAAAAAAATATGTTTAATAATGACACAAAATTTATATTCTTAGAATAAAAATTCGTTTGATAATGAAAAAAAATTTCATTTTCAAAATAGCGGAAGCAATAGCCACCGACCGGTGGCCAGTGGGTAGGGGTGGCGGTGACTGCTGGATGGCAAGAAATTCCTTCAAGTGAGAAATAAATAAAAAAAGAGAAACAATTTTTTATTTATATTCTAGCAATAAAAAAGTAAAAAAAATTATTTCTAATTTTTATTCCTAACCTATTTTTAGAATATAAATATGATATAGAAATAGAAAAATGAAATTATTTTACCAAACATATTTCTTTTCCAGAAACAAGTCTGGAATATAAATAAAATAGTTACCATGCGTTGCCTTGATGTAGTGATGGCATGAAGTATTGAGCTCATAATTATGGTCACTATTGAATTTGTCGGTACTTTTCATAATACATGGTATCTATCATGTCTATATGACATTTATGTAGAGTGAAGATTTTTGGTAATCATATAAAGCTGGAATTTTTTGCGATTTAGACTTCAAGAATGGGGAAAGTATAATGATTTCTTTGTAAACTAGGAAAATTACTCAACTATTTTGGATGGCTTTGAACTCCAAATGGTCACTCAACTATCAATATGGTAGGCTCTTATTAGTGTTATGGTAGAGATAACAAGCATTGATTTTTTGTTTCTATGGAATGAGGAGCTTATTGAGCAAACAGGCACTTGCAATGTTTATTAAGTTGTTAATTCTGCATGAATCCTAGGAAGGTCTGAGAATGGACCGAGACAGAGACCTTTCGTGCGTAAAGAAATTATCTTTCTTTTGCCTTTTGTTTATGTTATTATCTCTGTAAATTACAATCCTTTGTGGTCCCAACGTTAATATTAGTATTTAAAAGGAAGGAAAAAGAAAGAAATAAACTTAAAGATGACACTACAATAGCCTATAGACCAATGCTATGCACAAGAAAAGGACCGTGAAATACATTACAGGAAATAATTATTGCGGAAGTGTACGTAAAGACATTTTCATTATATCAAAAGTAATTATACATCCCTTGGACCAAAAGGGAAAAAAATTAAATTGGATTGAAGTGTACTTGATCATCATGCCGTATGCTCACCCTCTTGCTCTTTGATAGAATTGCGTACGAACATAGAGAAAAGAGAGAAAAGAATCAACCCAACCAACACTGCAAAAGAATGACCAAGCACTGGATCACGTTTCATTTTTACTCCTTCAAATAACTCACCAACCGAGTCATTCTGTTAATACGAAAGAACAAGACATGCCTATCTATATTCAGGTTGCCCCAGCTAGACGAATCAGTAGAAAAACGCAGAGCACGACAAGATGGTCTCCTTAATGCAAAAGAATACAATTATTGGAGCACGCGGATCAGTACTATTATTAGGGCAAGCAGAGGCTTTTGTTTACTGATGATCCTCTTCATCACTGTCACTTCCAGACCGTAGAACACCTTTTGACTAGCGCGTTCGCTTTGCAAAGTGAGTACCATCTGTTCTTGTCCGATTCTTCTAGGCCCGGCCGGAGCAAATATGAGGTAAGTCCCGAATTGTCATGTCAACGTGGTCCCACGCTATTCCATTTCTTCTTCGGCTCCTGTCGTTACTCTCTCTCTCTCTCTCTCTCTCTCTCCTTCCTCGCACTTCCGTTCGTCTTCTTCCTCTTCGTTGTTGAAGCTCATGGTCATGGAGAAGGGGCTCAAACATGGACAAAGTGTGCATTCCACGATACAGAGTAAATCGTTCAGATTTCACCTATATTTTAAGCAAATGCAACAAACGTCCTTTCCCAAATTGACCTTTGAACATTTTCATCTGCACCCATAAGACCAGAGTCTCAATTTCATGGCAAAGCCAGCAACTTTAGGGTGCCTCTAGGCTTAACAGTTATCCAGCCGTGCATCCCAAATTCAGCGAGAGGGGCAACTAAAAGGTCAGGTCTATTGGTCTAATTTTAGCTGATTTTTTCCGCTTAAAAATTTAGTTACCCAAAAAAAGAAACTCCAACACACTTGCAGTTGTTAAAATTGGTTATACGGCCATTTTTTTTACTCATATGTTTGAGGTTAGGTTACAAATGGATTATCATACATTTGAAGGATTAGGTGAAAATGGATTTAAAATATGAGTTAATATTATGAAAAATCTCAAAGTAGTATATATATGATAAATTTATCATAAACTAATTTTTTTTACTATCAAAAACCCTAAATTGGTATATATGTGATAAAATTTGTCACAAACTAATATTTTGACCACTAAAACTCTAAACTAATATAATTATGACAAATTTACGCTACATTAGTTTCTGTTAAATTGAATTAATTCCTCAAAAAATTACAAATCAATACACCTATGCCAAATGGAGGGTAAAACCCCAAATTGATTATCATCCAATTCAGTAATCTAATGATAAAATTTAACAAAAATTAACAGTGAGTAGATTTATCATGTGTGTATTAATTTGAAATTTTTAATGATTAATATATTATTTTAAATTAAAATTTAATATGAGTGTACCATTGGGTTTTTAAATAATATTAACCCTTAAAATAGTTAAGTCCAATTAGAGTGGGTCCAAAAAAATAAAAAGAAACTAGAGTGGATCATGACCCATTTGAAAGTTAAAGGTCAAAGCGCTCCCCTGCCATCTCTATCTCTCTCGGTCTCTGCCGTGTGCATGACCCATCACAGGGTGTGAAACGGCTGTCACGTGTTGTGGAAGATGAAAATAGTTCTCAGACATGTGGGCCCCACAATAAAATATCTCCGAAAAGCCCACGTTACTCGCGGCCCTTATCTCCGCGCTTTTGCTTTATAATTTTCTGCTATAATAGAAATATCATTTAATATAAAAAAAATTGTGAAAATAAACTTTCGGGTGACTTTAGACTCTACTACATATGTACCGGCTACACTTCAATTACAAAAACTCTAATAAAACACAGCGAAAGTTGAGCTTGATATCTAATTCACAATTGTGCAATTTGTACTAAACAATCATTAACTGAATTTTTAGCTCTATCCACTATCTCATATTGAATATGCCAAAGATGTTTAATGCTTGAGTGTCATGTTACTCGATATATTTGGACAAGATTAACCTTTGCAAGCTTCTACAAAATAAAAACCATACATTAATGACAAGATATACATTTTTCGAACAAACTATTGAGATTGATGTCTCAAATTTGAATGTGATTTATCTGGACTTAACTCAAAGTTAAAACCTATTCTATAATTTATGGATGGCCCACAATCGATTTACATTTAACCCAAAATCAAAGCCCGAGTCTATTTCACAATTTGTGAATGGCTTGAGCCGGACTTTCACTACCATCGTCACTCTCCAATTTATAATTTCACTCTAAGCTCCCTCACTAATTCAATGAGCCGATTCATGGACCCATCCAACCTTCAATGGCAACAATATAATGAGAAAAAAAGAAATGCTAAAAATGAATCTTGAGACGGGTTGAGTATGGGTCGAGTTGGCTACAGGTCTAGAAATTGCATTGCAATTAAATAAGTTAATTTGGTTCGGACTACTTGTGACTCAATCTAAGCCAACCCACCCGTTTGATTGGCCTAACACAACTCACGTAAATATTGCCCCTATAGAAGAACTCCCTCACTCAAAACATGGAATATTCACAATTAAATAATGATAATCAATCTTATCAGAATGATTATTTATAGCATAACATGTAACATCCTGAAATTCGAGTCCTTTTAGGGAGGAACGAGCATTAATTTCGTCAATGCATTGTTGGTTGATCTCACTCGAAACTGATCACTCCTGAGATACTAACCTTGAGGGGAAAGGCTAATGAGGACAGAACTCGTGCGACTAAAGAACTTGACTTGGGAAAACGACTAGACCGTGAGACTTGCGTAAGGACGATCCTGTAGATATGCAGGCCGATTTCAGGGACGACTAGAAGTCGATTCGCGGACAGAAATAATGGGACGACGGGTGATTCCGTCTATTGTTATCGAACCCGCGAATGGCCATATGTCGATCCTTGATAATCGTGTACTTTGAAATAAGAATCGATCATTCGCAATTTCATGTAGTCAAGGACGTCCATGTGTCGAGAAGTCTTGAATGTGAATTGGCACGAGTCGGTTACGCGTGAATCCTCAAAGCCACTGTCGGCCCCGAGCAAGCACCAAAATGGCATTCGGGCGAAATTGACATGACATGAGAATCCAATATTGGACTTCGAATTTTCGAGAATGTTCGAGAAGGACTTTTGGACGATGCTTCTTAGACAGTCGACACTGCCGGTTGAGCCGAGTATTTGGAAAAGGGATTTTCGGACCAAGAAAATGAGCCTACGAGGATGTGGGCCGGGCAAGAACAGTGTGGGCCTCACGCCCAAGGTGGGACAGCCACCATGGAAGGCCCGAGGCAAGCGAGTGAGCCCGTTGGGCCAAACCGACCCTTTACCCTTCCGAGCGTATTGTCTAAAACCGAGCCGATTCAAGCCCAATAAATTCCCGAGCCTGTTACTATTCATTTTTAAGCCCATTTCCTAGGCCCATCTTCCATTTTCAGCCCAAGGACAAATTAGGAAATGTGCAAGGTGGAAATGACCAAAATGCCCTTGGATATTTTTAAGAAAAGTCAAAAAGAAGAAAGAGAAGATGAGGTCATTGTTTGGCAAGTGGGGCAAGCATTGATGGCCTTTATAAGGCTTATCCTTCAGCCTTCACTTCACTCTCTCTCTCCTCTTCATCTTCTCCAAAACCGCACCACTTTTCTCCCTAGTTTTCCTTCCTTCCTTCAGTTTTTCAGTTCTGACCTTTCACCGAAAATCGAGTTGTTCATTGCCTTTCCGTTGGAATCTCGTCTCGTGCCACCCGCCGTTGTGTTCAGAAGAGAAATTCCGTTCAAATTGCGTTGGCCGATCGCCGGAAGGAGCTGCCGGTCAACCCGTATTCCGGCCGAAAGCCACCGCCGGCCTGACCGTTTTCTGACCGCCTGCTGCTGTTCTGTTTTGCTGTTTCGGCCATTTTCCTCCCTTTCCGACCCAATCTCCACCCATACCAGCCACAAGTGGTTCCCCCTCGACCCCCAGGTGCCGCCGATCGCTGGCCCGCCGCTCGCCGGAGCTCCGGGCAGCCCGTTCAACTCCGGTCAGCAACTTTCCTCCTGTGCAGTCAGTTTTTCAGTGTTGCAGTGGGTATTCCGAGTTTGCTGCTGTTGTTCCAGCCCCGGGACCGCCTTGGATCGTCGTGGTAGAGGTCCCCGGGTGTCGGGTTCGTCGCCGCCGCCGCGTTCGTGTCGCCGGCCCGCTTAACGGGTGAGTTTAGCTCCTAATCCCTATTTAGTGCCTAAACTTGCTTAGGGTTGGTTAGTTAGTGTTAATCTTGTTTTAAGGGGTTTAATTAAGTTGTATTAGCCCTAAAATAGGTGGTTAGATAGATGGTTAAGATTAGATTAGCTTAATTTTGCTTATTAAGCTTAATTGTGCTTAATTTGGGATTAATTGTGTTTATGTGATTAATTAAGCATGATTTGCTTTAATTGAATTGATTAATTATTTTAATTAATGTTTTGTTTAATTTCTGGATTAAATGTTTTAATTAATTGAATTTCGGAAAAAATCACTGTTCATAAATACTGTTCACAATTACTGTTCACGCTTTGTTCATACGAAGCTAATTTTTGTCCGAATTTGATGTGCTATTGATTGTTATGATTAATTGAAGTGCCGATTGTTAATTATACTCATGATTGATGATGAAATGCGTGATCGAGTGTTGGTTGGAAATTGAATTTTGGAAAATTGTCGAGTGAGATCGCATGACATATTGTGTGGATTATCTGAAATGGCATGTCGCATGAGCATGAGTGATATTTCATTCACGACAGAGCAAAGATATAAATGGATTGCTTGATGATGTGTTGCATGGTCACATTAAGAGGAAAGCCCGGCGTTGCCGGAAGGCCGCCAATCCCTATGGGGTTGTGCCGTGGCCAGTGGGTCGCCTGACTTCGGTCGGATGCCTGACAGGGAGGGGTTCTATGTGGGACCGCGGTACGGGGGCGGGTCCCGGGCCTCGTCGCAGCGGGACTGCGGTAGTGGGCGAGTCTTGTGCTCCTTCGGGAATGCCGTCTTGGGAGTGAGCCCTTGACGTCGCCGTGCCTCGAGGTAAAGAGGACGAAGCCGGTTTAGCGTAACCGCCAACCATAAGGTTGTGCCGTGGCCCAGGAGGAGGGGTCGTAATAATCGGAGCATGTGTGAGTGTGAGACATAAGAAAGTTGTGTGAGATGCTTTGATTATTCGTATGCTCTTAATGTCGTGATGATTTGTGGTACGCACGCATGAGTTGACAGTCGTGCAGGATGTGGCAATGGCCAGGTGAGATCGCTTGTGACGCGACTCGTATGTGATTGATGAATTGTGTCATCTAACGGCCATGTGCCTTGCTTGTATTGTATGAGATTGAACGTGCAGGGTATGGCATACTGGGTAAGGTTGCATGCGAATCGAATATTGCTATGTGGGTTGCCCTGTATGTTGTTGGCTGTTGTTTGGTTTTGGTTGTGGGTTGTTGGGTTGAGTGAGGGGTGGTTCTGGAGAGATACCCCGGGTTGAGTTGGCGTACTAACCGGGGTTTAGGGGGAAGAACTCACTGAGATTTTATCTCAACCTGTCGTGGTAAACATTTCCAGGTCTTTAGAATGGCGTACCTGCAATGGAGAATCCTGCCCCCACTTCTCCAGTGACCGACCCAACGGAGCTTGAGTCCGATGGGTCCGAGTGACCGTGGTGTTGAACCCGAGGGTTCTTTGTGTACTGTTGGATTAGCCTAGTTCTTTTGGTTTCGCTTAGAGGATGGATCGGCCCTTTTTGTTGGGCTTGTAATTTGGAAAACGATCCTCCATTGGTTAATCCAGTAAATTGAATAATTGAGTAGTTGCTGTTGTTCTCGTTGTTCATCCCTCTATCCCTGTTTGATTGTATGTTTGTCTGGGGATGGTTCGTCTTCCGCTTGCGCATAATCAAAGATAAAATGAATGGTCGTGGACGGGTTCTGGGACGTCGCTTTCAATCGACCAAGAGAAGGGGTTGTCGCGTGCTCGGGGTTCGGGGCGTGACATAACATGTTGATTATCTAGTGAATAATGTGGCCCAATCCAAATGTCTTATCTCATTAAATAATAAATGTGCCATCACTTTAATTAATAAGTAATCTGCTTTTCATGATATGTTTAAGATAATATTCTATTTGAAAAAATTATCTAAGAAACAAAACCATATCATTTACATAAAATTCCATAGAGTTGGCCAAGTTGGTCAGTTGGTAAAAAAATAGACATACTTACCTTAGAAATGTATTGTCGAATTTTGGTGTGTTTTTTGGATGAGTTTGAACGCATGTTGGTAACTTGATAACACTTTTATTTCGGTCAAATTCAAAACCTTATATGTTTACATTGCTCGAGGAGAAAAGTAAAGCAAGTTGAACTAGACTTTCTATCAAAAGAAAGAGAGAAAAAACTGGACTTTCCATTGA
This sequence comes from Corymbia maculata, assembly GCA_014182735.1. NCBI lineage: Eukaryota > Viridiplantae > Streptophyta > Magnoliopsida > Myrtales > Myrtaceae > Corymbia > Corymbia maculata. Next base: position 29,264,781 of record CM024685.1, read on the forward strand.
TAAAACGCAAATGAGAGGTAGTTTCTGGGGACGAGCCGCGCTCTAATAATTGACTCTTTGCACTTGTAAGTCCCCAGAAAATGACCGGATGCTGCTCGTATTGACTATTTGCACTTGTAGGGGCATCCCAAAAATGACCGGCATCTTGCTTTTTCCCCGATGGATGACTTTTAGAATCAGTGCTACGAACGCAAACATTTTTAATTTTGTATTTTGGGGCTGAATCAGAGGAGTGAGATCGGCCGAGCGAGCACTACGGCAGGCTCTTATTTAGTGTTATGGTTGCGATAACGAGCATTGATCTTTTTGTTTCTATGGAATGAAAAGCTTTTAGCACTTTGCAGTGTTTATTAAATTGCTGATTCTGCACAAATTCAAGGGAACTCTGAGAGTGGACCGAGACAGAGATCTTTCATGCACGAAGAAATTATCTTTCCTTTGCTTTTTGTTTCTGAAATAGAAACGATTATTACCTCTATAATTACAGTCCTTTTTGCCATGGCATTAATATTTGTATCTAAAAGCAAGAAAGAAATGAACTTAACAGATGACATTATACTAGCTCATAGACCCGTGATATGCACAAGAAAATGACTCGTGAAATAGATTACATAAAATAATTATTCCAAAAATGTACTAAATAGATTTTTGTATATCAAAAGCGATTATATGCCCCTCGAACTAGAAGGGAAAAAAAATTGGACTAAAGTGTACCTGATCATCACGACGTGTACTCTTTCTTATTGCTCTTGACAGGTGCATAGAGAGAGGAACCGACGCAACGAACATCGCAAAAGAACGCCCAAGCACTAGATCACGGTTCATTTTCACTCCTTCAAATAACTCACCAATCAAGTTGCTCTAGTAAGAAAGAGGAGGATATGCCTATCTATATTCGGGTTGCCCCACCATGGATGAACCCAGTAGACCAAGTATTAGAGCACAACAAGATGATCTCCCATGCAAGAGAGTACAGTTATTGGAGCACGCAGCTCAGTACAATTATTAGGGTAGATAGAGGCTCCTTTTACTTATGGCTCTCTTCATCACCGTCACTTCCAAACAGTAGAATATCATTTTGACTTGCGCGTCTGTTTCGCAAAGTGAGTTCCAGCTATTCTTATCTGATTCTTCCAGGCCTGGCCGGAGCAAATGTGAGGTAATCTCGAATTGTCATGTCAACATGATCCTGCGCTATTCCGTTTCTTCTCTGGCTCCCGTCGTTACTTTTTCACTCTTTCCTCGCACTTTCGTTCTTGTTCTTCCTCTTCGTTGGAGAAGCTCTCGGTCATGGGGGAGGGGCTTAACCTAGACGAAATGTATAATCCACGGCCCAGAATGTACATTCCATGGTACAGAGTAAATAAGTCGTCGATTGCCTTCAGATTTCACCCATCTTTTAAGAAAATGCAACAAACATTCTTTCACAAATTAACGTTTGAACGATTTCAATTTCATGGCAAAGCTTGCAACTTTAGGGTGCCACTAGGGGCCTGCATGGTAACTTGCCAAACAGTAACAATTTCTGTTCTTTTGTTCCTTGGAGTAGATTTAGAATAGAAATCCGTTTGTTAAAATTTTTGTTCCCGGGAACAGATTTGGAACGGAATCAAGAATAAAAAAAAGTAGCTTCTTGTTTCCGGGAACAACTTCAAGAATTAGTTTTTTCTTTCTTTCTTTCTTTTTTCTTCTCTTTCTCTTTTCTTTTCTTCTTCCTCATTCAGCCTATTGCCGCCCATCGCCGCCCACTGCCACCGTCACGGGCACCGGCCACCACTGGCGTGTGGCTGGACGAGGTTCGACAAGCTCGCCTGGCCATCGACAAGCTCGCCGAAGGCTCACCTGGCCACCGGCGAGCTCGGCTGGCCTCGCTGGTGGCCAGGCGAGGCTCACCCAGCCCGGCGAGTCTCTGGGCGAGCCTCGCCTTGGCTGGGCGAGGCGACCTCGCCCATATCTGGTGAGGCCGAGCTCGCCCAGCCACTGGCGAGGCTCGACCTTGTCGGCCCACCGCCAAGCCGGCGTCACCCAGCCAAGCCGACGTCGCCCTGGTGGTGGGCCGGCGAGGACGTTGGCCTTCGTCTGGTTGGCACCGGCCGCCGGTCGCCGATCGCCGGTGATTTATTAAGCAAAAAAAAATTGAAAATGGAAAGAAAAAGAAGAAATTTGTATTTAAATCATTAAAAAATTAAAAGAAATCATTTTGGACTAGAAATTTTCAAGTTTTACCAAACGTATTTCTGTTCCAGGAATAAAAATTTTGGACAGTTACCAAACATTTTCAAATACTCAGAAATTGTTCCCGAGAGTAGAATAAAAAAGAATCACTTCTGAGCAGAAATTGTTCCCGGGCACAGAATGGTTACCATGCGCACCCTAGGCTAACAATCAATAACGGCAAACCTTTCCAACCATACATCCAAAATTCTGTGAGAGGGGCAATCGGTAATTGAAGTTTGGTCCTTTCATCTTATTTTAGCCGATCTTTTTTTTCCACTTAAAAATTTAGTTTAGGTTAATGTGCAATAATTTTGCAACACTCACTTTAAACCCAAAAAAATAGAAAACTAAAATGACCAAACTTGACCTTTTGATTGCCTCTCTCGCTGAATTTGGGATACATGGCTGGAGAGGTTCACTGTTATTGATTATGCCTATTAGGGGTGTCAATGGGTCGGGTCGGGTCGGGTTTTGATGTTACCCGACCCGACCCTAATCCTACGGGTGGTCATGCTTTGACCCGACCCGACCCGACCCGAAATGCATTAGACCCAAACAAAAGGGTCGGGTCGGGTCGGGTCGGGCCAAAGTGTGACCCTTTACAAGTTTGGTTTCAATTTTTTGTTTAACTTAAAAACTCTAGAGAGTTGAGAGCCAAAACGTACAGAGAGAGATAAAAAAAATTTTTCTTTTGTTCATTTTATCCTACTTTACCATTTTTTCTCAACGGATGAGGATCAAAACGCACGGATGGTATTAGTGTCAAAAAGGCTTGCGTGCGACCCGTTTTGACCCAACCCGACCCTAAATTTAGGGTATTTTCGGGTCGGGTCCGAGTATGGAGCCGGTATCGGAAAATACCCTAAGTTTAGGGTCGGCTCGGGTCGGGCCGGGCCGGGTCGGGTCGGCTCGGGTATTTTTGACACCCCTAATGCCTATGAAGGATCCGGTGAAAATGGATTTAAAATATGGATTTATATCAAGAAAAATCTAAAATTAATGTATACGTGATAAATTTACTATAACCTAATTTTTTGACCACAAAATCTCAAACTTGTATAATTGTGATAAATTTATCCTTCATTAGTTTCGGTTAAATTGAATTAATATCACAAAAAATCACAAATCGGTACACCTATGACAAACGGAGGATAAAATCTCAAACTAGTTTATTTGTCAACTACTTGGCAATTTTATAGTAAAATTAAGAAAACTAACGAAGGGTAAATTTGTCATTTTTAGTTTGGAAATTTTGTGATAAAAGATTAATTTAAATTATATATATTATTTTGAGATTTTTTGTGATATTAACCTTTAAAAAAATTGAAGTCCAACGGATTGCGTAAAAAGAGAAAAAAAACATTTTAAAATTTAAGGATCAAAGCGCTCAACTGCCGTCTCGCTCTCTCTCGGTCTCGACTACGTGTGCGACACGCCGGATGGTGTGAAAGGGCTGTCGTGTGCTGTGGAAGATGGAAATAGTTACACAACTGTGGGCCCCACAATCTCTCTCTCTCTCGGTCTCAATTGCGTGCATGACACGCCAGAGGGTGTGAAAGGGTTGTCACGTGCCGTGGAAGATGGGAATAGTTATAGAACTGTGGGCCCCACAATAAAGCATCTCCAAAAAGCCCACGTAAAGTGCTATATTCGCAGCCTTTACCTTCGGTTTCACTTTTTAATTTTCTGCTACAATTGAAATATCATTTAATATAAAAAAAATTTGCGAAAATCAATTTTCGAGTGACTTTAGACTTTATAACTACATATGTCCTTTAAGGTTTTTTTTCCCGAAAATGTCCCTAAGATTTTTCTTTTTTGGTTTATCTTACTCTAATTCTCAACTCACTCTCGAATTTTTACTCTACTTTTACAGAGCATGGGAGTCGAAATTCACATCCAAAACTAAACCTCTCAATCTCATCTCCTCTGAGAATATAAGAATTCAAATCTCCCACCTCTCATTTTTCATGTGAGCAGAGTGAGAGGCAAGCCCCTGTGGTTGTCCTTAAGGTTAGGCAGTCACATTTCAATGACAAAAATTCTAAAAATTACAATGAAAGTTGGCTTAGTATTTACAGCTATGGAATCAGCACCAAACACTCCTTAACTGAATCTTCACCTCTATCCGGCATCCCCAAATGGAATAGGCAAAAGATGTCGATATATTTGGACTAAGCTTTGCAAGCGTCTACAAAATAAAACCATACATTAGTGACAAGATATACATTTCTCAGACAGACTATTGAGATTGATGTCTTGAATTTGAATGCGATTTATCATGACCAAACTCAAAGTTGAAACTCATTTCATCATTTGTGGATGGCCTACAACACTTCTATATTTAATCCAAAACCAAAGCCCAAATCCGTTTTATGATTTGTGGATGGCCTAGGCCAGACTTTCACCACTTTCATGGCCCCATCTATTACCTTACCTCAAGCTTTTGCACTAAGTCGATGAGCCAATTGATGGACCCATTTAATCATCAAGGGCAACAATATAATGAGAAAGAAATGCTAAAAGTGAATCTCAAGACAATTCCGGTATGGGTTCGATCGGCTATAGGTCTTGAAATTTCCTTTGCATTTAAATTGATCAAACAATTAAATGGATCAATTTAGGTTGGATCATTTACGACCCGATCCAACCCACCCATTTAATGGGCATAACACATCTCATGTAAACATTTCTCCCGTAAAAGAACTCCCCCACTCAAAACATGGAATGTTCACAATTAAATAGGCCTATTAAAGCATGCCTATGGTGATTAATCTTGTCAGAATGATCAATTATAGCATAAGACATTGATTATCTAGTAAATAATGTTGCGCAATACAAATGACCTATCTCACTAAACAACACATGTATGTCACTTTTTTATTTTGTTGGTTATATTTTATTTCTACTCTAACTCTTACTCTCAGATTTTTGTCTTACCTTTTTACAAAGCGTGAAAGTCGAAATTCACATAAAATTAAATTGTTCCCACCCCAACCCCCTGAGAAAGTGAGATTCGAACCCCACCATTTTTTTCTATGTGGGAAGAGTGGCTACTGTGGCCATGTGTGTCACTTCAAGTAGTGAGTAATCTACTGTTGGTGATATATTTAAGATAATGTTATGCTAGAAAATAGTCTCTAAGCACGCAAATCATATCATTTATTGGAACACTACATAAAATTCTATAGAGTTGGGTCGGTTGGTGAAAAAATAGACATACTTGCATTAGAAGTGTATTGTAGAATTTTTGCATGTTTCATATGGGTAGGGAATGTTTAAAAAGGAAACTAGTTTTTGAATTAGGATAAAATATCATTATGTAAATTGTTTGCACATTCGCTACATAACAAGTCTGTAGACTTCAAGGGAAAAAAAAACGAATAAAAGAATCTTTCAAAAAAATTACTACCAAAAAGAAAAAAGATTCATTGCACCAAAAAAGAGCTAATAAAAGGGAAGTGGAAAACCAAGAGTGAAAACCGGGTGAAAAAGTTTCGAGGTTTTCTCGAAGAAATTTGTGGACTGAAAAGGGCTGCAACTCTCACATTGGATTTCCTAACCATTACTTCATCATTTCTCACAACTCTAAGCCCAAAAATGCATGCCCATCTTTATAAGCTCGCCCGTGCGACCAAAAAACATTGGCAATTGCGAGAATTTTAATGGTTATGGAGCCAAATCTGAGCACATCTTGCTATCAACCTTGATGCTGAAATCAGGCGCGGGTGGCCAGATACATGCGTTGTTCTCGCTGCACTATGAAAAGCCTGTTCGTGCTGATCCTCGCCTTCGTCCTTATGCTTCTCATGCCATTCCGGGGGCGGGAAGCGGGTTGTTCTCATCTCTGCGACCCTGGCGCTCAGCAAAGTTCAAGGACGAGAAAAGTGAGAGCAATGGTGGGGGTCGCTGGAAACCGCGCTGCTGTGGAGGAGGAGGGCGGCGGTGCAGAGAGCGACAGCAAATAAGTGGGAGGTGCAGGATGGCGATGAAACCGTTTTAAGGGAGTTTTCAATTTTCGTTGCTACGAGGGGGTGACGCCACTGTTCACTCAATCTTGGAGACCTGTTGATGTTCATATCAGGTGAACTGGAAGCGCAAATTGTTTTTGGTTCGCTGTGTGCTTTGTTAAGATTTTTATATTGAAATTTGCCCGATGAGTTCCGAGTGGTCGTTTAGGTTGAACCCCATCCCCCATGGGCCATGACCATGAGCTTCATCAGTGAAGAGGAAGAAGAAGAATGAAAGCGAGAGAAGAGAGAGTAACGCCAGCTCTTGAGAGAAGAAACGAAATAGTGTGGGACTCACTTTTAATCCTCCTTTGTTTTTCAGTTTTATTTTTATGCTTTTATGGTCCAAGTGTTATAATTTGAATGATATGGAACCACATTGACATGACGATTCGGAATCACTTAATATTTTCAATGTGTGCCTTATAAAAAACAGTATAAGGAAATCACTTTAATAAACATATATTTTCGTAAAAGCAATGACATGTTCCAGTAACAAGGGAGCAGTGGTGACGGATCATTTGGCCATTGGTCAAAGTAATAGGTAAGGGGGAGTTGAAGCTAAAAATCATATATCTTTGCAAAAGCAATGGGATGTTCCAGGAGAAAATATTCGGTGGTTCGAGAGTGCCACATCATCAGCTGACGTGGTGCGCATCTACCACTCAGAAATTGACATGTGTCCGTAAGTGGGGCCCGCTGGAGTAAAGAAGGGTTGATTCTTTGGCTCAGCTCGGCTCGGCTGGGCTTGGTTGGTGGGGAAAAGGACGATCAATAATAAATGCGTGGCTCCCCTCAAAAAATTCATCTCTCCTCGCTTGAATTTTTTGGGGCTTTTTTCCTCTCTCGGTAGAAGAAGATCCCAGACGGATCTGTTTCTTTCTCCGCGCGTCCCACTCCCTCCTCCGCTCCGCGCCTCCGGACCTCCGCCTTCGCCTCCCCAAAAGCCTCGTCGGTCATCTGCCTCTGGCACGTCGCCTCCTCCAAGAGCCCTGCCGGTCGCAGTTGGGTCACGAGTCCCCTCCGCGTCCGCCTCCGATTGTCTCCATCGCGGAGATCGAGCGCAAGGTTTGTGCTCGGATTGGGTTTCTCTTCTCAGACAAAGGAAAGAGAAGTCCGCGCTTGTTGTTGCTGCTCCGGCGTTCGTCAAGCGACTGTTCCGCGTCGTCGCCCGACGCTCGCTCCATGCCGTCCCATCTCTCTCCGGTCCTCTCTCCCCCTTCTTCTGTTTCCCGTTCCATCCAGCTACTAAAGCTGTGAATCACATCACTGAGTTGAGTCTCTTCTGATTTCACTTGCGCTACCGCTAGTTACTTTGCGTTTCCTTTGGATATTGAGCCGAGAAAAGTTGTAAGGGATGATTTTTATTTTACTTCTCAGCCGATTGATTTTTTTGGTGTTTTGATCGCAGATTCAGCTTCTTTGACATTCATTCAGTGCCTGAACCGACGTGTGTCGACTGCGAGCAACGGTGTCAATTTGCTCGACCCATGTCGCTCAGCTCGAGGAACGGCTTAAGAGCTTCGGCTACGTCCCCGGTACTTTGGGCTCGACCATTTTTCTTCTTGTGTATTTGATTGCGAATAATTGCATGGAACTAGTTTACTTGGTTTTGTGCATCCTTAAGAGAGAGAGAAAATCGCCTGAGAAAAAAACGCCAACAATCAAGTTCTCCTTAATTTTGGGTTGATCTATTGCCTTTGATTTTGTGCATCCTTGAGAGAGAATCGCTTGAGAAAAAAACGCGGATAATCGAGTTCCGGATCCTTTTTGTTCACTGCCGTCGAACGTCGCTCTCCTTCCCCAGTTGCCATTAGCCATTAGGTTTTGAGAGGGTACAAAACCATCGCATGCTTTGTGTTTTGTGTCTCGAAAAAAATGCGAACGATCTAGTTCTTCTCTGTTTTGTGTCTGGAAACCTCGATAAGGCAATTCCGCGCTTGATCCTTGTTCATAGTTTGGATTAAAAAATTGCATCCATTTTGGCCGTCAAACTTGTGTTGATAGTGCACACGATCTGTTCGACAGATTGTTCATGAGATGTATTTGCGATATAATACTTTCTAGAATATGTTTTTATGATCATGCAAAACTTTTACCTAGCAAACGCTTGCCTTGATGGAATTAATACATGCTGAGTATTTTATGAGCATTTTATTTCATAACAAAGGCCTGTATGCTGTACCTTCTTTGCCTAGAGAAAATGCCAACTTGTCCACTGGTGGTAAAATTGCCATAGCCATATCGTGTCTCTGCTGCTTTTGGTGGTATACATATGCTGCATAAGAAGGGGAGGCATGATTATGAGTTTTACACTACTGTTGTCTCCATGGGCTGGTTTTAGATGAAATTAGTTTGAAAAGTAAAAGAACACTGAGATTATCTTTAAGTAATAGAAGTGATTGAATCAAGTGATTGTATGACATCTACAGGTCAGTCGAATGGAGCGCTAGAGAAACAGCCAGCACAACAACCAAAAACTGTTACGGCAAGTGTCGTTGAGCAGAACTGCATATCTAGGTGAATTCCTAGAGCAGATGAGAATTGTGGATGAAGTACTTAAAGACATGCGTAGTCCTGCATATCTTCTCAATGATGCTCTCAGCTTTGCAAAGAGACAAACACACTTATATCTACAGCAGAGAATTGAGCCTAAAGCAAAGGGCTCGCCCACACCGGTATGGTAACTACAGCCATCAACGCCTTCCCGGCTTGCCTGATACTTGGAACCAACTTTTTTAAGGGCTTTGTTTTACTACTTTTTCACTTTTATAATGTACACTTACTAGCAATTATAACAATTTACTTCTCCGCCTCACCTACAATTCTATGGGGGAGTGCGAATATGAAAACGTCTCATTTGTCATGTAAATACGACTAAGCATATTTCTTTTGCTGAGAAGTAAGATGACTCGTTTCCACTTAGCATCTGCCTTCTTCTTTTTGCGTGGAGTGTCTAGTAAAAATTAATACAAATACTTATATAAGTGAATATGTTGTCTATCTCAAGTTCATTGCGTGGAGTGTAGTAGTATGTAATACAAATACTAATTAAGTGGACAGACAAGTATTATGACACAACTTAAAATCAAAGCAACTCGCTTTAAGTTGTTGCCAATCGCCAACTACTTTTATTTGGTTGAGTCAGCGGTCTAGGAACATTCACAGGTAGCCCCTTAGAATATTGAACGTTCAGCATACTCTGTTTGACCATTTCAGATTTCACAAGCAAAGAAGATCGAATGGATGGATTGTTTCCTTTAGTCGCACACACATCAAGTCAGCAATCGTATAGAATTTTGTGGATCATAACCTGCCTTATCTTTGGCCTCCATGTCATTTCACGGGTGATGGCCAAAGGAAGATTGTGGGATTACTCCAAAAAAACCAACACGCCAAATGAAATAGCCGAGACATTCATATGCACGTCACAATTCATAGTTGCAACAATCTGAAGGACGAGCATATCAACACTCTTAGAGAATTTCTACAGAAGCCAGCCAATCCAGTGGGACAATTCCCACCAGATTAACCAGAAGTTAATGTGACGATTCATGGAATCACATCTTCAGTTGGTTTTGGCCATGGAAACAGAAGATCAGTTCTCTTTGTGGCATTTGGTCAAGAATAAACAATGGAAAGATCAAGTTCATGAGACGGTGGATGAATTCAACCATTTCCTTTGCCATTTGCTGTAGTGACTCATGAAAATAATTGACAATGTGCTACCGCAGAAAATAATTTCAAAACTCACGCTAGTCTGAAAAGAAACAGACAAGGCCGCATGAGATGACGTTATTGGCACGTGGTATTGGCAATAATTCTCTGTACATGCATATGAAAAATTTCCCAGAAGAGCACTTAACCACATTCCTAGTTCTCAAGTTCCCCTGTTCCTGTCAAAGCTTTCAACAAAATCCACATAAAAGGGAAACTAGGGTCATATCCTTAGATATGGCAGGTGAAGGTAGAGCTTCCAGGCCATGAATTAATGCAGCATTGGACAGTAATGATTTGAACCAGCAGCAAAAGAGCACAAAAAAAATCAGGCCTTCGATCTTGACATGGCCCTTGCAGCAAGGCGAACTGTCAGCAAGACAAAGCTTCAAGAAATTAGATACAAATTAGATAACTTCTTTCAAGCTGTTTGATAAATGACTCGAGCAATTACATAACTCGTGTCTTACCTCCAAATGGAAACTCACATTCTTCCTCACTATCATTGATTCATTGTTTCTTGCATTCTGCGGCTTAATCTAGCAGCACGCTACTTAATTATCTGGACAGACTGAAGAAGGATATATTGTTGCCTGGTGTACAACTCATCTCTACCCTAAAACCCCACATAGCATTTCATTTCATAAGTGAGAGAAAGTGTGACAACAAATTATGGTAGAACAGGTAAGAGGCTTCAGAAAGGAAAAAAATTGGAGACTACGTGGCACAAGAATCAAAGCATATAATCACCTACAAACTTTGTGAATCGATAATGAGGTTTTCTGACTAAAATTTGCAGTTACCACTACCATAGAACAAAGCATATAGAAAACATCATATCCAACTAAAAAATAAATCCAATTTTGATTGAAAAGAATACAGCAATCCTAAAGATCCGGAATATTCACCAACTCTTGGCAATTTAATTTGTTTTTCCATTTTATTGATGGGATGACCAGCAAGAGATATTGCCAATGAGATCCGATATCATAGTGAACTCCCTCATTCAACAAAAGGTCCAAAGCATAAAATAGTAAAGCATACCAAAGAAGATTATCAACAGTCTAGCACAAAAGCAGGTCTAAATAGAGGGTAATACTGCACCCCTGCAAAGAACAGTAATTGTAATATTCCAAGAGATTGACCAAAGACTTTCTAAGAAGGATACAGTGAGATCTAAAAATTTCAGGCAACTACATACAAAAGATAACACTGCTAGTAATCCACCTCTTCATAAGAGTACTCACCTGGCTAGAAAACAATGAATTTGGAATAATGATAGGAAATTTCTTGTCATTAAGCAGCGATGTGGTTGTAAGCCCAATTTCCACAACTTGACCTTCTATAGATCCAGCCTAAAATACAGAAAATTTATTAAGTTCACAAGTCAAGGCTTGTTTCGCCTAAAATACAGAAAATCCGACTACAATGACAATATCAATATAGTATTTACATTAAGAGTAAACATCATCATTATTAATAGTATACAATAGAGGGAAAATGCACTGCAGGCGCGGCAACTTATTAATGGCAACATGTACACAATGTGAAAAAAATAAAATTAGAATTGCAAATTCCACCATGACTCAGACAGCAAAGAGAACCTACAAAAGGATCAAATTTAATCTTCTCTGGAACTGCTAGATTTGTGATGGAGGGCCTTTGAAACACCCAGTATACAGCATTTAACATAAAATGTTGGGCAAATACGAGGTGATAATTTCCCATTTGCGGAGTCTTCTAGTTGAAAAAGCCCTCTCTTCCCATATCAATTTCTTCATAACCTACCAGGATTTTAGCACATCCTGTTTCTACTTCTCTCACCTAAATTAGCATAATTGAAGTACATGACATACATTCAGGAAAAGTCACAAAGTGCACATGCTTCAGATGAAGAACAAATAACAGATACAAAGAGGCGAGTGCTTTCAAGCACTCAACAACTTGAAATTTCCAAGAACAAGGAAATTGCATGAAGCTGAAGAATAGTATAAACAGATTTGGCAAGTTTATCGTATTGACATTCGGAAAACTTATGAGGTAACAGATACATGTAAGATGATAAGATGAACCCAACCTTCTCACTCAAAAGAAAGAATTGAAAGACAAAAGGCATAGCAAAAGATATGAAACAACAAAAAGAAGAAACAATAAGAGTGTTCTCCAACCTGGTCAGCATGTATTAATTCCATCCGGGCAATCTTTTGTTAGGTAAAAGTTCTGCATGATCAGAAAAACATGTTCTTGCTTAAATGCTCGTGCAAATACTTAAAAGCTATGCTGGCATCTCAGCATGTCAAGTAATTTATCCATTCTTATAAAAAAAAATAAAAAAATTAATAAAAAGTGCACTCAATGAACACTAATCGGGTTTATAACATGCAAACTATAACGATTAATCTTCAGATTCGATGGTAGAAAGTATTATATCGCAAATACATCTCATGAACAATCTGTCGAACAGGTCGTGTGCACTATAACACAAGTTTGACGGCCAAAATGGATGCAATTTTTTAATCCAAACTATGAACAAGGATCAAGCGTGGAATTGCCTTATCGAGGTTTCCAGACACAAAACAGAGAAGAACTAGATCATTCGCATTTTTTTCGAGACACAAAACACAAAGCATGGGATGGTTTTGTACCCTCTCAAAACCTGATGGCTAATGGCAACTGGGGAAGGAGAGCGACGTTCGACGGCAGTGAACAAAAAGGATCCGGAACTCGATTATTCGCGTTTTTTTCTCAAGCGATTCTCTCTCAAGGATGCACAAAATCAAAGGCAATAGATCAACCCAAAATTAAGGAGAACTTGATTGTTCGCGTTTTTTTCTCAAGCAATTTTCTCTCTCTTAAGGATGCACGAAACCAAGTAAACTAGTTCCATGCAATTATTCGCAATCAAATACACATGTAGAAAAATGATCGAGCCCAAAGTATAGGGGACGTAGCCGAAGCTCTTAAGGCGTTCCTCGAGCTAAGCGACATGGATCGAGCAAATTGACATCGCCGCTTGCAGTCGACACGCGTCGGTTCAAGCACTGAATGAATGTCAAAGAAGCTGAATCTGCGATCAAAACACCAAAAAAATCAATCGGCTGAGAAGTAAAATAAAAATCATCCCTTACAACTTTTCTCGGCTCAATATCCAAAGGAAACGCAAAGTAACTAGCGGTAGCGCAAGTGAAATCAGAAGAGACTCAACTCAGTGATGTGATTCACAGCTTTAGTAGCTGGATGGAACGGGAAACAGAAGAAGGGGGAGAGAGGACCGGAGAGAGATGGGACGGCATGGAGCGAGCGTCGGGCGACGACGCGGAACAGTCGCTTGACGAACGCCGGAGCAGCAACAACAAGCGCGGACTTCTCTTTCCTTTGTCTGAGAAGAGAAACCCAATCCGAGCACAAACCTTGCGCTCGATCTCCGCGATGGAGACAATCGGAGGCGGACGCGGAGGGGACTCGTGACCCAACTGCGACCGGCAGGGCTCTTGAGGAGGCGACGTGCCAGAGGCAGATGACCGACGAGGCTTTTGGGGAGGCGAAGGCGGAGGTCCGGAGGCGCGGAGCGGAGGAGGGAGTGGGACGCGCGGAGAAAGAAACAGATCCGTCTGGGATCTTCTTCTACCGAGAGAGGAAAAAAGCCCCAAAAAATTCAAGCGAGGAGAGATGAATTTTTTGAGCGGGAGCCACGCATTTATTATTGATCGTCCTTTTCCCCACCAACCAAGCCTAGCTGAGCCGAGCTGAGCCAAAGAATCAACCCTTCTTTACTCCAGCGGGTCCCACTTACGGACACATGTCAATTTCTGAGTGGTAGATGCGCACCACGTCAGCTGATGACGTGGCACTCTCGAACCACTGAATATTTTCTCATGTTCCAGTAACTGAAACTCACCAGGGCGTACGTTGTCATCCGTCCTTAACGAAACCAAGCTCGCGAAGTTACCCTTTCTATTTCCTACGTAAGAAAATCAAGCTCACAAAATTTTTCAAATGAATGGATCATAAGAACGTTATAGGTCAGGTTGTTGAATTAGGAACATGGGTTGGCCTCTGTCTAATGGGCCTCTGTGCCATAAGGAGATAAAGCAGTGATGGCAAATAAGATGTCAAGGAGGGTGATCGGTATACGCCCAAGGAGCAAACTTTCCCCCTTAACCATAGGTTTGGTTCCAAACAACCTGGCTTTCCCTATTTTCCTATTTCTTGTTTTCATGTAATTTCAACTCTTTGTTTACCATTTGTACAGAGGATGCCCGGGGGAGAGACCCTACCATGGCCTTGACGCTTGCTGCATGAAGCACGATGCCTGGGTTCAAGCCAAAAACGATGAGTTTCGACATCAATTTATTCAACCTGTTCCTCATTGAATCGATCGCATAACTAGTCGTTAGCACTCTGCGTTTTGCATGGGCATGTTATGAGGATGAAGGTGGAAACGTTCTTCATTAGGGAACGATAGCTTTACAAGTCTAAAAGCATGGATTCGCATTCATGAAAAAGTAAGTTGCAAATTGAGTACAGTTGACTCTGCTGTTCCACAATTTCACTAAACCATCTCTTCATTCACAAGCCAATTTTAATTACTGTTCTAAGGTTTCAGGGGAGGAGATTGTAGGGGAGCAAATGCACTCATATTGGTCTATAATATCAACATTTGCTTTTATAGCAAAAAGAGCATCACTAGATTATCTCTTTCTCATAGACCATGCTGGGACAATAACTTCCCAAATATTTGAACTTGTCAAATGTACTAAGTGACAACAATGATGAAGAAATCATATTGTCTAATCCTTTAATTAGAGCCAGGAGTGCAACCAAAACTGACTGAACTACATGGCCAACTTGAAGAACTCCAGAGGGCCAACATTTAAAGGAAGCAAATGCTAAATCGAGGATGTCATCCAACATCCTCTCTCCTGTCATGGGAGAGGCTTTGCTTGTACGAAGATACCTCCATAAGCCCTGCATCTCCCTCCTCGTTCAATGGATATATCAACTCGGATCCCTTCACCTCACTTCATTAACACCCTTTCTTCTTCAACTTTTTTTTCTTCCTGCTGTTGGTCTTGTGTCTGTTCTTGTCTTTTTTTGGTAAGGTTTGTGTCTGTTCTTGTTCTGTTGCAACAAATGGGAAAAAAAGAAAAGAGAGTGTTGTCAAGTGCCTCTGTTGTCCTTTCCAGTAGAATTGGAAGAGTAATAGAAATTGCCAATGGACTTCAATTATGATTGCAGAAACAAGAACATATAGTGGTTGCCACAAAGTTTATGACACAAGATCCGCATACAAAACTATTAAAGAGGCAGGAATTGGCATTTTGATGATTTATGGAAATTAACATGATGACAGGAGAAATTCTGCTGCAGATCCTGAATTGTACACTTGGCTGTAATTTTCTTGGTTTTGTTGGAAATAGATTTGCTGCTTGGTAAAAAATTTGGCTCTGAGAATAAAATTGATTGTCAATGGTTGCTTTTGCATGGTTGTTCATTTCTTCTTAAACTTTTTGCCTACTTCAATACCGAACCTTGCTCTCTGTAAATATATAGTAAAAAGTTTAGGATCATTTGTTCATTTTTCCAAAAAATTTATAGTTTCTCTTTCCTTACTAATTTGATCTCCACCTCTCAAACCCGCTTCCCTTTGCTGGTCTTGGCAGACCAAATCGATCACGACCCTTCGTATTCTAATGCATTTTGCTGGATCTTCTATGGAATTGATCCTTGGGGATTTGTACAAATGCCCAAGGATGGTGATTAGCTTTTTACTCCTTTTACATAGATCGAGTACATATACTAAATTGAATTTGGCTTATTGAAATGTGACGAGATTCGTATAAAGCCCATATGGGTCTCATCAATCCGACGGTCAGCCTTCAAACGAAGGTTCATTGAAAACTCCCGATGAAAAAACCAACAAGGAATAGATGACAATTCGCTCGGCGGCCGTTGGGTCAAATAATGGGTGAGGGAGAAAAGAACCCATGCAGTTATCACACTATCACATAAGTAGGCCATGATCGAGCATGAGGCCCACTAAGAAGGAAAGTGGGTATATAGGCCAACCACATGACCCAAACCGTGGCCCAAGCCCACCTATTAGATGGAATCTGATCTAGAGTGGGCCCACAATACCCAATGGGGCCTAGCAAATGTCCATATTGACCTCCCACCTGATGGGGCATGAGATGGCGTTGGAGGAATCGTAGGATCTATATATATCATGAAGACCAAACCCAATTTGGACCGTTAATAATGTGGCTCTTGTAAATATCCACATAAATAAAACTGCTTATCAAAGACTACTTGTATCAAATCATCGGTGGTGGGCTATAAATATCCACATAGATTTATTTTGTTAGAACTAATGTTCTTTGCAAATTTATCTTAACATTTAAAATTTCGATAAATTTATCTTTCCCGAAATTTAATGTCCACCCATTTATTTTCCAGTCCAAGATCAACAGACAACCATTTTATAATCTTTATGGATTCAATCCGATCCATGTTTAGAGATATTTCACTTTTCGAGTGAAACACATCCATAAATCTCGATACCTCTTTTCTTCTCCGTTTATAAAATATTCTTCATCTTGGCATAATGCAGAATAGAAAATGGATTTTCTGGTCGTTGTTTTTTTGTTGAAGAAGGAAGTGAGGCCTCTCAATGTAATGCACAAAAATAAAAATAAAAACTCATCGACTAATGTACATGGGCATCTTCTATGAAAATGCAACTCTTGGAGTACTTTTTTTCTTTTTCAGTGCACGATTTTTATGTAATCCAAACATCCTTTTGTTTCTCAAAAATGCAAATTCAAACGCAACTAAGTTATGAAAAAATAATTGAGTAAAAAAACTCTCTTTTAGTAAAACAAGTTATAAATAAAATAAACACATCACGGCAGAAAGAAAGACTCATTATTAATGCACAGAAGCCTCCATAAGTAGGTTACCAAAATTTTACTATTAATTAAGCACGTTGACGATGTGCATGTATATTATCCAGATTGGACTTGGGTCGGTAATATTTGAGCTCTGTCAAAAACCAACCTAATGATATTCGTCAATAATAAATTACTCATAACAAGACCTGAAGAGTTTATGTAAAGAAGGTGAATTATACGAACCTCGCGCTAATTAAGCTATGAAATTAACTCACAAAATTCCAGTCATGTTATCAATCGGCCAAAAACATTCAATCTCCGAACTAGACACGAGGCAGGCAGTCGGTGGAAGTGGACAACTGAAACTCATCCAATTCAGCCGCGAAGGATGGATTAATGGTTGCAATCATTGTAATAATTGCCAGTAGCAACATTGTTTCTTACAAGAATGAATAATCTGGCAGAGCAAAGGATGCAGTGGAACATGCGAACCCGAGTTCGGCTCAGGTATCTAGTGATGCTTTCTCTCCTCTAAAAAAATTTCACTCTTTTTTTTTGTTGCACGTAATGTGATGAAGGATTCTGGATTCATTAGCAGCTTTTTTGTGGTTGATTAATTACCGTTGAACATAAAAAAGATCATTATTGAAAATTACACAGTGCCTCCATTTCTGAGGTACATCAAGTCTCATGGGCTTTTCCACGGGTGATGTGCGGAGAGGTGAAAATTACTCAGTCGGTCCTAAATCTATTGCACGATTACTAATACAGTCATAAACTTTTTCAATTTTTCCAATTTAATTCTTAATCTTTGCACAAAATTCCAATATAATTCTTTTAGTCAATTTAGCTGGAAATTGTTGACGTGGTGGTCAAATCGTCGCCGGCCATTCTATATCACACACCATCGCCACACTAGTGATTTTTGGCAAAAATTAGCCAGAATGGCCATATTGAAATTTCATACAAAGGTTTAGAATTAAATTGATAACAAAAATTTAAAACTGAATCGATATCCATATAATTAGTGAATATCAGATTGGACAATTTTCCTTTGGGGGAAGAGATGCCGCAACCGATGTAGCTAGTATTAATACCTAGAGGGGGGTGAATAGGTGTAGAAGAACTTTATGCGTAAGTAATATCAATCTTTTGCAATCTACAAACAGAAAGTAAATAGAGAGAGTAGAGAAAATTGCAAACACAATTTATAGTGGTTCGGCTTTAAACAAACCTACGTCCACTCTCTAGGCAATCAACCAATAGGCTGGATTTCACTATGTGATCAAAGGTGATTACACACTCTTGAGTGTTAGCACTTGGTGATGATGTGTCTCACAAAGTCACTCTCTTTGGTAATACACTAGGATCACTCAATTTCGCGTTTTAGATAACAAAATGAAGAATAGAATCGAGCTTTGGAATATGTTAATCTTCTCTAGTCTCTTAGGTCTTATCCTATCCTTATATACTCTCCAAGCCACACTCAACCATTGGCTCTTTCCTTGAGAGTTTAATCTTCCCTTTCTTGAACAGACTTTATAAGGCAAGTCTTTTTGACCGAAGGTAGATCAGATCTCTTTGGATTTTGTTCGCCCATACAATCAGAATCCGGGTTTCCATAAGTGATTCATTCTTCTTTGGAAGTTGTCCGTTGATTGATCCTACCAATCAGTTTGATACAACAGAATCAATATAAACAAAGTAAGTGAAATACTTAACCGTTGGTGATCTGATCCTATAGTTTCATTCTGATTCTGATAGACTAATATTCTGAGTCTGCTTAAGTTTTCTGTTTGGCACGGTCGACTCAAAAACTGCGTCTACTCGGGCCTTCCGTCTGGTATGGACAGACTCAGAATCTGCGTCTCTTCAAATCTTCCGTATGATATGGACAGATTCAGAGACACCTTATGCTTTTTCTGATTTTGATAGACTAATATTCTGAGTCTGCTTAAGTTTTCTGTTTGGCACAGTCGACTCAAAAACTGCGTCTACTCGGGCCTTCCGTCTGGTATGGACAGACTCAGAATCTGCGTCTCTTCAAATCTTCCGTATGATACGGACAGATTCAGAGACACCTTATGCTTTTTCTTCTGCCACCAGTAGACTTAAAGCATATGCCACCTTGTGGCTTTTCCTTCTAAAGAGATATATAATTATCATGCATAACATGATTTGTTAACATCAAAACTAGGGGTTTTCTCAACAGCGACTGCCTCGATGCTTGCTATATGATGCATGACGCCAGGGTTCAAGCCAAAAACAATGAGTTTTGACCTCGATTTATTCAGCTTGTTCTTCGTATGACTTGTCGTTGGTCCTGCGTTTGCATGGGCATTTTTTGAGGATGAATGTGGAAACGTCCTTCATTGGTGAACAATAGCTTTGCATGTCTATACATGCATGGATTCGCATTCATGAAAAAATATATTGCGCAGTGGATGCGGAGAAAATGGCAGGTGTTGTGCAGATGGCTATTTGACCCAGGGGTGCAGCCAAAACTTACTGAGCCGCGAGGCCAGCTTGAAGAACTCCAGATGGCGAACGTTTACAGGAAGCAGATGCTAAGTTGAGGATGTCGTTGACGTCCTCTCTCTTGTCAAGGAAGCTGCTTTGCTCGCCGGAAGATACCTACAGGAGCCCTGAATATTTGTCCTCGTTCAATGGATATATCAACTTGGATCCCTTCACCTCACTTCATGATCACCCATTTCTTCTTTAACTTTTTTTTCTTCCCACCGTTAGTCTTCGTCTGCTCTTGTTCTGTCGCAACAACTGGGAAAAAGAAAAGTGAGTCTCGTAAAGTGCTCCTGTTTTCCTTTCCTATAGAATTGGAAGAGTAATGGAAACTGACAATGGACTTCAATTATAATTGCAGAAACAAGAAAATAAAGTGGCCACGGAGTTCAAAAACCAAGATCCGTGTATAAATTTAGAACTCCAAATGATACGAATCGAACATACTACTCTATACTTCTATTCTTAATTAACTAATGCTAACAATATCGTGATCAGTGGGAACGACCTTGATTTTACAATAAGGGCGACCAAGAAAGACATTTGAATCGTTGACAAACAGCCTTTTGGCATCCAGTCAGCAACTGTCCTATCTATCAAAATACTTTCTCTCGGGAACAAAAGAAATTTGATTGAAATCCTGATACTCCACATAATTATGGTTGATATTTTCCTCAAGTTCATAATGAAATTGCTTGTCAAGTGTTAATCCTTCAACAAATCAGGAGTTGGATGGATATAATTCCAGAGTCAAGATGCCTGAATTGTCAAGAACAATCATTATAGATTGCAACCTTCATGAGCTGCATCAATTCAGATTGCTGCTTCAAAAACTGAAAAACTATCCCTAAGAAAGGCTTTAATAGCTCCTGCAATTTGGTGCAACATCATGAGATCAATTTATTATCCACTGAATCGATTACTACCAAATCTTTCAGAGTAGTCTTGATACCAAAACTCTCACAAAGCAAGAACAACGTCCAGCTCTGACTTTATTCTAGTGCAAGAACAAACAGTCCATTTACACAGTCACTTCATTCTTAATCTCACATCAAAACTACCTCCACATATGGTTCTCTTTGGTTTCAATGTCCCGGACTGAAAAGACATGGTTTCTTTCATTGTACATGGCATGCTATAGTATATATTGCTCTTTTGAAGGTCCAGAATGAGTATTGGCGGAACAAATCCACATTGGATAGCATAAAAAATTCTAATGCTTGAATGAGTAAAACATAAAATCCAATGCTGATTTTTCCAGAGGGGATGAATTTGGCCGATATTTTGCCCTAAGTCTCATCAAGAACCCAAAATGGCCAGGGAATCTTGTGAAAAGAATGTGGCAGTGTATCAAAAACATGTTAATGACTTACCACGAAAAGAATTCTTAAGGAATTGAGATAACTGAAGCTAAGGGGTTTCCTTGAAGAGTGCAGCATGGCTTATTCGAGGCAAAATGGTTCTTCCATTTGAGAACCCTCATGGATAAAATGAAATTGAAAGTATCTGCATAGGTGAATAAACATAACCAAATAGATGTCAAGGGAGGAAGAAAATCATTCTTCAAACTTGGTACTTCCAGAAAATTACAACTGAGAATCGCTAGTGATAGTCATTGATAGGTTAATCTAGGATCAACAATCTTACTTGATGGTTATGAAATATGATGTTCTTAGAAGGCATTCTGATGACTTTTGGCTTTTTGAAGAGAGTGATTTCTCCGAAGCATCAAGCCATCCTCCTCCATTGGCTTCCCTGGTGCTTGAATCACGTAAGAGAAGGAAAAACAATACGCAATTGTCATGGAAAACGATCAAATTCGACCTAATTATTAAATGCAAAGGGAAAGGAAACAAAAGGAAAAATAATACTGATTAACTATCAAACCTCCCCCTTGTTACGTCGCTAAAATCAAATGGTTAATTCATGAACTATAAACATTTTTAGTTGGGGAAAATTTTTAATGATAGAGAAAATTTTTGACTTACTAATTTTATTGACATATTTGTAATTCTATTGTAGTGCACGCTTGTACAATTTGAAAAAGAAAAGTTGATCACTAACTAATTTATGGGTGCGTTGGTAAAATCAGTTTTTAGTTGGTGTTCTACCAACCACACCTGTATCATGATGTCCGCAGAAGAGATGGCTAAAAACCAATCTCCGTAGCCAGAGTCCTCGACTTGATCTTTTCTGGCATCTGCTTCGGCCTCGCTCGAAACCGCCACCCCATCCTCAGTGAAGAGTCTGCCATCGCCGGAGACGATTCCAGCAGTGACTCGACCGAGAGGGGAACTTCACGGCGTCACTCACTGTACCTCTTGGAGACAGCCCATGTACAGAGGGCTTCACCAGATTCAACTACTTTGTGCAACCCGTCCTTCAAAAGCCCCTTCGAACATGAATCGTGGATGAATAAGCTCTCGGAAATTTCAACACAAAAAGACTCACGCGGTTTGTTCCTTCTTGCCATGCTTCTTTGAAGCATTATCGGCTGCCGGAGGAGCTGGTTGGACTTCTCTGGATTTGACTGCGAAGAACAACGTTGCTGTGCGTGCTGTTTTCGAATTTGGGAGAGGCGAGGTCGTTTCCGACGCACGCGGGAGAGGCAAAGTGATGGAGCGAGCCAAGGTCTTCAAGGCGTTGCCGCTGAAAGAGGAAGATTGCTGCATCGCTGAATGCCTTTTTAAGAGTTTGGACGCCTCGATTCCCGGAGCTCTGCGATTTCCGGAAGTTATTGCGAGATTGACCCCCCATTATTTCATTGGCCAGTACTCAATACGCAAACTCTCCTCCGCCCGAATATCTGGCTTTCGTCACTCCCGGAACATCAGCGAGGTTTGAGCACTCGTCAACGACCACAGATGACAGGTTATGGAAGCACGAGAGGTTTGGTAATGCTTCAAGGGATAGGCACCCGACGAAATTTAAATTTATCAAGTTTTTCAATCTTTCGAGGCCTTCAATTTCAACTAGATTATGGCATCCACAAAACTCTAACCACTCTAGATGCGTTAACTGCGAAACGTCCAGTCTTACAAGGGACTCACAGTCCCATATACACAGCTCTTCCAAAATTTTCAATTTTTCAAGTCCTTGAACTTGATCATCATTCAAAATTGGACCAATTGACAATAAACGCAAGCATCTTAAAGATTCTAGATGTTCAAGGCCGTCAAAGTTGGACAACTTCCCGCATTCATCTGCAATAAGTCTTGCTAAGGATTTTAATCCCTCTAGACCCTTGATCTCCATTAGCTCTCCGCATGAATCAAAAAATAATTCTGACAAGAATTCCAAACTTGACAAATTCGGTAACTCTTTCAACTCACCACAATTGATGACAGAAAGTTCCAATAGTCTTGAGGGAAGCTCTGGAATGGATTCCAATAATGGGCAATCCTCAACAGTGAGCTTTTTTAGGTGGATTAAATGAGAAAGTCGAGGTAATTTGTGATGCTGACCAGTGACTTTCAAAACTATTAAAGAGGCAGGAAGCTCTGATAGCGATTGAAGCATCTTGCAATTGTCTAATTCAAGTTTCTCAAGGTGAGAAAGCTTGTCGAATGTGCCATGGAAGCCAAAAATACTTGTCGACCTTAATCTGAGGGTCTTTAGTGAAGCCAACCCATCTATATGAATTTCCCCTCCCAGACTCTTGCAATACGAGGCATCTAATTCTTCAAGGTTGCCCAACTTGCTGATAGTACTAGGTAAATTACTCAATTTATAACTCCAAGTAATATGCAAAAATTTTAAATTCTTCAAATCCCCAATGGATTTAGGTAATTCACAAATGCTTGCATTTGACGAGTTCAATTTATTCAACTGGTTGAACCTCCCATAGTTGGTGATATGATAGGGTGGACAATTAAATCCACATGACAAGCGTTGCAATTTCATGAGGGATCCAATGCTCTCTGGAAGTTTACATAACTTGGGGCAATACCTCAAGTCAAGGGTTGACAAATTTACCAAATGGCTAATTGAATCAGGAAGTCCAATCAATGATTTGCAACCAGTGGCATAAAGCACCTCTAGCTTCTTCAAATAACCTATACATGGAGGAATTTCCATTACAGCAGTCTTGCTTATGTAAAGTTCCTTCAGTTCTTCCAACTTGCCCATTTCTTGGGGTAGCTCTTGGAGTTGATAACACTCTTGCAAGTCCAAAAAAACAAGGCCCTTGGCTGCTCCAATAGAAGGGTGAATTTGCTTTAGATTCCGACATGCCTTAAGCTGAAGTATCTCTAAATTTCGAAAGGCTGATAGATCGGGAGTAACTTCTAAGCAATTGCAATATCTATGATTTAGAACTTTCAACTTCTTCGCCATCTGTGAAACAAAATGATTGATAAATTTTCACTAAGAATAAGTAAGTAGAAACAAAAGAAAAAACAAAATGATCTCCTTCTGCCCTTAAGATGACTCCAACCTTCCCAAAGCTCTGAAATGTCACTTTTTGATAAATCAAGTATGACTAATTTCTCTAGACAAAAACGAGTAGCCATGAATGCAGGACATCCCTTCCACGTAAGCCATCGTAACTCAGGAAGCAAGCTTCCAGAATCTCCTGTCAGTTTTGCATCATAAACTTCAAGGAACCTTAAGCTCGGTAGCATCTCAAATTGCTCAGTTTTGAATTCTCTCTGCAACCCATCTTTGTCAAGACGAAGGGCCCGAACGTGAATTTTTGGAATTCCCTTCACAAATGTTGCATCAAATCAAGTAACATTGAACCCATATATATCACTTTGCCTTCATACTATAGCTGTGAAGTTAACGCTTAGGTCGAATAAGATTTTGTCATATATGCGGTTATCTATTTTTAAATGATGAAATTCTTTTGTTTATGCTATTTGCTGCTTTTTCTTCTCCTTCTCTTATCTGATTAGAAAATCAGTGCAATAGTCATTTCCGTAAGGAAGGGGGGACCCGATGGCTGCATCAAATTACGACTTAGAATCAGTCAATACTAACTCTAAGTGCATGAGTTACCACTAAGCAGTAGGGATTTATTGTTTAAACCCGAACTTTTCTTTTTCTTTTCAACTCAATAGAAATTGTCTGCTATGTATAGATGCTAAGCACATCACTTCCTAATCACATCAAGGATATAATACAAGGAGAGTAATCTTGACTATGAGGTCTAATAATTCATTTCAATCAAGATAATTCATGTCAAAAGAGAGTAGAACAACAATACAAATAACAGTTACCTCATATCTCTGAAGTACTGCCAAGGCTTCCTCATGGACCCACAACCTACTTCGATTCATAGGCACACTGTAATCTTCTTCACAAACAATTTTTCTACCAAGGTCTCTCAGTTGATCATGCATCTTCAACTCTCCATCATCTTCAATTTTTATTAGAGACATAGCACTCAGCCTATCAATTCCCAACCTCGGAAAAAAATCACCGGCATCCCACATGTAGGATACAATATTTAAATTACTTCCAATAAAGAAACAAGCAATATCCAAAAATATTTGCTTTTCCTCATAGTTTAATGCTTCATAACTTATCCTTAACTTTTCTTGCACTTTCTCATGTGGTACTTTCCATAGCTTCTTTAACGCATCTTGCCAAAATGCTTCATTTTGCCCATACAAAAACGAACCTATAACTTCAAGAGCTAAAGGAAGCCCTCCAGTAGTGGACACAATAGCACGAGAGAGAGATTCAAATTCACATGGAGGAGAGTCCCTCAAAAAGGCATGTCTACTAAGCAATATCAGGGAGTTATCCTCAGGCATTTCCTTGAGTTTGTACTTGCATTTCACCCCGGCTTCATCAAGGATGGACCTTATTCTTGTAGTAATGATTATCCTACTTCCCATCTCAAACCAGTCATGTTTCCCAACCAAAGCTTTCAGTTGATCATTAATGTCTACACCATCTAGAAGAATTAGGACTTTCTTACATTTAAATCTAGATTCCATAATCCTAATTCCTTCATCTATATTAGATACTAAATTATTTGTTTTCAGTATATCAAATATTAATTGATTCTGCAAAACAAGAAATGCCCTTGCGCCGTGAGACTTCTCGAATATCTGCAATGAAACTACGATGCTGAAACTTGTCAGAGAGCTTATTGTAGACGACCTTGGCTAAAGTTGTCTTACCGATGCCCCCCATCCCATGAATACCAACAATTTGTGTGGCACTGGGTTTATCATCAAGCAATTTCAAGATATCCTCCACAGCATGATCAATTCCAATAAGTTGTTCGGTAACAACCAGCAGAAAGGCCTTCTTTAACTCACTCAAAACTTTTCTGACCACCTCTTTCACCAATTCTCCTTAGTGGCTGTTTATAAAGCATTTGAGTTAAAATGCATTAGAAAAACAATCATATCTGTAATATCTTATCATTACAACACTACATGTAAGAGTGCAAAAAAGCAAGCACAAGCACAAGGAGAGGAACACATGAATGTATGGCCTCCTCTACAAGCCAGATCTTGTTAGAAGAAAGTACACAAGGCTTCGATAGAAAATGAAATACCCGCTAGCAGTTCTCTCTGATTCCCATCCCTTTAGAGAAGCCACTTCTTGGAGTGCTTGTCTCCACTTCGCAACATCTTCTTCTAAATACTTCCTACTCAAACGGGAGAAAGTCTTTCCAAAGGTCCCTTTTTGGTGCTGCACATCGTTCGGTTCTACCCGATAAAATATGGGCAAGACAATGTGCCCAACACTCTTCATGCACTCTATCATCTCAACAAGTTCTTGAAGGCACCATTTGCTGGAAGCGTAATTCTGAGAGAGAATTGGGATGGAGATCTTACTGTTCTTAATGGCTAGAAGAAGGTTGGTGCTGATCTTTTCCCCTTCGCGAAGCTCATTTTCGTCTTTAAACACACGAATTCCAGCATTGATGAGCTTATTGTAGAGGTGATCCACAAAGGTTTTGCGAGTATCATTACCGCTAAAACTCAAGAACACATCAGAGCCATCACTTCCCGCTAAAGCGGCGGATGAATTAGATGCGCCAGTATCATTTGCTATTCGAGGGGGGCTCTTCTTCTTGTTCTTGACAAAATTGTATGCGAGCACAGAAAGAAGAACTGACGCAACCAACACTGCAAAAGAAAGCCCAAACACTAGATCACACTTCATTTTCGCTTCTCCAATGACTCGTGAACCGATCTCTCTGTGAATATCTAAGGATGAAATGCTTCTTTTCGGGTGGCGCAACAATATGACCGTGGAAAGATGCCCATGGATCGGGAGGGAAAAAGTAGACAATTAATAAAAAATCAACCATGACCTTTCTTTTGCTGTTCATGGGGCCCACTGCTTTGATTCGAAAATCTACGTGGGACCATCCTGTTCCACCTCTACGAGACTACGACTACACCAACATATGACCCCCGTCAACAAGACGCCAAATTCATCGATCAAGTACGAACTTCTGTTTCGACCAAAAAAATAAAAAATACTAACCTGTGTGCAGTGCGCAGTTTTAATATGCTGTGTAAGGAAACCACTTGGAATAAACAAAAGAAAAGGAATAAGACGATTACATATACATGGTAAAGCTGATACTTCAAGACTAGACGCTCATGCCACAAATGAATGATACATGTTGAGTGATGGTATAAATAATTGAGCTCTCAAATAATTATAGTCACCGCTTAATTTGTCTGTACTTCATGATACATTTATGTGGAATTAAGACTTTTTGTGATTATGCATAGCAAGTTTTTGGCAATTTCTACTTCAAGGCAAGACAAAATAAGTACAGTCGTGGCCTTGCAAACTTGGAAAATGATCTTTAGTATAGCATAGCTTTTTGAAAGAATTTGAGCACACGTCAACATTGATAACTTGCTATAGCATCCAATGCGAACGCACGATCGCTTTGAACTAGACTTTTAGGTCAAATTGCATAGCTTTTTGAATGAATTTGGGCGCATTTGAAAAAGTTAAAAGCAAGTTGAACTAGACTTTCCATTAGATAGGAAAAATTAGAGCGGGCCTCGCTCATTTTTAGGAGGGCCTATAAAGACTGATTCTTTGCATTTGAAGGCCCCCGGAGAGTGATTGGCATCTTGCTTTTTCCCCGACGGATGACTTTTGGAATTAGTGTTAATGCAAACATTTTCATTTTTGTATTTTTGGGCTAAATTAGAAGACTAAGATCGATAGAGTAAGCAATGCAGTAGGCTCTTATTGGGTTTTAGGTAGATGCCAAGCATTGATCTTTTTGATTGCAGCACTTGCTCGTGGAATGAGGTCCATTGTTAAGTTGCTGAGCTTGCATGAATCCAAGGAAGACCCGAGAGGGGACCTAGATGGAGATCCTCTCTGGCTAAAGGAATTCTCTTCCCTTCGCCTTTTGTTTTTGAAAGAGAAGCAATTATTACTGGGCTATGCACAAGAATAGACTTGTGAAATACATTACAAGAAATAATTATTCCAAAAGTGTACTAAATCATCTGGGTAAGAGATTGTCATTATATTGAAAGTGACTATAGCCCCTCAAACTATGAGGGACAGATTTTAGTTTGATTAAAGTGAAAAATTCAAAGCTAATTTTTTTAAAAAAAAGAACGTTGGGATAAATGTCACTCATCATTGAGAATGCCACCTGTCAGTCACCCATTAAAAGCAACTACTCATTGAAATTGCTTTAGAGCGCTACTTTATATTTGTCTAACATCTATTTTTGATCTATACGCCGGATAGATATTATAAGCTTAATTCGAAGCTCTAAAAAAATAATGCTTTCTTTTTCAGTGCAAGCACATCAACAATTTGCTTTTCATTAAGTTATGAACTTTAATAAAAATAATATATTTAATTATGGGACGCTCATGTTCTTACTTCTTCTTCTTCTTCTTCTTCTTCTTCTTTTCTGTCAACTTTTGGCCTAAATGTTCTTAGTACTATTGGTTTTGTAATTTTTTAAATTAGATAACTTATTATAATGATAAATACATTAATCATGGGACCTCCCGTTCCACTTGAATTTAATTTTTCTTGAGCCAATTTGCAATTTTTGAAGCAAGCAACACAAAATATGATAGATTTAGAAATTAAAATAAAAAGGATAAAATAAAAGGAAAATAACCTAGGTTCCAATAAAGGAGAGGGCCACATGCCAACTCCTTATAAGCTCCCTCTCCATGCACCAAAATACTTACATTATAGATTACTGGTTAGAAGGGCCATGTTTTCCTTATTCCCTACCATGCCTCTGATTGGTGGGTTACAAATATGAAGGCCACTCATATTTAATTTTAGTTAAAATTACAATTCATAATTTGGCACACCAATCAAAGATATGGTTTAAGTCCAACTAGGTATGTAGGAAAATATTGGCCATGATTAAATGCAACTACAATGCTTAAAAAAATGAGGAAAATCACTTATAATTAGATAATTATCATCACATTCTTAGGTTTCTTGAGTGTGAAACCTCATTCTTAAATTTAGGGAGAAATTTATTTTATCCTCATAACTTTGAAATTGGTGCACGGCAAACCTTGAACTTCATAAAGTTGCATACCCCCCTCAAACCGGAACTTGTACAATGTGACGCTTTAACCCTATAAACCTTTTTAGTTAACATGTGTCATGCACATGCCTTTAAAGGAGTAAACAAGTTATATATGTATAATCTGAAATCAAATTGTCCAATTATATACACCCTTCATTAAAAGATAGATCCTTTTATAAGGTGAGCATCGATTGTCTCCATTGTGATGGATTCCTGGTGTGATTAGATGCTTTGTTGCATTTGTGTTGCCATCAAAGTGTTCAATTTTATGAATAGAAGTGGGGTTTAGGAGAATCTCCTGAATTTGCAATGAAACCGACATATAGGTTTCAAGATGGATATTAGAGGTGGTGGTGCAATTTATAGGCTCCAAAAGTCCAAAACTGGCAAGTAAAGAGGGTTTTCTAGGATTTGGGATGCTAATAATCCTACACCCAACAAAACTCTTCCTCTTTATATTAACAAATACGAACTTTTTGAAGGCGACAAACTCATTTCTTTAGAAATCTAGTTTTACAATTGCGCGCATGTGTTTTTTTCTTTTTCGCTATGAAATTGTTGACAGAATGTACTTTGGCATGTAATGAAGGTAATTTTATACCAAATGTGTTGAGCTGCTCGGGTTAAAGGGGTATATAAGTTATATGTACCGTGCACATTCCTTTAAAGGGGCATATAATTTACATATCTATAATTTAAATTCCTTTTGCCGGATATACGCCCTCTATTAAAAGATAGATCCTTTATATAGTTAATATCAAGTGTCTTCGTGGCAATGGAATACTCATATGATTAGATGTTGCTTTGTTGCGTTTGTTTTGCCATCAACGTGTCTGGTTTTATGATTAGAAGTGGGGTTTAGATATATATGCGGAATTTGAGATGAAAATGACAATATTGGATAGTTTCCAAGATGGATTTTAGGGTTATTAAATATTTATTAAATTAATGCATAAAAGTTGTTCTTGTTCCAATTCTTTATCACACCTTTATAAAATATCAATTAGTTCTTGACCCATGCGAATTATCTTCTTATTTGGGTGGCCCACGTAACGCGATTAGGGCAACGTAAAGATAAATTATACGACGTGGGAAAGAGATATTGTAAGCACAAGAGGACACATATTTCGCTCCGTCAATGGTGCGTCGATTATGCTGCTGCTATTTGTTAAGTCACTAATTTAACTTAATGAATGATTATTGTGTCTCATGTCCTTGCCCTAACCACTACCATAGGATGTAATAATTTTTATTATTGAACAGATGGCATTGCATAATTGCGCCATGGATTTGATGTACTTATAATACTCGATTGCATCCAAATTATTTAAACAACTACATGTTGGAGCATTTCATGTCGCGCACCCAATAAAATGATTAAGTTTTCGATAGTAATATAATTTTTTTTAATTATGGGTTTGGTGATGATTGTAATCTGACCCGAATGGACCCCCGGAAGAAGACTCTCACGACATGTATTCCCCGGATCGCGGTGCATACGGTTTGAGGCATGGATTGTTAAATCACTAATTTAACTTACTGTATGATTATTGCGTGTCATGTCCTTGCCCTAACCACCACCATAGGATGTAATAATAGTTATTATTGAACGGACGGCAATGCATAATTGCGCTGCAGATTTGATGTACTTATAATATTTGATTGCGTCCAAATTATTTAAGCGACTACATGTTGGTACATTCCATGTTGTGCACCCAATAAAATGATTAAGTTTTCGATCGTAATATAATTTTTTTTAATTATGGGTTTGGTGATGATTGTAGTCTGACCCGAATGGACCCCGGAAGAAGACTCTCACGACATGTATTCCCCAGATCACGGTGCATGCGGTTTGAGGCATGGATTGTTAAATCACTAATTTAACTTAATGAATTATTATTGCGTGTCATGTCCTTGCCCTAACCACTACCATAGGATGTAATAATAGTTATTATTGAATGGACGGCAATGCATAATTGTGCTGCGGATTTGTTGTACTTATAATACTCGATTGCGTCCGAATTATTTAAGTGACTACATGTTGGAGCCTTCCATGTCGCGCACCCAATAAAGTGATTAAGTTTTCAATCATAATATAATATTTTTTCATTATGGGTTTGGTGATGATTGTAATATGACCCGAATGGACCCTCGGAAGATGACTCTAACGACGTGTAGGCTTCGTTTGTTAACGTTTATATTTCTCTATTTTTCTGTACTTTTATTCCCTGGAATAGAAAAAGAACAAAAATGCATTTGGTAACACAAATTGATTTTTCTATTCCCGGGAATAGAAAGTTGTTCCTGGGAATAGATTTAGAATAGAAATGAGAAGTAGAAAAAAGTAGCTTCTTATTCCTGAGAACAATTTCTAGAAACTGTTTTTTTGGGACTATTCACTGCCTATAGCACACCGCCACCCGCCCATTGCTGCTCACCGCCTGTCGCCGCCACCTTTGATCACCAGCTGCTCGCTGCCGCCAGACACCGGTTGCTGCCTGCCTGCCGCCGTCGGTCATCAGCCGCCCCCACCCATTGGTCGCCCCCACTCGCTCGCCACCAGCCGATCACCAGTCGGTAGCGGCGACTGGTGGGCAGCGGGGGACAACCGGCGGTGGCCGCCCGCAGCCCACCACCGCCGGTCGTCCCTTATTGCCCACCGATCATCTCCATCATCGGGGAAAAAAGAAATAATTTTTTTTTGTCAATTCCAAACGCATTTCTATTCCTTTTCTATTCCAAGAATAAGAAATTTTTGTAGTTATCAAACACCCTATTTTACTCAGAAATTGTTCCAAGGAGTAGAAATAAAAAATAACTATTTTTCAAAAGAAACCATTTTCAGAAGTAGAAATGTTACCAAATGCATCCATAATCCCTGGATCATGGTGCATATGGTTTGAGGCATGGATGGCCCCTTCCTTTACGTACGACTTTGGTTTGAAACAAAAGCTTTCTGGATTTGGCGAACTTTTATGCAATTTTTAATGTTGTGAAGTGAGTTCCAGCTGTTCTTACTCCAGTTCTTCCAGGCTGGGCTGAGTGTGTCTTAAAATAAAATAAAATAAAAATAATTCGACAATTGCAGTACATCTGAGAGCTTATATTTCCACACTAGACTCTCATGCTATAAATCAATGAATGATGCGCTTTTAGTAATGGTATAAATAACTGAGCTCTCAGATGATTATATTCGTTGGTCAATTTGTCCATGCATTTTCATGATATATAATACATGGTGTTTGCTTTGTTTGTATGACATTTATGTGGAGGTAAGGCTTTTTATGATCACGTAGAGCCGAGTTTTTGGTAATTTAAATTTCAAGGTGGGGAAAGTGCAATTGTTTTCATGTAAACTAGTATGATTAGTCGACTATTTTGGATGGTTTTGAGCTCAAAACGACCATCAACTATCTTCACACCAAATTCAGGGTGTTGCTGATGAGAGGAAGAAGGGAAAGTAGGAGGCAAGGAAGAAGGATGAAATGCGATATTGAGCTTTAATGATAATTGAAAAAAATCTGTCGAACTATCATACATTTTATATGTCCAATTGGGAATCTAGAGATGCCTTTAAGTTATAGGTAACTATTTGAGGCAAATTCACCCGCTGGCAGTTCCACCTCTATCTCTCTCTCATAAAGAAATACCATGAAAAAGCTTTCCCATTGCCTAAGGAGAAAAAGATAAGCAAGTTGCGCATTGTTTATTCAGGGAATAGTTTATATCTGTCACTTTATACTAGTAAACCCAAATAATAGTTTATATTGTGGGGGCCAAATTGAAAAATCATGTGACGACATATAACAAGTACATATGATTCTTTCAGGAAGTTTTCATCAAAACTCGAACCAGCGGGGGAAATTGGGAAACCCCATCTCGAGGATTACCACGGGATAATTCGTTTTCATACTTCTCTCTCTCTCTCTCTCTCTCTCTCTCTCTCTCTTTCTTTATGGAAATTCGGCCCAAATGTTCTCAGTCAGTTCTATTGGTTTTGAATTTTTTTTAAAATTAGATAACTTATTTTAATAATGAGTAGTTTAATTGTGTGACCTCACGTTCCACTTGTCTTTAATTATTCTTGAGCCAATTGGCATTTTTTGAAGGGAAGCAAGCAACACACAAAATATGACATGGTTTAGAAATTAAAGCAATACAAAGACTGTATCGATCACGACCCTTCGTATTCTAGTGCATTTTGCTAGATCTTCTATGCAAAATGTCATACATCACAAAGAGTTGCAAGGTTTTCATTGAACAGTTTGTGAATTTTTTTTCTTTTTGCAATCTGACATTCATTAATCCTCCGGGATTTGTACGAATGCCCAAGGATGATGATTAGCTTTTTACTTCTTTTACTAAATTAAATTTGGATTATTGAAATGTGATAAGACTTGCATAAAGCCTATATGGGTCTCATCAATCCGACGGTCGGTATTCAAGTGAAGGTGCATGTCTAAATGCTAGGTTCATTGAAAACTCCCGATGGAAAAACCAATAGGGAATGAATGACAATTCACTCGGCGGCCACTAGGTCAAAGTAATGGGTGAAAGGGAAAAGAACCCATGTAGTTATCACACTACCACATAAGTGGGCCGCAATCGAGCATGAGACCCACTAAGAAGGAAAATGGGTATGTGGACCGACTGCATAACCCCAAATCGTGGGCCCAGCCCACCTATTAGATGGAGTCTGATCTAGAGTGGGCCCATAATTCCCAGTGGGGCCGAGCAGATGTCTATATGGACCTCCCACTTGTTAGGGCCATGAGATTGCGCTGGAGGAATCGTAGAATCTATGTATATCACGAAGATCAAACCCAATTTGGACCGTCAATAATGTGGCCTGCATGGTGAGAATTAATTATCCGCATAAATTAAATTACTTGTGGATTAAAAAGTCAAAGACTGCTTATATGAAATCATCGATGGTGGGCTATAAATTTCAACAAATTTATCTTTCCTGCAATTTAATTCCCAGCCATTTATTTTCCAGTCCAAGATCAATAGACAGCCATTTTATAATCTTTATGGATTCAATCCGATTCATATTTAGAGATATTTCATTTTTCCGGTGAACATCCATAAGGCTCACCTCTTTTCCTCTCCGTTTATAAAATATTCTTCATCTTGGCATAATGCAGAATAGAAACGGGATTTTCTGGTCGTTGTTTTTTGTTGAAGAAGGAAGTGAGGCCTATTGATCTTGTCAATGTAACGCACAGCCTAAAAAAAAAAAAAAAAAACTCATCGATTAATGTACATGGGCATTTTCTCTAGAAGTGCAACTCTTGAAGTATTTCTTTTTCCCTTTTTCAGTGCACGATTTTTATGTAATCCAAACAGTCTCTTTTGTTTCTGAAAAAAACAAATTCAAACGCAACTAACTAATAAAAGAATAATTGAGTAAAAGCACTCTCTTTTATTAAAATAGGTTATCAATAAAATAAACACGTCATGGCAATAAGAAAGACTCATTATTAATGCACAGAAGCCTTTATAAGTAGATTACCAAAATTTCACTATTAATAAGCATGTTAACAATGTGTATTTATATTATTTGGATTGGACCGATGTCGGTAATATTTGAGCTCTATTAAAAAGCAAACTAACGATGCCGAAACTATTAGAGAGGATTCAACATAATCAGTTACTCATAATGAGACCTCAAGTGGTTACGTAAAGAAGGCAAATTATACGAACCTTGTGCTAAAAAAACTGTGAAATTAAGCCACAAAATTCCTGTTATGTTATCAATCAGGCAAAAACATTCAATCTCACGACTAGACATGAGGCAGGCAGTCAGTGGAAGTAGACAATTGAAACTCATCCAATTCAGCCAAAAGATGGATTAATAGTCACAATGATCGTAATAATTACCAATAGTAAAATTGTTTCTTACAAGAGCGAATAATCTGGCAGAGCAAAGAATGCTACTGAAAATGCCAATCCGAGTCCACCTCGGGTATCTAGTGATGCTTTCTCCTCTCCAGAAAAAATTCACTAATTTTTTGAACGTAATGTGATGAAGGATTCTCGATTCGTTAGCAGCTTTTTTTGTGGTTGATTAATTACTATCGGACATAAAAAAGATCATTATTGAAAAGTACACAGTGCCTCCATTCGGAGGTACGTCAAGTTTCATGGGCTTTTCTACATGCGGAGAGCTAAAAATTACCCAATCAATCCTAAATCTATTGCACGATTGCTAATTCATTCAAAAACTTTTCACTTTTTCCAATTTAATCCTTGATCTTTGCGCGAAGTTCCAATATAATTCTTTTGACAAATTTTCGTCAGAAACCGCTGTCGCGGTGGTCCAATTGCCACCGGCCACCCTATGTCGCACACCATTTCCACGCTAGCAATTTCTGACGAAAATTAGCTAAAATGATTACATTGAAATTTCATATAAAGGTTTAGGATTAATTTGATAAAAAAAATTAAAACTGAATTGATATATATATACAATAGATTAAAATTTGATAGAACAATTTTCCTTTACGAGGGAGAGATGCTGCAACCGCCTCAATGATTGCTGTGTGAAGCATGACGCCAGGGTTCAAGCCAAAAACAATAAGTTTCGATGTGGATTTATTCAGCTCGATCTTCGTTGAATCTATCGATATGACTTGTCTTGTCATTGGCCCCTGCGTTTGCGAGGACATTATTTGAGGATGAACGTGGAAACGTTCTTCATCGGTGAACGATAGCTTTACACGTCTATGCATGCGTGGATTTGCATTCATGAAAAAGTATATTGTAGAGTGGATGCGGAGAAAATTGGCGTAAGGGACTAATGAGTCGAAAGAAAAAAAGAAGAAAATAGACTCCAAGTGACTAGTGAGGTGGTAAATGTGAGAGTAAAAGTAACTCTTCATTCACAAGCCAACTTTAATTACTGTTTTAGGGTTTCGGGGTACAAGACTTCGGGTAGCAAATGCACTCATGTTGGTCTATCGTATGACATTTGCTTTTAGAACAAAAGGTGCATACCGAGATGATCTCTTTCTTGTAAACCGTGCTGGGACAATAACTTTACATATTTCGGCCTGTCAAATGTACTAAGCGGCGGCGATGATAAGGAAATCACATTGTGTGATCCTTTAATTTGATCTTTTATTCATAGACGGGGGACCTGGCGGTTGTTGTGCAGATGACTATTTGAGCCGGAAGCGCAGCCAAAACTTACTGAACCGCATGGCCAACTTTCAGAAATCCGGAGGGCGAACGTGTCGTCAACATCCTCTCTCTTGTAATGGAAGCTGCTTTCCTTGCCGGAAGATACCTCCACAAGCCCTGAATCTGTGTTCCTCGTTCAATGGATATGTCAACTCGGATCCCTTCGTCTCACTTCATGATCACCCCTTTCTTCTTTTAACTTTTTTCCCCTTCCTTCTGTTTGTCTGTGTCTGTTCTCGTTCTGTTGGAACAAATGGGAAAAAGAAAAGAGAGTATTGTAAAGTGCCTGTTTTTTCTTCCCTGTAGAATTGGAAAAGTATCGGAACCGACAATGGACTTCAACTACAATTGCAGAAACAAGAACATAACGTGGCTGCAGAGGTTCAAAACCTAGGGTCCACATACAAATTTAGAACGCCGAATAACGTGAATCGAACACTGCTCTATACTTCTATACTTAATAAACAATATCATGATCAGGAGGAACAAACTTGATTTTACCATAAAGGCGACCAAGGACGACATTTGAATCATTCACAAATAGCTTTTTGGCATCTAGTGAGCAATTGTCCAAGCTCCCAAAAACACGTTCTCTCTGGAACAAAAGAATTTCAAACGGAAATGAGACTCTGCATATTCGTACTTTGTTTATAATGACAAGATGTTCAATCTTAAGCGTTAGGAATCACATAATTATGGTTAAAATTTTCCTCAAATTCATAAGGAAATTGCTGTCAAGTGTCAATCCAACAGGAGTTGGATGGATATAATTCTACAGTCTCTACCTCCCCGAACTGTCAAGAACAATAACTATAAATCGGAACCTTCACAACAGCATCAATTCAAGTAGCTGCTTCAAAAATTGAAAAACTATCTCTAAGAAAAGGTACTAACAGCTCCTGCAAATTGGTGCAATATCATGATATTAATTTGTTATCCACTGAATCGATTACTACCAAATCATGCTGCAAGGTAACATTGAGGAATCTCCATCTTACAGAGTAGCCTTGACACCAAAACTCTCACAAAGCAAGAACAACGTCCAGCTCTGCCCTCATTCGAGTGCCAATACAAGCAGTCCATTTGCACGGTCACTTCATTCTCAAATCTCACAGCAGAACTACCTCCACATATGGTTCTCTTTGGTTTACATGTCCCAAATTGAAACGACATCATTTCTTTGGTTGTACATAGCATGCTATAGTATGTCTTCCTACTTTGAAGGTCCAGAATGAGCATGAGCGGAACAGATCCACATCGCATAGTGTAAAAATTCTAATGCTTGAATGAGCAAAACATAAAATCTGAAGCAAATTTTTTCACACCGGATGAATTTGATCCATATTCAGCCTTGGTCAAATTTGACATGTAAATCTCATGAAGAATCCAAAATGGCCAGGGAATCTTGTGAAGAGAATATAGCAGTGTATCAACAACATTTTAGTGACTTACCATGAACAATAAGTCGAGGATGTCGTCGACGTCCCCTCTCTTGTCATGGAAGCTGCTTTGCTTGCCGGAAGATACCTCCACGAGCCTTGAATCTCTAGCCTCGTTCAATGGATATATCAACTTGGATGCCTTTGCCATTTCATGATCACCCATTTCCTCCTTAACTCTTTTTTTTTTTTTTTTCCTTCCTGCTGTTTGTCTTTATCTGATCTCGTTCTGTTACCACAAATGGGAAAAAAGAAAAGAGTATTGTAAAGTACCTCTGTTTTCCTTTCCTGTAGAACTGGAATAGTAATGAAACTGATAATGGACTTCGATTATAATTGCAGAAACAAGAACATAAGTGCCCACAGAGTTCAAAACCCAAGATCTGTGAACAAATTTAGAACGCCAAATAATGCGAACGTGCTAGTATATACTTCTATACTATGTTAACTCAAACAACATCATGATCAGGGGCAACAGACTTGACTTTACAATAAGGGCGATTGAGAAAGACATTTGAATCGTTGACAAACAGCTTTTTGGCATCTAGTGAGCAATCAAAATACATTCTCCCTGGAACAAAATAATTTCGAGCAGAAATCCTAAGGCTCTCCATATGGCTCCTCTGTTTCTAATGTCAGGATATTCAATCTTCAGTGTTAGGAATCGCATAATTATGGTTGATGTTTTCCTCAAGTTCATAAGCAAATTGCTGTCAAGTTTTAATCCTTTACCAAATCAGGAGGTCGATGGATATAATCCTAGAGTCTCAAGCTGCCTGAACTGTCAAGACCAATAATTATAAATCATCCCTCATAAACTGCATCAATTCAAGTAGTTGCTTCAAAAACAGAAAAACTATCCCTAAGAAAGGCATCAGCAGCTCCTGCGAATTGGTTCAACATCATGAGATCAATTTGTTATCCACTGAATCGATTACTACCAAATTTTTCAGAGTAGTCTTGACACCAAAACTCTCACAAAGC
This sequence comes from Corymbia maculata, assembly GCA_014182735.1. NCBI lineage: Eukaryota > Viridiplantae > Streptophyta > Magnoliopsida > Myrtales > Myrtaceae > Corymbia > Corymbia maculata. The sequence goes on from CM024685.1 coordinate 29,303,257, forward strand.
AAGAACAACATCCAGTTCTGCCTTCATTCCGGTGCCAAAACAAACAGTCCATATACATGTCCCAGATAAAAAGGACATTGTTTCTTTTGTCGTACATACCATGCTATAGTATATCTTGCTATTTCAAAGGTCCAGAATGAGCATCGGCAGAAAAAATCTACATTGCATAGCATAAAAAATTCTAATGCTTGAATGAGTAAAACATAAAATCTGAAGCTGATTTTTCCAGACGAGAGGAATTTGATTGATATTCAGCCCTCAGTCAAATTTGACGCTTAAATCTCATCAAGAATCCAAAATGGCCAGGGAATCTTGTGAAGAGAATATAGCAGCGTATCAAAAACATGTTAATGACTTACCATGAAAAGAATTCTAAAGGGACTGAGATAACTGAAGTTAAGGGATTTCCATGAAGAGTACAATTCGGCTTATTTGAGGCAAACTGTCCTTCCATTTGATCATCCTCATGGATAAATGTAATCAAAAGTATCTGCGTGGGCGAATAAACAGAACCGAGTAAATGTCAAGGGAGGAAGCAAATCATCATTCAAACTCGGTACTTCGAGAAAATTACAACTCGGATTTGCTATTGATGATCATCGATAGATTAGCTAGGATCAGCAGTCTTACTTGATGGCTATGACATGTAACGTTCTTAGAAGGCATTCCGATGACTTTTTCCCATTATCAAGAGAGTGATTTTTCCGGAGCATCATGTCATCCTCGTCCATTAGCTTCCCTGGTGCTTGAATCACGTAAGAGAAGGAAAAAACAATGCGCTATTGTCATGGAAAACTGATTAAATTTGACCTAATTATTTTATGCAAAGGGAAAGGAGACAAAGGGAAAAATAATCCTGTTTAAATATCAAACCTCCTCCTTGTTACGTCGCTAATATCAAATGGTTAGTACATTAACTATAAACATTTTCAGTCGGGGAAAATCTTTAATAATAGAGGAAATTTGTGACTTACTAATTTTATCGACATAGTTGTAATTCTATTGTAGTGTACGCTTGTGTAATTTGAAAAAAAAAAAATCGATCACTAACTAATTTATGGACACGTTGGTAAAATCATTTTTCAGTTGGTGTTTTACTAACCACACCTGTATCATGATGTCCACAGAAGAGATGGCAAAAACAAATCTCCGTAGCCAGAGTCCTCGACTTTGATCTTTTCCGGCAGGTGCTTTGGCCTCACTTGAAACCCCTTACCCATCCTCGGTGAAGAGTCTGCTGTCGCCGGAGACGATTCCAGCAGTGACTCGACCAAGAGGGGAACTTCATGGCGTCACTCACTGCACTTGTTGGAGACAGCCCATGTACAGAGGGCTTCACCAGATTCATGTACTTTGGGCAACCCGTCCTCCAAACAAGAATCGTGGATGAATAAGCTCTCAGTAATTTTACCACACAAAAAGACTCACGCGGTTTGTTCCTCCTTGCCCTGCTTCTTCGAAGCATTATCGACCGTCGGAGGAGCTGATTGGACTTCTCTGGATTTGACGGAGAAGAACAATGTCGCTGTGTGTGCTGTTTTCGAACTCGATCTCCTCTGTCTTCTCGACTTTGACGTTACGGGTGGCACGCACTTGGACTTGGAATCTTAACCATCAAATACACTATTTCCAACACAATGAAAATACAGAGCACCATGCACACAACTGAAAGGTCTTTACTATTGAAGCACTGTATTGGATTCTTTGTCACTGAAGATTCATGCACGTCAAGTTATAATCGTCGTCGACAGGGCCAATCACAACCTTGTTAACAAATTTTCTGCCTCAATCCTCCGCCGAAAGCTCCACACACTCGGCAATTGGTGCAAGGGCTCTCAGCTTCCTCAATCGGATGAAGCTGAGGAAGATCGACATGGATTTCAGTGGAGCCCGGGGGGAGAGAGACGACGGAGGAGAAGAAGAAAAAGCTTGAATGGGAAGAAATGGAATGACTGACCTGGCAAGGAGAAAAGCTTGAATTGCGAGGTCGTTTCCGACGCGGGAGAGGCAAAGTGATGGAGCGAGCCAAGGTCTTCAAGGCGTTGCCGCTGGAAGAGGAAGACCGTTGCATCGTTGAATGCCTTTTTAAGAGTTTGGACGCCTCGATTCCCGGAGCTCTGCCATATCCGTAACTTCATGCGAGAACCCCCCGGGGTCCCCCCAAACCCAAAATTATTTCATTTAATCTTGCAAATTCGACTAACGTGGAAGATTTGGCCGGTACGAATAACTTCCCCCGCCCTGATATGTGGCTTTCGTCACTCCCGGAACATCAGCGAGGTTCGAGCACTCGTCAACGAACACATCTGACAAGTTAGGGAAGCACGAGAGGTCTGGTAATGTTTTAACGGATGGGCACCCCACCAAATTTAAAATTGTCAAGTTTTTCAATTTCTCAATGCCTTTAATTTCGACTAGATTGTGGCATCCATTAAACTCTAACCGCTCTAGATGTGTTGATTGTGAAACGTCCAGTCTTATAAGGGACTCACACCCATATACACATAGCTCTTTCAACTTTTTCAATTTTTCAAAGCCTTGAACTTGATCATCATTCAATTTTGGACTATTTGACTGCAAACGCAAGCATCTCAATAATTCTAGATGTTCAAGGCCATCAAGGTTGGTCAACTTCTTGCATCTAGTTACATTAAGTGCTGCTAAGGATTTTAATCCCTCTAGACCCTTGATCTCTGTCAGCTTTGTACACGAAACAACAATTAATTTTGACAAGACTTCCAACCTTGACAAATTCGGAAACTCTTTCAACTCATCACAGTCCCTAACAAAAAGTTCCACTAGTCTTGAGGGAAGCTCCGGCATGGATTCCAACAATGGCCAATCCTCAACAGTCAACGTTTTTAGATGGATTAAATGAGAAAGTCGAGGAAATGTGCGAAGTTGGGGAAATGTGCGATGTTGATCAGTGACTTTCAAAAATTTTGAATAGGTAGGCCGACCGGTGACTTTCAAAACTGTTAAAGAGGCAGGAAGCTCTGGTAGCGATTGAAGCATCCAACAGCTGTCTAACTTAAGTATCTCAAGACAAGAGACCATATTGAATGTGCCATGGAAGCCACTAATGCCTATCTCACTTAATCGAAGGATCTTCAATGAAGCCAACCCATCTATGTGAATTTCCCCTCCTAGATTCTTGCAACCTAAAATAATTAATTCTTCAAGGCTGCCCAACTTGCTAATGGTACTAGGTAAATTACTCAATTTTTTACTACAAGAAATATGCAAAAATTTCAAATTTTTCAAATCTCCAATGGATTCAGGTAATTCACAAATGCCTCCATATGACGAGTCTGATCCATACAACCCTTGTTGCAGCCAATAATTGATATTATGGAGAGAATAATCAAGTCCCCATGACAAGCGCTGCAACTTCACGAGAGATCCAATACTCTCTGGAAGTTTACATAACCTGAGGCAAAAACTGAAGTCAAGGGTCAACAAATTTACCAGATGGCTAATCGAATCGGGAAGTCCAACCAATGATCTGCAACAAGCAGCAGAAAGCACCTCCAGCTTCTTCAGAAAACCTATACATGGAGGAATTTCCACTATATCAGTCTTACTTATGTAAAGTTCCTTTAGTTCTTCCAACTCACCCATTTCTTGGGGTAGCTCTTGAAGTTTACGACAATCTTGCAAGTCCAAAAAAATGAGGCTCTTGGCCGCTCCAATAGAATGGTGAATTCGCTTCAGATTGCAACATGCCTTGAGTTGAAATATCTCTAACTTTCGAAAAGTCGACAAATCAGGAGTGACTTCTAAACGATCACAATAGCTAAGATCTAGAACTTTCAACTGCTTCGCTATCTGCCAAAACAAATGATTGATAAATTTTCACTAAGAATAAGTCATTAGAAACAAAAGACAAAACAAGATGATCTCCTTCTAACCTTAAGATGACTCCAACCTTCCCAAAGTTCTGAAACGTCACTTTTGGATAAATCGAGTATCACTAATTTCTCCAAATGAAAATTGGTGGCCACAAATGCAGGACATCCCCACCACATGAGCCATCGTAAGTTATGAAGCAAGTTCTTAGAATCTCCAATCAGTTTTGCATCACACACTGTAAGGAACCTCAAGTTCGGTAGCATCTCAAATTGTTCAGTTGTGAATTCCCTCTTCGAATCCCCATAAAAAAAAATATTTTCCTTATTCTTCCAGTGTTCGTCAAGACAGAGGACCTGAATGCGATCCTTTCGAATTCCCTACATAAATGTTGTTGAATCAACAAACAATGGACCCATGCATAGCACTTAGCCTTTCGTTTTATAGTGTTAACATTGATGCTCAGGTCAGACCACATTTTTATCATATATGTGGTTATTTATTTTTCTATGATGAAATTATTCCCTTCTTTTGCGCATGCCATTTGCTCCTTTTTTCTATTTCCTTCTTTTATCCGATTAGAGGATTGGCACAATAGGTCAATTCAAGGGAAAAAACATAGTACAGACACTAAGTGCACAAGTAACCACCGAGTAGCAGGGAGTTTATTGTTTAAAATTGAAGTTTCCTTCTTTTTCCAGCTCAACAGAAATGTCTACCATGTACAGATGCTAGGCACATCACTTCCTAATCATATTAAAGAAATAACATAAATTGAGTAATTTCGGCTACGAGGTCCAATAATTCATTTCCAATCAAAAAAGTTCATGTGAAAAGAGAGTAAAAGAATGATAGAGGTAATGATTACCTTATTTCTCTCAAGTACTTCCAAGGCCTCCTCATGCACCCACAACCTACTTCGATTCATAGGCTCATCGTGATCTTCTTCACGAGCAATTTCCATACCAAGGTCTCTTAATTGGTCATGCATTTGCACCTTTCCATCCTCTCCAATTTTTATTAGCGACATATAACTCAATATTTCAATGTCCATCTTCGGATGGTAACCACATGCATCCCACATATAGGATGCATATCTTAAATCCACTCCAATGAAGAAACAAGCAATATCCAAAAATATTTGCTTCAAATCTTTGTTCAATGCGTTGTAACTTATTTTCAGCTTCTCTTGCACTTTCTCATGTGGTACTTTTTGCAACTTCTTTAAGGCGTCTTGCCAAAATTCTCGGCTCCGCCCACACAGAAATGAACCTATAACCTTGAGAGCTAACGGAAGCCCTCCGGCAGTGGACACGACATCACGAGAGAGAGACTCAAATTCACAAGAAGGAGAGTCCCTACTAAAGGCATGTCTACTAAACAAAATCAAGGACTCATCATCGGCAAGTTCCTCGAGCTTATACTGGCAATTCACCCCAGCTTGATCAAGTACAGACCTTATCCTTGTGGTGATTATTATCCTACTACCCATCTTAAACCAGTCATGTTTACCAACCAAAGCATCGATCTGATCATTATCATCCACATCATCTAGAAGAATTAGGACTTTCTTATGTTTATATACAGATTCCAAGATCCTGATTCCTTCATCCGTATTAGACACTTCACCTTCCGCTTTTAGATTCGATATTAATTGGTTCTGCAAATATCGAATGCCATTGGGATGTTGCGAGGATTCTCGAATATCTTCAATAAAACTATGATATTGAAATTGGTCTAAGAGCTTATTGTAGACAACCTTGGCTAAAGTTGTCTTACCGATGCCCCCCATTCCATGAATACCGACAAATTTGGTAACATTAGGGCTATCATCCAGCAATCTTGAAACATTCTCCACAGCATTATCGATTCCGACAAGTTGCTCAGGAACAACCAGCTGAAAGGCATTTTTTAACTCGATCAAAACTTTGCTGATGACCATCTTCACCAATGCTCCTTCATGGCTAATTATAAAGCATTCGAGCTAAAATGCATTAGAAGAACAATCATATCTATAAAATCTTTTCATTATGACACTGCAACTTATAAGAGTGAAAAAAACAAGCATAAGTCGAGAAACACACTAATGTATAACCTCCTCTACAAGCAAGATCCTGTTTAAAGAAAAGTAAACAAGGCTTCGATAGAAAATGAAATACCCGTTAGCAGTTTTCTCTGACTCCCATCCCTTTAGGGAAGTCACTTCTTGGAGTGCTTGTTTCCACTTCGCAACATCTTCCTCCAAATACTTCTCACTTAAATCGGAAAACATCTTTCCAAACCACCCTTTTTGGTGTTGCACATCGTTCGGTTCAACCCGGTAAAATATGGGCAAGATAATGTGCCCCACGCTCTTCTTGCACTCTGTCATCTCAACGAGCTCTCGAAGGCACCATTTGCTTGAAGCATAGTTCGGAGAGAGAATCGGGATCGAGATCTTACTATTCTTAATGGCCTAGAGAAGGTTGACGCCGATCTCCTCACCTTCGCGAAGCACATTGTCGTCTCTGAACACATGGATTCCAGCATCGACGAGGCCATTGTAGAGGTGATCCGTGAAGGTTTTGCGAGTATCCTCACCGCTGAAGCTCAAGAACACATCGTAGCTGTCAGTTTCCGCTAAAGCGGCGGACGAACTAGACGCACTGGTATCATCAGCTTTTCGATGCGTGCTCTTCTTGTTGCTTTCGACACAATTGTGTTCAAGCCCTAGACCACGTTTCATTTTTACTCCTTCGATGATTCTTGAACCGATGTCCCTGTTGATATCAAAGAACGAAATGCCTCTATTCGGGTTGCCCAACAAGAAAGACCGTGCAGAGGTAGAGGTTTTGGTGCTTTACGCTACAGGATGAAGATGCCCAAGGATCGGGAGGGAACAAGTAGGCAAATTAATAGAGAATGACTTGGATTTAGTCGTCGCGTGTGAATTGGGCGTCCTCGTGAAATTGCAGCGTACGTGGGATTGAGCTGTCGATGGGGCTCACCATTTTACATTGACTGGTACAACTTTTTCAGTCATTGCCGTTGATTCCAAACCGTAAGACTCCGTTTGTTAACGATTCTATTTCTCTATTTTTCTGTTCTTTTGTTCTCAGAATAAAAAAAAAAGCAGAAATGCGTTTGATAACGCAAACTGATTTTTCTATTCCCGAGAATAGAAAGTTGCTCCTGAGAATAAATTTGGAATAGAAATAAAAAATAGAAAAAAGCATATTCTTATTCTTGGAAACAATTTTTGGAAACAATTTCTTGGGGATTATTCACCGCCTATAGCACGCCGCCACCCACCCACCGCCCGCCACCACAACTGGTTGCCGCCCGCTTGTCGGCCGCCACACTCCGTCAATTGGCGCCGATCGCCGCTAGCCGCTGCCGTCGCCACCGGCCAATTGCCAGTCGGCGATCGGCGACCCGACATGACTGGAGGCGATCAGTGACCTGGCGTGACAGGCGGCGGCGACCGGCGGCCACCCCCACCCGCTCGCCACCAGTCGATCGCTAGTTGCCATCCTTCACCCTACGGGCACCGAGGGATAGTGACCGGCGGTGGGGGGGCGACCGGCTGTGGCGGGGTGCGAACGGCGACGACGGCGGTGGGGTGTGAATGGCAACCGGTGGCGACGGCCCCCGCCCACCGGCCGCCACCCCGGTCGCCGTCCGCACCCCGCCACCGCCGGTCATTGCCCTCGCTCGCCAATGTCCGTCGCCCCCGCCCGCCAATCTCCGCCGCTATCGGGGAAAAAAGAATTCTATTTCTTTGCAAGTACCAAACGCATTTCTATTTTTTTCTATTCTGCGAATAAGAAATTTTTGTAGTTACGAAACGCCCTATTTTACTCAGAAATTGTTCCAAAGAGTAAAAATAGAAAAGAACTATTTCTCAAAAGAAATTATTCCCAGAAGTAGAAATGTTACCAAATGCGTCCTAATAATCCTACACCCAACAAAGCTCTTCCTCTTTATATTAACAAATACGAACTTTTTGAAGGCGACAAACTCATTTCTTTAGAAATCTAGTTTTACAATTGCGCGCGCCCGTGTTTTTTTTTTTTTTTTTTTTTTTTTTTTCGCTATGAAATTGTTGACAGAATGTACTTTGGCATGTAGCGAAGGTAATTTATATCAAATGTGTTGAGCTGCTCGGGTTAAAGGGGTATATAAGTTACATGTACCGTGCACATTCCTTTAAAGGGGCATATAATATACATATCTATAATTTAAATTCTTTTTGCCGGATATACGGCCTCTATTAAAAGATAGATCCTTTATATAGTCAACATCAATTGTCTCCGTGGCAATGGAATACTCATATGATTAGATGTTGCTTTGTTGCGTATGTTTTGCCATCAACGCGTCCGGTTTTATGATTAGAAGTGCGGTTTAGATAACTATGCGGAATTTGAGATGAAAATGACAATATTGGATAGTTTCCAAGATGGATGTTAGAGTTATTAAATATATATTATTAAATTAATGCATAAAAGTTGTTCTTGTTCCAATTCTTTATCACACCTTTATAAAATATCAATTATTTCTTGACCCATGCGGATTATCTTCTTATTTGGGTGGCCCAAACGTAAAGATAAATTATACGACGTGGGAAAGAGAGATTGTAAGCACAAGAGGACACATATTTCGCTCCATCAATGGTGCGTCGATTACGTTGCTGCTATTTGTTAAATCACTAATCTAACTTAATGAATGATTATTGTGTCTCATGTCCTTGCCCTAGCCACTACCATAGGATGTAAAAATATTTATTATTGAACAGATGGCATTGCATAATTGCACCACGGATTTGATGTATTTATAATACTCGATTGCGTCCGAATTATTTAAGCGACTACATGTTGGAGCATTTCATATAGCACACCCAATAAAATGATTAAGTTTTCGATAGTAATATAATTTTTTAAAATTATGGGTTTGGTGATGATTGTAATCTGACCCGAATGGACCCCCCGAAGAAGACTCTCACGACATGTATTCCCCGGATCGCAATGCATACGGTTTGAGGCATGGATTGTTAATTTAACTTAATGAATGATTATTGCGTGTCATGTCCTTGCCCTAACCACCACCATAGGATGTAATAATAGTTATTATTGAACGGACGGCAATGCATAATTGCACTGCAGATTTGATGTACTTATAATATTTGATTGCGTCCAAATTATTTAAGCGACTACATGTTGTGCACCCAATAAAATGATTAAGTTTGATTCTAATTTTTTTTTTTAATTATGGGTTTGGTGATGATTGTAATCTGACCCGAATGGACGCCGGAAGAAGACTCTTACGACATGTATTCCCCAGATCACGGTGCATGCAGTTTGAGGCATGGATTGTTAAATCACTAATTTAACTTAATAAATTATTATTGTGTGTCATGTCCTTGCCCTAACCACTACCATAGGATGTAATAATAGTTATTATTGAATGGACGGCAATGCATAATTGCGCCGCAGATTTGATGTACTTATAATACTCGATTGCGTCCGAATTATTTCAATGACTACATGTTGGAGCATTCCACGTCGCGCACCCAATAAAATGATTATGTTTTCAATCATAATATAATATTTTTTAATTATGGGTTTGGTGATGATTATAATCTGACCTGAATGGACCCCCGAAGAAGACTCTCACGACCTGTAATCCCCGGATCATGGTGCATGCGGTTTGAGGCATGGATGGCCACTTCCTTTACGTACGACTTTGGTTTGAAACAAAAGCTTTCTGAATTTGGCGAACTTTTATGCAATTTTTAATATTGTAAAGTGAGTTCCAGCTGTTCTTGCTCCAGTTCTTCAGGCTAGGCTGAGTGTCTTAAAATAAAATAAAATAAAAATAATTCGACAATTGCATGTACATCGGAGAGCTTATATTTCCACAGTAGACTCTCATGCTATAAATGAATGAATGATGCGCTTTTAGTAATGATATAAATAACTGAGCTCTCAAATGATTATATTCGTTGGTCAATTTGTCCATGCATTTTCATGATATATAATACATGGTGTTTGCTTTGTTTGTATGACATTTATGTGGAGGGAAGGCTTTTTATGATAGCCGAGTTTTTGGTAATTTATATTTCAAGGCGGGGAAAGTGCAATTGTTTTCATGTAAACTAGGATGATTAGTCGACTGTTTTGGATGGTTTTGAGCTCAAAACGACCATCAACTATCTTCACACCAAATTCAGAGTGTTGCTGATGAAGAGGAAGAAGGGAAAGTAGGAGGCAAGGTAGGAGGATGAAATGCGATATTGAGCTTGAATGATAATTGAAAAAAATCTGTTGAGCTATCATACATTTTATATGTCCAATTGGGAATCTAGAGATGCCTTTAAGTTATAGGTGACTATTTGAGGCAAATTCACCCGCTGGCAGTTCCACCTCTATCTCTCTCTCATAAAGAAATACCATGAAAAAGCTTTCCCATTGCCTAAGGAGAAAAAGATAAGCAAGTTGCGCATTGTTTATTCAAGGAATAATTTATATCTGTCACTTTGTACTGGTAAACCCTAATAATAGTTTATATTGTGGGGGCCAAATTGAAAAATCGTGTGACAACATATAACAAGTACATATGATTCTTTCAGGAAGTTTTCATCAAAACTCGAACCAGCAGGGTAAATTGGGAAACCCCATTTCGAGGATTACCATGGGATAATTCATTTTCATACTTCTTTCTTTCTTTGTTTCCGGAAATTTGGCCCAAATGTTCTCAGTCAGTTCTATTGGTTTTGAAATTTTTTTAAAATTAGACAACTTATTTTAATAATGAGTAGTTTGATTGTGTGACCTCATGTTCCACTTGTCTTTAATTATTCTCAAGCCAATTGGCATTTTTTGAAGGGAAGCAAGCAACACACAAAATACGACATGGTTTAGAAATTAAAGCAATACAAGGACTGTATCGATCACGACCCTTCGTATTCTAGTGCATTTTGCTAGATCTTCTATGCAAAATGTCATGCATCACAAAGATTTGCAAGGTTTTCATTGAAAAGTTTGTGAATTTTTTTTCTTTTTGCAATCTGACGTTCATTAATCCTCCGGGATTTGTACGAATGCCCAAGGATGATGATTAGCTTTTTACTTCTTTTACTAAATTAAATTTGGATTATTGAAATGTGATAAGACTTGCATAAAGCCTATATGGGTCTCATCAATCCGACGATCGGTATTCAAGCGAAGGTGCATGTCTAAATGCTGGGTTCATTGAAAACTCCCGATGGAAAAACCCATGTAGTTATCACACTACCACAAAAGTGGGCCACAATCGAGCATGAGACCCACTAAGAAGGAAAATGGGTATGTGGGCCGACCGTATAACCCCAAATCGTGGGCCCAGCCCACCTATTAGATGGAGTCTGATCTAGAGTGGGCCCATAATTCCCAGTGGGGCCGAGCAGATGTCTATATGGACCTCCCACTTGTTGGGGCCATGAGATTACGCTGGAGGAATCGTAGAATCTATGTATATCACGAAGATCAAACCCAATTTGGACCGTCAATAATGTGGCCTGCATGGTGAGAATTAATTATCCGCATAAATTAAATTACTTGTGGATTAAAAAGTCAAAGACTGCTTATATGAAATCATCGATGGTGGGCTATAAATTTCAACAAATTTATCTTTCCTGCAATTTAATTTCCAGCCATTTATTTTCCAGTCCAAGATCAACAGACAGCCATTTTATAATCTTTATGGATTCAATCCGATTCATATTTAGAGATATTTCATTTTTCCGGTGAACATCCATAAGGCTCACCTCTTTTCCTCTCCGTTTATAAAATATTCTTCATCTTGGCATAATGCAGAATAGAAACGGGATTTTCTGGTCGTTGTTTTTTGTTGAAGAAGGAAGTGAGGCCTATTGATCTTGTCAATGTAACGCACAGCCTAAAAAAAAAAAACTCATCGATTAATGTACATGGGCATTTTCTCTAGAAGTGCAACTCTTGAAGTATTTCTTTTTCCCTTTTTCAGTGCACGATTTTTATGTAATCCAAACAGTCTCTTTTGTTTCTGAAAAAAACAAATTCAAACGCAACTAACTAATAAAAGAATAATTGAGTAAAAACACTCTCTTTTATTAAAATAGGTTATCAATAAAATAAACACGTCATGGCCATAAGAAAGACTCATTATTAATGCACAGAAGCCTTTATAAGTAGGTTGCCAAAATTTTACTATTAATAAGCATGTTAACGATGTGCATTTATATTATCTGGATTGGACCTACGTTGGTAATATTCGAGCTCTATTAAAAAGCAAACTAACGATGCCAAAACTATTAGAGAGGATTCGACATAATCAATTACTCATAATGAGTCCTCAAGAGGTTATGTAAAGAAGGCAAATTATACGAACCTTGTGCTAATTAAACTGTGAAATTAAGCCACAAAATTCCTGTCATATTATCAATCAGGCAAAAAAATTCAATCTCACGACTAGACACGAGGCAGGCAGTCGGTGGAAGTAGACAATTGAAACTCATCCAATTCAGCCAAAAGATGGCTTAATAGTCACAATGATCGTAATAATTACCAATAGTAACATTGTTTCTTACAAGAGCCAATAATCTAGCAGAGCAAAGAATGCTACAGAAAATGCCAATCCAAGTCCAACTCAGGTATCTAGTGATGCTTTCTCTTCTCATGAAAAAATTCACTATTTTTTTTTTTTTTTTTGCACTTAATGTGATGAAGGATTCTCGATTAATTAGCAGCTTTTCTGTGGTTGATTAATTACTATTGAACATAAAAAAAGATCATTATTGAAAAGTACACAGTGCCTCCATTTCTGAGGTACATCAAGTTTCATGGGCTTTTCTACATGCGGAGAGGTGAAAATCACGAATCGATCTTGAATCTATTGCATAATTGCTAATTCATTCATAAACTTTTCACTTTTCCAATTTATCCTTAATCTTTGCGCGAAATTCCAATATAGTTCTTCCGATCAATTTTCGTCAGAAACTGTTGTCGTGGTGGTCCAATCGCTGCCGGTCATCCTATGTCACACACTATTGCCACATTAGTGATTTCTGACGAAAACTAACTGAAATGACTACATTGAAATTTCGTATAAAGGTTTAGGATTAATTTAGCAAAATAAATTAAAATTAAATTGGCATCCATACGGTAGATTAAAATTTGATTTGACAATTTTCCTTTACGAGGGAGAGATGCCGCAACGGCCTCGATGATTGCTGTGTGAAGCATGACGCCAGGGTTCAAGCCAAAAACAATAAGTTTCCATTTATTCAGCTTGATCTTCGTTGAATCTATCGATATGACTTGTCTTGTCGTTGGCCCCCGCGTCTACGTGGACAATTTTTGAGGATGAACGTGGAAACGTCCTTCATTGGTGAACGATAGCTTTACACGTCTATTATGCATGCATGGATTAGCATTCATGAAAAAGCATATTGCCAAGTGGATGCAGAGAAAATGGCGTAAGAGACTGATGAGTCGAAAGAAAAAAGTAGACTCCAAGTGACTAGTGAGGTGATAAAATATGAGAGTAAAATTAACTCTTCATTCACAAGCCAACTTTAATTACTGTCTGCGGTTTCGGGGCACAAGACTTCGGAGGAGCAAATGCACTCATGTTGGTCTATCGTATGACATTTGCTTTTGGAACAAAAGGTGCATACCGAGATGATCTCTTTCTTGTAAACCATGCTGGGACAATAACTTCACATATTTCCGCGTGTCAAATGTACTAAGCGTCGGTGATGATAAGGAAATCATATCGTGTGATCCTTTAATTTGATCTTTTATTCATAGACGGGGACCTGGCGGTTGTTGTGCTGCACAACTTGTGCAGATGACTATTTGAGCCAGAAGCGCAGCCAAAACTTACTGAACCGCATGGCCAACTTTCAGAAATCCGGAGGGCAAACGTGTCGTCGACGTCCTCTCTCTTGTAATGGAAGCTGCTTTCCTTGCCGGAAGATACCTCCACAAGCCCTGAATCTCTGTTCCTCGTTCAATGGATATGTCAACTCGGATCCCTTCGTCTCACTTCATGATCACCCCTTTCTTCTTTAACTTTTTTTCCCCTTCCTTCTGTTTGTCTGTGTCTGTTCTCGTTCTGTTGCAACAAATGGGAAAAAGAAAAGAGAGTATTGTAAAGTGCCTGTTTTTTCTTCCCTGTAGAATTGGAAAAGTATCGGAACCGACAATGGACTTCAACTACAATTGCAGAAACAAGAACATAACGCGGCTGCAGAGGTTCAAAACCCAAGGTCCACAAACAACTTTAGAACGCCGAATAATGTGAATCGAACATACTACTCTATACTTCTATACTTAATGAACAATATCATAATCAGGAGGAACAAACTTGATTTTACCACAAAGGTGACCAAGAAAGACATTTGAATCATTCACACACAGCTTTTTGGCATCTAGTGAGCAATTGTCCAAGCTACCAAAAATACGTTCTCTCTGGAACAAAAGAATTTCAAACGGAAATGAGACTCTGCATGTCCGTACTTTGTTTCTAATGTCAAGATGTTCAATCTTAGGCGTTAGGAATCACATAATTATGGTTGAAATTTTCCTCAAGTTCATAAGGAAATTGCTGCCAAGTGTCAATCCAACAGGAGTTGGATGGATATAATTCTACAGTCTCTACCTCCCCGAACTGTCAAGAACAATAACTATAAATTGGAATCTTCATAACAGCATCAATTCAAGTAGCTGCTTCAAAAATTAAAAAACTATCTCTAAGAAAAGGTACTAACAGCTCCTGCAAATTGGTGCAACATCGTGATATTAATTTGTTATCCACTGAATCGATTACTACCAAATCATGCTGCAAGGTAACATTGAGGAATCTCCATCTTACAGAGTAGTCTTGACACCAAAACTCTCACAAAGCAAGAACAACGTCCAGCTCTGCCCTCATTCCAGTGCCAATACAAGCAGTCCATTTGCACGGTCACTTCATTGTCAATCAATCTCACAGCAGAACTACCTCCACATATGGTTCTCTTTGGTTTACATGTCCCAAATTGAAACGACATCATTTCTTTGGTTGTACATAGCATGCTATAGTATGTCTTCCTACTTTGAAGGTCCAGAATGAGCATGAGCGGAACAGATCCACATCGCATAGTGTAAAAAATTCTAATGCTTGAATGAGCAAAACATAAAATCTGAAGCAAATTTTTTCACACCGGATGAATTTGATCCATATTCAGCCTTGGTCAAATTTGACACGTAAATCTCATGAAGAATCCAAAATGGCCAGGGAATCTTGTAAAGAGAATATAGCAGTGTATCAAAAACATGTTAGTGACTTACCATGTACAATAAGTTGAGGATGTCGTCAACGTCCCCTCTCTTGTCATGGAAGCTGCTTTGCTTGCCGGAAGATACCACCACGAGCCCTGAATCTCTGGCCTTGTTCAATGGATATATCAACTCAGATCCCTTTGCCTCATTTCATGATCACCCATTTCCTCCTCAACTTCTTTTTTTTTTTTCCTTCCTGCTGTTTGTCTTTATCTGATCTCGTTCTGTTACCACAAATGGGAAAAAAGAAAAGAGTATTGTAAAGTGCCTCTGTTTTCCTTTTCTGTAGAACTGCAAGAGTAATGGAAACTGATAATGGACTTTGATTATAATTGCAGAAACAAGAACTTAAAGTGCCCACAGACTTCAAAGCCCAAGACCTGTGAACAAATTTAGAACGCCAAATAATGCGAACGTACTAGTATATACTTCTATACTTAGTTAACTCAAACAACATCATGATCCGGGACAACAGACTTGACTTTACCATAAGGGCGATTGAGAAAGACATTTGAATCATTGACAAACAGCTTTTTGGCATCTAGTAAGCAACTGTCCTAGCAATCAAAATACATTCTCCCTGGAACAAAAGAATTTCGAGCAGAAATCCTAAGGCTCCGCATATGGCTCCTCTGTTTCTAATGTCAAGATATTCAATCTTCAGCGTTAGGAATCGCATAATTATGGTTGACGTTTTCCTCAAGTTCATGAGCAAATTGCTGTCAAGTTTTAATCCTTTACCAAATCAGGAGGTCGATGGATATAATCCTAGAGTCTCAAGCTGCCTGAACTGTCAAGAACAATAATTATAAATTTCAACCTTCATTAACGGCATCAATTCAAGTAGTTGCTTCAAAAACAGAAAAACTATCCCTAAGAAAGGCATCAGCAGCTCCTGCAAATTGGTGCAACATCATGAAATCAATTTGTTATCCACTAAATCGATTACTACCAAATTTTTCAGAGTAGTCTTGACACCAAAACTCTCACAAAGCAAGAACAACATCCAGCTCTGCCTTCATTCCGGTGCCAAAACAAACAGTCCATATACATGTCCCAGATTAAAAAGACATTCTTTCTTTCGTCATACATACCATGCTATAGTATATCTTGCTATTTTGAAGATCCAGAATGAGCATCGGCAGAAAAAATCTACATTGCATGGAAAAAATCTACATTGCATGGCTAAAAAATTATAATGCTTGAATTAGTAAAACATAAAATCTGAAGCTGATTTTTCCAGACGAGAGGAATTTGATCGATATTCAGCCCTCAGTCAAATTCGACTCTTAAATCTCATCAAGAATCCAAAATGGCCAGGGAATCTTGTGAAGAGAATATAGCAGCGTATCAAAAACATGTTAATGACTTACCATGAAAAGAATTCTGAAGGGACTGAGATAACTGAAGTTAAGGGGTTTCCTTGAAGAGTACAATTCGACTTATTTGAGGCAAACTGTTCTTCCATTTGAGCATCCTCATGGATAAATGTAATCGAAAGTATCTGCGTGGGCGAATAAACAGAACCAAGTAAATGTCAAGGGAGGAAACAAATCATCATTCAAACTCGGTACTTCGAGAAAATTACAACTCGGATTTGCTAGTGATGATCATTGATAGATTAGCTAGGATCAGCAGTCTTACTTGATGGCTATGACGTGTAACGTTCTTAGAAGGCATTCCGATGACTTTTTCGCATTATCAATAGAGTGATTTTTCCGGAGCAACATGTCATCCTCGTCCATTAGCTTCCCTGGTGCTTGAATCACGTAAGAGAAGGAAAAAACAATACGCTATTGTCATGGAAAACCGATTAAATTTGACCTAATTATTTTATGCAAAGGGAAAGGAGACAAAGGGAAAAATAATCCTGATTAAATATCAAACCTCCTCCTTGTTACGTCGCTAATATCAAATGGTTAAAGTACATTAACTATAAACATTTTGAGTCTGGGAAAATCTATAATAATAGATGAAATTTGTGACTTACTAATTCTATCGACATAGTTGTAATTCTATTGTAGTATACGCTTGTGTAATTTGAAAAAAAAAAAATCGATCACTAACTAATTTATGGATACGTTGGTAAAATCATTTTTTAGTTGGTGTTTTACTAACCACACCTGTATCATGATGTCCACTGAAGAGATGGCAAAAACAAATCTCCGTAACCAGAGTCCTCGACTTTGATCTTTTCCGGCAGGTACTTTGGCCTCACTCGAAACCCCTTACTCGTCCTCGGTGAAGAGTCTGCCGTTGCCGGAGACGATTCCAGCAGCGACTCGACCAAGAGCGGAACTTAATGGCGTCACTCACTGTACTTGTTGGAGACAGCCCATGTACAGAGGGCTTCACCAGATTCATGTGCTTTGGGCAACCCGTCCTCCAAAAGCCCCTTCGAACAAGAATCGTGGATGAATAAGCTCTCAGTAATTTTACCACACAAAAAGACTCACGCGGTTTGTTCCTCCTTGCCCTGCTTCTTCGAAGCATTATCGACCGTCGGACTGATTGGACTTCTCTGGATTTGACAGCGAAGAACAATGTCGCTGTGTGTGCTGTTTTCGAACTCGATCTCCTCTGTCTTCTCGAATTTGACGTTACGGGTGGCACGCACTTGGACTTGGAATCTTAACCATCAAATACACCATTTCCAACATAATGAAAATACAGAGCACCATGCACACAACTGAAAGGTCTTTACTATTGAAGCACTGTATTGGATTCTTTTAGTCACTTGAGATTCATGCACGTCAAGTTGTAATTGTCGTCGACAGGGCCAATCACAACCTAGTCAACAAATTTTCCGCCTCGATCCACCGCCGAAAGCTCCACACACTCGGCAATTGGTGCAAGGACTCTCAGATTCCTCAATCGGATGAAGCTGAGGAAGATCGACATGGATTTCAGTGGAGCCGGGGGGCAGAGAGACGACGGAGGAGAAGAAGAAAAAGCTTGAATGGGAAGAAATGGAATGACTGACCTGGCAAGGAGAAAAGCTTGAATTGCGAGGTCGTTTCCGACGCGGGAGAGGCAAAGTGATGGAGCGAGCCAAGGTCTTCAAGGCGTTGCCGCTGGAAGAGGAAGACCGTTGCATCGCTGAATGCCTTTTTAAGAGTTTGGACGCCTCGATTCCCGGAGCTCTGCCATATCCGTAACTTCATGCGAGATTGACAAACCCCTCGCCTCCCCCCAAACCCAAAATTATTTCATTTAATCTTGCAAATTCGACTAACGTGGAAGATTTGGCCGGTACGAATAACTTCCCCCGTGATATGTGGCTTTCGTCACTCCCGGAACATCAGCGAGGTTCGAGCGCTCGTCAACGATCACAGTCGGCCGGTGACGGAAGCACGAGAGGTCTGGTAATGTTTCAACGGATGGGCACCCCGCCAAATTTAAATCTCTCAAGTTTTTCAATTTCTCAAGTCCTTTAATTTCGACTAGATTGTGGCATCCAATAAACTCTAACCACTCTAGATGTGTTGATTGTGAAACGTCCAGTCTTACAAGGGACTCACAGTCATGTACTGTTAGCTCTTCCAGGTTTTTCAATTTTTCAAGGCCTTGAACTTGATCATCATTCAATTTTGGACCATTTGAAAATAAACGCAAGCTTCTCAAAGATTCTAGATGTTCAAGGCCGTCAAGGTTGGTCAACTTCTTACAATCACCTACAATAAGTGTTGCTAAGACTTTTAATCCCTCTAGACCCTTGATCTCTGTCAGCTCTGTACACGAATCAACATATAATTTTGACAAGACTTCCAACCTTGACAAATTCGGAAACTCTTTCAACTCATCACACTCGGTGACAGAAAGTTCTAAGAGTCCCGAGGGAAGCTCCGGCATGGATTCCAACAATGGCCAATTCTCAATAGCCAACTCTTTTAGGTGGATTAAATGAGAAAGTTGAGGAAATGTGCGAAGTTGAGGACATGTGCCATGTTCATAAGTGACTTCCAAAGCTCTTCGAAAGTCACACCGATTGATGACTTTTAAAACTGTTAAAGAGGCAGGAAGCTCTGGCAGCGATTGAAGCATCCGACAATCACGTAATTCAAGTTTCTCAAGGTGAGAAATCTTATCGAATGTGCCGTGGAAGCCAAAAACACCTGTCGACCTTAATCGAAGCATCTTCAATGAAGACAACCCATCTATATGAATTTCCCCTCCTAGATTCTCGCACTTTGAGACAATTAACTCTTCAAGGTTGCCCAACTTGCTAATAGTACTAGGTAACTTGCTCAATTTTTTACTATGAGAAATATGCAAATATTTCAAAAATTTCAAATCCCCAATGGATTCAGGTAATTTGCAAATGCCTCCATATGATGAGTTCAATTCATGTAACCCTCCCAACTCATAAAAGCTGAGACGATGGAGATAATCATCAAATTCACATGACAAGCGCTGTAATTTCACGAGGGATCCAATACTTTCTGGAAGTTTACATAACCTAGGGCAAAAACTCAAGTTGAGGGTCGACAAATTTACCAGATGGCTAATTGAATCAGGAAGTACAGCCAACGATTTGCAACCAACAGTAGAAAGCACCTCCAGCTCCTTCAAAGAACCTATAAATGGAGGAATTTCCACTATAGCTGTCTTGTCTATGTAAAGTTCCTTTAGCTTTTCCAACTTGTCCATTTCTTTGGGTAGCTCTTGGAGTTCACGACAATCTCGCAAGTCCAACAAAACGAGGCTCTTGGCCGCTCCAATAGAATGGTGAATTCGCTTCAGATTTTTACATGCCTTAAGCTGAAATATCTCTAACTTTTGAAAGTCCGACAAATCGGGAGTGACTTCTAAATGATGGCAATCGTTAAGATCTAGAGCTTTCAATTGCTTCGCCATCTGCCAAAACAAAATGATTGATGAATTTTCACTAAGGATAAGTCATTAGAAACAAAAGACAAAACAAGATGATCTCCTTCTAACCTTAAGATGACTCCAACCTTCCCAAAACTGTGAAACGTCACTTTTGGATAAATCGAGTATGACTAATTTCTCCAGACAAAAACTGGTAGCCACGAAAGTAGGACATCCCCACCACCTGAGCCATCGTAACTTATGAAGCAAGTTTCTAGAATCTCCGATCAATTTTGCACCAAACACTGTAAGGAACCTCAAGTTTGGTAGCGTGTCAAATTGTTCAGTTGTGAATTCCTTATCCTTCCAGTATTTGTCAAGGCAGAGGACCTGTACGTGATCCTTTTGAATTCCCTACATAAATGTTGCTGAATCAACAAGTAGTGGACCCAATATATAGCACTTAGCCTTCGTTCTATAGTGGTGACATTGACGCTCAACTCAGACCACATTTTTAACATATATGTGATTTTTTATTTTTCTATGATGAAATTACTCCCTTCTTTTGCTTATGCCATTTGCTCCTTTTTTTATTTCCTTCTTTTATCCGATTAGAGGATCGGCAAAATAGGCCAATTCAAGGGAAAAAAACATGATACGGACATCAAGTGCACAAGTAACCACCAAGTAGCAGGGAGTTTATAGTTTAAAATTAAAGTTTCCTTCTTTTTCCAGCTCGATGGAAATGTCTACCATGTACAAATGTTAGCCACATCACTTCCTAATCATATCAAGGAAATATATAAAGAGTAATTTCGGCTGTGAGGTCTAACAATTCATTTCGAATCAAGAAAGTTCATGCCAAAAGAGAGTAAAAGACCGATAGAGGTATCGATTACCTTATTTCTCTCAAGTACTTCCAAAGCTTCCTCATGCATCCACAACCTACTTCGATTCATAGCTGCGTTGTAATCTTCTGCACGGACAATTTCCCTACCAAGGTCTCTTAGTTGGTCGTGCATTTGCAACTTTCCATCCTCTCCAATTGTTATTAGGGACATAAAACTCAATCTTTCAATTACCAACTTCGGATAATAATCACATGCATCCCACATGTAGGATACAATTCTTAAATCCACTCCAATGAATAAACAAGCAATATCCAAAAATATTTGTTTTTCCTCATGGTTTAATGCATTGTAACTTATTTTCAGCTTCTCTTGCACTTCGTCGTGTGGTACTTTCTGCAACTTCTTTAAGTTGTCTTGCCAAAAGTCTTGGTTCTGCCCACACAGCAACGAACCTATAACCTTGAGAGCTAACGGAAGCCCTCCAGTAGTGGACACAACATCATGAGAGAGAGACTCAAATCCACTCGAAGGAGAGTCCTTCCTAAAGGCATGTCTACTAAACAAAATCAAGGACTTATCAACTGCAAGGTCCTTGAGTTTGTACTGGGCGTTCACCCCAGCTTCATCAAGAACGAACCTTATCCTTGTGGTGATTATTATCTTGCTTCCCTTCGCAAACCAGTTGGGTTTCCCAACCAAAGCCTTGATCTGATCGATATGATCCACATCATCTAGAAGAATTAGGACTTTCTTATTTTGAAATCTAGACTCTAAGATCCTGATTCCTTCATCCGTATTAGACACTTGACCTCCCGCTTTCAGATCCGATATTAATTGGTTCTGCAAATTTCGAGTGCCATTGGGTTGTCGCGAGGATTCCCGAATATCTTCAATAAAACTACGATACTGAAATTGGTCGAGCAGCTTATTGTAGACAAACTTGGCTAAAGTTGTCTTACCGATGCCCCCATTCCATAAATACCGACAATTTTGGTACCATTAGGGTTATCATCCAGCAATCTCGAAACATTCTCCACAGCATTTTCGATTCCGACAAGTTGCTCAGGAACAACCAGCTGAAAGGCATTCTTCAACTCAATCAAAACTTTGCTGACGACCATTTTCACCAATTCTCCTTCGTGGCTGTTTATAAAGCATTCGAGCTAAAATGCATTAGCAAAACAATCATATCTATAATATCTTTTCATTACGACACTATAACATATAAGAGTGAAAAAAGGAAGCATAAGTTGAGAAACACAGTAATGTATAGCCTCCTCTACAAGCAAGATCCTCCTTAAAGAAAGTAAACAAGGCTTCAGTAGAAAATGAAATACCCGTTAGCAGTTTTCTCTGACACCCATCCCTTCAGGGAAGTCATTTCTTGGAGTGCTTGTTTCCATTTCGCAATATCTTCCTCTGAATTCTTCTTACTTAACTTGGAGAACATCTTTCCAAAGCTCCCTTTTTGGTGCTGCACATCGTTCGGCTCAACCCGGTAAAATATGGGCAAGACAACTTGCCCCACGCTCTTCTTGCACTCTATCATCTCAACAAGCTCTCGAAGGCACCATTTGCTCGATGAGTAGTTCAGGGAGAGAATGGGGATCGAGATCTTACTGTTCTTAATGGCTTGGAGAAGGTTGACGCCGATCTCCTCACCTTCGCGAAGCTCATTGTCGTCTCTGAACACACGGATTCCAGCACCGACGAGGCCGTTGTAGAGGTAATCCGTGAAGGTTTTGCGAGTATCATTGCCGCTGAAGCTCAAGAACACATCGTAACTGTCACTGCCCGCTGAAGCAGCGGACGAACTAGACGCGCCGATATCATCTGCTTTTCGACGCGTGCTCTTCTTCCTGCTCTTGACAAAATTGCGTGCGACCACATAAAGAAGAACTGATGCAACCAGCACTGCAAAAGAACGCCCAGGCACCTGATCACGATTCATTTTTTTCCTCTTTCGGATAACTCACGAACCAAGTCGCTCTGTTAATATGAAAGAACAGAGGTACGCCTATATGCGAGTTACCCAACAAGATAACCGGGAGGCCAATTAATAGAGCACGAGGAGATGACCTCTATGACGGAAAGTACAATTATTGGAGCACACAGACTGGTACAATTATTAGAATAAGACATACGCTCCTTTTACCGACAACTCTCTTCATCACCGTCAATTCCCGACCCCAAATGTCTTTGGACTCGCGCGTCTCCTTCGCAAAGTGAGTTCCAGCTAATGCTGTACCGATCCCTCCAGGTTCGGCCGGAGAAAATATATGGCAGTCCTGAGCAGTCGCGTCAACATGATTCTTTACTATTCAAATTGCGACACTTGAATCGAAAAAGCAAAAGAAAAAAACAAATCAAAAAAAAAAAAATTCGCGACTAAAATTGGGTCCCTTGCTGCTGTCGTTTCCTTCTCTCCTCTCACTTTCATTTTTCTTCCCTTTCGCTGTAAAGCTCATGGTCACAGGGAAGGGGTTCAACCTGGACGAAATGTACGCTCTACGGTACAGAATAAATAAGTCATCGACTTCCTTCAGGATTCACTCATATTTTAAGCAAACGCAACAAACATTCTTTCCCAAATTAACATTTGAACAATTTCAATCTGCGTGCATAAGACTAAAACCTCAATTTCATGGCAAAGTTGGTAACTTTAGCGTGCCACTAGGCTAACAATGAATAATAGTGAACTTGTCCGGCCATGTATCCCAAATTCAGCACGAGGAGCGACCAAAAGGTCAAATTTGGTCTTTTTGTCTTATTTTAGCCAGTTTTTTTCCTGCTTAAAAATTTAGTTTAGGTCATGTGCAATCATTTTGCAACACTTACTTTAAACAAAAAAAAAAAAAACGAAGAAGAAATTCAGACACACCTTAAAAATGTCAAAATAGGAGAAAGACCCATTTTTTGACTTATACGTTTGGAGTTGGGTTATAAATTGGTTGTTAGACATTTGAAAGGTTTGGTGAAAATAGATTTTAAATA
Organism: Corymbia maculata; assembly: GCA_014182735.1. Classification (NCBI taxonomy): domain Eukaryota; kingdom Viridiplantae; phylum Streptophyta; class Magnoliopsida; order Myrtales; family Myrtaceae; genus Corymbia; species Corymbia maculata. The sequence goes on from CM024685.1 coordinate 29,327,084, forward strand.
TTAAAATCCAATCAGAGGGGATCGGAGCCCATTTAAAAGTCAAGGATCAAAGCGCTCGCCCTGCTTGCTCTCTCTCTCTCTCTCGGCAGCGTGAATGACAAGTCGGAGGGTCTGAAATGACTGTCGCGTGCTGTGGAAGATAGAAATGATTCACAGAACTGTGGACCCCACTATAAAACATCTCCAGAAAGCCCTCGTAAAGTCGTATAGTCGCGGCCCTTATATGCTTGCTTTCACTTTCTAATTTTATGCTAAAATAGATAGATCATTTAATATAAAAAAGAATTACGAAAAGAACTCCTCCAAACAAAGCATGGAATGTTCACAATTGAATAACAGCAATCAATTTTATCAGAATGATCAATTATAGCATAACATGTTCATTATCTAGTAAATAGTGTGACCCAATTTATAGCAAGTTTAGACATTCGCTACATAACAAGTTTGTAGACTTAAAGGTTAAAAAACGAATAAAGCAAATTTTCAGAAAAATCACTACCAAAAGAAAAGATTTATAGCACCAAAAAAGAAAAAAAAGCAAATAAAATGAATGTGGAACGCCAAGAGGGAAAATCGGACAAAAAAATTCCCAAGTTTTTTTTGAAGAAATTTACTTCATCATTTCTCGCAACTCGAAGCCTAAAAAGACATGTCCATCTTAAAAGAACTAGCCCGTGTGACCAAAAAAAATCAATGGCAATTGCGAGAATTTTAATGGTTATGGAGCCAAAACTGAACACATCGGTGCCATCGGCCTTGATGCTAACATCAGGCGCGAGTGGCCACACACATGCGTTGGTCTCCCTAGGTTGCTGTGAATAGGTCTGTTCATGCTGATCGTCGACTTCGTCCTTGGTCATCGCGTATGAAGTGGGCGTCCCCGTGAACCACCCATGCCCTTTCTTTTGGGTACGTGGGATTGAGCTGTCGATGGGGCCCACCGTTTTGCATTGACTGGTACAATTTTTTCAATCATTACTGTCGGTTCCAGACCCTAAATATCTAAGACTAGCGTGTCTCCTTTGCAAATTGCGTTCCAGCTATTCTTGTTGTACATGATGGAGCTTTACATTTTTAAACTGGACGTTCATGCCTTGATTTCACGAGTCTCCTCTCGTGCGTAGCACGGTGAGATCTATTGCGCTTAGTTCTTTCTTTCTTTTTCCTTGATTTTGCGAGTCCATTCTCGTGCACAGCACGGTAATACTTGCTTTTGTTTTGGAAACAAAAAGTAAAGGAAATAATTTCTTTACGCAATAGAGGATCTCCATGTCGGTCAACTCTTGAGTCTTCCTTGGATCCACGCAGGCTCAGCAGCTTAACAATGTACCCCATTTTAGGAACAAGTGCTACAAGCAAAAAGATCGATGCTTGGTATCTCTGCCTAACACCCAATAAGAGCCTATTGCATTGCTTGCGCTTTGGAAAAAGCAAGATGCCACTCATTCTTTGGGGGCCTACAAGTGCAAAGGGTCAATTGGAGTGGCCAACTCTAATTGACTCTGTGTTCGCTGGCCCCCAAAACATGAGCGGGCCGCCCTAACTTTTCCTTTTTAATGGAAAGTGTAGTTCAAATTGCTCAGCTTTTTCAAACGCACCTAAGTCATTCCGAAAGCTGTGCAATTTGGCCTGCAAGTCAAGTTCAATCATGCGTTCACTTTAGATTCTATAGCTAGTTATGAACGCGTTCACATGTGTTCAAACTAATTTCGAAAGCTACGCCACAGTATGTCTAGTTTCACTTGCTTTCTTTTTCTTGTCGAGCAACAGAAAGGCTTCTTCATGTTCTTTCTTTATTAAATAGAGAGAGAGTCAATAACTTCCGGGTTAGAACGTAGAAGTAGAATTGTCCGGTTGTATTGCCTGAGATTTCAAGGCATCTCTAGATTTTCAATATAGACAATTAAAATGTATGATACTTTTAGAGCCTTTTGGACTTATCAATCAATCAAATTAATAATTATGAACATGGAAAAAACAATTCGGACTTTCCTTTACTACAATGTTAATAATCCAACTGAAAGTTCCACTTGTGACATTTATCATCTTCAAATTTCTACATATTATTAATTGATATAGGAATTTTTAGACATGGCATGTGCATGGTACATGTTAACAGAAAAGGTCAATGGGTTAACTAGCGTACAATTATACAATTTCAGGTTTAGGGGAGGGGGAATGCAAATTTATGAAGTTCAAAGTCATGCAACTTCAAAGTTGTGAGGGTAAAATAATATTTTTCCCTAAATGTAAGAATGAGGTTTCACATTCATAGAACCTTAAGAGCGTCATGATAATTTATCTAATTTAAAGTGATTTTCCTCATTTTAAGCAATGCAGTTGCATTTAATCATGGTTAATATTTTCTTCTATACTTGGTTAGGAATTTCCTCCAACCATATCTTTGATCGGTGTATAAGTTATGGACTGTAAAATTAATGAAATTTAAATGTGAGTGGTATTTATATTTGTAACCCAACAATTAGAGGCATAGCATGTAATAAAGAAAACATGGCCCATCAAGATAGTAATCTATAATGTAAGTATATAGGTGCATGGAGAGGGAGCCTTTAAGGAGTTTGTGACAAGTTTTAAGACTTCTAGTACACTTATCATATTCTTTTAATGAAGTTCATAAGTTAATGAAGATCAAATTGTTGATGTTCTAGTGCAAGACAAGAAATCAATATTTTTTGGAGCTTAGAATTAAGCTTATAAGTCCGTTGTATAGATCTAGAATAGATGCCGTGAATCAATTTTGTTAGATACATGTGAAGTGATGCTCCATAGCACTTTCAATGAGTGGTTGCTTTCAATAGGTGGTTGAAACTTGGCACTTTCGATGAGTGACATCTATCGTAACACTCTTTTGAAAAAAATTGGCTTTGAATTTTCCCCTTTAATCAAAATAAAATTTTTCCCTCATAGCTCAAGGGGCATATAATCACTTTCAATATAACAGAAAACTCTCAACCCTCATGATTTAGTATACTTCTAGAATAATTATCTCATGTAATCTTTTCACAAGTCTATTCTCATGCATAACATAGATCTATTGGCTAGTATGATGTGATTTATTATGCTTTTTTCTCTCTTTCTTTTTCCTTGCCTTCACAAGTCTATTCTCGTGCATAGCACGATTAAACTTGCTTCTGTTTCAGAAATAAAAAGCAAAGGAAAGAGAATTTCTTTACGCAACGGAGGATCTCCATGTTGGTCCACTCTCAGATCTTCCTTGGATCCGCATAGGCTCAACAACTCAATGATGCACCTCATTCCAGGAACAAACACTGCAAGAGCTAGTTTGCTCAATAAGCTTCTCATTCCACAGAAACAAAAAATCAGTTCTTGGTTTCTCTACCTAACAACCAATGAGATCTTGCCACATTGCTTACTTTGTTGATCTTAGTCTTCTGATTTAATCCAAAAAATATAAAATTGAAAGATTTTGCGTTTGTAGCACTAACTCCAAAAGTCATCCACTGGGGAGAAAGGCAAGATGCCAGTCACTCTTTGGGGGACAACTAGTGCAAAGAGTCAATCAGAGCGGCCCACCTTAATTGACTCTACGTTTGCTCTGCTCTTTCCTTCTTTTTTTGTTGGTTTCACAAGTCTATTCTCGTACATTGCATGGTAATAATTGCTTTTGTTTCAGAAATAAAAAGCAAAGGAAAGAGAACTTCTTTACGCAATAGAGGACCTCCATCTCGGTTCGCTCTCAAATCTTCCTTGGATCCGTGTAGGCTCAGCAACTTAACAATGTACCCCATTGCAAGAACAAGCGCTGCAAGCAAAAAGATCGATGCTTGGTATCCCTACCTAACACCCAATAAGAGCCTTCCGCATTGCTTACACCGTGGAAAAAGCAAGATGCCAGTCATTCTTTGGGGGCCTAAAAATGCGAAGGGTCAATCAAAGCAGCCAACTCTAATTGTCTCTCTGCGTTCGCTAGCCCCCAAAACATGAGCGGGGCCGCTCTAACTTTTCCTTTTTAATGGAAATTATTGTTCAAATCGCTCAACTTTTTCAAAGGCGCCTAAAGTCATTTAGGAAGTTGTGTAATTTGGCCTGTAAGTCTAGCTCAATCATGTGTTCACTTTATATGCTATAGCAAGTTATCAACAAACTCATTTAGAGAGCTACACTATAGTATGTCTAGTTCAACTTGCTTTCTTTTTCTTCTCCAATGATGGGAAGACTTCTTCATGTTCTTTCTTTATGAGAGATAGAGAGAGAGTTTTGAAACCTCCAACTACCAATAGCTTCCGAATTAGAATGGAGAAGTAGAATTGTCTGGTTGTATTGCCTGAAAATTTAAAGGCATCTCTGGATTTTCAATATCGACAATTGAAATGTGTGATACTTTGAGAACTTTTTTGACTTACCAATCAAGCAAGTTTATAATTATGAACACAGAAAAAACAATTCAGACTTTCCTTTACTACAACGTTAATAATCCAACTGAAATTTCCACTTGTGACATTTATCATCTTCAAATTCCTACATATTATTAATTGATATAGGAAATTTCATATGTGGCATGTGCACGGTACATGTTAACGGAAAAGTTTAACGAGGTTAACTAGCATACAATCATGTAAGGGAGAGGGAATGCATATTTGTGAAGTTCAAAGTCTACCATGCACCAACTTCAAAGCAATGAGGGTAATTTAATTTTTCCTAAATGTAAGAATGAGGTTTCGCATATATGAAACATTTAGAGTGTCATGATAATTTATCTAATTTAAAGTGATTTTCCTCATTTTTCAAGCAATGTAGTTGCATGTATATCTTCTTCCATAGGTTAGGAAAATTTCCTCCAACCATATTATTGGTGTCTAAGTTATGAACTGTAAACTGAATTAAATTTACATTTGAGTTGCCTTCAAATTTGTAACCCACTAATTAGAGACATAGCATGTAATAAGGAAAACATGGCCCATCAAATAGTAATCTATAATTTAAGTATTTTGGTGCATTGAGAGGGAGCCTCTAGGGAGTCCGTGACACAATTTAGGACTTCCAATACACTCATTATATTATTTTATTAAAGTTCATAAGTTAATGAAAACCAAAAAGTTGATGTTCTTCACAAGAAAAGAAAGCAATATTTTTTGCAACTTAGAATTAAGCTTATAAAATCCATTATGTCCGTCCTATAGATCTAAAATAGATACCATGAATCTATTTTGTTAGATAAATGTGAAGTGATGCTCCATAGCACTTTTCATGAGTGGCTACTTTCAATGGGTGACTAAAACATGGCACTCTCTACAAGTGACATCCATTGTGACATTCATTTGAAAAAAAATGGCTTTGAATTTTCCCCTTTAATTGAAGTAAAACTATTCCCTTATAGCTTAAGGGGCACACAACTGAAAACTCTTACCCAGACGATTTAGTACATTTCTAAAATAATTATTTCTTGTAATCCATTTCACAAGTCTATTCTCATGCATAACATAGGTTTGTACGCTAGTGTAATGTGATATATTATGCTCTTTTCTCTCTTTCTTTTTCCTTGCTTTCACAAGTCTATTCTTGTGCATGGCACGATCAAAATTGCTTATGTTTTAGAAACAGAAGGCAAAGGAAAGAGAATTTCTTCACGCAATGGAGGATCCCTATCTTGGTCTACTCTCGGATCTTCCTTGGATCCACGCAGGCCCAGCAACTACTTACCTCATTCTAGGAACGAACACTGCAAGTGCCAGTTTGCTTAATAAGCTTCTCATTTCACAGAAACAAAAAGATCAATGCTTGGTATCTCCACCGAACACCTAATAAGAGCCCGTTGCATTGCTTACTCTGCTGATCTTAGTCTTCTGATTTAGCCCAAAAATATACAATTAAAAAATTTTGCATTTGTAGAACTGATTCCAAAAGTCATCCATTGGGGAAAAAGCAAGATGCTAGTCATTCTTTGGGGGGCAACAAGTGCAAAGAGTCAATCAGAGCGGCCTACTCTAATTGACTCTCTGCGTTCGCTGGCCCCCAAAAAATGAGCAAGGCCGCTCTAATTTTTCTTTTTAATGAAAAGCCTAGTTCAACTTTGCTTAACTTTTTCAAATGCGCCCAAACTCATTGAGAAAGCTATGCAATTTTTGGCCAGTAAGTCTTGTTCAATCATGTGTTCTCATTGTATGCTATAGCAAGTTATCAATATGTTCACGTGCATTCAAACTTATTCAGAAAGCGATGCTTCATGATGTTCTTTCTTTACGAGAGAGAGAGAGAGAGAGAGAGAGAGAGAGAGAGAGAGAGAGAGAGAGAGAGAGAGAGAGAGAGTTAAATGTCCAACTACCATCAGCTTCTCAATCAATTCGTTACCGGGTGTATTTGCCTAAAGTAGTTGCCTAAATTTTGAAGGTATCTCTAGATTGCCAATATGGACATATGAAATGTATGATACTAGAGATTTTTTTGAATTATCAATCAAGCTCTATCTTGTACTTCATCCTATTGCCTTGGCTCCGGCTTTCCCTTCTTCCTGTTTATCAACAAAGCTATGAATTATGATGCAAAGATATTTTAGTGATCATTTCAAGCTCAAAATCATCCAAAATAGTTGAGTAATCTTCTTGATTCACAAGGAAACCTCTGTACTATTCTACATCTTGAAGTATAAATTGCAAAAACTCAATTCTACATGGTCATAAAAAGTCTTCATTTAGCGTAAATGTCATGCATACCAAGTGAATATCATGTATTATATATCATGAAAAAGCTAAGACAGATTGAACAATGACCATGATTATTTGAGAGCTCAATTATTTATACCATCACTAAACACTTACCATTTATCTATGGCATGAAAGTCTAGTCTAGAAATATAAGCTAAATGTAATAATCGTATTACATATATATATATATATATATAGACACCCTGGCCAGCCTGGAAGAATTAAAACAAGAACAGCTGGACCTCACTTTGCAAAGGAGAAGCACTAGCCCCGATATTTATGGTCTGGACCGACAGCCATGAAGACTTTCACCAGTGAAAAGAGCTTCTGCATGCTCTAATAATTTTACAGTCTTTGCGCTCCAGTAAGGTCATCTCGTTACGCTGTAATAATTTGCCTACTGGTTCATCTTGTCAGGCAACCCGAATACAGGCATGTCTTGTCCTTTCATATTAATCGAGTGACTTGGTTAGTGAGTTATTGGAGTAAAAGTGAAACGTGATCTGGTGCTTGGGCTTTCTTTTGTAGTGTTGGTTGCGTTAGTCCTTCTCTTTGTGCTTGCAGGTAATTCTGTCAAGAGCAACAAGAAGAGCACGGATCATGATGATGAAGTACACTTTAATCTAATTAACCCTTTCGGTTCGAGGGGCATAGAGTTGCTTTTCTTATAACGAAAATCTATTTAAGTACATTTACAGAATAATTATTTCCTGTAATCTATTTCACGAGTTATTTTTCATGCACAGCATGGGTCTATAGGCTATTGTAATGTTATCTATTAAGTTTATTTATTCCTTTATTTTCTTTACTTTTAGATACTAATATATATGCCAGGGCCACAAAAGACTGTAATTTACAGAGGTTATAACAGAAACAAAAAGCAAGAAAAGATTATTTCCTTATGCACAAAAGATCTCCATCTCGGTCCACTCTCAAAGCTTCATGAGATCTGTGCACAATCAGCAACTTAATAAACATGCAAGTGCTGGTTTGTTTAATAAGCTTCTCGCTCCATAGAAACAAAAAGATCAATACTTGTTATCTCTACCATGACACTAAATAAAAGCCTACCATATTGCTTACTCTCCTTACTGAGGAAGTTATGTGGCGCAGGAATAGTCGAGTAACCATTTGGAGCTCAAAACCATCTAAAAATGATTGAGTAATCTTCCTAATTTACAAGGAAACTACTATACTTTCTCCCGTCTCGAAGTATAAATTGTGAAAAACTCAACCTTATATAATTACCAAAAGTCTTCATTTTACATAAATGTTATAGAGACGAAATGGATACCGTGCATTATGTATCATGAAAAGTACTAACAAATTGAACAATGACCATAATTATGAGCTTAATACTTCATGCCATCACTGGGTCAAGTATTGCCTCTTTAACACGGATCGTTCGTACTAAGGGTAAGAGATTGTCGTTTTATTGAAAGTGATTATGTGCCCCCTTGAACTTTAGTTTGGCTAAAGCAGAAAATTCAAAGGCAATTTTTTTTTTCCAAAAGAATGTTAGGATAGATGTTACCCATAAAGAGTGCCACGCGTACATCACCCATCTTTGGAGCACCGCTTTACATCATTTATATAACAAAATATATTCATTGTATTTATTTTAGATGTATACATTAGACATTGTTGATTTTATACGCTTAATTCTAAGCTTTAAAAAATAATGGCTTCTTTTTCTGCGTGAGTGCATCCACAATTTGCTTTTCATTAACTTATGAATTTTAAAAGAAAAAATAATAGGAAGCCAAAAAATAATAAATTCAATTACGGGACACTCGTGTTCTTACTTCTTCTTCTCCTTTTTTTCAACTTTTGGAACAAATGTTCCCAGTACCATTGGCTTTGCAGTTTTTTTATATTAGACAACTTATTATAATGATAAATAGTTAAATTATGGGATCTAATGTTTTGCTTGTCTTTAATTTTTCTCTAGCCAATTTCAATTTTTGAAAGGAAGCAAGCAACACAAAATATGACATAGTTGAGAAATTAAGTAAAAAGGAGAAAACATATTTGGACTTTGTTCACTGATAAAGAATTGCTTTGGTGCAAATGGATACATGCCACGCACCTCAAGTGGAAGAACTTCTGGATCGCATCTCCTCCAACCTTCTGTTCTTGGGCTTGAAAAAAACTTTTGGGCTTCCGGAATGAAATCAAAGCTTTGTTTAAATGGAAGATAGGCAATGGTCAGTCCACCTCTCTATGGTTCGATCCTTAAATAGATATAGGTCCCCTCAACTCAGTGTTCTCTAATTATTATATCTATCAATCGGACTTGTCGCAACAGGCTAAGGTAGCTGAGCTATTCACACTGGCAGGGTCAACACTTCTTCAAGAGTTATTAGCCTGGCAGATCATCATCCCCTCCTTATCTCCTACCCAACCTGTTCACTTGGGTGGAGCATCCAACTGGTACCTTTTCCACTGCCTCTACTTGGTCTACCATTCGCCGGAAAGCCACCACAGTGCCATGGTCCTCCTTTGTATGGAACAAAGCTATTGTTTCCCGTCATCAATTCCATCTTTGGTTGATCACCAGAAATAGACTCCCCACGCAAACTAGTCTCATGGCTTACGGAAGAATCGCTGCAGCGGTATGTGCATTTTGCAATTCCAGGCCTGATTCCATAGACCATCTATTTTTTGAACGCCAGGTATCGAACACCCTCACTAACTTTTGGACTGCAAAATGTAACCTAACTTGGCTTGACGCCTCATGGTTGCATAATCTTCAATGGGCCATCAACACTCTCTCCGATAAGGGCTTCTACAGTGATATAGCTCGTTTCTCCTTTGTGGCACTTTGCTATGTGGTTTGGAAGGCCAGAAATGATAAAATATTTCATGGCCAGGCTATTTACATTCCTTCAATGAAGCAGTACCTGACCAAGGCTGTCAAAGACAAAGCTATTACTTTCAAATCTGTGGTTGATACGTCGAGTAATAAAAGAATCCAACATAGTTGGGGATTGATCTTGGTATTTTTGGTACCACTCCCTCTCTGGACTAAGTCATAGCTGGCTAGTAGTCGGCTTTTGTATGGCTTTTATTAGCTGTGATGTTTATCATTTTCTTGTTAGCTTGGTACCCTATCACTCAAAAGACATGTTGTTTTTCTGAGTGTTAGTTTGGTGCCGGGCTTCCCCTGGTTGTAAATCGTTTGGCTACTTTTAATATACATATTACCTTACCCAAAAAAAATGCCAAAGTGAGTTAGGTGTGGATAAAAGCACATCAACCTCAGAGGCTCCCTCTTCATGCACGCAAATACTTTCATTATAGATTACTATCTAATGGGCTCCATTGTACACTCCTAATTCCTAATTGGTGGATTACAAATATAGAAAACATCATATTTAATTTTAGTTAAGTTTACGGTTCATAACTTGGATATCAATCATCATATATGAAAAACTAGAGATTTGTTAAAGTGACCATCAAAAGCAAATAGTTATGTAAAATTTCCACATGAACGTGCCACGTGATGTGAGGTTTTACCCACTTTATATGTTTGTGCGCTTGTGCTTTGATGGCGTCACCGAGTACTTCAGGCAATTACAAAGTCTTCCAGCTTCAAATGCAGGCTTCAATAGCCTCGCATAGCTCCAACAAATGGGACTTAGCTGGAGTTATTTTCGGGCAATGCATTTTGCCGATTTAGTCTAATAGATGAAATCAATAACCTACTCCGAAATTGCGCGACTTTCATAGGTTGTTCTTTGGGTTCGAGTTCAGAGTTGAGGAACACGTTGAAGGACACCATCATCCTCTTGGGTGGCATTGTTTTATTAGATACGGTATTGTCGCTGAAGCTTTTTGCGCCGTGGTGGGGAAATAACGACCTTGAAAATATATCTTCCCGGAAGCACCGTTTCTTGGTCCGATTCTTCAATAATTTCCAGTTTCAATTCTGTTCGACTCGAATTTGTGAACTTTATTCCATGGCAAGTTTAACATAGTTATTGTCTCAAATGTATTACCGTCTTCGTGAAGGCACAAGTTCGAGACGTGGAAAAGCTCGAAGAATTCAATGCTCTCAACTGTAGGAGATGGAGCACGAAGATGTGCTGCCAATTGATGGTTTCTCAGGTTGGCTATGCTCTAAGCACTACATATACGAGATTATCTTCCAATGGGGAACTCATCGAGCGTCCAAAGAAGTGAATGGAAAATGAGCGAAATCGCCTATTCATGATCCGCAACGCGATGGACAACCCTCTTTTCGCAAGCTCCGCATGCAATCTGACAGCTTATGACGTTTGGAAAGGCATCCAACAGCGGCACATAAAGGAGAACGTCGGTAACATCTTTCTTGGTTAACAAGTACCTTGATTATAAAACGATCATTCCGTGCCTATCACCAATCAAGTCAATGAATTGAATGATAGATGTTGCAACTGAGCATGCAGATGCAGGTGAACCAATCTCCGAGACTTTCCACATTTCGATTATTATCGGTAATCTTCCATCGTCATGGAACGAATACCAAAAGCTTTTGATGCACTAGAAACAGGTGTTTTTGAGTTTGGATCAACCGCTTCCACTCATTCAAATTGAAAGTGAGGCTAGAAATCGTGATGTATGTAAAAACCAACGAATGAATGGACAAGTTCTTAGATATTGGGGAGCCGGCATCTTGCAAATTTAAGCCCATTGAGAAGTTTTCCAAGGGAGAGAGCCTCTTTCGATGAAAAAGAGAGAACGAGAAGAGTTGGAATTCTTTTAACAAGGAAAAGAGAGGTCCTTATGGGTCGTGTGGCTCCCTTTCGCCGTCTCAACAAAGGACAACAAGAAGAGTGAAGCCTATCTGGTGGAGGATGACGACATGGTGGTGGTAATGCTCGACGAGGTTCCCGTGGCGAACAGCGATGAATGTTGGTTGATTGACTCCGGCGGAGCTTGCCATGTCGCTCCCCCGCAAACACTGTGCTATAGACCTCTGATTCTGAGGCAAGAAACATAAGAATGCGAGGACTGTTCCCACCATTCTCATGAGTTGCTAGAAGTAAAGGGAGGCTGTTTTGGTGACGCGCGAGAATCAACATTTTGATGATTTATGGAAATCAACAGGATGCCAGGCAAAGTTCATCGCTGCAAATCCACTGCTATACGCATGGGTTGTAACTTTCTTGGTTTTATTGGAAATTAACTTGATCTCTCCTCTCCGACCCTTCTCCTTTTATAGGTCCTGACAGAGCATATTGATCGCACCCTTCGGCTGACAGGGTTCTATGATGTCTTATGTTAATGATGCATCATATTCTAGTATATTTGGTCGTAACTTTTATATAAAACCTCATACCTCACAAACACTTCTAAGGTTTTGAACGAATTATTGAGATTCTTTCTTTTGCAATATGATGCTCACCAATCCTTCAAAGTTTGTAGAGGTGCCTACGGGTGACGATTCGTTTTAACTCCTTTTATAGAGACCTAGTTAATATGCTAGACTAATTCTAAAGCACCAAATCAAACGGTCTGGACACGGCGATGAATGAATGATGTTGTCGTACCACATGCAATGGGCTCAACATGCTGGGGTGTACCACAATTGAGCATGAAGCCCAGCAAGAAGGCAAGTGGGTCTGTGGGCCGGCCGAATAACTCCCCAAATCGTAGCCCATTAGCATTCTAGTGGGTCCATTTATTAGATGGAGTCTGACCGAGAGTGGGCCATGCCAGTGGGGCCCAGTAGATGTCCACATTGAACTCCCAGTTGTTGGGGCCACGCTATCAGATTGTGCGAGAAGGAAAAAAAAAAAATGCAGGGTTTATTAGACGATGGAGATCAAGTTCATCTAGAGCATTCTTCACGGTAGGGCCTACACAATCAATGGACCAGATGCTATCAATCTACAGGATCTGTAGGCCATGCAGGAGATGGCAAAAGAGACGAGATGTTTATAAATCATGGTGGGGAGACTTAACCCATTTGGGCCGGTGATAATGCGGCTCTCACGGTGCAAAATCAATGGTCCAAATGATATCGATTCTTATGATCTATGCATGGTGAAATAACTTCTTGTGTAAGATTTGACAAGAACACGGGAGATATTTACCTTCTCTTGGAGCTCTACGTCAATAAGTCATGGGATCCGTCAACGTCAATCACCAAATGGCGAGTGTGGAGTGGGTATCTAGTATACCAAAGAGAATTAAGGAACTCAGGAATCTTGACACGAGATTATGAGTGCGGGTTACACCCTGAGAATGGGTGACATCATTGACATGTTGTCCTGGGAGCACATAGTAGCGAGAGTGCATGGAACCAACTTAAATTGTATGTAGGATTTACAAGGATTTTGACAATTGCAAATTGAATTCCGTGGTACTGGCAAAAAAACAACTTCTTCTGATAATTCACTTAATCTTAGGGTTCAGAATCGGTCAATGTAGATGTGTGGACATTGCCAACACGTCTTTTATTTTGAACCCGCTGATACTAATATTGCCAAATTAGTAGGTGTAAATTTCCCCTCGAATATGATGTGGACTCCATCAATTTCAAATGAAATCAAGTGGGAAAAGGGAGAAGGGATAATATACTCAATTGATTCGATAGTAGTCTCCAAAGGCTCTGCAAAATTGGGTCCACCCCATGGAAAGTCAAAGTCAATGTAAGCGAAAGTATTTTATTAGAAGAGAAAACAGACTTCTCATCAAAGGGTAATTTCATTACAAAAAATGCCGTTTGATTTTTATACTAGAGGAAATTTCCTCGAATCATACATTTGATTAGTGAGTTACAAGTATCCACATCACTTGACATTTGATTTTGATTAAGGTTCTGTTCATTTCGCAAAAAATGTGGTGCTTTTTGAAAATATTTTTGAGAAAATCATTTTTTAGGAAAATGTAATTATTTTTCGGTGTTCAAGTGAAACCTGAAAATGAAATGAAAAATACTTTTTGTTGCTCGGTAGGGAAAAAATTTTCCTCTATACGCTCTTTTTCAATAATTTTATTATCATTTTATTTTTTAAAATCGATTATTAATTATTTATTAATTTTAAAAAATTGATTATTATTATTTATTTTTAAAAAATCGATTATTAAATTAATTTTTTTTCTTTTTTCCTTTGTTTCCTCTTCTCCCCTTTTTCCTTTGTCAAATTCCTCCTCTTCTCCCTTGGTCGGTTGTCGGCCACAATAACAGCTAGTGATTGGCCATAGGCAAGCCTCCAGCTTGAGGCTTGCAAACTCACCTGATTGACGAGCCCGAGCCTTCAACTCGCCGATTTGGCTAGGCCCAAGGCCGGCGAGCTCGAGTGTGTGAGCTCACCGATTTGGCAAACCAAAGGCTTTGGCTCACCGATCGAGTGAGCTCACTAGCCTCAAGCTTGAGGCCCGCACTCACTGATCCAACGAGTGATAAGTCTGAGCTCGCCTTGCTGATGAGTAGCGAACTTGAGCTCGCCCACCTCTGGCAAGCTTAGGCTCACTTGTGACCGGTCATCAGCTGTTGCTGTGGCTAGCGACCGGCCAAGGAAGGAGAGGAAACAAAAGAAAGAAAAAAAAAAAAAAGTGGGGATTGGTAGGGGTGTAAAAAAAGAGAGGGGATACGAAAAATGTTTTCTTCAACTTGAAAAGTGGAAAATATTCTCCCTCCTCTTAAAAGACTTTTTTTCATTTCATGAAAAATGTCTTTTTTTTAATAAATTCATTTTTTGTGAAATGAACATTAAAAAAAAATCATAAAAATATTAACGAATGGAGCCTAAATTTATACGTAGATAATGCTCGTAATTTATAACCTATCAATCAAAGGTATATTCGAGAAAAAATATCTGCCACGCAAAATTGATCTATAGAGCTGTGTCTTGTGCCGTGCATTGCTCGTTGACGAACCGGCATAAACGACGGATGAAGATGTCATCGCACTGTTTCGCAAAATCAACTTTGCTAACTACTCTTTTGAGATCGATAATTACAGAAACGTCCCTTTCGTGTTTGACAAACTAATAGACGACAACATGGCGACCAAGTTGTTGCTATTTTGCGAATGCTTTACGACATTGTGTGGACAAAAGGGCAACGTCCCATCACATCAAACCTTATTAAAAAGAATGAGAAATCATATGAATTTTCCAATTTTTCCTTTTGTTTCTTCTCCAGATCGTACGGTAGTAGACTCCATTTCAGAGCAAGTTGTCCCACGTGCAGCGTCGTTTTTCTTGGGCACCGATTTAGGTTTAGAATGCGTTCGTGTTGGAATTGTGTATATCATTTTTCTCAAATTATTAGATTTTAAGGAGAGAAAAAAAAAAAGTTTTAAGGCTTTTCTAGTTACCATTTGTAATCTTTAAATTTTCATAGTGAATTTTGCTTCTTCTCTCCCCATATTTGTTCTTACAAAGATTTTCCGCATAAATCTATATGTTCTTTTACTCTTTCTCATTTTGATTACATGATAATTTTCGCAATCATCATAACAATTCATCATTTTGAATTTTCATGGTTTCTAAATAGCTAAGTTCCTAAAGTTGGTCCTCCTTTGATGTATTTACTTCCCTTGAGGGCATGACCTCAAACTTTATAGAGATCAATCACGTTCATAATCTCTAGACCAATCATGCCACCGTGAAGGCCCCTTGGCCGCCTCCAAACTAAGTGCCAATACCACACCGTCATCTCCTACATATTGAGGTTATTGCACGCTAGGATCATTTCTCTTTTTCCTTTTTTAGACATATTGGAATTCATATTATTGCACACAAGGAAGGACTAAATTATGAAATTTTATGGAATTGCTATCAACTGTCTAAAAATTTAAGCTGATAAATGAAGGCCTTGTTTAATATTCGCACTCCCTCTCGCATGTAGGCTAGTTTAATACCCAAGCCGAAAGCATGGAAATATATAATTGACGAGGCAAATAGGGCTTAGAAATATTTGAACTCGATTTATTGCTCTAATATAATGTGAGATTTTGTGAAATAACTACCGATTATTCTAAATGTTTAAACTGATAAATAAAAAATGTGATTTCATATTTAAATATTCTAACACAGATATACAAATTTCACCTCTCTCCCCTGTGACGTGAGCTCATATGAATATGATGCATTGCTCGAAACATGAGGTGAGGATGTCTAAACCTCCCAAATTCACTAACCATGTTGACCACATTAGAATAGATGATCTTAAAATTAGAGGTCGGAAATGGATTGCGGAACCCCTTTTTAAAATTTAAAATTCAATGGGTCGGGTGGCATATAGATTGGGTGACTTTATATAATGGGTTGAAATAAAATTTACAAAAGGAAAGTTTAGATATGAACAATTCATAAAGAGGGAGCTCCATTCATTGTTGGCCCATTCTCACAAAAAACGGAGAATTAATGAAAGAAATCTATTACAAAATTTCAAAGAAATTCCCTAATTAAAGAGGTGGACAGCGATAATAGCGCGGCCGGCGACGGCAACGATTATCTTGCGGTGGTTGTTGTTGGTCGGGAATTGTGAGGTGTTGGTCTTTTCCCTCGGATGGGGAATTTTACCGAACAGCAAGAGAGAAAGGGAGAAAGGCCTCAGCCACACTCGCCGGTGGTCGCCAAGGACTGCAACCACCACGAGGCGGTTGCTTAAGGGGAGCTTCCACCGTCTCGTGGTGGTCACCAATGACACCAATCGCTTTATCGTTGTCTTAACAACATTTAAAGAGAGCTTCAAAAAGAGAGAGGCCGTTAGGGCACGCTTGGTGATGATCGACGAGTATTGCGACCACCACAAGTTTTTCGCCAATTTCAGCTACCTCCATGACATTGTCTATCGTGGCCGGGCCAATAGGCCAAGAATAGCCATGGTCGACGAGGATTGCAACCACCACAATTGTTTCACCATTTCTGTTTATTTCCATAACATGGCGATCGTCCCCATAACTTCTCATTAAAACAGATGGTAATATATTTTGCTATTTATTTATTTATTTAAAAATTTCAATTTTATTGTAAGATTTGCTAAATTTCTTTTAAAATTGCTAAATCTTTTATACGTAATATTTTCCTTAATTTGCTAAATTATTTGAGGGTATCAAGGTGGCAAGAACTTTGAGGCGGCTACTAGAGTAGGGGAACTTATCTCGCCAAAGTCAGTTCTCATTTTGAAATTAGGAATTAAACTGGTCCCCTCTAAAATTGAACATGCCGTTTCTTGGAACTAGCTACATTTTCTTCACTGTGTCTTTTTCTTAAATCGAGCATATCCATTTAGTACTTGCAATCTGAACATTTCCTCTAAAACAAATAAACATAAGATCATATAAGAAAGAGAGAGGAGAAATTTTTTAAGAGACTTAACATAGTCTAGTTCAAAATCGGTTCTATTCAAAACAAGCCTCGAAACTAGTTCAAAATTGATTTTACACAAGAATGAGTTTTAGTAGGCCTAAACTGCCCAATCGAACTAGTTGAAATCATTTGATTAACGCTAGTTCGATTCAGTTCTCCAATTGAACCGCCCGATTGCTCACCCCTAACGACATTGGAGCAAAATCATTGGGCCATTTGCCACATACTATAAAAAAATCCACTTATAGCACATGCTAATCTAGTGGGTGTAACTTGACACATGATTGGTAGATCAAGTAGATGATAGGAGTTTTCATATGCACCATCTACCTGCAAATCCACTCCACCTAAAACATTGAATAGTGATTATAATGCGTATGAGCCCGCTTCATCACAATCATCATATCTTTTGAGGGTTCCGTATTACTTAATGGCTAAGCCAAAGAGCAGGCACAATTCTCCGAGGGTGAAATAGCATTTTCTAGGAAAATAATTGTACGACTGACCATTATTTTCCCTTAAATAACGGGACGACTTCCACCAAAAATCATAAATCTGGCGGCGGGATGACTGGCTTTGGTCGGTAGCTGGGGCAAGAAATATGATTTGTTTGTCCTCAGTATATGGGAAACATATATGGCGAACGAATTTATGTTGCATAAAGTGGACTTTACCTTAGGAAAACGGAAAGGGCACGGTAGCGTTAATCTCGAAAAGTGACGTATCGATTTTAACCCCTAAAGTTATTTTACTAAAGTAACATGAATTTTTTATCCGGTTGCAAAGAAAATTGGGGGCCGTGCGGCTGTGACCTAAAGGAAGCGCATATTAGCACATATCAAAGATCAAAGATGAAAAGGAAGAAAGGAAAAAAAAATAAACTAAATAACCATAAACAAAGAGCGAATGGTTATATATAAAAATTTTAATGATTTTTCTTTCTAAAAAGGGTTTGGGCAGGGTTTTTATGGACTCCACCAGCTGAAACATTAATAATTTGTCAATTGAAAAATACGCAACTTTGATATGTATTTTACTGGAAATTTTATTTTTCCATCGTCTTTATAGCAATTGCGGACTTGTCGGAACCTTTTCATTCCTAGTTGATATTATTTTCAACTCAAATTAAATGTCTTTTTATGTGGGAGACTTATATTAATTCCCATAAAAGGTTATGCACGTTAATATTGTTTTCCTCTTTTTTTTCCAGAAAAAGAATTCAAACAAGTATCTTTTCTGAAGAAAATGTTTTTAATTGAAATAATAAGCATATTTTATGAAATTCAAATTATTCTATGCCATTTGTGTAAGGTATAAATGAAAGAAAATGGAAAAGAAGAAGAAGATAAATGAAAAGAAAATGTCAAAAAAAGAAAGAAAGAATGGGAAATCAAAGATTGGCTTGGATTTTAATTTGTCATGCAAAAGAGAGATTAAAAGGATGAACTTCTTCTTTTTTGTTGCATCTCACTAATAACTTAGAGAATCCATAATGAAGTATTTGCGATAGTCCTTGGTATTATCCTTTCATCTCCAAAAGAAATAAGGCTAATATTATAAAAAAAATCCAAATAATGCCCAATTATGACACTTCAAACTATCTTTTTTGTCACTAAAAATCCTGACCTTGCCATTTGTAACACAAATACCCCAAGTCAAAAAGAACCTCAAACTTATACTATTATGACAAAAATATTTTGGATAAAATTAAAATAAATGGTATATATGTTACATGTACATGGATTTAAATATTTTCATGACATAAAAAATATTGGTATCTATATCATGGTGGCATGGTGGACAACTTTATGATTTTTGATGATATAGAAAAAAATTTGGATTTTTTATGGTATTCACCCAAAGAAATAAAACAAGAATCTTCTTTGAGAAACTTGCTATTTCTTTAATGCAATAAGTATATTTTATTATGGTTAAAATTAATTCACAATTTGTGTCAATTATGTAAGTTCTAAACAAGGAAAAAAAAGAAAAGATGGGAATCCAAAGACTAGCTTGTATTTCAATCCATCATAATAGATAAATATCGGCACATATATCGATCTATCATTTTTTAATAAACTCTTGAAATTTGAATAGCATTTTCTAATTTCACGAAGAGGTGAAAAAAATAATTACTTTTGACTTTTGATAAATCTAGACGTGCAGCCCCTAATTCAAATCAACATATAGGTTAACCAATAAAATTTAAATTTAAATATGAATTGCGTCATGCATGGTTTCTTATCTAACTTCCATTATTGAATTAATTAAGGGTTTTTATAGAATATACATATTCTCGTGAAAAGGAATTTGTGGTCAACAGGTCGCCATTCTTATAAGCAAGCTCCCTCCTCTCCAAATTCATCTTCCACTTTTACGTTTTCTTTTTCTTCCCCACTTCTTCAGCTTCAGACATGGAAACGACCCGGAAGCACCGGATGGACGGGCGCGAGGAAGACGACGTCGACGGCGGCGCGACGACCCTCGAGTTGAGAATCGACAGCGGAGGCCATTCCACCGCCGGTGATCAGCCCCGAGAACGCGGCTCAACCGCTAGAGCCGTCCCCTCGACTCTTACGCTCAAAGAAGAGCCCGGGAAAGAAGAAACCTCTCAGCAACTGCGCGCGATGCCGCCGGCGGCAGCGGCGGCGGTGCCCTCGAAGCGGTCGACCAAGGACCGCCACACGAAGGTGGAGGGCCGGGGACGGAGGGTCCGGATGCCGGCCGCCTGCGCCGCCCGGATCTTCCAGCTGACCCGGGAGCTGGGCCACAGGTCCGACGGCGAGACCATCCGGTGGCTGCTCGAGCGGGCCGAGCCCGCCATCATCGCCGCCACCGGTACCGGCACCGTCCCCGCCATCGCCATGTCCGTCGATGGCTCTATCAAGATTCCCACCTCCGCCACAGCCGCCAGAGACCCGGAACCCGGAGACCCGCCGGGAAAGAAGAAGCCGAAGCGACCCGCCAACAGCGACTACGTCGACGTCGGCGAGCACACGACCTCGCCGAGCTCGACGATCCTCGCACCGTCAACACAAAATCACCAGCAACAACCCCACCACCACCACCTGTTCCCTCAAGGGTTAGTCCCTATGTGGGCCATACCTTCGAGCGCCGTCGCGTCCGGAGCCTATTTCGTGATCCCACACGTGTCCTCCGTCCAAGCGCCGGCGGCGAGGCCGATATCGTCGTTCGTGGCCGCCCTCCAACAGTACGACGCGACCGCAGCCCAAGGGAGCGATTCGGTATCTCAGGAGATGGGCGGCGCGGCGTCGGTCATGGCGCCGAGCTCGGTGGCGACGGCGAGCGCTCCTCACGTGCTCCGGGATTTCTCTCTGGAGATCCGCGACGGCCGAGACCTCAAGCAGGCGGACCGCAGTAGCGACGACACGCGGGGGAGATGATGGAGGAGAAGGTGAGAGTTCGGGGGGCAATTTGGCGGCGGCGCTTCCGCCGCCGACGACCTCGCCGGAGCATCGGGAGAGACGGCATTGACCGGGCACAACGTCGGAAGGGGCGCTCGCTCGCGCACTTCCTCATCGGGCGTCGAGAAAGGATCACGTGGTCACGTGAAGGGCGCTACGAAAAGTGTTCGCACGTGTAAGTTCCGTGTGGGGCCCCCTACATCCTAGTGGGGTCAACTTTGATATTCTTACTTTCATGGCGGGCCGCGATACTCGCGCTAAATTGGTCAATGAAAGTTTAATTTCCACAATTTTTCTTTACGATCGATTTATATTTTCTCGTAAATTGCCGACGTGGCCGACGTACGAGCGATTCTCCGAATGCCACGCCATCGCCAATGGATTTAATGTTAGCATTTTCCCAAAAAAATAAGTAGTCAGATAATCAATTGAAAATCTCTCTAATTTGGCGAGTAAATAAAAGTTTTAATGCCAACTTGTAAGTCTTCCTAAAGTTTAGTGGCCACTAACCAACTTTATCTGAAAATGTCACTTTAGATGATGTTGGGGGTAGATTGATCCATAACTTTACAAT
This sequence comes from Corymbia maculata, assembly GCA_014182735.1. NCBI lineage: Eukaryota > Viridiplantae > Streptophyta > Magnoliopsida > Myrtales > Myrtaceae > Corymbia > Corymbia maculata. The sequence continues at coordinate 29,348,076 of CM024685.1, forward strand.
AGAATAAAATAAAGATATGTAATTATCTTTCTACATCGTCTCAATCGTACACATTGAATAAGATAATAGCTGGTCATTTAAGTTATTTCTTCAATGAAAATTGTCTAGATGCAACGGAATCAAATCATGATTAAGATGTTCCTCATGAGGGAGTTACACGTTATTATTGAGAATATATATGCAAATAACACCAATAGATTGAAAGGACATAGAGAATGCCTTGTAAATTTCAAATCTATATCTAGATGGGAGTAGAAATTGACCAACTTTCAGAAACGCTGTGTTTGGACAGCGTCCGATTATTTATTTTCCGGGGTTGGATTGAATTGGGAAAAAAAGGAAATTAGCGCGGCATGCGCTCCCTATATATTTTTTAATTACAAAATATTTTTCTGAAAAGTAATGGCGGGGGAAAAGTGTGGGTTTTGTTGGGGGGGGCCCACCTAAGAAAAATCTGGCGCGCATGCCGTCATGTGGTGGCGGGCGGGGGCCCCAAGAGGACGTCCCAAGGTGGGGCCCCCGAGCACTGTTCACAAGGCGGCTCCCCTCATTTACCAGCGGCGTGGTCCCCCCCGCGGGGGGTCCGCTTCTTGGGGCTGGATTGGTGGTGCGATCCGGATTCGCCCAGATTATATTATTATTATTATTTCGCAAATTCAAAATAATAACAATAAAGTTTTATAAGGGTGGGTGTCTAATCGATGTATCGGGACGGCCGAGTTCGTACGGAACCCATCACGTAAACCTTATACCAACTCTCCCCATTGGGCTTAAAAAGATATAATGTTTAGATTTAATAAAATGAAAAATCTCAAATTAATATATGTATTTAGTATGTATGTGATAAATTAATTTTTGGGCTATCAAAAATTTAAATCGATATACCTACAACAAATCATCTTATATAAATTTTCGTTGAATTTTACGGTTAAATTATTAAATTAGATGACATGTGACATTTGACGAATATATCAATTTAGGGTTTTACCTTCCATTTATTATAAATGTATCATATTGTGATTTTTCCTAGTATTAATCCGATTTAATGAAAACTAACGAAAATAAATATACGAGTTTGAAATTTTTTATGATCAAAAAATCGATTTAGGATAAATTTATTGCTAATGTACGAGTTTGTGATTTTTCATGATATTAATACTCATTTTTAAAGATGCTAGATTATGATTAGTTTTATATTAGGATGAACAATAATTATGTTTATCTAACTCGATTATATAAGCACTATAAATGAAATTAGGTCTTTTTAGTGATTAAAATGCACCAAATTAACTTATCGGGTTATCGAACTGTGATATTTTAAAATTTATAGATTTTCGAACAATTCGATTCCAAATTCACTGTACCCAAAATCCGAAACTCATTTACGTCCCATTAGGGTATGAAAGGGTGAGAAATGCTATCATAACCATCCCATTACGTCTCTTCACTATTGTCTCCCTACCAACTTTTTTCGAACCCCATTCAACTTTTTTAGCTTCTTTGAATCGAGAATTCTTCTACTTTCGGGAAGAAGATCACTGTTAGTCATTAATGGATGAACAAATAAATGTACATACGCTCTACATATCCATAATTTCCTTCCTTTCCTGTATCTTCTTCTCCACACGCCTTCGATTTTCGGTTCTTTAGTCCACCCCGGGTCGATCCGCTTGGCCGTCGAACCGGATGCCGTTAATCACGACCGGGCTCCTCACGACATGGTGCAAGCCCTTCCACGCGAGCCAACCGGACACGACCTGGTTCTCCAGCCTCGGCTCCGCCTTCACGACAACCTTGAAGCTACTCTTCTGCATCACGCGGGTGAAGGACAGGCTCTCGGGCTTGACCGCGATCGTCACGCCTTGTGGAGCCCTGACCGTGACGTTGTACACGGACTGAGCCGGACCGACGTTCGTGACCGTCCTCACGAAGACTCCGACCGTCGGCTCTCGGCCGTTTCTCAGCGCGAGTTGCATGGTGGGGTAGTTGAGCGAGTCGTATCCGACCCCGGGGACCAAGGCGGAGCAGTTCACGGGTCGACCCGGGCCGAGCAGGACCTGCAGCGAGGACCCAGGATAGCCCTCGTGGCAGAGGAACTGGATGTAGGACGTCTCGCCCATGTCGTACACTAAGCCCGGGTTGATAGCTCGGGCCGGGTTGAGCTGGCCAGTGCCGTATGCGAACTCGCCGTGCGGGTTCGTCCTCCGGCTCATGGGTTTAGCTTATCGACGGTGGAAATCGAGACAGGTGCAAGTGTTAGCCATGGTGGAATGAAGTAGCATTACAGACAGGCAAACCTTGAATCTTCTCCATTTGATTCATTCATATCCATGATGATTGCTTTAAATTAAACTATATGCAGGTTGTCATCGAAATGAATAGTTTCGCCGATCTGTGTACCGAATGAGAAGTTTAAGAAAGATATTAATCCGTCGCGTATACCTGTGGTCATGATGGCGGATTTGATAGCTGCAGGAGACCAGGTCGGGTGGAAAGACTTGACGTAAGCGGCTACGCCGGCGACGTGAGGGCACGCCATGGATGTTCCCGACATGAGGCTGAATTTCGAGTACTGGGTGTCGCCTTTCAGCCCGGTCAGCGATCTCAACGGCGTGTACGATGCCAATATGTCGATCCCCGGTGCTGCAATATCAGGCTGCGTTTCCACAGTTCATGTCAATTGCATTCAGAAATTAACGGCATTCATCTCTATCCTTTTTCCGGCGAAATGACAAAGATGTAGTTTACGGGTTAAAAGAATCGGACCTTGAGAATCCGCTGAGACCCCGGATTTGGACCCCGAGAAGAAAACGACGCGATGATCGGCGCCGGAATCTTCACTTCCTCTGTTCTGTATATTACTGCCGATGGAGATCTAGACAACAGACCAGAAGCCATAAGAACATGATAAGCTAATCCTAGGCCGATTTAAGCATGCTTTACCCGAGTTGCGAATCCAATGAGATCACATGATCCAATATCCGAAGCATATGTAATGTCGATGCTAATGCGCACTTTCTTAATCAGATGATTCCCTCTACAGCTACAGCAGGATCATACAACTACAGGCCAAAGACGTAAATCTGTTGAGGACTTGCCTGGTAGAATGAATGTACCCGTCGATCGCCTCGCCGAGAGTAACGTCCACCATGGTCGACGGGGCCATGTATATCTCAGCGGTGTCGAGGAAGTCCTGACTCCCGATGATGACGCCGATCCCTCCGCTCCCTTTGATGGTGGCGTCGACGCCGTCCATCGAGAACTTGCAGTACACGAGCTTGCCTCTCACCTTGGCCCGATCCAGCGAGCCGTTGACGCAGTAACTCGAACTCGCGCCTCCGCCGCTCGAGTTCGCCCCCGCGTCCGCCCCGCTCACCAGCGGGTAGAGTTTCTCCTTCGGATCGAACGCGTTCACTCCTACTCCCTGCATTGCCCGCGGCAAATTGAAAAAAATAAGTTAATCTAAATTAGAGTGACTTTTAGGTTGCGAAAGACTAATTCAAATTACTTATTAAAGTTAATGAATCGCCTTTTTTAAAAAAAAATCTAACAACTTTTCTATTGAGTTACCAAATTTGATTTGTTTTGATTAGAAACTCCTTATATTTACTGACTCTATTGCCAACTTAAACAATTCGAATCCAGTAATTTTTATCACGTTTGATTATCACTTAGTAACGGTTGGAAAACCTCATTGGGTTTCTTATAGGCAGTAATTTGTTTTTTTGTTTTTTGTTTTTTGCAATTTTTCTCATTGTTACAAGCTTTTGTTTGCATTTTTTACCAATATTTTAAACTAATAAAATATTTCCATATATTACCAACCTTACTTTGAGCAACTTAGCAATTTTCTCTAATTATGTTATGAACAAGTTTTGGCATATATCTCCCAATTGAGATACTTACCAAGTTTATTTTTCTTTTAATCACCAACATTTCCCATTATTTACCAACTTTAATTTACCATTTCTATATATGCCTTAGATTTACCAACTCTTATATGAAATTATTAAATTCCGCTTAGGAGACTAATTTTAGGTTACAAGTTAGTTATCTATGCATATTCAATTTTTTTTAACTCACTAATTTTCCATTGGAATGTCTAGTCGGGAAGAAATTGGTAAGTCGCTTGAGTAAAGTTTGGTAATTTCACATAATAGTTGGTAAATTTAAGGTATTATTGAGGAAACTAAAAAAAGCAGGTAAAAGATAAGAGAAATGCTTTTTCTTTATAGAAGAAGAGAAAGTAGTTTGAAAAAACAACAAATAAATGTTTGTAATTAACTCAAATAAGATTTATTAATGGAAAATTAGTTGGTAACTTGATCATAGAAATGGATTAGTAAACAAGACAAATATAAGTGGTAACTCCCTAGAATGGATCCAACTCTCCGTCCCTTCCCCTTACACCAGTTGCAATTAAGTAGAGGAAAAGATGAGGAGGCCCCATTAAAGAGATCCGTAATGAATTTCAAAGCCTCCGTCCAATAAATAAATAAAAACCAGAGATTTGTAAGAAACACAAATAAAAGGTAACAAAATACTAGTTGGTAATTTACTTGGAGAAAATTTAATTTGGTAAGCCATACAACAAAATGTACGTAATTTCATATTTTAGTTGGTAAATTTAGCCGTTAGTGAGAAAAAGATATAAAAGTTAGTAAATAATAAGAGTTTGCTTTTTGTCCTTTTTTTCGTCGAAAGAGTTTGTTTTTGTCAGCAATAAGAAATGTTGGTTATTTGAACAAAAATCAAATAAGCATTGGTAATTAACTTAACTAAGAGTTGGTAAGCAAAAAAAGTTAGTAAACAAAGCAGTGAAAAGTCTGTCGTCACTCTATTTTATTGAGTAAAACTCCCTATATACTTTGAACGAACCAATAATAAGTGTATTTGAGTGTGCAAACAAAATATTCTCTACATACAAAAGTTCATGTGCTGATGATGTAATTATATAATATTTATACTAGTAGAGCTTCTTTATTTTGCAAAAAGATAACAAGGTTCTGAGTAGAGAGTAAAAGAGAGTTGGAAAGAGTTTTGGAGGGGACTTGTGATCGTCCATATGCTTTGAACAACTTAGATAGCATTATATATTAATATGCTTGGAACGATCTAAATATAGAAGGTGAACATATGTGAATTAGGTGAAATCGTCAAACCTGAATAGACGGGCATGGTAGAGAAAATTCACGCTACAGACCAAATGAACAATACCCTAGGTACATGGAGACAAGAAACTAGCTCTAAATTGATTTGACTCAAATGCAAACTGGCACTTTGGATCCAATTTCAGGCCCTAGGATCGATAGAGAGGCTGTAGAAATCAAAATAGGGTTGGCCATTTTTGGCTAAGCAGATCAAAAGGCTGTAGAAATCAAAAAAGGGTTGGCCATTTTGGGCTAAGCAGAAAAAGTCTCAGGCAGGAAAGTATGGATAGTTTTATCCATTCCAGGTAAAATCCATTTATATTTCCGTGTCAAAGTCAAAATAAACCCCATTTGAATCCTCCAACGTGTTGAGAAAGTTTCCAACATTATATTTCCATGTCAAAGTCAAAGTTGGACGTGACTGAGGGATTTGAAATGCTCTGAAAAAGTGGTCTGACTTCCCGTGCATTTTCATTGAGAAGAATGTATTTTCTAAAAAGAGTGATAGTGTACTCATTGCAAAAGAGTGCTTGTAGAGTAAGCGACAGTCTTTCCTACACAGAAATCTTCATTTGTAGTGCTGTCAAAGGTATTGCCCTAGTGGATTTCCAGCCTTCTTATTAGATTGTCAGAGTTGGAAGAGTAGAATAGGTCGAGTGAAAAGGTTGCTTTGCACGATAAAAAAATTTCTTATCCTACAACAACCAATCCACCGCATTTTAATCGTTAAGTTAACTCCACTTCATGATAGGGGTTGCTAATTTTTAAAAAGAGTTGGTTACTTAAAAAGTTGGTAAATAATGCAAATAAAAGTGGTAGCCAACTAGAAAATTGGTGAAGTTGAAGAAAAAAGAAATAACCATCGGCAAAGCAATTCAAATGACCAAACCTAGTTGATAACTTAATCAATGAATAGTTGGTAAGTCACACCAAATAAGGGTTGCAAATTTCATTTTATAGTTGATAAATTTTACCTATTGATAAGAAAGGTAAATGAAAGTTGGTAAATAAGAAGAAATTTTTTTTTTATGTGAAAGATAAGATAAGTTGGTAAATTTACAAAAGAACAAAGAAATATTGGCAGCTAATTCAAATAAAAGTTGGTAACTTATTTGGAGATAAATTGGTTATTCTCTATAATCGAGGGAAGTAATTTTTAAAAGGGAGTTGGGAAACTTAAAATTCAGTAAGTAAGGCAAATAAAAATAGTAACTCAATAATTAAGTCAGTAGATTTTAAAAAGTTAAAACGTAAACATTGGTAAACAAATCAAATCAAAGGTTGTAACCAAACTAGTTAGCAACTTAGTCCAAGAAAAATTAGTAATTACTCTTGGTGAGTTTTGAAAATTGGTAAATAAGACAAAGAAAAGTGATAGTTCATTCAGGAAAATTTGGCATATTTAAGAACATTCAAATAAAAGATGTTAAACAACTCGAATAAGAGTTGGTCATTGAATCAAAACAAAGTTGGTAAGGCACTCAAATAGGATCAGTAAGTTGAAATGAGTGTAAAAGCATTGGTAATAAAGACAAAAAGAAGTCGATGAAAAATATTAGTAATTCTCATAGTGTTAAAAATTGTCGATAAGCTATCAATAACGACTTTAATTTCTTTTATTTAAGTTATTTTTCGAAACTTACAATTTTTTTCACAAATCTACTTATATGGTTAGTGAATTTATTGATTATAAAGCTAAAGCACTTGAATAACCTAGGACATTGGCATAATTAACCTTCAAAGAAGTTTAATGAGGCCCGTGTATGTCCATGGTAGGAGACATTCCCATGACTCTAACTACAAAAACAAATAAAATTAGGGACCATTTACGAAATAAAAATGAAGTCTTCAATAAAATCTTGATACTTACCCAAAGGGTCCTCCCATCCCCCAGCTGGACTTTGCTCCGGAACTGCCTGTCGATGCCGCTGGCCGCCACCGTGACGAGCCACGGCGCATGGTTCGCGACGCTGGCCAAGTTCGGCCCGTTGTTCCCAGCGGAAGTCACGGTCAGGATCCCTCTCCTCATGGCGTGGAACGCGCCGACCGCTATGCTGTCGTGGGTGTAGTCGGGCACCATGCCGCCGATGGAGATGGAGATGATGTCGACGCCGTCGTGTATGGCTGCGTCAAACGCGGCTAGCAAGTCCATGTCCGAGCAGCCTGAGCTGACCCAGCACACCTTGTACATGGCCAACCGAGCCCCCGGCACCGCGCCACGTGCCATCCCGCTGGCGAGGCCAAAAAGGTCCGCGTTCGGCACGACGTTGCCGGCCAGGGTGGACGAAGTGTGGGTGCCGTGGCCTTGCATGTCGACCGGAGATAGGATGTCACTCAGGTCGCGCAGGCCGTCGAGCTTGAAGTACCTGGCTCCTATAAGTTTGCTGATAGAAAAAAGAAACAAATTAAGCGTATACAGCTACCCCAACAAGCAACGATATATTTGCATTCGTGCGTATAAATTAAAAAAAAAAAAATCACAAATTTTCTTATATTCTCGTAAAAAGCATAGAGAAAATTTAATTACTTGTTGCATCCTGAAAAATTAGCATAGTGGCCACAACTTCCTTTCCACTTGGGTGGTGGCGGACCAAACCCTTTATCGGCAAAGCTCTCAGATTGAGGCGTGATCCCTGAAAATATTGCGACGTGATTTTTTTATGAATTGAACAATCGGGCAAATTTGAAATACAAAATCAATTTGACAAAATCACAACCTGTGTCGAACAGGGCCACGACGATGTCGCTCTCCATCTTCGGATTCCTCCTCGCCGTCTGAGGAAACCCCATGAAGTCCCACGATTTGGTCGTGTGGAGCTCGTGGTATCGATTGGGGAAGACAGAGACCACCTCTTCTAGGTCTGTTAAGCATGCATGCATGCACGATGAATATTCATGGATTGGAGAATTATAGATTTCTCTTATCTGGGTATTTAATATGTGCCTTAATGGTACTAATACCTTAGCAAGAACCTTATGAAATGACATATAACTTGAAGATTTTTGAGTATTAATAAAACTTGGTGCTAGCGAGCGTGACATGGATGACACGACACCACCGTGATTTTCTTTCTTCTAACTTGGATAGTAATTTTTCACATAAGCACTGCATTAATATATTTAAGGTTTCGTTAACAGTGGATGCATCATGTAAGCAACGGAATCCTAACATTGAGCATGATTTGAAAAGTTGAGGTACTCAATCGAACAAAAAGACGAGAATTTAAAACTCGAAAAATGAGCCAAAATTCAGACTCTCGGAGGTGTCGGTGCCGCTATAGTTTAAGATGTGCTTGTGTAAACCGTTTCTACGAAAGGCTGGCTTACTTGATAACTCTGCAGCCTCGTCTTCGGATAGCTTGGCAGCGAATGCGTTGAAGCTTTTGGTGTAGCTGTAGGCCAATGACTCTCTCGCCTCATCGTCACTGTGCATCAAGAGATGTGGAGTCAGCATTGGAGGTGTAAAGAAGATAATTCGTTCTTTCTTTTTCCCCCTTAATTTCATAAAATATAGAAGCCGGTGAAGTTCTTTATGCGAATCGTTTGATGACTTAAGTCGATAGACCACTCCATGTCCTCGGTTGTTCATAGAACCATTTGCTTCATTCATGAATATTAGGACACTGAAGACCAATATAGAGAGAGGGGGAGAGACCTTGTCTTGAGAGATGAAAGGAGTTGCATGTGAGACCGAGCCGCATGTTCTTCGTTTTCGTGACTATCTCCCAAGTAAACGATGTAAAACTCCTGCGCGCATGTATTGATTACCAATGTTCGTATCGCAGGCGAAGTTCAGACGACGAAAGACAGAATGAAAAACCATAAGGAAGGGCGAGCTCACCTTATCTTTGTTTCCATCAGTTGCAGCCTCGGAGCCTCCCAAGATCAGAAGAGAAACGAAGGGGAAGAGAAGAAACCGGACACCCGCCTTTCCTCTCGACATCTCTCTGTCTCTTTTGCCTCTCGCTCTCGCTCTCTGCATTTGAAGAGCTTCGCGTCGTCTCTCGTGCAGGGACTATTTCCCTGCACTTATAGGTCACAACCCAGATCGGAGGAACCCCGTCACGGGATGATGTTCGTGTTCTTCTTCGGCTACGATTACGTACGCTTGATAAGTCTTGAAGGGAAGGTCATATGAAAATGAAACTGGCTGCTGGTTTCTCTCTCCTCTCCGTAAGTTGTTCCGAAGAGTTAGGGCTGGCGGTGAAATCATTTCTATTTCTTTCTACTCCTGAGAATAGATTTGGAATAGAAATTCCTATTATAACATAATTTCATCTTTCTATTTCTGAACAAATTTCTACTCTATAAATAGATTTAAAATAGAAATCAGAAGTTAAAACTTTTTAATTCTTTAATTCTGGAACAAAAGTAAGAAACAAAAACTCTTTCATTACTCCCTCTCGTTATCGCCCGCCAGTCACCCACCCGCCACCGACCACCAATCGCCGTCACTTGGGAAGAAGAAATTTGATAATGTTGTCAAACGGAATTTTAGTCTGTAAATAGAAATTTTATATCATTATCAAATGCCTATTTTGTCTCAAAAATTCATTCAGGGAATAAAAATAGAAAAATTAATTTTTAGCCCGAAATTGATTTGTGGAATAGAAATATTGCCATGCCGATTACTTCTCCCGGAGAAACTTGTGATTTTGAGCGAGGTTCTTTGCTTGCTTCTCTCCCTTCTGTTCCAACGTCATTGCTTTGTCTGTGACGGATAAAACTTCAGTCAAAGACCGCGATTAACTTAGTCGGTCGGAGTCACACGATGCTTCGCCGGAGAAAGAGTACGTTGTGCATCGGAGACATATCACGTCGACGGAGACCGAGAAGTAATTTCCTTGTCGGTTCTCCCTGTGCACATCGTTTACGATAGAAACGCCGTCCACGTTCGTCCAAATCGGCTTTCATGAAACGAGGCGTGTTAGGTGCGGAGTGCTAGACATCATCATCCATTAAAGGGCTCGGAGGAAGGTACAGAAATTTGGTCACTTTCACTTCATGTCCCTTTCCACTGCTGTAAAACCACATGAAGAAGGCGTCGACCGGAATCCGATTGAGCTTCGAGTTTATGTCCTTTTCTCCTTGTTCACTTCGGATCAATTGAGGAAGTTGCTTCGAAACGAAGATCCCACGTTTGAAGGGAAGAAACGAAGAGCTCCTTTTGATCGATCGCTTCCCTTTGCCTTAGATTTCAATCCAAGCAAAGGAGTTTTGAAAGCAGGATAAAACCGTTTATCATTGCTTGAGAGCTGCAAACCACTAACCAGGGTTTAATTGGCTGCAATTCACTTTGCTTTTACTTTGCTTCTTCTTATCTCAAGGAACGTTTCCTTACAAGGAAGGTGCATGTCATGACGACATGGTCTCGAATAGGGCCGGCACTCTAAACCGTCGCATCATTTTCATGTCGGTTATTCGTATTTTCATGAGTACAAAGTATCTTCGCTTTAAAATGGGTGAAAACCTATCAATTCGTGTCGGGTTCTGGCAAAATGTTGGGAATTATTACCCCCAGTCTCATAAGATCCGAACCAACATAAGAATTATGATACCGTATCACAACGCTTAGTAAAAAAGCCAATTCACGTTAGATTTTTTCTCAAGCATTTGTATGGAGAGTCGATTTTTATATTAAAGTGTGAATATTCGTTGAAAAGGGAACGACTTTGATTGATGTAAATGAAAGGCAGCGTAACTTAGATTTACAAGGATAATACTTCTTTTAAGCCATGATCTTGCATGGAAGCATTTTGGCCCAAGAAAACTAGGTACTGCTGTACAGCCCGGTGTGATATATGGTGGGATGAAACAGGCCCATGGTTTGGTTCAACTAATCCAATTTTCAATCCTATCCAAAGAGTCCCCATGCTTGTGCAAATTGCACCTCAACAAGGTCTAAAGAAGCAACGATTTACATGATTTATTGCTGACCCGGAGAATTATAAATTGAGTCCTAAATTTGAGCATTTGTATCAATTAACCCCCTACACTTTCGCAGCCCACGTTAGTTTACCACCGGCGAGTTATATGCATGATCGAATAGAATATTTAGGCTATAGATTTTGAAGGAAATATTTTCACGGCAAGCTCTTAGCTTTTTCTTCTTCTTTTTTCACGTCACGCTCTTGACGAATGGATTTTGGAAAGGAACAGAATAAGCATAAGAGTTTGAGGCAAATTACTGAATATTAGTGTATGATTAATCATAAACTATTTCAGAAGACTAATTGAAATGGAGCACAAACTCTAGGGATAAAGGTTAGGGATTATATTATTTGAATTTTTAAGTACGAAAAGTAACTGCTTCGCATTAGCACCAAAAAGAAAAGATCATCTTAGCTTTATAACTTGCTAAAAATATTCATATAACTTCAATGATCTATAGTTTACATTAAAAAGTAAAAATCATTCCAAACTCACCGTGTTTCCTCTTTTTTTTTTTTTTTTTTTTTGGTAAGGTAATATGTATATTAAAAGTAGCCAAACGATTTACAACCGGAGGAAGCCCGGCACCAACTAACACTCAAAAAACAATAGGTTTTTGAGTGATAGGGTACCAAACTAACAAAAAAGGGAAAACAACAGTTAACAAAAGTTATACAAAAGCCGACTACTAGCCAACCATGACCTAGTCTAGAGAGGGAGTGGTACCAAAAATACCAAGATCAATCCCCCGACTACATTGGATTCTCCTATTAATCGACGTATCAACCACAGATTTGAAAGCAATAGCTTTATCTTTGACAGCCTTGGTCAAGTACTATTTCATTGAAGGAATGTAAAGAGCTCGGCCACGAAAGATTATATCATTTCTGGCCTTCCAAACCGTGTTTCCTTTCACAGCACAAATAATTCAATAATTTTGGAATTTGCAAAGATTGCACTTTAAAGCTCTTTTTGTTGGTACTTTTGTATGTTCTTTATATAGATGTGCAATCGCTACCCACGCCTAAAAATTCTTAAATACATAAAAGAGAGTTATATTCTAATAGAAATATAAAAGGCCAGATGACACAAAAAAATCTCGATATTTTCAAGGGTTTTTACTTTTACCTCATATTTTAATTTTGTCATAATAGTACCCGATCTCTCTAAACTATTTCAAATCTATCCCATATCCTTTACCACCATGTTAGAGATGGAATATTCCGTTGCAATTCCAAAACATATATTTTGCAATTCATATTTTTTGTAAATTTTCTCTCGTCCAAAATGACATTGCACTTACTTTCCAAAATACGACTGCTTGCTTAATTGAAGAATTAGGTAGATCTATAATAACATGCTAGTAAAAAAGGCTATGATGGACAACACTAATCCTGTTCTACTCATAGATATCAGGAGACTGTTGGTTTCTTACCTTAAGTTCAAAGTGCAACATAATTTTCGAGGAGGAAATTGTCCTATTAACTTGCCAATTTTGGCACAGAGAAATGTTTAGATACTACGTCCGACTCACATAGAGTTATTTTGCACTTCGTTTGGCGATACAATAGGGACGTTTGATTTTAGGAAATAATTTGCATTTCATTTCTTTCTGTGTACCCACAAAAAAAAAAAAATTGCTGCCAATGTAATCTCTCGTCCTGTCCATGTTCTATGTGGAAGAAAAAAGGTTTCGTCGCTTGGAAACGGCACCTTTCCACATACGATGGGTACGTGCCCTAGATTCTCATTCAAAAGGAGAGAAATAAAGTAAATACACAGATGCATTGAGTTCAGGAAAACGACGCATGGAAAAGCATACATGTATTCTCGCCGTCCTATTGCCGACCTTCGATTTTCTATTTTTGTATTTTTATGTTTAACGTTCGAGACGTTAGTTGCTTGAATATTAAGAACTTTGCGTAACTCTTTTTCATGATTAGAGTACTTGGAAATGATCTTACACAAATTCTCTTCCAATCAAATCATCGACACAAATAATCGAAAACGAGTAGCTCTGTAAAAGGAAGCGTAATTCATGTGGATGTTGATGATTTTGAATCATGATCTCGTAGCCAACATTCATAATCTCATATTATAAGAAAAACGAGCAAAATGGTCTTATCACGAAAGACTTGAATCATTAGAAATCAATGATCGTGGGCCTTGGAAACTTAGATTTAAGCAAGAATCTGTATTCTTACAAGTAATCCAATTAACTAAAATCAAACCCTTGAGCATAAAACAAAAAAGTGAGAAAGAGGTATATTCAATTACTAAACTTATTTAGGATCATTACAAAATTAAAAGGGATATATCGGGTTTTGCAGTAACAACATCGACGTCGATATGACACTTACTATATTTAGCATATAATTTCCCTTTGTGGAATTTTCCAACAAAAGATTTAAAGGTTCGGAAGAGTTAGGGTTTTTTTCCCAAGGAAAAAGGGTGGGAAACGTTGGAATTCAAGTGGAAATTGAGGTTCACAAAATCAAGAGAATCTTTTTTCTTTCTTTCTGTTTTGCCCTACAAAAATGTCCTTATGAGCTACCCACCCATTAATGGAAGATCCTCTCATCACATGATCCCCTCTTCTTTGGATGGACCACTTTTGCAACTTGGTACTTCATTTACCAAAGTGGTCCAAAGGTTTGGTATTCCTCATTTGTCATTCCCCTCCTTTATTCAAACTGAAAGGGCACTTCCAAAAAAAAAAAAAAATCGCAATTAAATACCCAACCCACCTCCCCCGAAAACCCACTTCCCATAAACCCTCTTTTCGATAATTTATGCAAAAGCGACAGATCAGATATCGATTTACAACGAATATCTCGTCTCGTCCCGCATCTCGATACGTCAGAGTCAAGCGGCCAGTCACAGAGAAAAGGGACGTTCGATTTTACGAATCTTACCCTTTACCGACATCTTCTTTTCCTTTTTTCGCCAAACCCGCGATTTGTGATAATTTAATTTTTCCACCCTAAAATTTTAAAAAATAATTTGAATCGTTTTTAAAGAAATAATGAACGGAGAAATACTCAAACAAGTGGGAGGAAAAAATGGAAATGGTGATTGCAGCAGAACAAGTTTCTTGGGAATGACGTGGGGCCAAGAGATGTATATCTATTTTTCTAAAGGAAATAAATAAATAAAAAGAGAAAAGAAAAAAATCCTCGCGAATTCCGAGATTTAACGTGGGTCGTAGGATCCGAACCCGATGAACAGATGTCGAGAGGGAGCAGGAGCACGCGCTGTGGTCCCCGGTCGTACCGGAGCGTGGCCCCCACTCCTCCCGGGCCGCTCCCCATTGGCTTTCTCCATCAACGGCCTCGGGGGACCAAAACCTTAGCCAATGTACATAAACGGCATAGAGGCCTCACAGGGTTGCCGACATGTGTCGGGACAAAAGCCTTGTCGAAAGTGGAGCTCATGGAATAAAAAATTAAAAAAATTAAAAATGTTTTTTTGACCCTTTTTCTTTATTGGGAAAGGTTTTTGTGTCTCGTTCGAAGAGTATTTTTATCCACAATTTCAAAAATGTGTTTTCTTTAAAATAATTGTTTAAATGTTTACAGATATAAAATCTACATGTTAATAGTAAAACTATTTTCCCGACTTATTTTTTTATTTATCTTTGTAAGTAATATGGGCTATCGTTTTCTGGTATTTAATTTTGAAGTCGTTGCTTTCTTCCGAATTTATTGCACCTTCGTTTGGGAATATGTCAATTTCCAAATCGGTGATTACCATGATGTGGAAATAGTCGAATTATTTAAAATGCACAGTATTGTTTTGTGTTTTTGTTTTTTTATTCTAATTCTTAATTCATTCTTAGACTTTTGTCCCATTTCTTCACGAAAAAAAATGAAAATTGAAATCTACGCTTGAAATTATCATTCCCACCCCCAAACTTTTTGAGAATATAAGAATTTGAACCCCTCATATTCTCATGAAATTTTCATTCATTACCAAAATAATACAATAAAAAATTCATGGGAAATCTAAAAAATCACCATAATAAAGCAAGCCATAAAGCGCTAAAACAAACCAAAAATCAGGATACACCATAAAATCATGGTTGATAGAGATAATCATATACTTCTCCTTGATGAACAAATTTATTGTTTCATCCAAGTGAAAGGATTGGCGATCGATTATCAAATCACACATCATCATCATCAGTGATAAGCACACGCCGGAATCTCCAATTATAACTATAGTTTTGTATTTCGACGGTGTGCGCCTAGGTTCACATCTCCAACACCATCACTGTATAGAGATTAAGCAAGTTTAGATCCGACACATGTAAGAGCAAGTCTTTTAGCAAGTTCGAGATGCCAAGACTTTTAATAAAAACACATTGAATGAGTACTAATTTGATACAAAAGTTGTCATGAGCACTATTGAAATTGTAGTTGGAGTACTTATTCATTAAAACTTCTAAATATAGAATTAGATCGGAGAGAAAAATATAGGATATAAGATCCGGAAAGCAAAGCTCCCAAATATAAAATTTGATAAGGAGAATAAAAAAAGAAACAAGAGAAAATCAAAGGAAAAGCAACGAGGGAGGAAAGGGCTATATAGATCAATTCCCCCAAACCAAACAATCCCCCTCCATAAGTTCAAGAGACGGCAAAAGCCTAAACTTAGGGAGGGAGAGACATGTGATTAAAAGGTGCCGAGAAGACAATTTCGACCAAAATCCATACCAACTTTCATTGAAAGTACCTGCTCTATGGAAATTTAATTCAAGGACCTTCCAAGCTAAGCACTGATTTATGTTTTTTCGATTTTTTTTTTTTTTTTTTTGCTCTTCTCATGTGATTAGCTTTTCTATACTTTTCCTCTCACGTGGGTGGAAATGATATAGCGATTTCGGTTTTATTAAAAAAAGCCCCAAAACACCTTTCGAGCAATTAATATTATTATATTCAATGACTTTTCTTACGATGTAATGTACCTACTCTTACATTCACTTTGCTGGTAAGAAAATTAAAGAAAAAAAAACAAACGAACAGTATTAAGTAACACGACCTCCAATAAGCCATCAAGCATGGAGCCCAATAGTAGAAGGGTCACAGGGTCTTACAATGAAAGAAGCCGAGCCATCTTGTGAATGAACTCATGATCATTGGACGGCTTGTGCCTTAGGCACTTTGTTTCTCTTTGTGCCGAGTTGATCGATCTTGAACCTTCAAGTTCTGAATAGACTTTATTAGAAGCCATAGCTCTAATCAAAATTTTCTAAAATAACAAGTACGAGATGATTTATGGTGGCACTACGCTAATAGCCCTTTCTCTCGTTTTGACTTACAAGAAAACATGACCCTAATGATATGAATGAGTTAGATTCCAAGTAGACTTGTTTTTTAAGAACGTTGATAGAAAAATCATCTTGAATATATTTTGCCAAAAAGGAAAATCACTTTTTTTGAGAAGTTGGAAATGCTATTCTTGAGAATCCTCACTAATTTGAGTATAGTACGTGCTGACTACATTGTTCCTTAGATGGTAAAAAAGAATGCTAAATTCCTAATACTTATAAATAGAGGCTCTTTAAATATATGGAGATTACATTTAATTTCCGGTGATCATTTTTGTGTGAATAGTTCATGTCATTGTCCCAACGGTCAAAAAAATTTATCCTTGTGATAGAAATGCTCACTTTCGTCATAAGAAGAAAGTCAAAATACGTCACGTCGTGTACTTTTTCTCTATATTATAATATTAGTGGGGTCTTGTCTTGACTAATGAGAAAATACTCCATCTATGTCGGTCAGAGAGAAGAAACCTTTTACCTTTGGTAGGACAGTAGATCAACTTTAAATTGGTTTCGATAAGACGGCTAATTTTATTGTTTTTTCAGCGACAGAAAAATTTACGGGGGAATGAAATATTTTGCTGGCCACATAGACAAGAAAGACATGAGCTAAAATTCATGCAACGATAAAATTGGACGTACTTTTATTAAGGAATTCGCGCTTCTAATTTGCACAAAAAACATTTGTCCTTGACCATATAATCAATCCACCAAGGATTTAACATCGTGAGCCCTGTGCTCATAAAATATGATCACATCATTGTCAAAGAACAATGAGTCTCATTTCCGATGTCAACAATTTGCGAGATCTAGAGAAATATTGATATAGCGACCACTCGGTGACATTCACAAATTGGAGTTTGTTGAGTCAACCATCTATTAAAAAATACTAGTCGAGTTCCAATCAAAGCACGTTGATAACATGAAAATTGAAAGTTCAGTTATGAAAATAAAAGTTCCAGTGAACTAATTTCAAGATCTGCTAAATTCAATGGCCATCAACGAAATTATCTAAAGAATAAAAAAACAAGTATCATAAGTCACGCCATCAGATAACATCGCATATAATTTAGCTATCAATAACAAATAAGGGTGAGCGGTTTCGGATTCTATACGGGTTTAACTTGAAACTTTAAACCTATTCGATGGAAATGTTCTTTATTTTTTGAAATTTAGAACCTATCATATATATCATAGAAACTGGAATCTACCTTATCATGAGTTCCAAAGTCAATTATAGGTTCCACTTAATTAAACGATTGCAATCAATAATCATCTTTAATAGCCATTATTTATCGTTATAATCCATTGACTATAATTTATATTTAGACTTGCGAATAATATAAAACATTAACAAAATAAAAGTTTCAATCATTAAATGAAAATTAAGACTACTGTTTACTAGTTCTAAATTATACACCCTCTATCGGACGCCAATGAATACCATGAGATTACCCAAAAACATAAATTAAGAAAAATACAAAAACTTATTTCAAGTTATAGATTTTATTTATATATAACCTGAAATCTATCTGCTGAAATAAATTTTCTAATTTTTTGAAATTAGAACGTACCATGCATATCTTGAAACTTGGAACAGTTTTAAGGTCTATCCTGAAATCACTTGGAACATCCTCACCTCCTAATGACAAGTCAAAATATTTACTAGCCTCTGAGACTCATCTTGACTAAGCTCATTCTGGCCATTCTCGCTCATATGGATCTAGGGCTCTAGTGAACTTTCAAAGTAGTCCACAAAATTCGACATTTCTAATTTCAAAGTGTATATATGCAATAAAATTCTAATTATAGCCATTTATCCATCTTGACCCGACTATACTCAGCAAGAATGGCTGGCCAGAAGCGATCTCATTCTCACAAGATAAACTATGCAAGCCTCTCTCAGATACTCTCTGCTTCTAAGTCGTCTTAAGTAACCAACAAAATATTTTACTAGTGGCCCGTAATTTTTAAATCATGTAGGCTTTATGTGCACAAATTTTAAATTAATCCAGCTCAGATATAATTCTACAAGATGTGTGCTCGAATAAGATGTGGCTCCAACACCATTCTTAATTGCCTAGACAAAAATCTTTGTGAATCAATCTGAAAAAAACAAAACTACTTAGGATCGTGACGAAATGGGGGTTACGTTTGATCAATATATTTATTAAAAGGCCTTTGCCGAGGTATCAATAGACGACCATGCGTGCTTCTAATTATAGAAATATAACTCCAAACTTCTCGCGAGTGTTGCTGGTCATTGCTATTATGACTACCAACTTGATCTTTTGTTTGTAAATTCGATATATTTTATTATTGTTATAAGCATGATCATTATTCTTTTAAAAAAAGTTGTCACATCAAGAAAGTCACTTTCATCCCTCCCAAATCCAATATCATTTATTGCTAAGTCTTGACTTGATTGAACTATCTCATAACAAGAGTAATGACATGGTTGGTCGATTCAACCAACCTACTATTTTTTCCCTTTTATGGAATAAGTTTTTTAAAATTAAAGAACGTGAAAATTGCATAATTATATCCTTACCAAAAAAAATTGCATAATTATGATGCAAAATAAAGAGAAAAGGGTAGAAGAAGAAAGTAAAGAATAATTGGTGGATGGATAGTTGGTGGAGAAGTGCTCTCTTTGGAATTTTGGAGCAGTGTGAGTGGTGTTCCCTTTTCTTTATTTCTTTCTTTATCCCTCAATTTCTTTTTTATTGGAAAATATGACAGACAAATACTACCACAAATTTTAAATTATGTCCATTGCAATGATAATAACATAAATATTTTTCACGTCACCATAGCCTTCAAAGTTGTATCAATTTGACAAAAGTGAGACGAATTTTATAGACACCCTAATTGCATAAATTCCTCAAACTTGTACCAATATGATAAAAAAATGTAATTAATACTACGAAAAAATCTCAAATTAATAAACTTGTTTTCGTTAGTTTCTGTTAATTTTTTTTTTATCAATATACTGAGTTGGATGACATGTGGCAATTCATGAGTGTATTAGTTTGATGTTTTACCCTCCATCCGTCATAGATATACTAATTAATGGTTTTTATGGCGTTAATCTAATTTAATGGAAACTAAGGAGGGTAAGTGCATTTGGAAATGTTTATATTTCTTTGTTTTTCTATTTTTTGTTTTTTAAAATAGAAAAAGAATAAAAATCCATTTGTGCACATCAATTAATCTTTTTGTTCTTCAAAATAGAAAAGTGTTTAGGGAATAGATTTGAAATTAAATAAGATGTAAAAAAAAATCTACCCTTTTGTTCTTAGAAACAAAAAGAGAAACAAGATCATTTTAGAGAAATAAATTCAACAAACCTAAAGTTCGTCTTTACACAATCGACACAAGGTCTAGTCTCCTATCTCGATCCAAGTCCCCTTTTTCATGAATTAAAAATAATTATAAATTTTGGAAAAAAATTCGAAATTAGATTTTGAGTAGTTTTACCATATTTTAATGTCAATTCTAATTTAGAATTTGTTGAGCATAAAAATGTGAAAATATTTTGATGAAAATTGAATTCAAAATTGAATAAGTTCATAGGGTTTTGCTATATGGATTTTTGAATGCCATTTTTTTTAGAGACAATACTAGGTTGTAAAAGCTTGGTGACTTTGCTAAGAGGAGATGTATTCTTTTTTTAAGATTTTATTGGAAACATCCTTTAAGATCATCAACAATTCTATTTTAATAGACAATTAGATGGGTCTGAATAAGTCTTTTGTGTTATTATTTGTTTTGTGTTCATAGCAGTCAAATAAGCCTATACTCCCTGGATTTGTGATGTCATTTGTTTAAAGGTTTGATAAGTTTGTGTAAATAAGTACACCAACTTTAGGACTGCCTCCATCCTCAATTGTTTTGTCATTGCCCATTTCGCCAAGCAACATTTGCTCTTCTTCTTGTAGCTAAAATTTTTATGAAAGACCTACGAACACGTTTATTTACTAAACCAATAGGACTTTCTGTTTCCATTTTTGGCCATCCATTTTTTTAAAATTACTACATTGGATTTTGTAAGGCCATCTTAGAAAATTTGATCAATTAAACATTACAAAAGTCCAGTTTTATCCAAACATGAATCATTAAATCTCCACCGATATTTTTATAATTAAATGAAGAAAATGAAGAATAGAAATTTTTAGGTCATATCAAATAAATTTTTATTATTTTTCTATTTCAGAAATAGAAATTTTGTGCGGTTACTAAAAACGCTATTTTGCTCAGAAACTTATCGGAGGAATAAAATTAGAAAATAAAATTATGAAAGAAATTATTCTCAAGAATAGAAATATTATCATAGATATTTTAAATTTGTTATAATTATATCAATTTGAAATTTTTGGAATAAAATAATAAATTTAAGATAAATTATTATAAATATATTAATTTTAGATTTTTGTGGTATAATTTAATTTTTTTTTAAAGGATGGGAAGGGGCGTCGATGCTGCTGTAGTTTAGATTTTTTAATGACGTGACAAAACATGCGGGGTTTTGATTTCGCAAGTGAGATATTTTCAGGGCTTTTCCGGTATTAATCTAAGGATAAAATGAGAAACTTTGAAAGGGGAGATGGAGGAGAAGAAGAAAAAGGGACGAGGACAGGCCGAGGGTAGGGCCGGGGTGTGTTTTCGACTCCTCATTTGCTCGCGCACGTACGGACATGTACGGACGATGTGGACATGTTTCTAACATTGTACTGTTGCTTGCCATTTCCATCTCCACCCATTGGCCACCTTTTTCCATTTCTTCCTATTTCCCTCTCTCGCTTCCTCCACATCAGAAATTGCAAAAGAAAGCTAACCCCCCCTCTCTTTCTCTCTCTAGACTCTCCCTCTCTGTCTCTGTCTCTCTCTCTCTGGGGACTTTCTCTCTGTGGACTTTCTCTCTCTTCATTAACAACAGACTTTTCCTTCTTGTATGACAGATGCTTTTGGGGTCTTGCATCGTGAGTTTTACCAAAACAAGCAAAAAGGAAAGGTGGGGAGTCCCCATTTTCACATCCTTTTGCAATGCAAAACCAAAACATAATTTGATTTCTTCTTTTAGAGAGAGAGAGAAAGAGATTGGACAAAGCAAGAGGGAGGGGGGCATATGAAAAGGGAAAGGTGGGTGTGTGAGACTGTGTGTGCTTCCCCATTTGGTGACTGTCAACGAATTGAGAGAATCCATCAATCGCCCACCCAACAACCCCCCCCTTCAAAAAAAGCTTTTTTTTTCCCTTAATTATCTTTGGGGCTCTTCATCGTTTCTCTGGGTAATACTGATCACACAAATCTTCAGGATTTTCCCCCTTACTTTTTTCTTCTTCTTCTTCTTCTTCCTCCCCCTCTCTCTCTCTCTCCTCTCGCTTTCCAATTTCTGGCCTCTTTCCGCGTCCTCCATATTCGTTCGAAAGCATTCTTGATTTTTGCCTCCTCGGTAAAATCGAGTCTTGAGGTCGATCCTTCTCCAGCTTCTTTATCTGCTTCTCGTCGCCCTTTTGTCTTTGTGCGTGGTCTTTCGAGGAGCATTTCAGCTGAAGAAAAAGCTTTTCTTCTTGAATCGAATCAGACTCACCTGGGTCTGTCTGTCGCTCGCTTCTTGAATCCTTTCTTCTTGTTCCTCGATCTCTGCTGGGAAATCCTTAAATTCGCTGCATCAAATATCAGGTACAGGTTTTTCCTCCTCCAAGTTTCTTGGCTGATTCGATGCTAGCAAAAAGCTCACTCTTTTTAATCTTTTAGCTGATTCAGCTATTTTTTCTTTTAAAGGTTTTGGATTTCACCCTGTTCTTTCCGCGAACCAGCACTTGAGTTTCAGCATTTAAGTTCGAATGACGTTTTGTTCTTTTTGGTCTCTCTCTACCCTCTTTCCTCATTCCAGAAGTTCCACACATACACATGAGTAGAATTCTCAGCCAGTCAATTTTGGCCCATTTTGACAAATACCCTTTTTTCCTTACCCACGTTCTTGCCGTTCCTCACTGAGAAATCACATCCCTTAGGGAAAAATAAGAACAAGAAGCTGTTTTTTTCGGTTCATTTCCTTGTTGCACTCATCATTTTGTGCCTTGCCTAATTTATGTGTTTGTGCGTCTTTTCTTTTGGGAATTAGTGAGGGTGATTGTTGTGTAGAGATGGTGAGAGGGAAGACCCTGATGAGGCGCATAGAGAACGCGACGAGCCGGCAAGTGACCTTCTCGAAGAGGCGGAATGGGCTGCTCAAGAAGGCCTTTGAGCTCTCTGTGCTTTGTGACGCCGAGGTCGCGCTGATCATCTTCTCGCCACGAGGCAAGCTGTATGAGTTCGCCAGTTCCAGGCATGGAAAAACTTTCACCCTTCTTTTTCCTCTTAATAATAGTCTAAATAATTATTACGTATTCATGTAGTATTGGCTCGCGTTGCTTTTGCTTTCTTCTTCTATCTTCATCACCTGATTTAAGTATAATTAGCAATTTAGTAGTGTGTGTTCCTATAATTGCAGAATGTGTGTGATGGTTCTCTTTCTGCTTGCTTAGGGCTACCATACTCTCTCTCTCTCTCTCTCCCTCTTAGTGGGTCTATGATGTCCTCTTGGGAAAGGAAAGACACAGATTATTTCATCCAGTTTATTAGGGAAGACAATCCACAAAACAAGCTTCAGAACGCAGTTTCATGTGTTTGTTTAGCCCATCTTCTTGGTACGAATTTCACCGCCTTGAGTTTTGGTGGACATCATCAAGCATCATTGAACTGGAAATGTTATTGACCAACTAATTAACCATATGAAGATGTTCCACAGATGAAAATAGGGTTCCCAAGCAAACTTACCAACATGTAGGTATTCCTCATATCAGCACATTGACAGTAGCACATGCTTTTGTGTCCTATTTGTTGGGAAAATTGGAACAGCAGTGACTTGTGAATTAGCTATTTATAGTGGAACAGAGAGATCGTACCAACTGATGTACTAGGATGGGCATTAGTTTATGGAAAAACAGTTCTCGTGGCCAAGTGCTTTCTGTCTTGGGCGGGATGAGTTGGAGTACCTATTTGTGTTTTACAATCTTTGCAGTCGAATAACATGTCAAATTTACTAAAAAGGACACATATAAAAGGGTTACAAGTATATCCAAGTAAAAAAGAAGAAGCAAAATCTAAATCCACTCAAACTGACCCCAACTTTAGCAGACTACTAGGGTTACCATAACGAGGGCAATACATGCAAAGTACCTATTGATAATATCCATTTCCACTCATACTGACCCAACTTTAGCAGACTGCTAGGGTTAGCATCACGAGTGCAATACATGCAAAGCACTCATTCCTGACAGCCTAAAGTGAGATTGGACTGTTTGTATCATGGCTTGTCAACTCCTTTTTTTTGGGTGGGTTTTATTGAAAAGCCTTGTGTGGCTGTAACTTAAATCACTGGTCTTTATCAGTACTATAAAGTTCTATGCTTTCCTTTTTTTTTTTGTGGAGTTTAAGATTAGCAACCATTCTTACCAAAACATCAATTTTTTTTTTATATTAATCAACTGATGCCTTTAATGATTCTTTCTTTTCTTAATTATATACTAATCAATCCTTTTCTCTTCCTTATAGTGTCATCCTCCTTCGTTGTTTGCACAAAACACCAAAACAACTCAACGACTGTAACTCTTTCTTTTTGCTCGTTACTCCTTTGCTTCTTGCATCTTGGTCCGTAGTATATTATCTCTTGGCCGTAACAATTACTCTGGAGGTCGAATTGCATAAAGCGCTGAACTTTGATAGACATTGAAACGAATTCTTATTGCACTCGAGTTTCACTCATGTCCTTTGATCATTCATGGCTGATCTGTTCAAAATAGCCGAGTGTGATTAGCAAAATAATGTCAAACAAATTTTGCTTTGAGTTCACTAGCATGTGGATCTCATCCATGTTCTCTCCTCTCTGCTTTTTATGATCTCCGTATCTTTTCTCTCTTTCCACATTTTCTCAAAGTTTCTAGTTGGACCGATGTTCTTCACCTTGATATCAAGCTACTTCCTAAGCAATGCTTTTCTTATAATGGCGAAAACAGCTCATGCAATTACCATGTAATTAATAAGTGGCATTGTGTAAAATGATTGATGTTAAGAAAATAAGAGTGATGAGTCCAAATATGATTCGGCACAAAGATACTCCTCACGTTTGTTTGTGTTTATTACAAACATGCGATCATGTCTTGTTTGGGGGATTTCAGACTGCCCTTTCCAGAATCTGTGGTGATGCTCATAACAATGTTTATGTCTATAGAGTTGTTTTTTATTTTTTGGTAAGGTAAGCATATATATATCCAAGGGGACAACGGAACCCATTTGCACTCATGTCTATAGAGTTGTTAGTTATGGTTAGACACAAAAATCTTCCTCAGGTAGTCAAGTCAATGACCTAACGTCCATATTTACATCATTGACATGATACTAAGAAAGTTCACTTTCTCTTTAGGGAAGTGTCATTTTGGCTTAGCCGTCTTAGCTCTTCTCATTGTGCGCCTCTCTTAGTCAGAGAATTAACCTAGGCTGGATAAATACTGCTATGGCTCAATATCTCGGAGTTCGAACCACAAACAACTTAATCATATACTTTGATTCATAAGTTGGAATTATCAGATGAATCCAAGGTGGTGTTAAGTGATGAATTAGAACAAGTAGTGCCAACAAAATTGGAAAGTTTCTAACTTTACATGTCAGTATAATCCTATCGAGTGGCATTTCACACCTTGAGCGAAGGTGATTCAGTTGATCAACGCTTTGCTTATGAGCTTCAACCTTTGTTAGACCTTAGGTTTTTCCTCTAGGAAAGCATTCTTCTTGTAAGACCCACAACAGTTAGTCGTTTCTATATGGGTATACCAAGTTGTCCTATTTTCAACTCTCAGATCCTTCATTCCTCTCCAAGCCTAGAAATTGATTTAGTGGTATTTTATGCATTTGATGGATGTTGTAGCAAACTTGTTCCCGTCTTCACTTACCAGTTTAGGCTTTTAATTTGGAGTCTTTGAACATGGAATTAACTTGAGCCTTCATTTAATGACAGTTACATTGTTCTTTCAATCAACCATTCCAAGTAGGATTCATAACTATCATCTTCCTTGTCCTTCTACTTGCATTTCTCAATAGTCTTTAACTCTTTTTTCTATCTTCTTTATTTAACTCGTATTCGTTTCTTCTTCCTTGGGGAATATTAAGCTCTTGCACCAGCAACAATGTAGCAGTTGTTTAGATATTTGACAGTTTTTGGATGATTTTCACACCAAGAAAGAAGAGCCTATCAATGTTCAGATACAGAGAAAGAAAACGTTAAAACTTAATCCCCTCCTTCAACTTATTTCTGAAATTTGGTTGCTTTTGTTTCAAATATTCCTATGAAGGAACACTGAAATTCATTTGTCAGTGTAGTTGAGCGAAATAGCTTTTGACTCTTGTTCTCTCCCATTCCGAAAAATTCTCATTGTCCTTGTACTTTCTCTACGCACTAATCCAGTCAATAATACTAATAATCATAGTAATTGCCCTTTCAAAATCCTCCTCTCCCCCTCACCTTTGCCTAGCATAGTGTAGGTCTTGCATGTACATTGAGTGGACAAGTTGTGATAACTTCCAATAGTTATGACATGTACTTTGTGAGTCGTATGATTTGGGATAGAGTTGCAATAGTATGTCTTTCTTTAATAGGGCAGATATCGTTTTAATGGCAGTCCCTAGATGTGGAAAAAGTATATTAAGTTACTCCTACATAGCATGGTATCAATTGATTCTTGATTTTGTATTGTATCATATGATTTAATTCAATTCAAGATTTAAATTATATGCAAATGATAGATGAATCTATCTATTCATAAATTCACCATTCAATCCATTGATCACTACACTCTCAGTTACATTCATTCTTGATTATGTTAAATTTTACCCAAGTTATAATTCCCTGGGGTGTATAGTGTTTAGCAACAGTAAATTTTTTATAAAAAGCAAAAATGACTCCAATCAGAATATAAGTTTATAATGCTTCCATTGCCTTTTTCGGCTTGTTAGTTTAGGATGGCCCTCCATTTGTATCTCTCTAGCTAACTATGGAATGTCCTTCCTTTCTTGGTTGGACCTAGTCAACCAACAAAGATTAGGAAGTCTGCATTCCATGAGAATTCTTATGGAAACCAACCGGTTGAGGAGAAATTCAAAAATGTCAGAAAGGAATTGTTAGAAATCGAATGTAGAATATCTTTTGACTCTGAAACCATATTAAATTGAGCAAGTAATAATTTATCAAGAGATTATCATGTCATGTACATGATTTTCTATATTATGCTTCGCAGCCTCTATCATACACAATAAAAATTGGTTTTTGATATTGTTAATAAAATAAAATTGCATAAAATAAAATTGATCATGTGTATATAAAATGTAAAAATTATGTCTCTTCCAATGTTTTCTCAAATCTTTTATGTGATTATTTGTAACATGCTGGACCATTTGATATATTGAAGTAATAGGAAATTTACTTTGCATGGTGCTTCCATATTCGTCATTGATTTTTAGCTTTACATTCTTTTTGTTGGGGGGGGGGAGGTGCTCAGCTATGTAAGGTAAATACACTATAATAGTATCTCCCAAGCCTTGGACCCAACTGAATCGAAGTCTTCAATTTTAACAATTTGATTTGAAAGACAGTGAGACTGATGAACTTGGTCTGGTTTTACGTCGACATTTTTTAAATGAAATTACAAAGATAATGTTTCTAAAGTTTGTTTTTTTGGTTACAGAAGTGAGTCACTAACAATTTTACCTTTGATTCTAAACTACAAACAAAGTTTTACTTAAAATTAAGTTTAAACTACATAATCATTTTTTTTTTGTCTAGGTTTTAAATATTTGTTTTTACAGTACAAATAAAGGAGCAATTAATTGAACTTTATTGGCCATTATATCTTAGACCAGTTTGAATGTTTATATTGTGAATGTTATCTTTATAATGGTTTAGAATAAATAACGAGCTTCCTATTTAACAAGGGAGATTTGTTGATTTTATTGTGATTTTTGTTGATTTTGTTTTTTTAGTTTTTTTCAGTTGTCCATAAATGTATAGTTTGGTTTTGAGTTATAACATAGCCCAAGCAGAATCTTGAAAACTTCTTGCATTCTGCTCAAGACTCGAAAACCATTTTAAAAAATTTGACCTTTGTCGTCTTTTCTTAATTCAACTGAATTGGTATTATGAATTCAATCTTTCCACATAGGGCGCATAATGGCATGTTGATGTCACTTCATACGCTGAAAGGTTTTCCCAGGATGAAGTGCATCTTATCTGCATTCCGAAATGATGAAACGCATGGTAATGACAAATGTCACTTTAGAGCCAAAACATACGATCCGAAAAACCTTGCAACCAACAAATCAAATCACCTTGTATTCATCGTATTTGTGGGTATCATCAAGTTCAATGTCCAAAAAGGCAAGTTCCAATGGAAATGGACAGAGATGACATCAATCCATCAGATGTTTTGCAAACCAAAGTCTAAGAACCAGAAGAGATTTGTGATTGCTAGGTTCTGAAGCCTAAGAATAATATTTTGTCTATCGCGTCATCATCAAATTTCATAAATTTTTTTTATTTAAATCAACAAAAGATGGTTGATGCAGCACAGAATTGAGAAACGTCTTGAGTGTGTAGGAACTCCACTTCAGATAGCTAAACTTTAGGCTAAGAAACACAGTAATTATCTATCATAGATATGGTGTAAGCAAGCGTTTGAGTGGATGATCCAAACATGAGATTGTTTGTATTTGAAAGGGGAGAATTCTAAATTCAGTCGTAAACCTTTCAATAAATCAACATAGTCCTAAACTAAATCCTGAGGGGAAATGCAATCAAGTCCTCTTGGCCAAGTCTTGCTTGAATTTTATAACGTGGCAATCCAGTCTATGCTATCGTCCTATGTGTCACAATTAGCAATCTCACGTTGACAGTTTTAGACAAAATGATGCCATTTTGTTAATTTTTAAGATTTTTCTTGTTTTTGCTTTTGTCTTTTCTTTCCTTCTTTTCTGGTCACTGTCAATCTTCTTCTTTTCCTTCTTTGGTGTTTATTGTCTTTGTTATTGGTCATCATCTTTGATACTGGGCGACCTTACCCTATTTTCTATCTTCATCCAAAGATTTATGACTGCATTGATTCAATTAAAAGGTTTATAACTAAATGTGAATCTCTATAATAAGTTTTAGACTGAATTTACAATTCTCCCCATTTGAAAGTATAAAATACAGATGATTGCCTTGTACATAATCTACACAAATGTCCATTTCTCAACCATTAAGTCAATCTCTTTGGTTGATTTAAACTCTTTACTGCCGTTTATCCGTGACTCGCAATGTGAATTTGGTTAAGCCACCTACTATAACCAACTCATTCACTGTGTAAAAGAAAGCTTCAAATCTAACTTCATTGGAGAGGCACCAAACTCAAGGACCTGGTAATCTATTAAGACTATAGAGGAAGGGACCTGATCAGGATTTTGGCATGCAGCTTTCAAATTTTCCGAAGCAAACGAGACTGACAATGCAAACAATAAAAGAGAGACGTGCAACTGGTTATTAAAGCGAGTTACAATAGGGAGATTTTCTTAGTCAAACTTATGAGATTAAATTAGAGATTCCCTCATGCAATGTAACTTAGTCTCCTTCTGAGAAGAAGATGTGACCTTTGACTAGAAATACCTTGATGAAGCTAACTACCATAATCATCAAAAACCAGTCCCTTAGGATTTCCTCATGCTCAATCTGAACTCTGATGTGCCATAACCCCATTCGAGCTGTAAGTCTGCAACTTTTCTGTGAGAATTAAAAAGTTGTGGCCATTGACGAGCTAATTTGGTAGCCTAGCAACCATATTGCACAATTTGAGACTTTGCCTTACCTGTATCCATGGTTACGATCAATGTACATACTGATCTTCTATGTATTTGCCTGATCACACATTAGACTCCCATCAGTACAATTATATTAGATTTTTATCCCATTTTTATGCAGGCTCGTTTAGTGTTTGAGTTTTTTGATACTAGGGAGTCTAATTAGGGTTTGCCAATTATTGGCTTCTTCCCTTTTTTCTCAGTCTTGACTCTTTTCCGCTCTCCTTTCTTGCATCCAAGGATGGATGCACTTTTCAAAACCAAAAAATGTAATGACTGAAGTTCAGTTTCACCCCCCAATTTGAGGAACGTATTAATTGCTCTTGCAATAACCTAAAAATTTAAGACCTCTCCCATTGTGCCGGCCCCTTTACATGTTCAAATCTATGATTAAAAAGAAAATTTTCCTTATCCATCAAACTTCCTCTTACAGAAAGGCATCGACTGTACTGAAAAAAGCTATATAATACTCGTTGCTTGAAGATGTGTTGTTAACCTGAATATAGGATGTGGTGATGCCAAAATCATCGTCTAGGTTGATTTTTGCTGATTGAGAGGTTGTTTAACTCCATTTACTTGTCAATTTTTCCACAAGGACTCGGTTAAGATGAAGTTGCTGGTGTATGTACAGATTGCCAGTCCTTGGTAATGAACCTACAACTTCATAGTTCACCAAATTCTCTGTGAGTGCTAGGAACAAACAAATATCTAACAGGATCCACCTGTTTCCAAATGATGTGAGTTAAGTCCACTGGTAGAGATAGTGCAAATCTACTTATTACTAATTGTCAGCTAAAAATCTTACTTGAATGTGCGGAAGCATGGTTTTGATATTGATGATAGTTTTTGGTTTAGTGATGTGTGCAAGTGTATATGTGTAGTATGTATTTGGTAGAGAGTGGATAAGGGACAAGGTAGGATAGTTCAAGGGATAAAGGTCATGGGATAAAGGAAAAAATAATTTTATTAGTTGAACAAAATAGTTATACAAATATAGATGATGGAGGTGTTAAATAGTTGTACAAATACAGTTGATGGAGGTGTTGGTGGAGGGGTGCATTAGATGTAGGCTATATGAGCTCTACACCTCACACGGTGAAGGGTTAAATCCCACATGCATAAATTGTTGAATTACAAGCCTATTAACAGGCAATTACAACCGACTTAGCTTTGCAAATATCTCTGCAAAGTTAGAGATCTTTTTTACTTCTATTCTTATCCACACATTACTAGGAACTTCAGCATTTCTTTAGACTATTCTGCATATTCCATCCTAGAAGACTAGCAATTGGATCACAAATTAAAACAGTTATGTCCACTGGGAGAGATAATGCAAGTCTCCTTATTACTAATTGGCAGCTAAGAAATCTTACTCTAAACATCCATATCCTCGCTGTATTCGGCTCTCAAAAATTAGATCATAGAATAAACGAGTAGGAAGGCAAGCCCTAGAATCTCAACAGGATGTAGGATGTACATCATTAAAGCCTTCCACTTACCATCACCAATATCAAGCTGCATACGTGAGGCTCTTAAAATTAGATAATAGAATAAACGAGTGGGAAGACAAACCCTAGAATGTCAACAGGATGTAGGATGTACATCATCAAAGCCTTCCACTTACCATCACCAATATGGAGCTGCATACGCGCATGCAGCTGATATTGAGTTTTATACTCGAGAAATATCTTGAAGATACTTGTCGACTTCTGTCTCGTGTGAAATGCCTACCAACCCATTCCTTGTATCAGTTCCTCTTAAACCAGCATCGTAACGAGTGAGAAGACAAATGTACGTCATCAAAGCCTTCCACTTACCATCACCAATATCAAGCTGCATATGTTTTATACTCAAGAAATATCTTGAAGATAATAGTTGACTTTTGTTACTTGCTCGTGAATGCCTACCAACCCATTCCTTATGTCAGTTCTCTTAAATCAGCAACCTAATCGCTTTTCTTTTTGTCTGTGCATAGTGAAGTTTGTTCGATATCTTACACTAATAGCAAGGAGTTCCACATAATAAAGAGGGTTTAAAAGATATATGGAGATCCCTTGAAGTTTCACTTGTTTAACACTTGGTCCGCTAAGACTTTCATCTGTAAAATTAAGAACCCCATATTTTGGTATTTGAGCAGTTTTAAGCTAATGACCTTCATTTAATTTAATGGACCGCCCTCAACTTATTAGAAAAGTTACCTTTAATCCTTCACTTTTGGGATTATTAATTCTCTCCTAGTCATGTTTATTGTGACTTGGATTTTTGAGAGTCTACCTCATTTGTTAACCTTGTCCAACGGACTTTAACGTGACCAGAGGGGGGATTTTTTAAGTTTAATTTCTTTAGGTGTGATGGGCATAAGCCGTTTGCGATTTCGAAAGCTGCCCAGTAGGGTTTTGTACGTGTCTTGCTTGTTTTCTGCTGGGTGATATTGAGAAAAAGTATTAGCACTTGGAGCTTTATTTTAAAAGAGTTTTCTTCTAATTTTGTTTGGACGATTCACTTAACATCTGTCTAGTTTCTCACTTTCCGTTTGTTGCGGCGTGCTCACTCAACAGTTTGTAGTGCCCTAACAATGTTTTTCTGGCGCAAATTTGGAGTATGTATGAATTTTCTATGCAGAATTTTGAATATGCTATAAGAAGTTAAGCTAACATTGCGAGTTTTAAGGACCAAACTAAGGAGGATTTAGTCACTTGTGCTATAATATAAGTCGAAGGGTTCTATCAAAGTGTTACAGTTGAAGCTTTGATGTGCGTGGTTTAGGAAACTATTTTAGGCTCCGTATGATCTCTTATCACCAGTTAGGTTTCTTCTGCCATTCCTTGAAATTCTATCCAGCATACAGCCATTTTCACCGGAAACTTGGAAACATTGGTCTCAAACCTTGCTCATCTATGTCCGTAGTTAATATGCTGTCGACGAGTGACCCAGATTTGAGGTTCCTTGTCCCCAAAGTACACTTATCTCCTTCACCAACATGTTTAGTTAGTGAATTTGCAGTCACAGTACTTGAGGAGCTGAGAGTATTTACCAATAGGGCTTTTTAACAGAACCTTATGGAGCACAATCCAACAAAAATTGCTCTTATAGAAGTCATGTAGCGTCGCTTTCTTGCACAGGCATGGTGTGTTTTGACTGCATGAGCAATGTACGATTAGGGTTATACATAAAACTTAAAAGAATATGTGCTATGATTAATGAAAACTATACCCAGCACCTTGCGGTAAGCACTAAGCATGCAAAGTGCCACCACAATAGCGCCTGAAATCCATTCCAATAATAAAGTTAAAATTAAGTAAAATAGAAATGCAATGATTCCTTTAAGTAATCCACTATAAAAATATCGTTGGCCGTTTGTTAACAACATAAACTTTCGGGGAAAAATGTTTGTCTAATATTGTGTTAGAGCATAGGTTAAGGATTCCATTTTCCTCGTCTTGTTGTTCTGCTTGTTTTCCCGTTTTGTCCATAATTTTGTTAACGTGGTTCCGTCCAAATTTGACTTGCACTTGTAAGGTCTAATTACATATGAGAGGGGTAGTAGTCTACTAGAAATACATGATTGATTTGTCTCCTAACAACTTAAGCTTTTTTTTTTAGGAAAAAATAGTTTGTCTAACTGATTCAACTTAATATATCTTCCTTGTAATACTATCACAAACTTGAGTACGCTGCAACAATCTCCAAAAGCTTATGCTATCATATAGATTGATGTAAAATATATTTACGCTTTAATATAACTCCAGAAAAGTTCGAAAGATGAAAGAGTCAAAGCTTGATTCCATTACATTTTCGACTACTTAGTTTAGGATGCCAAATCTCTTATGTGAGATTTTTCCAGCATCGTCTTTTGTGTGAGATTATGAACACAGCAACCAAGTTTGCCCTAGGTTTCTTCCACCAAATCGAACCATGAAAGGCTAGGGCTGCATGAAAGTTACGTTTATCATAGGGTTCCTTCGTTCATATCCACTAAACGCCTTGTATACTCTAAGTGTGCCACCAGTCAATTGTTGACTCCGATATCCGTGGAACATGCATAATTGCACTTGGAGAGAATGCCAAGAGAGTTAAAACCCAACCACGAATTTTATAGGCCAACTAGATTATATATTGATTGTTAAACCACACACCAAATCTCCGATGTGAAATTTTACATACAACCATCACACACTCATCTCAACACCTTTTGTAAACTAAAAATACTATTGAAGTCTCTTCTTTGAGAATTTTAGTGAAAGCCAATAGGTGGAGGGCTATTTAGAAATTGCTAGAAGGAAATGTTAGAAATCCACGGATGATTTCATGACTCTCATAACATATTCTAGTGAGTGCATAACCAGATATTGAGTGTGTAACTTTATTTAGGAGATCCAAATTATCAAAGAATCACTCACATTATGTTGTATACTTAATGTTCGCTTTAATATGCTTCACATTCCTATTTCAGAAATGCTAACAAACAAAATAATAGTAGGTTCAAGAAAATTTCACAGTCGATACAAATGAATGGAACTAGACCAAATTGAGTCGAAGTCTTTGATCATTGATTTGATTTGAAAAGTGGTTGAGACTAATAAATTTGGTATTTTTTTTGCTTCAACGTTCTTTTAGACTGAATTGCCAGATAATTTTTTGTGGTTTTCTTTTATCACAGAAAAAAAATTCACTGACATATTCCTTCTTTTATGACTTTTTTTAATGTTTTACACATGCTTGGACATTTTCTTCATCTTACTTCCTAAGAAAATACAGCTAAATCACATACATGTATCAATTTTCGCAAAGCTCAATTAGAGACTTGTAAATGCAAAATATTGAAGACTAAGATTACCATGTATATTGTTTATCATAAAACAAAATGCCATCAAAGAATTTATCATTAGAAGATTATTGATGCAACACCCCATCCGAACCAAACTAGCTTCAACAAAATTTTCTCAGTAACTTTGCCCTTCAAGCATCTCCTAGCTCGCAAAGATTCATCTCCCTAGCCTTTGACATGACAAGGAACATGATAGAGCTCAAGAGCTCTACTCCATATGCATTGAGATACCATACATTAAAAGGGAAGATTGCTTCTGTTTTCTATAAGATTTGTGAAATCATTGCTAATTGTTATAAAAGTTTAATTTATTAGATGAAGGTGTAATTTAATATTTAAATTTCTAATGCTCCTTCCACAATTAGACTGGAGTTTGGCGTAGTGCTAAGTTTAGAGATATATATAATAGTGAGGCAAATAATGAATCTATAAAGATTTGAATCGTGTAAGATTTGGTGGGACCACTGCCAACTATTCTAAAAGATTGAGCTATTAAATGAAGATATAGTTTCGTATTTAAATATTCTAAGAATTTCATTAAAGAAAGATCCCTTCTACGATTATTTAAATCTTCCACTTAGAGTAACCTTGCTGGTCACTTACGCCAGGCTAGGAGTAGAGCCTTACTTGATGTTGGTAGAAAGGCTGGTTTGCATATACTGATGGAGAAAAGTCGAGCTAGGTTATTGAATATCCCTACTACAGAAGAGAAAAGAGAAAAATCCACATTGAAAATTGAAGCTAGCCTTCTTGAGCAGGAACCTTACCAAGAATGATTAACCATGCGATAAAGCCATGGCAAGTAATATTTGAATGGGGGCTTTATTAGAGCTCGTCAGCTACAAAAAATTTCTATGAAAGGTCGTGACTTTTATGTTTTTTTTTTTTTTTTTTTTTTTTGGGTAAGGTAAACTTGTATAAATGCCAACCATCAACTGTACAAACTAGTGGATGACGGCTCCAATTTGCACTCAGTTTAGTCTACTGAGTGAAAAGAAGCCGCAATCCAAAGGCAACTAGAAAATACAGAAAACAAAACAACATCATATCAACCAGGAGGATCTCACAAGGACTTGTATGTTTGGATGTACATGTTTTGAAACTGCAGCACCTAAAAGCTAGGTGAGCTACTGCAATTCTGGAGGCATTGCAACTATGATCTGATTTGAGCAGAAGTTTGAGTAGGTAGTCCAAACATGAGATTGCTGGTGTTTCAAAGAGTAGAGATCTAACATTTGCAATGCGCATAATCTACAAAGTGTCAAGTCAGATCTTGTATGGTTGATTTAAGTTCTTTATATCCGTGGCTGGAATGTGAATTTGGCTAGGGCACATAGTTATAATCAAGTCATTCACTGTGTAAAAGAACAAATTAAAAGACCACATATTGAAGGACCTGGTGACATTGTTAGTAAAAATGACAAGATCTAGTGAGAGATTCTTGATGCAATGTAATTTATTTTCCTTTTGGACAGCGAATGCAACTTATGACTAGAAATACATTGATGAAGCTTCCTATATTAGTACCAAACCTAATCATCGAAAACCTGTCCCTACATCTGCAGTACCAGTATCTGCTGATGTAATACTCACCATGCTTAATCTGAATTGTAATGCACCGTTATCCCATTCGAGCTGTAAAAAAAGAACATTTCCATGAGGATAAAAATTGTATGTCGATGAGCTAGGTAGCCAAAGCACTCATATTCCACAATTTGGGAGTTTCCCTTACCCAACTACATACTGATCTTGTAGATATGCGGCTGATCACTTCACATTAGACTCTTATCAGCAGTCATCTAAGATTTTAGCCATGTATAGGTAGGTTATATAGTTATTTTAGAGCTGCTCAATACAAGAAGTCTAATTAGGGTTTGTCAATTATTGTCATTTTCCTTATTCTCCTCGGTCTTGATTCTTACTCCCATCTCCTTTCCTGATATCCCATTCGCTTGCTCAATCTGATTAGGGTTTCCTCTAAGCCCAACAGTCCTCAATCAAGAACCTAAGTTCTGGATTTTGGTGTTGCTATTTGGTTTAAATTTTATGTGAAAGGGTGTGTATGTGAGGGATTTTCAGCAAAGAAGCGACAATGGAACAAGGTAAATGGAATTTTTATTGAATCGTTTATCTACTACAAGTGGTAGAGTGCATGATCTTTTTTAGTTGGTCCGTACCCATCAAGACCGAAGGAACCTTGCTGCTCATTTTGACCAGACATACTCATGGAACAATGGTACAAACATAAGCTATGCGTATCCAAGTTAATTATAGACCTTTTGACCTTATCCAAGCTTTACTTGTTGCCTAAGTAGAGAAAGATCCGTGTGCTTTTAGAGGTTTAGATAGTCTAGAAAATTGTTGAAAAATGGATCACCAATATTAACACAAAGTAATAGGTTGCATACAAGGAGAGATGCATCTTTTGAAACCAAAGTATATGGTTATTTGGTTTTGCCCTCAAGTTGAAGAATCTAGTAACTGCTCTCACAAAATCCTAAAGAACTTACTCTCCCAATATGCCATGCCCTCTACATATTCAAATCTATCATTAGAAAAATACTTGTACATCATCAAACTTCCTCTTCCAGAAAGGCATCGAAAGTGCTGAATAAGCCATAAATCCTTGTTTCTCGAAGATATGTTGTTTGTCTGAAAAATTGGAAGTGGTGATGGCAAAAATCAATGTCTAGGTTGGTATTTGAGAGATTATTCTAACTCTGTTGAATTGTTATTAGAAATTGGTTAAGATGATGTTGCTGGTGCATGTACAGATTGCCTCCTCGGTGTGGAACCTGTAGCTTCATATAGTTTATCGAGTGTCTGTGAGTGCTAGGAACAAACAAGTACCTGATAGGATCCACATGTTTCCAAATGATGTGAATTATGTCCACCACGAGAGATAATGACCATTTAGTTATTAAAAAAATGTCAGTTAAAATATGTTTCCTCCGGACATCCACACCCTCACTTATTCAGCTCTTAAATTCATATCATAAAATTTAAAAGGCAGGAAGACAAACCCCTGAATCTGGACTGGGTGTAGGATGTACATCATCATATCCATCCACTTACCATCGCCAATAACGAGCTGCATATGTGCTCAATATTCAGTTATATTCCAAGAAATATGAACAAATGCATCTCGAGATACTTCTGTTACTTTTTTTGTGAAATGCCTACCAAGAAATTCTAATGTGAATACTATTAATTCAGCTATCCAGTTGTTTCTTGTTTTTGACTATGCTGAGTGCGCAGTGGAAACAAACAATATCTTTCTTTTTCAAACATAGAAAATCTTACTTGTACACTTGTCTCCAATATACAAGCCCAGATTTCTTGGAGCACTATCTCTCCATTTCTATCAAATACACTCATTCTAACATTGGTGCTCTCTGTCACCAATACGCAATCTCTCGGATGCCCTATTTTTATTTTTTATTTTTTCCCTCTGGACTTAGACCTCCTTGACCTCTCTAATGCCCAAGAAATCTGATACCAAAGTGCTTTTCCATCTTGCCGACTTGTTCAACTTTCCTTCATTGTTAAGTATTTACGTCTCAGTCAATTTGTCTCTGTCTCTAGTTTTTTCTGTGGCACCTCCAGCTTACACTAAGCAACGTATCTTGGACTCAGCTTCGTTTTTTTCCTTATGCACAAATTTGCCAACTCCATGCACGTGTACTTTTCTTTGTTTTTACTTTGTAATTAAGTAACCCACAAAAATGATCAATCTCTAACAGTCTACACATAGATATCTTCTGCCCTTATGTATCAAAAGACCACACTCTTCTTCCCAGGAAACTAATGTTAGATTGTTATGCTGCATATGTTAGATAGTATTAACTGTAAGGAGTTCCAATTATATAGGACATGAAGAGGGTTTTAATGTATCAAGATCCCTTGAAGGTTTACATGTTTGATAATTGGACTACTAAACTTACATCCATGATACTAAGAACCCGTTACTTTGGTATCTGAGCAGTTTTAATCTGATGACGTCACTTGAGGATAGGACTATCCAAAATAATAACAGATATTCACTTCAACCTGCATTTACAGGATTACAAATTTTCTCTTCTAGTTTATGTTAATTGTGACTTGGATTTTCGCAAGTCTACCTCTGATTGTTAACACTGCCCAACGGACTTTGAGGTGACCAGAATGGGGATTTTTTAACATAAAATTCTTTTTCTGGAGGTTCATTTGTGATTTCGAAAGTTCCCTATTAGGGTTTTGGTTGTGTCTTCTATGTTTTCAACCGGGTGAAGTTGAGAAGTATTAGTACTTAAGGGTGTATTTAACAAAATTTTCTTCTGATTTTGTTTAGATGATGTATGTAAATTCTGTCTAGTTTCTCACTGTTTGTTGCTGTTGGGTTTTTGCGGAAGCGTGTGTGTGCAAGTGTGTATGAAATATGGCAAGGGAGCAAGAAAGTATGTGTAAATGAAAACAACTTTCACTGCATGAGAAGTACAAGGGAACAACAAAGGAAGGAAAATGCTCCTAGTACTAGTTGATATTACAAAAGAGGATAGTTTTTCTAGTTTTTATTCTTCTTCTTGGAGGAGACGTCCACCTCCTATTTATAGGCGCAAGTCACCGCCTGCACTCCACCGCCTGGACTCCACCGCCTGCTGCTTGACCGACTTTAGTGTGCCAAAGTCCAAGTTGGACTTTGC
The DNA here is from genome assembly GCA_014182735.1 of Corymbia maculata. Taxonomy (NCBI): domain Eukaryota; kingdom Viridiplantae; phylum Streptophyta; class Magnoliopsida; order Myrtales; family Myrtaceae; genus Corymbia; species Corymbia maculata. The sequence continues at coordinate 29,386,920 of CM024685.1, forward strand.
TTGCTTTCTTCATCTCACGTCCAGATTATTCTTCATTCTTCAACTCACTTCCATATTCTTCTTCATAGCCACTATTTTTGACTTTTCAAGATTTCTTTTGCTGCAGCTTGCTTGCTTCCCACATGTAATTTCTTCTTCAACGTACTTCTAATTTTCTTGCACCCTTCTTTGCCGACTTGGACAATTGTTGCCGCCAAGACTTTCCTTCTTAATTAAGTATACTTCATGCTTAAGCTAGTTAATTCTGGAGTTTGCCAAAAGTGGATCACAGTTCAACACTCCTCCTTGATCCATTTTTGCGATACTCCAAGCATACTTCATAATGTCTCGAACTTGGCTAGTGGAAGTGCCTTAGTAAATATATCAGCAACTTGTTCTTCGGTCTTGCAATATTTGAGCTCAATTTCTCTATTGCTTTGCACCTCTCGTATGAAGTGATATTTGATGTCAATATGTTTGGTTCTTCCATGGAAGACTGGATTCTTCGAGATGGCAATTGCAGACTTGTTGTCGCAAAGTATTGGAGTCGGTTCCGACTGTGCTTCTCCAATGTCTTCTAGAATTCTTCGAAGCCATATTGCTTGACTAGTAGTGGTGGCTGCTGCAATGTATTCAGCTTCTGCAGAGGATTGTGCTACCGAATCTTGTTTTTTGGATGTCCAAGAAAATATTCCGGAACCCAATGAGAATGCATAGCCAGTAGTGCTCCTCCTGTCATCAGTTGATACTTGCCCGATCCACTTTGTCGGTGTAGCCAACGAGCTTAGCATTTGCACTTGGCCGATACCAAATGCCATAATTTGTAGTTCCTTGTAAGTATCTGAGAATTCTTTTGGCTGCACCAAAATGAATTTGGCTTGGATTCTGCATGAAACGTGATAGTAGACTTGTCGCGTACATAATGTCTGGTCGTGTTGCAGTGAGGTAGAGTAGACTTCCAATCAAGCTTCTGTAGAGTGAAGCGTCTGCTTTTTCTGCACCATCTTCTTTCAAAAGCTTCTCATTTGTCACAAGCGGTGTTGCAACTACTTTGTAGTGATTCATCTTGAATTTCTTCAGGAGGTTCTCGGTATATTTCTTCTGCGATATAAAGACTCCTTCATTTTGGTCAATCTCTATGCCGAGAAAGTAGTGCATCAAGCCCAAGTCCGTCATCTCAAATGTCTTCATCATTTCTTCCTTAAATTCTCGAATCATTGTCTCACTGTTCCCTGTATATATGAGATCATCCACATATAAAGAGACAATGAGAGTGTCAGACTTACCTTGAGTCTTGATATAGAGCGTTGGCTCGCTCATGCTCCTCCTGAATCCTTGCTTGGTGAAGTATTCATCAATTCTGCTATACCACGCTCGTGGTGCTTGTTTTAACCCATATAGGGCCTTCTTAAGCTTTAAAACCTTTTCTTCGTTGCCTTTGACAACAAAGCCTTGTGGTTGAGCTACATATATTTCTTCTTGAAGATATCCATTTAGGAATGCTGACTTCACATCAAGTTGATGAATCTTCCATTCTTTTTGTGCTGCTAGAGCTATGAGTGCTCGAATAGTATCAAGGCGAGCAACATGAGCGAAAGTTTCAGTATAATCAATCAATACCTGGTTGTTGCAAGTATCCTTTCGCTACGAGTCTTGCCTTATGCTTCTGAATTGATCCATCAGCATTAAGCTTCGTCTTGTAGACCCACTTGACGCCAATGATATCTTTATCTTCGGGGAGATCAACAAGCTCCCAAGTTTCATTTTTCTCGATCATTTTGATCTCTTCCTCCATGGCTTTAATCCAAACTTCTTCTTTGGAAGCGTCTTCATAGTTTTCAGGTTCTAAAGCAGCAAAGTTGCATGTGTCATAAATTTTTCTAAGGGACTTTACCCTTAGTATTGGAGATTCTGAAGTAGACTCTTCTTGCGTTGCTCTTGGAGAGGATGGTGGTGTTATGTGTTGTGTGGAGGAATCCGATGTACTGCCTTCTTCTTGTGGTGTTGATTCCTCACGTGCTGGAGTTATGTCCGGTAAGTTGACATACTTCTTCTCGATTTTCTCATCCTCCCAATTCCAGGCTGCATTCTCGTCGAACTCGACGTCTTGGTTGATCATGAGCTTCTTAGTTCTAAGGTCGTAGACCTAATAGCCTTTTGATTGGTCACTATAGTCAAGGAATATACCTTTTTCCGTTTTCTCATCAAGCTTGCTCCTTTTTTGATCGGGGATGTGAACGTAGCATATACAGCCAAACACTTTGAGATGCTTCGCTGAAGTCTTCCGTCCACTCCATGCTTCGATTGGAGTTTTATTTTGAACTGCTTTAGTTGGACACCTATTCAATAGGTATCTTTGCGCAGTGTAGGCGCTTCGCCCAAAACGTGTTGGGAAGACCTTTCTCCTTTAGCATGGACCTTGCCATTTCCATGACGGTTCTATTCTTCCTTTCTGCTACTCCATTTTGTTCTGGGGCATAGCCAACAGTTAGTTGATGATGGACTCCTTCATCTTCACAAAATTTATTGAACTCCCTTGAATTGTATTCCGTGCCTCTGTCGCTCCTTAGAACTTTGATTCTGCGGCCACTTTGATTCTCGACGCGGTTCTTGAATTTCTTGAAAATTGAGAAAACCTCTGATTTTTCTCGAAGAAAATAGACCCACGTCATTCTTGTGCAGTCATCAATGAATAGAATGAAATATTTGTTCTGGCTGAGTGTGGTGGTCCTCATTGGACCACACACATCCGTATGGACAAGCTCCAATGGCTTCTTAGCTCTCCATGTACTTCCGGATGGGAAGGACTTCCCTCGTTGTTTACCAAGAAGACAGCCTTCACAAACAGCTGAAATTTCTGTAATTTCTGGAAAATCTCTCATCATCTTTTTTTGATGGAGAATTTTTAGCCCATAAAAGTTGAGGTGGCCAAATCTCCGATGCCATAGCCAAGAATCATCAAGTTGAGCTTTCATAGCAACATCTTGGACATATTTCCATCGAATGGGAAAATTATTGTTTTCCATTTTCACAGAGGCAATAACATGATTCTTATATTTATCATAAATACTGCATGTATTTCCTTTAAAGTATAAGGAATGTCCATTCTGAATCATTTGTCCAACACTCAAGAGATTTTGTGCTAGACTGGGGACTAGGTATACATTTTGAATATATTTTGGGCCTTTCTTTGTTTCCACGGCTATGGTGCCTTTTCCTTTGACATCCACTAATGCACCATTGCCCAATTTTACTTGAGAATTTACTGACTTATCAATATCGGCAAATATAGATTCGTCCCCTGTCATATGATTGCTACATCCACTATCGATATACCATGTATTTTTCTTATCATTTGTCACTTGGCCTCGTGTAGAATATATTTTCTTCACTTTCCTTTTCTTCAACATAGTTGGCTCGATTTTTTTCTTTCGAGCGACAATCTTTTTCTACATGGCCATATCTTTTACAAAAGTGGCATTGTGGTTTATTTTTGAACCAACAATCCTTCTCCAGATGATTAGTTTTCTTGCAAAAACCACATATTGGATATTTTGCCTTTTGTGTAATTTCTCCTCCTCTTCTATTTTTCCATGAGCTCCTTCCACTATTTTTAGAATTACGAGACTGCATATTAAGTTTTGGAAAAGCACTTTCAAGCGTATCTTCATCTTGCACTTGCAATCTTTTTTCATATGCTTCTAGAGAGCCAATTAACTCACTCACTGACAAAGTTTTTAAATCTTTCGATGATTCTATAGTAGTGACAATAGAATTGTATTTTCTAGTGAGTGTCACCAATATTTTTTCAACAACCCTTTGATCAGTGATATTATCTCCATAAGTTCTCATCTGATTTACTAGTGTTTTCAGTCTTCCACAATATTTTTGAATAGTCTCATAATTTTTCATCTTAGAATTCTCAAATTCCCTTCTCAAAGTCTGAAGCTGAATAGTTCGTACTTGTTCAGTGCCTTGAAATTCTTCTTGCAAAGTCTCCCAAGCCTTCTTTGCAGTCTTCACTCCAATTAATCTCAGAAATACTGTTTCCGAGAGTGCTTGTTGAATAAAGTATAGTGCCCTTGCGTCCTTTTGTAGTTGATCCTTCAGAACACTTGCACTTTCTTGCGGAGCCTCATAACTTTTTCAACGATGTCCCATAAGTCTTGGATGTCATTTTGATGCTCCAATAATCATAGTTATTCCCATCAAACATAGGAATGGGAAATGAGGATGATGTAGAAGTGGCCATGGTTTAGGTTTTGGAAATTTGGATAGGTAGTTTTAGGAACGGGTGGTTAGGACAAACGCCCAATACCAACCAAAAACGTAGCTCTAATACCACTGTTGGGTTTTTGCGGAAGCGTGTGTGTGCAAGTGTGTATGAAATATGGCAAGGGAGCAAGAAAGTATGTGTAAATGAAAACAACTTTCACTGCATGAGAAGTACAAGGGAACAACAAAGGAAGGAAAATGCTCCTAGTACTAGTTGATATTACAAAAGAGGATAGTTTTTCTAGTTTTTATTCTTCTTCTTGGAGGAGACGTCCACCTCCTATTTATAGGCGCAAGTCACCGCCTGCACTCCACCGCCTGGACTCCACCGCCTGCTGCTTGACCGAATTTAGTGTGCCAAAGTCCAAGTTGGACTTTGCTTGCTTTCTTCATCTCACGTCCAGATTATTCTTCATTCTTCAACTCACTTCCATATTCTTCTTCATAGCCACTATTTTTGACTTTTCAAGATTTCTTTTGCTGCAGCTTGCTTGCTTCCCACATGTAATTTCTTCTTCAACGTACTTCTAATTTTCTTGCACCCTTCTTTGCCGACTTGGACAATTGTTGCCGCCAAGACTTTCCTTCTTAATTAAGTATACTTCATGCTTAAGCTAGTTAATTCTGGAGTTTGCCAAAAGTGGATCACAGTTCAACAGTTGCGCATTCTTGCTCAACAGCTTGTAGTGCCTTAACTGTGTTTTTCTGGCACAAATTTGGAGCATGTGGAATTTTATTATTTGGAATTGTTTCTTTGTTATAAGAAGTATTTTAGAGACCAAATAAGGAGGATTTCCATTGTGGAATAATATAAGTTTGAGGGTCTATCTAAGTCTTACAGTTGAAACTTTTTAGGGCATGGTCTGAGCTGTAAGTGTTCCAGAAGAGGTTTAGGTGTGTTGATGTACTTTATACTAAATATACAGTGATGAAGACTTGATGATACGAACATCTAGGGTATTCATAACTTGATGAGTGAATGGAACGGTTATTATAAGGAGAAATATTAGTAGGCTGCTTATGATCTCCTATCACGACCTGTTAGGTTTCTCCTGCAATTCTTTGAATTCTTTGCAGCATACGGCCACTCTCACCGGATCCTTAGAAAACATCAGTCTCACCTTGCATATCCATGTCTGTAGTTAAAGTGCTTTCGACTGAGTGAACTTATATAGGAGGTTCCTTGTCCTCCAGGTGTACTTATCTCCACCAATTGATACCTCATTAGCTTGCAGTGAATTTAAACACTCAATAGTACTTGAGCGGCTAAGTATATTTACCAATTAGAGGGATTTTAACCATAACCTAATGAGGTGCAATACAACAAAAAGTTCTCTATAGAGGTCATGTACTGTCACTTTCTTGCACCGGCTTTGTATGATTAGACTACATTAGCAATGTGGGATTGGGATTGAAGAAACTAGGTTTGTTGAAGTTTCCTTCTCTTTCCCATAATAAGCTAAGAAGAATCTCATTATTTAAATAAAAGTAAATTTGTTGGCTTGGAAGTTCTGTGTACCATAAGACCAAGCTATAATTACTTAATCTGATGTTCATATAAGAGTCATTGACTTTTCAAAGTGAATTCGCTTCTTTCTGGAACCTTAATGGACGAAAATGTTCTACTTTCTCTTACATTCTTTCATCAAAATGATTAGCACTGCTTTAATCTCTGAAATGTTTGTTTTGCACCTTAATGATATTGATCTTTTAGATTTCTTCAAAGGCATAATTAACAAATATTAAATGATGTATATTTACTGCTAATAACTTTAATTGTTGTCACTGTAATCATATGACAGTGATTTGCCTCCAAGCAACCAATAAAAGTTAAACCTATATGCTTTTAAGTACGCAAAAATGGCCCCAGAACCCGCTCCAATCATCCAAATTTACCAAAATTAGTAACCCAAAACTTCATTCCAAGGCAAAAGGTTTTCCATTTCAATCTCTCCAGCGTGATCCATATAATCTTAAGATGAAAGCTTGGCATTACTAAAGGTGTTGGTGGCATTGAAACTGTTGGAGAGTTGTTGGTCCTAAAAGGTCAGCTGGTAGAAGTTTAAGTAGGACGTAGTTTATCAACTGCACTATGAGACACTCTCTGTCATGCACGGACATGAGATGTGCATGTAATCAAAGCAAACAAACAATCCAAGAGTAAATAGTAGAAGCAATAGATGGACCGTGAGGGTTTGAGCTTTTAGAATTCACCTCCAACCATGTTGCCTTATTTCTGAATCCATTAGCATTTGTTTCTTTCAATTCAAGACTGCAATAACTGTCCAGTGTAAAGGATCATGATAGGAGTTGTCTTAAACTACTGGTGTAAATGATCATGATAGGAGTTGTCTTAAACTCAGTATCACAACACTGAGCTTAAGTTAAAACAAGCCCCATACAGGTTTCTTGGTCATTGTTGTTGATAACTTGCCCCGATATCGAAGGTTTCTTCTTCTTCTTTCGAAATCCCGTGCTAATGTCAGTAATGTTAAGTGACTTTCCAAGCATTATGAAATCTTGTGCCAAGAAGAGTGGAAAACAATGAATATGCAAAGAAGAAGCTTCTAATTGTCACAATGATGGTGAAATGAGTGAAAGATCATGGGGACTGACTGAGATTTACCAATGAGAAATGATCCCACAAGACATAACAGTTGCTTCACAGTAAAGTCAGTCGATACAAGTGAATTAGAAGAACACAAGTCCTCTTCAAGGAGATCTGATTAACTCCACACCCATATAACATAACAGTTGCTTCATAGTTTCATCAACCACCTAATAGCCTGCTTTCTTAGGAAGTCATAGGGTAAGTGAACCGACTTCATCTGCGGTTTTGGCTTTTTCTGTTTTGAGTTATTCACTGAAGAACATAGGAGAAGAAATTAATTGGGTTTTACTAATGATGGTATATGAAAACCATGCAGCATGAACGAAACCATAGAGCGGTACCACAGGCACACAAAGGACACAAGAACAGGCAACAAATCAATGGAAGAAAATATGCAGGTTCTCTCCTTTTTCTATGCATATGATCATATTATTAAACCTGTTAGATTTTTCCATTGCTCATCCCGACTTTACAATTATTGTGTCTATTAAGGTGGTTTAGTTTTTCATATTATCTCACATTGTTCAACAAATTAAGGTGGAAGACGGATAACTTAGTTTGGCTAATTTAGTTGTATATTTAGCAGTTGTAGTTGCAGGATGATGAAAGAGTTAAAGAACAAATTACCAAAACTTTAGACGAGTAAAAAATGGATAAGTTAGCTTATGCAAAGGCACTTTAATCCCTCTGGATATATTGAGGAGTTGGCATATTTTTTTTCCTGCTGCATTTTTAATTTATCTTAGAGTGATCCTAGTTTGTACATGTTTGATGGCGAGGATTGGTGTTCACAGTGTCGTTATTGATGATGGTACCAATGATTTTCCAGCTATAACCATCTATTAGTTTTGACAGTCTCATCTTTAAATTGAGTTTCTCATGTAATTGAATCATTTTTCCATAATTTAGAGTCCGTTTGATATATCTGTGGCTAAATTGTAGCTGTGTTGAGTTGCAATTATGCTGCGAAGTGGTTTAATTCTATGTTTGGTAATGCATGTTTTAAAGCTGCATCACATCAAAACTGGGTGAGACAACTTCTTAAAAGCTGCCATAGGCTACTGTGGCTTTGGAGGTGGTGCTGCTGTTATATTTGCCAAATACCTTCATAAATTGCAGCACCCATTTTTGCAGACGAAACAATTGCGGGAAGCTGTATTAAACAGCCTCTCTAGTTTTTGTCCAGGCCACAATGTGGTCAACTTAATTTGAAATGCACTATACATATCTCCATCCTGCTTTTTTATTTGTGGATGCACATCAAATCATACACCTTGGCAATTGGGAGGCAATTTTTCAAAAAACAAAAACCCCTAATCTTCAGTCATCCCTCTCCTCTGAGTTCTCTCTCCACCCTGATCTCAGCCTGGCCTCGCTGGCACTGTCATAGCCCCGCTGTCTACTGCTCTTCCTCCAACCAACAACATCACGGAAACAAAGTTGATCTTCACAAAGATTGATGTCATGAAAACTTGGCATTGACCACAGAAATTGTGAATTAAGGCTAGGGTTTCTTGTGTTTTTTTGATTTTTAAGCTAATGCCAGGGAACCTCATAAATGACTGATACACTGTAGGCATAATCGGCTAGTAATGAAAAAGAAAAGAGTCACCATTCACCTGTCGTAAAAGGTTTTCTGATGGCAAGATAAGACTGTATGTTAAGTACATGATAATTATTTTGTGTTATTTAGAGATTGATCCATAGAATCAGTATACTAAGTGAAGTGAGTGTAAAGTGGGTTGTATTAAAAATTCACACAAGAGTCTGCTATATCATTTAGAATATCAATTCTATAATTCAGTCTTACCGTAGTTAGCATTACTCTAGGTGCATTTACCTAGTGAAAATGTTGTATCATTAGAAGAGCCTTGTATATGGAGATGTATTTTCTGATATAGAGTACCGTTTTGTCTGCTTAAACATTTGAAGCAATTGATTGACCATTTCAATCTTACTTGGATTAAAGCAAATTAATTCTTGGATATAGCACCTTGCTTTCCTATTCCCGTTACACTATTTAGATGTAGTGAAGCTCGTATGTGATAGACTTTGTCAATACTATCAATCTGCACTGGCAAGCTCTCAATTATCTGATAAACTGTCGTGCTCCAATAACGTGACCTTGTAAAGAAATTGCTTGCACATTCTTTTAAAAGGTGTGAAACTATCCAGCTCATGCAAACCCTAAATAGGAACTTCCAAACCAAAAGACAGGACTGTGAACACAAAAAACCTCTACAGATATTGATGTTTAAATAGCAATGAGAACTACAATCCCTAGTGCAAGGATGATTAAGATTCAAGTCTTGGACAGAGTTGATAGTTACGCAGATTTGTCTTGGACATATCTGCATCTCCATCAGTGCCCAAGCCTTTTAAAGGCAAGGAAATTGCACCAGACTCATGATGCATGGAGCAATTAATAATGTGAAAACCCTAGCTTAACCTAGTTCTTCAGTTGAGGTATATTGACCGGTTGAATTGTGTGGATTTCTCCGTAGCCCTCACGAAAACAACCCACCATTGTTTCTTACATGCGACTGTGCATAACTTGAAACACAGCATTTGAAGGATGAAGCTGCAAACATGATGAAGAAGATAGAGCTCCTGGAAGATTCAAGAAGGTCAAATGATATTAAAAATGGTTTTCACTAAATTTGTACCAGCTTCTAAATTTTGTAAGGAGTGTTCTCATGAGTGTCTACATTCCCTCCTCAGGAAGCTCCTCGGTGAAGGTCTAGGATCATGCTCGATAGAGGAACTGCAACAGATTGAACAGCAGCTAGAACGGAGCGTTATCAGCATCCGTGCTAGAAAGGTTTGCCCAAACAAAAAAGAAATTCTGTTTTAGCGTGTAAATCTCAACAACAATTCAATCATGTTTGTTGTGCTTCAGACTCAGGCATTCAAGGAGCAGATTGACAAGCTCAAAGAGAAGGTATTATACTGTCGTATCATTTGACATATAATTAGTTGATTTGCCTTTTTTTGTGGCCGGGAATAGAGAATTCAAGTAACGATATGACTTCCTGGGAAGGAATATAGTGAGTTCTTTGACTACATCAGCGAGCAGCAGTATAATATTTGCTAATCTTGCGATTTCTCATCTTCCATTAACTTGTTTGTGCTTAAATGTGGCTCAGGAGAAAATCTTAACAGCTGAGAATGCAATCTTAACTGAGAAGGTAAACCTCCTCTTTCATCCCACAGGCCATGCCAAGTCTTCTCCTTTTCTTCTTTTTCTCTTATTTTCAATTATTGGCTATAGAAAATCATGGAATTAAACAGCTATATAAGCTTCCAAAAGTCTATGAAGGTGACATCTAATTCTGTATTCAAACTATCAATGATCCTCACCAAGTTTCACATGCCTTGCCAATATGTCGTATGCATAATCGGGATTACTGGTGAACATCATAACAGCATAACTCAATGTGTGGCAGTAAGATCCAATCTCCGAAAATCCATCCTTTGATGGAGATAACCGGGGTGGGACACCTTGTTCTCGCTTGAGTACCAACCATCATCATTAAGTTGTGGTTCTTTTCTTATTTGAGTCAAAAAAGGGGAAGAAAAGAATATGCCTTAATTGGAGAATCCCTTTATGCTGATAACTTTTTCGTTTCCATTTTGCTACCAATTGATTAGAGGAATCTCTGGGATATTGTTTTCCAATGGTTTTTAATTTTCTCATCAACAGTGAATTCACTGAATGATCTATCTTGGCAGTGTGGAATCAAGCCCCCACAGAGAGCAAATGACAGCAGGGATAGTCCACTGCTCAGAGAGAGCAGCCCGAGTTCGGAGGTGGAGACTGGTCTGTTCATCGGGCCACCGGAGACCAGAGCGAGGCGCCCACCTTTTCAGAATTAACGATATAGCCTTAGCCTCTCGAAATTTCAAAATATCGCGAGGCAGGCAGGCTCTCTCTCCTCTCCTCTCCCTCCCTCCCCTCTTTTTCTCAGAAAATTTCTATCGCCACTGAAGCACTATCCTAGTGCAAGCAATAAATTCAGAGTAGTATCAATATGGCCATGTATCGATTCTATTTAATCAACCTGTGATGAAAGGATGACGAAGAGAATTCGATGTATAAAGTATTCAGATATCGCGAATTTGTTTACGTTTTTGTGCCCAGAAAGACTGAAGAATTGAAATATAAGAACGCATAATTATAAGTGACGAGGGTAAGTGCTTAGTATTACAGTATCTTTGATTTTCATAACCAGTAATAATGAAATCCGAAGCAAATTTGTTCTGTTATATGAAACTTGAGAGTTTGGGCATGGTTTGTTCATTCCACCGTGAAAGCTCGCAAGTTATTCTACCCCAGCGCGAGTTACACAGTTACACGGTTAACTTTTCGCTTATCAAGTAATAATTTCCCTAGCTTCAGTAATACAAGTCAAAATTCAGACTGCAATAGATCGCCATTAACATACAAAAGTGCGGTTTTGGCAACAGAATTCTACCATCACCTTAAGCTAAATTCATTGTGGCAGGAGAAGGGGGACGGTGCTGTGGCAAACAGTGCCTTAGGGTGGATTATTTTTTTTGGTAAGGTAAGCGTGTATATCATTCAAACCATCCACTGTACAACCTAGTGGATATTGGCACCCATTTACACTCGAGTAGCAAACTACCGAGTGGAAAGGTGCCGGAATCCAAATATATCTAAAGCAAAAGCTACATAGAAGCCCACAAGGGTTTTTAAACATCAAGAAATAGAGGCTTTAAAACTCCAAGATCTTTGTAGTCTTCTATTAATCATATTGTCTTGAAACTTCAGCCCTGAAGTTACTTTGTCCTTAATAACTTTGATAATATAGTGCTTCATAGAAAAGAGGGATACCACTTTGCCCCGAAATGAAGCATCATCACGGGACTTCCATATAACATGACAAAGTACTCCAAATGAAGCCCTATATATCTTCTTCTGGAAGCCTTTATCTGTCAAAATGCCACAAGCCCATTCAAGGGTATTGCTCCATGATCCACCCGGCCAGGCCCAATTACACTTCCCTGCTAAAAAAACAGCAATTTCATGCGTTAGGTTACAACCAAAAAACAGATGATCAATAAAGTCTGGCCTAGTTTTACAAAAAGGACAAACAGCCCCAGTAATACCTCAGGGAGGATTTTACAATTGAGCTAATTGAAAATTCTACACACTTTGACATCAGAATCATGCCCTTGCATGAGCAATTATTACGTAGTATACTAGTGGGAATATACAGCCGACACCCAAAATGAGTACTTAGAGTGAGATGTAAGACTTGAATGTGTTAACATGACACAACTTGAAATAAGTTCTCCATCATTCGTTAATGACTGGCGTAATTAAAGGTTCATTCGAGAAGAAAGCTTCCAAATTTGCAATCACAAGTTCAGCCAAATCCTGGAAAGATTCCTCGGTGAAGACAGCTACATGCGGCGATAGGATGACATTATCCAGCGAGAGCAATTCTTTGGGAACATTGGGCTCATTCTCAAACACGTCTAAACCAGCACCTCTGATGTCTCCCTGCACCAAACTCTGAACCAATTCTTTCTCGTCAATAATGGCACCACGGCCAACATTAATGAGGATTCCATCTTTCCCAAGAGCCAAAAGGACCGACTTATCAATCATATGGTGAGTCTGCTCGGTTAGGGCACAGCAGATGATGAGAATATCACTGTTTGCTGTGAGTTCATAAACATTTGCATAAAAGGGATATGAAACAGATGGCTTCTTTGTCCTAGAGTTGTATGATATAGGACATCCAAAAGCCTCGAGCCTTTTTGCAACTCGTAACCCGATACTGCCAAGTCCAACAATACCAACTCGCTTGCCTGCCAACTGATGCCACAATTAATCAAAGTTAAACAAGAATCCTTGAAATATACATTCTGTGATTGATGAGATAAAAACTTCACTTTGAAAATTCTTTTCAATCCCGAGATGGTAATGAGTGACGATAAATCCAAAAATTGCTCTAATCCACAATTCACATAACACATATATGCAATTTAGTCCATCAACGGTTCTTTGTTAGCACCAAAGAGAGAAGCAAAAAATAAATGGAATCCTGGTCCAGAAAGCAACTCCGTGCTCTCTCACATTTCTTTTACTCCTTGGCATTCGAGTATTTTCCTTTAAGTACCTGCACTAATCTCATCGAGCGACAGAAGTCCTCCATCTCCCCAAAACCAGCCAATGACCAAAGTCTATGATATGCACAAGTCTAATCTATCGAGCATTGACCAACCTGACCAGTCAACCCCACTTGGATTCTAAACCATACAAATTACATTTCAGAAAAACACTCAGTGAAAGCACTACATTCTGCAAGATGGCATCATGAAATGTGAAAATCATACAAACTACATTACTTACTCTTAACAGCCAAAGTGAACCATTTCATTCTGAATTCTTTAATTTGAAATGACTTTAATTCTAAATGAAACAAATTTCCCTGAGCAGGATTCGAACCTACGACTTGTCAGTTAACAGTCGACCACTTTACCACTGAGCTACTGAGGAACAATAAGAGATTAGATCTGAGTTCCAAGTCCATAAATAAGGATAAATTGCCATCTATGCGCTTACTTCCAATTCTGGTCTAGTTCACCACATCAAGGCTATGATTTCACTTTGCTGAACATCAAGGATGTGGCATCTCACTTAACACATTTCCTATTAGCAAAAGCCTACCCCCAAGCTATGAAAGAAGAGGAAGGAGCACAGCCGATTCAGAAACATTATCCAATCCATCAGAAACCGACTAAGCAACGACAACAAGAAGTTCGCCAATTAGACTAGATTCTACTTCTAGAACCGATTAGCCATATACTCATTGGAGACATCAACAAGGGACAACCTCTGATCCTGTCAGCTATTGATAGATCAGAAAACCGCACAACGAAAGCACTGCATTCTGCAAATATGGCATCTTGAAACGTTATTGGTTCCGTCTATTACCTCAGCGATCGATTCGTTCCCACAACCTGTGATGTTTTGACCTATTTATAGATCAGAAACCACACAACGAAAGCACTGCATTCTGAAAAAATGGCATCTTGAAACGTGATTGGTTCTATCTACGGCGAATGAATTGTTCCCAGTGTTTACTCCTACACTCCTTTTAGTTATTTTCGAGCATGAATAGCTCTCCAAAACTTCCTGCTACGTCCTCTTGATCGCCCAATTTCCTACCAAAACAAGAGAGGACAGACGTACGAAAGCAACGGAGAAGGATAAGATTCGACCTTCGACCCGAGAGCGAAGTCCCCCTCCTCAGCCCAGCGCCCTCGCCGCACGAACCGATCGGCGGCCGAGACCTTCCGGAGCACGGCGAGCGCCAGCCCGACGGCCGCGTCGGCGACGTCGTCGGAGAAGACCTCGCCGGCGTTGGCGACTGCGACGCCGCGGCGGCGGCACTCGGGGAGGTCGATGTGGTTGAGGCCGGCGCTGGTGGTGACGATGATGCGGAGGGAGGGGAGGAGGTCGAGGACGGCGGCGGTGACCCGGGTGGCGGCGGAGCAGAGCAGGGCGGGGGCGGACCGGGCGTGGTCGGAGAGGAAGCGGGGGAGCGGCAGCGGGGACTCCCAGGCCCTGAGGACGGCGAACTTGGCGGCGAACGGGTCGCCGTAGTTGAAGAGCCCCGGCGGCTTGATGACCAGGAGCTGAGGGAGGTCGGGACGGGGCATCTCCTCCATAGCCTGGTCGTCGGGTGTGGTCGGGGAGGTCAGTGATGATGGAGTTCGGGCAGTGATGACGACAGCGATGGCTTCAGAAATAGCACCGACGTTCCCATTTTACCCTCCGTTGCCACTACTTTCGATCTGGCCGTTTTTAAGGTTTCCTATCGTGTCGTGTCGGGATGGGCCCGTTTAACATGGCAACACCCAATGGTCCAACGGTCTAGTATACAACCACTGGATTTGCTCCTGTCCCCACCATTTTCACGTAGAAAAGAGTACGTGACAAGGGATTGAATTAGAAATGATTTCAGATATAAATTTCAATTCTCAAAGCCTATATCATTGCAAGGTAAAAATGGCGGCTTTATTTTACTCCCTTAAATAATTATATCCACTCCAATTTGCACTAAAAAGACAAAAATGTCATCAATTTTTTAATTACGTGCAGTCTAAAATGATGACCTCACTCCTTTTTTCTATATTTTCTTTTCTATTTAGGATAGTTAACATAAGCAAGTATTTTTCATTTTCTTAGCGTATTAAAGAAAAGTGCATTATTAGATATTCCTATAATGTTTTACATGCTCCTTGTATAATTATCTCACTAATGATAAGGAAAAAGACGTTTTGGATATTGAATTGAACCTAGAAAGTCTCCTCTTCACCATTAATCTTGTAGTAATTTATCTACTTTTTAACTTTCTTGGTGAAACTTCTATTGATTTCACTAGTCTAATATATATGTCAAGTCTCTTTATTTACTATATCATAGAATTTATTTTTTTCTTATTATATTGACGAGATAATTTTAAAAATTTAAGATGTTAAAGGAATATCTAGGAATACACTAAAAATATTGTGCACAATGACATATCTTTATATATATATTTTGTAAATAATTCATAGATAATATTAATTTTTGTCAATCCAAAATAATGACATTTTACTTAATTTTAATTTTTTTTACTTTGTGCAATGTTTTAATTTAATTAAATTTCATCTACACAACAATTTATCTAATAAATTTGATTAGAAACGCAGAAAAAAAAACTTGTTTTGGAAACTATATCATTAATTAAATTTCGACAAAACAAAGTCTAACAATAAATAAAAAAAACTTAGTGCCTTTTATATGCATGGAAAATCAACAATAACACAATCCAAACAAATGAAATTATCAATTATGGTAAGTAAATCCTGCATAAGTATAGAAATACTAAAAAAAGGGAAGTAAATAAATTTTGGACCGCAATTGAATGATAGAGGGCTATTTTGTCTTTTTACTGAAAATTAGGTGGATTTAGTGATATAGGGGGTGGACATAGCGTCCTCCATAAAAAAAAGGTTAATTTATAGATAGAATGCACCTCATGAATTTTCTATAGAAAACAAACCATAGTACAAAATTTATCTTAAGAGGGAGGTGAGGAGTTCAAATTCCCAATTTTTTAAGGGTTTAAGATGTAGATATTTTAGTTTCAGGTGTGAGTTTTGACTCCTACGCTTTACAAAAAAGTAGGGCAAAAGTTTAAGAGCCGGAGTTAGAGTATAATCGAAAAAATAGACATAAAATCTTTTATAAACCTGGGAAAATTATAAAAAAAGTCCCAAACATGTTATACTTTTATGAGTTCAGTATTGAACTTTTTAATTTTATTATTTGAGTTTACCTGCTCAATTTTGGTTGGAAATCACTAATATATATTACAATTGTTATTTGTGATATAACCGGTATTGATGTGACTAATTTTTAATAATATTATAATATTTTCAAAAAATTTTATTTTCTTTTTTATTTTCTTCTTCCTTTCTACCTTCCCCCGTTGGGCCTTATCAATGGCCAAGATGGAGGATGTCAACCCTCACCCTCACTTGGGCAAGTGTGGGCTGCCATCACCGGGCTAGGCCTAGGAGTGGCTAACGGAAAAAAAGAAGAAGGGAAATAGGGAAAAAGAAGGAAGAAAAGAGAAAAAAAAAGAAAAAAAGAAAAAGAGAACAATAAAAAAAAAGGAAATAAGTAAATTAAAAATTAAAAAAATATTAAAATATTATTAAAATTATTTAAGTTAATATTGATCGTATTATGTAAGATGGTTAATGTCTATGTTAACAATGTTCGATCAAAATTGAACAGACGTACTAAATTGACAAAACATAAAAATATTTACAACTTAATTGATAAAATTCAAAATTCAAAAATCAAGAATTAAATTAACAAAACTACAATAGATTCAAGATTTTTTTTTGTACAATTTTCTCCATAAATTTGGTGAACATGTTTTGACTATTAGCATTTGACTAGTTGATAGTTAGAAAATGCACATAGATGCTTCTTTAATAGGTGGAAACTGGAAAGGGACTATCTTTGCCGGTGGGCATCTCTAATGATATTATATCACTATTGATGTCGGAACGCTCGTGACGACATGGAGAAATCTGAGAGAAAAATAACTTCTATTTACAGTAGGAAATATATAAGATGACTACAAAGATCATTCCAAAGGGCTTTTATGTAGATAAGTCTTATGAATATTACAATTGACACAACCCAGAAAACCTTCATGTAGAATTCCATAAGCCAAAAACTAAAAAGGCAACCATACTTTGAATACAGACTATGAACAAAGGTAAGGTCCCAATCAAAATCTAAAGAGAGGACTTTTTACAGGTTAAATAAGACGCATGAGATTTTTACATATCAACCTGGCTTAAATTAAGCATTGCGTTTATGAGGCGATGTATGGTTCGAACAGCGTCACACAGGGGTTTGCATTGTACTGCATGATCTCAGCGGCGCGTTCAAACTCCTCTCTCAGTACTTTAATGCTGAACTTGTCCACAACTCTTCCCAGGTCATGTGAGATGTCAAATGGATCTTCTATGCAGATCAGATGGCGATCATTCCCGATTCTCCTTGTCCAGTCCTTAGTCCGCTTGCTGCACAAATTAGGCATGATAAATGACAATTCCGCCAACTGTGACCAGATTCATCAGAACCCATGTATCTAAATCTCACCTGAGCAAGCTTCCAGTGCGAACGGATATGACGGTATTTGTGTAATCGTGACAATATGCCCAATAGTGAAAAAATGCCCACACCAACTGCGCAATGGTTTCCCTGTTACGTGATCCAAAGTCACTGAGCTTCTCCACTTCATCAAAGAAAGCGCATTCTATATTATCAACAGTGACAACGTAGGTTGCCTCCATCTCCTGCACTAGCAAAAAGACATGGCATGAAGTGCACAGCTAAGATGATTAACGATGGAATTGTAACTTCATACACACAGGTAGAATAAGCTGATAAATATGTAATCCAATATTATATCCCAAACAAAAACAATCATCTCTCGATCTGAAAGGCAAAAATTCGAAAGTTCGGGAAGCAAAACATTGTAAAGAAGGTAGGACTTGAGAAAGAATGATTAAACAAAACAGAATTCATTGAAGAGAACGGGAAGATGATTAAACAAAACAGGATTCATCGAAGAGAACGGGAAGAAGAATGAGTGGTCAAGGAATACTGCATTCCCATCATAAGAAAAGTGCTGCCTAGCAACATGTCATCAACCCTTCTTTAGTATTTCACCACACCATCTCATCCACTGTCAATGTGCCATTCACTAAAGAGAAAAACAGCTGTATATGATTCAACAGCTTACAATCTTAAACATAAAGGATAAACATAATGTTGACAGTAAAATTAATGACACCAAACAAGAAGTTCGTCCATTTATATTACTTCAATATGCCCCGAACTCCTCATTAATAAATGAATCAAAAGATATTTTGAGATTTTGGAAACATGGGACAGCATCAGTAGAACAATCCTAGAAAGGAGAACTTATGAAAAGACACATAGAATATAAGTTAAGCAAGAAAGTTTTAAGAAACAACATCCACAATAACACAAGGAGAGAGAATCATATTATCAGACTCTGGAAGCAAATACTGTCCATACCTGTAAGCATGGAAGAATAGCAGGTCTACGCTGTTGTAAGAAGTGAATGCACATCAGCACATACCTGCATGAGTAACATGTCAATTGGCTAACAAAAAACATATGTAAGGAAATATAAATATAAAGCTCGTTCTCACTAGTTGCTAAACCAGAGAGTTTCCTTGGATTTTACTCAAAAAGCCATAGTCCCCAAAACACATGTCAAGGCTGACTGAGTCTAATAACAGCCATAGCCTAAACATTTTCATTATTGTCATATCAGTATATTGAAACAAAAAAAATCCACAAACTGCTGACTCACGCATAGCTGGATAATGTGCCTTGGTAAGTTTCATTTACTCCTCTGGATTTTGCCCAATGTTTCACGATAAATGCCAACTGCCGCAATCTCACATCTATTTGCGCATAATCTCGCAGAAGCTTCGTATTAACAACCGCCAAGACATTGTTAATGCATATATCACAAGATATTCCTGTAGCTGGATCCATAAGCTTTACTATGGGGACCCTAGCACGGGTTAGTGCCTGTAAGAAATTTCAAGTTGAGGAATTAAAATGTGTCAGCAAGTAGACCTGAAAGCAAGTCAAATATATCTCTATGACAAGTCTAAAATGATAAAATTTATCTGAGTGCTATGTACACTGAAGCATGCTGGGTATAGAACTATGGACTCCTCAGACAGTTAGCATTGAATCACAGAACATAGCATAAGGTAAAATAGATATAAGAGCTAGTAATCATTCAAGATGCCTGAGGGAATTAATGTTTAGGTGTCATCTTCTACCTAATTAAACCTAGCATGTGGGTAAAGTTCCACTCCAGCCTAACAAGACAAAGTAGTGTCAGATGGCGAGAGCTTTACTTTCCATGCAGACAACTTCTATGCAGATGTATTACTGCTAAAATACAACAGAAAACTGTATCACCCAATCGAATTTAAGAAGAACAAAGTGGCAAGAGAAAGTATGTTTGTTTCATGCATAAAGAAGATTACTCCAGGTCCAGACACACTAAAACATAAGATGAGCAAAAAGAAACTGCAAAACAATGTCAAGATATAAGATAAAATTTGGCTAGGGACTCCATATTCTTCTCTAAGCCAGCACTCAAGCATCTTTTCGAATAAATTACTTAACATGACAACTTTAAGGTCATTTTCGAGTAAAAATACTCTCTTTTGAAAGAATAAGAATTTTCTCCTGCAATTGAAATATCAGAAAGGCAGATATTCCATTTATCCCCTAGCATCACAAAAATGGGGACACTTCAGCAAAAGGAAACAATTTGATTCACCTGCACATCCTGTAATTTATCTGATTCCAATATGTCCGCTAATTTCAGTATAACCTTCGATTTATCAATGTTGGCATCCATAGCAAGGCACACATCAATATCACTCTTGCAAACCCCAAAAGAGCTGGCACATGATCCATACAGGTATAACCGAGCTTCTGGCCACTCTTTGCTGACTAATTTTTCCAGCAATGTCAACAACTGCTTCTGTTTAGCCTTCTCTTCTTCAGGAGGTATCAAGGACTCATAAATTGCAAGAAAGGGAGCATTTAGCCTGTCTATGTCCCAGCGACACTCCATTGAACTTTTAAAGTTCCTCATTCGCTGTGAAAGTAGCCTTTGTCCTCTGGAGTCTGACCTGAAATCCTGGTAATAGCAAGTGCAAATTCAAGTGAACCCAAAATTCTTCCTGACATATTTCGAGAGCATTATGTAGCCAGTACTTTGGCTGAATAATAGCTACCCCTTCAATTCACAAAGCCTACAGTTTTCCATCCAATAAAATTATTTGTTACACTTTTTAGTTCTATGAATAAAAAACTATTCCAATGTCTAACATGATGACTCGAAAAGCATGTGTCATTGTATTAAATATGCATTTAAAAACATAAAAATTGAGACAAAATCTTGATAGGGAGCAAATATATAACAATTGGCGGAAAAAGGTGAACTGGGATTCCAATGAAAATCAGTCTGTATTTGCGTAAAGGAAATTATATCAGGAGGAAAGACTGAACTACACAAATATAAAAGGTTCTTGGAAAAATCCTTCTTCAAAACAGGAAGGTACAATAAAGAAAGAGAAAAGTTGGCAAAAAAATAAGAAAGAACCTCCCTTACCCACTGTAAATAAAATACATGGCTTTTTACAATAACTATACTTACGTATATGTTTTTTTGATGAAGCTACCAGTTGTCATGCATTTCCAAACTAATGAAAAATACAGGTTCTTGTCCCACAAAGTGACTTATGCCCACTACCCATATAAGCCAATCGAATACGGTATACAATTGACACAAATTCAATTCTTGGCTTTTCTTAATTGATTTTCCTGGCACGAAATCATGTAAGATGTCAATTTTACTTTTATATGGATAATTTAATAATATCATAACTAAATTCGTAAAAATCAACTAAATATATAGAGTGCTCTTGATTTCTCACTAGATAGCAAAAGCCCAGAGATAGAATTGCTAGATATTCATTTTTCACAGGATTATTTAGTTTAAGTGTCATAATTCAATTTGCAAGTTTCTCAATCAAAACATATTTGAGGTAAAACCCGTGATAACATCAATTGTAGATCCTATCACAATCATGCCAAGTTCTCACACGTACTTTCTGAAAAAAAAGATAACCTATACTCACCCACATCCGGCACCACACTCTTCCTGATTATATTACTATCAAAACTCCCGATTTTCTTTAAATAGTAAAGCCCTTAATGTTATAAAACCACCATTCCACCTGAGAACTCATGATGATGTCATTTTTAGATCTGATCACAATCATGCCAGTTTTTCAGAGTAAACTTAATCCACATCTGGCACCGTGCTCTTCCCTTTCCATGTTACTATCAACCGCCCGATTTTTTTCTTCTTTTATGGAAGAGTAAAGCCCCCTACCTAAAAAGCCAACAGTCTGCCCAAGCAGTAATCACACACCACTTTTTCTTTACATTTTAAGTAGATAAAATCATTCAAATTCATCAGAAGAACAATTAATTTATTTAAATATCTTCACCACAGAAGTAATATAAATGAAGTGGCACCAAATAGGCATAATGACACACTCTACTGCTCGCCCACAGCAGCAAGGGCCACGACAAATTTAAATCATGCCCCATAAGGACAAAATTAATTCTAGTTATGCCATTAAAGCAAATGCAAAGTAAGCGAAAAAGAAACATGCCTTAGACTATCCAGTTATAAAAGTTTCCTTTACCAAAATTACAGCTGTTGACTGAATACAAGTGTAGCATACATCATTTAGGAAAGAGTCACAAAAGCCCTTCACACAAGTTGACTTTATTTACGAAAATAAAAAATAAGTGCTTTGATTTCAGTTTAAATACAATATCCACACCACATTCGACTAAGAAACCCTCCCCACACACTAAAACATACACCACCGAATACACACTAAAACATATTAAATGAGAAGCACAAAGAGTGTCACCTTTTCTCGATGACTTCGGTGCTGCCTTCTCTCATTTTTCTCATCAAGTTCATCCTCAAGCAAATCATCAGGTTCATCAGCACCTACTTTACCAGCTCTCTTCATCGCGGCCCTTTCTCCCCCTTTATCTCCTTTACCACCGTTCTCAACAACCTCACTGTGCAGAGCAGCAGACTCCTCTATGGTCGAGGCAGAAACTGAATGGAGGTTACTCCCAGTTGGTGGACCAGGGCAATCGAACTGCTCGCTCAGCTGCATCCCCCCTGAACTTCTGCTAGGCATTCTATGATCATCAAAGTGAAATTTTCTCACTGTCACATCCCCGTCATTTGAACTCACGTTCTTATGATTCCACTCACTCCGATTATTCCTTTCCCCATCCACATTACGCTCAAAATCTGTTATCCTCAAATTCCCTCTTCCGCTCGGCTTCGCTGGGAACCCTGGTGGCATATGCCTATCATTCCCCGCGTGGTTCTGCTTTCCCCGCCCGACGGCTTGCCTCTCCCGCTCACCAAGCTCGTTATTCCCACGCCAAGAAGCATTGACATTAGTGCCCGAATTACCCCGTGGATTAAATTGCCGATTTTTCTCAAACCTATCATTGCCTCTACTGCCGGAACCTAGGTTAGGCTCTCTCGCAGAGTCAAAAACTGAATTTTCAACCGAAACAACCTCGGAAGGTATAATTTTAGGAGGAAAAGAGCCAAACCGCAGGCTTTGCTCTTGCTGCTGACGCTGCAGCTGCTGCAGCTGCAGCAGCCGCTGTTGCTGATGCAGTTGGTTCAACTGTTGAGCGAGATTGTGAGGCGCAACCCCTCTCTCATCAAACCCTCCGAGCCCCAGCCTCCTGAATTCATCGACGGGCAGCCCCTGATTATGATGATTCGCGGGCAATTGGTTCCCTCCGGGGGCGACCCCGAACAGGCTGTGCGGGTAGAGGGGAGGCGGGGAGGCGGCGGCGTGGTGGGGCCACGGCGGGGAGGAGAAATCGCGGCCGTTGGGCGGGCCGGGGAAGCCGATCGAGGGGCCCACGGCGGCGACGGCCGGGTCGAGGGTCAGGTGCTGCGGGTGGTGGTACGGGTGCTGCTGCTGCTGCTGGTGCGGCGGCGGCGGCGGCTGGGGCTGGGGGAGGGGGGCCGCCGGAGGAGGGAGAGGAGGAACTCGCCTCCGCTCGCGGAGCTCCCCGGAGGAGGCTCGTCGCGTCCGCCGCCGCCCATGGTAGTGGTGGATTGGCCCGAGGTTTTCAGTGTGCTATTTTCTACTCGTCCACGCTTTTAAGTGGAGATGCGGAACGAGCCAAGGGAGGAATGGCAGTGCTGTGAAAAAGAGAAGAAATAAAAAGACGAAAAGTTAAAAAAAAAAAAAACGATTTATCTTTTTTTCTTTGTCTTTTTGCTCTTGTTTTTCCGAAATTTAAATTAAAAAAATCGGAAGATTGCGTAGGTAAGAAGGTATCACTGTTGCAGATCCGTTTGACTCCGCTTGGTCATACAATTTTTGTAATTCAAGAGCACGAACATCCTTAACACGATAAGGAAGGATTCATGTTTTGCCACATTGTTTCAATTCAAACTCGGGCGATTGTCCACCTATAAATATCGTCTGCAGTAATTTTTTAATGAAATGCTTAATTAGGCTGCATTCATTATTTTAATATAATAATGTCTGCACACCTTGTAAATCTCGTTTCAATATAAATCTTGTTCTTTTTTATCAAGAGGGGAATACTTCCAAATTTTAATGTTCCAAAGTTCAAAATAAGTCAGGCACGAAAATTTCTATAATTCAAGAAAGCAAAGATGGATTTCAATTCTTTTTGGGGTTCTTGAAAATTTGGATCATCCGGAAAGAAGGCAATGCATTATGGGAGCAATCAGTGTCCCGGGTCCTGAAAAATAGAACAAGCGCAACGGGCTTTCTCGAGGTGCTATCTATCGTGACGTTGGCCGACCGTTGCGCTTTACTTATTACTTTCCTTCTTTAGGTAGTGTAGGAAATCGAGCAAAAGCTGGATTTTATATGCCGATGTGTCGATGTGCTCGCTTTTCGAGTAGCATGATAGTGAAATTATCATCTCTCTTTTTCTTTCATCTCTATAGTCAGTAATTGTAATCATGAGGCACTAGGATTTGTCATGTACAAATTGGTCCTTCGACTACTATAGAGGTCTTTCAAATCGCAAGGTCACAAACCTTTGCAAAACAATCGGATCAACGGTCGAGATGAAAATGATTGTGATTTCTCCCTCGAAAAAGGAGAAAAACTTCGATCGAGTGATTCTCGAGGCATTTTGAGAGCTTATAATCAGGTCTCCGTGACTCGCAGCCTAAATTTAGGGTTTGAGGGATTTGGATAATCTTAATTTCTACGAAATGCCGTACGTTGAGGATGGTGATGAGCATGTCTTCTTCGTCAAACTGTAATTCGATTTCTTTCCCACTTCCGGTATATAATCACGCCATACCATAGCTCGACTAAACGGCTAGTTAATGGCGTTGCGGACACCTGATGTTTTACCGGGGGCTTTATACCAATTTTTTGCTGAAAATCGACTTTGCCGAGATCTCGATTGAATGGTACAATTGGACCGTGCTCTGTGTGAGCTTTCCAATGATACCTAATCTGACCGAATTGGATGGGCAGAGCATTAGAAATCGCAACATTTAGTGGTAGTCGTCCGGTCTCATTATGATTATAAAAAATTGAGTTAGCAAACATGAAAGATATGGATTATAAGCTCTCCATCCAAGGCCTCGACAATCACTCTGATTAGGGTTTTTTTTTACTGAGGGAGACATTGTAACCATTCATCTCGGTAGTCTATTTCAATCATTTCACAAAGATTCACAATCCTGACATTAATTTTTTGGAAAAACGGATCGTATGTTTTCAAGTATCGGGTTCAATTGGACACCAAATGAGGGGGAAAACAGGTTGTTAAAGCTAGAGTTTGCTTAGCATTCATGTTTCTCTCTCATTCTTGCTTAGTGTTCCCGATGGAGGAGACTCCTTTGCTTCTAAATCTTGAGTTTTAACTTTTCATCCATTTTTAAGTTTCCCCTAGTTGCAGCAGCAACCTTTGGAATCAGGTTCGAAGGTATTCCATATGATTTTGGTCAATTGGAAACTCTACTGAAGTGAAGGGCGGTCATGCATTGTTGCCTGGATGAGTTACCTAATCTTGTTCATCTTAGAGAAATGCAAACAGGCCGAGATATTTCTTCTGTTCAAGCGCGCTAGTTTCGCCCTTAATGTGTCATCGTCTCAGTGAAGATTAAGTGTTGTCTGAATTCGTCTATTCTCCAAGAAACCGGGATATTGAGCTATATATGCTTAAGCCTTCTCTGCTGCATTGTTTTGTAGTCACCATCGAAACTCATCGATGGTGTACCCAAATTTATGTTACTTATTTCTCGTTGGATATTTCCCAAGAAATATATCGTTTATCTACTCAGAATCTATTCCCTTGACGAGCTTTTCATTGCTCCAGTTCCCTGAAAGATATTGTTGTATAACACTGAACTCAGGAATGCATTCAACTTAGGAAGGAGTGAGCTGTGGAGCAGCATGTCTGTAGTCTGTCGCGAAAAAAGAAAGAAGCTGGTATCCTTGCCTGAACTAGAGTGCTTTCTAACTGAAGGTTCTGCTACCTAGGAAAGGGAAGGAAGAGGTATGTCTGTTGTTCTCTAGATTCTATGTTTCCTTCAAGCTTGAAAGGATGACAATTCTGGTGGTGATAGAAACGAAACAAGGAGCATGATTATCTTTCATGTCTCTTGTACTTTTTTCGACCAACCCCTCATTTATTGTTCTTATCACTTTCATGATTGTTGATTCTGATTTTAGATAACTTTTTGGGAGATTGAAATGAATTCTCACGGCAGCAATTTTCAAAGTGCTTCGAGCAGTGAAGGTAGCAGCATAGTTCTCCTCTGGAATTGTAGGAGCTGTTGGTTCTTCGAAAGTTTGCTGCCATTATAACACTGAGCCCAACTCAGGTTGTTGTTTCCCATGTCTAGAGCATGGCTGTTTTGCTGAGTCTCAGCTACAATGTGTTAGGAATTTTCTTTTCTGAGGTTGATGGATGAACGCAGCTTCAAAATTATTCCCAGATAGAATGTGTTAAGAGTCTAGTTTTGTCAATGCTTCAAAGTTCAGAGCCCAACAATTTTTGATTGCTCTATCCTTCTCTCAGAAAAAGTAAACAAAACATAACCAAAATAGCAGTAGTACTTAGTGTCAGCTGTGCTTAGCGCAAGGTGCTCTTTTTACTATTGATTATCCCTGTGGCATTTATGCTCGAAATGACATGTGGATATTTGTAAAGCTGTGAAATTTCTTATGATAGATTTTCAAACAAGAGCTAACAAGGTATGATTGAGAGAACAGAAATTTCCATTTCAGTTGGCTGTTTGGAAATATGAAAATTTAGGTTAGATATCGACAGATTGAGAGCATATGAAGAAGACTTTTGGATAGCATGTGACATCAACTACTTAGAACACACTTCCATCCAATTACTGGAAAAAAAAAATGCGCTACCACTTGTTTTCCGGTCAGTAATAGGAGAAGCAAAGAGTCTGTTGTAGCTTGGCACATGCTAAGATCCGAAGTGCAGTGTCATTCAATGATTTAGCTGTAGATGCAGAATCATTAGAGAGGGCATTGTTGGAGCGGTTCCAACTCTGTGAACTTTATTTCCAAATACACTTGGAAGTTGTCATGAATAATCAATGTTTGCTTGTCAGATTTTCCTTGAATATTGCTGCAAATTCACAATTTACAGGTGCTCAAGTTGGAGGGTTTTTGCTATAACAGAAACAAGGCCTAAATAAACATAATATCTGATGAGCTTTTTTCTCTATATTGACCCAACCTATGCAAGACACAGTCATTTAATGAGTCAATTTACCCAGCTCACACCATGATGATGATCTGTTTTTGAAACTCAAAACAAGGATCTAGCTTAGAAAACAATTTAGCAAAATTTAAGAAAATGGTTTAAACCATCAGCTACTACACCTAACTTCTGCAAAAGTTATCATATTTTCTAATAAAATTCCTTTCTCTTTCATTACATAAACAACACCCAAGTAAACAGAATTCACTTCTTTTTAAACAAACAGAAGTACAGGGCTATGCTACATGGACAACTACCTTATGCACAACAAGGATGATTCAGTGAAAGTTGTTGTCAGTAGATATATACATGAGCACAAATCAATAAAAATGGCACTCCGTTTGATACAACTGCTTGGCATTACTTCCAACAAGGAGGAAGATTGCTTCTCTTCTTGGCTGCCGTCTCAACTGATTTAACGTCCCAAGCACCATTTCTCCAGTAGCCATAACTAAGCTCTGGAATATGTGCAACTTTCCTGTCTTCTTCATCTTGTTCTTCTGGCTTAAGTTTCTTGATTAGTTCATCAGGCATGTCAAAAAGCTCCAGCACTTCGAGCTTGCTGAGATACTCAATTCCTGATGGGATATTTTTCAAACACTTGCATCGCTGGATGCTCCACTTTTCAAGGCAAGGCATTGCTCCTTCCTCTACCTGTATGAATGTAAGCTCCTCAAAACAGTCAAGACCTAATATCTTGAGCTTCTTAAACCCTTTAGCATTGAAGCATAGTTTATGCCAATCATAGGCTTGAAGTAACTCGATGTGTATGAGATTGGGCAAACTTTGAAGGATTAACATTGGATCTTCCTCGAGGTGGCTCCATTTCAGTTTAAGCTTGGCAAGATTGTGGAGCTTGGCAATCCAATGTGGCAATTTCTGCAATTTTCCTCGTAAGAACACTCTTTGAAGGAGCTGTGGAGGAGAAAAAAGGTTTTGCAGATCAAGTTCAGCATCTTTAAAAGAATAAACTGATAGTGCACGGAGATTGGTCAACTTGGCAATTGATAGGCATAGCTTCCTTCCATCTTCTTTCTTCAGCTTCAGAATGCATAACCTTCTCAGCTGAATCAACTTCCCGATCTCTCTGATCAAGATGCAGCTTTTTTGATCATCCGCTTCTACATAGCATAGCTTTTGTAAACATTGAAGGACCCCAATTTTTCCAGGGGTCTTAAAGCCATACTTACCGTGCGAATAAGCAACATTTTCATAGCGATATACAAGCAAATGGTGAAGCCTGTGGAGCTTTGTGATTTCTACTGGCAATACGGTAATAAATGTGTGTTTAAGATCCAGGGTCTCCAAGTTCTGAAGCATTCCTATTGAACTTGGAAGTGTTTGGAGTTTGGTGCACCTAAGATTTAGGTATCGGAGAAGATGCAAGTCGATCACTTGTGTTGGAAACCTTTTCAAAGGGGCACCTTGCAAGTCTAGAACTCTTGAGTAGTTTGAGACCAGAAGAGAGCACTCTATTTAAGGATGATTTGCTTACCCCAAACATGAACAGAGAACGAAGTTGCTGCAGCGGCTCATTTTGCTGTACAGATTGAAGTATTTTGTGTACTGAAAGGTGGCGAACTCTATCTGTCCAAACTGTGTGTTGTTCATCAACTACACTTGCAAAGTTTCGATCTTCAGACTTTGTACTGCTAATTTCCCACAAGAGGTCATGAACTCGATACATCTTGACCCTTCCATCGCTAGTTAGCTCAGCTGCTTGAATGAGGCTCCTGCTTAGGAGATCCTTAAGGTACTCTTCTGCAACTTCTTCCAGTGTCTTACCCTCTTTTGTTTCAACAAGTCCTTCTGCCACCCATAATCGGATTAACCGCATATGCTCGATCTGTTCATCCCTAGGGAATACACTCAAGTGCAAGAAACAAGGTTTTAGGTGGTAAGGCAAGACATTGAAACTAAGAGAAAGTACCTTCTTCAAGTTCTTCAGTCTATCGTTGCCATCAATTTCAGAACGAATACTTTGATGTACTAGATGCCATTTGTCTACATTGTTGTCGTCCTTTGTGGCCAAAATGCCACTAATGGCAACGATTGCCAACGGTAGCCCCTCACACTTCTGTAAGATGCATTCGCATATTTCCTTCAGATTTGAAGGACATGAGTCGCCCTTAAATCTCTTCATGCAGAAAAGCTTCCATGATTGTTCAGCGCACAAAGGCTTCATGTAGTAGACCTCTCCGGCAAATTCCTTGCATGAAGATGATGCTATCTTGACATCCCTTGTTGTCATCATTATACGACTACCATTTTTATTGTTAGGAAATGCACATTTGACTGCATCCCAGTCATCAACACGCCACACATCATCAAGAATGATCAAGTACCTCGATCTTCTTCTTTGCAGCAAGCTCTTGACCATCAATTTCAGTAAATCAGAACTCAAGGCGTATGTTCCACTGGGGACAGATTCCATGATGCTGCTAGCGATTTGCTGAAGCATGTCCCTGAGGACTTCTTCTGTCCTCGAAGATGGAGAAAGAGTGACCCAAGCACAGATTGTGAAGTGTTTCTTCACTGCTGGATCATCAAAGACTTGCTTTATGAGGGTAGTCTTTCCCGAACCTCCCATCCCCATGACTGGAATTATTTCTTTCTCAGAAGGACCCTTCACCAACCTCTTCACCAGTTTCTCTTGGGGCTCTTCAATACCCACTAGATCAGCTTTTTCCAATAGAAGGGCATCTCCATGCTGTTCGTGCCATATGCTGGATGTAGATGTGGAGCTCGAACCTTGTTCTTCATTTTGTTTGAACAGGTAAAAAACTTTTTCGTGTTCTTCACAGATACTTTTGACTTTGGAACTTATGTCTCTCATCCGAAGCATGATCCTTCTGCAAGCTTTCCAGTTCTTCACATAGCTATGTGACTTCTGTAGAAATTCAAGGACTCCTTGGCCTTCATGTTGCGCCTTCAGTAGCTTATACTCATCAAGAGCATCTTCGATGTCATCCGCAAGATTTCCTAGTTTCCTGACTGATTCTTTCACGAATTGGCTACCCTCATCTGGTGAATCTGCATCACGTAGGATGGCTTTAATGCAGTCAAAATCTTCTTTCACGGCATTCACTTCTTGCCAACCGTCTCTTACCTTCAGCACCTCATTCTCGACAAAGTTCATGGCCTTTGTAGCAAAATAGGTTAAGGAAACAGCTGCCATTCTCAGGGTTGGCAGCCTCAATTTGTGGTTATCGCAGTTGTATTAGCATTTGAACTTAATTCCACAAAATATCTGGATTATTACACTGATGTCTTGCTACCAAATACCAGATTTTCTTGGTTTATTTAGTTGTTTTCTTGGGACACAGTATATTTCAATCTATTAACAACTAGACTAGCTTTCTTGTCTAGATGCACATGTTCTTGAACAGGTCATGAAAATGATACAACCTTTAAATATGTAAATCTATATGAATCATTGAATTACTTTCTTGCGCACGGCCTTTTACTCGGATAGCGGAAAGTAACAGGAAGGAAATGAAAAAGATACGATTTAGAAGAGTTGATCAAGGGGGCGACATACTTGTATGATTAAACATAATGCAGTAGCAGATGCATTTTGATTATTCAAGATCAGTAGCAAAATGTCGCATTCTGGTGCTTTTCTGAGAAGATCATTCCACAAAATGGGCACCTTTCATTGATCAAGCGACTCATTTCTGATTATTTTAGCATCCGTCTAATTAGAGTGAGTTCCTTTCATCTGCATGTCGCATTCTGGCACTTTTCCAAGATGATCATTACACAAAATAGGCACCTTTCATTGATGTGGAAGTGACTCATTTCTGATTACTTCAGCATCCCGTCTTATTCAAGTAGTTCGTTCTAACACCACTTTGCATTCCGGCACTTTTCTGTGAAGATTATGACACAAAATAGGCACCTTTCCTTGATGTGGAAGCGACTCATTCCAGATTATCATAGCATGCTTCTTATCTGAGTGACTTCATTTTCTCACGTCCACAGTTGAGTTGTGCTTCAAAAGAAACTTAGCGACCAGACTAAAGTCGAAGCTAGCTTTCCTATAAAGAAACTGTCTGAAGTTGATGACGGATGATCATAGAACCTACCGCCTATTGAAATAGTTTGTTATTATAAAAGAGGTGTATCTTTATTAAGACGAGACGTGACTCTTGATTAAGAGAGGATGAGACTTTTGATTAAGAGGACGTGATTCTTTATTATGAAAAGAGACGACTTTTCTTCCTAAAAGAAAATTATCAATAGTTGTGAGGGAAAGTTATTCTTGATATGAAAAGTGGTGATAGTTGGGGATAAGGTACCTCTTTCCAAGAGGTGTGTCTATTGGTTGTCTGAGTATAAATCAATTTACATGTTGTTTATAATAACCATAACTGTTCAGAAATGCTTCTATTTCAGTCCTCTTTTCATACATACAACTTTTAACACATTCAAGGTGAAATTCTAAGATAGAGTCGAGCAATTGCTGAACTCGTTTCTTTGCGGCTTTGGAGATGGAGACATCGGTTGTGTCAAATGTTCGCAATCTCAATAGATTGCAAATTGATCCTTACGATGGAATAAATTTCATTTGTTGGAAGGACAATATGATTTTACTTTTATTTGAATTATGTATTTTCTACGTCCTGGACCCCAACTTGCTCGCTATCCCTAATCCAAAGTATGATGATCTGTGCAACAATGGAGTCAGAGTCGATCACCAAAAGTGAAAGCTCTTGGAGAGGCTTCAGGTCTTGGCGTACGTGGACCGGCTATGCGTCTCGGTCACTCGCAGGGCATGATCGTGGACGATTTGTTGCTAGTGGTGCAAGCACTGCAAGATAATTTGGTTCTCTTCAAGTCGGCCTCGGTCTACTCGGTAGAGATTGTGGACTTTGGAGAGAAACGGACACGGTTGATTGTGGGCATTAAGCAAAACATTCATCCTCATTATCTTGTGGAGAGATTCACGTCTTGTGAGGCTTCATTCCCGGGAAAGCAGATAAAGAAGAAAGAGATTGGAAGTTGGAAGACTGCCCCCTCCGACCTCTTCTCGGATTAAGAAAACCATGAAGATTTTTAAAGAAGAAAGATCAGAAAAAGCAGATCGGATCGTACTTGCTGTGAATCTTAATTAGGTTCAATTGAAGAGGCGATGCGCTCGAGTTTTGCAATACTTGCGACTCTTGGCGCTCTTGGTCTAGTCAAATGATATGGCTTCTTGCTGAGAGTATTGTATATGAAGCCATTGCAAGGCTAATCAATGATACAGGTGATGTTTAAGGCTTTCTTATGTTTGTTGTTTCTGCCTTTGGTTTAGTGGTTCATATTGTCATACCATTCTTACTGAGTCATGACCACAGTCATGGTCATAATGGCCATTACCACGACCGACAGTAAAGTGCAGATAGTCATGAACATGGAAGCCATGACCATAATGATAAGGATCATGCTGGACATAACCCAAAATCCAAAGTCACATCCGATGATCACCACCACTACCAAGATGGAGAATTTCTGGAATACCATCATGAGCATGGTCATCATCATGGCCACAAAACAGATCTTAGTGAGCCGTTGCTCAAGGCTCGTGATATCAATAATGAGAAACAATTTTGATTTCAGTGAGAAAATTCGAACCTTTCAGTGCATACGAATTGTTTGATGAAATGCTCATAAGAACTAGTGTAATTTGGTTTCGTTTTCTCATTTGCCTAAAGTACATTGGCTTGGATAACTCATGTTAGTTATTTTCCAAGTCAATGATTGAATTTGTTTTCTGAATCATCGTTTCTTTGTCTTATGTTCTATGTCCCGTGGTCACCAATGGCAGTTGTGGACGAGATGATGCTGTTGGATTACAAGTTCTAAATGATGATTATTACATGCATCGGCGTAGGCAGAAGAACGTTATGGATGGCACAAAAAAGGGCCTTAGCCAAGATAGTGTAATTAACTTGGAGGCTCTAAGAAAATTGCAGTTTTAAAGGAGAAGACGGGACATGCTGCCTTCTATGACAAACGTATTATGGCGAATGTATCACACTACCTCCGGTACGTTTCCTCCTATGCCAATGAGAACATCACATCACAGGTCTATACAATTTGACTTATGGCACACAATAGCTATTAATAAAAAAACTTTATGGCTTAGTTATCCATGATGTTTCACATAGTGGGGTTATGCTTTTAAGTCAAGACCACCATGAGAAGAATAGCTTTAAAGAAGCAAACATGTATAACTCATTCAACAAAGGAATATGACCTTATATCACTATCGACAATTGGTAACGAAATTGAATTGCTGTGAAATTTGTTATTCAACAAAAAGTTATGGCCACAACCAATGGCAATCATATCTTTACATTGTGATAGTGAGGCAACTATGTTTAAGGCATGCAATAAAATATACAATGGAAAATCTAGATATATGCGACATGAATATATTCGACAATTAATTACTAATAAAATTATTTTAGTAATTTACGTTTGAATAAATAGTAACTTGGTTAATCCATTCACTAAGAGACTCTCGATAGGTTTAATAAGCAGTACTACTAAGGGAATGGGTCTTAAACCAATTGATAATAGTCAAGCATAGTGGAAACCCAACTTTATAATTTCTAATGAAATTATTAAAGTTAAATGAGTAGCAACAACAAGCTATTGTAACTTGACGATGATTGAGTACTAAGGCACAAGATTAGTACTCATGGAAAGTTAGGAGGATGAGTGCAAGAAAACATTCTTAATGAAATTCAAGGTTTTAGCAAGACAATGCTAATGTAATAAATTTAGGATATATAAGTTTAAGAAGTGGTGCCACTTCTAACAAAAGTCAAATGAATTTTGCAAATGTTCATGAATGTAGGAGGAGCACAAGGTTATAAAAGTGCTTAAGCATAAGAAATTTCTAACTGAATGTATATAAATTCATATGTATAATAATTTGATTAACAAGTAAAAATCATGGTTCAAAGTTTCATCTACTACTGATTTCGTTAATGGAATTATTTACACTAATTGAACGTTCAAATCTTAATAGATACCTTCATGTATGTATGAATTTATGTAAATTAATGTGGATAACAAACTAAGTGAGGGATTGTTGAAATAGTTTGTTATCATAAAAGATGTATTTTTTCATTAAGAGAAGACATGACTTCTGGTTAAGAGGATGTGACTCTTAATTAAAAAAGGCTTAATGCCACGAAAAACCCTAAACTTTACCCCCTATGACAGATTTACCCTAAACTTTTTTTTGTGACACAAAAAACCCCAAACTTTGCCCCGTGTGACACATTTACCCTAAATTTTTTTTTTGCCACAAAAAACCCTAAACTATGTCACTTGTGACAATTTTACCCTGAACTATATTACTTATGACAAATTTACCCCAAAGGTTTTTGAGCTGAAGGGCATTTTCATCATTTTATATATATATATATATATATTTTTTATTGAAGAGGAAGCCGGCGAGGGTCGCCAGGGCGCCCTCGCCGGCGTCAGGCGAGGGCGGCCCAGGCTTGGGCGACCCTCGCCGGCGTCGGGCGAGGGCCGCAAGATCCGGCAAAGGGCCGCCCTCGCCGGATCTGGCTTGGGCGGCCCTTGCCCTCGCCTGGGTCGCCCTCGCCGGCGTCAGGCGAGGGCCGCCTAGGCCAGATCGGGCGAGGGCGACACTTGCCGGCGTCGGGCGAGGGCCGCCCGAGCCGGATTTGGCCGGGCGGGCGGCCCTCGCCCGACGCCGGCGAGGATGGCCTCGCCGGCTTCCACTTTAATAAAAAAAAGAAAAAAGAAAAAAATAGAAAATGACGAAAATGCCCTTCAGCCAAAAAAACTTTGGGGTAAATTTGTCATAAGTAATATAGTTTAGAGTAAAATTATCACAAGTGGCATAGTTTAGGGTTTTTGGTGGCAGAAAAAAAGTTAAGGGTAAATGTGTCACACGGGGCAAAGTTTAGGATTTTTTATGTCACAAAAAAAAGTTTAGGGTAAATCTGTCACAAAGGGTAAAGTTTAGGGTTTTTCGTGGCATTATCCCATTAAAAAAAGATATGACTCTTGGTTATGAAAAGAGATGACTCCTTTTAATATTTGAAGCAAATGGAAAATTCCAAATAAGAACTCAGAATATAATTATTTTATCAAATAAGAATCTTTAGTAAATATTATTTCAAATAAGAACTTGAATGGCTATATTAATCTAAAACAAGGACCTTGGCTTGCTAGTCGACCAAAAATTTTATAGCTGCGAGTAAGAGGCATTTTTGGTGACCAGAATAGGGACATTTTTGACAAAAAAGAAATGTAAAATGGCAGTGATATTAAAAGCCACTAGTTCTGGCAACTAGCCAAAGTTCTTCGGCCACCTTCGATTCGCCAGTGATAGCCACATCTTTCGAGTTTTCGCGAGCTCAAATTAGCATATTCCAAACAAAGCTTCGGCTACGGCTAGGACGAGCACTTTTTATAGGCGGGAACTTCACCTAGGCGGCTAAGGCTAGGACGGGAACAGCGCCATAGAAGCTTGCTTCCTTGTGAAAAAGAACCATCGGAGAAGGTGGAAGCACGGTGCTTTCCGACCGTGTTTGAGTCCTTGGGAATCGATCAATCATAAGCATGTCAAATGGATGGATTGAGTTAGCTTTAGATTGGATCATAAATAGTTCAACCTGAATCAACATATTTAACTCGTTTATAACCCATTAATACTCATATCTAATTGATTCATTTTCAACACATACCTGACTTATTTAACTAAATCTAAAAAAAATTATTCTTATAATTTATTTTAAATGGTATTGCATAAACACCTTCATGCAATACAAATCTAGTGAACAATTTTTATCATTTTTTGAAAAAATTAAGGCTTCGTTTGTTTCTTAAAAAATATTTTTCAAAAAGTATTTTCTCAATAAAAAATTACAATAAATATATATATATATATATATATATATATTTGCGTGAAATTTGAATATAAATGGGAAAATATTTTCCTCTATTTGATACAAAAATGATTGAATATTCCTCTGTTACTCCTTTTAATATTTTTTATTTTAATATTTTTAAAAATCGAATTTTTAAATAGTTTTTATTTTGTAAAATTATCCAATTTTTACTTTTTACTTTTTAAATCCAAATCTTATTTTTTCCTTTTTAAATATAATTTTTAATTATTTCTCTTTTCTTTTTTTTTTCTTTTCCTTTGTGCTTCTTCTCTAGCTAGTTGCCGGCCATGATGATAGCAGGCAACCAGCCACAAGCGAGCTCAAGCTCGCCTGATGCCTATGAGCCATGAGTGTAAATGGACTGTTTGTTTTGGCACCGGAACAAAGGAAGAGCTGGACATTGTTCTTGCTTTGTGAGAGTTTTGGTGTCAAGATTAATCTGAAAGATTTGGTAGTAATAAATTCAGTGGATAACGCATTGATCTCATGGTTGCACCAATTTGCAGGAGCTGTTGATGCCTTTCTTAGGGATAGTTTTTCTGTTTTTGAAGCAACTACTTGAATTGATGCAGTTTATGAAGGTTGAAATTTAAAATTATTGTTCTTGAAAGTTCAGGCAGCTTGAGACTCTAGGATTATATCCATCCACCTCCTGATTTGATAAAGGATTAACACTTGACAGCAATTTGCTTATGAACTTGAGGAAAATATTAGCCATAATTATGCCATTCCCAACACTGAAGATTGAATATCCTGACAATAGAAACAGAGTAGGCATATGCAGTGTCATAGGATTTCCGCTCGAAATTCTTTTGCCCCAGGGAGAATGTATTTTGATAGCTAGGACAGTTGCTCACTAAATGCCAAAAAGCTGTTTGTCAACAATTCAAATGTCTTTCTTGATCGCCCTTCTGGTAAAATCAAGTCCGTTGCTCCTGATCATGATAATATTTGAATTAACTAAGTATAGAAGTATATAGTAGTACGTTCCATTCGCATTATTTGGCGATCTAAATTTGTTCACAGATCTTGGGTTTTGAACTCTGTGCTTTATGTTCTTGTTTCTGCAATTATAATTGAAGTCCATTGTCCGTTTCCATTACTCTTCCAGTTCTACTAGAAAGGAAAACAGAGGCATTTTACAAAACTCTTTTCTTTTTTTCCTATTAGTGGCAACAGAATGAGATCAGATGGAGACAGACAGCAGGAAGAAAAAAAAGTTGAGGAAGAAATGGGTGATTATGAAATGAGGTGAAGGGATCCGAGTTGATATATCCATTGAACGAGGACAGAGATTCAGGGCTTGTGGAGGTATCTTCCTGCAAGCAAAGCAGCTTCCATGACAAGAGAGAGAACGTCAACGACATGTTTGCCCTCCAGAGTTCTAAAAGTTCACCATGCAGTTCAGTAAGTTTTGGCTGCGCTCCTGGCTCAAATACTCATCTGCACAACATCCGCTGGGTCCTGCCTATGAATAAAAGATCAAATTAAAGGGTCACACGATATGATTTCTTCATCATTGTCGTTGCTTAGTACATTTGACTGGCCAAACTATTTATGAAGTTATTGTCCCAACACGGTTTATGAGAGAGATCATCTCAGTTTGCACTCTGTCATGAAAGCAAATGTCGATACTATAGACCAACATGAGTGCATTTGCTCCCCCACAGTCTCTCCCCCCGCAACCTCAACAGTAATTAAAGTTGATACTATAGACCAACATGAGTGCTTATGAATGAAGAGATGGTTTAGTGAAATTGGGGAACAACAGAGTTAATTTTACTCTCAGATTTTATTACCTAACTTGGAGTCTCTTCTTTCTTTTGACCCATCAGTCCCTTACGCCATTTTCTCCATGTACACTCCGCGATATACTTTTTCATGAGTGCAAATCCATGCATGCGTAGACGTGTAAAGCTATTGTTCACCAATGCAAGACATTTCCACATTCCTCCTCAAAAAATCTCCATGCAAACGCGGGGCCAACGACAAGTCATATCAATCGATTCAACGAAGATCAAGCTGAATAAATCGGCGTGAAAACTCATCGCTTTTGGCTTGAACCCTGGCTTCATGCTTCATACAGCAACATCAAGGCAGTTATGGCTTCTCTCCCTTGGAAGGAAAATCAAGGCAGTTATGGCTTCTCTCCCTTGGAAGGAAAATTGTCCAAGCAATTTTTTACCTAGAGTATAGATGTCAATTTAGTTTTAAATTTTTTTTTATCAATTAAATAAGACTTTTATTTGAAATTTTAATGTAATTTTCTAGTTAATTTTTGTCAGAAATCGCTAGTGTGGCAATGGTGTGTGACATAGATTAGCTAGCAATGACTTGATCGCCATATCAGCAGTTCCTAGTGAAAATCAGTTAGAAGAATTATATTAGAATTTTGTGTAAAGATTAATAATTCAATTAGAAAAATTGAAAAGTTTATGTCTAAATTAATAATCACGTAATAGGTTCAGGATTGAATAGGTAAGTTTCACCTCTTTGTATATCGACCATAGAGAAGCCCGCAAAACTTCTTGTATCTCAAAAATGGAGTGACTGTGTCATTTCAATAAATAGATCTCTTTTTTTTTGTTAAGTAGTAATTAATCAACCACCAAAAAAGCTGCAAATGAATAGAGAATACTTCATCACATTATGTATTAAAAAAAAGTGAAATTTTTCTAAAGAAGAGAAAGCATCACTAGATACCTATGCCGAACTCAGATTCGCATTTTCCACTGCATTAATTGCTCTACTAGATTTTTCATTCTTACAAGAAAAAATGTTGCTACTAGTAATTATTATAGTCATTGCGACCATTAATCCATCCTTCGCGGCTAAACTAGATGAGTTTTAGTTGTCTACATCCACAAACTGCCTGCCTCATGTTTAGTTTTGAGATTAAATGTTTTTCTCGATTGATAACATATCTGAAATTTTGTGAGTTAATTTCACAGCTTAATTAGTGTGAGGTTCGTATAATTCGCCTTTTTTACATAACCTCTTGAGGTCTCGTTATGGATAAGTGATTATTGATGAATTCTCTCTAATAGTCTCGGCATCGTAGGGAAGATACCTCCACAAGCCCTGCATCTCTCTCCTCGTTCAATGAATATTACTGAAGTAGGTCCAATCCGGATAATATACATGCACATCATTTACGTGCTTAATTAATAGTAAAATTTTGGTAACCTACTTATAGAGGCTTCTGTGCATTAATAATGAGTCTTTCTTTTTGCCATGATGCGTTTATTCTTTTGATAACCTATTTCTATAAAAAGAGATTTGTTTATTATAAATTATTCTTTTTTTTAGTTATTTGGGTTTGAATTTGCCTTGTTTAGAAACAAAAAGACTGTTTGGATCACATAAAATTCGTGCACTGAAAAAGAAGAAAAAATACACCAAGAGTTGCATTTTAGAGAAAATGCCTATATACATTAATCAGTGAGCTTTTTTAGGCTGTGCATTACATTGAGAAGATCAATAGGCAGCACTTCCTCCTTCAACAAAGAAATAACGACAACAAATTCTCATTTCTATTCAGCCTTCTACCAAACCGAATGATATTTTTATGAATGGAGAGGAAAAAAGCTGTCGAGCTTTATCAATGCGTTCCATTGAAAAAGTGAACTATCTTTAGATATGGATCAAATTGAATGAATTAAGATTATAAAATGATTGTTTGTTGACTTTGGAATGGAAAAAAAATGGCTGGAAATTAAATTACAGGAAAGATAAATTTACCGAAATTTTAAAGGTTAAGATAAATTTGCAAATAACATTTAGTTCTAGAACATATAAATCTACATGGACATTTATAGCCTACCATCGATGATTACATGCAATCAGTCTTTTGTATCGACCAATCAGTTTTGTTTATGTGGATATTTAATTTTAAAAACAAGGGCCACATTATTGACGGTTCAAATTGGGCTTGGTCTTTGTGATTTATATAGATCCTACAATTCCTCCAGCACAACCTCATGGCCCCAACAGTTGTTAGTTCAATATGGACATTTGCTGGGCCCCACTAGATATTATGGGCCCACTCTTGATCAGATTCCATCTAATAGGTGGGATGGGCCCACGATTTGGGGGTTATGCGATCGGCCCACAGAATCTCTTTCCTTCTTAGTGGGCCTCATGCTCGATTGTGGCCCACTTATGTGGTAGTGTGATAATTGCATGGGTTCTTTTTCCCCCTCACCCATTACTTTGACCCAATGGCCGCCAAGCAAATTGTCATTCATTCCTTGTTAGTTTTTCCACCGGGAGTTTTCAATGAACCCTGCATTCAAACAAGCATCTTCGCTTGAACGCCGACCGTCAGATTGATGAGACCCATATAGGCTTTATACGAGTCTCATCACATTTTAATAATCCAAATTCAATTTAATATTTGTACTCATTCTATGTTAAAGGAGTAAAAAGCTAATCATCACCCTCGGGCATTCCTACAAATCCTGGAGGATCGACTCCATAGAAGATCAAGCAAAGTGCACTAGAATACGAAGAAGGGTTGTGATCGATTTGGTTTGCCAAGACCGGCAAAGGAAGGCAGATTTGAGAGGTGGAGATCAAACTAGTAATGAAAGAGAAACTACGAATTTTTTGGAAAAATGACACGGATGGTTCTAAACTTTTTAATACATATTTAGAGGGGGCAAGGTTCTGTGTTGAACCGTGCGAAAAGTTTAAGAAGAAATGGACAACTGTACAAAAGCAACCATCATCTAACGGAACAACCAATTTTATTCTCAAAGCCAATTTTTTTTACCAAGCAGAAAATCTATTTCCAACCAAACCAAGAAAATTACAGCCAAGTGTACAATTTGGGATTTGCAGCAGAATTTCTCCTGTCATCATGTTAATTTCCATAAATCATCAAGATACCAACTCCTGCCTCTTTAACAGTTCTGTACGCAGTTATTTGTGTTTTAAACTCTCTGGCAACCACTATATGTTCTTGTTTCTGCAGTCACGATTGAAGTCCATTGTCAGATTCTATTACTCTTCCAATTCTACTGGAAAGGAAAACAGAGGCACTTTACAACACTTTTTTTCTTTTTCCCCATTTGTTGCAACAGAACAAAAACAGACAAAGACCACAGCCAGAAGATAAAAAAAGTTGAAGAAGGGGTGATAATGAAGTCAGGTGAAGGGATCCGAATTGATATATCCATTGAATGAGGAGGGAGATGCAGGGCTTATGAAGGTATCTTCATACAAGCAAAGCATCTCCGATG
Organism: Corymbia maculata; assembly: GCA_014182735.1. NCBI lineage: Eukaryota > Viridiplantae > Streptophyta > Magnoliopsida > Myrtales > Myrtaceae > Corymbia > Corymbia maculata. The sequence goes on from CM024685.1 coordinate 29,427,981, forward strand.
ACAGGAGAGAGGACGTTGGATGACATCCTCGATTTAGCATTTGCTTCCTTTAAATGTTGGCCCTCTGGAGTTCTTCAAGTTGGCCATGCAGTTTAGTCAGTTTTGGCTGCACTCCTGGCTCAAATTAAAGAATCACACAATATGATTTCTTCATCATCGCTGTTGCTTAGTACATTTGATAAGTTCAAATATTTGGGAAGTTATTGTCCCAACATGGCCTATGAGAAAGAGATAATCTAGTGATGCTCTTTTTGCTATAAAAGCAAATGTTGATATTATAGACCAATATGAGTACATTTGTTTCCCTACAATCTCCTCCCCGGAAACCACAAAACAGTAATTAAAGTTGGCTTGTGAATGAAGAGATGGTTTAGTGAAATTGCGGAACAACAGAGTCAATTGTACTCAATTTGCAACCTACTTTTTCATGAATGCGAATCCATGCTTTTAGACTTGTAAAGCTATTGTTCCCCAATGAAGAACGTGTCCACCTTCATCCTCATAACATGCCTATGCAAAAACAGTGTGTCGATGACTAGTTATGTGATCGATTCAATGAGGAACATGTTGATAAATTGATGTCGAAACTCACCGTTTTGGCTTGAACCCAGGCATCATGCTTCATGCAGCAAGCATTGAGGCCGTCGAGGGTCTCTCCCCTAGACATCCTCTGTACAAATGGTAAACAAAGAGTCGAAATTACATGAAAACAAGAAGTAGGAAAATAGGGAAAGCAAGGTTGTTTGGAACCAAACCTATGATTAAGTGGGAAAGTTTGCTCCTTGGGCGTCTACTGATCACCCTCCTTGACATATTATTTGCCATCACCGCTTTATCTCCTTGGCCTCTGTCTCGTGGCGTGGAGGCCCACGAGACAGAGGCCGACCCATGTTCCTAATTCAACGACTTGACCTATGACATTCTTATGATCCATTCATTTGAAAAATTTTAGTGAGCTCGATTTTCTTATGTAGGAAATAGAAAGGGTAACTTCGCGAGCTTGATTTCGTTAAGGACACATGACAACGTATGCCCTGGTGAGTTTCAATTACTGGAACATCCCATTGCTTTTGCAAAGATATATGATTTTTAGCTTCAACTCCCCCTCACCTATTACTTTGACCAATGGCCGAATGATCTGTCACCACTGCACCCTTGTTACTGAAACATGCTATTGCTTTTACGAAAGTATATGGGTGTGTTTGGCTTGGCTTTAGGGGAATGCACTTTGGAAAATGCAAATACCTTTGAGTTAAAAGGGTTTTTCGAAATGCAAATACTGTTTGGTAAATTTTGTATTGTGAAACAACTTTGACTTAAGTGCCGTTTGGTGAATATCACATTTTGCTAAAGACTTTTGCGAAATTTTGTATTTAAAAAAAATTGTAAATATAATTTTTTTTCAATTTCACTTTCCAGTGGCCAACCTCCGACGGCTAGATCTGGCCGCTGTGTGACTTCAGGTGGTGGTCGCCTGTTGCCTGGGTCGCGAACCCAGGCGACGACGGTGGTCGCGCAATCACCTGGGTCACGAACCTAGGTGATGGTGGTGGTCGCGCGACCACCTAGGTAGCTCAACCCAGGTGATGGCCGTCACTGGTGGTCGTCAGTGGTCGTCGGCAGTGTTGGCCACACAGGGAAGATGAACACTAGTCCTCCAAGTTACATTAGTTACATTACGAAAATATAACTTGCAAATACATCTCCAGACCTGCATTCAGCTAAGGGACTTTGAGGACACTTGGAGATGCAATTGCATCTCCCTAAAGTCCTCCCCAAAGCTGAGTCAAACGGGTTTGTATTTTCCCAAGGGACTTTAGGGGCTGAAAGCCCTTGGGAATGCTGAACCAAACGAGTCATATGTTTATTAAAACGATTTCCTTATACTATTTTTTATAAGACATTGAAAATATTAAGTGATTATGAATCGTCATGTCAATGTGGTTCCACAACATTCAAATTATAACATTTAGACTAGAAAAGCATAAAAATAAAACTGAAAAACAAAGGAGGATTAAAAGTGAGTCCCACACTATTTCATTTCTCTCTCTTCTTTCGCTTTCATTCTTCTTCTTCCTCTTCACTGATGAAGCTCATGGTCATGGCCCATGGGGGATGGGGTTCAACCTAAACGACCACTCGGAACTCATCGGGCAAATTTCAATATAAAAATCTTAACAAAGCACATAGCGAACCAAAAACAATTTGTGCTTCTAGTTCACCTGATATGAACATCAACAGGTCTCCAAAATTGATTGAACAGTGGCGTCACCCCCTCGTAGCAACGAAAATTGAAAACTCCCTTAAAACGGTTTCATCGCCATCCTGCACCTCCCACTTATTTGCCGTCGCTCTCTGCGCCACCGCCCTCCTCCTCCACATTAGCGCGGTTTCCAGCGACCCCCACCATTGCTCTCACTTTTCTCGTCCTTGAACTTTGCTGAGCCCCAAGGTCGCGGAGATGAGAACAACTCGCTTCCCGCCCTCGAAATGGCATGAGAAGCATAAGGACGAAGGCGAGGATCAGCATGAACATGCTTTTCATAGCGTAGCAAGAACAACGCATGTATCCGGCCACTTGCGTTTGATGTCAGCATCAAGGTTGATAGCAAGATGTGCTCAGATTTGGCTCCATAACCATTAAAATTCTCGCAATTGCCAATGTTTTTTGGTCGCATGGGTGAGCTTATAAAGATGGGTATGCATTTTTGGCCTTAGAGTTGTGAGAAATGATGAAGTAATGGTTAGGAAATCCAATGTGAGAGTTACAGCCCTTTTCAGCCCATAAATTTCTTCAAGAAAACCTCGAAACTTTTTCATCCGATTTTCACTCTTGGTTTTCCACTTCCCTTTTATTTGCTCTTTTTTGGTGCAATGAATCTTTTCGTTTTTTGGTAGTAATTTTTTTTGAAAGATTCTTTTATTCGTTTTTTTTGCCCTTGAAGTCCACAGACTTGTTATGTAGCGAATGTGCAAACAATTTACATAATGATATTTTATCCTAATTCAAAAGCTAGTTTCCTTTTTAAACATTCCCTACCCATATGAAAACACGCGAAAATTTACAATACAATTCTAATGCAAGTATGTCTATGTTTTTTTACCTACTGACCCAACTCTATAGAATTTTATGTAGTATTCCAATAAATGATATGATTTGCGTGCTTAGAGACTATTTCCTAGCATAATATTATCTTAAATATATCACCAATAAGTAGATTACTTACTAATTGAAGTGACGCACGTGGCCACAGTAACCACTCTTCCCACATAAGAAGAAATGGTGGGGTTCGAGTCCCCACCTTCTCAAGGAATTAGGGTGGGGATAATTTAATTTAGGTGGGTTTCGATTCTCACATCCTACAAAGAGGTGGGACAAAAGTCATAGAGTAAAAATTAGAGTAGGGATAGAATATGACCGACAAAAAAAAAAGTGACACACGTGTATTGTTTAGTGAGATAAGTCATTTGTATTGAGTGCATTATTTACTAGATAATCAACGTCTTATGCTATAATTGATCATTTTGACAAGATTGATCACCATAGGCATGCCTTAATAGGCCTATTTAACTGTGAATATTCCATGTTTTGAATGGGGGAGTTCTTTTACAGGAGCAACGTTTACATGGGATGTTTTATGTCCATGAAACGGGTAGGTTGGGTTGAGTCATAAATGGTCCAATCTAAACTGATCAATTTAACCCGTTTTGATCAATTTAAATACAAAGCAAATTTCTAGACCTATAGCCAATCGAACCCATACTCAACCCGTCTCGAGATTCATTTTAAGCATTTCTTTCTCATTATATCGTTGCCCTTGATGACTAAATGGGTCCATCAATTGGCTCGTCAACTTAGTGAGGGAGCTTGAGGTCAGGTTATAGATGGGGCCTTGAAAGTGGTGAAAGTCTAACCTAGGCCATCCGCAAATCATAAAACAGATTTGGGCTTCGGTTTTGGGTTAAATATAGAAGTGTTGTAGGCTATCCATAAATGATGAAATGAGTTTTGACTTTGAGTTTGGTCATGATAAATCGCATTCAAATTCAAGACATCAATCTCAATAGTTTGTCTGACAAATGTATGTCAAGTCACTAATGTATGGTTTTATTTTGTAGACGCTTATGAAGCTTAATCTTGTCTAAATATATCAAGTAACATGATAATTAAGCATTAAACATCTTTTGCCTATCTATTTGGGGATGTTGGATAGAGGTGAGGATTCAGTTAAGGAGTGTTTGGTGCAAATTGCATGGCTATAAATACCAAGCCCAACTTTCATTGTAATTTTTAGAAATTTTGTCATTGAAATGTGGCTGCTAAACCTTAATGAAAACTACTAGGGCTTGCCTCTTACCATTTTCACATGAAAAGGAAGAGGTGGGAGATTTGAATACTTATATTCTTAGAGAAGATGAGGTGGAGAAGTTTAGTTTCGGATGTAGATTTTGACTCTTATGCTCTGCAAAAGTAGAATAAACATCCGAGAGTGAGTTGAGAGTGGAAATAGGATAAGCCAAAAAAGAAAAACCTTATGGACATTTTTGGGAGAAAAAACCTTAAAGGACATATGTAGTTGTAAAGTCTAAAGTCACTTGAAAGTTTATTTTCGCAAATTTTTTTTTTATATCAAATGATATTTCTATTATAGCTTAAAATTAAAAAGTGAAAGCAAAGGTAAGGGCCCCGGATATACAACTTTGTGTGGGCTTTCCAGAGATATTTTATTGTGGGGCCCATAGGTCTGAGAACTATTTCCATCTTCCACAGCACGTGACAACCGTTTCACACCTTGCAACGGGTCATGCACGCGGCAGAGACCGAGAGAGAGAGAGAGAGAGAGAGACGGCAAGGGGGGGCAGTTTGATCTTTAACTTTTAAATGGGTCATGATCCACTCTAGTTTCCTTTTTCTTTTTCTTTTGGACCCACTTTGATTGGACTTAACTATTTTAAGGATTGATATTATTTAAAAACCCAATTTAAATTAAAAATTTCAAATTGATACACATATAATATCTAGTCACTATTAATTTCTATTAAATTTTATCATCATATTATTGAGTTGGATGATAATCAGTTTGGGGTTTTACCCTCCATTTGGCATAGGTGTATTGGTTTGTAGTTTTTTGAGGAATTAATTCAATTTAACAGAAATTAATAGAGAGTAAATTTGTCATAACTGTATAAGTTTGGAGTTTATAGTGGTCAAACTATTAGTTTGTGACAAATTTTATCACATATATACCAATTTAGGATTTTTGATGATAAAAAAAATTAATTTATGATATATTTATCATAGATATACCACTTCGAGATTTTTCATAATATCAACTCATATTTTAAATCCATTTTCACCTAATCCTTCAAATGTATGATAATCCATTTGTAACTTAACCCCAAACATATGAGTAAAAAAAATGGCCGTATAACCGATTTTAACACCTGCAAGTGTGTCGGAGTTTCTTCTTTTGGGTAACTAAATTTTTAAGCGGAAAAAATCGGCTAAAATGAGACCAAAAGACCTGACCTTTTAGTTGCTCCTCTCGCTGAATTTGGGATGCACGGCTGGATGACTGTTAAGCCTAGAGGCACCCTAAAGTTGCTGGCTTTGCCATGAAATTGAGATTCTGGTCTTATGGGTGCAGATGAAAATGTTCAAAGGTCAATTTGGGAAAGGACGTTTGTTACATTTGCTTAAAATATAGGTGAAATCTGAAGGCAATCGATAACGTATTTACTCTGTATCGTGGAATGCACACTTTGTCCAAGTTTGAGTCCCTCCTCCATGACCATGAGCTTCAACAGCGAAGAGGAAGAAGACGAACGGAAGTGCGAGGAAGGAGAGAGAGAGAGTAACGAAAGGAGCCAAAGAAGAAATGGAATAGCGTGGGACCACGTTGACATGACAATTCAGGACTCACCTCGTATTTGCTCCGGCCGGGCCTAGAAGAATCGAACAAGAACAGATGGTACTCACTTTGCAAAGCGGACGCGCTAATCAAAAGGTGTTTTACGGTCTGGAAGTGACAGTGATGAAGAGGGTCATCAGTAAACGGAGCCTCCGCTTGCCTTAATAATAGTACTGATCCGCGTGCTCCAATAATTGTTTTCTTTTGCATTAAGGAGACCATCTTCTGGTTTTTCTACTGATTCATCTAGCTGGGGCAACCTGAATATAGATAGGCATGTCTTGTTCTTTCGTATCAACAGAGTGACTCGGTTGGTGAGTTATTTGATGGAGTAAAAATGAAACGTGATCCAGTGCTTGGTCGTTCTTTTGCAGTGTTGGTTGGGTTGATTCTTTTCTCTGTGTTCGTACGCAATTTTTGTTGGGAGTGCACAGCAGAAACCTGATACATGTTCACTTGGAGAGATCTTCAAGGGAAAAGCTAAGCCCAAGCCTGTCAATATATCAAGTTGGACCCACTTTAACTCAAAATCAAAATGATGGGCCAACTAGTATATATTAACTAGTCCACACCATATCAATTCTCCGATGTGGGATTCTATTTCTCTAACACAACTTACACGGAGAAACCTAAGCCCAATCCCGTCAATATATCTAGTTGGACCCACCTTTACTCAAAAGTTTAAGCTAATGAGTTATGGGTCAACTAGTATATATTGACTATTCCACACCACGTCAATTCTCTGATGTGGGATTCTACTTCTCTAACACAACTCACACGTGTATTCTAACAATTCTATCAAGAGCAACAGGAAAAGCATGCATATGGTCAAGTACACTTCATTCCAATTTAATTTTTTTCCCTTTTGGTCCAAGGGATGTATAATTACTTTTGATATAATGAAAATGTCTTTATGAACACTTCCGCAATAATTATTTCCTGTAATGTATTTCACGGTCCTTTTCTTGTGCATAGCATTGGTCTATAGGCTATTGTAATGTCATCTTTAAGTTTATTTCTTTCTTTCTTTTTCCTTGCTTTTAAATACTAATATAAACATCGAGACCACAAAGGATTGTAATTTACAGAGATAATAACATAAACAAAAGGCAAAGGAAAGATAATTTTTTTACGCACGGAAGGTCTCTATCTCGGTCCATTCTCAGACCTTCCAAGGATTCATGCAGAATCAGCAGCTTAATAAACATTGCAAGTGCCTGTTTGCTCAATAAGCTCCTCATTCCATAGAAACAAAAAGATCAATGCTTGTTATCTCTACCATAACACTAAATAAGAGCCTACCATATTGATAGTTAAGTGACCATTTGGAGTTCAAAGCCATCCAAAATAGTTGAGTAATTTTCCTAGTTTACAAAGAAATCATTGTACTTTCCCCATTCTTGAAGTATAAATTGCAAAAAATTCGGCTTTACATGATTACCTAAAATCTTCACTCTACATAAATGTCATATAGACATGATAGATACCGTGTATTATGAACAGTACTGACAAATTCAATAGTGACCATAATTATGAGCTCAATACTTCATGCCATCACTACATCAATGCAACGCATGATAACTATTTTATTTCTATTCCAGAATTAATTTTCTATTCCAGACTTGTTTTAGGAAGAGAAATCTGTTTAGTAAAATAATTTCATTTTTCTATTTCTATAACATATTTATATTCCAGAAATAAGTTTGGAATAAAAATTAGAAATAACATTTTTTTACTTTTCTATTACTGGAATATAAATAAGATATATTTTTTTATTTCTCACTTGAAGGAGTTTCTTGCCATTCGGCGGTCACCACCACCCCTACCTGTTGGCCATCGGTCGGTGGCTATCGTTGCCAGCTACCACCCTCCCTCCCTTTGCTACTGTTGCTCTAAAAGTGAAATTTTTTTCATTATTAAATGAATTTTTGTTCTAAGAATATGAATTTTGTGTCATTATTAAACATATTTTTTTTCGAAAATTCATCCAAAAATAAAAGTAAAAAAAATTATTTTTTTCTTAAAATTAATTTCTAATTATAAATGTTATCATTCATGTATCAAGTATCACCCCTATGACACGGATCATTCATTCAAGGCCCGCACGTCTAGTTTAAAAATGTGAAGCTCCACCATGTATCACAGCAACAGTACGAGTGAAAAAATCGTACCAGTCAGTGTAAAACGGTGGGCCCCATCGACAGCTCAATCCCACGTTCGCTGCAATTTCACGAGGACGCCCAATTCACACGCGACGACTAAATCCCAGTCATTCTCATTTAATTTGCCTTCTTGTTCCCTCCCGATCCTTGGGTATCTTCATCCTGTAACGTAAAGCACCAAAACCTCTACCTCTGCACGGTCTTTCTTGTTGGGCAACCCGAATAGAGGCATTTCGTTCTTTGATATCAACGGAGAGATCGGTTCAAGAATCATCGAAGGAGTAAAAATGAAACGTCGTCCAGGGCTCGAATGCAATTGTGTCGAAAGCAACAAGAAGAGCACGCGTCGAAAAGCTGATGATACCAGCGTGTCTAGTTCGTCCGCCGCTTTAGCGGAAACTGACAGCTACGATGTGTTCTTGAGCTTCAACGGCGAGGATACTCGCAAAACCTTTGCGGATCAACTCTACAACGGCCTCGTCGATGCTGGAATCCATGTGTTCAGAGACAACAATGAGCTTCGCGAAGGTGAGGAGATCGGCACCAACCTTCTCCAGGCCATTAAGAATAGTAAGATCTCGATCTCGATTCTCTCTCCGAACTATGCTTCAAGCAAATGGTGCCTTCAAGAGCTCATTGAGATGACAAAGTGCATGAAGAGCATGGGGCAAGTCGTCTTGCCCATATTTTACCGGGTTGAACCGAACGATGTGCAGCACCAAAAAGGGAGCTTTGGAAAGATGTTCTCCAATTTAAGGGAGAAGTATTTGGAAGAAGATGTTGCCAAATGGAAAGAAGCACTTCAAGAAGTGAGTTCCCTAAAGGGATGGGAGTCGGAGAAAACTGCTAACGGGTATTTCATTTTCCATCTAAGCCTTGTTTACTTTCTTTAAACTGGATCTTGCTTGTAGAGGAGGCTATACATTCGTCTGTTTCTCAACTTGAGCTTGCTTTTTTTTTTTTCACTCTTATACGCTGCAGTGTTGTGATAATTAGATAATTGAATATGATTGTTCTCCTAATCCTTTTTGACCCGAATGTTTTGTAAACAGCCACGAAGGAGATCTGGTGAAAATGGTCGTCAAGAAAGTTTTGCGTGAGTTAAAGAAGGCCTTTCAGCTTGTTGTTACTGAAAAACTTGTCGGAATTGATAATGCTGTGGAGGATATTTGGAGATTGTTGGATGATAACCTTGAGGCTACCCAAACTGTTGGTATTTATGGAATGGGGGGCATCGGTAAAACAACTTTAGCCAAGGTCATCCACAATATGCTCTCCGACCAATTTCAGCATCGTAGTTTTATTGCAGATATTCGAGAATCCTCGCAACTCCATGGCGTTCCATATTTGCAGGAACAATTAATACATAGTCTGAGAGAGGAAGATCGAGTGTATAATAAGGATGAAGGAATCAAGATCTTGAAATCTAGATTTAAACATAAGAAAGTCCTAGTTCTTCTAGATGATGTGGATGATGATGTTCAGATCAAAGATTTGGTTGGAAATTTTGATTGGTTTGGGATGGGAAGTAAGATAATCATTACCACGAGAAGAAATCATGTTCTTGATAAAGTTGGGGTGAATAATACGTACGAACTCAAGGGACTTGCTAAGGATGAGTCTTTGATCTTGTTTAGTAGACATGCCTTTTTTATGGACTCTCCTCCTTGTGAATTCGATTCTCTTTCTCGTGCTATTGTGTCTACTACCGGAGGGCTTCCCTTAGCTCTCGAGGTTATAGGTTCGTTTCTGTGCAAACGGAACCAAAAATGTTGGCAAGACGCCTTAAAGAAGTTGCAAAAAGTACCACATGAGAAAGTGCGAGAGAAGCTGATGATAAGTTACAATGCATTAAACGATGAGGAAAAGCAAATATTTTTGGATATTGCTTGTTTCTTCATTGGAGATGATTTAAGATATGCTTCCTACATGTGGGATGCATGTAGTTATTATCCGTGGATGGGAATTGAGACATTGAGTTTTATGTCGCTAATAAAAATTGGAGAGAATGGGAAGGTGCAAATGCATGATCAATTGAGAGACCTTGGTAGAGAAATTGTTCAACAAGAAGACTACAAAGTGCCTATGAATCGAAGTAGGTTATGGGAGGCAGAGGAAGCCATGAAAGTACTTGAGAGAAATAAGGTAATTGTTACCTCTATCGTTCTTTTACTCTCTTGACACAAACTTTCTTGATTGGAATGAATTGTTAGACCTCGCAGTAGATATTACTCTCTTTATATTATTTCCTTGATATGATTAGAAAGTGATGTGCCTAGCATCTGTACATGGTGGACATTTCTATCGGGTTGGAAAAAAAGGAAGAAGAAAACTATAATTTTAAACAATAAACTCTCAGCTAATTAGTGGTCACTTGTGCCCTTGGTGTTAGTACTATGTTTTTCCCCTTGTGACCTATTGTTATTGAGCTGATCCTCTAATCAGATAAAAGAAGGAAATGAAAAAAGGAGCAAGGCATAAGCAAAAGAAGGAATTATTTTGCCATAGAAAAATAAATAATCATATATATGATAAAAATGTGGTCTAACCAGAGCGTCAACATCACCACTATAGAATGAAGGCAAAGTGATATGTATGAGTCCACTCTTTGTTGATTCGATGCAACAACATTTATGAAGGGAATTCAAAAGGATTGCGTTCAGGCCCTCTGTCTTGACAAATATTGGATGAAGGAAGTTATTTATTTGTGTGATTCGAAGAGGGAATTCGCAACTGAACAATTCGAGATGCTATCAAACTTAAGATTCCTTATAGTGGGTGGTGCAAAACTGATTGGAGATTCCAGAAACTTGCTTCCTGAGTTACGATGGCTCAGGTGGAGGGGATGTCCTGCATTCATGGCCACCAATTTTTGTCTGAAGAATTTAGTCATATTCGATTTATCCAGAAATGTCATTTCACAGCTTTGGGAAGGTTGGAGTCATCTTAAGGTTAGAAGGAGATCATCTTGTTTTGTCTTTTATTTATAATGACGTATCCTTAATGAAAATTTATCAATCATTTTGTTTTGGCAGATGGTGAAGCAGTTGAAAGTTCTAAATCTTAGCAATTGCAATTGTTTAGAAATTACTCCTGATATGTCGGCCTTCCCAAATTTGGAGATATTTCAACTTAAGGCATGTAGGTATCTGAAGCAAATTCACCCTTCTATTGGAGCAGCTAAGGGCCTCGTTTTTTTGGACTTGCAAGAATGTGACAAACTTGAAGAGCTACCCCAAGAAATGGGTGAGTTGGAAAAACTGAAGGAACTTCACATAAGCAAGACTGCTATAGTGGAAATTCCTCCATGTATAGGTTCTCTAAAGAAGTTGGAGGTGCTTTCTGCTGCTAATTGCAAATCATTGGTTGGGCTTCCTGATTCAATAAGCCATTTGGTAAATTTGTTGACACTTGACTTGAATCGTTGCCCCAGGTTATGTAAACTTCCAGAGAGTATTGGCTCTCTTGTGAAATTGGAGCGCTTGTCATGTAATGACCATTGGGATTCTAGGGAGAGGAGTGACTTATCCATTTGCGAATTACCTAAATCCATTGGGGATTTGAAAAATTTGAAATTTTTGGATATTAATTATAGGAAAAAATTGAGTAATTTACCCAGTACTATTAGCAAGTTGGGCAACCTTGAAGAGTTAGATGCCACATGTTGTGATAATTTGAAAGGGGAAATTCATATAGATGGGTTGGCTTCGCTGAAAATCCTTAAATTAAGTTGTACAAGTGTTTTTGACTTCCATGGTACATTCGATAAGCTTTCTCACCTCAAGGAACTTAAAGTAGACGGCTGTCGGATGCTTCGATCGCTATCGGAGTTTCCCGCCTCTCTAACAGTTTTGAAAGTCACTGGTCAGCATCGCACATTTCCTCGACTTTCTCATTTAATCCACTTGAAAGTGCTCGATGTTACGGATTGCCCATTGTTGGAATCCATGCCAGAGCTTCCCTCAAGACTGTTGAGACTTCATGTCTTATTTTGTGGTGGGTTGAGAGAGTTTCTGAGTTTGTCAAGTTTGGAATTTTTGTCATACTTATTTCTTAAATGCTGCGGGGAGCTGACAAAGATTGAGGGTCTAGAGGGATTAAAATCCTTAGCATCACTTGAAGTAAATGGATGCAGGAAGTTGTCCAACCTTGACCGCCTTGAACATCTAGAATCTTTGAGAGGCTTGTATTTAGTGTCAAATGGTCCAATATTGAATGATGATAAAGTTCAAGGCCTTGAAAAATTGAAAAACTTGGAAAAGCTAAATGTAAAGTACTGTGAGTCCCTTGTAAGACTAGACGTTTCGCAATTAACACATCTACAGCGGTTAGTTTTTCGTGGATGCCAAAATCTAGTCGAAATTGAAGGTATCGAGAGATTGAAAAACTTGGAAACCCTAGATGTACAGGAGTGTGAGTCCCTTGTAAGATCGGACGTTTCGCAATTAACACATCTACGGTGGATAGATTTTGGTGGATGCCAAAATCTAGTCGAAATTGAAGGTATTGAGAGATTGAAAAACTTGACACATTTAAATTTGGCGGGGTGCCCATCTGTTAGAACATTACCAGACCTCTCGTGCTTCCATAACCTGGCATCTGTTTGGGTTGACGAGCGCTCGAACCTCGCTGATGGTCCGGGAGTTTGTAAAGCCACATATTACGGCGGAGGAGGTATGTGTATTTCCCCGCCCAATCTTCGACTTCCGTCGAATATCGAAGATTCCAGGAAAAAAATTAAAAAAAGAAATTTTCGGCGGGGGGGGTTGTTTCAATCTCGGATGAAGTTCCAGAAATAGCAGAGCTCCGGGAATCGAGGCGTCCAAACTCTCCTAAAAAAAGGGCATTCAGCGATGCAACAATCTTCCTCTTCCATCGGCAACGCCTTGAAGACCTTGGCTCTCTCCATCACTCTTGCCTCTCCCGCGTGCGTCGGAAACGACCGAAGCTTTCTCCTTGCCAGGTCAGTCATTCCATTTCTTCCCATTCAAGCTTCTTCTTCTCCTCCTCCTCCGTCCTTGCACCGATTGCCGAGTGCGTGGAGCTTTCGGTGGTGGATTGAGGCAGAAATTTGTTAACTAGGTCGGAATTTGGCCCCTGCTGACGACGATTACAACTTGACGTGCATGATTCTGAAGTGACTAAAAGCATCTAATACAGTCGATAGGGTAATTCAAAGTCATTATATCGAAAGACTAAGGCAATTCATTGCTGCAGCTAGGAGAACTATCGGCGGTACTGGTGGAAAAATGTCATAATGGTGAAACCGTAGGAGAGAAAAGCCCTATGGATAACCTTCCATGGGTACTGCTATTCCGTCTTGCTAATGCTTTCCTGGTTTTTCTTGTTACTTGTATATATCAGATTAAGATTTTCATATTTGTATTTGACGTCCAGATTTCCTTTCACTCAATTCGTCAAGATCTGCCTATCAATTGATAACCTTCAAGCCAGACCCTTTGATGTGTTTACAGCATCTGGCACACGGGTTCAATGCAGCGTTCTTCTAAAGGTATATTAAAGTAATTGAAAAAAAATAAATACCTTCATTACAATAACTGGGACAACATATGCCTGAGGAAAGAAATTCATTTTCTTAAAAATTACAAACATCCTTAAATATTTCCTAAACCTAAAGCCATTTGATCAAGCCATGTACAACGAACCTTGATACATTCTCAAATATCTATTTTCTGTTCACATGCAAAACCTATATAAAAGTTCAAATGCTCCTGTCATATATAGAATTAAAGGTCATTGTAGCACATGAGCGGCCATGCCTTTCGGCCGCAAAGATGATTTGTCTGGCTCGATTGACTCCCTATATGAAGTGGAAGAAGAATCCTTTAAGTGACCTTTCAGGCCTCCTTCAGCAATTAGATTCATGAATTCTGAAAGTGATTGAGGTCTCAATATTTCACTATCATTAACCTTAGCTAAGCCCATCAGCATCTTCATGACAGTCAACATGGATGGTCGAAGCCTTGGTACACCCAGGGTGCAGAGAAGACCAATCTTCATGAATAGGCATGCCTCTTACTTCTGATGTTCCCCACCCAGAGATGTGTCCACTAGCTCCCCTTTCTCATGCAGCTTCCATGCCTGTAACACAGTGTACATGTAGATCAAGGGGTATACACATTTGCAGCATCACAACCCAATTTCCAAGCCAAAAAGAGCAAAGAAAATCTCCAAATTCCAAGCCCCTCTATCAACATAATCCCTATTAAACACAAAGAAACTAGTTGAAAGTTACAAACGGGACTTTGCTAATTCACAATTCAATATACGTGAATCTCTCCCAAATTCACAATGTTCAGCACAATTGAATCTGTGCCAAAATGGGTAAGTCAGCAACCAATGGCTAATAATGAGAACAACTCAAGCTAAGCATGACAAGCGTCGCCATGCAAGCTCAGCCCAAATACTTTCAATTAAAGAGATTATCAATTAAAGCACGAAAAGAAGCACCACAACAATAAAATCCACAAGTTCACATATTCTGCAAAAGAAACAGCATAAATCGAGTGAAGTCCAAACTTTTCACACGAGTTGCGCAGTTCACACTACCACAATCGAGCAGCTTCAATAGCATCCTCAAAGTAATGCATCCACAATGCAGGCGCTACCGGTTTGTATTTGAATCAAATCATCATAAACAAATTAGGCAGGCTCTGAGCCACGTCCCCAAAGATTGATTGCTCACCTTGCCACAAGAAGCGCACTCCCTCCATCTAGAGTCCTTCAAGTGGAAAACATCACAAAACATAGCCTGCTCAAACGCAAACCTGGAAGCAGTCAAATTCGACATTAGTGACTGCTGTTCATTGACACGGCTAAGCATCCAAAGCACCTCTCTGCTCATCACTAGGACTAGATGAACATTCAAAATTAATATCACATGACGATGAGGGAAACCGCTACGAAGTCCAATAGAACTGAGAAAATCGAAAGTCAAACCAACGGACGAAAGAGGAAGTGAGACAAGAGTTACCCGAGTTACCCGCACTTATCGCAGAGAGTGGCAAGTTGACTAGATCGGAGAGGCCAACCTCTCTTCCACTCGATTGAACCCGTATCCTCGAACAGCACATTCATGCACTTCTGCGACAACCCCATTCTCTGAATCAATAACCCCAACGGCACGCAAATTTCGGGGGAATCCAATCCGAAACAAAACCCTAAACAACCTACGCCGAGAGCTCGAGCCGAGTCAACTGGTCAAACGCCACGACATGCCGCAACGGTGAAACAAAACAGCGAAAGAAGAGATGGCGAGAACCGACCTCGGTCCGGCTCCAAATGCCTCGCGCGAAACAGAGCCGGGAATAGAGCTCGCTAAGCAGCAAATCCGAGAAACCATCGGCATCCCATGAGAGGCCGCTCGTCGCTTTCAGTTCGGGTCAGTCAGTCGGCGTCCTCAAAGCCCACCACCTGACCTCCTCGGCCGCGGCCGCTGGACAAGCAAGAAGCCTAAGAAGAAGAAGGCGGCCACCCCTGCGGCGGCGCTGGTGGCGGAGGCCGAGTTCTGCAGCCTTGGGTGGACGTCGACGAGGGGATGCCATCGGCCGACGGTGGGACTCTCTGCTCGATTCCCGACGTCACTCACTAGGCTCTGTTCTTGATTCCGAGAGAGATGGATCGAAGGCTGCGTTGGCTCTAGGGCTTTAATTTTTTAGAAGGGCAAAATTGGATTTTTAGTAAAGTTTTAAGGACAAAATAGGAAACTCAATAATTTTCATTAATTGGGGCTAAATGTGTCAAAATGGGTCATAAACCCATATTATAACTCACTTTTAGTTAAATGGGTCAAATATGAGTCAAGTGAAAGTTAAATATATGTCAAATATGGATCAAGTGAAAGTTGAATATGGGTCAAGTAAAAATTAAATATTTGAAAGTTAAATATATGTCAAATATGGATTGAGTGAATCATTTAACATAGAGCTTCGATTAAGTTTGGGTTTCTTTACAATAATAATGGTTTTTAGTAATACGGGTCGGGTTGGGTATGTGTCGGGTGTGGATCGGGTCGGGTATGGGTCATTAAATTTACATTACATGAATTTGGGTCAAAATGGGTTAAATGGGTCGATATGGGTCGGACCATTTTCGACCCAATTCAAACCCGACCCGACCCGACCTGACCCGCCCAATTGACGGGTCTATTTGGGGCCTTCAGCATTCCCAATGACAAGATTTTTATTAAAAATGCCTTCACAAATAGGAGTTCAATTCCCCCATTTTTCTTCAAGGTAAGGGTTTTTTATTTTTTGTAAAACTCATTCTTATAAAAGTTATCCCAAGCCTTTTGTTTTTCCTTCAAACCAAAAGGGGTGTCTATCTTGTGGAAAATTCATAGGTCGATCTATGTTAATCCACTCCATATATGAAAATTTTCCCAATATTTACTGAAAATATACAATCTTTCGATGGCATTGTTTGATAAGTTTACGTTAAAATTAAATATCTACCATCACATTCACGCAACAAAAGAAAATGGAGGAAGAGGGTCGGAGAATGTCTTGCCCATATTTAGTTCCACAAACTCAAAAAGATCACAATCCCTAATCACATGGGTTTCGCATGTAGAGCTCACGTGGTCATTAGAATCTCGAGTAAAAGTTTATGATTACATTAGCAAAATTGAGAAATTTAAAATCGGATGTACATTCGTAAAATAGGGTATAGGACCAATTTTAGTATTACCCCCGTTGTTTTTGTTAGCCTTGTCTTTGTCAATATGGATGTACACCCAACACATATATGATGATTTACGTTCCATGGCAAAATCTTGCAATTGCGAAAGCATTCGCCAATGATGTCTTTCATTAATCAATAGCGCAACTCAGTGGCTCTAAGAGGCTCAGGCACCATCTCGATCTCAGCCATAAACAGTGCCGACTCAAGATCGGCGGACGTTGCTTATAAGGTTCAGATTGATGAACCGGTGATCATCTCGGTGACTTCACACTTGAAATTTTTATCATTTACCATAATTTAGTGATCCTTGAACAAACGAGTTTGGGATGTAATTTCGGAAGGACTTACTCCAGGGAGGAAGCTTCCTTCCACCGTCTAGTATACGTTCCTGAGGAAGCTTCAACCCAGCCCGGTTCGAAGAATCAAACCACCGTCCAAGAAAGCGATGGACAGTTTTGGTTGAACGACGCTGACAGGGAATCTGTTGTTATATGCACTCGACCACAAAATCGACTCCAGTCAATGCACCCGACAACGACCTCAATCACGATGGGCAGTACAAATTTGAATGACACCAGAGATGGGGACCATTGGAGCATTCGAATTTTCCTTTCTTCAATCCCTGAGCCAGCCTTGTTGACCGACCCCAGCAACGTCGGGAAGCTCATCCAGCGAGTGCGCCGGTGATGATAACGGATCATATACAATATGACAATTAACGTTATATTGAAATATGCATATGTAAACTATCGCAACGAACCAAATGTCCAAATTAAAAACCTAATAACACGGAAAGATATGTCACGATGGTAATGCATCTCGACTCTTGAATACAGGAACCTAAAGACATAACAAGATTCAAAAGAGCATCAGTAGTTGCCGGAGCATCTAAAAAAGAGACTCTCGTGCACTGGCCGCTTGCCGCCGCCGCATGATTCCTCAATTCTTCACATCGTGGATTTAACTGCGTCGACGTTCACGAAATCCCTGATGATCTCCACCAGAGCCTGGGCCTTGGCCGGGTCGGCCAGCTCCACCCCGTGGAACCCGCCCTCGTCGAACGAGGTCGTCACGCGCGCCCCTCCTGCCTCCAGCATATTCGTGAACTTCTTCTGCCGGTCCACCAGCGGGTCCCCAGTGTGACCCCTCACTAGGCACCTCGGGAGCCGCCCGGCTTTCTCGCGCCCCGCCGCACCGTCGGCCGTCGGATCGCAGTACTCGTGGGACCGGTCGGCGCCCTCGGGCAGCGCCAGGGACCACAAGAGGTCGTTCGCGGGCAGGGGCAGTATCCGGTCGTTGTCCGACCGCAGCTCGGACTCGGTCCTCTGGACCCCACCGAAGTAGGGCTGGTCGAATATCAGTCCTCGGATCTTGACCGGCGCCAGATCGACGTCCAGCGACCGGAGGGCCGCGTGGTAGACGATGTTCGCCCCCGCGCTGCTGCCCATCAGGTAGCACCGCTCGAAGTCCGCGCGCTCCCTCAGCCACGGCTCGGCGCCGGCGGCATCGAGCGCCTGCGACCGGAGCCACACGAGGGCCGCCATGGCGTCGTCGTAGGCGGCGGGGAGGCGATGCTCGGGGGCGAGGCGGTACTCGACGGAGACGACGATTGCCCCGAGGGCGGACGCGTATCGGCAGCAGGAGTCGTGGGACATGCGCGAGGCGGCGCTGAAGAGGACGAACCCGCCGCCGTGGAAGTAGAGGACGACGGGGAGACGGGCGGCGGCGGCGGCGTCGGGGCGGGGGAGGAAGATGCGGACGAAAGTGGAGCGGCCGGGGTCAAGGGGGAGGTCCTTGGAGAGGGCCAGGTCGGGGGAGTCGGGGGCGGCGGAGGCGGGAGCCGTCGGGTGCGAGGAGAGGCGGGTGACGGAGCCGTCGGGGTTGGGGGAGAGCTTGAGGAACGCGTAAGGGTCCATGTTGGCCGACGATCACCAAACGATGGAGGAGGAGGAGGAGGAAGACTAGGAGATGGAATACGAGTGAGGTTAGGTGGAGCGAGGAACTACTTTTTCAAGCGTTTTAAATGACTTGAAAATCGATTTCTTTCTTTCTTTCTTTTTGTGGTGGTGATGGAGATTGGAAAAGGGACGAATTTATAGTACGTCTGATGAATTAATTAAAGGAGTTTGCCAATGTAAGTACTGAGAAATTTAAGACCAAATATACATTCATAAAATAGGGTATATGACCAATTTTAGTATTACCTCTGTCGTTCCATGGCAAAAACTTGCAATTGTGAAAGCATTCACCAATGATGTCTTTCATTAATCAATAGTGCAACTCAGGGGCTCTAAGAGGCTCGGGCACCATCCCGATCTCAGCCATAAACAGTGCCGACTCAAGATCGGCGGACGTTGCTTATAAGGCTCAGATCCATGAACCGGTCATCGTCTTGGTGACTTCACATTTCAAATTTTTTATCATTTACCATAATTTAGTGATCCTTGAACAAATGAGTTTGTGGATGTAATTTCGGAAGGATTTACTCCAGGGGGGGAGCTTCCTTCCACCGTCTAGTACACGTTCCTGAGGAAGCTTCAACCCAGTCCGGTTCGGAGAATTAAACCACAGTCCAAGAAAGCGATGGACAGTTTTGGTAGAACGACAACAACAACGACTCAAGTCAATGCCCTCGACAACGACCTCAATCACGATCGGCAGTACAAATTTGAATGACATCAGAGATAGGGACCATCGGAGCATTCGAATTTCGAATTTCATAATCAGAGACGAAATCTCGAATTTTATGAAAGACGAACGATTAAGAAAGCATTGCACCTTGGTTACCAAAAAAAAAAAAAAAAGAAAGCATTGCACCAACCACCATCAACTAGGGGTTAGCAGATATTGCTGATGAGTCGGCGTTGTTTTTGCAACTTTACACTTTGAAGGTATATCATTTACCATAACTTAGCAGCGCTCGTTGATGAGTCAGTTCAGGAATGTTGTTCCGGAAGATTTGCTCTCGGGCTTACCTCCCTCAAGTATCCTCTTCGGATGCTTGAGCGTAGAGTAGATCAGTCAAAATGAGTCATTAATCCATTTTTAATGGTGTTAAATGCATCATAAATATGTTAATTATTTAGATAAGTAAATGGGTAGTAAATGTGTTGAAACCTAACAAAGATTGTAAATGGATTATAAACAAGTTTACAACTTATTTAGACATAATCCACCTCTACTCTCTCTTCATTTGTTTTTGCCTTCATTCGATCTCGCACTTGTTTATTCCGCACTCTCACGTCAATTTGAGCTTAAGTTTTCATAAATTGGGTTAAATATGAAAATGTTCTAACAATATGGGTCGGGTCAACTTATGCATCACTAAATCTGCATTGCATGGAAATGAGTTAAAACGGGTAAAATAAGTCTCTTTGGGTCGGACTATCTTTGCCTCAACCCAAATTTGATCCGAACCGACTATTTCACTAATTTGGTCTAGAGACAAATAAATTCATTATCGTCATCGCCTTATCATGTCATCACTGATATATTTCTATTGCCCCGATCACTCGATGATTCAAAAGATGAGAAAATGCTCTTCATATGAGAATGTGACCTGGTGGTTTCCACAGGTTTTCATCTTTTTCTAAAGTTGAAGACGACTTATGGGACCTCGGAAAGCATTAGAATAGACAAAATGGAACTCCATTGTAATAGGAAGGCTCGAACTAGTCTAGTTGACACTATTCCTACTCAACATCATTATGGTTGAACAGTGTCTAGTCGACACTGTTCCTAGTCTAAAGTTGGAGACAACTTATGGGAACCTCGGAAAGCATTAGAATAGACAAAATGAAACTCCGTTGTCATAGGAAGGCTCGAACTAGTCCAATCGACACTATTCCTAGTCAACATCATTATGGTTGAATGATGCATACAATCGATCCAATAGTCCTTTTGTCAAACTTACGAGATGCCATTGTCGTCTCAATTTACTTTCCAGCCTTGCCTTTTCTTATAACCAACAAGTTAGGATTTGAGAATCCGAAATAAATACAGTATAAGTATCGTAATTTTTGTACGCACTCACTTTGGGTGTCATAATTTTTTTTCAACTACTTAAATATTCACTCCGAGTGTCATAACTCTTTTTCAATCATTCCTATATTATAATTTTTCAAAAACGCTCACTTGAATACCATAGCTTTTAATCGATTAGTTAAATGTTAAATTTTTTTTTAAAAAATAATTATTCAAATACTAGAAATATAACGTGGCATAACATTTGTATTGAATATTTTTTTTTTAAATTTAATATTCAAACAAACGTCGTACAAAAATTATTACATTTATAGTGTCCCTTTCTTGAGAAATTAGGGCAAATTCCGAGAGTCTTTGATGGCGACGTCTTTCTTCTTCGTCAAACCGTCTCTTTTAATAGAGACATGACATTGGACATTTACGTTGAGTTGGTTTTTCTTAATGGAAAATTGAGAATCTTGTAACGGACTTTCTACCTGATACGTTTCTATCTCTCTCGCCCTAGAAACATAGTAAAAATGAACTTTTCCCTCTCCTTAAATCATGGACTGAATTGTGGCAATAAATAAATAAACAAATAAAAACGCATACACTTAGCAAAAAATAAAAATTTGAAAACAACCATAACTTAGTAAACATTAACTTAATGGCATCGTAGACACCTATTTTTTATTTTTATTTTGTGGCTTTATCAAATTTATCGCCAAAAGTCAACGTCATCAAAATTTAAATGGAATGGTAAAATTGGATCATGCACCGTATAAGCTTTTCAATTGTACTTAATTTGACCAAAGTCGAACGGCCGGAGCACCAAAAATGGCAACTCCGAGCCGTGACCATGTGATCTCACAAAGTATCGAAAGGATTAAAATTATCACAAATCAGGTTATACAACATGAAGATTTGATTATAAAATTTTCAATATATGAAGAATTGCTTCTATTAGAATCTATTTTTAGGGAGGTATCGTGATTTTTTTCATGCCAGCCATCTTTACGACTCATCTCAGGAAAATCCACAATATATTTTTGAAAATTTTGGATTGCAATCTTAAGCAATTGTCATGTAGCCACTAAGGTAAATCCTGGTAGTTATCCCAAAGCTCGATTGAGTCATAAAATTTTTCGCATTTTGCCAATTTAGTTGAAAATCACTGACATGCACACTAGTCGTCCTAATAGCATGGACAATATTGGTGTGGATAATTTTAAATAATTTATTATTATTATTATTACTTCTTCCTCCTCTACCGGTCGTCGATAGGGGTATCAAATGGGTGGATCGGATCGAAAATGATCCGATCCACATTGACTCATTTAACCTGTTTTGACCCATTTTCATGTAATGTAAATTTAATGACCCATACCCGACCCGACCCATACCCAACTCATATCACTAACACATATTAATATTTAACTTAATTTAAGAAAATCTACTCTCACTTATTTAGTCCACTTTAAACTTTTCATATATAAATTATTTGAATAAAAATTTCATATCAAATTTATAAAGTAAATTAAATAATAAAAAATTAGTAAATAAAAAAGTGTGGATAACTCTAAATTGAAATAGTTTGAGGAAAATAATTTTTTTTAAAAGTCAATTTTTTAGTTATTTTTAAAAAAAATGGAATTTATTATTATTTTATTTTTTCTTTCTTCTTCCTTCTTCTTTCCCCTTTTCCTCTACTGATACTGCTCAACGGTGACTGGCCAAGATGCAAGCTAGCGAGCCTAAACTCGACCAAGGCTGACGAACTCGAGACTCCGCCAATCTAGGCTCTGCCGAGATCGCTGGCAGTGGTTAAACTCAGGCTCGCCCGGATCTAGTGAGCCACAAACTCTATTGTGGTCACCAAGTTTAGGGCTCGCCTACCCAAATCTGGGCGAACCGCAACTCGGCTAAGGCAAGCGACCTTGCGACTTGCCCGTCCAAATCTAAGTTGAGCTCTAACCAGCGAGCGTAGGGCTCGCTAGCCCAAGCTTTATTGCGACTTGCCTACCCAGATCCAAGCTGAGCTTTAGCTGGTGACGATAACTTGGGATTGGCGATGATGACAACAGAGTGATGGTGGGATCGACAACGGAGGTCGAGAACGCATAGAGGAGAGGATGAAAAGAGAGAAATAATGGGTCTATCTAATAACTCACTAAACTTATATTTGACCCATATTTAACTTTTACTTGACCCATATTTGACCTATTTAACTAAAAGTGGGTCATAATATGAGTTTATGACCCATATTGATACATCTAGTCGTCGAGAACTAACAAGGTCAATCTCACTAGCTTCGTTGCCTTTTATAGAGTTCATTTTGAATGATTTGAACACCCCACCAGCCACTGGCTAGGATAGGTGAAGCCAACTTTGCCTGCCACTAGCAAGCCTCAACTAGCTAGTGGTCGGTGAGGGCGATGGTAATAAACAATTTACTTAAACCCAACCTACCTCTATTCTCTCTTCATATTTTCTCACATTTGCTCAATCTTGCGCTTACTCATTCCGCACTCTTATCTTAATTTGGGTATGAGTATTTATGAATTAATTAAAATATAAAAGTGTTTTAACAATATGAGTCAAGTCGGATATGGGTATCTAAATTTGTATTGCATGAAAATAAGTCAAAAACGAGTTAAATAAATCTACTTGGTCAAACAATTTTTCTGACCTGACCCGTCCCAACACACCCGTTTGATGGATTTAGCTAGAGGTGGATGAATTCGTTATCATCGTCACCTTACCCTAGGAATAAGAATACCGGGAGTGTCAAAAAAAAAAAATTCGCTCGCTTGAATGCCACATTTGAAAAATCAATCATTTGAGTGCTACTTTCAATTTACCCTGTTGGAAAAATTGACGTGGCATCACTAGATAATATTTTAATTTTCTTTTAATATTTTATTATTAATTTTTAATATATATATATATATATATATATATATATATATATTATTTTATTTTAGGATTGGTGAGGGTTATCGGTGACCCTCACTAGCCATGGAACCCTCGCCAAGGCCACTTCACCCTCAGCTGCAAAGGCCATGGATAAGGCCATTGGAGCCTCGCCGGCCATTGAGGAGGGTAGTCACAACCTTGCCTCGACTGGATCTAGGCAAGGACAACCTCACTCTCGCCGTGGGCCCTCTAGCGAGGCCGTAGAGGCCTCACTATAGCCACCCAGAGCTCGTGGGCAAGGAAAGGCGCAGCCTTACCCAGGTTTTCGTCTTTTTTTTTCTTTCTAAAGTTGGAGACGACTTATGCGAACCTCAAAAAAAGCATTAGAATAAGAGAAAACGTGGAACCGCATTTCGTGGGAAGGCGCGAACTAGTCCAGTCAATGTAGATAGTCGATCCGGTCGTCCTTTTGTCAAACTTATGAGATGCCATTTTCATCCCAATTCACTGTCCACGTATGTCTCTTCTTATAATTCCCAAATTCATTTGGATATAATGACACCGCAAATATCACAACTTTTGTTCGATACCTATTCAAATATCATTATTTTTTTAGAAAAAATACACTTTTTCGATGTCATAATTTGGTAAGTTAGTATCTACTATTACGTCGATGACACAAAAGAAAACAGGGGGAGAGGGAGGGGGAACGTCTTGCCTAAACTCGGGGCCACAAACTTAAAAGGATCACAGTCGATGATCATATGGGTTTCGCACCTAAAGTCCACATAATCAACGATCATAATAGATTCGATCCATGTAGACTGGATCGAGACAGGTAATTGTGAAGGGACTATTTGCACTCTTTAGCAAAGGTTGGCAATCATCGCTTAATGAATCAATAATTAATGGAAAAAAAAATGGTTCCATAATGCCAAAAACCCTCCATTCATTTATGTTCATTTAAATTATATATAAATAGTCAGTCACCCACTAAACAAACGGGATAAACTAAAGCTTTGCTAGGGACATTTGCACTATTTTATTCATCAAAGTCCAAATTGAATTTTTGAGTTTTCATGCCAATAGAAGTGCAAATATCCTGACTTAAAAAACCAACATTATTCTATGAGTAAAAAAAGTCAGAAGTCAAATTACCTTAATACACAAATTAACATTAAAATAATTTAAACTGTGAAGAAGATTCTATGGAATCCCATTAATTTGATGATATAAGAAATTCTTGCTCTCTGTTTTTTTTTGGGCCTTTTCCTAGAGCACAGATGTGGAAAAACAATATGAAAAGTTGATCCGATGGAAAATTTGGAGATATCTAAAACAATTAGAGGAAAATGTGTAGCTCTAATTATGAAAAAGTTATCAAAAAATCATACATTTATTGTACTTTACCAAGTCAATCTTAATAGCAATTAAATCCTAAATATTTTCACATTTTGCCAAGTCAATTCATCCAATCAATTTGACAAAAAATCACTAACGTGGATATAATCGTTTTACATTGCACAACTAGCACTGACGTAGACAATTTGACATAATATTTTTACCAACCAAAAACATAATATTTAATTTTTTTTTATTGTTTTTCTGTTTTTTTCCTTTCTTCAATCCCTTAGCCTTGTTGACCGACCAATGACGAGGGCCAGCAATGTTGGGAAGCTTGCCCCAACCAAGGCACTGATGAGGGCAAGCCTCGCCCAGCGAGTGCGCCGGTGATGATAACGGATCATATACAATATGACAATTAACGTTATATTGAAATATGCATATTTAAACTATCGCAACGAACTAAATGTCCAAATTGAAAATCTAAAAAGACGGAAAGATATGTCACGATGGTAATGCATCTCGACTCTTGAATACGGGAACCTAAAGACATAATGAGATTCTAAAGGCTTACAAGCACCGAGAGCATCGGTCGCTGGAGCATCCAAAAACAGACTCTCGTACACGGGCCGCTGCCACCGCCGCACGATTCCTCAATTTACATCGTGGATTTAACCGCATGGACGTTCACGAAATCCCTGATGATCTCCACCAGAGCCTGGGCCTCGGCCGGGCCGGACAGCTCCACCCCGTGGAACCCGCCCTCGTCGAACGCGGTCGTCACGCGCGCCCCTCCTGCCTCCAGCATCTTCGCGAACGTCTTCTGCCGGTCCACCAGCGGGTCCCCGGCGTGACCCCTCACTAGGCACCTCGGGAGCCGCCCGGCTTTCTCGCGCCCCGCCGCGCCGTCGGCCGTCGGATCGCAGTACTCATGGGACCGGTCGGCACCCTCGGGCAGCGCCAGGGACCACATGAGGTCGTTCGCGGGCAGGGGCAGTATCCGGTCGTTGTCCGACCGCAGCTCGGACTCGGTCCTCTGGACCCCACCGAAGTAGGGCTGGTTCAATATCAGCCCTCGGATCTTGACCGGCGCCAGATCGACGTCCAGCGACCGGAGGGCCGCGTGGTAGACGATGTTCGCCCCCGCGCTGCTGCCCATCAGGTAGCACCGCTCGAAGTCCGCGCGCTCCCTCAGCCACGGCTCGGCGCCGGCGGCATCGAGCGCCTGCGACCGGAGCCACGCGAGGGCCGCCATGGCGTCGTCGTAGGCGGCGGGGAGGCGGTGCTCGGGGGCGAGGCGGTACTCGACGGAGACGACGATGGCCCCGAGGGCGGACGCGTGGAGGCAGCAGGAGTCGTGGAACATGCGCGAGGCGGCGCTGAAGAGGACGAACCCGCCGCCGTGGAAGTAGAGGACGACGGGGAGCCGGGCGGGGGCGGCGGCAGCGGAGGGGCGGGGAGGAAGATGCGGACGAAAGTGGAGCGGCCGGGGTCAAGGGGGAGGTCCTTGGAGAGGGCCGGGTCGGGGAGTCGGGGGCGGCGGAGGCGGGAGCCATCGGCCGCGAGGAGAGGCGGGTGACGGAGCCATCGGGGTTGGGGGAGAGCTTGAGGAACGCGTAAGGGTCCATGTCGGCCGACGATCACCAAACGATGGAAGAGGAGGAGGAAGACTAGAAGATGGAATATGAGTGAGCCTAGGTGGAGCGAGGAACTACTTTTTCGAGCGTTTCAAATGACTTGAAAATCGATTTCTTTTTTTCTTTCTTTTTGTGGTGATGGAGATCGGAAAAGGGACGAATTTATAGTACCAATTAATTAAATGAGCTTGTCAATATAAGAAGTACTGATAAGATAATAATTTATTACGAGTTATAAATTTATATAAGAGTTGACTCTTAATTTGACTTTTTTGTAATATAAAAATATTATTCTCACGATATATGAAAGATCATTACCTAATATTTTTTTAATTTAAAGATATAGGCTATGCCTATTTCAATGGCATTCATCACAAGTCGTAACAGAGTCAACAAATTTGACAAGAAAACCGTTCAAAAAACCCAGCAGAAGGCCCACCCTATATTTATTGACCGTGAACTTTACTCAATTGACTCCAATCGCGGGCGTTGCACGTTTACGTCGAACAGGGGGCATCTGCAAGCGTCGGTTCTGTCTTGTTGGGGAAATGTAGATGATGTCATCTCACCAACCGCATCAATTATGGTTAGCAAGACTATTGGCAAAAAGAGGAAGAAAAGAGAGACACCGTGCGGACAAAGAAGCAGCAGCTCGGAATTGGAAATGCAGTATAGGGCTAGGGTAATTGAGGAAACTACACATTAAGCAACGTGAAAATGAATCGAATCGAAGACAGGATGATACAGCTTATGCAATCAGATTCCAAAAGAAGCAGGTGGAACAGCAGAAAAGAGGAGAATGATCCTAATCATCGGGAAGAGAAAAGAAGCTGCCAGTAAATTCACAGACACGGCATGTAATATAGACACTACCATGGCTTTGCGCCGCCATTTTCTTGGGAGCTGTTAACTGGGGTAGAGGTGCCGCTCCTCTTGGAGTTGCCGGATTGTCCCGTGATGGTCCGTCCCATGAACTTCCCAGCTTTACTCAAGCCACTTCCCACAGCTCCAAGGCCGCTCCCGACCATACCAGCTCCAGCACCGAGCCCGCTTCCAACAAATCCAACCTCAGCACCAATGCCGGTTCCGACGAGCCCAACCCCAGCACCTATACCCGTACCCACCAATCCGACGGCTCCATCAAGTGCGTCCACGGTACTTCCTATGACTCCTGCTTCTTTCAGTTTCTTTCTCTCCTCCAAGATCCTCCTCTGCTTCTAGAGCAGCTAGCTGCTCCTCCTTGTTAAATTGGTGGTATAAAACCTGAAAGTTGAAGCGTGACAAGAGTAAAATAAACAGGCCTCTGTGGAACTGGAAAGAAAAAAAAAGAGAACAGCAACAAGGTAGGTTCCAGCATAATGGGGAGAATTGCTTATGTTTTTAGGCTGTCAAGAGCGCACTAAAAATCAGGGTCCATGAGTTAAGTCACTTGCATTCCAAATGACTGACAAATCAGTCTACCTTGACGGTTCCTGTTCCTCTGTCCTTCTTGTCTTTTATCCGCAGCATATCGAGTGACGGAAGCAGCCTCAACTCGACTTCCTTCGCTACCTCCGGTTCCAGATCGATCAAAGGTAATTTGGCAATTCCCAGCCGCTTGTCTTGACCGATGTCTTTGTCAAGAACCTGTTCAGGAAGTGTTCTAAGCAAACGGCATGGTGATAAACCAATAATTGGTGCGCATAAGAGTAGAAACGTGTGGATGTAAAAGCAAGCATGCCTACACACAAAGAAGGGAGGAGGCAGGGATAACAGAACCTAAACACAATACAACATGATCAAGATTGCCAAACAAGCAGACTGCAATGAACTCTTAGTAGATAAAGCCAGTGCATTCATGACCATAACACCAAACCTCAGGGCACGGTCATAAGAAGAAAACCACAAAAGAAAGAGAAGCATCTGCATGAAATCCGGCCCCTGGACAGCACATTTAGAAGCCTCGCTTGTGAAGAATAACATAGAACTGCAACTTACCACGTGCTATTGCTAACATTGTCATTCGCAGCAACAATCTTAGATTAGTGAATAGCATCTTAAAATCATTGTTAAATAGCATGCCATACATATATGGTGGACTCATCATTTTCGGTCAGCTTAAATTTCCTCAAGAAATGGTCATCTCACATGGTACCACAGAATATATGTCAATAATTCCCATCTAGACAATCTCTTTTTGTCACTCGCCTCTTTCCTATGTCATTCCATGGTTTAACGTCTGTTCCTGCCTTCTAAAATTTATTGAATTGATATAATTGAGCCCTTCCACTAACTTTGGCAATTTAGACTGACAGAAAATGCCGATATGGCTTTTTAAATATTTTCCCTCTCTTACGCGATGATAAAATGGCCAAAACATGGAAGACAAGACTGAAATAATGTCATTTTGGATTAAATTCTAATTTTTAAACTAAAATCTTAATTAAATAAATTATATATATATATATATATATATATTAAAAAATACCACGTCGGCATTTACCATTAGTCTAAATGGATGAAGTTAACGGAAGGATTCGTTTTTGCCAAATTAACAAGTTTTATAATTTGATTGCATTATTTCTATATTTTAAAATTTCATTATATTTTCGTGATAAATTTTAGGATATTCATAACACTTATCTCAAAATTTAAATTGTGGATCCTTACCTTACACATGTTGATTCGACAAATCTGTTATAAGCAATATCTTTTGATCTCTACAGTGTCCTATCCTCCTATTGGTGTACTTGGCGACCAAAACTTCCATATGAATCGAACTTGGCAGCCTGTTGGAGGGTAATGGCGAGAGGAAGTTGAGGTCGAGTTTATAGGTCTATCCTCCTCCATGGGTGTTCTCATCTATGAGGGTCGCCAATAGTTGTCCCTCCAGTAAAGATGTCCAGTCTGACTGTGTTCTTTATTTTAACTTGCCGGTACCTACACGCCTTGAATTCTTTATTTTAAATTGTATATCTTTTTCCTCCAATAAGGTGGGAATATCCTCATATTTTATGTTTCAGAGTATAGACAAAATAGTTTAAATGCTTATTCAAATCCAAAGGTTTATCATAATATAGGGATCAACAAATTTGTTTAAAAGAAGCAAAATATTTATTGATATTCATCACCATCATCGATAGGGCGGGTTCTTAGCACGTTTCTCATAACGTTTTTTTTTTTTTTTTTTTGTCGGTCATATTCTATTCTTATTCTAACTCTTGTCATGCCTTTAACTTACAGCTCCATTGATTCCTATTGCTCCCGACTTCTCACATGGTCTGAAGAACTATGTTGTCAATCAACTCCATCGCTCGCCTGATCACTTAGGCTTGCTTCAACAACCTCCAAAGATATGAACGCGATGGCCGTTCGTTGCTGGCTTGTCAAGCCATATAGTTTCCTAAGATGTGTGAATCAATGCATGAACAAATGAATAGGCCTCATTCTCTCCAATATCACGAAGCAACATCCCTTTGATTAAAGCATAAGAGTGCAGAAGATCTTGGCCATATAGTGGTACTCAGTCAAGCATTTTGTCGCAGTTTCCAGGACCTTAGACAAAGACTACGAAGGACTCGAAGAGGAAGACGATCTAGGGTTTTTTGTGCTCTAAGAAAGAGAGAGATATTGAGCCCAATTTGTATTCAAATTAAGGCTAATTGAAGAAACAAAAAGAGTGTTATGAATATTTACATGAACTTGTCACATCAATTGAGTTATTGTCCTTTGTCATTCAACTCGGTAATTTAATAGAAGCTAATGAGTTAAACTTATCACAAATGTACCGATTTGATAATTTTTGTAATATTAACCCATAGATTTCCAATTGAACTTGTCACATCAACTGTCATATGTTATCTATCTCAACTATTCAATGATAAAATTTGATGGAAGCTAATGGAGAATAAATTTATCACATGCGTACTAATTTAAAAAGTTTTGTGGTATTAACCATAGATCTCCACATGAATTTGTCACGTCAACTAACATATGACATCTAACTCAACAATTTAATAGTAAAATTTAAAAAAAGCTAAGGGATAATAAATTTGTCACATATATATTAATTTGAGGTTTTTGATAATCCAAAAATTAATTTGGGATGAATTTATTATAAGTATATCGATTTTGAATTTTTCATAATCTTAATCCATAAGAAAAAAAAAAAAAAGGGAAATTGATATTGTTGAGGTTTGGTCAACCCCCAACTGGCACGTGGCCATTGCCGGGGCAATCCTAGGTAGCGTGGGCTTGGCCTTAAACACAGTTGATGGAGCCCTATGCCAGACGGCCCAAGCCATTCAAGGGCCGTCTTACTCCCTTTAGATAGATTTTGTTGGCCCTAGGGTTTCCGTCAAATCATAAAAATCCCTTCACAAATAGGAGTTCAATTTCCCCATTTTTCTTCAAGGTAAGGGTTTTTTTCATTCTTATAAAAGTTATCCTGAGCCTTTTGTTTTTCCTTCAAACCAAAAGGGGTGTCTATCTTGCGGAAAATTCATCAAACCTATGTTAATCCACTCCATACGAGCTATTAAATATGATAATTTTCCCAATATTCAATCTCACTTAAAATATACAATCTTTTGATAGCATAGGACCCATTTGGTTCAACTTTGGGGAAATGCAAAGGCATTTCCCCAAGTATCTTTAGCCCAATAGGCATTTGGTAAAAGTAATAGTATTTGGCAAATGATTATATAAATGGGTTTTTCGAAATGACTTTGACGTAAATATTATTTGGTAAACCTACATTTATGATGAGCTTTTCTTATTTTTTAAAAAAATTAAAATTAAATTACCCATCGCTGGCCAAATCAGGCCACCGATGTTGTTGTCCAGTGGCTAGATCCGACCAAATCTGGTTGTTAGTGTCACCTAAGGTTACCCAACCTTAGGTGGCGCCACTTGGGTGACTTCAAGCGCGATGCCTAGGTCATGTAAGCATCGCGCTTGAGGTCGGAAGTCACGACCTAAGCATCACCACCTGAGGTTGGAGTTTGCAATCTCTAGCAGCAAAGCCTGCATTCGCATGAACCCAAGCATCATCGCCTAAGATTACAACCTTAGGGTCGACGCTTGGGTTTGCACAACCTCAGGCAATGATGCCCGAGTCACGTGAACCCAGGCGTCGCACTTGAGGTCGCAACCTTCGATGGTGAAGTTTGGGTCATGCAAACCCAAGCGTCAACCTAGAGGTCGCGCAACTCCTGTAATGGTCGCCAAGGGTTGCACGACCTCCGGCAGCATGACCCTAGCAATGGTGGCCGACCTCCACCTTGATGATTTCTTTTTAAAAAAAAAAATCAAAGGACCTTGACTTACATTCCGCATTCAGCATTTCAAATGCAAGCATTTGGCCAATGAGACTCCCAAATGCTGAACCAAACACTCAATAGTTTGATAAGTTTACATCAAAATTAATATCTATCATCACATTCACACAACAAAAGAAAACAGTGGGAGAGGGTTAGAGAATGTCTTGCCTAGATTTAGGTCCACAAACTCAAAAGATCACAGTCCTAATCACATGGGTTTCACTTGTAGAGCTCACATGGTCATTAGAATCCCAAGTAAAAGTTTAGGGTTACATTAGCAAAATTGAGAAATTTAAGACTAAATATACATTCTTTAAATAGGGTATAGGAACAATTTTAGTATTACCCCGTCAATTTTGTTAGCCTTATATTTGTCAATATGGATGTACACCCGATACATATCTGATCTGTGTTCCATGGCGAGTTCTTGCAATTACAAAAGCATACGCCAATAATGTTTTTCATTAATCAATAGCAAAATGACGTCGACTCAAGAATCAGCGGATGTTACTAATAAGGTTCAGATCCATGAACCGGTTGTCGTCTCGGTGACTTCACATTTCAAAAATTTTATCATATACCATAATTTAGTGATCCTTGAACAAATGAGTTTGTGGATGTAATTTCGGAAGGATTTACTCCAGGGAGGAAGCTTCCACCGTCTAGTATACGTTCCTGAGGAAGCTTCAACCCAATCCGGTTCGAAGAATCAAACCACAGTCCAAGAAAGCGATGGACAGTTTTGGTTGAACGACGCTGACAGGGGACCTGTTGTTATATGCACTCGACCACAACATCGACTCCAGTCAATGCCCCCGACAACGACCTCAATCACGATCGGCAGTGGAAATTTGAATGACATCAGAAATAGGGACTATCGGAGTATTCGAATTTCATAATCAGAGGTGAAATCTCGAATTTTATGAAAGACAAATGATTAAGAAAGCATTTCACCAACCACCATCAACTAGGGGTTAGCAGATATTGCTAATGAGTCGGCGTCGTTTTTGCAACTTTACACTTTGAAGATTTATCATTTGCCATAACTTAGCAGCGCTTGTTGATGAGTCAATCCAGGAATGTAGTTCCGGAAGATTTGCTCTTGGGCTTACCTCCCTCAAGTATCCTCTTTAGAAGTTGAGCCTAGAGTAGATTAGTCAAAATGAGTCATTAATTCATTTCTTAATGGTATTAAATGCATCATAAATATGTTAATTATTTAGACAAGTAAATGGGTCGTGAATGTGTTTAAACCTAATAAAGATTGTAAATGGATTATAAACAGATTTACAATTTATTTAGACCTAACCCACCTCTACTCTCTCTTCATTCTTTTTTTCCTTCATTCGATCTCGCGCTTGCTCATTCCGCACTCTCATGTCAATTTGGGTTTAAGTTTTCATAAATTAGGTTAAATATGAAAATGTTCTAACAATATGGGTCGAGTCGGCTTATGCATCACTAAATCTGCATTGCATGGAAATGAGTCTATTTGGGTCAAACTATCTTTGCCTCAACCCAAATTTGATCCGAACCAACCGTTTCACTAATTTGGTCTAGAGATAAATAAATTCATTATCGTCATTACCTTATCCTATCATCACTGATATATTTTCATTGCCCCGATCACTCGATGATTCAAAAGATGAGAAAATGCTCTTCATATGATAATGTGACCTGGTGGTTTCCACAGGTTTTCATCTTTTTCTGGAGTTGGAGATGACTTATGGGAACCTCGGAAAGCATTAGAATAGACAAAATGGAACTCCATTGTCATAGGAAGGCTCGAACTAGTCCAGTTGACACTGTTCCTAGTCGAATCATTATGGTTGAATGATGCAGACAGTCAATCCAGTATTCCTTTTGTCAAACTTACGAGATGTCGTTGTCGTCTCAATTTACTTTCCAACCTTGACTTTTCTTACAACCAACAAGTTAGGATTTGAGAATCTGAAATTAATACTATATAAGTATCGTAATTTTTGTACGGCATGCACTCATTTTGAGTGTCATAATTTTTTTTCATCCACTTAAATATTCACGTTGAGTGTCATAACTTTTTTTCAACCATTCATATATTATAATTTTTCAAAATGTTCACTTGAATACCATAACTTTTAATCGATCAGTTAAATGTTAATTTTTTTAAAAAATAATTATTCAAATACTAGAAATCTAATGTGACATAACATTTGTGTTGAACGTTTTTAAAAAAATTATAATATTTAAGCGATCCGAAGTGAGCCTATTTCCTCCATGCAAAGAGATCTTCGGGCGAGCTCGGCCGCTCGATTCCATCATGGGAGTTTTGCGGAGGATCGTGAGAGAGAAAACCCTAAGAGCTGGGAGAGTGAGATGGAATGCGAATCCACTTCCACGAACCCAATTGAGAGATACGGAACATCTCAATCTCAAGGACTCACATCTTAGGCACAATGTGAATCCACTTCCACGGAGAGAGAGAGAGAGGCAAGCAAAGGGGGTGCTAGCATGTACCTTTAGAACTCGAGGAGTTAAAGATCTTGCTCCATTAACAAAGAATTTGAATTCTCAGAGTAAGAGAGGATAAAGAGCTTAGAAGATGAAGTGCAAAAGAAGAAGAGTATGAAAAGTCTGGGGCTTCTATTTTTAGGATTTATTAATTTCTATCAAATTTTTTTGATAAAATTACCCTTATTCTAACCATCGAAAATGTCACATGTTCGTCGGTTGGCAAACATTTGGCCGACCAGCATTTTGAAGTCTTTATTTGAGATTGGTTTAACCACTTCGGGTCCTCATTTGAGACAATGGCTACTTTGGATACTTATTTAAGAAAATGTGCTAATTTTGGGTTTTTTTTTGAAATTTTCCCTTACATTTATAGTGTCCCTTTCTTGAGAAATTAGGGCAAATTCCGAGAGTCTTTGATGGCGACATTTTTCATCTTCGTCAAACCGTCTCTTTTAATAGAGACATGACATTGGACATTTACGTTGAGTTGGTTTTTCTTAATGGAAAATTGAGAATCTTGTAACGGACTTTCCATCTGACGCGCTTCTATCTCTCTCGCCCTATAAACATAGTAAAAATGAACTTTTCCCTCTCCTTAAATCACGGACTGAATTGTGGCAATAAATAAATAAACAAATAAAAACGCATATGCTTAGCAAAAAATAAAAATAAAAATTTGAAAACAACCGTGACTAAGTAAACATTAAGTTAATGGCATCGTAGACACTTAATATTTTTTATTTTATTTTGGGGCTTTATCAAATTTATCGCCAAAAGTCAACGTCATCAAAATTTAAAAGGAATGGTAAGATTGGATCTGCACCGTATTAAGCTTTTCAACTGTACTTAATTTGACCAAATTCGAACGGCCGGAGCACCAAAAATCCTTTTTTTTTTTTTTTTTCCTTTCTTCAATCCCTGAGCCAGCCTTGTTGATCGACCAATGGCGAGGGCCAGCAACGTCGGGAAGCTCGCCCCAACCAGGCACGGATGAGGGCAAGCCTCCCCAGCGAGTGCACCGGTGATGATAACGGATCATATTTAATATGACTATAAAATATGACAATTAACGTTATATTGAAATATGCATATTTAAACTATCCCATCAAATCAAATGTCCAAATTAAAAACCTAATAACATGGAAATATATGTCACGATGGTAATGCATCTCGACTCTTGAATATGGGAATCTAAAGACATAATGAGATTCGAAAGAGCATCGGTGGTCGCCAGAGCATCTAAAAAACAGACTCTCGTGCACCGGCCACCGCCGCTGCACGATTCCTCAATTCTTCATATCGTGGATTTAACCGCGTCGATGTTCACGAAATCCCTGATGATCTCTACCAGAACCTGGGCCTTGGCCGGGTCGGACAGCTCCACCCCGTGGAACCCGCCCTCGTTGAACGCGGTCGTCACGCGCGCCCCTCCTGCCTCCAGCATCGTCGCGAACGTCTTCTGCCGGTCCACCAGCGGGTCCCCGCCGTGACCCCTCACCAGGCACCTCGGGAGCCGCCCGGCTTTCTCGCGCCCCGCCGCGCCGTCGACCGTCGGATCGCAGTACTCGTGGGACCGGTCGGCGCCCTCGGGCAGCGCCAGGGACCACATGAGGTCGTTCGCGGGCAGGGGCAGTATCCGGTCGTTGTCCGACCGCAGCTCGGACTCGGTCCTCTGGACCCCACCGAAGTAGGGCTGGTTCAATATCAGCCCTCGGATCTTGACCGGCGCCAGATCGACGTCCAGCGATCGGAGGGCCGCGTGGTAGACGATGTTCGCCCCCGCGCTGCTGCCCATCAGGTAGCACCGCTCGAAGTCCGCGCGCTCCCTCAGCCACGGCTCGGCGCCGGCGGCATCGAGCGCCTGCGACCGGAGCCACGCGAGGGCCGCCATGGCGTCGTCGTAGGCGGCGGGGAGGCGGTGCTCGGGGGCGAGGCGGTACTCGACGGAGACGACGATGGCCCCGAGGGCGGACGCGTGGCGGCAGCAGGAGTCGTGGAACATGCGCGAGGCGGCGCTGAAGAGGACGAACCCGCCGCCGTGGAAGTAGAGGACGACGGGGAGCCGGGCGGGGGCGGCGGCGGCGGCGGCGGGGCGGGGGAGGAAGATGCGGACGAAAGTGGAGCGGCCGGGGTCGAGGGGGAGGTCCTTGGAGAGGGCCGGGTCGGGGGAGTCGGGGGAGGCGGAGGCGGGAGCCGTCGGGGGCCAGGAGAGGCGGGTGACGGAGCCGTCGGGGTTGGGGGAGAGCTTGAGGAACGCGTAAGGGTCCATGTCGGCCGACGATCACCAAACGATGGAAGAGGAGGAGGAAGACTAGGAGATGGAATATGAGTGAGGTTAGGTGGAGTGAGGAACTACTTTTTCGCGCGGTTTTAAATGACTTGAAAATCGATTTCTTTCTTTCTTTCTTTTTGTGGTGGTGATGGAGATTGGAAAAGGGACGAATTTATAGCACGACTGATGAATTAATTAATGGAGTTTGCTAGTATAAGAGCTACTGAGAAGATAATAATTTATTGTGAATTATAAATTCCTGCGAAAGAGAATCCATAATAATTTATAATAATTTATTAATTTGATTTTTTTGTGATATAAAAATATTATTCTAACGTCATTTCCCTTAATTTAAAGATATGGGCTATGCCTGTTTTAATGGCATTAATCACGAGTTGTAAAAGAGTCAAGAAAATTGTTTAAAAAAGATCCAGCTAAAGGCCCACCCTACAGTTATTGACCATGAACTAACTCAATAACTCCAATCGCGGGCGTTGCACGTTTACGTCGAACAGGGGGCATCTGCAAGCGTCGCTTCTGTCTTGTT
The DNA here is from genome assembly GCA_014182735.1 of Corymbia maculata. NCBI lineage: Eukaryota > Viridiplantae > Streptophyta > Magnoliopsida > Myrtales > Myrtaceae > Corymbia > Corymbia maculata. The sequence goes on from CM024685.1 coordinate 29,465,230, forward strand.
GGGGAAGTGTAGATGATGATGTCGTCTCACCAACCACATTAATTATGGTTGGCAAGACTATTGGCAAAAAGAGGAAGAAAATAGAAACACCGTGCGGAGAAAGAAGCAGCAGCTCGGAATTGGAAATGAAGTATAGGGTTAGGGTTATTGAGGAAACCACACATTAAGCAACGTGAAAAAGAATCGAACCTAAATAAGGAACACCCGCGAGAATGAATTTAATGGCGTGATTCTATAGGATATAAAAAGCCAGCAGCGATTTCTCATGTTACAAATATTCTTTCATGAAATTCGGAGCCGTTTCATTTTAGTATGATTCGCTTGGGGATGGGCGTTCGCTTGGCGTCGCTCTAAGTAGTGCACTACTCTTGCTCAATAGGGGAGAGGAGAAAATAGAACCCTCTAAATCACGATTTGTCAAAGAATAACTAATTCCGTGCGCCGTTCTATTTTAACTCCATAAGTGACGCTGATAGCCGGCGTGCACAAAGAAGGTAAACAAATCAAAGCTTGCTCGCCCATGTGCAGGGTATAAAGCCTGGCAAAATTATTAAATCTAGCACAAGGAATGAAATGTTAAACCTAACGAGTACTTTTATTGAGCTTGAAGTTACTTGTGACAGAAGCTAACGAGACGACAGGATGATACAGCTTAACTAGAATAAGCAACGGCGATTACTTTGCAACCAGATTCCAAAAGAAGCAGTGGAACAGCAGAAAAGAGGAGAATGATCCTAATCATCGGTAAGAGAAAAGATGTTGATAAATTCACAAAGATGGCATGTAATATTAGACACTACCGTGGCTTTGCGCCGCCATTTTCTTGGGAGCTGTTAACTGGGGTAGAGGTGCCGCTCCTCTTGGAGTTGCCGGATTGTCCCGTGATGGTCCGTCCCATGAACTTCCCAGCTTTACTCAAGCCACTTCCCACAGCTCCAAGGCCGCTCCCGACCATACCAGCTCCAGCGCCAATCCCGCTTCCAACAACCCCAACCCCAGCACCAATGCCGGTTCCGACGAGCCCAACCCCAGCACCTATACCCGTACCCACCAATCCGACGCCAGAACCCACCAATCCGACGGCTCCATCAAGCGCGTCCATGGTACTTCCTATTACTCCTGCTTCTTTCAGTTTCTTTCTCTCCTCCAAGATCCTCTTCTCTGCTTCTAGAGCAGCTAGCTGCTCCTCCTTGTTAAATTGGTGGTATAAAACCTGGAAGTTGAAGCGTGACAAGAGTAAAATAAACAGGCCTCTGTGGAACTGGAAAGAAAAAAAAAAAATAACAGCAACAAGGTAGGTTCCAGCATAATGGGGAGAATCGCTTTGGTCCATGAGTTAAAGTCACTTGCATTCCAAATGAATCTGGCAAATCAGTCTCTACCTTGACAGTTACTGTTCCTCTGTCCTTCTTGTCTTTTATCTTCAGCATATCAAGTGACGGAAGCAACCTCAACTCGACTTCCTTCGCTACCTCCGGTTCCAGATCGATCAAAGGTAATTTGGCAATTCCCAGCCGCTTGTCTTGACCGATGTCTTTGTCAAGAACCTGTTCAGGAAGTGTTCTAAGCAAACGGCATGGCGATAAACCAATAATTGGTGCGCATAAGAGTAGAAACGTGTGGATGTAAAAGCAAGCATGCCTACACACAAAGAAGGGAGGCTAGGGGCAGGGACAACAGAACCTAAACACAATACAACATGATCAAGATTGCCAAACAAGCAGACTGCAATGAACTCTTAGTAGATAAAGCTAGTACATTCATGACTGTAACACCAAACCTCAGGGCACGGTCATAAGAAGAAAACCAAAAGAGAAAGAGAAGCATCTGCATGAAATCCAGCCTGGACAGCACATTTAGAAGCCTCGCTTGTGAGGAATAACATAGAACTGCAACTTACCATGAGCTATTGCTAACATTTTCGTTTGCAGCAACTTGCTAACATTTTCGTTTGCAGCAACAATCTTAGATTGGTGAATAGCATCTTAAAATCATTGTTAAATAGCATGCCATACATTTATGGTGGACTCATCATTTCCAGTCAGCTTAAATTTCCTCAAGAAATGGTCATCTCACATGGTACCACAGAATACATGTCAATAATTCCCATCTAGACAGTCTCTTTTTGTCCCTTGCCTCTTTCCTATGTCATTCCATGATTTAACGTCTGTTCCTGCCTGCTATAGTCCGTTTGATGTGGTTACATCTCCAGGACCCATTTCCTCACAGACAACTCAAATTTCGGAAAGGAAATTTGCCTAACAATACTAAGCTTTACAAAAATACTGAATCCTTCAGGTAAAGGTAAAACGAGACAACAGGCAAAAATAATTTTGAAAGGGTTCAATACCGAAACCAACAATCTCATCAAACATCAAGACCACCTAAATCATGCAAAAGAGGGAGTTACTTTCAGAAATAACAATCATGTTTTGTACTGAGATTCATTGCTCAGCAGCACAACAAATCTAAATCTTAGAATCGAAACACCCCGACCTCCGACACCCCCCTTCCTTTCTTACATCCTAAAAGTTTAATCTTGAACAAATCATTACGAAAGTCGGGCCAGCAGATGTACCAAGTTCTTGGTTTTCGGGGAAAAAGAAATTCTACTTAGTTTGCACCAACCTAGTGAAAATTTCACCATTTGGAAGTGCAATGCATTGGGGACTCTGCCAGCCATGCAGCTAAACCTTCCAAAATGTAGAACTTCAACTTGATTTTCAGAGTTATGGACAGTCTGGAAATTCGCAGAATACAGGGAAATACTCTAAGCTCCTATTGAAGCTTAACATTTCATGGAACTGGGGGCAGATCTAGCTGATGAGGTTCCTCAAATTCTTAGCCAAAACTCTACTGTAGCTAAAAAATTGATCAATGGTGTTATATAGATAGCCACAGAAAGGAATAAATCGTGCTGACAAAACAAAGAACCCATCGTGAGCTTCTCATTTGTTGATATGAACTAGTATTCAAAGAATGGCATCTTCAACGGCAAAAGAAACCACACGAAAGTCCAACAATGCACTTGCACAGAGGCAAACAAACAGAACAAGGACAACAGTGAAGATAGAATGTAAGCATAAATTACAATAACAAAGCGCTCCTACTCCAGAAGACATAGTATGCACCAAAGTGAGAAAGACGACGACGCATGTGAGAAGGAAAAAAAGTGGAGAAGAGGATTTGATGCAGTACCTCAACAGTAAGAAACTGAGTCTCCTTGTCTTCTGCAATAAGGTCAAACATTTGGTTCCAAACAGGATTAAGGTTGTTATCTACAACCTTTGTTTTAACCTTAAACATGGGTCGTATATGCACAATAACATATGGATCGGACTTTCCAATCATTTCCATGTTCTTCAGATCATTTGCTTTAACCACCGTAACACTTATCTTTCCTTGAGGTTTAAGTTCTAAGTCACTGCATAAACAGAAAGAGTGTCATATACAAGCCAAGACCTAGAACCAAGAAAGAACCCAACAAGAGAGAATTAGAGCTTTTATGAGATGAATACTGAAAAGCAACAAAGAGTACCACCAGCATGAGATACATACGTGAAGATGCAATGCAGCCACAACTGATTATGAAAAAAACATTCACCACAATCAGTAACTACCAACATCAGCACAAGGCCACTAAAATATAGGCAAAACTTGCTATCAACCAATTTACAAACTTGAGCTAACTGATGGGTACACTGGTATAAAAGAAACAGCACACTATCATAAAGAGAGAAATACCCTCCTTCACCAATGAGGATATTACTAATGCCAACATGTGGGATAAACACCAGAAAAACCAAACCAGCATATTCTTGCTTTTATGAAATTGAAAATTTTCCTTGCACACATAATTCAAATTTCCAAACAAACACATAGGTCTAAATACTTGAAGTTCGGCACACTGCCAAGAATTAGGTTTCTCCCCAGTACATGGGAGAAAACATCACTTCTGATGAAGAAGACTGACATTATGGAGAACTTTGAGTGAATAAAGGGGAAAAGACCAAGAATTGTCTACTTGCCTTGTGTCTACTGGAATACCCCCAATCGGAACAACAATTCTGTGAGGCCATTGAAGCATGTCTGTGACAATCGAATTTACAGTATCCTGCCAAATTTAGAGATAAACAAAAGATTGGCTCAAACTCATAGCCCTTAATAAAATAATCAGTGACAAGAAAGACAAGTTTGGGTGATGAGTTAGATAAAACTTACATCAATCATGTCAGAAAGTCCAGGAATGGCTGTTAAGCTTCCACCAACAGCTTTAAGAGTGTAGTCAATCCTAGGTTTGGGCTATTGGCACAAAAGTATCAGAGAAGGCATGGAAACTACCTCTTGTAAGTCCAACTAAATATATATAGCATGAGATCTCATCTTTCCAGGGAACATATCGAACATAGGAATTCATAATGAAGGATTGGCTTAATTAGTTAATAGAAATATTAGTCATTCCCAAAAAACCTATAGGAAACAATAATTGCCGCAAAAATAGGCAACCTCCAGTCAGCTATAGAAGGCTCCAGCACAAACACATCATGGGCCATATCATAAGTGGGACAAAAACAAACTTAAAATTGCTTTTGCAGCAAAAATTCATATGTTAAAAAAAGGGGAAAGTTTAGATCCTCTTTGATTTCAGAGAATTCCCAAACATGTTTCAGCGAAAAAACACTCTCCTCTTTGCTGTGAACCTGGAGGAGTTTTTTGATTTAAGCTTGTATGTGGGTTCATGAAGCTTCCTTGAAATGTCATGTGAAGAGAGAGAGAGAGAGAGAGAGAGGGGGGGTGGGCAAAAGAAGTCAGTAATGCAATTGCATTGACCAATAAGAGCTTTTTCTCCATGTATACGACAATTAAGATAACTGACGTTATAAGTCAGCACTAAAAAGATAAAATGTAAACACATAGCCAAACATGTTTTCTAATTTTCTTTTCTATGGACTATCCTCATATTCATTCACCAAATAACACAAAACTGAAAATCAAAAACTGTTTTCACTTTCGTTATCATTAAAATTGAAAAATAAAGTTAGTTTTCTTCTCAAACTTAACTGTCACAAATATGAAGTCCACCTTTCGGTACTAAGTCAAGAAGCCGGGTATAAAAAAAATTTAAAAAATTAATAAAAAAGGGCCCTACTATCATGCACAAAAGGTGCATTTTAAAATACCAACAGTAGTCCCATACTAACCTCAGAAAGCAATGCAACAACAACTGCTGAAATGCAGGGGATCTCTTCAGCAAGTTGGAAGATGACACGAACTACAGTAAAAACTTGAAGGTCTTTCAACTGTCAAAAAGCAGAAATGATGAGAAAGCATTATTAATTGCATGTCTCAGACCTATAAATCAGCTCGAATACGCGCAAGTCGAGAACTGATGGTACGATAAACTTCAACAGAACGCTCAGGCTGATACACTACACCAACCTGAATGGGTATTGAAGCAACGAGTGCAGCTTCGACTCCTAGAATGATGCTTGGATCACCTCCCCATCGGAAATCAATGTCCATTATGATCTGACCTTTCTTAAGACTCTGAACACGAATACCTAAGTAATTACACAGCAGATATACTTCAAAAAAGGATCTTCAAAATACAAATCAATGAGGACAGTGGGAAAACATTATTGATGATAAACAAGGCTTAAAACATAATCATATAAAGGAATAAATAGTTGAAGGAGAATAGGCCATTATTTAAAATGGGTTAATAAAAGAGACCAACTATATGACAACTTCACACCAGCAAAATGAGCAATGAATATCAAAATTAGACTCGGTCTCAGACCAAAAGAATAGTGAAGTGAAATAAATTGATGATTTGAAACATTCTGAAACCAAATTGTGCAAAACCATAACAAGGAACTCAGGGGAGACAATTACAACAGTGACGAAGAAGAGTATGACAGTGGGAAGTAATATATAATTTAAGACCTTTTTGCACAAAATAGAACAAATTTGAGGTTTGAATAGAGTATCTTTCAGGAACTATAGTCTCAATCTTGTCAAAATCAGTTGAAAAAGAAAATACAATCCAGTTAGCTCAAAACCTATTTTCAGATTCAGCTTAATGATCGAAACTAAAACTAACTACAAGTAAGCAAGGGAGACATATGAGTTCAAGAAGACAGAGATGCAGCAAAGATGGAATATTTACTCAGTACCTTCAATTTTTGGTGCCACAGTTCCTAGGGAAAGCTTGTTGAATTTTAATGAAGTAATTCCCGGAGGTCTGTAATCTTCCAACAATGGCTCCACGGACTCCTTAATCACCACCGTAGCTGCCTGACGAACAGAAAGCAAACGTTTTACTTGAGCTGAGATAACAGTAAACTTGCAGTATGATAGATCAATAGCACATTTCATCTTTTGACAAACCATTCCTGTCTTGGTTCATTTCATTCAGTCAAGCATACCAATTACCATATATAAAGCAAAACTTTCAAGTGAAAAGAAAAGCCAATGCCAAAAAGAACAAAGTAATCCAAATCCAATACACTTTGGGGGTATCAAAACCATGTATGCCACGGATACTATATTTCAAGTCAATGTGTGTGCATGCAAGCTCCAGAACTAGTGCCTGTTAGCATGTTCTATTGCCAGAACCAGAACAGGTACTTTATCAAAATTCATAAGTGAAAGATGCAGCTTAATATGCAATGACTCATATGTGCATATAGAAACAAGGATAAAGTATATTACATCAGCGATGAAGGGCCACAATTTGCTCAGTTGCTTGTTCAGCCATTTCACCTGTGAGACAGTAGGCACACAGAACAATGTCACAACAGAGTAATAGCATTACAAACCATATCCCGAGGAAATGGACAAGCCTTTCTAATCACAAGTCACAAAGTTGTCTTAGAGCTCCACATAGGGATATTCAAGGATAATAACTATCACTAAAGAAAGCATCATCTCGAATGTATCAGGCCAACCGACTCACAAGCATTATGCAAAGGAAAGAATTATATCTCTGTTGCTGAAAAAGAAAACAGACAGAATAGGCCGTGTAATACACATTCAAGATTATATCCAATCTTCAATATTTAAAGATAGAATTCCCGGAAAAAGAAGCCAACCTGCTCAAAAACTGGAAAAGATATCCATTCTGGAAAGTTTTCACCACAAATCTTCCTCAAGTCATCTCTATTAAGGGACCCCAGTATTTTGATGTCGACAGCCTACAAGACAAATAAAAATTGCTACACTTTGCTGAAAACGTTGACGTAGTGTTGGAAAGAACCATGCATTCATGAAACTAAAATGCACAAAATGATACTTATTAATATTCATATACTAACTGAAAATCTTCTAGAAACATCTTCCAGGGCAAGACCCACACTGTAAAATATAACTGCACTATAGGGAGGAGAGACCAGCATTGAAAGGGCAGTTCAATATAGAACAAAAATCATTGAGACAAGATGGAATTGAGTAAAGAGCCCCGAGAATGCTGCACAAGCTTTCTGATCTACCTTATCTACGCCACATATGATCCAATATTTAAAAGCTGGTGTCTTCATTTGATAAGTGAAATTGGCGTATCTTGTCCGTTGAAAATTTATCCCATTTATTAGGGCATAAAAAAGGACTTGTCATGTCATCTATCAATTTTACATACAGGAGACTTTGGTATTAGGAGAAGAAGATAGTACTCAACTTCAGCTTGAATTTGAAGAATAGTTTAGTTTATGTGATTTCTCCAGAAACTATTCACTATATTGACCCATATTGTACATAACTTCTATGTTTTAGGTAACTTTAAAAGTAACCACGTGCATCTCATCAACAAACAGAGCCCCTGTACTTTACGCATTGGTAGAAAGACTCATTCAATTTCTGTAGGATTTCTAGCAGAAACATTCGATTTCCTAAGCCACCAAATCCAGTCTTAAAGCTTAACAAATATTGGAAGAGCTATGTTGACCAACATATCTAGAGTCCTCCAGCAGTACACACGCATAACCCAGGGTATTCAACCATCATGACCCCAGAATATCTTGTTTGTTTCGTCACTGTAACCGCATTTAGCCTGTCAAGAAAATTGTAAGAAATACGGCTTTATTGTAACAAAGATAGGCTAAAGGATCCGCTTTTAGATAGAAAGATAGGGGAAGGGATGGGTTTTTTCTAACAAACAAGTCCGAATTTCGGTGCCCCTTCTACGTCCCTGAAAATTGCTGGAGATCGAAAGAAACATTCATGATGCATACAATTCTCAGCGCCAGATGATAATTCAGTCATTAACTAAGCCAAGCTGATGGATGAGGTCGTCATAGCTCCCCTAGCACCGAACAACTCGGAAACTTCATCTCGGAAAGGACGCTACAGTTCCAAACAGCTCACCTAACTTTCCACCCCGAAAAACAAACTGAAAAGCAACAGAAGCAACTCCACACTACAGAGCTCATCATCATCATCTTCCCCACCCCCCCAAAAAAAAAAAAATTCCGACCGGTCAAACGACTGAACGAAACGAACATTTCTGGGCTCACCTTAGCAGTGCGCTTGGAGCTGCGGTACCTCATCATGTGGTGCCACCCGGCCATAAGCGCTATGCCGAAGATCGTCCCCATGAGAATCCCCGAAATCAGCCCCATCCCTTCCCAACCTCCTTCCAAAACGAAAAAAAAGAACCCCTCCGAATTATCACCACCGACGAAAATCAAGCCGCCGCAGAATTCAACGGAAGCCGAACCGAGCGCCCGGATCACCACCGCACCAAACGGCTCTAGAGAGAGAGAGAGAGAGAGGGACTTACAGTGGAAGAAACGCGGGGGAGTGGTGAATTGAGATCCGAAAGGAGGGAACGGGAAAACGGAAGCGATCGGCCGGCTAACGGAAACTCATCACCAGGCAATAACTCTCTCTCTCTCTCTCCACTTTCTCTCTCTACTGGTCTCTCTCTCTCTAGAAGGAGGGCAGTGAAGAAGAAGAGGAAGAAGAAGGAAGGAAAGAACAAGGTGAAGGAGAAGCGTCGGTTTCACCGCGTGGACTGATTATGGGAGAAGGAGGAGGAGGAGGAGGAGGAGGAGGGGGGCATGTGGCGAGCTGGGACAAGATATTAACGGCGCTCCCATGAATGGAAACGAAACGAAGCGAAATTGGGAAGGGGGGAAAATTAATTAAAAAAAGTATTTCACGTCGGCCAGGGACGGAAGTGAAGAGTGGCTCTCCAATTTCTCGCTTTTTTTTAATTATTTCTTTTCCTTATCTCGCTTTCGACTTTTCCAAAAATTTGTTTTTGCACGTCCGTCCCCCTCGCTCGGTCAATTTGACCCTCCGTCTATGGATTAATTACCAAAAGCACCACATCTTTGAATTAATTACAAAAGCATTAGAGCTTTTTCTTTTTTTCTTTTTACGTTATCATTATCAATTAATCTAATAAGAAAAATGACACATATAATTTGTGAAGTTTGGCCCAATATGCAACGCGATCCATAATTTTTAAATCGATACATAATGCGGTCCATGAATAATAACCCAATTCGCAATGCAATCCTAAAAAATTTTAATATTTTTATTGTGGTTCTTACACTTTTTGTAATTGTCCAGCTTAATCTTTAAACTGTATGAAAACATCCGATATTATACTTCCATCAATTCAAGCTTAAGGACTAATTTGAAAATGTATAAAAAATCTATGAACTACATTGACAAATAAAAAAATTTTAAAGACCATATTATATATTGGGTTACGATTTAAGAATTATACTAAACAAATTAAAAATTTCGAATACCACATCATACTTTAGATTAAAGTTCATGAATCATTTATATCATTTTCCTTTTTATCCTTGCAAAGCTTTTGGATAGACTAATTCTCGCTTGTGCACATCAAGTACATTTGTATCGGAGGGTAGTGAGCTCAGCACTCTAACCCCCGGCGGCCTCTAATTCGAGAGGATTTACATCACCATCTATCCGACGAAGCCATTCTAATTACATTTCCGTTCTTTATAATCTCCTCATTTCTTGCCTAATTAATCTCTTCATTTCTTGCCAGCGAGGGGCACTTTTGTACTTTCGCCCCCTCGGATATCTGAACTCTGCCCTTACATTAATTTCCCATTTTCCTATTTATTATCCATTAATGATTTACTTTATGGCTGGGTTCCTTCAATGATGATTGGGTGGTGCCCGAGGGCGAGATGGGGATTTCCCACCGGAGCCTTTAATTTTTGTCTTAATGCGCTTCTCGGGCGCTGCCATTTTTACGTGGTTGTGGATAAGGAGTCGTGTCCCGACAGCGAAACAACATGCAACCGTCGCGAAGGAATCGCCCCGGTTTAGGAAAGTCAAGATCGCCGAACTCCACTTTAATTAACTTTAATTAATTGATTAATTAATTACTCAGTGAAATATCTCGTGAGAAAAGATTAATAATTGCATCGACCGTAGATATAGGGATACTTAGAGGCACGTGATAAAGGCGAATGCCTTTCTTTCCTTTTTTTCTTTTTCTTTTTTTTCTCTTTCTTCCGCCGAGCTCTGAAAAAGCCAATCGGAGAAGAGTAAGAGCAAGAACCCATCCGGCGTCACCACCACCTAAGCCAATTTGGACCCGTAATATTGTCAAATCCAAGGTTGCCAACGACATTGTTGACCTCGAATTCGTATTTGAAGTCATGACTGTTACAATAAGTGCAAGCATGCCTACGTCCACACACACGCACACACACGTGTGTATGCATATATAGAAAGAGAGAGGATTAACATATGGGTTTCAATAATTTATGTAAATTCCTTAAAGAAAAGAAAAAGTGAGATGATTCGGTCATTTTTCGGTAAATATACATGGTGATGAAGTTAATTTATGATACCCACGAGATAAATGGCCCAATGATAATGAAATTGGAAGATGGGGATGCTAGTATCACATGTGTGGGACACTCCACCCCACAAAGAAGCAAAGTAAAATTCCGAGAGAAAATGTAGAGTTGAAGATAAGATAGGTAAAAAAAATAAAATAATAATAATAATAATAATAATAATAATCCATATTTGCAGGGTATCCGTGTCCTTTACAGTTGAGCCCATTATGGCAATCCCACATCACATTTTATTGCAACCGACCGACTTTATGGATCCACGTCCCTACTAAACTTTAACTATCACTAACGCATGATACCATCTCTCTACTTTCGTATGTATTTGGGATTACAATTTCGGTTTTTTGAAAAATTTTGTCCTTCATATATTTTATATTTTAAACACCAGAAAATGTGTTAATATTTACACCAATAGGGTTTGTTAGATATTAAATGTAGTGCCACATCACGCTATTATATTTATATATATATATATATATATATCTCCAATTATTTAGTCCAATGCTTGAAATTTTTAAGTTAGACATTCCAACAAATGTGAAAACCAGACTATTTGACCCTGTCATGCCCTAGGTTTATCCTGCCTTTGTGGCTCTCGGGTCTTTTATAATTCCATGTGTAATGCAATTGTCCCAATCGTTCTGGCTTATGCGCAAGATGGGGTTTTGAGTACAATCCCACATTGTTTATATACAAGGTTTCAATTCCCTTTTATAATATAACTTAAACTTTTGAGTCAAACTTTCTAACAAACATTTAAAATATTTTTCTATCATCTTCACAATTATTAAGGGGAATTTGATTTTATGTTAGTACCTTAGGACGATACTTATTCAAGTATATACCATGCACTTTTCCAGCAAGTGTTATTCCATTGATTTCATTTCATTAATACATACCATGCACATGACTAAGACAGAGTGAATCGAAATTTTTTCCTTAAATTTTGTATATACCTCTCCTTCTGTCCCCAAATAACATATCTCACACACATAGAAAGGTAAAATTCCTACCTTCAACCCCAAATTTTACCTATTTAATTGATCTACCAATCGCAGTATTAACATGAGAAAATTACGGAAAAAACGGTACTTCAAATGCAAAATAAAAGAGAAAAGTTAGGAAAGAAAAGAGAGGAAGTTCTGAATATTCTGATAGAGCGAAATTTCACTTTTTTCATATCGAATCTATGATCGATTAATGACCAAAATAAGAGGGCTAGGTCAATCACTTGGCATGGGGACAATGTTGCATGCGCTTTCCTACTGTCGCTGCGGATAATCAGCACGACCATCTCATTCGATTATCGGTGTGTCGACCCGTGTGGAACGCGCGTGAAGATAAATGGGGATAAAATGCCCCGATCGACAAGACAAGACGGAGGCAATGATTGGATGGGGAGACGTGATCGGTGCAATCGTCCAAAGCCACCGGCAGTGATTCTTCGTATTTGAATTCAATATTAAAATTTTTAATTTGATCAATTTAATATTATATTTTTAATAATTTTTTCATATAATAATTTCATTAAATTTCGACGCAAATTTATTGACATGACGGTTCAATTAATATTGATACTAGTAATTGATATAGACAAAATGACATTATTTTGCAATTTTTTAAAATTTTCTAAATTCTTTTTTTTTCTTTTCTTTTTTTCATATATTCCTTTCTTCCCTTGCTAATCATGCAGGTCATAGCCCTTGCTTGTGATTGGTAGAGAGAGGAGAGGAAAATATGAAAACAAAAGAAGACAAGCAAAACAAATTAGAAAGTTTTCTTAAAAATTGCAAAACAACATTCATATGTCCACATTAGTTATCGGTCGTGTCACGTAAGATAGCCAATGCTGACTAGACCGCCGCATCAGCTATTTTTAGTCAAAGTTGATTGAATGAACTAAATTGAAAAATCTTCAAAAAGTTTAGGACTAAATTGAAAAGTTAAGGATCTAATTGTCGGTCGTACAATAGGTTTAAGACTTTCTAGATGATTCTCTCGAAATTTATTTGGTGCACCGAGTACATACATTAAATCGATTTGGAATCACTAGATTTGAGAGGAGTCACGTGGACTCCACGTGTAATTCCATAGGCCGTATTTGGTCATCCGGACATTTTTACTGGATAGAATGATGTTAAATACGATAAGGATATGATGTGATTTTTTTAAAAATATCCCATCTAATATTTTTTTTTTTTATGACCCAAGGAACCCCGTACCCCGCCGACAGCTAGGGGAGTAAACCTGGGGCCGCACGTGCTAGCCACCACACACATGCAACCAGGTAAGTCACTCTATGACGAAACTGGGATTCGAACTCTCGACCTTTTGTGAGAGGAAGGAAGCGCGAACCAGCAATACCACCCAGGTGAGTGGTAAATCTAATGTTTGTTGATGTCTAGATAGAGCATGGATCTAAAAAGTATTGTCCAAATGAGTGTTTGATTTGCAGGATTAAAATTAAAACCAAACCATCTTAGAAATTATGGTCATTTTACGATCTTCCGTCCACGTCGGACACCCGAGTTTGAGTTCTCCATTGGTCCCGCCAGCTCCGCCATCGACGCCTTCATCTTCTGTGACAAATCCATCCCATTCGACAAAGCGAGAACATCGAGTTGATTCGCTACTGCTGTGGCACTCCCAGCTCGTTTGGCTGGGAATGTCATCGAATCAACGAGGATCCTAGGTGGGATTAGCAAAAGCCACCGCGCCCGTTGTTGCCGTTGTCGCTAGAGGTTCGCCGTTGCTTCGCCATCAATGCATGCTGCTCTCTACCTGCTGTCCAGAAGGTGTCGCCCTTTTTGCCTGTTGTTCAGAAGCAGCCGGCGTCTTTTGCTAACTGATCCATACGAGTCGTTCACTGCTGGTCCTGCAAACACCTCTTGTTGATCCAGTCCAACCCCATCAGTCCCTGTTGGAAGATACGCGTGGATGTTTGTTCGTTACAAAGATCGCGAGTGAACATTTGGTTTTTACAAGATCATTCCAATATTGGATCTCGATTCTCAAGATCATACTAAATTGGATCTCGATTTGCTATATATTTTATTGGTTACATTTTGTGCAATAAATATGCTGCAAGTGTACATTGTACAACACAATTTCATAATACAATTTTCCCTCTTTCACAAATTCTGTCTCCTACTTCATGTCTTCTTTCAGTTCCTAATGAAAAGTGTCAAAATGGGCTACAAACCCTCATTGTAACTCACTTTTAGTTAAATGAGTCAAATATGGATTAAGTGAAAGTTATATATGGGTCATAAATAAATCTTAGAAAGTAAAGTTAGAAAATAAATGAGTTCATAGTAAGTTATTTAGAAACCCAAAGCCTCCCTCCTATGTCCTCTCTCCTTTTATCCCCTTCCATCCCTCATCCCCTCTCTCTTTCCTTTATGAACCAACTCAGCATCTCTATTCTCTCTTCTTCCGTGCCATCATCTTTCTCTCTTTCCTTTTCGAACCAGGCTGCTGACTGTCATAAGCAAGCTTTACCTCGTTGGGAATGGGCAAGTAGTAAGGTCATTGGCCTTGGCGAAGCTAGAGCTTGCTTGGATTCAGTAAGCCACGAGCTGGTCGACCCCGGTAAAGCTTGTGCCGGTGAGCTCAAGCTTACCTAGGTCGATGAGCCGTGTGGTGAGTTCACAGCTCATTAGCCATGATGGAGCTCGGGCTCGCCTGGATTGATTGAACCTTGAGTTTGCCAGCCCTGGCTAAGCTCGGGCTCGCCAGCCCACGACTTGGGCAATTGCCACCGACAAAGGAACAAGGGGGAAGACAAAGGAAGAAGAAGGAAGAAAACAGAGAAGAAGGGAAAAAAAAAAAAAAAAAAACAAAGAAAATAAATAATAATAATAAATTTAATTTTTTAAAAATAATTAAAATTTTGATTTTTTTTTAAAGTATTTCAATTTAAAGATGTTCACTACTTTTTATTTTATTAAATAATTTTTTATTATTTAATTTACATTTTAAATTTGATGTGAATGTTTTATTCAAGTACCTTACACGTGACGAGCTTAAATGGGAATTGATTTTCCTCAATTCCTAAATTAAGTTAAATATTATTGTGTTTCGGTAATATAAGTTGAGTCAAATATGAGTTACCAAATTTACATTATATGAAAATGGATCAAAATGGGTTAAATAGGTCAATATGGACGAACCATTTTCAATCTGACCCACCCATTTGACACCCTAGTCCCCAACGAGTGAATCCGACAACTTTGACAATATCAAACGGAGTCTTGTTGCTCCGACGACTTTCATGGTGAAGTGGAATAGCAATCAACAAGCGTGGAAGTGGGGGAAAAAACACATGACCCCTTATTTTTCAGTTTTTCAAATTTTGTATCTCCTATACCCGATCTATTCTATATTCCAAGTAAGATTTTTGATCTAGACTATATTTGAGCTATATCTTACCAAGTTTGGATCTCCTGTTACTCCAAACACTAAATAGGATTATTCAGAATTTCATCTAGCCAACCAAATGTGACCATAATGTTTTGGTTTGGACCATACTTGTCAAACGGATGGTCGAATCGAGTCATAAATGATCCAATCCAACTGAGCCATTTAATGCATTTGGTAATACAAAATTTTCAACCTATACTCAACTTGACTTATTTAACCAAATCTTGGAAACTTGTTTCTTATGATTTTAAAAAAAAAAAAATGATGTTGCTAAAATACTTTCATGCAATACAAATCTAATAGACAATTTTTATATAAAAAAAATTGAGCTCCATTTTTTTTAGGAAGTCATTTTTTAGGAAATAGCATTTACCTGAAATCTGAAAATGAATTAGAAATATTTTTCGTTCATTTGTTATTTAGATTTTCCTTCCTACACTCCTCTTAATATATTATTTATTTTTATTTTTTAAAATCGCATTTTTAAATTTTAAAATTCCAAAATTTTAATTTTTTTTCTTCTTTTCTTTTTTCTTTTTGCATTTTCCTTCTTCTTCAGTCAATCGCCACCCACTTTACAAGGTTTTTCTCTAATCTCCTCCAGTGAGCTCGTCCCAAAAAAATATAAAAAAAATTATAATTTCAATATCTTTAAAATTTTTATAAAGTTAAAGAGAGAGAGTGAGCCTTTGGAAATAGGTTTTAAATTCAACCTATGTATTTTAGCCTTTAAATTTAAAACTAATTTAGGTAAGCTCCTTAAAATTGAAGTAACTCATGTATGACCGATTTATATATTTTAAATGGGTCATTTATGGGTTTATCCATTGTGACACATCTAGTCTAGATTAATAACTATAGAATGTAAACGTGGTAATATGCGCTCGTAATAAAAAAGAAGGTCGTGGTCAATTTTCTTATTAAACATTCAAATTCAAGGAGAATTTCGATAGAAAATTACTGACGTGGTTTTTCGATCGTCCATCCTGAATTTTTCTATTTAATTAATTTAATATTATATATTTTAATGATTTTTCAATATAATCATTTCGACAAATTTCGATAGAAAATTACTGACGTGGTGATTTAGTTAATATTGATCACCTACATGACATGATTAATAATAAACAAAATGACGTTGTTTTGTAAATTTCTAATATTTTTCTATATTTTTATTTTTATTTTTTTCTTATTTCCTCTCTTCCCTCACTAGTCATGTGGAACATAGCCCTTGTGACCAGTAAAGGGAGGAGAGGAAAATATGAAAACAAAAGATGAAAAGGAAAAAAATTAGAAAGTTTTGTTAAAAATTGCAAAACGCCGGTATGTCCACATTAGCTATTGATCGTCCCACATAAGAAGTTCAGTGCTGACTGGACCACCGCATTAATGATTTTCAATCAAAATTGGTTGGATGAATTAAATCGAAAGATCATCAAAAAGTTTATGATTAAATTGAAAATTAAGATTAAATTGGTAGTCATACATTATGTCAAAGACTTTTTAGACGATTCTCTCGGAAGTTATTTGGTGCACCGAGTATATATGTTAAATCGATTTAGAATCGCCATAGTTGAGAGAAGTTACGTGGATTCCATGTGTAACCTGATAGGTTGCGTTTAGTTACGAGGACATTTTTACTATTTAGAATAATGTCAAATAGGATAAGGATATGATGTGATTTTAAATATTCCATTCAATATTTGTTGATGTCGGGATAGAGCACGGATCTAAAAAGTATTGTCCAAACGAGCGTTTGATTTGCAATATTAAAATTAAAAACAAAACCATCTTAGAGATTATTTGTCATCTTACAATCTTCCATCCACGTCGGACACCCGAGCTTGAGTTCTCCACCGGTCCTGCTAGCCCCGCCATCGACGCCTTCCTCTTCTGCAGCGAATCCATCCCCTTCGACAAATCGCGAATATCGCATCGATTCCCTACTGCTGTGGCACTCCGACTCGATCGGCCGGTAATGTCATCGGATTGACGAGGCTCCTAGGTGGGATTAGCGGGCCACCGTGCCCGTGGTTGTCTTCGTCGCTCGACGCTCGCCGTTGCTGCGCCATCGATGCATGCTGCTCTCTACCTGCTGTCCAGAAGATGTCACCCTTTTTGCCCGCTGTTCAGAAGCCGCCGGCGTCTTTCGCTGACTGACCCGGACGATGTCGTTCATTGCAGGCCTCGCAAACACCTCTTGCCGATCCGGTCCGACCCCATCGGTCCCGATGGCCAACTCGGCAGCTTCGACATTATGCGACGGAGCATTGCTGCTCCGATGACTTTCGTCGGGGAATAGCAATCAACAAGCGTGGACGCATGTTATTTTTGAGTTTTTCAAATTTCGTATATCCTATCCGGGTTTATCCTGTGTCCTAGGTGGAATTTTTTATCTGGACTATATTTGAGCTATATCTTACCATGTTTGGATTTCGCGTTACTCAAATACTAGATAGGATTATTCAGAGTTTCATTTAGCCAGCCAAATGTGACCATAATGTTTTGGTTTGAACTAAATCGGTCAAACGGATAGGTTGAATCAAATTATAAATGATTCGACCTAAATTAAGCCATTTAACCCGTTTGGTAATACACAATTTTCAACCCATACTCAACTCATCCCATTTAACAAAATCTTGGAAAAATTATTTATTATGATTTTTTTGAAAAAAATGATGTTGTTAAAATACTTTCATGCAATACAAATCTTATTGACAATTTTTATAATTTTTTTTAAAAAAAATTGAGGCTTTATTTTTTTTTTTTTTACTTTTTAGGAAAATGGTATTTGCCTGAAATCTAAAAATAAATTCGAAAATATTTTCTAATTTATTTTTAATATTAGATTTTCCTTCGCACACTCTTTTTAATTTATTTTTATTTTTATTTTTTAAATCACATTTTTAATTTTTAAAAAATCCTAAAATTTAATTATTTTCTTATTTTTTCTTTTTCTATTCTCCTTCTTCTTCAAGCAATCGCCACCCACTTTTTACAAGGTATTTCTCTAATCACCTCCAGCTAGCTCATCCTAAAAAAAAAAAAAAATTATTATAATTTCAATTTCTTTAAAATATTTTTATAAAGCTGAAGAGAGAAAGAGTGTATATGAGCCTTTGGAAATGGTTTTTAAATTCAACTTATTTATTTGAGCCTTTAAATTTAAAATCCATTTAAAGTAGGCTCTTTAAAATTGAAGTGATCCATGTATGACTGATTTATATTTTAAATGGATCATTTACGGGTTTATCCATGTTAACATGTCTAGTCTGGATTAGTAACTATAAAATGTAAATGTGATAATATGCCTTCGCAATAACAAAGGAAGGCCGTGGTCGATTATCTTATTAAACCATTTAAATTTAAGGAAAATATCAAAATCAATATGTAAGTCACCAAGAAAAATATCAAAGACACGGATGTATTTCTTTTTCTCAAGTGTGATTCTGAGGAAAATTTCTCCTTGTCCCCAATATTATTGAGAAAAATAATAGCCCTACAATCCTATGTGCCCACGGTATTGACTTTTATACGTTAATTAATTTAATAGTCACTCCCATCTCTCGACCTTCTTAATAAATTCCATAAATTAAGGATCTTGTCGTTCCCACCTCTCTGAATTTTCTCTAGAGCCTATCTCTACCTCATTGAAATAATAGCAAAAGAAGACATCGTTGGCGAGGTCGACATCAAGTTTCCATTTGCAACCTCGTATATTTGATTTATTTAATTTGGCACAAATTAAAAAAAAGTTGCAAAATTTTAAAATATTCCATCCTTTTTTTTTTCAAATGAAAAAAATGACATAATAATTTCATCACAAGAATTTGAAATATATGTAAGAACTTAGCATTTTGAAAACATAAATTTGCCAATTTACTACATTTAATGTACGCAAAAGTATTTCCAATTCTAGGTTTAGGCAATTTATTCGATGACGAGTTTCTAACTAATCAATCTAGAGTCAAAAGCTAACCTACTTGATCCTAAGTCAGCCTAACCTTAGGTATTCGCTGCATTTAATGTACACAAAAGTATTTCCAATTCTAGGTTTAGGCAATTTATTCGATGATGAGTTTCTAACTAATCAATCTGAATCCCTAAGGTTAGAAACTCTGGATACTATCCAGAGAGAGTTCCCTAACCACCTAAATCAAAATGAAAGCAATTAGAGGTATTCGTAAAAACTTAGATTTTCCGGGGTGTTTGATTGTATGCAAGAAAGATCATTAACCGACAATGCTCTTTTGGTATGATAGTTCTATCATCAATGAATTTTAAATATATTCGCATTAACTTGCTAAGTACGGATTAACATGTATAGTAGTAAAGTTCCATTTATGTATTAAACACCAAAAAGTTGTAATGATTCATAAACGTCAACATCTTAAGTCAACTTAGTTTTTACAAAATCTTTCAACATCTAAATATACTTTTTTATGGGAAAAATATTTTTTTTTTGTTTGACTTTAAATAGAACCAAAAGAACAAATATTTTATGAGTTTATCTATGATAATAACCTAAGAAAATATAATTAAAGAGAATCATAAAAATTAAAAGAGCTACTTTTTTTTTTGTACAATTGGCGTAGCATGTGAGTTTTTTAACTGAATCGGTACTTCAGTTAAAAATGCCAGGTGGACTGACTCAGAACTATCTCGTCAATGTTGGCTGAATAAATTGTTTTTTTAGGTGTTGGGTTAGATAAAATATTTGATTTGATTTTTATAAAGAAAGCTTTTGCCAGGCTGTCATCGAGTTGGGGGTACATAGGGGACACTTAGCCTAGGAGGGTCAATTCCAAAAAAAACCCCAAACTTTAGGTTTAGTCCCAAATATACCCCGAACTTTTTTTTGTTTCAAGAAAAACCCCAAACTTTAGGTTCAGTCCCAAATCTGCCCCGAACTTTTCTTTGTCTCAGAAAAAACCTCAAACTTTAGGTTTAGTCCCAAATCTGCCCCAAACTTTTCTTTAATCTCAGAAAAAACCCCAAACTCTTAATCTATTCCCAAATCTATCCCAATTTTTTTTTGTCAAAAAGAAAATCATCAAATTTTACTATAATCCTAAATTTGCCCTCATTAGCCTCTGTCCAAAAGTCGTATTAGTAATCCCTAATTTTTTATATCCTAAAATGGTTTTATTTTGAAATAATTTTCTATAACATCTTGTTTATGTATATTTATTATCTATGTGGAAATGCCATGTTAAGTTGGGACTAGACCATGGGGTATATTCGAGAAAGATCAAAAATTGATGATTTTTTTAGTACAAACGGAGGGTAAAACCCCAAATTAGTATACCCGTTAATTGCAGCGTGTTATTTAATTTAGAAATTTGACGGTAAAATTTAACGGAAAATAATATATGGTAATTTTTTTTGGTGGTCAAAAAAATAATTTTAGGTAAATTTGTCATATGTGTACCAATTTGAGATTTTTTTAGACAAAACAAAATTCGGGGTAGATTTGGGACTAAAATTAAAGTTTAGGATTTTTTTTGAGACAAAATAAAAGTTCGGGGCAGATTTGGGACTAAACCTAAAGTTTGGGGTTTTTCTTGAGACAAAAAAAAGTTCGGGGTATATTTGGGACTTGACCTAAAGTTTGGGGTTTTTTTTTTAATTGACCCTAGCCTAGGATGGCACGACCCTTGTGAGGGCCAGATCGCGGCTAGTCGCACTACCCACGCCAAATTGGGCTGAGGTCCTGCGAGCTAGAAGTGTAAATAATTTAGTTCAGTGTGGATTTTTAGGAAAATCGAATTGATAAAGTGCGATTCTAACCCAAATCGAATTGAAAACCCGATTTAGTTCAGTTCGACTTTCTTATTTTTACTTTATTTATTAGAACCAAACCAAAGAAGAGATAAGAAATATGAAGAATTTTAAGTTGATGGTTGGATTTTTGTTGAAAATTTTAGCTCGAATTGATTAAGCGAACCGAACCAAAAAAGTTAATAATTATTTTTTGGTTATCTGAATCAATCGAAAATGCATGAAATTTCGGTTTGACTCGGTTTAATTTCGATTTCACTTTCGTTTGGTTTTTTGGTTTGGTTCGATTCGACACCTCTAATGCGAACCCATCGGGCCTCCTGACCTCTTTCAAGTTTCTTTTTTGGGTTAATATTGCGAAAATTTTAAATTGATACATCAGTGATCACACAAAAAATCACAAACAAATATATATGTAACAAATTTACCATTTATTAGTTTATCTGAAATTAGATTAATATTATGAAAAATCAAAAATTGATATACTTACGACAAATGAAGGGTAAACCTTAAATTGTCATCTCCATCAATTGTTACATGTCATCGAACTTAACAATTTTATAGTAAAATTTAATGGAAACTAATGAATGATAAATTTATCATAGGTTTACCGGTTTTGGATATTTGGTGATAAAAGTTAGTTTGAGCTATATTTGTCATATGTGTACAAATTTGAGGTTTTTCATGATATTAACCATTCTTTCCTATTTATTAACATCTATTATTCTAATATTAATCGCTTCTAAGTACTTTTTATTATTAAAATGTTACATAAAATGGCGCGAATGATAAAAATTTTGGAATAGAAATAGATTTTTCTATTTTTATTATTGGATGAGTTTTTGTTTGATAACAATACAAAATTTTTATTTTCGAAATAGAATTACGTTTAATAATGATACAAAATTTCTCCATCTTGAGCGACAGTAGTAGGGGGAGGGGGTAGTGTCAGTCGGCGATTGGTAGAGGTGGCAATGGTGGGCAATTAGCGAGGGGAGGGGGTGGCGATGACTATCAACGATCAATAGCGGGGGGGAGGGGGTAGTCCGCAACTGTTGTTAGCAGGGGGAGAGGGCTGCAATGGCAGTGGTGGTGAGCAATTGGCAAGGGGAGGGGGTGGTAGTAGGTGGCCGTAATTAGCAGTGATGGGGGAGGGGGCGACGGCGATTGACGATTGGCGACAGTGGTGGGTGATCAACAACCGGCGATGATGGGGGAGGGGGTGATGGTGGCTGGTGATTGGGGCAACGGTAGTCAATGGTGGTGATGGAGGGTGGCAGCAACCAAAGAATGGATGGATAGTTAGGTGTAGGAAGAGACTCCTTTGGGTAAGAAATAGAAAAGAGAAAAATAATTTCTTATTCTTATTTCAAAAATAGAAAAGTAAAAAAAAATTTACTTCTAATTTCTATTTGTAAAATTTTTTTTGTTTGATTTTTATTTCAAATTTATTTTCGAAATAGAAATCTGTTTTAGAAATTAAAAAAAATGAAATTGTTTTACCAAATGAATTTTTATTCCAGAAATAAGTCCGAAACAAAAAATTAGTTCTGGAACTGAAATAAAATAATTATTATGCATGCCCTTAATTTTCTCGAAAACACCTACTTGAGTAAAAGAACTTATTAACTTAGAGATCCAATTACATAAGGGGAAATGTTTTCCTGCCAACTTGATTTAAACTATTTGAAAAGGTTCGGCGACTTTCTATATGCATCATTCTTATTTCTTGCGCTCTCTTCTCACCTTACTCAACAAATGAACATTCATTCAAGTACGTCATACCCCGCTCACACATCAAAGCATGTTACTCAATGAAGTGCTGCGAAGGACAATTGTGCTAATATTTCACCATTTTTAAATTGGATTAATACCACGAAAAAATCATAAATTATTATACTTACAATAAGATAGAGGGTAAAACTTCATATTATTAATATATCCGTCAACTATCATGTTCCATAAAATTCAAAAATTTGATGGTAAAATTTAATGATAATTAACAAACGGTAAAATTTGTTACGGGTATATCAGTTTTGGGGGATGGTCAAAAAGTTATTTTTGTGTAAATTTGCCTTATATGTATAAATTTGAGGTTTTTCCATGATATTAACCACTCTCTCTTTTTTTCCCTATTGAGACACGTACTGTTTTAATATTAATCACTTCTAATTCCTTCTTATTTTTAAAACGTTATGTAAAATACAGTCATAATTTAACAGTAGTGTTAGCTTAATCTTCCTGAAAAGACCCACTCGAATAAAAGAACATATAACTTAGAAATCCAATCACATAAAAAAAAGTAAAAAAAAAGTCCCACCGACCTGATTAAACTGTTTGAAAAAGTTCAGCGACTTTTTGGATGCATTGTCCTTATTTCCTAGGATCTCTTATCGCCTTATTTAACAAACGAACATCCATTCAAGTACATCGTACCCGACACCAAATAACAACAAGATCCCACCGCATCATCTCACATGTCAAGCCGAGTTACTCGACGAAGTGCTCGGAACGAATGTGACGCACGGTACTTCAGCCCCTTCTAAAGCTTATTATCTTTTTCTTTTTTTTTCAAAAAGAAAACTTCATTCATTATCGGAATGATACATGAAATGGAAACTTAAAAGTCACATCAACAAAGCAAGTCCATAGAGTTCCAAAACAAACAAAAAACTAAAAATCAACGCAGTTTCATTAGCATAATCGTTAGATATAATCACAAGCTCATCCTTTAATAATAGATTTAGGATTGCATTGAAGCGAAAAAATCGGTGGTCAATCATCGAGTCATACAACACTATCAGTGATGCGTATATGCTAAGCTCTTCATCTATAATTACAATTTTGTCTTTTGGTGGTGTGCGCCTAAGTTCGGTGTTTCCAACACCATCACCATTTATGTTGAAGAAATTCAAATATGATACTTGTGAGAGCAAGCCTTGAAACCAATGTACGAATTGTCGAAGCTTTGAATGAAAACACATTGAACGAGTACAGATTTGAAACTAAAGTTCTCATGAACACTGTTGAAACCGAAGGCGTAGTACTTATTCATTAAAACTCCAAAATCTAAAATTAGATTGGAGAGAAAGACTCCTAGATATAAAAATAGGAGAGCGAAACTCCCAAATCTAAAATTAAATCGGAAGAATAAGGAAAGAAATAAAAGGGAATAAAAGGAAAAAGAGCTAAGAAGGGAGGGCGAGATTTACGTCAAATCCCTCCCCTCACATCACGGCTTGAAACATTCAGTTTTCATAAGCTTTATCTTGGGTTGGTGAATAGGGTTTTCAAACCTTTGCATCAATAGGGACAGAAACGTAGCTGTTAGGCCGTCTTCGTGACATCACGTTCCTAGAATATTCATATGTCATTTTCCATACAACTATTCCAATAAGAGCAAACGCACTGTAAAACCAATTGCCGACACCGAATGAAGAACAGCACGAATTTGAAAATTCTACCGACCGCGCAACAAAAAAAGAAAAGAAAAGAAAAGAAATGGTCCTTATTTTTTTTTTTTCGAACTCTCTCTGTATTTTAATCGAAACATATGACAAATTTCAACGACAACTAAGACCCCCCAAAAAGAAAAAAAGCCCAAAATATTCCAAACTGAAAAGGACAGGGCCCCGATCGATGCGTATGCGTAAATTTCCATGTAAGCCCTCCGACAACACCGAAATTACCACATGTGCCCCGCGCTTTCCGGGAAGAAGTCGAAAAAAGAAAAAGACAATTTCAGAAAAACAGAGTCGCCAGCAGCAAACAGACGCCGCCCCACGCCGCCCCGCGTACCCCCGCGCCCCCGCCGGAGCCGCTGTTCTCCGGCGAGTTCACCACCGCGGCGGGCGGCGAGTTCGCCGCGCCCGGGCCTGGCGGCACGGCGTACGGGGGCGGCGGCGGCTGGTTGAGGCTCGGCGGCAGGCCGGAGCCGTGCTGGACGTCGATCTCGAACCGCATCCCGTTCTGGCACTGGACGCCGTCGTCGGCGTCGGAGAAGAAGTAGTTCGAGCCCTCGTGGGTCAACGGGACCGCGACGGTCAGCGCCTCCCCGAACTGGTTGCTGCCCCCGTCGTACTGGAAGAAGTCGTTGTCGGAGGCGTCGTCGATGCTGCAGGCCTGGTAGGTCGTGAGGTTGTAGGTCTGGATCACGGTCTGGTTCGTGTTCGTGCTGAATACTGCGCGCACACAGATCACCAAATCAGGAAAACAAATCAGATTCGGAAATCCCCCAACCGAGCGATTCACGACGAATCGGGGCGTCGAAATTAGCAACAATCGAAACGCGAGCTTTTGCCCCAATCGTCACCACAATCAACTGAGCTCGAGCGAAGAAGCATACATTCTCGGATCAATCAATGCCGTGGAAGTTTAAGATGGAGTTGAGAAATGAGGAGGTGCGCTTACGGAGGTAGTCGCCGAGGTTGAAGGTCTGGGAAGCGGCCCAGGTGGAGTAGTTGGCGGAGGTGGCGTTGGTGGTCTCGTTGAAGAGCCAGCCGGAGTTGCCGCCGACGGTGTAGTTGGCGTAGGCGGCGGCGGCGGAGGAGAAGGAGGAGGCGGCGGCGAGCAAGAGGCAGAGCGCGAGGGCCGTCGGATTGGCGGCGGCCATCGCGGGGCGTCTGATCTGGCGACTTTTTCTGGACCGGTCTAGGTGGGTCTCTCTAGCTCTGATGTCTCTGATCTATGGGGAGAGGTTTTGAACTGACGATGATGATGATGATTGATTTTTGATCACGAGGAGTTGACTTTTTAAGGAGGAGGAAGCTGCTGTTGACTGGCGTGCTGGGCGCGTTTTCGCACCTTCCTTTGGACGTGAAATCCTTATGTCGACGAAGAGGTTGTTAGCACTTTTGTACTTAATATAAAGAAATTGGCACTCGTGTCTAGCAGATCGGTTCGATTGTCGCCGTCTTACTTCGGGCATTCCATATGCGACTTCTATCGATTTGACATGATATGTGATTATCTATGATATGATTTACCTGAGGTAAAAGATCGTGAAAATGAGATCGCGAATTAAAAACTGGGGTGCCGCGCATAAAGTGACTTTGTGAGGATCGATTTTGAATCTAGCGCTCCGATACGGCTAATGACCATGGATTCTCTAGACTTGAACCTTTGGGCCATGGGTAATATCTGAGTTTTTATGACTCAAGAGTCAATTTCAATGTTCTACAGGGCATTTGATACTTTAATGGTAATAATGAAATTTCTAATTATGTCGATGACCCCTTCTCGCCTTTTTTTTCTTTTCTTTTCATATATATTGTAAAATATTGTGTAGGCTCATTTCAGCAATGACATGTATGGAAGTGGCCTAGAACATGTGGGCTCCTTTTCTCCTTCTTTTTGTGGGATTCGATTTTGGAGTGCACACATGCTAATGGTTAGGTATTGATAATGATGGACTGGGTTACCCACTAGGCAACACCATGTATCCTCATTATGCCCAACAAGAGAAAAAAATACCAAAATATTATGATACTTATTGTATTTTTATTAATTCAATCATAAAATTTTTAATTATATCATTTTTTTAGCCGTCAATCATAAACCTTTTAATGCTTTATCAATTAAATCTATCCAACTAATTTTGATTTGAAAATTGTTGGCATAGATGCTAATGTGGTATAACTAGCGCTTACTTGGATATTTTTAAATAATATTTTCATTATTTTAATTCTTCTTTTATTTTTTTTATTGAGTGCTGTTGAGGGTCGACACTTGGGATGAGACTACTTTGCCTAGATCTGTTGAGGGCGACCTTTGCCTAATTATGGTTGTCAAAGGCAGCCTCACTTGAGTAGGGTGAATGCAACCCTCGCGTAGGTGAGACTGTCCCTCACGTGTGGTTAGCGAGGGTGACCTTGCCTAACCCTCTCCACCCATTGCTAGTGGCTAGCTATCACCTAAGACCAACCATTTACAAAGAGGCAATAAAAAAAGAAAATGGAAAAAAGAAGAAGAAAAAAACTTAGAAAATTTTTGTAAAGTTGTCCACATTGACACTGGTACATTACATAGGATGACTAGCATTGATAGAACCACTGTGTTAGTATTTTCCACTCAAAACTGTCTGAATGGCTTTGGCAACATGTAAAAAGGTTTATGACTCAATTTGTATAATTAAAATATTTTTCAAGACCTTTTTATTTATTTATAAATTTCCCCTCGACAACATGAATGACACTTCTCCGTAGGTATAGCTAGCCTCCCAATTAAATCTCATCTTATTGAAGGAGGCAACGATGTTATCACTATCTAGGGACCGAGTGTCCAATGGCCTTTAAGCACGGTTTGATTGCCACTATTCAAAAGAAGTTACACTAGTTGTGACATATGGCCACTTGCCATAGTGAGCTAATACTTATCATTAACTAAATCCCCCACTGAAAATCATCCTTATTTCAAAAATGGAATCCAATTTTATAATCTAGGAAAAATAATTGGGTAACAAGTCTTTAATTTACCATGAGAGAAATAACAAATAATTATAAATTGTTGTGGGATCTACTACTTTAAGAATTTATAACTCACAACAAGCTGTTATTTTCATAGTTGCCCAAAAATTATTATGCTAGCAAAGCTCATATAATATAAATAGGTTTTGGCTTTCTCATGTTCCTCTCAAAAGCTTCACACACTTAGATTTCACTAAAAAGGTAGGAGCTTTGTTGAATTCCTCAAGACCGGATCGTGCAATAAGCGATATTGCCCAAGTTGTTCTTGCTCGAGATGAAACAAAAAAAATCCAAAGGAGATTATACTACTTTATTCTTAAGGCCCAAAATTAACGATGAATGGAGCTAACGACAGATGGGTTTGGTTGCGCGTAGCGAGCACTATCTAGGATTGAGCTGTAGATGTACCACAAAACCAACGAATAGGTAATTCTCCCTAATGCCAAGTTCGATCACATTCGAATTTAAAACTAAAAGTCTGATCACTTGCACCTAAATGAAAAATAGAGGAACAAGTCAGATCGCAAATATGTGAGGGTCGCTGGCCCACAGTGAAAAAAGAAACTAAAAAGAAACTAGAAAATACAAAAATATGTATAAAGCTTATCTACGTTATCACCAATTGTACCGCATAATATGACTGGCATGATTTCTGATTATATTAAAATGTTTAATGGATAGGAAAATGTGCCATGTTTGAGGAGGTCTTAATCAGAGTCAGGCTTGTGAGAGAGGCCATCTTGGAATAGCATGTGCTTCTCATTTTATGCCCATGGTCGGAAATGGGAATGGACAAAACTCAGTACTCATGGTGATCTCGGGCCGGAATGGCGTCCAGCACCGGCCAGCTATTCAGTACTTGGTTGCTTAACACTTGCTCGGCTCCTCCGGCAGATGAATTGACAATGGTGGTGATGCTCCCTAGCTTTAGGATCATCATGGATCCATATGTTTTGGGGAGTTCGGCAAGGGGCCATTACAGGGATTTTTGCCAAGCTCGAAGAAGTTTCCGATGACCGGAAAAGGACGGGGACCGGGAGGGAGGCCACGGTGATTGTTGTTCTTGAAGATGAATGGCTTTATATGGTGGAAGAGGAAAATGAATGCATTTCAACACAACAATAAGCAAAAGAATCTTTCTAAGGCAATTCATCCAAGTTCGCTTTAACCAAAGAGGACTTGGGATCTTTACTAGCTACCACATATAAAAGGACATATGCACTGAAACGTTTGTCATTTGTAGTTGAAAACTCTAAGGCACTATTTGTTAACATTTCTTTTTCTCTATTTTTCTGTTCTTTTGTTCCTCATATAATAACAAAATAGAATATCATTTGGTAACGCCCTTTAGTGTTTTTATTCTCATGAATAGAAAATTATTTCAAGGAATAGATTTCAAATAGAAACAAGAAGTAGAAAAAAGTAATTTCTTATTTTCGGAAATAATTTCTGGAACAAGTGTTTCTTTCTTTTCTTTTTCCTCCTCATGTGCCGCCGGTCGCCGCCACTTGTGACCACTGCTGTCAGTTGCCATTGCCTCCCAAAGAAGAAGATAATAGAAAATTTATGAGTTGTACTACACACATTCTTATTCTTTTTTTATTTTGAGAATAGAAAATTTGTGCAGTTGCTAAACGCGTTGTTTCATTAAGAAATTGTTTAAGGGAATAGAAATAGAAAATAACAAATTTTTAAAAGAGATTATTTCCCGAAATAGAAATATTACCAAACATACGCTTAGCTTCCCGGTGTCCATCCAAGGAAGAAAAGAACAAAAGACAAAAACAAAACAATGAGATTGGAGTTTCTTGCCCTTTTCAGACATGTTTGGGATTTGGCCCATACCATATGTATTTTTCTGTTTTTATCCATTGAAGAGAAAATTCGGTGGCGGCATGGAAGGCTGAAATTATTGCCCTTTCCGGCGTACTTGCCATTTGGCCAAGGAGACGGCATTGTTTTTACCTTGATGATATGGAGTCTTGGAATTTTCAGCTTGACTTTCCTTTGGATACACGCAAACCGCCTTGCCACGCCAAGGTTGGAACACGAATATCTGTCGCATCTGGTTCAAGCGCTTGGTCAAGTATCGCATTTTTACCAGACCATTGGGTTGGAGACATTGCACTTCTCAGGAATGTTTGACATTTGGGAAAGTGATGCGAGTGTCCCTTCGATCCACTCCACAGGAGTTAAATGAACCTTTCAGCATGTTCTTCATTTAGTTCAGAAGGCGAGTATCTGCTCTTTAAGACAATTGTAGCTTCTCTGCATTATTTGCTGTCTTGGTCATTACTTATTCCTGTTTGTATCGCTTTTGCTCAACTTGCCAAGGAAACTCACAGAGTTTCACCTGGAAAAATCAGGGGAGTCGTTCATTGCGAAACACCGTCTGAAGTGCACTTTTTGCCACAAGTTACTGACTGATATACCGATTGATTTGTCTGCAAAGGGCTTCCACCTTCTTCCCTTTTAACATCAAAGACAGTATTTACTTGTGATGATGAGGGCAGTAATGAAGTGAAAGGACAGAGTTTACACAATTGATCTCCATCCACACAGCTCAAACCGAATTCATCACAAGCACATATATTCATTAAAACTACTTGAGCCACCCAATGCAGGACGTCTAATCTACTCAGGGAACACAAATCATCATGCTCAGCCATCTTCAAGTAAGCATTTGCCGATAAGCATCCTTGGAATTCTTCAAACTAAAGTGGAATATATGTAGTTCAACAGATGGAAGGTACGTAACATTTTCGGCAATTACTCGAATCAGATGGTAAGTATGGACATCATTTTGCCTGCATAATATATTGCTTTTATAGGCCAGCATTGTCACAGAGAAAGAAGACTGCAGAATTGTAGTGGTACAGAAGGTCTGCATTCTTTTGACACCGGAGAAAGTGTAGAAAAGTAGGAAGTAACACAAGTGAGAACTAAATTGGATAGATCACTCGTCACTCATAGGAATCCACTTAAGATATAAGAGCACAACAAAAAATCCTTCTTATTCTCAAGCCAAAGGCTAAATGAATTATCATTCAAATCAAGTCTACATTGTTTTTCATCATAACATGCTTATATAGATAAACTTGAAACAACCCTTCAAGCATGAGCAATTACTAAGACTCTCTGGAAAGATAAAAGTACTTATAGGGAAGATAAACTGCTCTTACTGGATAACATCGATGATTAAATAAGGACTCTAGAAACTTTAAACAACATTTTACTAGACCTTGAAAATATAAGAAATAAATGTTGTTGGGTCCATGTATCCAAGATTTGCTTGATCCAATGTTTCTGAGTTTATGACCTTCAGGGAATGTAGACACTCTTCAAATGCGAGGTCACTGAAGTACACTTGGTATCGGTAACAACACGAGGTATCAGTAACTCTTTCGGAGAACCGCTGTCGTTTAGGAATGCTCCAGCATCAAGATGATAGTTTTCTTTTTTTGTTTGGGTTCTTCTACTACTTTATTAACACATACAGCATTAACAGATTGAACTTAACTCTTGTATCTGCGGGTGACGGTAACATGGAGACCTCCATCAATGTGAAGAGTGATCATCGTTCTGTAGTTGACAGGTTTCTTTTCATCAGCCAATTTGAATGTAAAACAGCTCAGCAACACGGCAGAGAATATTTTCATCTGCCTATAAGCGAATTCTTTACCGAGACAAATCCTTGGTCCAGCCTGCTAAGCAACAATAGATGCTAAGAGAAACAAAATTTAAGCAGGAAAAAAGAAAGAACTGGGTTGCTACTTGCCACAGGTGTTCATGTTGAGATGAAGACTGTATATAGAGAAGAAATGAAAGAGATAATGCATGCAATCTTGTTCCTATCCAGATTACTTAATTCTGGCAATACACCAATACAAAGGTCCAACTGAAGGCACATGCAGCAGATGAAGGTCCGGCCCAGGTTAATACCAATGAATTTAAGTGCATTTCTTTTCTGACCTGAAAGGCTGTAAACTTGAAAGGGCTTTCAGGCCGGAATGTTCCATTTGAATCCAGCCATCTCTCTGGACGAAAATCTTCTGCATCATCACCCCATATGAATTTCATCCTGCCCATTGCATATGGCTGATAGCATACCATATCACCTTTCCTTACACTGAAACCATCTGGGAAAACATCATCAGAGAAGCAGATTTTCGAGTCCTGATTGAACAATAATTGCAAAGTTTATTGGAAAAGCCAACAGATATGTGTAAATTGAAAGCGAATTGATAGCAACTGTAACAAAATTAAAGAATAAGATCACAAGAGCTAAAGAAAAGAACTCTAACTGATTATCTTTGTTGTCCTTTTCTACGTGAAAAAAGAAGGAGAATGAATTTTGTGCTGGCTAAGATGAGGGAAGGGTTGAGGCTTGAGAGTGTGTCTACTCCCCAAAGAAAAATGGCCTTCACCTGGTGGCCCAACCCTTAAAAGTACAAAGCTAATGTGACTAACCACTGAGAATCAAATAACTCACTAATGCAAACTTATATATCATCTACGAATAAATTTAGGATCGCAAGCTTTCCATGGACTGTGGAGAAAGAAAAAATCAAGATATTCCTCACCACTGGAACTGCAGGATAGAGCCTGAGAGTTTCTGTTATTGTTGCACGGAGGTAATGCATCTTTTCTAGAGCCTCTTCACCCATACTCGCAGCAAAACTGGCAAAATCTGAAATCTCTCTGACATTGCTCATTTGTTTTACTTCTTGTGCAACCTTCTCTTGTATCGTTGGATATTTGCAGAGCAAGTAAATGAACCAGGAAAGCGTGGCTGCAGTTGTGTCTTTGCCAGCAATAATGAAGTTGAGTATTATATCCCGCAAGTATGTCTGGTCAGTCCCCGTCACTTGCAGGAACCTAGACAATATGTCTTCTTTCTTCATCTGCAAGATCCATCCAACATTCCATCATGATATTTCCATTAAAAAATGGAGCCAGAGGATTGTTAACTTACAGAAGGATCATCTGTCGAATTGTGCATTTGCTCAATCTTCCTCCTAATGAGCTTATACACAAAATTGTCCATTATTCTGATGTTTTTCTTGAGTGCTGCTTCTGATCCAATATTCAGAAGTTTCTTAATCTTCCAGGAGACGTCAACATATCGCCACAGGGTCATTGCACTTGCATCATCAAAAGCACGACTGAATTCAGCACCCTCTTCACTCGTTCCACACATGCTATCCAGCTCGACTCCAAATGCAACTTTAAATATGGAATCCAGAGTTGACCTCATAAATAAATCCTGCATAAAACATCTGGTTATATATATCATGAAGAAACTACAGCAAGATTAGCCAAGTCACATTTGATATTGCAAAAATTACCTGTATATCTACAATCCGGTTAGTACTTGCCACTTCAGACAATATATTTGCTAATTTGGCAGCATTTTTTCGGAAGACTACACTGTTGAAGTCTCTCAATACTTTTGTGGAGAACTCATAGCTTGACACTTTCCTCTGTTGGCGCCACTTATCACCATCGACTGCAAAAATTCCGTCCCCTAAAAGATCCTTTAGAATGCTGTAGTTGTACCATCCCTGTGCACAGTTTTAACTTTTAAGTCATATCATGCAATCCTCGGACTTGGGCTTCTGCGGTAAAAAATCTATATAAATAACC
This sequence comes from Corymbia maculata, assembly GCA_014182735.1. Lineage (NCBI taxonomy): Eukaryota > Viridiplantae > Streptophyta > Magnoliopsida > Myrtales > Myrtaceae > Corymbia > Corymbia maculata. The sequence continues at coordinate 29,498,393 of CM024685.1, forward strand.
CAGCTTTTTATCATCTGACTTTCTCGTGGCTCATTTAAAATCCAGAAGTGATATCAAGGAACACTTTTGAAATCATACCTATTAAGTAGATTCTTGGCTGAACGAAATCCACAAAATTTTAGAACCCCATAAATCAGTGCAATCTCATATTCTTTTAAACTAGTGAATTTAACGCTAATTGCTGTCCAGCTGCTGCTTGGCTAACGTCACTGCTATTAGCTAACAAACGGCAACCACAACTAGCTAGCTGCCAGCATGCCATAAACTTGGCCGGGCATCACCGACATTGCGCCATGGCCACCAGCTCTAAAGAGAAGCCCCCTGGCCACCCTATTAAAAGGACTGAACCCCCCACGCTGCCATGAAAAATATAGGAACAACTTTCTAGCACCAGCAGCATTGCAAATGGAGAACCTGTCACTGGCCCATCAACACCGAATGGCAAGAATTGACGTCGTTTTTAGTATGGTAAACATGTTTGAGACATTATCAAATATTCGAAATGCATTCCCCTCCGAATTATTGAAAAGATGCAACCAAAAATCCCACTTGCAGGAAATTATAGCTAGGATCAAGATTCTATCCTTATCAACAGCTCAAAATCAGTAGAGGTAGTTCATTGACGCAGGCGCTTTGACTACGTACACCTAGTCGTCTGTATTTCAGACCAAGTGAACATAAGCAATTCACGGGCACTTCATGAAATGCATTATAAACCCCCGATACCTTGCCGTAATTCTCAAAGTTGGTCTTGAGAATGTACTCCACGTTGGCCGGGTCAGAGGTGTAAACCTCTCTCCTGAAAGGGCCGAGCAACCTGTAGGTCCTGTGCTTGCCCGCGAGGTCGGTCATGTAGTGGTGCACGCGACCGAAGTTCAGGAGCTGGTTCAAGACCGTCCCAGCGACAGGGTGGCACTTCTTGGCCGCCGCCGTCTTGCTCCGGTGACGCTTCCATGCCTTGGCGAAGAGATGGGCGAAAGACAGAGCCAAGCACAGAGCTGAAGCCGTGAAGAAGGTTGGGTCGGAGATAAAATCCGGGGCCATGTTCGGAGCGGGCAGCGGAAAGTGGAGGGATAGGGGAATGCGGGATTTGTGCTTTCTTTATTGGCTGGTTCTTGTTTTATTTGTGCTTTCGTCAGACAAGGGAGTTCGACATGCTAGGTAGGGGAGACAAGAAGTCACGTCACGACGGAAATATAGATGTACGCATTACTAATTAAAGGACATGAAGTGACAACACCTGTCTTAGAGCGATTAAATCACTCATGTTGACTATAATAGAATCTTTTGATCGGGACAAGTATATTGAAAATGTCACTCACGTTATATTTATTTTAGTGTTAAATTTTTTTTCACTCACTAAAATATCATAAATTTTAAAAACCGATCATTTAAATGTTATTACCGATTTTGCCTTGTGAAAAAGTTAACATCATCGTTCATCATTTGATATGGCGGCCAATGAAAATTTAATTTTTATTTTTATTTTTTTTCTTTGGGGTTGGCCAAGGTCATTAATGACCTACGAAGGCCATGGATGAGGTCATTGGAGCCTCCCGATCATTGGCAAGGGCCATCATGGCCTCACTCACTGGTGAGGTCGTGACGGCCTTGTCTAGGGCCTTTGCGATTGGCAAGGTTGCAACGGCCTTGCCTAGGGCCCACACCATTAGCACCCCAAGTGAGGCCATCGAGGCATCCCCAACCACTAGCGAGGCCGACGCAAATATCGATGTATGGATTGAGGACCAAATTGTGCGGGTTGGTCCTAGGGTTAGGGGGTGGACCGGCCTAACCCAGACCATGCTCACCCCTATCTACATGTACGCTATTCGACACGAATGGCTCTTTCGGCCTTAAAATAGAGACTACTTGTTAGCCACTAAATTCGTTTTTGTTTTTTAACTTGTGTCGTTAAAAATTTTATGATAGTAAAACTCCGATGCATATGTTCTACATTGTGGTAAGTGCGGAGCATATTATTAGGATTAATAAAAAAAAATTATAATTTTAAAGAATCATGCTAGACAAATTGGAAGATAAGAAAGAGCTTTAAAGATTCATAGTGTATCACACAAAATTATTTTTTAGGAGGGTGCGTTTTGCCCTTTAATAATTCAAGCACCGCCTAATATAAACATAAGACAAACGCCTAATACCTAATTATCGGTGAAGTTCTAGAGATTACCAATAATTTATAGAGACCCTTATGGCAATGGCGAATAATTTGTACATGTTCTGAGTTTTACTCTAACAAACTCATAACACGCGCCTTTATGCCTGAATAGTATTACTATAGTATCATGAGTAGTACTGCTACAATGTTATGAACAATATTGCTACAATTCAAGCGAAATTTTCTGCATCCTTCAAATATCGTATTTAGGGAATGGTTTTTCAATGTTATCTCCCAAGTTGTTTAACTTGCCTCCATCTTTTTGTTTTTTGTATTCCTTAATGAGTCTTTCAACTTCTAGAGCTTCAAGCCGATCATATTCCATGGATTCTAAGGGCTGATGAGAACTTGATGAATGTTAGTGCACTCACCAAAAGTACTTGTTTCATGTCTATCTTCATACTATTGAATGTGTCATTTGGTGGAGTTTCTCCACTTTTTCAATTTCTAAAGTGACTTCTGCTTTTAATTCACATGACTTTTGTCTTTTTGAAGTTTGATGAGGATTGGTCGGAGTATTAACGAAGCTTGATAGAATGCTAGGTTGGGGTAAATACTTGAGTTGGAGTGATAGGCTTTCTCTATCAAGGTCTAGACTGAGTGCAAACTAAAAGTCACTATAATTAAAAGTATCTTGTGACAATGGTCCTCCCCATGTATCTTGTGACAATGAAATAGACTAAGTTGTTATATGAATCATGCATAGACAAATAGAGACTTAGAAATATTCGAATTCATGATCTCCTATGAATGAGATTTTGTGGAACCATGAATAACTATTTTAAAAGTTTAATTTATTCTCATAGAAGTCACGATAACACCAAGCTAAATATTATAAGGTGTGAGGAGTTGATTGAACATCGTTTAAGTACCATAACACCCTTTTTCCCATTAGGTTGATTATTATGAGAAAATTTGTGCTGAGCGTACTCTTAAATTATTGGGATTGTATTAATACACATGTCAAGATATGAGATATAGGACTTTCATTGGATTTTACGAAAACTTAATAAGTTACCATATGGTTAATTGGCCGTATCCATAATTTCATTTTAAAAATGAATCTAGCCATATTTTCTCATGGAATGCGCTCATTTGAAAGGAATAATTAATTTTTTTCAATTTATCTATCTAATGAAATTGCAATTTTCTCCAAATCTAAAGGAGTCGTCCCTCGACAATTGACCATAATAATAGCTTCTGCTTTTCACTATATATACATATATACATATTCATACACATATATATATATATATATATTATGTCTTTACAATTATTATTGTTAGTATTATTATTATTGTTATTTTGGTCATTAATATTTAAATAGAAACTGAAAATGTTAAAGTCATTACACAATTTAATTTAAATAGCGTAAGTTTAACTTTATCAAATCGAATGCTCCCGACGACCAGATTTTCCAATTAATCATAATATAAAATTATCACCAATTATGATATAAACGTGGTAATGCCATATTGCTTAGTGCGAGTAATTCAGAAATCATATATCTAATCTCTAATTAGAAATAAAGTATTAGGGCTTATTTCGATAGACTATTGTTGGCCAATTAAAAAAATATTTTTATAATTCACAATTTAGGATGAAATGAAAAGGAAATGCGGAGAAAATTTGTTTCAATCATCGTATAGTTCAAATTATATAGGGAATGTTTTATAATCTTAAAGGACATAGATTATTCCTCGGGGCAATTCTAATGAACCAAACAAAATCAAGGTTTTTGAATAGTTATTAAATAATGGAGTACATATTCCATGCTTGCTCTATATTACTCATACCATTTAATTATTTCATTATTGTTATTACTTTATTCAAATAAAAACATACCATTAAATTGACCCCGCTCAATTTAAATATTTTTAATTAATTTTTATAACTTTTGCTAGGGAAAATTTCAAAAAAGGACCCAAAGTAAACATATTTTTTCAAATAAGGACCCAAAGTGACTATTGTCTCAAATGAGGACCCAAAGTAGCTAAATCAATCTTAAATAAGAACCTCAAATCGCCAGCCAGCCAAATATTCGTCAGTCGGCAAGCATGTGGCAATTCCGGTGGCTGGAATAAGGGCAATTTTGTCAAAAAAATATTGATAGAAATTAACAAACCCTAAAAACAAAACCCCAAACTCTTCTTTACATTATTCTTCTTCTGCACTTCATCTTCTAGGTTCCTTGTCCCCTTTTACTCAGAGAACCCAAAATCTTTGTTAATAGAGCAAGATCCCTAACTCCAAGAGTTCCAAATAGACATGCCAGTACCCCCTTGGCTCTCTCTCTCTCTCTCTCTTTCCATGGAAGTGGATTCGAATTACGCCCGAGATGTGGGTCCTCGACATCAAGATGTTCTCTGTCTCTCGGTTGGGAAAAGATGATGAAGAATCGAGGCTCTCGTGTTACATACGAGTGTCTAAATAACAAAGAAGTGGCTTTACTCGAGATTTGTCTTCTTCGTTGGAAAGAAATGAAGACAAAAAAAGAAAGGAAGAAAATGTGAAAAGACAAAGGTAGGGGTTTCTCATTGTGCTTCAATTCGTGCTCCATTAACAAAAAAAATTGGCTCTCCAAGCGAGAGAGAACAAAGAACGGAGAAGATGAAGAGCATAAGAAGAAAACGTGAAGAGTTTGGGGGTTTTATTTTTAGCATTTGTTAATTTCTATCAATATTTTTTTTGACAAAATTGCCCTTATTCCGGCGACCGGAAATGCTACATGCTCGCCGGCTGATAAACATTTGGTTGGCCGGCGATTTGAGGTCCTTATTTGAGACTGGTTTAGCTACTTGGGATCCTCATTTGAGACAACGGTCACTTTGGGTCCTTATTTGAGAAAATATGCTCACTTTAAGTCCTTTTTAAAAATTTTCCCCTTTTGCTATTTACCTTTGATTTGCTATATGTTGGCCCTGGTCAAATTTTTGAAGTTCAGCTGTGAAACTATTTGAAGAATTCTCTTCGGATGAGAAGGGATTTGTTGGGTGCATTTCTGTTCTCCCAAACAATTTTTGTTTTGGACATAGTTTTTTTCCTATTTCTATTTCCTGGAATAGTTTCCGAGTAAAAGAATGCATTTGGTAATTACACAAAATTTCTATTCTTAGAATAGAAAAAGAACAGAAATACGCTTAGTATGACTTACAAATTCTTTTGTGAAATAGAATTTCTTGTAATTTTCTAATAATTTTTTGAGATTTTTTATATTTTTTTAATCATTTTTTCCTCCTCCAGCCAATTGGTGGGTGATGATGGCTGGTGGGCAACGACATATGGTAGCGATTGGTGGGTGGCGATGAGCAACGGCTGACAAGGCTCTAGCAACCGGTTAGAAGACAAAGAAGAAGAAAAGAAAAAAAAGAGAAAGAAAATGACTTATTCCAAAAAAATTTCTTAAAAACAAGAAGTAACTTTTTTCTACTTTTTGTTTTTATTTCAAATCTATTCCTTGGCCACTTTTTCATTCCAGGGAATAGAATAATTAACTGACATTACTAAACTGATTTATATTCTTTTTCTATTCCAAGAAATAAAAGAACAAAAAAAAATATAAAAATAGAAATGTTAACAAATGGAGCTATAGAGGCAAGAGGCGCTACAGCTTTTCTTTCCAAGCATATATGCCATTAAGGGGACAAGTATTATTTTCATCCGGACACTATGTGATGCACAGGAAAATATACTTGGAAAGAATTCAAAAAGACCATTTATTATGAATAATGAAGTGCGGATTACAATATTTTAGGCGCCTTTTTATAGGGTAGTTGCCATTTATGATCAAATAACTAAAATCAAATGACAAATTAATGAAATAATATTAACAAAAGGGAATGTCTCAAATTGCATCTTGAAAATTTGCAAAACACATCCGAAATCTTTGACGGCTCAAAAATCAAGGAAGACATGTGAATTTGAAATTGAAATTGCCATAATCGGCGTAGCCCATTTGCAATTTTGAAGATCTTGCAATTATCTTTAATTTGTGGGACCGCCCGCTCTTTTGACACTAGAAGGTTTTCATATAAGCATTTGCTTGTTGTTTTACATCAGTCTCCTCTACTTCAAAAGAACTCAACCCCGAGTTATTATCAAGATAAATGGGAGTATTTGAAGAATGATACTCAATAGGTTTGTTAGATTGAATGTTAGGGAGATGTTGAGGCCATTTGAAAGATCAACAACATAGGCATTGTCATTAAGTGCTTTAGCTTGTTATATGTACCAATGTGAAAGTGTTCCTTGTGGAGGTAAACTATCACTTCATCATTCTCAACAAATGCTTTGAGGCAACAATGTTTATCTGTAGCAGCTTGTTGAAGAGCTCAGGAATGGGAATAATAGCTTGTTAATCACCTTTCTCCATAATCATGTACATGCCCTCGCACTTACAGACGTTTAGGCTCCGCATGGCAACGTTTCTGTTCCCGGGAACAGTTTCTGCCCAAAAATATTTTTTCTTGTTTCTGTTCCCGAGAACTGTTTTTGACATTTGGGGGTGTTTGATAACGGTTCAAAATTTTTACTCCGGGAACATAAATACGTTTGGTAAAAATTTCCAATTTTTTGATTTTTTTAATTTTCTTTTTTTCTTTTTTTTTTCCTTTTTTTTTTCTCCCTTCTTTTTGTTGGTTGCCGTCAGTGAGGCTTGACCTCGCAAATCTGGGTGAGGCTGAGCCTCGCCGGTGGCGGCCGCGCGAGGCTCGGCCTAGCCCAGATCTGCGAGGCCGAGCCTTGCTTTGGACCTTACGGATGCGGCGATGGGGTGGCCGAGGGGGTGGGAGGGGAAGAGGAAGAGGAAGAAGAAGAAAAAAAAAAAGAGAAAAAGAAAAAAAAAAAGAAAAAAAGTGTTTCTTAAAATTGTTCGAGAACAAGAAACAACTTTTCTTGTTTCGATTTCTACTCCAAATCTGTTCCGAGGAACACATTTGTTCCAGGGAACAAAAAATTTACCAAACGCGTTTCTGTTTCGGGAACAAAAATCTGCTCCCGAGAACAAAAAAACAGAAACAGCTGTTCTCGGGAGCGTTACCATGCAGGCTCTTAGCATAATGCCTGCATTTTGCTTCTTTAAGGCTTGGGAAGTGTTCCTCTTCAACTTCAAAGTAATCTTCATCTTTTTTCACACAAAAAAGCATGTGTTCTTTCGAGCCTTATAGTGATATCGACATCATATTGCCATGGTCGTCCCAGTAGGATATGGCATGCATCCATCTCCACCTCATCACAAATAGTAGAATCTTTGTAGGACTTTCTAATTAAAATAAATAAATGAGATACTTGCGTTACCTTGAGTTCCACCCCTTTATGAATCCACCAAATTGTATAAGGGGAGGGATGTGACTTTGTCTATACTTCTAAATGGTCCACCATGGCCTTGGACACTATGTTCTCACAATTTCCATTGTTAATAGCGACATCATAGACTTTGCCATTAACGGTACAACGAGCACGGAAAAGACTATTTTGCTGGTGTTTTCTCTTTATGGGGCAAGCAATAGTCACCTAACAACACAATTGACTTGTGCAGCCTCTTTGTCATCTACTTCTTCTTCATCCACCAAATCATCTTCATATATGTCGTCATCGTGCTCGACAACATTGGCCATCTTCCTCTATAGGCAATCGCTTGAATGATGGCTCAATTCATTACACTAGTAACATTTAATTGGTGGTGGCTTAGCATACGAGTTATGTGCAATCTGACTAGTGCTATGGCTATTTGCAGTGACTGGTTCCTTAAGCGCCCCAGTAGTACTCCCTGAGATTCAATTCATAGTGTTGATTTGCTGGTTAGAGGATTCTTGAACATCTAGTTGTCTCTCCCTTCCAAATGATCTTGGGGCAATATAATATTTAGCTCAATTAATGGAGCTAGTTCTCTCCAATTGCATCTTAAACTTTCGGGCTATTTATTGGGCATGCTCAATAGAGAACAAATGGTATAGTGAAACACGATGTTGAATAGTAAGTTGCAAGCCATTAATGTACCTAGCAATATGTTGTGCCTCCAACTTAGCTAAGTTGTTGCAAGCGGAAAGTCTGAGAAACTCTTTTGTGTAGGGTTTGACTAATCAGCCCAGCTGCTTACAATTATGAAATTGTTGAAATAATACTTGTTCAAAATCGGTTGGGAGGAATCGAACCTTCAACATTTCCTTCATTCAATTCCATGTTTGGATGTGAGCTTTTCCTTGTCAGCATCAAGCCAGATATGTTTGCCCCCACCAAACCGAGGTTTCGCCCTTTAACTTGTATACCACCAATTTTTCTTGGCAATCCTCTTTGACCATCATGGTATTGAAGAATTTCTCAACTTCCCAAAGCCAATCAAGAAAGTCTTTAATATTCAAGTTGTCATTGAAGGTTGGAAGGTCAACCTTAAATTGATATTGTTTGGGGTCTCGTCGATATCCCCTATTTTGGTGGCCTCCATGACCAAGTTTGTCCGGGAACAACTCTTCTTCTTCTTCGGAGTCCTCAACATAGGCTTGTTGCCTCTATTGAGAATTTGCCCCAAGTTCCATAGCAACTTTCAGGATTCAAGCGACCTAAGCACATTTGGTCAGAAGATCACTGGGTATGGGGTTGGTAGAGATAGACACTGAATGGCAACAAGCAAGTCTTGAAACCTCATTCCAGTTTGCTCAATAAACTGGTTGAACTCAACTCGTGTAAGAGACTCATTTTAACAGCCTTTAGCTATGGAAAACTTATCATTCATGTTATTAGCCATCGTCACAAGGGACCTACTCTAATACTAAATGACCCAGAACTCATGTAACAAGCTCATTTTAACAGCCTTTAGCTATGGAGAACTTATCATTCATGTTATTAGCCATCATCATAAGAGACCTACTCTGATACTAAATGACACGGGGGAATACATACATGGAAAAGGATTCCAAAAGACAATGTTTATTTTGAACAATAAAGAGCCAGTTACAATTTCTTAGGTGTCTTTTTATAGGGTGGTTTGCCATTTAGGAAACAATCAAATAGCTAAAATCAAATAACATAATTAAGTAAAACAATTGATAAAAGGGAAAGTCTTTAAATCACATCTTCAAAACCTACAAAATACATCCAAAATCTTTGACGGCTCAAAAATCAAGGAAGACATGTATATTTGAAAATCGAACATTACCCTAATCGGCACAACCCGTTTGCAATTTTGAAGATCTTGCAATTATCTTTTATTTATGGGATTGCCCGCTCTTTTGACGCTTGAAAGTTTCCATACGAGCATTCGCCTGTTGTTCTACACCACTATAGAGCCTCGGAATGTTCAGCTCAACTTTCCTTCGTGTACACGCAAGCCGCCCCGCTGCACATACAGAATGGAGGGTAAGGCCTTGAAGGTCACCTGAGTGTGAGACACCAAGATTCGAACAAGAGAGCCATCACGTCTGATTGAAGCGCTTGATCACTCGGTTGATATCTGGATGTCAGGGGATAAAGGGTATAAAATATTTCACTATTACCAAACCATCTGGTTGGAGTTATTGCACTTTTTCGGCATGTTTGACAATTGGATCAGGACGCATTTGTTTCCTTTTATCCACCCAAGAGAAGTTGAAAGGGTGTGTTTATTTAATAAATAAAAAAACTCAATATTTGAAAATATTTTTTGAAAAATAATTAGTTATATTATTTAAAAATATTAGTCAGCAGAAAATATTTTCATTATCAATTATAATTTATAGCTAACCATCTTTGTGGTTAACGACAATCCTTTTCATTAATTAATTTTTTTAACCAATATAAATGACTGTTTGTCGAAAAATATTTTTCAAGTTTTGTGAAACAAATGCACCATAAATAAACCTTTTGGCATGTTTTTCATTTGGTGTTGAAGGCGAGGATCTACTTTTTAAACAGTAGTAGCTTCTTTCATTATTAGCTGTCTTGGTCATTTCATATTCTGTTTGTATTGGCAGCTCCACTTGCCAAGGAAAGTCGTGTTTCACCTGAAAAATCAGGGAAGTTAATTCATCGTGAAACCCCATCTGAAGCACAGTGCTCACCACGAGTTATCGACGAATTTTACCAATCAAACCTTCTGTGAAGAGCTTGCGCCTGCCTTTCAAATTCAAAGTCATCATAGCACATATCAATAAGAATCCTCGGAATTCTTCAAACTTAACTGGGAGAAATTTAGAGCAACAAATGGAAGGTCCGCAACGTCTTTGCAAATACTCGAATCAGATATAAGTCTGCATTTATGGACAAGCGTCGTCACAAAGAAAGAAGACTGCAGAACTGTAGTGGAACAAAGGGTCTGCATGATTTAATGATGGTTTTTATTTTTTTGTTTGGGTTTTTCTACTACTTTATTAACATTTATAGCATTAACAGATTGGTGAACTTAACTCTTGTGTCTGCGGGTGACTGAAACATGGAGACCTCCATCGATGTGCAGATTGATCATCGTTCTGTAGTTGACAGGTTTCTTTTCATCAGCCAATTTGAATGTAAAGCAGCTCAGCAACACGGCGGAGAATATCTTCATCTGCCTATGAGCGAATTCTTTACCGAGACAAATCCTTGGTCCAGCCTGCTAAGCAACAATAGATGCTAATGTTAGAATAATATAAAATTGATTGTTGAAAACTTACTTCTTTTGCACATGTCTTGCTGCATGAAGACAAATGGAAAGAATAAAACAAACAACTTCTGCAAAGAGGATTCCAAAGTCAAAAGTGAGCTTCCTTTGTTCTTTCCTTATAAATGCTACTGCAGAGGGCTTTGGAAAAGAAAGGAAAGGAGAGAAGGTTCTACGTCCAATTTTTTTTCTCCTTCATTAATGCATGCCTTGTTGAAGGGTGCTATTTGTCCTGCAGAAGACTTGTCTTGCAGACATTGCTTTTTGCTTTATGCTCTTTTTCTTCTTATTGTAGACTTTCTTGTATTGTTGTAGACTTTTGGTTGTGCCTCATTTAATGTTTGTCTTGTATGTACGTGCTCAATCTCTTTAAAAAGATTGAGGAGTTCAGACTTGTAAACGCACCCCTGAATCCACTAGAAAGTATTTCCATTTCTATCGTTCTCCTCCAGTATTCATTCGTGCCTCGTTCCAAAATTTTCAAAGCGTTGCCATTTTTCTTTAGTTTTTTGGTTCCAACATTTGGTATCAGAGCTAGAAATGGCATCTACTAGTTCCGTTCAATGGCAACTTGCAAAGTTGAATGGAAAAAACTTCAACAACTGGTTCGTCCAGATGAAGGTTCTCTTCAAATCGCAAGATTTGTGGAATTTGGTGGAAAATGGCTACACTGAAGTGGCCGATGCTGAAGCATTCGAGGCTCTAAGAAAGGAGGAGAAAGATTCTTTGGCGGAATCTCGGAAGAAAGATCAAAAAGCATTGTATGCGATCTTTGAAGCTGTGGAGGAAACGATATTTGAAAAAATATCGAGTGCGGAGACTGCGAAAGAAGCATGGGATATTTTGCAAAAATCCTACAAAGGTGATGATCGAGTCCGACGGGTGCGGCTTCAAACACTTCGAGGTGATTTTGAGTCTTTATGCATGAAAGACTCTGAATCAATCTCGGCGTATTTTGATCGTGTGCAAACTATTGTTAACCAATTGAGGGTTAATGGTGAAGAACTCCAAGATGTATGAGTTGTAGAAAAAATCTTGAGGTCTTTGACCAAAAGATTTGACTACGTTGTTGCAGCGATTGAGGAAGGGCAAGATGTTTCAACCCTAACGTTGGAGCGGTTGATGGGTTCATTATGCTCACATGAGCACAGAATGAATCAAAAGTCCATTAGTTTGAATCCCGAGCAAACATTGCAAAGTTGGGTCGCTCCATCAAGTCAAGGAGGCTACCAAGGCGGTCGAGGCCGTGGAAGAGGCCGAGGTAGAGGTGGAAATTTAAATTTCACCAGAAAATATAAAACACCTGACAAATCAAAAGTCAAGTGTTTTAAGTGCAATAAATTCGGACATTACAAATCTAAATGCCAAGCAAAGATGACGTACGAGCAAGCAGAACATGCACATGCCGCCAATGCTGAGGAACATGTGGTCCTAGCATGTAAGAAGAATGACTCAAGCACTGTAGACACCAACATATGGTACCTGGATATTGGTTGCAGCAATTATATGTCTAGTCGAAAGGAGTTATTCTCGCAATTGGATGAGATGAGTCGCGGTGAAGTCAACTTCGGGAATAAATCAAAAATTCCCGTGATGGGGAAAGGTAACATTAATATCAAGTCAAAAGATGATACTAATGTTACTATTGCAAATGTTTATTTTGTGCTAGGACTTTTTTGGAATTTGCTAAGTGTTGGGCAACTTTTTGAAAAAGGCTACATGGTTCATATTAAAAATGGAGTTTGTACCATCAGAGGTGTTGACAACAAGTTGATCACGACGGTACAAGTGACAAATAACCGGATGTTTCCTTTTACTCTTTAGACGAAGAGTCTCTTGAGTTTTCAAGCGGTGATGAAAGATAGCAACTGGTTGTGGCATCTCCAGTTCGGGCATCTAAATTTTCGAGGACTAAAATTACTAGTCCAGAAAAAGATGGTGACCGGCATGCCATTGATTGACTGTCCAAACCGTCCATGTGAAGGATGTCTCGTTGGGAAACAACATCGAGACTCTTCTCTAGTCGAAAAAGCCAGAAGAGCAAAACAACCATTGGAGTTGGTGCATACAGACTTATGCGATCCTGTTGAGGTAGAATCATTTGGACAAAAAAGGTACATGCAAATTTTTGTTGATGATTTTACTAGAAAAACTTGGGTATATTTCTTGAGAGAAAAATCTGAAGCTTTTGGCAAGTTTAAAGAATTTAAAGTCTATGTTGAAAAACATAGTGGCTTTAATTTGAAGACGTTGAGATCAGACAGAGGAGGAGAATTTACCTCAAATGAATTTGACAAATATTGTAAAATTCATGGAGTGAAATGTCAATTGACTGCTAGCTATACTCCTCAGCAAAACGGTATACTTGAAAGAAAAAATAGGACAATTTTTGAAATGGCAAGAAGTATGCTAAGAGCTAAAAATTTACCCAAGAAATTTTGGGCAGAAGTAGTTGCGTGTGCTGTATTTGTGTTGAACAGGTGTCCAACAAAGAGTGCTCTTGGAAGAACCCCAGAAGAGGCTTGGAGCAGCAACAAGCCAGATGTTTCGTTCCTACGAGTATTTGGGTACGTGACATATCCCAATATACCAGATGAACGGAGGAAGAAGTTGGATGACAAAAGTGAGAAGTGTATCTTCATTGGTTATAGTGACACAACTAAGGGTTATAAGCTGTATAACCCAGTCACTGAAAAGGTAATCATCAACAGGGATGTCCAATTTCTTGAAGATGAAGCCTGGGACTAGAACCAAAAGGGTGAACAAAAGGGCATTACCATCGAAGATGAACCATTGGAGGGAGACACAAAAAAACCTTCATCATCTTTGACTGGTGGTGCATCTTCTTCACCAATAGCAACTTCAGAACCACCATTACGTCGTTTGCAGCGATTACGAGAGACTCCAGCAAAATTCAGGGATTATGTGGTCACAAGAGATGATGACAGTGATAGTGATGGAATCACTGATGAAACTATGGCAAATTTTTGTCTATTTGCTGAATGTGACTCTATATCCTATGATGAAGCAGCTGTAGATGAGAAGTGGATTCAAGCAATGGATGAAGAAATCAACTCCATTGAGAAGAATGACACATGGGTGCTAACTTCTTTACCTCCCGGTAAGAAGCCCATTGGTGTCAAGTGGGTGTATAAGACGAAGTACAAATCCGACGGTTAGGTGGACCGTTACAAAGCCAGACTAGTTGTAAAAGGCTACAAGCAAAAGCCAGGTATTGATTACTTTGAAGTATTTGCACCAGTGACCCGAATGGATACCATTCGAATGATTTTAGCACTTGCTGCTCAAAATCATTGGAGGATTCATCAAATGGATGTGAAATCAGCATTTCTCAATGGTGTCCTTAAAGAGGAAGTCTATGTGGAGCAACCACAGGGTTATGTGAAGAAAGGGCATGAAAATCAAGTTTACAAGCTAAAGAAGGCATTGTATGGGCTAAAACAGGCACCTCGTGCTTGGTACACACGAATTGACACGTACCTGTTAGAGCATGGTTTTCAAAAGTGCCCGTATGAGCATACACTATATATCAAGTCAAATTCTAACGGTGACATAATAATTGTGTGTCTTTATGTTGATGACTTGATATTTACAGGGAGTTGTGAAAAAAATGTTTGCTGAATTCAGGGAGGCTATGACTAGCCAGTTCGAGATGACAGATTTAGGATCGATGTCCTATTTTCTTGGACTTGAAGTGAAGCAGACAAATGATGGCATATTTGTTTCACAGCAAAAATATGCTAATGATATTTTGAAGCGATTGAAAATGGAATCGCTCAAACCAATTCGAACTCCTGTAGTGGAACGGTTGGAGCTGAAGAAAGAAGGAAATGGTGAATTGATAAATCCCACTTATTTCAAAAGCATTGTTGGTAGTTTGAGATATTTGGCTTCTACTAGACCAGATATTACCTATGGAGTGAGAATTATTAGTAGATTCATGGAAAAACCGTACCAATCACATTTGCAACCAGCAAAAAGAATTTTATGGTATGTCTGTGGAACTCATGACCATGGAATTTTATATTCTTATACTGACAATTTCAGTTTAGTAGGGTATACAGACAGTGATTGGGCATGTGACACTAAGACTCAAAAGAGCACTTCCAAATATGCTTTCTTTCTTGGATCGGGAGTAATTTCATGGTCCTCAAAGAAACAACAAGTTGTTGCACTCTCGACAGTTGAAGCAGAATACATGGCATTAGCTTCGGCAGCTTGTCAAACAATATGGCTTCATAGGATGATGTGTGAATTAAAACATGAGCAAACAAGTCCTACCAAAATAATGTGTGACAACAAGTCGGCTATTGCATTAGCCAAGAATCCAGTTTTT
This sequence comes from Corymbia maculata, assembly GCA_014182735.1. Classification (NCBI taxonomy): domain Eukaryota; kingdom Viridiplantae; phylum Streptophyta; class Magnoliopsida; order Myrtales; family Myrtaceae; genus Corymbia; species Corymbia maculata. The sequence continues at coordinate 29,513,537 of CM024685.1, forward strand.
CATGGCAGGAGCAAACACATCGACATCAAGTATCACTATATTCGCGAGCGAGTCAAAGATGGTGAGATTGAACTAAATTTCTGCAAATCAGAAGATCAAATTGCAGATATTTTGACAAAACCACTGAAGGCGGAATTGTTCGAAAAATTAAAGACGATGCTCGGTGTTGTTGAATTCAACAATCAATTTTAAGGGAGGCTGTTAGAATAATATAAAATTGATTGTTGAAGACTTACTTCGTTTGCACATGTCTTGCTGCATGAAGACAAATGGAAAGAACAAAACAAATAACTTCTGCAAAGAGGATTCCAAAGTCAAAAGTGAAGCTCTTTTGATCTTTCCTCATAAATGCTACTACAGAGGGCTTTGGAAAAGAAAGGAAAGGAGAGAAGGTTCTACGTCCAATTTTTCTCTCCTTCGTTAATGCATGCCTTGTTGAAGGGTGCTATTTGTGCTGCAGAAGACTTGTCTTGCAAACATTGCTTTTTGCTTTATGCTTTTTTTTTCTTCCTATTGTAGACTTTCTTGTATTGTTGTAGACTTTTGGTTGTACCTCATTTAATGTTTGTCTTCTATGTACGTGCTCAATCTCTTTAAAAAGATTGAGAAGTTCAGACTTGTAAACGCACCCCTGAATCCACTAGAAAGTATTTCCATTTCTATTGTTCTCCTCCAGTATTCATTCATGCCTCATTCCAAAATTTTCCAAACGTTGCCATTTTTCTTTAGTATTTTGGTTCCAACATCAAGTAGAGGTGTGGCTTGTGTTGTGGCTGCAAGAAAGCAGGCCCCGGTCTGCATGCTGGACAAGGATGAAGATGAAATCTCTGATTCAGAATGAACATCTCTTTGCGAATTTGCAGCGGTCATGCTCATGTTGCTCTTGTGGGTGGACCTCTAATGCTCGAAGCTGCAGGCATTAGTGTGAGAAGCAATGCATGTGGGCTTTCTAAACTGAAGCTCTTCAGTTCCACCCTTTCTGGAGAGTTTCAATTTATGCCTACCATAAGCCTTTTCTGCTAGGCGGACGTTCATCGACGAGAAAAAGCAGAGTAAAGCTAACTATTTATCTATTGAGTTAGATGGAATCGGCTGAAAGATAATGACCCATGGCGTCTGTCTGCGGGGTAACTGTCTTCATGATATTTCTGCAGGCTTTGACAGTTATTGGACTGTGCCCAGCTTTTGCTTGTGCGTATATGTTTATTATCTCCGTATATAAGAGAACCAAATGTCTGGTTTGGATCGTTTATACTTTGGGTTGAATGGTTTACATGGTGTAATTGACCACCGAACTAAATTGCGCATTTGAATGTTGAAATCTCTCACCTAAAATTGACTCGCTTCTCCACGCGTCACTCTTAAGTGATGCATCCAATCCAATGTACAAAATACCCGTGTGGAAGAGCCAAGCTCCCGGATTAGTATAATCAATATGACTAGCTGGATATGTAGTTAAAGAACATATACCATCTTATCTTGGAGATTCAAAATTTGCAAATAAATGGTAAGTTCAAGATTATGAGATTATGTTTCGTATTCTTAAGAAAGAGTATCATGTAGCCAGTAAACTTAATGCTGTATAAACTTACAGTAATCTAAAATTGTTTAATTTTATCATTCGTTCTCTTGGATTTATTGCCAATCTAGAGAAGAAACTCCTGTGGACGCAATAGCTTTGTGTTCGATCATATGCCCCAAGATAGCAACTGTATTGGTATATATGATTGTAAGTATGTAACACGTGCGTATATGATATTCCTTTCCTTGTATTTATTGATTATCTTTATGAAAACTTCCTATTGACTTTAGCTGAATCTACCGTAAGATTAAATCCGGCTATATTTATTCCTTTCCAAACCTTCACGTCATCAATGTATTCTTTCCCGATGCATAACAAGTGCAGAAATAGTGACAGCGAAAATTAATAATACGATGAAATGATAAATATTACGCACAAAGCAAATGATTGGTATTTGGTCCGCTACCAGGGCAAACCGTGTATTAAATCAAACTATGCACGAGCTGTCTTACACAAGCTCGTTTGGACGAAACTACTGTTAAAAATTTTTAGGACTGAGAAAACAAGAAGAGAAGGCCAGGATCGCGAGCACTACGAGAATACGGAGAAAACCTTCATTATTGATAGGAAAGGGATAGAAGGTGATTTGCATCTGTCACACAAAACACCTTTGGCTAAACCCTCTATCATAGCTGTTGTGTAGTCTTATAAAATTTGCTTCTGCTACTGTTTTAGTAATTACAGAACTATGTTTGTAACTCAGCATCATTATTAAACTAACAGTCTGAATGAATGGAGGATATTGACGGAACTTAGCATCATAATTGAACAGTGTATGCTTTCCAAAAAGCAGCTGCTGTAAATAGCAGCAAACAGGCAAGACTCAACACATAGCACTTGATTGACGGCATTGCAATTCCGATGCAGAACAAGCACAGATCTGTTACGCTCTTTGAATGATATACCGCACATTCCTTACATGTGAAAAATCAGGACCATTGAAGAAAGATGTCAAAGGAACTGGAGTAGAGAGACACTGTCTGATGAAAAATTAGTAAACAAAGCTGTTCTGTCCACAGATGAATAACATTATTAATGATGACAGGGTCCTACATAGACAGGTAACAAAGATGCTCTCATCTAAGAAAAGTAAAGATAAATTCTTTCAGACACTAAAGCCGAGAATATCTCTCCTAGTGCGACAGTAAGAATGATGGAAGTGAGCCTCGACTTCAATTAGGTAGCTCATCTAACTGCACAATTCTTACACCTCTCTTCCTGATGGTGAAACCCCACTGCATCACAGCCTCTATCCTGACCCGGCCATTAACTATTACGCTGATACTTCTAACATGACCGTCATCATATGGTGGAGTCTCAAAGAACGTGTCATAGTATGGTGGGGTCTCAATGAACCAGTCATCATGTGGTGGAGTCTGAAAGGACCTGTTATTACATACATATGGTGGGGTCTGAAGGACCGTGTCATCATCTGGTGGGGACTGAAAGAACACGTAATCATCTGGTAGGTTCCGAATGAAACGAGCCAACCAGTCCTCAATACTATCATCTGAAAAGACTGACTGGAAATCTTTATCATTGACCTCAGGACTAGGAAGTGCACTGCTAAATTGGAAACTTGAGCTTGAGCCATAGGGTGGTTCAAAAGGGAGAACATTCTCATTTTCTGTATAGTCCATTTGGCTCAAAGAATGGATCATTTGGCTTTGAAAATTGTTGTCATGGGACTGTATTGGCACTCCGTTAATACTATTTTGAACATTGAAGCTGCCTGCATTTGTGGACTGAAGTTCAAGGACATGAAAAATTTCTTCCATGTCTACATCTGAGAAATCCATGGCATTTCCAGAATTGGTATCTTCTAACTGTCTTGGCAATGCCAAAGCAGTGACACCAGTATAACCTGGAGAAAGAACTAGCACATCAATGTGGTTGGTAAACATAGGATCTGGAACCCAAATCATTTGAAGGGAGAGATAGTTCTCTGTTTTAGAGCACATACCTTCAGCAGTGGAGACCACATTTTCCAGTGGAGCTTCCAGACCAATTGGAGGGGCACAAATTCTTGGAACCAAAGCAGTCACGCCAGTATATCCTGGAGAAAGAATTCGAACAACTATGCAGTTAGTAAACATAGGATCCGGAACTCAGATCATTTCAAGGGAGAGAGTTTCGTGTTTCAGAGCAAGTACCTTCAGCAATGGAGCCCGCATTTGCCAGAGGAGCTTTTGGACCAGAATCAATCTTTTGGCATTGATAATTCATGTCATGGGACTGTATTGGCAATTCGATAGTAGTAATACCGTTTTGGACATTGAAGCTGCTGCCTGCATTTGTGGGCTGCTTTTCAGGGGAAAGTAAAATGTCTTCAACTGACCACTCCGTGGCACTTCCAGAATTCGTATCTTCTGAATGTCCTGGCAATGCCAAAGCAGTGACACCAATATAACCTGGAGAAAAAACTAGAACATTGATGTGGTTAGTAAACATAGGATCTGGAACCCAAATCATCTAAAGGGAGAGATAGTTTTGCAATTTAGAGCATGAACCTTTAGCAGTGGAGCCCACATTTGCTGGCAGAGCTTCTGGACCAATTGGAGGGGCACAAATTCTTGGAACCAAAGCAGTCACGCCAGTATATCCTGGGGAAAGGACTTGAACAACTATGCAATTAGTAAACATAGGATCTGGAACTCAAATCATTTCAAGGGAGAGAGTTTTGTGTTTCAGAGCACGTACCTTCAGCAATGGAGCCCACATTTGCCACAGGAGCTTCTGAACCAGAATCAATCTCTTGGCATTGATAATTCGTGTCATGGGACTGTATTGGCAATTCGATAGTAGTAACACTGTTTTGGACATTCGAGCTGCTGCCTGCATTTGTGGGCTGCTTTTCAGGGGAAAGTAAAATGTCTTCAACTGACCACTCCGTGGCACTTCCAGAATTCGTATCTTCTGAATGTCCTGGCAATGCCAAAGCAGTGACACCAGTATAACCTGGAGAAAAAACTAGAACATTGATGTGGTTAGTAAACATAGGATCTGGAACCCAAATCATATAAAGGGAGAGATAGTTTTGCAATTTAGAGCATGTACCTTTTGCAGTGGAGCCCACGTTTGCCGGCAGAGCTTCCAGACCAATTGGAGGGGCACAGATTCTTGGAACCAATGCAGTCACACCGGTATATTCTGGAGAAAGAACTCGAACAACTATGCAATTAGTAAACATAGGATCTAAACTCAAATCATTTTAAGGGAGAGAGTTTTGTGTTTCAGAGCACTTACCTTCAGCAATGGAGCCAGCATTTGCCAGAAAAGCTTCCAGACCAGAATCAATCTTTTGGCATTGATAATTCATGTCATGGGACTGTATTGGCAATTCAATGGTAGTAACACCGTTTTGGACATTTGAGCTGCTGCCTGCATTTGTGGGCTGCTTTTCAGGGGAAAGTAAAACGTCTTCAACTGACCACTCCATGGCAATTCCAGAATTCGTATCTTCTGAATGTCCTGGCAATGCCAAAGCAGTGATACCAGTATAACCTGGAGAAAAAACTAGAACATTGATGTGGCTAGTGGACATAGGATCTGGAACCCAAATCATTTCAAGGGAGAGATAGTTTTGCGATTTAGAGCATGTACCTTCAGCAGGGGAGCCTGCATTTGCCGGAGGAGCTTCCAGACCAACAGGGGCAGTCCAGATTTTTGGAGGCAAAGCAGTTACACCAGCATATGCTGGAGAAAGAACTAGAATAATTATGTGCTTAGTAAACATAGGATCTGGAATTAAAATCATTTGAAGGAAGAGAAAGTTTTGTGTTCTAAAGCATATACCTTCAGCAGTGGAGCCGGCATTTGCCAGAGGATCTTCTGGACCAACTGGAGCAGCACAGATTCTTGGAGCCAATTTACATTGAACGGGGGTGAGATTTTCAATCGGTCCTTCAAAAACTTGAGACAGAGAAGAGCTTGAGCTTTTCTTCTGCGTTGAATTAGAAAAGGTCTCACCGTCAAACTCCCTAACACCATTCCGGTTATCAAAGGCCTCTTTCACGATTGTATCTCCAAGTTCCTGGAAGAAAAACACTCGGTATATTGCTCAAGCTGGACTGATGGAAGTATCTATCTCCACTATTGCAGGTACACCATCTAACTTCAAGCAACAATTTCTCTTTTCAGTAAGTAATGTTGCATTCCAAAATATGAACTTGTAAGTACGTAAGTGCAGCACAGAGAAGGAACCAAATTTTTTTTTTTTTTTGAAAGAACCTCAATTCAATTTATGCCTATCGGCTCCCTCTCCACCACATAAAGGTCAGGTCCTCGAAAGATGTAATGGCCAGTACAATCAAGGCAAGGCCTCAGGGTAAAGATGCAAAGTTGACTGAGAAAGGACCAGTGAAGAAATAAAATACGCATCAACTTGTGTTGTGCAAGTAATTAAGATTCTCATAGTTTTAAACTTGGACAGTAATAGTTGCAACAGGAATGTATCAGTCGTTCAAACTCCAGTATGATGATGAGCACCTCAGATTTTTTTTGGATGACACCAAATCAACTGCTGAAAGAGCTCTCTAACTTATTCATTTTTATTTTTATTTTTGTATAATTTTGAATGCAGAGTACAGAAGGCCCCTTAGATTAAAGAGGTCACTATCCTCAAATTTGCATTGTAAAGAGCGAAAGCTCAAAACCCTTCTATTAATGCAAACTTTCTCTTATGGATCCAAACAAAGCATCCACATTTTCTTTTATTCTCTCCACAGCCCCTTCATATCACTTTTACTGATAATTATTAAAAAAAAAAAAAGGAAAAAAAATAAGCATCTAGATGTCCAACCAACTCCTGTTTCAAGTTTCCATATTATTTATCGATCCTAACACCAAATTACTGATTGTATTGGTGATATGGGACAAATTATATGAATTCAGCATTGATGGTGTGTCAAGCATGAACTGGCTGGACAAAACTCAGTAGGAGCTCCTTAGTTACTTACCTTCTCTTGGGTAGAAAGTCGATGAGTAGCAAAACATGCACCGTCTTTGATTAGGGCGATCAGTTGACAATTAGTCTTGAATACAGCACCATGCTTCCTCGTGCTATCGGTATAGTACAGTTTCCAATTTGTTTTGCAAGTCTTCGCATGATCTATGAGAATATCCCAGTTCTTCGGTATGATGCTCTTTCCAAGAATCTATGATGAGTGAAGACACGAGCCTTACATTCTTGGTTGTCAATCAAACTCTAGTTGAGAATCATTAACTAAGTGCTTACCTCTCTCAGTTTCTTGGAGTCCATAAAGAGCTGCAATAGAAAGTCCTCGACCTTATGTATTCCAGCTTCACTCAGTTTTTGGCAAGATCTCCCATCTTTGGCAATCTTTTCCAACCTCCAGACCTCATCATCAGATAAAGGTGGATGATGCTTCATGTATGCTGTAAAACGAAGAGAATATACACAATAAGGGTCTTGGTCACTTTTAGATTAATGAGTAGAAGCTAACTTCTGATAGGCATGCAAACTCTCTCCTGAAAGTGACCAAAGCATCGACATTTTTTTTTTTTTTTTTTTTATACCAAGGAACCGCCGGAGCTCAACCCTTCGGGGGAGCACACGACCCTTCAGTGCCCGGTGGCACCATCGGGCTTCGCCACAAGCCGCTATTTAGACGTAAACCTTGGGGGAGGCTAGCCTAGGACCCCCAACACCAGGACCCCCCTCTTACAACACTTTAGCTACAAGAGGGTTCAAACTCTTGATCTCAGTGATGAGGGAGAGAATGCACACCAACTGCGCGCTGCCCGTGGTTGGGTAAGCATCGACATTTGTTTTTTTATTTTTTTGATGACATAGGAACCTCTGCACAGCCGACAGTTGGAGAGGTAAACTTGGGGCGGCGCTAGCGCAGGACCCACCACCACGACGCCACGCTTAAGACCACTAATGGCTACGTTGGTATGCTAACTCGGGGGTTGAACTCTCGCCCTTCCGTTGAAGAAGGTTTAAGCGCATACCAATGCAGCCACCACATGGGGTGGTAAGCATCGACATTTGTTAATAACAAAGACGCCCAACATTTCTTATTTATCAGAATTTTCGTTCAAGAGGTAAAGGTCTCTATAAAATGAAGCTTTCAATTAAAAAATTGACAACTTTGGATATCCAAAATCATGTTATAGTCAGTCATAGAGGACAGTTTTATATACTGTAAAGAGACTGATGGACTTACATTCTCCTCTGTGTTCCCTGACTGGAAAGGCATCTGTTTTTGCTTCTTGGATTCGTGTGCTTCCACAATAACCTGATGCCAACTTAAGCCCTACCCTGAAACTTTTACTCCTATTCCAGCTGGAGTTGTCAGTAAATGTTAGTTCTCCCAGCTGCCCAACACCTTCCTTCAGCGTTACTTGGAGATTTCCTATCAAAAGCGGCCTCTTTCCTTGACGTTCTTTAACCACATAGTTCTCAAACTCTTCTCGGTTCCAGTTATCTTCATCGTCTTTGTTGAAGTCACCTTCAAGCACAACAATGTCCAACTTAATGGAGGATTCCGGGCCAGATGTAACAACACCCCCCGTTTTCGCATCGATCAAGGCAACTTCAATGCAAGCACCTCTCTCTCCTTCTAGTTTCTTTCCAGTAAATAGAGGAAGTGACAGTTTGGTTCGAAAGTGAAGCTGTAAGTTTCTCGCACTATTCTTTGCCATAGATTTAGCATTAGCCCTGCATTCTCTCCAGAAATCAACCATTAGAAATAGGTGAAATTGAAAGAGTAATAATTAAGAGAGACAAACTACCAAATATCTCACTTAGACAAGTCGTACTGTCGGGGAAACTACAGGGATTAATAGATCCATTGTCCAATAGTTTAATAAAGCAAATTTTAAAATAAATAAAAAAAATGCTCCACTGCTCTCAAGCTACAGAAATTATGATCTAAATTGGAGCATTGACACACTGGCACATGACCGAGTCATTGTGGCCCAACACTCACTGAGCTCTGGCTCTGCCTGCTGTAGGTTGGTAATGGTAGGTCTGACCGTTCTTCCACCAAAACATCAACAATGCATAACCACTCAATACTACAAAGAAAGCCTTTTTCGACGACATCAGGGGGGAAGTGCATTCATACCTTGCAATGTGGGGAGAGTGAGTGTTTGCAAGCTCCACTGCTACCCTCTGTTCAATAATGCCAACAGAAGCATTGTCAAAGTTGGAGACATCAGAAAAATTGAAGCAGAAGGGACAAGAAACCAATTCACATCATCAAAAGAAGTTGAACAGCCTATTTTAATATTCCTTCTTAAAAACAACTTATCAAACACCTTATTGAGCTAAGTCCTTCAGGCACATTTGAAATCACAGTGTGGAGCAACACCAGTTGTATATATAGCTCTTATGAATGATCCTAAGCATTTTCATTATCCCCTCTCATACCAGGTCCACGTAAAAATTTACATATGCTTTATGATTCAGCTTTAAGTGATACAGCCCCAGTTGCAAATGCTATCAAAGCAAATGGATGGAGATGGCCTCCAGCAAGGCCTGATGATCTGCTTGAAACTCAAATGGCTTTGTGTGGCTTGATTTCACCTATCTCTTGGGTCTTTAGATAAAGTGGCATTTACTGGGTCAGTTAGGGGCTCTTTCTCTGTAAAGGAGGCCTGGAAGCTAGTGAGGAAATGTGGGAATAAAGTGACTTGGCTTAGGCTTGTATGGTTTAAGCCTAATGTGTGAAAATATGGCTTTATAACTTCGCTGGTGATTCATAATTGGTTGCGCAGATACTGACAAGATGAAAACTTGATGTGACCTTGATAGCACTCATGTGCTATTCAGACAACATGAAGAATATTGAATGCACTTGTTCTCTTAGCGTGTATTCTCAAAGCAGATTTTGGGAAAAAGTTTTACAGCTACTCTCATGTCTGAGATCTACAAGTGACTCGAAGGTTGAATTTACTTGGGCCTTGCAGAAGATGAAGGGGAGCAGTTTGAAGGTATTAGTGAGGAAATTAGCCTGGAAGGGCCATCGAGAAGGTACGAAAGTCGGCCTTAGTGATCATACGGTCCCAAGTGGGAGGGCCGTCATGCAACAGATAAAAGCTACTCTAGGGATAACAGGCTGATCTTCCCCGAGGAGGTTTGATACCTTGACATCGGCTGTATGTGTGGGACAGTATGCTGTGATGGACTTGAATGGGGATGCGGTACCCCATGTTTTTCTTTCCACAGGTTGTGCAATAAAATGAATATTTTCTTAATGAAGAAATGAAAAGTGTGCAAAGCTCGTGCTAAATGAATGCTGTTCAAACAGTCGGCATAAATCAATTAGCTAGCAATGGATTTGTTGGTCAATTAGCTCATTCGATCACTTCATGACATGCAGATAGACAACTCATAACTGAAATACTGATGGAGATATGTCTGAGACAAAGTGGAGCTTTGATAAACTCTGTTTATCTTACCAGTTCCTGAAAAGAAATCTCCATTGATTGCATCCGCTTCACTATGTCTTTGAGAGCATTCCCAGTGCAACTGCACCATGAAAAAATTAACACCGTGAACGATTGCTGTCTTGTGGACTTATTTGTACAGAAAAACATTATGTGCAACATTTTATTACTAGTACGAATGAATGTCAGACCTAATTGCTGTAAAAAAGATACTTACCAGACTCCTCTAATGCATTTCCTTAATCTAAGGTGCCACAGAAAATTCTATGTAAAGCTGGAATAAATATTCATCCAGTACTTACAGAAGCAAAGTTAATTAGCAGCTACCTCCAAATGCACCATCCTTTCAGTGATTAACAAAAAATGCATGCACAGATATTACACTTTGCTGAACTGATGGCATTGATATTTGATGATATTTTCGTTGGTGAGATGATTGAAATGAAAATTCTACCAGAGTTGATGCAGATAACATGCTGCCAGCAAACCAAATGAAAAATATTCACCTTTGACAATAGTCTGCCCGGTGAGATTCTGCAGGCTCCAGCTTTTCTCCACACTGTCCAACGAAGAAAAATAGTGAAGAATTACATTGCAAGGATCATCCGTCATGCATTAATTGCATTCAATTTTCACATCCAAGGTTTCTTTATTGTCCTCCTTCTACATGCAAACTGAAATTGTCATTGACCACATTTTCCAAGATTCAAGGAGACAATCATGTCCAAGGCCTTTCATTGAAAGTTTGTACCTGTTTGTGATCAATACTGTACACAACAACTTGAAAAGCCTAAACCATGTTCTCAGTGGAATTGCTTCATGGTAAAACCCTAGAACTGTCAATGGGTCATTTTTACCACGTAAAATGATACTTCTCGATAAATCTCGCAGCAATTTCTAATGCAGATCTCCGAAACTTACTGAAAGGTCAGAAATGCATCCAACCGCTTCTAATTGGAGAGATCAGCAATTGAAATACAATAAACACCGTAATTATATGTCCAAGCTTCTTGACTCATCTTACCACTCTGCGGACATCCTCCTCCATCAGACAGTCCCTTGGCTCAAGTTTCCTCTCAGACCTGTTCCATTCTTGACTACATGAAGATCATCACAAAAATACAAGCAAGATAGGATAATTAAGCAAACAGGAGAACAAAGTAACCCCATAATGATAACAGCTGACTTGCTAGGTAATTCTTCTAAGGGAGATCAATGCTAATAAGGAGACAACAATTGAGGTCTTAAATACTTCATATTACCAACCCACAAGCAAGAAACTGAACGAAAGCGATTTAGAAGAGTCATGAGGCAAAAGCTAATCAATCTTATACTCACAGGCTTCAGTCATATTTCTCTTCTCAAGGATCTTCAATACAAGAACTCTTCTTTGAATACTTTCCTCAGGAAAAGCTATAGCTAACACGATCATCAAGCAATTAAACGAGCATTGAAACATCAAGAGGGAAGAGCAACTTACATGATTGGAGCGAAGCATGTCTTCTTGGGTTGATTTGGATGACCTGAAGAAGGGGAAGAAGTCGAAGCTCTCTTTTGCATTTTCTTCTCTCTTAAGTTAGAAAGAGTCTGAATATGGGAGTGTTTCGTTGCTCAAATACTATAACAGAGAAAAGAACGAGAACTTTTTGGGGTGTTTGTTGTCAGTGGGGGTGTGTCCCCTTTTTATAGTGGTGGAGGACGAGGCTTGCATGTCTGAAAGCGCAGACGAGAAACTTTCGCAGAAATGCGACTTGTTGTACATTTCCAGGAAGCGTTGAGGGTTTAAATTTCGTATTTGTTTTACTCCATTTTCTCCTCTTTTTAGCGTTTTGCCCCCCGTAACCTTATGGAGTTGCATGTACAAACTTTTTTTTTTCATTTTTCACATTTTTCTGCCTTAAAATTATATTGGCCAAATAATGTCGGATTCTATTCTTTTGCTCCTGAAAATAAATAAAAAATAAAAATTCGTTTGGTAAATTTTTTGTTTTCAAGAACAAATTTGATTTTGGGAATAGATTTGTAACAAAATTAAAAAGTAAAAAAAATTACTTATTTGTTCACGGGAGCAACTCTAGAATCAAATCTACTCATTTTTCTTCTTTTTTTCTTCCTTCTTCTTCTTCCTCCCAACTGCCACCGCCATTGCTACTAGTCGTTGGCGATTTACTAGGTGAGGTCCAGCTAGCTTGCCAAGCTAGGGTGAGGTCTAGCGAGCTTGCCAAAGGCATGCCAAGACACTACAAGGCTTGGCCTCACTATATCTGGGTGAGGTCAAGCCTCACCGATGGCTTGGTGAGCTCACCGAACCTCACCCGGTCAATTGTTAGCGATTGGCCACAAGGAAGGAGGGAGAAGAAGAGAAAAGAAAAAGAGAGAAAAAGAAAAGAAAAATATAATAAAGTATTAAAAAAATTAAAAGACTTAGCAAACGCATTTCTATTTCGGAAATAGAAATTTTAGCTTGTTACTAAACTCCTTCAAATGCTTATAATCTCGTTTAGGAAACAGAATAAAAAAGAATCATTTCTGAACATAAATTATTTTCGAAAAAAAAATGATTACCAAACACACTTATATAAATAATTGAGCTATTTTCGCCTTTATCGCGAGTTTGGTAAATCTTTCCAATCCAATCTCGTATCAACATGCGACATGCTCAAAAACCAGTTATCGTCTATGTGTTGATAAATTATTGGAGCAATTTATAATTTTGTATAAGGATAGTAACTTTGATGCATTAGTAACTCTAAAGATAATGATAATTGCACTCAAATGACGGCAATAATTTCCTAAAAGAGTTAGTAATTTGAACAAGTTGATAAGTTGTGCAACTAAGCATTACTAAATTATTAGAACTGTTGGTAATTTCAATACAATCAAGCAATCATTCGTACCGATTGAAATAAAAGTTGGTAATTTTCTATAAGATTTAGTAAGTGCATCTCCATAACTTTAACAAATAAATGTTTGTAAGGTATTGGAACTGAATAGCCGCCACTTTCAAAAAAATCAAATAACAACGGTAAAATGAAAAAATAAGAGTTGACAATATCTAGTAAGGGTCATAAATTTAACATGCCAATAAGCTCCGTAAATAAATGTTGGTTAAAAAATTCATTACAACCAGGAAGATTTTTGAAATAAAAATCAAGTAAATAGTTGGTGATTCACTCAAATAGAGGGTGGTAAAGCTAAAATTAGTTAGTAACTTACCCCATGAAAAGTTGGTAAATCAACCAAATCTAGACTAGTAATTTCTTATAAAAGTCAGTAACTTTAACAAATAAATGTGGATAACTCATTAGTATAATCGATAATATCGAAACTATCGAATAAACGTTGAAAAGTGGACTCAAATAAGAGCCCGTAATTTCTATTAAAGTTAGTGATTGGTAAAGTACCTAACTAAATAACAATTGGTATTTTCTTGAAAGTGTTGGTAACTTAGCAAAATGTTACCGACTGAATAAGTTACCGACAAAATTTTGTTATTAACCGATTTTGATATTTACCAACGCTTTTCGCATTTTTCCCGCACGGAATAATGCTTGGATTTCTGCCCAGTAGAATTGTCCTTTATAATATGGACCTCTTCCCATGGTATGTTTTTTTCAAATTTAACTTTATAATTTACTAACAAAAGACAGACCGTTGCATTAATTATTAAAAACAACAAACAGACAAAACGGAAACGAAACTACTAAATATATTAAGAATTACATTATCTCGGCCCGACCACATAGACAATCATATATTGTGATTCATCTCGAAGTCGGTATAGTTCCACGAGTGTCGAGATAATGGAAATTGCCAATACAAAAAATTCAAATTGAAGCCAAATCAATACCGCTTTTTAGTTTGGTTCGAGTTGATTTCCACGATTAAAATGTTATGAACACCCCTTGGTTTTTCAATACGGAGGATGAATCATTCTATTCCACCGAAATTAAGAAAATTCATCCTCTTAAACTCGCCTACAAACAAAATGTAAAATATTGACTATACTAATTATTCAGGCATCCAAAGGGACTACCCAGAAGCTCGGCTAATACCCGGTGGCTGTCATTTGGCTGTTAGGCGGTAGGCCCTGAGTGCCTGGTCCTCTCCACATAGCTCCATCACAACGCTTCCCAACGAGTCTCTAACCTATCTTAATCTCCGGGCTCCGATACACATCGGATTTGGCTAGAACTTGAGCCATAAACTCAACAATCTTAATTAGTAGAATCATAGAGTCGCCATCTAAATGGGGATGCACGACCTACATCTCAGTACTCTTGCACTTGGCATGGTGGTGAGGCGAGGAAAGTCTTCTCTGGTCGCATACTTGTCAGCCAGTTTGAAAATAAAAGAGCATGTCCATCCTAGACTAGCGAACCTCATGAATTTCTTGAGCTATCATTTCTTGGGTTCGAGCTGATGTAATTTAAGATGTGATGAAGCAATTGTCTGTTATTTTTAAGCTCCAGCGAGCGATGCGTGTTGCTCTACGGAAACCCAAACTCAGTCCAGCAATAAGAAAACCTGAAAAAGCAGGCTCGATCATCGACCCCCATGACGAAGAAGCCATCACGAACCCCATCATCGTCCTCCTCCTTTCCTCGGTGTGAAACCCTAGGCCACGACGCCGATTGCATCAGCACGCTTTATTTCGAGCTCGCCGGATCTGACTATTGTTCTCCGGTTCGGATGAGTTCCGACCTCGCTATATTATGCTTTGTTGCTGTTAGGTTTTTGTTTATCCATTGCCATCCGTCTCGGTCCTTTCCGCTCTTTCCTCCGCTGATGCATATGCTCACGAGCGTGTTCTTCTTTTGTGGCCGATACTTGCTGAATTTAATGTTTATATGAAGCATAAATGAGTTGGCCCATGTTAAAGCCGAGTTATGCTGGTCCATTATTTGTTGTTGTTTTCTTTTAATCCGAGTTTGCTTGCCGGAGGACCCTCAACCGACGGCTGCTGAGTACTCCATGAAATGCCTTAGCCGAATCCGCCTTTTTGATGTTCTCCTCCGGTCATGGTCGGCGATGAAGGTATTGGATCAGTGATGGCATCTGCTGGCAGTGTCGACTGTAAACAGCGTTGGTTGAGGGACGGCTGGTTCCGATGAAATACTGAGGAGGGGAGTTTCGGTGTGGGTCGAAAGCGGGGCCTAAAAACAAAAGAGTAAAAAAAAGCATTAAACAAAGGAGAGCGAGACAAAATGAAAGGAGGGATCGACGGCTATCCATGTTCTGGAGAAGAGTGAAAGGAAAGAAAACAAAAAGGGGGAACGAGGTAACATTTTTAGAATAAAAAAGGGTGTCTCTATTTTGTCTGTTGGTCAGCAAAGTGAAAAGGTTAGGTCTAGTCTACCCCCTAGCCTGTTGGCGTGCAGAGAGGAAGAGGGAATAGAGGACAGAGAAGTAATATTTTAAAACGGTGGGGGTGGCTTGTTTGACTTCGAGCCTCTTTTCTTTTTGTTTCGGTGGTCCAATGTGCTTGGGCTGTCCACGGGCTGGGCTGAACTAAGCATAAGAGGCTTGTCGAGTCTGTTTGAGCCGGGCCTTGTTTTTTCTGTTTCTCGGTTTCGGAGAGGGAAGACTCGACTGGACCGTACTGCAGGCCCAGCCCAGCGGAGTTTCGACGACCGGCTCCGGTCATCTGACCCGAGCCGGTCCCAACCGGGTCCGGTCGGTTATATTATTCGTTGTAATATTATTATTTCAATATTGAAAACAAAATTAATCCAAAAATATTTTATATTTCACAATTTCTTGAAAAACCAAGAAAAATCAGAAATATTTTATATTTTCCAAAAAAAAACAGAAAAAAGCCAAAAAAATGTTTGTTTCAACAATCCATGGAAAATCCTTGAAAAAATTCAAAAATACCAAGCATGAAGGGTTTAAACAAAGATTAGGTACCAAAAGGGTATTAGTGATTAACTAGTGTAATCAAGTCCCTGATCCTAGTTTCTCTGGTTGCGTAGGAGTAAAATATTTCTCTTAATATTTTACTTGAGTTTCTAATCGACCCACCTTAAACAGATTAGTGGCGACTCCTATTTAAATGAAATTAAATTGCAGATTAAAAACTCAGACTTTAAATCGTGAATTGGTGGGCTTGAAAGAGCCCTGGCTAAAACCCTGACAAAGGCCTTTAGTCGAGCCATTAGCCTTCCAGGATGCGAGAGGGAGGTCGCGACAACTTGGCGACTCCGTTGGGGACAAAAAAAAATTTGTGGACTTAGGCCATTCTGTCTTGTTTAATTATTTCCCTAACTTGGGTATTTTATTTTTTTGCAGGTATACTAATTTTGTTCAAATAAATTGCTTATAAATTACTATGCATGCTTTAAATGTCTTAGCACTACACTGTGGCACATGCAACCTTGCCGCTGGACCTGGGCCGCCATAGGATATTTTAGGATGGTGTTAAGAAAAATACAGCCTTGAACGTGAGATTGCGATGTAGAGGTTGCCTTTCTTTTCTCCGAAGTTTTAGGTAGAGCCAAGGTTGAGAGGATTTGGCATGAACGCAAGACTATGACAGCCAGATTACCTCGTAACCTCATTGCACCTTTCTAGTTAGAAATCGAACCACACGTATCGTCCACATGTCTATGTGCTTATTGTGATCTTTGAAAGTAAAGTAATTTCTTAACCCTTTTTATTTGGTTATTTATTTACATTTCTGGACCCATGGCAACTCAAGTCAATCATTTAGGTTGCTTATTTTATATGCGATGGGTAGGCACGATGTCCAGTTCATTCCTACTCCCAAAAAAGAGCTCCTCCGTTGGTGGGACCAATTAGATCAACCTGCTCAGAAACGTGTTGAAGCAAGAATCAGCCACCTTCTCCCACTACTCCATATTAGTATCCATTCTAGCGTCATGCAAATGATGTCTCTTTTCTAGTGTCATGAGACCTCCACTTTCATATTCAAGAAATTTGAGCTGACCCCAACCCCAGAGGAATATAGCCTCACCATCGAAATGCCTCTTGGAAATAAGCTCATTAGGCCACCAACAAACACACCCTGTGATTTGGCTAGCTTGATTTTATAAAAAAAACCGAGACTCCTTTGGTAAGGAGGGTTTTTAAGGCTAATTGGGATGCTTGCCCACTATCGTTTTTAGCTTAATGTTTTATAAAAAACAACCCATGGCAAAAGAAAAACAAAGAAAATTTTTTCTCTTGACCTTCTTTGGATTCACGTCGTCTCACATCGAAAAAATGCCATAAATCCTTCAATTGCATGGGTTGTCAATCAAATTCATGCCGGGTTGAATTTTGTAAACATGGTTTTACTAGAAACATTCCTATCCCTCAATCATTTCAAAGAAAACAAAGAAAAATCATGATGGTTGCGTCGGAAATTTTACAAATGTTCTCATATCAAAGGATTTGGGCATCTCATGCAAATATCATAAATTAAGAATTTCAAGCACCCATTGCAAAGGTTTCAAATCTTAGAAAAGTATGCCCTCAGTAGGAGATACTCTTGTTGGTTTGACTTCCTAAGGAACTCTATTATTGAGGCATTCCTATGGAGTGCTAGGTTTTTCAGTAAGGGGGAGTTTCGCTTTGGGCTCGAATATTATGACTCGATCCAACCACTTGGTCTCTCCGGGATCACTTTGTATTATCCCTACAGGATGGCTTGTCAGTATAGGGCCTTTTGGAGATCCCTCCACTTTTCAAGCCCAGTTTGTTCTCAGTCCTTTTCACTCACATGACCCGAGATTACTCAAAAGAAAGCCGCATCCTCGAGATGCATGGAGAAAATCCACGCTAAAGAGATCGTCGATCCCAGGAGACTAAGAGGACAATAGAAGGCTTATCTTGCCTCCACACTCTACATTCTCAATCACCGAGTCCTTGACAATTTGCAACCCGTAGTCCCAAACGTGACTAACAAGCCAGCCTAGCAAGAACAGATCAAGTCTCTCGAGCGGAGTTTGTAAATGAGCTGAATGCGTGTCTTTGGGCTAGTCCTAGAAAGCAAAAAGCTTTGCATGACCTAGGCTCCTCATCACATATAAAATGGCGGTCATATCCCCCAATTTTTGTATTAAGGAAATTTCATTTTATTTCTAGTCCCGATGTTTAGGGACTTTTGTTTAATATGTAGTATTTCAATTCTATCATTTCAATTCCAATTTTAGATGATTAGGAATGTCTTGTTCTTGGAATCCTCTGTTGATAAATAAAAACAATTGGACTGTTGCCATGGGTCAATTTTCATTTATCTCGTGCTCACGCATGCCTTTTTTGTGATATCAGGTGATCATGAATTGCCAACCACCAGCCGTTTGTGGTTGGCCACACACAATTGTGGCCGATCAGGGTGATGTGCAAAATCGCCTTACTAATATTGAAGATAACGCGGGACAAATCCCCATTATCCTTCGACAACTTTCGAGGCAAATGGAGTCTACTCAAACCAGGCCCAATCTCATGACCGCCCTATCACGGGAGAAAACACTTTTGACAACTGTAGACATGCCAAAAAGTGACCAACAAAATAGACATTTTGCGAGGATCATGAATAAGCTGAGTGAACTGCGGGATCAATACCCTCTTGATCTGTCCAGCTATGCTGCTGTCAAAATCCCAGAGGAGCTCAAGTTGCCTGAATGCGAGGTGTTCACCAATGCTTCTCACCCAAAGAGCTACCTATAAGCCTACCTGGTCCAAAGGATGATTCGATCATACCAATCAAATTTGACTGGCCCTGCCTTGAGATGGTACATCGTGAGGAAAATCACTCTTCTTAAGACTTGGGAGGAGTTGATTGACAATTTCCTTAAAGAATATGACCTTGATGTCAACATCACCCCACCTCACAAGGAGCTTGTAAGCAAGGAAACAATGAGGAAAAAGTCTGTCATGGCATGTACTGCAGTAGGAAGAAACTTGACTATCCAAGATGGCCTAGAGCGGAAGAGACCAATAATAGGAAACTTCGAAACGGTTCCATATGACAGAAGGGCCACCAAACAATGCTCCATTAATGGGAAGCTTCCTACTAGGATAGGCAAAGAACCCGACTTTGCAATGCTTGCTCAGGATTCGAACTAATGGACTTTTGACTCATTCTTTGCTCATGTGAGCATAATGAACCCATCAACCACTCCAACGTTAGGGTTGACACATCTTGCCTTTCCTCAATCGCTGCAACAATGTAGTCAAATCTTTCAATCAAAGACCTCAAGATTTTTTCTACAACTCGTACATCTTGGAGTTCTTCACCATTAACCCTCAATTGGTTAACAATAGTTTGCACACGATCAAAATACGTTGAGATTGATTCAGAGTCTTTCATGCGTAAAGACTCAAAATCACCTCAAAGTGTTTGAAGCCGCACCCGTCGGACTCGATCATCACCTTTGTAGGATTTTTGCAAAATATCCCACGCTTCTTTTGTAGTCTCCGCACTCAATATTTTTTCAAATATCGTTTCCTCCACAGCTTGAAAGATCGCATACAATGCTTTCTGATCTTTCTTTTGAGATTCCACCAAAGAATCTTTCTCCTCCTTTCTTAGAGCCTCGAATGCTTCAACATCAGCCACTTCAGTGTAGCCATTTTCCACCAAATTCCATAAATCTTGCAATTTGAAGAGAACCTTCATCTAGACAGACCAATTGTTGAAGTTTTTTCCATTCAACTTTGGAAGTTGCAATTGAACAGAACTAGTAGATGCCATTTCTAGCTTTGATACCAAATGTTGGAACCAAAATACTAAAGAAAAATGGCAATGTTTGGAGAATTTTGGAATGAGGCACGAATGAATACTGGAGGAGAACAATAGAAATGGAAATACTTTCTAGTGGATTCAGGGGTGCGTTTACAAGTCTGAACTCCTCAATCTTTTTAAAGAGATTGAGCACGTACATAAATGACAAACATTAAATGAGGCACAACCAAAAGTCTACAACAATACAAGAAAGTCTACAATAGGAAGAAAAAAAAAAGCATAAAGCAAAAAGCAATGTTTGCAAGACAAGTCTTCTGCAGCACAAATAGCACCCTTCAACAAGGCATGCATTAATGAAGGAGAGAAAAATTGGGCGTAGAACCTTCTCTCATTTCCTTTCTTTTCCAAAGCCCTCTATAGTAGCATTTATGAGGAAAGAACAAAGGAGCTTCACTTTTGACTTTGGAATCCTTTTTGCAGAAGTTATTTGTTTTGTTCTTTCCATTTGTCTTCATGCAGCAAGACATGTGCAAACGAAGTAAGTCTTCAACAATCAATTTTATATTATTCTAATAGTTGCCAAAAAATAAAAAAATTCAACTTGATTCCACTCCGATCTTCCTATAATACGGCCATAACTAATGTGATGTTTTGATGCCTCTGTTGGGTAAAAGTAACAAGTACAATACTTGCATAATGCTAAAACACAGGCAGAAGCAATTATTGTGTACCTAGAGAGGCTATCATATGCACGTGAACCATGAATGCTCTACACTATCTTTAATTAGATACCTTGACAATATCTATCATCATGAACATGTACGTACTAGTTCTCAATCAGTAACTCAAACTACAATAAAATTACCATAAGAAGATAATTATTCTTTCGGTATTTGTCTGGCCACAACAAGTCCAGACTAGTTGACAAGTTTGCTGGATTACCAATTGACAGTACACCTGGTTAATACCACCAGTTCTTGACCACTACTATTTCTGGTGTGAAATCATACTCGAAAGAAAAGCACAATATCCTAGTTTCTTTCTTTTTGCCATTAATGTTTTAAATATTGAATTGACATGTATTGGAACACATAGAGCTCAGAAGCATCCTATACTCATCAAAAGTAAGGAATCAATATGTAAGCTTTGGATCCATAAGTTACCTTCAATTGGTACGACTCCCAGTTATTTGCACAAGTAATTGCTCAAATGGAAGGTCACTAGCTTTCAAGATCATCATCCAAGCATCTCCCAAGTTTTCATGAGCACTCTTCATCTTATTTAGCAGCATAACACTTTGATGTTCCTGTTTCCAACATAATATATTAGCCACATATGCCAATAAGGGCTTTTAAATATGATATGCCAAGCTTTTACCTTATATAGAACCAAATCTACACAATAGTAATTAGGAGGGATGTAAAACAAGATCTCTTCCAAAGGCTTTCCCTACATCACATTGCTTGAATCATTCATAAATCAACTCACCACTGCTATACCGTTCGTAACATCTAAAAAAGATTATTTGGAGGGAGATATAATCTGTAAACCCAATTTCATGAGATTGATTAGATGAAGCAAATTTAGAGGCATCTTGTAGAGTCATATAGAGAAAGGATTAGAATGAAAAAGCAATTGTACTTTGCACATGTAGATCTCTGGGGAAAATTGTGGTTTAAGATCTAAGGTATATACCTCAAAGATGGACAGTGAAATGAAAATGTATCTGGTGGATGCTAAAAGAGATGTAGGAGGGAATTGTGGCAATAAATTCAAATCAAGAATTTTTATTTGTGTAGTAGAAAAAGGCATTTGGGCAGCTTCCTTGAAACTGTAATGATTGAATTATTTCCTAATCTAGAAAAATGAGAGATCGTTTTTTCACACACAATGATCATAAGTTAAACAGAAAGCCCAATCCGACAAGATCACCCAACTTAAGTTCCAATTACATTGTCAAGTAATCAACTTGAGATCGAATATGAAACACTAGAATATTAGGAACAGGGTAAGTGAAAAGCCATTGTTGATAACAAAACCTAGAAGACAACAACCCACCACCAAAGGTTTCCTTTCCTTTTTCTCTTTCTCACATTATAGTCTCAAAGTTCTGGCCACTTGAGCAAGGAAATGAAAATTATTTGAATGGTAATAGGAAAATGGATAGAAAGATCTACAAACTCAAATAATTGATGAGTTGGGTAACACCAAAAGCACAAACTTTTAAGCAAAGAATTGCAATGTTCACACAAACCAATTTTGAATCTGGTAATCATACTCAAACTCCCGTCATTCATAAAAAGAGATCAAGAATTGCACATTTGGAACACATCAGCCATGAGGACCAGACTTGAGAGGGGGAAAAAAATCGATCACTTCAAACAACAGATAACAGCAATGTTTAGTCCCATAATTTATATTTCTCCCACAGAGTTGGCAGGTGTAAAAACACTTATGCATGGAAAACTAGATATAGCATTAATAAGAAGAATCTACAATGAAAGAGCAATAAACAACATATCCAAATAAGAACTTCTATGCAAAAACAAAATTCTATAACATTTCACATTTCTAATTCTTTTGCTAATACCTCTGTTCCATCCGTTGAAGTTCTTTTGCAAGTGTCCTTCGCAACTATTCACTATCCCTTAATCCTCCAAATTGCAGTAATTCTTTGGCATAATAATGGATGTGCGGAATTTTAGAGTGCCAAAACTTAGCATGGAGAGACACTTAAGTGTCAAAAATTCAGAAATGTATAGTTAAGTCCAAAATTGGAGCAAAAATGATTAGTGAAATGCCAACAGCGAAAAATCCTGCCAAACTGCACATGCGTCATTTTCCGGTAATTTTATTTGCTGATAGAGCAATTTTTTCAAAACAAATATCCATGGGGCAATTTTAAAAGAAAAAATTGTCCACATGGCAAAAAAAAAAAAAGTCATACTAGAAAATAAATTTTATCAAAACAAAAAAAGGAAAGAAGAGGGTTTAGGAAAGGGCGATGTAGCCCTTGCCCCCCCCCCCCTCCCCAAACCATTGCTAGGAAGGGCTGGCGATGGTGGGATGAGGGTCAGCTGGGGTCGCTGGGCTCTGGCCAGTGGTTGGTGACCTTGGCCGACCTGCAAGCCCTCACCAAGATCTAGGGCGAGGGTCGCGACCCTCCTCTAGATCTGATGAGGGTCACCAACCCTCTCCCAACCAGGCTAAGGGCCATTGGCTTTCTAATTAGGGCTGCCTGGCGGCCCTTGGCCCGGTTGAGCAAGGGCCCACAAGCCCTCACCACAGGTCGCCAAGGTCACCGGCCACTAGCCGGGGCCCGGTGACCTCGATCGACCCTTGCCCTATCGTCGCCAACCTTTCCCGGCGATGGTGGGGCGGCAACGAGAGCTGCACAACCCTTGTCCGATCCTCCCAATTCTTTTTTTTAATTAATTAATTTTATAATAATATATTTCTAAAAAAATTTAATATTTTTTAATAAATATATTTTTTAAAATGCCATGTTAGCACCAAAATGACATTGTTTTGGCTGAGTTTTTGCTAACTTCAACTTTCGGCGAGCCACGTAAGCGAGTTATATTATTAAAATAATCCATATCGGATTTCCGGTGGCTTTTGCTGGAGTTGGCACTTAAGTGATCTAATTTTTAAAAAAAAAGTGGCACTTAAGGCTGCACATGGTAACTATTCTGTTTTTGTTTCTAGAATATATTTCTATTCCGGACCTATTTCTGGAATAAAAATCCGTTTGGTAAAAAAAAAAAAATTATTTCTATTTCTAGAATAGAAATTCGTTCAGAAATAGGTTCGAAACAGAAATCATAAACAAATTTTTTTTACTTTTCTATTTTTGGAATAAAAATTAAAAATTGTTTCTCTCTTTCTTACTTCTCACCCGAAGAAGTTTATTTCCGTCCGCCACTCACCACCACCACCACCACCACCACCACCACCACCCCCGCCCACCGCCCGTCGTCGCCACCGCCGGTCGCTACTCCTCCCATTATCGCCACCATTTAGAAAAGTAAAAAAAAAAAATTATTATCAAACGAATTTCTATTCCAAGAATTAAAAAAATTCGTCGTTATCAAACGCGTTTTTTTGTCTAGAAACTTAGCCAGAAGTAGAAATAGAAAAATCTATTTCTGTTCTAGAAATCAATTTCTTGCCAGAATTGTTATCATTCGCACTCTTAAATATACATTTCATAACTTTTGGCACTTAAGTGTCTTCTCATGCCAAGTTTTGGCACTTGAGCTATTCTTTTTCCGTTATGCTTGTGAGACGTCTTGCTGACTTGACCTGATAGAATACATCAAGGTAGAAAAGCGCAAGAAATTACAATTGATCTTTTAAAAAAGTGAGAACTTCCAATCCAATGAGAAATGAAAATCAATCCGTCAATTTTAACCCTTGTTACCATGTGGATGATTAAAATAGTGCTGGACTAACAAAAACCATGGTTGACAACCAACAAACCACCCTAACTTGAGTCAATCTTATCTAGTTGAAGTGCTCTAAGTCTTTATGAAGACTGTGACATGAAATGAAGAACTAACCCATGAACCTGGAGTCATTTACAATTGTGTATCGTCAGCTTGGCAACTAATTTGCTCTCGTTGGATTAAAGCATGATTCAGCTGCTAGAGCGTATGAAAACATACTAAGCTTGACGGCATATTGTTCTGACATTTAAAGCATGACCAAGTTCCGTTACAACATGATATTAAAATTCTCATAAAGGGATGACACAACTCAATGAAGGCCTATCAAAATAGCTGCTACAATACATAAAGGCAATACTAAGCTGACCATACCTCGCAGTATCCAGGGAATACTAAGCTGACCAACTTTCTCGATTTGAAGCAATTACAAGGAGAGACTGTCCACGGCCTCTGCCAATTGAAGCGATGAAGCACCACCTTCGAGTCCTCTGTGACCATTGCCAGCCAATACTTCTTCGGATTCCACTTTGTCATCATGCCCCGCCAATCGAAAATCAAGCAAACTTCACAAAACCGAGTCGGAACAATTGAGTTGACCGCCCAGTAGTTTGCAAAAGAACACTGGGAGCCGAACCTGAGAAGCTAGGAATTTATCGAACTGAAGTTGAAACGGAAGCACGACACACGGTGGTCCTTTGCCGATCTCCATAGCTAAAGCTCCATGAGTAGCCAAAAACGCAGCACTAGCGCTAGATCGTTCGGATGTGACTTGAAAGAGAGCTTGTGAAGGATAGAGCTCGAAGAACCCGGAGGAAAGCTCCAGGTAGTTGAAGAGCGAGAGAGTGAAGAAAGTCCACTTTAGTCCAAGAGTATGGAGAAAATTGTAGAAGAGGACTAGGCGGGAGAGAAAATAAGGAAGATAAAGAGACTTGATTACAGGAGTGGAGGCGGACAGTTTCCGCTCTGCAAAGTTTCTACTAAATATAATCAGGGTAATGTGGGGTGACAGCATGCGAACAACCTTTTACCATTCCAAGGATGCATTGTCATGGTTTGGAGAAGTTCAAGAAACATTGAGCCCCTCTGATCCTTCTATGATTTCGATTCCTTTTAGAAGTGCTTTGTGAAAGCTTTCTTGGATATTCCGGCATTTACATCTGTTAAAATTATATCTCGAGTTTGAGCCCGTGTACAATACCCGATAGACACGCATAATATTTTAACAAGGAGGAAGCACGTTCATGGAGCATTTGATGAACAAGGACGCATGATCAAATCCGAACATTTCTTTTCGGCAAAATATATGCCGCACATGGTCACGTTGGAAATAAAAGTCATCATCTGCTCATTTGTTGACTTTTATTTTGCACCCTTTCCTCACCTTTTGATGTTCTGAAGAGTTGAATGCCACACGCTTCAACAATATTAAATGCAAGTCTTGACTTTTCCCTTCCTTGTCTTCTGCACACACATGGACTTGGACGTCCAAAACTTTCTTCCTTTCCTTTAATGCATGCACATGGTGCATGCATGCCCATGAAAAGTGGAGGGCGCAGCTAGCTTCTTCAGAACTTGTCTTGTGAGAGCTTTTTTTATTATTATCCTAGGAGGGGAAGGCAGGAGCTACGCCCAGCATTTTCTTCGTCGGTGCATGATGACATTAATTGGCATGAAGCGTGTTTGCAGAAGGTGGCAGCATTTGACAAATTGAGGAGTTCTCTTCCCATACAGAAGAAGACCGTCGGAGGCCGAAGAGAAGATGAGAGAAGCCGAGCGGTGAGAGCTCTAGAAAGAGAGAAACGTGAGCTCAGAAAGATTTGTGCGTGAGTTCATTGAGTTGATTTATTAAACACTGTGGGTATTGGGTATACACTAAGGCTGGGACTCGAGCGTGTAAGCGTGTGTAATCCTGTAATTTTCCAATTTATAGTGGATTATTTTATTGGCTCTCCCCGTGGACGTAGGTTCTAATGACAAATGTTGCACTTAGAAAGCCTTTTCATCTATTTCTGTTACTAGCATGATAAGCAGAACCATTTTGCCAAAGCACACATTAATTTCCATGAATGTCTCCCCCGAATTCCTTGAATTTAAGTAAAAAAAGAGGTAAGTATACTATTGGTGCCAAAACTTTCATAGAGCGCTTACTTTGGTGCCAAATTTTTTTTTCGCTCACTTGAGTACCACAAATCAATAGACGTGGCCCTAAATGATCGATTTTTCAAATTTGTAACATTCAAATGATTGAAAAAAAAAAGTTTTGACATCAAAGTAAGTATCATACGAAAGTTTTAGCACTTTTAGTGCCCCGATCCCAATAAAAAAATAATGAAGACATTATCAACCAAGACATAATAATGGCAAGATCATAAACTTTGAAAGATATCGCAAGTAGGAAATACAAATGAAAATTGGGTAGTAGATCTCAAAAGAGCAAAGGTAACTTGCCTGCTTTATGTACCTTCATTAGAAAATGTGGATGACTCTGGTATATTCCCCATTCGAGTCGTCCGAATGGTCTGATCCAAATTTTGGAATTGTTTTGAGTAACTTGTACCCAAAAATATTCAGATCCAAAAACTCCAATCTATCAAGACCTCGAATTCTAACTAAGTTTTTGCAACCTCTAGCATCTAATTCCTTCGGCCTCTTGGATTATGGAAGGTTGAGCCTTTCAATTGAAGTGTACCCTGCGATATCTTGCCTTTCCAAATATTCCAACCTATTGAGGCCTAGAATTTTAGCTAAATTTTCGCAATCTACAACATCTAATTCCTTCAACCTCCTGGATTTTGGAAGGTTTAGCCTTTATTGAAGTGCACCGTATGATATCTAGCCTTTCCAAATACTTCGACCTATCAAGGTCTTGAATTTCAGCTAATTTCTTACAACTATTAGCATCCAGACCCTCTAACTTTGGAAGGTCCAACTGTTCGATTGAATTGTAGCCTACAATAGTCAAGCTTCCCAAATATATCAATTTGTCAAGACCTCAAACTTCAAGTAGATTCTCGCAGTATTCGAGAGATAATATCCTTAGATGTATGAACTGTGAAATGTCTAGTGTTTCAATAGATCCATAGTCAAAGACATACAAGATTTCCAACATGAAGGGTGTGTTTAGGGATTGTGGTGATTCTGATTCTTCATTGTCAGTCAGTTGGGAGCATTTTGAATTCTTTAATAGTGTTGATGGAAGCTCCCAGATGCACTCCAGAAATTTGCAATCAATAACTCGTAGTTCCTTGTGATGGGCTAGGTGGGATAGTAAAGGCAATATGCGACTTTGACAAGTGATGCACAAATATGTTAAGCCAAAAGGAAGGTCCGACGGTGATTGGAGCTTGTAGCAATGAAGAAAATCAAGGCACCATAGAGAAGAAAATTTACACATGCTTTTGGGAGAGAAACACTAAAAGTGCCAAAACTTTCGTATATTACTCACTTGAATGTCAAAACTTTTTTTTTCCTCACTAGAGTATCACAAATTTAAAAAATCAATTAGTTGAGTGACAATTCCGATTTGTCTTGTCAGAAAATCCGATGTGAAAGCTAGTCATCCTACATGGCTTCGTTGGTACTAACGTGGACAATTAATAAAAAATTCAAAAATTAAAAAAATCCATGTTGAAATGGGAAATTAATAAATAAATAAATCCATGTAAGACAATTTGCAGGGAATGTTACTTAAACGATCGCTTTTATTCTAATGTGGCAATTAAGTGAGTAAAAAAAAAGTTATGGTATTTAAGTGAGCTCCATACAAAAGTTATGATACTCTTATTGTCTTTATTCTAGCATTTTTATTTATAAGTGATAAGGTTGAGGAGGGCAATGCAACTATTCTTATGAACTTTACCATAAGGGTCCCACGGAGACAAATGCCTTGTGCTAATTAATTCTTTATAAGACATATTAATGGAATGTGGTACCACATATATAAAACTAGGTACTTCCAACAAATGAGGCCCATTGCATATAAAATTCAAATAATTTTAAATTTAATTTTCAACAAGATCGAAATTAAAATATCATCAAAATAATTATTATGTATTAATACATAAGTAGTATCAATTACAAATTACCTCATTTGTCTCTACTTTTTCCCAACCACGTACGGCCCTTGACTTTAGAAATCCATCATACTTTTTCCTTATTTTACTCACATTAACTCAAATATAAATAAGGAGATTAGGTTTTACATTTAAATGATCCCTTATATTAAAAGGATAAATGCATGAATGCTCGTGTTTTTTCCATCCATTTTTTGATTTTCGACACCCCTTTTACCTTAAATTGATCACAATATCTCTTACAAGTCGTAGACCTTACCTTTTTTTCTTCTCTTTTTTTTGGAAATTCTAATGTATATAGAATTGAAAAAAAAATATGTATATTCCAAAGGTTTAATTGGATTGTCTTATAATGTAATTAGTATCATCATTATTTTCTTGTCAACAACTAATTATTTCACTTAATTAGCCATGCTTTTCAGTTTTGTCTAGTATTAAAGTTTTGGGCCATATTTGAATGTAGTATTTCTCACCAATTAGCACCAAAAATCGCTAATGGGGTGTCTAGTCATTATTGGCCATCCAGCGTGGGTTGCTAATAGGGACAATTTGTTGATTTCCACGTTGCAATTTGTGTTGTTAGTTGGCAAAAAAGATTACATTTAAATATTGTGCAAATGCATAGAATTATATTGAAAAAATTGAAAAGTTAAAATTATTGACATTTGTTCTAAAGGTATAAGGCTAAGTTGACAATTTTTCCCAAATATGTAAATAATTGTTAACACGTGATTTTTAGTCGACGCATTAATAAAGGTAAACACTCGAGATTAGGGTTTTTGATTGTGACGGATGCCATTTCTCGAACAAAAAGTATAAATTTTCATTTCATTTTCTTTGGCCTGCCGTTTATATATAATTTCTTAGCTATTTTTAATATAAACATGAAAAGTCAAATAGTTGACTTTTTGATTAATCCTATGATCAAAAGTCAACCACAGGTCAAAAGTAGGATTTTTATACACAATTGTTCTAAATAGCCTTAGTATCACTTTGGCCACATAAGTTTTCAAAAAAAATTCGAAAATTTGATCACAAATCAACCATTTATAAATTTAAAAAAAAAAAAGTCAACTAAAGGGTTAAACCCTTTGACAAAAAAAATCAAAAACCTATAAATCACTTTCTTTTAGCTTTAATTTGATTGTAGTATCGAAAATTTTGTGAAAATCAATTAAGAACCTTATTTTCTGAATTTTTCGATTTTAGGTTCAAAGTTGACAAAAAATAAAATTTCTTCAATTCTAGTCATATTTAGGTGTAGTTGCTTTTATGACATTTAATCTAAAGGTACTTACCATTCATTCATTCAACCAATTTCAAGATCGAGCATATCAAGGGGCAAATTGCCGTTTTTGTTCTTAATTAGGATCCAAATTGATTCTTCATGATTAGCGAGCCGACACCTCATTGTTATTCAATTTCTTAGTGACGTTTTAAATCCGGTTGGTAATTCACTTGGGAACATTCCAATTTTTAACTTGCTCGAGCATTGAAAATCTGAGCTAATGTGCATCAATGGATGCAATTCAACTTGAACCATTTTAGACTATAGTCTAATTGAAGTAATTGCACTTCAATTTGGCCAATTGAAGCTCAATTGAAAACATGAGTTTAGCTTATGTCACTGTTTCAATGGGAATTCAATGAATTTGAAAATTTTGTACATAATTAGTCAAACAAAGATAGTCGAATTGCATCCCATTCGATCCGATTCATATGGAAATATTCAATTTTGTTCAAATCGGGCAAAATCAGAAAAATCAAAACAAAATTCCGACAAGAATCCAACCCGGTCACCCCGGCGTTGACTGGATTTGACCAGCGTTGATCGACGAGTTTTTCCTGACCATCTTTTGGCCTACCTTCAGCTAGCCTAGCTCATGGCCGACCTTCCACATGCCTTATTTCTTGAATTTCCAATTTTGCCTCGAATTTTACGAAATTTACAAATTTACCCCCAGGTATGGTGAAATTACAAAAAGATCCCGATTGGCCCATTATCTCAAGATTATATCATCGAGAACGCATCACAGCCGTTGAAATTAACTTGTGCCTATATGAAAGGTTTTTTAGAGGATGAGATGACACATCCAAAGGTTAGGATGGCATCTCCTGAGTCCATATAAATAGTTTATTCCCTCCAAAATCTTAGGGGCCTCATTTGTGCAGATTTTCAAATATGAAAATCCCTATTTTCTCTCAAAAATCTCTCTCTCCTGCGGTTTTCTTCCCCCTTAAAACGATCGCTCGATCGTCCTCCCTTGTCGTGCACACCGCCGCTCGTCGGAGCCCCCGTTAGCTGAGTGCCACCCCCGGCGAGCCTCACTGATTTCCATCCTTCCTCGCCATTGCCACTCGACTATCAAAGAGTCACTGCAGCCACCCGTCCAGCCGGTTTTCTCGTTAGGTTTGAATACCGTTTTTCGTGTCGATGATAATTCCAACTCTTTTCTTGCCCCGATCGGTGATCGGGTGATTTCCAAGTGTTCCTTAGCTGATCAACGATGATATTTGATCTGTCCAGAAGTTCCAGGTAGCCGGAAACCTGCTGAACCATCATGAAAAGACTTCTACCCAGTTGATCCTTTCGTCAGTGTCAAACTGGCGCCCAATTTTGCAGCGCTCGATGATCGGCGCCATTCCGGTGCAATCCGATCCCCTTAACTCATCCTGATTGGATCCATTAGTTTCTTCGATGTGTCTACGAAGTGCAGGAGATCGAAAACCTGCAAAACGATCACTGGAAGACTTCACCAACGTTCTTCTCCGATGGATCCAATACAAACCCAATCTGCACCAGCAGCGAACTGGAGCCATTTCGGTGGTCCTTAGGCAATTTTATGTGATGTCGACATCCCTTGGCGCTCTTTTGACGTCCCTAGGTGCCACCGTGCCTTGGTTATGGTTCAATTGAGCTTGGATTGCTAAGAAACGCACAAAAGGTCACCTCCTATCCTCAAGCTTCGATGAAGCGAGATCTTCATTAGGAGACCGGGGCTAGAGCTTGCACCTAGGTTTGATTCAATGATGACTATACATGCTATGAAGTGTTTAGGATGTTTTAGAATGGATTAAGATGATTGATGATGGCTTGAACATGCTTGAATGCTTGATTGATTTTACCTGCAATTTTCGAATGCTTGGATGATAGATCTGAAACATGCCGTGATTTGAGCTTATTGCGATCTTTCTTTTGTGTTCGATGTCTTCACGACATTCATAGTCAATTTAAAGAGCTTTCCAATGACATATAGATCTGGCATAACTTAGAAGTCAGTACATATGTTCTGGAATGTTGATGTATTCTGATATGCTCTGTGTTTCCCTACCCTTTACGGCTTGTTGATTTTTTACTGATTTTTGTTATTAAAATCTTGAGTAGATTTCTTCAACAAAGTTGCTCAAACACACTTCTCTACAACATATGATCTTTTCATAATCTTTGAAGCTCATTTAGACATGTCGATTGGCCTTAAAACGTCCATGATGGCTACCGTGATTTGCGGTTTCTTACTGACCTTTGCCTGTTTAATGATTTTTAGAAAATTTTGTGGTGCGAATTAGAAAAAACATCCTCATGAAGCTTGCTTAGAACATCTGGAGCTACAACATATAAAATTAATAAAAAATAACAAGCTCAACTCTTATGATAAATTGCCTTAAGAGCGTCAATTATCAGTTCTGTTCCTCTATGACCTGCAATATTTGCCGATTTTCTAGGGAATTTTGTGAACTTTATAGTCTTAGGTTCCTTCATAAGAAATAATCTAGATACTCTGTTCTACATATATGAATTTTTCCAGAATTCTTAGAGGGCTTTAGGATGGAGAAAACCATTAATGTTTTGTGAAAATGCTGCTGTGATTTGGTCTGACATGAGTAGGTGTGTGATTATCTTCAATTGAGCTCCTCAAGAGAAAAATCGGTGCATGAGTTTTTCTCGACATATCCAGGAGACGTCATAATCTTCAAAATGACATATAATTCATGCCAATCGAACTTCATTTGCTATGTGAAACTTGTTTGTGAAATTTGTGCATTAATTCTGAAATTTGATATATTTTATCATGAATAGGGTTAGTCAACCTACTGGTGTTCATAAATTTACATGATTTTTTGTACACTGATCTAAGGTTAGATATCTTCATCAAACTTGTTCATTGCATTTATCTCTATGTCATAATGTTGTAATTTTCATGCATTATATAGGTGGCTCAACTCACTCTCCTTCATGCATTATGTTCAGTTATGTTGATTGCTGATTTGTGCACTTATGCAAATGTCATCAGTTGACCATGCAATTGACTTTAATTGAACTTAATGTCTTTTAGGAAGACCTAAGACACATCCTAATATTTTCAATAACACCGATTTTGCATTATTTGCATATAATTACACCCCTTTTTCCATTTTTGTGAAATTTGCCCTGAAATCTGCCATGTAATAAAATTTGGAATGCTACTTTGCCCTTATTGAACCAGGCCCCTTTCCCACTTTTGTATGAATTTTTCAGTGAGGATTCTGAGGTTGAGTCCTCAATGAAAGTTATTCTTGACTTGCATTCTAGAATATACTTAAATTTCAAAAATTTTAGATGTCATTTACTAGGATAAATTTCCCCTGATTTGCCTTAATGTCTTGCTGCCCTGCTCTGTTTCTGATGCATTATTCTGTGTTCCCTGATTTTTATAAATCTGTATGTAGCTTATCTTAAGAAGCTTCCTTCATGGAAGCTGTTCCTTGTTGCGTGTTTGATGTGTCATAAATTTTTTAGGAGCAATCATCCATAGGTCTTACTTCGATTGCTTGCTTCTTTAATGCTCTATTTTGACATGTTTTATTTTTCTTTTTATGACTTGTCTCTGTTATAACGTTTTAAAGAAATTATGCATGCTGAATCGATTTTCAATGTCTTCATGAGTTTTTGATCCTTACATTCTGAACTTTACCCACAAAAATTTTTGAAAAATAAAAAGTTGATTCAATGATTTTATCGAACTCTTCAAAGTGCAGGGCATTCTGGAATTTTGCTTTCTCACTTGGATTTGACTTGATTTTCATTCATATGATGCCTAATTATCATGTTCTCACATGTTTTGGACTTAACATAATTTGGATCATATTTAAAATGTCTGAGAAGCTCGATTGGCAGTGCACAGGATGCACTTGGGTTAGTCTTGGCAATTAAATACATTCCATAGCCTCGATGCACCCATGTCTTGTCTTTATTAAATTTTTCCCTAACCCATGTCTTAACTTATCCAAAAAACCACTTTTGGGCATCATATAGATCTCTCTAACGCTTTAGTCTTACTTGTTTGGCACATGTGATTGTGTTTAGCGCATGATAAATGAATGAAGTGATTCGATGTTGACTCATTAATCTATTTGATTGATTGGGAACTGAGGTCCGTGGACCTATATGAATGTTTTGCTTTTGAGCTATGCATGTGATTTCTAGATATATGCATAAGTGTGATGTATGTACTCGTGGGATACCTTGTGAACGCAAGGGATGACTAATCATTACAATCTATTAGTATGAATGGGTAGGAGTCTTAGTATGGCTTGTTGCATGAATAAACAAAGGCCAACCTCGAGGCCGCCTTTAACATTTTTGGTTAATTGCTTTGTTTGGTGTTTTCTCGGTGTCTTGATCACCATGATTGGTTGTGCTTGCATGAATTCCCTTTTTATTCCTAGCATTAGATTAGGGTTCAAGAAGGTGGCCTCGTAAAGACAATGATTTCGTAAATGGCAATGGTCAATGTCCATTCCGACCTTATTCTTTGTAAATGGCGACTAGTCGATATCATTTCCGACTCATTTTTTTTGTAATATTCATTCGCGCCTGACATGTCTCGAGAGGGTTACCCTAAATTCACCTTTCACACCCAGTTCCTTTTCGTGAAACATGCCGTGTGGTGAGAGTGAATCATGACACCTTTCCATTGTTGCACGGTATATGAGTTTGGGAGGATCCGCATTTGTGTAGAACTCAAACTCTATAGGTCAAAACCGAAGGTGAAGTGATGACACCTTTAGTAGACATAACCCCGAGCATGAGCTCGCAAGCAGATATCCCTAAATGCCACCCCCCAACCCGAGGAGGGATGGGTCGCAAAAATAATCACTCATTCAATGGGCACATGTGTAAGTATTTTTGGAATAAATATATTAAGAGTGTCATAACTTTCATTCGCTCATTTAAGTACCACAAATTTAAAAAATCGATTACTTAAGTGCCATTGGCAATTTGTCTATCCGGAAAATCTGATGTGGACACCAGTCGTCCTATGTGGCATCGTTGATGCTAACTTGGATAATTAATAAAAAATTCAAAAACTAAAAATAATCCATGTCGGAATGGGAAATTAATAAAAAAATCCACATACGACGATTTGCTAAAAGTGGCATTCAAATGATTGATTACTCCAATATGGCAGAAAAAAAAAGTTTTGGCACTTAAGTAAGCATTGTACAAAAGTTTTAGCACTTTTTCTTACCCCCATGCTTTCTGTCATTTTCACTTTTAGCTTTATGCAAGAAGAACATTAGGAATGACATAACTTTCGTACAGCTCTCACTTTAGTATCAAAACTTTTTTTTCGTTCACTTAAGTGCCACGAGTTTGAAAAAAAAAACGTTCACTTGAGTGCCACTTCCAATTTGCTCGCCGGAAAAGCTGACGCGGCCGTCGGTGAACAATATTTTAATATTTTGTTTAGGTCCTCGCCGACCGCTAGCGAGGCTACAACGACCCTCGCCGTAGCCACCGTGGGTAAGGTCATCGGGTCCTCGCCAACCACTGGTGAGGTCATGACGACCCTCGCGACCCATTGCCTAGAGCTAGCGAGGGTCGTCGTGACCTCGCTAGCGGTTGGCAAGGATTCAACAGCCTCACCAGGGCCAAGCGACCCTTGTCCAGATCTAGCCACAAAGGCCCTAGGCAAGGCTGCGACAGCCTCACCGACCTCACCTAGGGCCTTCGCAGCCGACAGCGAGGGTCAACGGTGGCCCTCGCCGACCCTAGAAATATAAAAAGCAAAAATATATATATTAAAATATTGTTCACCGGTAACCACGTCAGTTTTTCCATCGGGGAAATCAGAAGTGGCACTCAAGTGAACGTTTTTTCAAACTTGTGACATTTAAGTGAGCGAAAAAAAAAAAGTTTTGACACCAAAGTGAGAGCTATGCAAAAATTATGATACTTCTAGTGTTCTTCTCCTACAAGTTGAAACATGTAACTCTTCGAGTTTTCCCAGCCTCCCTCCCGAATTCTTTTATACACTGTGAGAAATCTCTAGAATCTCTAGATTCTTTAAAACCCTATGCTACATGGTAGTGCAAAAAGAGATGGAGTACCTTGTAGAAGGGGTTGCTGTAGTGCTTTTAATTTACCTATTTTTTC
Organism: Corymbia maculata; assembly: GCA_014182735.1. Classification (NCBI taxonomy): domain Eukaryota; kingdom Viridiplantae; phylum Streptophyta; class Magnoliopsida; order Myrtales; family Myrtaceae; genus Corymbia; species Corymbia maculata. The sequence continues at coordinate 29,549,166 of CM024685.1, forward strand.
TGGGAGCTCCGTGGAGCTCCAACACTTGCATAGCTCCAAGCGAATGAGGGTCTTCATGTCTCCAATTGAAGAGTCAATTCGCTTCAATCTCCCACAGCAATTGAGGATGATAACCTCTAATTTCTTAAAAGCTTAGAGGAAATCTGTATTTTCCAAGGATTCACAATATGAAAGGTCGAGAGATTTGAGCTTCTTTGCCATCTGGTAAAAAAAATGATTATTATTAGCAGGTGAGTCTAGGGTGATTAGGATTCAAAAGAAAGAGTAAAGGGGGAAAAAAGATTTTAGTTCTTACCATGAAAGAACTCCATTCTTCCCATTTCTCGCTTACATTGCTTTTTGGCAATTCGAGTAAAACTAGTTCCTTTGTGAAAACTATTTACTTCAAAGCTCCCAGGACATTTTGTCATTGAAGCCATCTTAACTCCTTTATCAAGTCCTTAAAATATCCACTGAGATGTGACCCCTCCAAGTGAAGGAATCTTAGGCTCATCAATTTCTTGAATTGTTTCTTTGTGTAAATGTCGCCATCTCGCTTAGCTATATTGCCGAAGCCTTTTGAGTTGCCTTTACTCAAATTAATTGCCTCAATCTTTTTGGTTCCTAAAGCAAGAATCGACAGTCATTAATACTAAATCCAACTAAAGTAATCTAATATTATCTGTTCATATTGCTATTTACATACATTAATGTGTTCAAGAGCAGCAATGTGAAAATATGAATTTTCTTTTTACACCAATAAACAATATTTATAAAGGCTAACAAAGTGAAGGATGTCAAATTCCATTTAGAAATTTGGCCATATACATTCTGATCTTAAAAAGGATTATGATGTAATGGCTCCTATAGAATAAAAAACTTACAACTTGTAATCTCCTTATTTCTGGTACTGTAGCTTTATTGTCATATTAGTTAAGACATGCGTGTAATGCACAGAATTTAATCAAATTGCAAAGTGCAAAATCAACATGTCAATTTTAATTAAAGTATGCTTTTTTCTATTAAGGAGACATTTTCTATTAAGCAATGCATGGTTGAAAGGATAGATAAAAGCGAGACAAACCTTAGAAGCAGCGAGTCGGCGAGCAAAACTTACCTCCCCACATATTCGGTGTTATGAAGGGGACCTATAGCAAAAATATTAGGTTAAAAATTTAGAAATAAAAATCCTCTTTTTTTGTTTATTTATTTCTACGCATTCATCTTTTGTTTTTTTCTCAAGAGCATGCACCCTCGGCTATTTTCTTTAGCGGTTTATCCCAGAAACTTGCTGACACGCCAAATCGTAAATGATTTTTTTCATAATTTTCTGGAATTTGAATAATATTTTATTTTTTGACGTGACAGCACGATATTTACTTTTGGTTTTTTATTAGTTGCGATGAGCAATCTGTCTCACCCTTTGCTTCAACCAGTCTAATACTGACCAAAACCTTAAAAGGAAATACTTATTAAGAGAGGGCAACCTCCCTACTTTCTAATTGCGTTAATGAAACATTCGAGGGCAATAATATTAGAAGGTTCTTGAGAGAATAATATTAAAAGTGTTAAAACTTTCGTACAACGCTCACTTGAGTATTAAAACTTTTATTTCGTTTATTTGAGTATCACAAATTTGAAAAATCAATTACTTGAATGCCAATTCCAATTTGCCTCACTAAAAAATCTGACGTGGACACTAGTTGTCCTACATGGTTTTGCCAACACTGACTTGGAAAATTAATAAAAATTAAAAATTAAAAATATCCATATGGGAATGGGAAATTATTAAAAAAAATCCACGAAGGACGATTTGTCTGAAATAACACTCATATGATCAATTTCACTCCACGTGACACTTAAATAAGCGAAAAAAAAAAAGTTATGATACTTAAGTGAGCTCTATACAAAAGTTATGACACTCATATTGTCCTTATTTCGGCATTTTTATTTATAAGTAAAAAGCTTGAGGAGGACCAACGCAACTTTCCTTATGAATTATAAGAGTCATACGTAGACAGATGCCTTTGTATTAATTAATTCTTTATAAGAAATATTAATGGAAGGTGGTAACATTTATAGAAAACTATGTACTTCTCATGAATGAAGCCCATTGCATAGAAAACTCAAAATATTTTAAATTTAATTTTCAACAAAGATTGAAGTTAAAGTGTTTTCAAAATAATTATTATGTATGGATACATAAGTAATATTGATTATGAATTACCTACTTCACCTCTACTTTTTCCCAGCCACCATATGGCCCTTAACTCTAGAAGTTCATCATACTCTCTCCTTATTTTACTCGCATCAACTCAAATATAAATAAGTAGGTTAGGTTTAACATTTAAATGAGCAATGATGTAAAAAGAGTAAACGCATAAAGACTTGCGCTTTTTCCATCCATTTTTTGACTTCCGACATCCCCTTTCCTCTTAAATTAACCATAATATCTCTTATAGGTCTTATATTTAAAATTATTTCTTACCATTTTGTCTTCTCTTTCTTTGGAAATTCTTATGCATTTAAAATTGACAAAAAATATGTATTTACCAATGGTTTGATTGGATTGTCTAATAATGCAATTATAATTGTCATAATTTTCTTGTCAACAACTAATTATTCCACTTAATCATCCCTATTTTTTTAGTTTTGTGAATGTAATCCTTAACTTTTGGGCATATTATAATGTAGTCTTTCCTATCAATTATCACCTAAAATCGTTGATGTGGTGTCTAGTCGATGCAGGTCATCCTAAGTGGCGTGTTGACATGGGCAATTTGCTGATTTCCATGTTGTAATTTGCGATGACAATCAGTGGGAAAGACTACATTTAAATATTATGCAAATGTGAGGGACTAAATTGACAAAATTAGAAAGCTTAAACTTAATTGACATCCATACTATATGTATAACACCATATTGATAATTTCCCCACATATTTAAATAATCTCCTTCAATGGACACATGTATAAGCATTTTTTGGATAAGTACACTAGAAGTGACTTAATTTTTGTGCGGCACTCACTTGAGTGCCATAAATTTGAAAAACTAGTCAATTGAGTACCAATTCTAATTTGACCAATTGGAATACATGGCATTGTAGGTGCTGACATGAATAATTAATAAAAATAATTTTAAAATTTTAAAAAAATCCATGTCGAAATGGGAAATTAATGAAAAAATCCACATATGACATTTGGCTGGAAATGGCACTTAAGTGTTCGATTTTCCTCCGATACGGCACTCAAGCGAAAAAAAAATGTTTTGGCACTCAAGTTAATACTGTATGAAAATTTTGGCACTCCTAACGCTCTTCTCCCAAAGTTCTCTATTCACTAGAGAAAGCACTAAGTAGAGGACCAACATTACACTAACAATAGAACATGGACTAAGTGAGCAAAAGAAACAAAACAATTACCTTACTTTCCTTTAGCACTTTCAGAGCTTCCTTGGAGTCTCATAACCTGCTATGGTACTAAAGCTCTCGAAGGTTTTCCTTGCAAACTATTTCCCTACCAAGATCTCTCAAGTGATCATGCATTATGAGCTTCTGATCATTTTCAACTTCTATTAATGACATGAATCTCAACACTTCAATTCCCTCCCTTTGTGTTTCAAAAAAAAAAAAAAATTCCTCCCTTGGGAAAGCCACAAGTGTTCAACATGTAGGATGCGATTCTCTTGTCAGTGTCAATGAAAAAGCAAGCGATATTCAAAAATATTTGTTTCTATTATAGTCTAATACTTTGTAACTTATTCTTAACCTTTCTTGCACTTCCATACGTGGGACTGTTTTTAACTTCCTTACCGCAACTCTCCACTGTGTTGAGTCTTTTCCTTCCGAGAACAATTAAGGCACTTTTTTTTGGGTCCAAACAATATCATCATCCATGGGAAAGTTTGTTCGGAATGCCAAATCCAGTTTTAGACTGCTTTTTCTGGGTGAATGCCCAATTACCGAGGTCCTGCTTCTATATCGAATCTAGAAACTATTTTGGTTTGCGGGAGACTTCAGAAACAAAGTGTTCTCGTTTGGAAGGGGAAACTTATCAACCTACAAGAAATGGTTGAGCGCCTGATCATTGATAACAAGTCTCGTGTCTCCTCTGGCTTGTTCAATGCGGGAAGAATTGTATTTTAAAGGGTATGCTCTTCGATTGAGCGGCAAAAGCTTTTCCCCCAGCTGACTGGAAATACTGGGCATAGGTTTCCCAAAATTTTTCAGGAAGAATTACAATAGGTGCCGCTGCTCTAGTATTCCTGAATGCCATCGGGGGGATGGGCTTACGATACTTGGTATGGAAGAGACAGACCGTGACATGGGGAGATGTGTGGATGCTCTAGGTAATCAAGGGTTTGGATTAAGGTTAATACCACAAAAATCTTAAACTAGTACATTTGTGACAAAATTTTCCTAAATAATTATTTGAACACAAAAAACCTCAAAAGGTGAGTAAAACCCCAAACTAATATACACATCAATTGTCACGTATAATCTAATTCGGCAATTTGACAGTATAATTTCATTGAAACTAGCAGAGGATGAATTTGTCACGAATATATCAGTTTAGGATTTTGTATAAATTTATCATAAATACACTAGTTTGAGATTTTTCATGATATCAACCCTCTCAATTATAAGGGTGATGATAAAAATGTTGTCACTAGACTAATCGTTGTTATTGGTATTGGATAAGGCCTGGAGAGCCTGCTAGTCTTATCTTCTAAGGAGAAGATGATACTCAAGATCAGCGCCACGCAGGTTTGGTACTCAATTTGTTGAATCATGCGAATTCCCTTTTTTCCTTGGCTTGCATGCGACCTTTTGCAAAAATGGCCTTTCACAATCTGCTGGATTTCCCCCTCAACATGCATGCTTCCGTTTTAACCAATGAGGAGGGTGGAAGCAAAATGGAGCAGAACATCTCTCACCACCTGGGTGAGTTTTCTCTCTATCCTTTGAATGGATAGCTTCTACCTCTGAAACCCTAAACTTTCCTTTCATCTTCTGGGAGAAGCAGTCCCATGGCTGCCGAAACCCATTCTGCTCCTTCCTGCACCCATAGTGTTCTTCCTCAACTACCATAGCCTTGCCATCCTTCACGTTGTCCTCCCCAAACCAAAGGAGAAACAGCCAAAATCCAGCCCAGTTCTAATTTCATGGCAAATCGACACATGGCCACCACCAATCTTCAACCCCCCGACTAATCATCCAACCCCAAAACCTATCCCTAACTGTCTAGCTTGAACAGATTCCCTCATGTTTTCATCAACCTACCCAACAAAACCTAGAGCCCCCTTCACTCCATAAATCAGTCTATCCCTCAGTCACTAGTAATGGATGACCACCAAGAGACCCATCTCCGATTGTTGACCCTGTGCAAGAAAATGGGAGATATGTGGTCAGAGACAGATATCACCGACCTAAATGAAGCCATCCCCGCACAACTTTCACAGGCAAGCCAATCTACACTATACGGTAAGTTGTTCTCCCGACCAAATGTTAATTTCCAAGCTTTTTGGAGTACAATGAAGAGAGCGTGGAAGTTAGAAAATGCCCAATGCGAAGTTATCGAGCAAGGATTCTATCTATTTACCTTTAACTCGGTAGAAGATAAACGACGTGTATTAGATTCAGGGCCTTGGTCATTTGCCAGCAATCTCCTAGTTCTAAAGGAGGGAGATCCAACAATACCGGAGCACCGCTATGATTTTAATGAATCTGCTTTCTGGGTCCACCTCATAGGGTTACCACGTGCTGCAATTTCAGAAAATGCTATTAGACAAATTGCTGGAAAATTGGGGTTTGTTGAGGAGGTAAAAACTGAAGCCAAAACAAACAGCATGTGCAAAGTAAGCAAAGCTAGAGTAATACTGAATTTACTGAAACCCCTCAAAACAGGGACAGTTATAACTCTAGGCGGAAGGAATTGGTGGGTCGATTTCAAGTATGAAAGGCTGCCACATTACTGCTACTCGTGTGGTTCTATTGGCCACTACGCAAATGACTGCTCAAGAATCCCTTATGAAGAGTCAGGGCTACCTCAAGACCTACCGGGACGATATGGTTCTTGGTTGAAAGCCGAAGTCAAAGAATTAAGCCCTTGCTGGAAAACTTTCTTTGGGGAGATTGATACGAGGGTTGCTGAATTTGAAATGGTGGCTGAGACCCCGCCTGCAACAGCACCCATGCATCCAGAGAGTGCACCAATGAATGAGAAGGCCCTTGTCATCTATAATCCCGCTGCAAGTAAGACAAACAGCAAGGTAAGTTATCCCGAGCATAGCCATCCAAATAAAGGAAAAGGAGGAAAGCAGCCCCAACAAAATACTCGATTCCAAAGCAATGAAGCAAAGAATACACCGACTCCTCAAAAAAGGGCAAGACAGTTATGAAATCCCCCACTCCAAAAAAACAAAAACGATTTGCCCCATATGATGTTAAAGGGACTATAGGATCGATTGCGGAAGAACAACTCCTGGATACACCCATCCAGCTGTGGGAGGGTGAACACACACGGGCTTTGGTGGCTAGCCCTAATAAGCCACCCCTGCAGATATGAAAATCATGAGCTGGAACTGTCAAGGGCTGGGCAATCCCTTGACAGTCCAGCAACTCCGAGCCTTAATGGCTCGTGATAGGCCCAACTTGGTATTCCTCATGGAAACCAAAAACAGAAGAGAGGTGGTTCAACGGCTTCAAAAGCAACTAAGGCTCCAGTTCTCAAACATAATTGACCCAGTGGGCATTGCGGGTGGTCTAGCCTTGTTATGGGATGAAGAAGTGCAAGTTGATGTAATGTTCAGCTCTGATACACTAATAGAAGTACAGTGTAAGGAACCGAAAAGTGATACCTTGATGAAAATCTCTTTCCTTCATGCACCTACAACCCATCGTGAAAAAATGGAGCTGTGGCAACTACTGAGAAGTGGCAACAATCACAATCATCTCCCATGGTTATGTATTGGGGACTTTAATGACATACTATACCATTGGGAGAAAAAAGGAGCACGTGAGGCTGATCAACATCGCATGGCGGCATTTAGAGACTTTGTGGACTCATGTGCCTTAATGGACATCGAAAGTAAAGGATGCGCCTACACATGGTCAAATAAGAGAGCAGGGGAACAAGAAGTAAAAAAGCGTCTTGACCGAGCCTTGTGCAACCTAGATTGGAGAATTGCCTTTCCAGGCGCTGAGGCATTTGCCCTACCAGCTATAGGATTGGATCATAGTCCCATAATTTTAGCTGTAGACCCTGATAGCAATAGACCACGAAGGAAAATGTTCAAATTTGAAGCATTTTGGCTAGACAGCCCTCAATGGTTAGATGTGACGCAGAAGGCTTGGCAGGGGAGTTCTACGAATCAAAATGATATCACTGGAAAAATCAAGAGGGTGACCCGAGATTTAGGGAGTTGGAGCGAAAGAATTTCAAACAAGCACCAAAACAAATAGATCAACTCACCGCCGGGCTCACGAGAATTAACTAACCGGGAGGAACGGGTGACACATGGGGAGGAATATCAGCGGATTATAAACAAAATTGAAGCGCTGTGGCGACAAGAAGAAATGTATTGGCACATGCGATCGAGGATTAACTGGATAAAATGGGGGGATAGGAATACAAAATACTTTCATGCGACTACCGTCCAACGGAGACAGAGAAATAAGATCTCCATGCTGAAAATTACAGACAGATCGGTGCGAGAGAACCAAATGCCCTAAAACATCACATAACAGAGTTTTATAGGGATTTATTCTCCTCAGTGGGCCCTAGACACTTCCAACCAGTACTGGAGACATGTCCCCAAGTTGTTACAAGTGCCATGAATGAAGAACTAGTCAAGCCAATTACCATGGAAAAAGTTCAGACAGCGGTGTTCCAAATGGGACCCACAAAGGCACCAGGCTCGGACGGTCTAAGTGGTCTCTTTTACCAAAATAGCTGGCAAATTATACATGAAGACATTTTTAACACAGTGGCCTCCTTTTTTAATCAAGGTACCTTCCCCATAGCCATAAACTCCACCCAAATTGTTCTAATCCCCAAAGTGGCTAATCCCGAGAGTTTAGCACAGTATAGACCAATAAGCCTGTGTAATTTCAGCTACAAGATCATAGCCAAAGTCATGGCAAACAGGTTAAAACCATGTCTCGCCAGTATCATATCCCCGGAACAAAGTGCCTTTGTGGAGGGTCGCCAAATTCAAGACAACATACTAATTGTTCAGGAGGTATTACATCAGCTTCGAATCAGAAAAAGAAAGAGGAAGTTCCAGGCTGTTCTGAAACTGGATATGCAAAAGGCATATGACCGAGTGGAATGGGATTTCCTTCACAACTACATGTTGCAAATGGGCTTTAGTGCTAAATGGGTCTCCCTAGTTAGCTATTGCATTGAAACGGTCACTTTCACTATAAATGTTAATGGAGAATCTACGGAAGTCATCAAGCCGACAAGAGGGATAAGACAGGGCGACCCCTTATCCCCCTACCTTTTCATTATTATGGCCAATGCTCTATCCACTCTTATGTCCAATGCAGTAAAGGATGGCATGATCAAAGGAATAAGACTAAATCCCCACTGTCCCACACTCTCACATCTTATGTTTGCGGACGACGCTATTTTCTTCCTAGAGGCCACTAAAAGAGAAGCTCAGAATCTCGCAAACACTCTGAACCAGTATTGCTTTGTAACTGGGCAGGCCATAAACCTGAACAAATCAGGCATTTTCTTCGGCAAAAGCTGTCCAGCTACTCTACGGGCAAATATTGCAACAGAATTAAGAGTACCTATCATAGAGAAAACCGGGAAATACACGGGGATGCCATCGATTGGGGCCAAACAAAAAAACATATGTTTTCGTGGATGCTCGCAAAAGTGGATAGGAAACCTGGAAGGGTGGAAAGAGCGGTTGATTTCTAAAGCGGGAAAGGAAGTTCTCCTCAAATCGTCATACAAGCACTCCCACAATATGCCATGTCACTTTTTCGAATCCCCGTCTCCATTTGCAAGGCAATTGAGAAGGAAATTTCGAATTTTTGGTGGAAACAAAATGTCTCAAGAAAAGGGATTCACTGGAAGAACTGGAATCTCATGAAGACGAGGAAAGACCAAGGCGGTCTAGGTTTCAGGGACCTGGTGGATTTTAATAGAGCCCTACTTGGTAAACTAGCTTGGAGACTAAATCAACAACCTGAAGCACTATGGAGTAAGATGTTCAAAGGTCTTTACTTTCATAGTGGGAGTCTGTGGACAGCAAAAAGAGGCCCTAGACCATCATGGGGATGGCAAAGTATCCTCACAGGAAGGGATCTAGTCGAACCTGACACTAAATGGGCTGTTGGAGACGGAAATGACATCAGAATAAGGGAGGATAGATGGCTCAGTTCCGGGAAAATAGGGGGCCCGGCAAACAGAGGTGAACCAAAACTAGTGGCTGAACTTATTCATAAAGAAACAGGGGAATGGGACTCCCACTTGCTCGCTGGAATTTTCCCAGAACATATAGTGAAAGAGATTCTTGCTACGCCCCTAAGCCTACATCCAGAGCCGGACAAACTACAGTGGATCGCAAATCGCTCAGGTTCATACCAAGCCAAAAGCGGATATAACATATTACGAGCCAAACAAGCAAGCACATCAGAGCAAACACCAACCAGTTCCTACCAAAATCCAAAACGTCTGTGGACCGAAATCTGGCATCTACAAATTTTCCCCAAAATTAAATTCTTTATGTGGGGAATTTGCAACAATGCCCTCCCGACTAAGGAAAATTTGCATCGCCGAAGTCTCTTACCTGATTCGAAGTGCCCTTTTTGCGAGGCGGCACCAGAAACGATCGAACATCTCTTCCTCCTCTGCGGCTGGACAAAACTGATCTGGTTAGACCAGAAATTAAAAATTGATACAAGTCCGAAACGGTTACAAGAATGGATAGATTGGTTTGCGAGATTCTCACCTCTAACGTCTCTCCACAGTACAAAGCTTTGTTTGCAGGAACTCTATGGGCGATCTGGAAACGCAGAAACGCGCTGATTTTTAAAGGAAAACGGCCCCAACCAAAGGAAGTCATCAGTGAATCAGAAAACACGTACCTGAATTTTTCCAGGTGGAGCACAAATGCCGGCAGCAAACCACAAAGCCCAGATCCACCGTCGGAGAGCTGGACGTCTCCAGAACAGGGAGCCCTCAAGATCAACCTGGATGCCGCCTGGTCTAGCTTGAAGATGGAGGGATCTGCGGCTATAATCTGCAGAAATGCCGAGGGCAGTCTCATCGATGGTTTCGCTAGAAAAATCAGCGCCTCTTCTGCATATATGGCTGAAACCCTAGCTCTCCGTTGCTCTCTTCTGTGGATATGCGACAAGAGGAAACTCCACTTCAGTTCAACTCCCGAAGTACTTGCTGCAGCTTCAAAAGTTATCGTGTATTCTGACTGCAAAGCAGCAGTCAACCACGTGCTGGGCTTGGAGGCCGTTCCGTGGGCCACAAAGTCTGTTATTGTTGACTGCACTTTATTGCTGGCCCAACTGGGAAATGTCCACCTAATCTATGAGCCGCGATCCACAAACCGAGCCGCGGACTGGGTCGCCAAGGCCCACCAAATAGGGTCCCTTCCATCCGACTGGGTTACCCGCCCCCCGCCCCCTCTTACTTCTATTTTATGCCATGAATTCCAATCGGAATGTAACCAAGCTACTGCTTAGTAATGAATGAAAAGCCGTTTATGTTCAAAAAAAAAACCAATGAGGAGGAAATTCGGTGAAGGCATAGAAGGCTGAAATTACTGCTCTTTCCAGGCATATATGCCGTTTGGCCAAGGGGACAAGTATTAATTTTACCCAGATAATATGGACTCTCAGAATATTCAGCTTGACTTTCCTTCGCATACACACGAACCGCCTCGCTGCACATACAGAATGGAGGGCACGGCCTCCGGGGTTACCGGAGTGTAAGACACCAAGATTCGAACACGACTTCTATGACATTTGATTCGTGCTCTTGATCGCTCAATCACTATTTGGAAGCAAGGGGTGCAAAGTATTACACTTTTACCAAATCATTCGGTTGGAGGTATTGCACTTTTCAAGCATGTTTGACAATTGGATTAGCGACATTTGTTTCCTTTGATCCACTCAAAAGGAGTCATACAATGTATTTGTTTCATGAAAAACTCAATTATGAATATTTTTTAGAAAAATAATTAGTTATATCGCTTAAAAAAATTAATCAACAGAATTTTTTTTATTATTGACAATAATTTATATCTAACTATATTCAGGAACAATGAAAATATTTTTTTAAGTGATACAAACAATCGTTTTTCGAAAATAGGTTCATTTAGAGTACACTTGTGTCACAGAAATTCTAAATTGCGCCCCTTAAATGAACCTTTCGGCATGTTTTTCATTTGGTTTTGAAGGCGAGTATCTGCTTTTCAAACTGTACTAGCTTCTTTGCATTATTTGCTGTCTTGGTCATTTCATGTTCTGTTTGTATTGGCAGCTCAACTTGCCAAGGAAAGTCATGTGTTTCGCCTGAAAAATCAGAGGCGTTATTCACCGTGAAACACCATTTGAAGTAAAGTGTTCATCACGAGTTATCAACGAATTTTACCGATCAACCCTTCCGTGAAGAGCTTGCACCTTCCCTTCAACTTCAAAGCATCATGCCATCTTCAAGTAGGCACATTATCACTAAGAATCCTCGGAATTAGAATCCTCGGAATTCTTCAAACTTAACTGGGAGAAATTTAGAGCAATAAATGGAAGGTCCGCAACGTCTTTGCAAATACTCGAATCAGATATAAGTCTGCATTTATGCACGAGCATTGTCACAGAGAAAGAAGACTGCAGAACTGTAGTGGAACAAGAAGGTCCGCATTGATGATGGCTTTCCTTTTTCTGTTTGGATTCTCCCACTACTTTATTAAAATACACAGCATTGACAGATTGGTGAACTTAACTCTCATATCTGCAGGTGACTGAAACACGGAGACCTCCATCGATGCGCAGATTGATCATCGTTCTGTAGTTGACAGGTTTCTTTTCATCAGCCAATTTTAATGTAAAGCAGCCCAACAACACGGCGGAGTATATCTTCATCTGCCTATAAGCAAATTCTTTACCAAGACAAATCCTTGGTCCAGCCTTCTAAGCAACAATAGATGCTAAGATAAACAAAACTTAAGGAAAAAATAAAAATAAAAGAACTGGGTTGATACTTGCTATAGGTCAATATTCGAATAGTCTGTTTCCTTGATCTGAGAGAACTTGAATGTAGATGTTCATATTCAGATGAAGACCATATATGGAGAAGAAACGAATGAGATGATGCACGTAATCTTTTTCCTATCCGGATTACTTAATTCAGGCAACACGACCAATATAAAGGTCCAACTGAAGGCGCACACAGCGAATGAAAATCCACCCAGATTTTTCACTCCTACTCTAATCTCACTCTCAAACTTTTGTCCTATCTTTTTGTAGAGCGTGAGAATTGAAATCCCCACCTGAAATTAAATCGTCCCCACCCCGTCCCCCGAAAAGGAGGGGATTCAAACCACTCACCTCCTGCTTCCCATGTGGAAAAGGAGGCCACTAAGGCAAACCCCAGTAGTTAAAGTCTGCCCAGGTTAAGACTAATGAATTTAAGTGCCTTTTTTCTGACCTGAAAGGCTGTAAACTTGAAAGGACTTTCGGGCTGGAATACTCCATTTGAATCCAGCCATCTCTCTGGACGAAAATCTTCTGCATCATCGTTCCATAGGAATTTCATCCTGCCCATTGCATACGGCTGATAGGATACCATATCTCCTCTCCTCACATTGAACCCATCTGGAAAAACATCATCAGAGAAGCAGATTTTTGCGTCCTGATTGAACAATGACTTCAAAATTTACTTGAAAAGCCAATAGATAGGCTTAAATTGAAAAGCGAATTAATAGCAACTGTAACAAAATTAAAGAATAAGATCACAAGAGCTTAAGCAATGAATTCTGACTGACCATCCTCGTTATCATTTCCTACGTGAACAAAGAGGGGGATTGAAGGCATTTTGTGCAAACTAAGATGAGGGAAGGGTTGAGTCTTGAACGTGGGTCTACTTCACACAGAAAGATGGCCTTTACCTAGGGGACCCTTAAAAGTTTAAAGCTAATGTTACTAACCACTGAGAATCAAATAACTCAATAATGCAAACTTATATATCTTTTACGAGTAGATTTAGGATCACAAGCTTTCCCTTGGACTGTGCAGAGAGAAAAAATCGAAATAATCCTCACCACTGAAAAAATCAAAATATTCCAATTTATTGGAACCGGGAACCGGACCAGTCCATTTAGGAACCACTGGTTCTGAGCCGGTCTAGTCCGGGTCCAAGCAGTTCGGGCAGATTCTAGTTCTTTTGTACACCCCTAATAAAGGTCCATCAAGTGAACCGTAAACTCAATTTTTTTCTTTACGAGGAAAATATAGTTTGACCGTGAAGAAGTTCTCAGATTTAAGCCTTCAAAAAATACTGTAAATCTTAATCCAAAGAGTGATTTTCTAACAACAAATCCACAATATTACGCCAACAAGGTTCTTGTTGAGATTAAGACCCACCAGAAGAAAATGATTTTTCTACCCTGAAACATGATTTTGCTCGAATCTTCTCGCCTAAACATTTCATTAAATTCTAGGGCTTCGGAGGTTGGGGAAAACCTCAATCACCCAAGAAGGAAACTCTAGGGCTAAGACGGCAAATAAGACTAAAGCCATCTCACTGGATTCCTCTGGAAAAACCACAAACGGCTAAAGAATTTGTCATTGTCAAGCACCACAAAGAACTCACAAAATGCTAAACCTCGCCATCTCCAAAGCAAGACCACAAGCAGAGTTGCAAGCCAACGCCGAAGGGAGTACCGGTTGGTGGTCGACGAAGGGAGGATCGATGGATGGTCAGTGGGGGCACTCGGAGCCACCATGGCGACAAGAAGGTTGAGCAGCACCAAGAGGGCTACAGAGCAATGGAGAGTGAGGATTGCTTTTTTTTTTCTTTTTTTTTATCTTCCTTTACTATTTTCTCTCGACGGATGAGAGCTAAAACGTATGGGCGATACCGATGCCAAAAAGGCCTGCGCCGACCCATTTCGACCCAACTCTAATCAAATGCCTTTTGATACCGGCTCCATACTCAGATAAGATTTTGATCCGACCCGAAAATACCCTAAGTTTAGAGTTGGGTCGGGCCGGGCCTTTTTGACACCCCTTTTATTGACCACTTTTACCAATCAAACTTTCTGTGAAGAGCTTGCGCCTTCCTTTCAACTTCAAAGTCATCATAGCACATATCGATAAGAATCCTCGGAATTCTTCAAACTTAACTGGGAGAAATTTAAAGCAATAAATGGAAGATACGCAACGTCATTGCAAATACTCGAATCAGATATAAGTCTGCATTTATGGACAACCATTGTCACAAAGAAAGAAGACTGCAGAACTGTAGTGGAACAAAGGGTCTGCATGATTAATTGACGGCTTTTATTTTTTTGTTTGGGTTTTTCTACTACTTTATTAACATATACAGCATTAACAGATTGGTGAACTTAACTCTCATGTTTGCGGGTGACTGAAACATGGAGACCTCCATCGATATGCAGATTGATCATCGTTCTGTAGTTGACAGGTTTCTTTTCATCAGCCAATTTGAATGTAAAGCAGCTCAGCAACACGGCAGAGAATATCTTCATCTGCCTATGAGCGAATTCTTTACCGAGACAAATCCTTGGTCCAGCCTGCTAAGCAACAATAGACGCTAAGATAAACAAAACTTAAGGGGGAGAGAGAACTGGGTCGACACTTGCTATAGGTCAATATTCGAATAGTCTGTTCCCTTGATCTGAGAGAACTTGAATGAAGATGTTCATATTGAGATGAAGACTGTATATGATGAAGAAATGAATGAGATGATGCGCGGGGAAGGGGGGGGACTGGGCCGACACTTGCTATAGGTCAATATTCGAACAGTCTGTTTCCTTGATCTGAGAGAACATAAATGTAGATGTTCATATTGAGATGAAAACTGTATATGATGAAGAAACGAATGAGATGATGCACATAATCTTGTTACTATCCAGATTACTTAATTCAGGCAATACCCCAATATTCGAATAGTCTGTTCCCTTGATCTGAGAGAACTTGAATGAAGATGTTCATATTGAGATGAAGACTGTATATGATGAAGAAACGAATGAGATGATGCGCGGGGAAGGGGGGGGAACTGGGCCGACACTTGCTATAGGTCAATATTCGAACAGTCTGTTTCCTTGATCTGAGAGAACATAAATGTAGATGTTCATATTGAGATGAAAACTGTATATGATGAAGAAACGAATGAGATGATGCACATAATCTTGTTACTATCCGGATTACTTAATTCAGGCAATACCCCAATATAAAGGTCCAACTGAAGGTGCATGCAGCAAATGAAAATCGGCCCGGGTTTTTCACTCCTATTCTAATCTCACTCTCAAACTTTTGCCCTATCTTCTTGCAAGGCATGGGAGTCAAAATCCATACTTGAAGCTAAATCATCCCCACCTCAACCCTCCGAAAAGGTGGAAATTCGAACCTCCCACCTCCTCCTTCCCATGTGGGAATGGAGGCTACTGGGACAAACCCCAGTGGTTAAGGTCCGCCCAGGTTAATGCAAATGAATTTAAGTGCACTTTTTTCTGACCTGAAAGGCTGTAAACTTGAAAGGATTTTCGGGCTGGAATACTCCATTTGAATCCAGCCATCTCTCTGGACAAAAATCTTCTGCATCATCGCCCCATATGAATTTCATCCTGCCCATTGCATAAGGTTGATAGGATACCATATCTCCTTTCCTCACATTGAACCCATCTGGAAAAACATCATCAGAGAAGCAGATTTTTGCATCCTGATTGAACAATGATTTCAAATTTTATTTGAAAAGCCAATAGATAGGTCTAAATTGAAAAGCAAATTAACAGCAACTGTAACAAAATTAAAGAATAAGATCACAAGAGCTTAAGCAATGAATTCTAACTGATCATCTTCATTATCATTTTCTACATGAACAAAGAAGGGGATTGAATGCATTTTGTGCAAGCTAAGATGAGGGAAGGGTTGAGGCTTGAGAGTGGGTCTACTTCCCACAGAAAAATGGCCTTTACCTAGGGGGCCAACCCTTAGAAGTTCAAAGCTAATGTGACTAACCACTGAGAATCAAATAGCTCAATAATGCAAACTTATATATCTTTTACGAATAAATTTAGGATCACAAGCTTTCCCTTGGACTGTGCAGAAAGAAAAAATGGAGATATTCCTCACCACTGGAACAGCAGGATAGAGCCGGAGAGTTTCTGTAATCGTTGCATGGAGGTACTGCATCTTTTCTAGTGCCTCTTCACCCATACTTGCAGAAAAACTGGCAAAATCTGAAATCTCTTTGATATTGCTCATTTGTTTTACTTCTTGTGCAACCTTCTCTTGTATCGTTGGATATTTGCAGAGCATGTAAATGAACCAGGAAAGTGTGGCTGCAGTTGTGTCTTTGCCAGCAATAATGAAGTTGAGTATTATATCCCGCAAGTATGTCAGGTCAGTCTCTGTCACTTGGAGAAACCTAGACAATATGTCTTCTTTCTTCATCTGCAAGATCCACGCAACATTCCATCATGATATTCCATTAAAAAATGGAGCCAGAGGATTGTTAACTTACAGAAGGATCATCTGTCGAATTGTGCATTTGCTCAATCTTCCTCCTAATGAGCTTATACACAAAATCATCGATTATTCTGATGTTTTTCTTCAGTGCTGCTTCTGATCCAATATTCAGAAATTTCTTAATCTGCCAGGAGACGTCAACATATCGCCACAGGGTCATTGCACTTGCATTATCAAAAGCACGACTGAATTCAGCGCCCTCTTCACTCGTTCCACACATGCTATCCAGTTCAACTCCAAATGCAACTTTAAATATGGAATCGAGAGTTGACTTCATAAATAAATCCTGCATAAAACATCTGGTTATATATAAATATGATGAAGAAACTAGAGCAAGATTAGCTAAGTCATATTTCATAATGCACAATTTACCTGTATGTCTACAGTTTGGTTAGTACTTGCAGCTTCAGACAAAATATTTGCCAATTTAGCTGCATTTCTTCGGAAGACTACACTGCTGAAGTCTCTCAATACTTTTGTGGAGAACTCATAGCTCGACACTTTCCTCTGTTGGCGCCACTTATCTCCATCAACTGTGAAAATTCCATCCCCTAATAGATCCTTAAGAAGGCTGTAGTTGTACCATCCCTGCACACAGTTTTAACTTTTATGTCATATCATGCAATCCTCAGACTTGGGGCTATGCACTAAAATCTTTATGAATAACCAGCTTTTTATCATCTGACTTTCTGGCAGCTCATTTAAAATCCAGAAATCTTATCAAGAAACACTTCCCTAGTTCTGGCAATTCCAGTTTTCAAAGCATACATATTAAGTAGATTTCTTGCGTGAATGAAATCAACAAAATTTTAAAACCCCATTAACCAGTGCAAACTCATATTCTTTTGAACTAGTAAATTTAACATTAATTGACCGTCTGGCATCTGCTTAGTTAACATCAATAAGAACCACAATAAGAAAGCTGCCCAGCATGCCATGAACTTTGGTTGGGCACCACAGATATTTCACCATGGCCACCAGCTCTAAAGGGAATCCGCCCAACCACCCCATCAGAAGAACTAAACCACCCACGCTGCCATGGAAAAAATAGGAACCCAACTTTGTAGCACCGCCAGCATTGCAAAATGATAACGAGTCACTGGCCCATCAGCACCAAATGGCAAGAATTATCGATGTGATATTATTTTTAGTATGTTAAACATGTTTGAGACAGTATCAAATATTCGAAATGCATGCCCCTCTGTATTATCGAAAAGATGCAACCAAAATCCCACTTGCAGGAAATTAATTACTAGGATTAAGATTCTATCCTTACCAACAACTCAAAATCAGTAGATGCAGTTCAGAGTGGCCAAATTCATAGCATACATATATATATATATATATATAGACAAATCGAAACTCTGAAATGGGTTAGTGACCGTGAACATTTCTTCCATATTTTTCCCTAAAATCCAAGCCATACATGTTCATTGACGCAGGCGCGTTGACTATAGATACCTAGTCGTTTAAATCAACAGATGCAGAGAACTAAACTTGGACAGAGTGAACTCTCTTCCCCACAAGGAACAAAGAGCCCCATAGGCACTCAAAAACACGAACAATTCATGGGCACTTCATGAAATCCATTGCCGACCCCCGAATCCCAACGCATACCTTGCCGTAATTCTCGAAGTTGGTCTTGAGCATGTACTCCACGTTGGCCGGGTCGGAGGTGTAGACCTCGCTTCTGAAAGGGCCGAGCAACCTGTAGGTCCGGTGCTTGCCCGCGAGGTCGGTCATGTAGTGGTGCAAGCGGCCGAAGTTCAGTAGCTGGTTCAGAACCGTCCCAGCGACGGGGTGGTACTTCTTGGCCGCCGCCGTCTCGCTCCGGCGACGCTTCCATGTCCTGGCGAAGAGAAGGGCGAAAGCCAGAGCCAGGACCAGGGCCGAAGCCGTGAAGAAGACCGGGTCGGAGACGAAACCCAGGGCCATGTCCGGAGCGGGGCAGCGGAGGAGGAAGCGATCGGGTGGGCGTCGCTATGGGATTCGCTCCCTCTCGTGGGCCGGCTTCTTGTTCCGTTCGCCCGCGCGCGTGTTGGCGTTGGACGGGATTTGGTACTAGAAGATCCTGTGACGAGACATGACATGTCGCGTATCTTCCGCTACGGCGGGCGAGAGATTAATGCTGAGGAGAGAGGGGAACTCGGTACCTGATCGGACCGAAATCTGTTTGGCGATCGCGATGTTATTCCGACTACCAAATGCAACATCAACTGCATGTGTTTGTAAGGTGCGCCTTCGGAAGGATGTGCCGGCATCTCGAAGCCAAACGATGATTTTGAAGTTACTGTGAGGTGCGAGGAGTTTTAATCGAACATCGTTTTAAGTATCACCACACTCTTTCACAGGGAAACTACCAAAATAAGTTCAGACATTTTAAGTTGTATCTACTTTTATAAGTTGTTGATTTAGTTCTAAAAATTTTAATTATAATAATTTAATTCTAGATATTTTTAATGATTTGTTAATTTAGAGTGCGCATGACAACGTTTCCGTTCCCGCGAGCAGTTTCTGCTCATAAATGAATTTTTTTTTTTTTTTGTTCCTAGGAATAATTTTTGAGTATTTGAAAACGTTTGATAACTGTTCAAAATTTTTATTTTTACAATCTTTTGATTCTTTTAATTTTTTTTTTCCTCCCCTTCTTTCTATTGGCCATCGCCAACGAGACTCGGCCTCACAGATCTGGGCAAGGTCGAGCGAGCCTCACCTCACCTAGATCTGGGGAGGCAAGCCTCGCCGGTGGCTTGGCGAGGCACCAGTGAGCTTGCCGAACCTCGCCTGGCGGCGATGATGGGGCGGCTGAGGGGTGGGAGGAGGAAGAGGAAGAAGAAGAAAAGGAAAGAGAAAGAGAAAAGAAGAAAAAGAAGGGAAAAAAAATTGTTTCTTAAAATTGTTCCCGGGAACAAAAAATAACTTTTTCTTTGTTTTTGATTTCTACTTTAAACCTGTTCCAGGGAACAAATTTGTTTCTAAGAACAAAAAACTGCTCCTGAGAACAAAATAACAGAAATAGCTGTTCCCGAGAACATTACCATATAGCCCCTTAATCAATTCAATTAATTTTAAGTAAAAATTGTTGACATGGGTGATAAATAGCACATATATCTTTCTATTGAGGAATAATCCCATTTCAACAACTTAGGGATGATTCTCGACATCAATTGATCTGCGATGAGGATTTGTTTTAAGTGATATAGAAGATAACGCCACATAAAAGACTCCAGAATATGAACCTAGATAGATCATTGAAAGGTCTCATGTGAACTTAGAGATGTTAAAATTGTTATGTGGAGAAGAAAGACATTCTCTTGGCAACTTAGAAGGCCACTGGGGGAAGGTAGACTCCCCGTCATTTATTTGGAAATGGCTATTGTGGGTTAAGCAGTAACTACCTACACTTGAAGTGAGGTGGAGGAACTCAAAAGGGCTCCATTAGAAATATTTTTTTTTTTTTTAAATGAAGAACTATTGGCCAAGATAAAGGACTCCTAGGTTTATCGCCTAAAAAATTTGAATAAAGAATTGAAATAAGGGAATTCACTCAGTTGGGGAAAATTCTACATATTCAAATGTAAGGAAAGCAGAGTAAAAAATTCGAAAGTGAGAATTAGAGTAAGAATAAAATAAGTCAACAAAAAAAATAGTCTACTTCCTAAATAGAGATATCCTACAAAGCAAAAGAACAAGGCTTGGAATCCTAAAAAATCCTAATGGCTATTGAAGTATTCACATCATCTGACATAAAATAAAGATTTAGAAGCTCTTAACCAATGACATGATGATAATGCAATTAAGACACTTAACAACTATGACCATATGCATTTAAAGGTAGTTGGACAGCTACCTAAGATGAGACAAACATCGATGGAAGTTGATTACAACACTCTTAGTTGCTAGGTAGTTAATTTGTGGTCTTGAAATCAATAACAAACTTATAAATCAACATCTTGGCATCCGATAGACGACTAATCTTGTGAGTTGACAACTGACACGTAACATGAACTTCTTCAAACTTGGACCCTATTGAATCAATCTATCGCCGAAATTTGTTTTTGCTTGCACAAGTAATAATTGAGCGGACAAATCGATTAATTCGAAGTTGGGCTCAAATAACTATCTCATCGAATCCGATACTCCGGCATCAATAATAGCCCATATTTTACCAATAACAAAAAGAAAAACTTACATTTTAAGCAAATGTAAGACGGAAGAAATTGAAGCCCAACCATCTCATCCTTCGTTGGCTAACCGATAAATTTGTGTCACTATTAACTCCATAATGCACTACAACATTTAATAATTACGATTCGGTAATGATATTTCAAGTCATGTCAATTTTGATATGATATGGAAGTTGGATTTGAATTTCTGTTATTTGCATCAAGACCTTGAAAAAAAAAAGAACAAAAAAAAGAGAGAAAGAAAAGAAAAAGAAAAACTAGCAAGGAATGATCAATTTTTCCGGAGAGCCATAGTTGAATTGGAATTTTGCTGTGTTTTTCTTCGATTGGACTGCACAAACAGACGCTTTCCCCTTCCTCGAATCAAGAGCACTCCGCCATGGATTCTTCAATGGAACCTCAATTTCACGTAATCTCCCTCTCTCTCTCTCTCTCTCTCTCTCTCTCTCTCTCGATTGATTCGATCCGATTCGACCCGGTTTGATCCGCTTCTCGCAGCGATGAGCTTCTTCCGGGGGATCATCGACTCCCTCGGCTCCATCTTCGCCGACGGCGACTCCCCCTACGGGCCCGACCGCCGGCAGCATCGCCTGGGCTCCGCCTCCCCCGATCGTCCTCCTCCGTCCATGGACGACGCCGGCGCCGGCGCGGCGACCTCGGTCTCGAACGAGCGGACGGCCTACAAGCTCAAGGGGTACTTCGACTTGGCCAAGGAAGAGATCGCCCGAGCGGTTCGCGCCGAGGAGTGGGGGCTCGTCGACGACGCGATCGTCCATTACCGTAACGCCCAGCGTATCCTGCTCGAAGGCAGCTCCACCCCGGTGCCTTCGTATATCACCTCCCGGTAAGCCGATTGCTGGAGCTTGAGCGCGGTTTCTTGTTGGTTTTTCCTGTGCTTGCAGTTGCCGTTTGCGTGAGGATAGTGTGGTTTGCCTTTTGCATTGATTGGCTCATTTTGTTCTGGATAATTTAGCTAATTTTAGCTCCTAGAACTATCTTTGTTGGAGAATTTAGCTAGCTTTAGCTACTAGAAGCTACTAGAATCATCTTGTTTAAGTGATGATTGGAGCATGCGCTTGTGCATTCGTGCTTTCTCCTAAAGTTGTTGTATGTGCTCGAGTGAGGTGATTGGACCATATCTATATCGAATTGGCTAGTGATGTTAGGAAAAAGTATACATTCAGTGATGTGCTACATATGAGACTATGCCCTGTTTGTCCTAAATGGGCAACTGACATGATGTCTGCAGATTAGTACAGAAGTGCTGGCCGGGAAGTGTTCCTTGCAGCAATAAGTGCAGAAAAGTTCTTGTAGTACATAATTCACAAGCTCATGAATAAAGTCTTCTTGAATGGAGATAAAAAAAGAAAAATTGTTTTATAACTCAACAGAACTGAATCTCACTGAGAAAAGTGGAGTAATACTAATTCACAAACAAAAGAGGCACAGCATATCTATAAGTCTGCATATAAAATTGGGGAAGTAATTTCTCCATTTGATTTCCTTAATTTTTTTGTTTCTTCTGTCCTTCTGTCAAGAATGATGGTGGTACTCATGCATTTGTCTAATTAACAGGTTGTTGTTTTTTCTATAGGGAGCAAGAGAAGGTAAAATCCTACCGACAGAAGATATCAAAATGGCAGGATCAAGTCTCGGATAGATTGCAAGTTTTAAGTCGGAGAGCAGGTATGTTGAGTACTTTTTTTTTTTGAGGAGAACTGTTGCCATTCATCTGTCGTTTCTTTTTCTCTTTCATCTCTTACTTGTCCTTTGTCTTTCTCAAACAGGTGTTGCATCGACAAGCAAGGTGTGTCTGCTGTTGCATATATAGTTCTTCTAGATTTCTTCTCCAAGATAACTCAATTGGCATTGCACCACAGATGCCAAGTGAAGATATCAATTATGAATAGAATCATTACTTAAGAGAATTACAAATCACATGAAATGAGTTATAATTTTCCACTCAAATACCTGAAAATGACATTTCATAACATGACCAACATAGGTCAAGTATCATAACATCGTACATATAGGTTAAATTGAATAATTGCTTAATGACTCTGCATGTTAGTCTTTTTCTGGCTATTTCTTCTCGATCATTTTCTTTGAAATGGTTTTGTCTCCATTGGAAAATTAACAGACCTTTGCTCCCCATCGTTATTTTTAACTTTAATAAGTATCATGCATCATTTATCCAAAAGTATGTCATTCTCAAGCGATTGAGCTAGATAATGGATACTTTTAGTTCAATTTTTTTTTTCCTAACTTGTATGCAGAGCACCTTAACTAGGGCACATGCCGCTCCAATTTCGTCAATGGCATCAAATGGTCTTAGGTACGCTATTCAAAATTCTCCTCCTGGTAGAAACAATAGACTAGTGAGGAGTCAGACAGAGAAAGCTGCTAGTGCAAAAGCGGCGCAGGATTCTGGTAATGGTTATGAAGCAAAACTGGTCGAAATGATAAATACTGCAATAGTGGATAGAAGTCCATCAGTCAAATGGGAAGACGTTGGTAAGACTCATGATTTGATTCCTCTATCTTTGGACATTGCTGGTTGGGTTTTACTATCTTGAGTGTCGTACCAATGAAGTCTGTTTCAGCTGGTCTGGACAAGGCTAAGCAGGCTTTAATGGAAATGGTTATTTTGCCAACAAAGAGAAGAGATTTATTCACGGGTCTGAGAAGGCCAGCCAGAGGTAATATTTTATCTGATATATGTAGATGCTCTTGTAATCAACTTGTGGCCTCTTGTCTAATGGGTGAATACTATGGACTTTGTTCTACAGGTCTGCTTTTATTTGGTCCACCTGGTAATGGAAAGACCATGCTTGCCAAAGCAGTTGCGTCAGAGTCAGAGGCAACATTTTTTAACGTTTCTGCTTCTTCCTTAACATCGAAATGGGTTAGCTTTTCACCTGGATTCTCTTTATATACAGCTAATTGCAATAAATATTTGACTATTTATTTGTGATTCGTGGACTAGGTGGGCGAAGCTGAAAAGCTTGTGCGGACTCTCTTTATGGTTGCTATCTCCAGACAGCCATCAGTTATATTTATGGACGAAGTATGTAAAGACTCTACAGCCTTCAAACTATATGAACCGCATTGTCAGTTTCTGCTTCTTCTTACTATTCAGACATTTTAATTTGCGAAATAGCACTTCAAAATGAAGATAACTACTAATTGAAGGAAAAAGGCCACATGACATTTCAGACTTTTCTTTCAAGGCCAAATACCATAAAGTGAACAGTGTTGCTTTGCTTAGTCTTTCAAATTCTGAATGTGTTGATGGGAATGGTCTCCATTATGGCTTTTCTCCTTTTTGTTGGTGTGCTTTTTATTTGTTCCTTTTTTTGGGGGTGAAGAGGAGGAGAAGAAGAGGGAGGGGGGGAGGATAATGCATGGAGTGCTAAATGTTTTCCAATGGGTATTCGTCTTAAGCACTGCATGTTATGTCTATTTGCAATCTCTTTATTGGTCATCAGACATTTGGTACCATTGGCAGTATTTAGCATCAACTAATGAAATTATATGTGGCTATAATGTGTTTTTTAATTTTATTTTGTCTATCTGTGTGGTGATGCCTTTGGTTTGAACTCTTGGATCTGATTTGTTCATGAGAACTTGTTTAATGGACTTGGCCTATATTGTCTGATTTGTTGGACATATTCTATATTTGCATGGTGACATTATAGAAATTATGTCGACTGAGGAATTGATATTTCTCAATTGTGAACAGATTGACAGCATAATGTCTACAAGATTAGCAAATGAGAATGATGCTAGCCGGCGATTGAAATCAGAGTTCCTAATACAGTTTGACGGGGTCACCTCTAATCCTAAAGATTTGGTGATTGTCATTGGTGAGCTCCGATTCTTAGTTGACTTAGGTTTTGTCCTTCCAGTTTTTTGGGCAAAGCTAATGTCTTCTGTCATTATGTCAGTTTTTTTTTCTTTTTTTTCTGACTAAACCACAAGCCGAAATGCAATTATTTTCTGATGCTTGTCCTCATTGATGTAGTTCAGTGGAGGTATACCTCCTTAATTTTGTCAACTGATTCATGAACATTTTGTAAATAATCCAACAATTGTTGGAATGTCTAAATGGGTTGGACTTTACCTATCTAAATGCTATGATCGCCTCTAGAAATTTTCGAGTTAAAGGCTTCTTTGTCTCTTGGATGAATTGAGGACATGGTTCTTGCCTGTTTGTTGATGTTGAAGAAGCTTAAGACCTTCCATGTGCAGAGATCTATGTTGCCTTTAGAATTTATAAATATGTAATGCACCAATTTGAGAGGACATTATCTTGTATATTTGGAATGTGCTGTCTGATATTTGGGTCCTTAACTGACTCCTTGAAGTTAAAGGCAACTGAACTGCTGCATTTAAGATGTATGATTGGATCGTGTGGCTCATTCTTTTCACTTTACTAGCATGACTTGTGTCAAATGCAGGTGCTACGAATAAGCCACAGGAATTGGATGATGCTGTTCTGAGGAGATTGGTGAGTAATTTTAATTGGCAAGAGCAGGAAATAGTGGCAAAGTTGACTCTAGCCTGTGATGACTCTTATGTTGATTACTTGTAGTATTTTGTGCTTCTGAGGCTCATTGCTAACTTATATATGCTCTAGTGTTTGGATGTGATATGACTGGTTGCATGGTCGTCTTTGTTTGTTGTAGTCATTATTGACATGGAAGTCTGAATCTGTGCTTCTTTATTAAATGGCATTTTTGTCTTTTTGGTAGTCATGATTGACATGGAAGTCTGCATCTGTGCTCTTTTATTGAATGATTTTTTTTTGTCTTTTTGGTTAATGCACTGATTATAGTTGAGGAACAGTGTTAATTTTTTTTTCTAGTGCTCATTTCTTTTTTTTAATATCTTAGTAGGTGTCTCCTTGTCCTAATACTCAGTTTTGGTGATTATTGTCATAGCGAATGCATATTGAAGTGCAACTCCAATTGTTATTCTATGCTTTTGGGATATGGAATAGGAAGAATCTTGACGTGATAGTCAACTTTTACTGCCCTTGGTTGAGTTACTGGACTGATTTTACTCTGAAATTTGAAAATAAACAGGTGAAGAGAATCTACATACCACTACCAGATGAAAATGTCAGGAGACTTCTTTTGAGAAACAAACTCAAGGGCCAGTCATTCTCATTACCTAGTAAGGATACATGTTCTCTGTTCTTTGCAAAATAGATGTCCGGTTTGAAAGAACTACATTATTTGTGTTTGTTGATTTGTTGGGGAAAGTGTCTAGACACCTTATGCACTTTGAGCCATTTGTAATTTGACCTTGTAACTCTTTTGGGGTAACAGAATCCTCTACATAGTACAGGAGGTCAACTGATAGGCAGAAACCAAATAGCTGATAGATACAGAGGATGATCTTACATACTACCCAAAGTACAGGAGGTCAACTGATAGACAGAAACCAAATAGCTAATAGATTTGGAGTAGTAGTCCATTTCTCAATGGCACAAATAACTTTGGGTGAGAGGTTCTGCACTGTGGCCATTGTGACTGTTGTGAGGAGGTTCTTGATGGCTTGATTCTAGAATTACGTGGCCGAGCAGTTGCGGATGTATATTCTTTGTTGGTTTTATCTTGGTGATGGAAATTTATTTGAACTTGCCTTAAAAGTTGGGAGAAATAAAAAGGGAGGGGTTCTTGCTTATTCTGGTGAATGCTGGAACTGTAAAAAATAGGTAGGATGCTCATAAGAAAAAAGATTCACCTTGACGCAGTAACACTTGATTTCTGCAATTGTCCAATTAGCAACAATTAGGTCAGAAAAGCTCAAATTGTGAACAAGGTCACCTGATATTTATGATGGTACAAAGCCATAATTAGGGCCTGATGAAGCCAAAATTGCTTACTATACAACTTGCTTGTTTAAAACTTCTCTGATTCTTTCCATTTTAAGCTACTGGCCATTTACCTGCACTACCATGATTATTCACATTTAGAAGAAATTCTTTTTGAGTGATATTTTGGATTTTTTTTTCTTTTGAGCTTTCAAATCTCTTCTGGCCTTTTGGAAAAAAATTATTTCCGCTCATCCACTCATACTTACATGTTTTCTCACTGTATCAGTCTCAAAAAAAGTAATTTGGTTTCTGCATTTGATGATGTATGTTTTATCATTAGAGCATTTTCTAGTTGATGTGCTGCTTTAATTTTTTTGCTGAAAGAAAGATTTACCTTCATATCATATCGCAGGTGGAGATTTAGAAAGACTTGCAAGAGATACAGAAGGTAAATTAGTTCTTTGCTCATGCTAATCCTTGATGCTTTGCGGTGTCGACTTGGGGGCAACTCTCATTACTGTACCCTCATAAAATTAATGTCAACTACCAACATAGGGTATTCTGGAAGTGATCTGCAAGCCCTATGTGAAGAAGCTGCTATGATGCCAATAAGGGAGCTTGGAACAAATATTCTCAAAGTCAAGGCAAATCAGGTAGTATAATCTAGCTACTATCTACATTTATTCTGTTCTTGTGGGAACAAAGAAATTGGATTTGGTAACAATTTGGCTTAAATGCAACATTAATTTGGCCATGTCTAAGTTAGGTTGTGAATTTTGGTTTTCTGTGAGGGTGAAGAAAAAATAATTACTAACGAAAAAAGTCCAGTTTGATATTATAGTCCTGTGGTTCAATCTATTTTGGCAATAAACCTAGTGAGTTTTTTCTTGCTAGAGGAAGATCTCTGGACTGTATTCAATATTTGGGAGCATGGAAATTAGCTTATCTATGGCTAACTGGGTTTTACTGTCTCTTTATCTTGTTTGACTTCGGCTGCAGAAACTTGAATTAGGGATTGTCTTCCACTTAACAATTGAATTAGACATTTTGTGCATGATGTGAATCTGTAACTCCTCAAATCTTCTAAAAGTTGAAAATCTACACTCAGTTGTTTAAATACTTTTTAATTATTTAAATTAGTATTTTGTTAACTAAATGTAGGGATGAAGCAAGGAACAGTTTTAAACAGTTTAAATGAACAGAACTGAACTGAAATTGTTTGGTTTGGATTTGATATGAGGGCTCTTTTTAGAACTGTAAGTTAAGCTGAATTGAATTTGTAATTTTTCAGATCAGTTCGTCGTTTTATAAGTAATCATTAATTTATCAGACATTCTACCCTAAGCGAAGATTACATAGCTAATTAGTTACCGAAAGCTCTATTTGGTTAGGTTTGGTTTGGTGCAATTCCAAATCCTTATTTGGTTGGAGTTTATTTTAGGTTTTATTGAATTCAATTGGTTTGGTTATTTCAGTGTGGATTCTAAAATGAGCCAAACCAAACTATGCTCATCCCTTTGAAAGACATAAGTTAGAAGCCGACACCTAGCTTCTTGCTTTGAGCCTTAGTTTTTATGCCAAATGGCATAAGTTGGGGGCAAAAAGTCACCCAAGTCACATACTAAACATTCTCAAAATGAACTGCCCTCCCTCATTCAAATTTGGCCTTGGAGCTTGGGATCCATAAAAAATTAGCTGATAAGTGATCTTAGAAACTCTGATTACGAGGTTTTCAACACGCGAGAATCGAGCGAGTTGGAGGTGACACAGTGAAGTTATGCGTGTTCTGAGGTGACTGCGTCTTTATCAGTTGCCTGATTATAGGAAACCTTGCCTGACTATTGGGCAAGTTGCCTAATAGAAGGAGTGTTATCGACTAATTGTTTCTATCCCGTCATCCTTGTACCCACCTTAAACACATACACATCTCTTTGTTGCGGCTGTCTGGTTTTAGAATCCAATGAGGAGAAATCTGCAGCAGTTATTTTCCAGTAAAATGCAGCATGCTCGCGGTTATATTTCATAAGGAGCACTGATTCATGTACTATTGTTCACCTTTTTTTAACACAAAACCCTGGAAGTATCGGCCTTCTTGGAACATTGTGAATTTTAGTTTGATGTTTGAAGCTTTTCCATTTACTGCTGCGATATGCACAAGGGCTTCTGTGCATATAGTTCGAAATCAGCATTGCATTTGGTGCAACTCCATGAAAATCTCTCATCATCCTGTTTACCTTATGAATACCTTGTTTCACATGATCGGTCTTCTGTTTTCACCAGGTAAGGCCTCTTAGGTATGAAGATTTTCAAAAGGCGATGACCGTGATTAGACCAAGCTTACAGAGAAGCAAGTGGGAGGAGCTTGAGCAGTGGAACAGAGAGTTCGGCTCTAGTTAAAAGGTTTGTGTCGGTTCCTCGATGAACACCCATCGAGGCTTGTTGAGAAGCTATTGCCAATGCAGAGCTCGACTGAATTGAATGCGGATATGTAAACTGTGTAGCAATGGATTAATTTGTATACAAATCCCAATTCACATCGTGTAACTCACTTGTTGGATCGTGCTCTTCGGTTGAGCCATGTTGCACTGTGTATATTATTCCAATTCTTTGGTATCGAATCATGGATGTGATGCACATGCTGTTAATCGTACCGCTCGATTGCTCTGGTTTTTCTTCTGCAGTTTTTTGCTGGGGGCTTCCAATTTTGCCGGGGAAAAATGACAGTTCGTCCATGGCATCTGAAAAATGACACAGTGCGAACTAGGGGTGTCAAATAAACCCATTCAACCCGACCCGAACATGACCCGAACACTTCCCAAACACGAAATAAATATGATACGTGTTTCGGGTTTTAATATTGTTTGGGTAACAATTATAGACATAAATAAAATATATGTTTGGGGTCAAGTTAGGGTCGGAACAATGTTCCGACCCAAACACACTAAAAGCTTCAACCCAAACACACCCATCCAAGCTATTTATTCTACAACTCTTTCTACTCGCAACTTATCCAGTACGTCTCATCTCACGGGTTTGTCGTTGTCACCCTCAAGTCGGACCCAATCTCTCTCTCCTCCCTCTCTTCCCATCTTTCATATGATTTGCTTCTTTTTCGCAGTCGACGCGGAACTTTAGAGAATGAAGTATTATTTGTCTGTGGATATGTTCACGGAGGAGTTGGACGGGTTTGTCGTTGTCGCCCCTCAAGTCGGACCCAATCTCTCTCTCCCTCCTCTCTCTCCCCATCTTCCATATGATTTGCTTCTTTTTCGCAGTCGACGCAGAACTTTAGAGAATAAAGTATTATCTGTCTGTGGATATGTTCACGGAGGAGTTGGACGAGGTATTGCGGCGTCATGTAAAAACATTTCGAATTCCCTTTGTCATTTTTTTATTAAAAAATTATCTGTCTGTGGAGATGATCACGGATGGGTTGGTCGATATCTCGTAGCGTCACGTAAAAGCATTTCGAATTCCCTTTGTCATATTTTTTATTAAAAAATTATTTGTTTACGAAGATGTTCACGAACGGATTGGGCGAGGTCTCGCGACGTCACGTAAAAATATTTTGAATTCCTTTGTCATATTTTTTATTAAAAAATTATTTGTTTGCGGAGATGTTCACGGACGAGTTGGACAAGACCTCGCGGCGTCACGGTTCATGGACGGGTTGGACAAGGTATTGCGGTATCACGTAAGAGCATTTCGAATTCTGTTTGTAATATTTTTTAATAAAAAACCCGAAACCCGAACCAAACCGACCCGAACTGACCCCTTTTTTTCTTCATATTTTATGCATTTCGGGTTGGATCGGGTCGGGTCAAATGACATGACCCTTATTGTTCGGGTCGGGTCGGGTAACATCAAGACCCGACCCGACCCGACCCGTTGACACCCCTAGTACTGCAAACCTAGGATTTGTTCCGTGTTTAACGTGTTAGCAATTTGCAATCAAGGATCGATCGTAATTTGGGAACTCAGATTGATTTTTATTTAAGCATAATTGATTGAGGAGTCGAGCTAATTTTTTTGGAGGCCGGTTTGGAGCGCGGAAAATCAGGTTTGGGGACATGGCTACGTTAGTTATTTAATTGACGTTTGTTTTCAGTGCCTTCTCTCTTATGAAAAATATTTTTTAGGTGTTATTTTTTTTTAATTTTATTTCTAGACATGCGAATTTATTTGATCATACATAAGTGTGCAAATAAATAAAAAGAAAAATGTCATTGAAAATTTTAAATTATATCACTTGGGATAAATTTACTTTGAATTTTTTTATGTTACAAAAAACCCAAAATTATCCTATTTGAGATAATTTTACCATAAATTTTTTTTGTACTTTCAAAAATCCCAACTATATTACATGGGATAAATTTACTCTGAACTTTTTTGTGTCATAAAAAATTCTAAATTTGTATTCGTATGACATATTTACCATAAACTCTTTAATAGAATTTAATAGAATGATATTTTCGTCTTTTTTTCTTTCTCTATTTTTTCTTTTCTTTTTCATTTTTTTGCCCCTCCTTCTTTTCCTCCGTCGGCGTTGAGGGCCACCCTCACCCGATGCCGACAAGGGCTGCCCCCACTATTACGTTATTAAATTAGATGATATTGATGGGTGTATTAGTTTGGAGTATTACCCTTAATTTGTGGATTTTCATAGTATTAATTTAATTTAATATAAACTAATCGATGATAAATTTGTCGTAAATGTATATGTTTATGAATTTTTTGTGATAAAAAAATTTAATTTGAAGTGAATTTGTTGTACGCATACCAAATGAGGTTTTTTGGTAAAAAATTTAATTTAGGTTAAATTTATTTCACGTATATCGATTTATGATTTTTTGTTATATTAACTTAAACTAATAATAAAGGTAGCTGTGAAATGAAGTAGTTATTCTTATTACCAAAAAAAATAAAAATGAAGTAGTTATTCTACGGCGTCGTTTGGGCGGTGAAACGTCCGCGATTTCAAATTCCCGACTCTTCCCTCTTCTTGCTCCTCTGTTCTCAGGCCGCGAGCAAATTCGCAGAAAGCGAGAGCTCAAAGCAGAGAGAGATGATGCCGGACGGGAGCTCGAGGAGAGGATGGTCGCTGCGGGACTTCGAGATCGGCAAGCCCCTCGGCAAAGGCAAGTTCGGTCGCGTCTACCTCGCCCGTGAGGTCAAGGTAACTTCTCCCCCTCGCCACCGCCGCCAAGATTTCGCTCCTCCTCCTCCTCTCCTCTTCCGATTCCCGGCAGCGGGATCCGCCGAAGACGCCGACGCCGACGACGGCGATAGTTCGAATTCGTTCGCGTGTCGATCCTCACACACGCGACCCTAACCGTGCTAAACAGGACGGTTTCACGCGGTCCGATGGATGTTCGAATCGCTCACTACGTGTTGTCCTGATTTATCTTGCTATCGAAGCGAACGGACTTGGATTCGGCATTCGTTTCTTCCTAGATGACTAGATTCGGTTGCTACGGCTGTTTTTACCGTGGCGATTCATTCTGTGAATTTTCCTTTCAGGACTGTTTGCAGTTTCCAACTGATTTTTTTTTTTTTAATTATTTTATTTCGATCTGTTGCGCATTTTAGAGCAAGTACATAGTGGCGCTGAAGGTGATATTCAAGGAACAGATCGAGAAGTACCGGATCCACCATCAGTTGAGGAGAGAGATGGAGATCCAGACTAGCCTCAGGCACCCTAACATACTGCGCCTCTATGGTTGGTTTCACGACAGCGAGCGCATCTTTCTGATACTTGAGTTCGCTTATGGAGGCGAGCTGTACAACGTGCTGAGGAAGCATGGACGTCTGAATGAGAAGCACGCCGCCACGGTGATGCCTTACTTCTTTTTTGCGGGATTTTTCTTTGTGTTCGATGCTATTTCGTAGTTAGGTTATGGCGATAGCTGCATCGTTTTGATTGCCTCTACTTTTGCACTTCAGTACATTGCCAGCCTCGCGCAAGCATTGGCCTACTGCCATGAGAACCATGTGATTCACAGGGATATTAAGCCGGAAAATCTGTTGCTTGATCATGAGGTACTCACCCAATTCTATTTATGTACTTAAGTTGGTTTGTTTTCTTGAAATTAAAATATGCTTACTTCATGTTCATATGGGAGGGTAGATGAAAAGCTTAATTGTAACATCTTCTGTTTAAATTTTTTTTTTTGTTTGGGTTCGTTGAATCTGCTTGTGGAACAATTTTCTTATAAGAATCACACATTAAAGTATGTGGCTGAGACTATGATTGGGCGATTAATTTTTTAAATTCTTGCTTTTTGGAGAAAGTTGTTTTTGGTGTTTAGTTTGTGCTACAAGATCTTTGGAACTGGGTGATGGTTCTTAATTCTCATATCTTCCTTATGTTGTCCTGCTTCATCCCTATGTATGATTTCCATACAATTAAGTCATTTATCCAGTTATAGGATATTAATCATAACTCAAGTCATTTAGAGGTGTTTCTGCTTGAACAATCATTTGCATATTTACCCTTTCATGTTGCAGCTCACAGTAACAGGAGCTTGGAATTTTTGTTTATCTTTTAGAGTCTGTTGATATTGAGCTTCGGTAAAAGTGGACTTGTGTATTAAAGGCCATTATATCATTGGTTAGATCATTTTCATTATAGGTCAGCTAGGATAAATCTTCAATGGGAAAAATATTTCGTGGACGTATGGTAAAACAGGTTATTTGTGCAGGGTAGGCTGAAAATTGCAGACTTCGGATGGTCTGTACAGTCGAAGAGTAAGAGACACACCATGTGTGGAACCTTAGATTATTTGGCACCGGAAATGGTGGAAAATAAAGCTCATGATCATGCTGTAGATAACTGGACTCTGGGCATACTTTGTTATGAGTTCCTCTACGGTGCCCCTCCATTTGAGGCTGAGAGCCAAAGTGATACATTTAAAAGGTAGGAATTTGATCAGTCCTTTATATTTGCTCCCTGGCTGAGAAACCAAAACATGTAACTCGTACTTGAATGCAGGATAATGAAGGTGGATTTGAATTTCCCTCCCATTCCTCATGTATCATCAGAAGCCAAGAATCTTATTTGCCAGGTGATAAGCATATTAGCATTCAGTTCTCTTGTTACATTGCCAGGAGTGGTGGCAGCAGGTATGTTTGAGGCTTACTGAATTGTTTTCCTTCTCCTTTGCAGCTTCTGGTTAAGGACTCATCAAAGAGGCTCTCTCTTCAGAAGATAATGGATCACCCTTGGATCACCAAGAATGCAAATCCTGAGGGTATCTGCAATTAGTGTAAGTTTGCTTTGCCTGCGAAGGTTTAGGATGAGATCCAAGTACAGGGTCTATTGGATCTAGGATGCCAAAATAGTGATTTAGCCCTCCGTGTGTGTTGTAAATGGATGTTTGTTCGTCAGAAGGATGAAAAAGCAAAGAGTCAAGAGATTTTGTCGGAGACAGAAGCATTTGCTGATGTCCCTTTTTCTGCTAATTAGGGCTTTGAAATCTAGGCCATTGACTTCCTAACTGAGACGATGCATGCTGAGATGCAAAGTTGATGAGGTTTCACCCATGTACTAGTGTTGCAGAAAGGCAACTTCAAGAGGAAATCCTTCTTACGTTGTGATTTGCTGAGCAAACCATTCAAAGAAAAGTGTTGTCATTGATGACACGGCCTTCAACTTCAGTCAGGCACTACTAGCATTGTCGACATCTCGGCCTTACTACTTGCACCAACGGGCGAATTGTTGAGTCCACCAGTAGCCGTGAAAGGAAACTGTCAAAGGCGCGCGAGAGAGAGAGTGTCGTTGTTGTTGACAAAGGACGAGGCTGTTCTTGCTCATATGAGCGTATCCCTTGTTTTCAATCGGACTAAAAACAGAGGAAACGTCTCCAAGTCATAATCCAACAGCAGGCAAAAATGAGAAAACCATTCTCCGTGTTTTCACTGTAAACAAATTTTGGAAACCCTTCTCACCAAACGAATTTTCAGTGAAAATCCTGCAAATGACAATGAAAATTCAAAGGCCCAACGGGCATGCAAACCTGGTGGTATAGGAATTGGTGGCAAGAGTATTAAGGTCGGGGTTTGATTCTCATAAGTATTGTGTATATGAGTAAGACAAAAATAAAATAAAATATATATATAATGAAAATTTGAAAATTTCCTCAAATCAAATGGTCCCTAAATATTTCTTAATATTTATTGAATATTTCATCACTCGATTTTAACTTGTTATAAAGTAATTGAGGTACCATAATCCCATCACTATGCTTTTTGAATATAATATCTTCAAACTTAATATATAACACCTGTCAAGTTGTACGATACATAATAATAAGATAGTCGAAATTTATGTTAATTACTGTAAGTTATAAGATCCGGCAAAGATAAAATGAGAAGCAAGGAATAGTATTACACCCATACTTTTTTTGTGGGTTTTCCGAAATAAAATTAATGACGCGTACATCATTCCACACGTTTACATCGCCCAACGATAAGAAAAGCCATCCCTATTGGTAATTATCCTCCCGAATAAACGCCGATGGCGGACGATCCCCACGGCACCGCCGCCGCCACAACCGGCCCCGCCCCGAGCGCCCCGCCGCCGGCGGAAAAGGGCCACCGGTCCATCTTCGAATTGCCGCCCGGCTTCTTCGAATCCTGCGTCCTCCTTCAATCTCCACACTCCGCCTCATCGACGACCGCCGCCGCCGCCGCCGCACTCGTCCTGCTTTCCGAGACCGAGGCCTCTCTCGCCTCCGACCTCAGAGCCCCAGAGGATAGCCGCGAAGGCGGTAAGGGCTCCGGGGACGGCGTCGCCCTGGCCAGATGGACGTGCAACACTTGCAAGGCCGAGTTCGAGTCGCTCCTCGATCAGCGCTCGCATTTCAAGTCCGATTTCCATCGCCTCAATGTGAGCTCCTTTGACCTATTGCAGTCTCCCTGTTCGCTCTCGCTATGTCGATTCTCTGAGGATTAGGTAGATGCGGCTGTGTTTGGTCATAGCTTGGAATGACGAGAGTGTTTCTTTGAATATTTTGATGATGATGATAATGATGATGGCCGATAAATTTGGCTGGCGGTTCTTAGGCGTTGTAAGCTTTGGGGCCATTTGACTCGTGGACTGTGGCTGGACTTCAGTCTACCATGTGGATCCTGGAATTCTAAAATTGCTCTTGCACGAGGCTTTTCCCCGGGCTAAAAACTAGAAAGTAATCCAATTCAAGGTGGAAGCTTGAGGAAGAACTTATGCAATCTATTGGTAATTGTGCTATTATGTGAAGCATGACCTTGTTATTGTTCTAAATGGATAGATTAGAACATGCGCCATATGGGTATGTCCCCTATCCAGGATGCTGGTTGTGCAAAAGTACCCATTTCCCCCTTTCTTTGAGTTGTCGTGAACATTTTGCTTGGAGTTGAAGATTTGACCAATAAATTGTGACAAATTAGCATGTATGATTTGTGTAGGTAAAGCTGAGTGTTGCTGGGAAAGACATCATGGAGGAGGAGGATTTTGATAAGCTGGCGTCTGATTCATTGAATGATTATGAGATATCAAGCATATCAGGTTCAGAAGATGAACTTGAGCAGGGACCCCGGCTACACAGTGAATTTAATAAGGGGTTGGATGCAATGACTAAGCAGAAGATATTTCTGCAGCTTCAGACTGGCGAAATAGTTTCCGTCTGGAAGTCCTTACTTCAAAGTGAGTCTGAAGTGATACTCTATGATAATGGTAAAGCAGTCGCCGTTTATGACAGCGGTTCCTTAACCACATTAAGTGTGAATGTAATCATTCAGAAGCTGAACGATCTGATTCATGAACCAAGGGATAATACTCGTCTGAGGATTGTCTTGCTTGCCAGCGGGGGGCACTTTGCTGGATGTGTTTTTGATGGTAATAATGTTGTGGCTCAGAAGACATTCCATAGGTCAGTTCTCTACTTTCTGAAAAGTTAAATAATCTGAAAATAAACTGAACCGGATTTCACTGTGGACATTCAAAGTTTCAGATCATTCAGTTATGGATCTATAACTTTCATAATAATGTAGGTTCACTTCATGTTGAGTTAACTTTCATTTTCACTTGTACTAAGTAATGATCTGTACACTGAATAACCCTCCTTATAACGATATACTTGTGGTAGAAATGTTCTCTGAATTCATATTCTTTGCATATAGATATGTCGTAAGGGCTAAGGCCGGGAAGAAACAGTCGCTTAAGGATGCAGGTGGCAGAGCTGCGCATTCTGCTGGAGCCTCACTTCGGCGGTATAATGAGCTTGCCTTAAAAAAGGTATCTTGCCAGACTCTTTGATAAAGTACTTAGCAATTTCCTGCGATTGCAATATTATGCTTCACAAATAACTATTTGCTGGTGATGAAGTAAAAGCCCATTTAAAAACGGAAAAAAAATAAAAAAGAAGAAGTAAATAAACATGGGGGACAAATTGATTGTATCTCCTCAAGGAGTTTTGCTGTAGGTGTCTTTTCCAGTTTGACTGCTATTGTTTCAGAGTTTCCATACTATTCCATAAATCTTTATCAGTCTTGGATGATAAAGTCTTTTTTCCTTATTTCTTCATAGATGTTTCCTGAGCATATAAGTAAAGTGTCTGAATGACTATCTTTTCCCTTTCTATGCATGATTACCAAATAGAAGATCTGGTAACGTATTTAACATAGCTATGTCTGTATCCGTGACAGATTGAATATTTTTGTGTTCCAGGATATTCAAGAGTTACTTCTTTCTTGGAAGCCTTATTTTGATGCTTGTACCACTGTTTTCATTTATGCACCCTCAAATAACCGCCAGCTTCTTTTCAATGGAGAGAAGCCATATTTTGATCATTCTCACTCTGTCGTACGTAACATTCCCTTTAATGTTCGGAGACCTACTTTAAAAGAAGCCAAACGTTTATATAACCAGTTGACCCAAGTTGCGTATGAAAATGGTGAGAAAGAAATAACATTGATGGAAGCAGATAAGTCACCTTCGACCAACAGTGCTGTGGTCCATGATGAGCTGGTTGCTATCAAGGATGAATTGGGTCCAAAATTGGCACATATGGAAATGATTGAAACTTGTTCAGATCCCATAAAGCCTGATACATTAATATCAAGTGACAGTGACCATAATGAAGTGATTGGTAGATTGACACCATTGCATGAAGCAACAAAACTGGGAAATGCTCAGAAGGTTGTGGAACTCCTGGAAGAGGGGATGGACCCTTGTGCAAAAGATGAAAGGGGACGGACACCATATATGTTGGCAAGTGAAAAGGAAGTGAGAAATGTTTACAGACGTTTTATGGCCTCAAACCTTGATAAGTGGGACTGGCATGCTGCTAAAGTACCCAGTGCATTAACGAAAGAAATGGAAGAATCTCAAGCTGCTAAGGAGGTAGATTTCATGCTCCATGCTAATTACTTTGTGGTTGTGCTCCTAGTTGTTGTCAATTCTTCTCTTTTCCTATCAGCAATTGATTTGGGTTAAGTTCTACAAGAGTTTTATACTTGAAGCATTCATACTGTAGGATTTAATGTCCGTCTGGCTGACTATCTTGTCAAACTTTTTATAGTTGGTCCTGGGTGGAATTATTTTCCAATACATTATGTAGTCTTGTATTATAAGAGTCTCAATTCGTTCATTCTACAAATTTCACTTAAACATGGATATCTTTCTTTGGTGTGATGAAGGCATTAGTGGTGTTGGTCGCATCAGATGTACTTTAAACTTTAAAAATCTATTACTGAAACATTTGGTACCGGTCTTCTATGTGAGCATTTGTTTTATGTCTTTTAGTGTCAATCCTATTCTTGGTCAGTGATACCTTCTATTTGTCTGTGTTCCCATTGCTTTGTCATCCTTTGTTACAGCAGTCAAGTCATTATTTTACACAGTCAAGCTCATTACTAACTTTGCTGGAGGTTTTTAGGCAGAGAAAGATGCCAAAAGAAAAGCCAGAGCAAAAGAGTTGAAGAAACTACGCAAGGCCAAAGAAAAGAAAGCTCAGGTGTGTACTTAGTTGTTTTTTCTAATACTTATAGTAATTTCTTTAAATTGTTTATCTTTTCTCTAAGTCACTGTAGTTTTCTTCTACGCATTTCCCCCTAGATGCAGATTATGTGCAATTTAAGAGGCTTTTGGAATGCATGACAATATTTTCTGAAAGATTATTGGCACTTTTGGTGATTGTTCGTGCACATGTTTGTTTGGCCTTTTTGCAAGAGAATGATGTTTGGTTTCCTTTTTTTCAACAGTGAGGGAAAAAATGAGCTCGCTCGATTTTATCTAGGTTCCTACCTAAGAGCTAGGTTATAAGGATTGAAATTTTAGGTTTTCTAATGTCATTTATGGATTGGTTCACTTATCGCATTTATTAGAAACTTGTGGTGTTCTGCCTTGCTGACCAAGCATTAGCCGTGCCTATGATGTAAGCCTGGGCCCTAGGCCAGTGTTATTTAGTATTACCAACTGCCTAAAGTGGCAACTGACATTGGTATGCGGCATGCTATCATGTCACTTTCTTATTTGATCCTTTTCTCATACGGGTGAATCCAGGCTCAGGCAGCAGCCTCTCAAAATGATGTGAAAGCTCCTGGAGATACATCTGCTAGGAAAGGACTGTCTCAACCTAGTGGGATTTCTCAAATGTCCAAAGAGGTAAGAAAACAATCTCAAGAAGCCAAGTCTTCACCAAGTTCTATTTTTGTTTGTTTGTAGGAGTTGCTATTGATCTATCCTTTTCTGGCCCTCTTCTGCTGCTTCTAACATTGCCCATTTGTGCAAAGTTTGGTTCACTGATATCATCCAGAAAATTGTCCCCTGAGATTGTTTGTGAAGTTAGTGCTGATGTATCGATGTGTTCTTTTCCTCTCAATCCTTACTCAGGAGCAATTGAAGGCAGCGCAGGCTGCTGAGAGGGAAAAGAGAGCAGCTGCTGCTGAGAGAAGGATGGCCGCAGCTGCAGCCCTTAGTGCTCAAGGCAATAGTGGAAACTCAGCACCAAGCTCTTCCCAGCCAAGAAACACGCTAAGTGGAGATACTAATTGCTCTTGTTGTTATGTCTCATTGGATGGTAAAATACCATTTCATAGGTATAATTATAAATACTGCAGCACTACGTGTATGCATCTGCATAGAGAAATTCTCGAGGACGAGTAAATGCTACCTTTAGGACGTAACTTATATACAAAGCTTTCCCCCATTTTCTATTGCATCACTTGTGTGACAATTAATACACATTCAGTGATGTTTACGTTTGTTATCCATAATTTTCACTTGTATGTTCTCATTTCAACTTCTGGTCAAACTACTTCCATCCTCGTCTTTAGGATGCCCGTTCTATCTGCTGAATTCCTTCCATGTCCAATCATTCACCCATGATTTCTTGGATTTGACCTCTCAGGATCTTCTGGTCACATCAACTAGCATCATCTATCAGTCTCATTGTCATTAACCTTAACTCCGTATTGATCAACGATCGGATATACCTCCAAAAGAGGCATTCTCACCTAGTTCTTTTGAATTACTAAAATTCTTGTGAGTGTAAGCCTCCTGTAGGTCCTCTGCAGACTTTTTCAGATCTTTGCTGAGATTGTTGCTTGGCATTTCTTTGGTCTTTCCATTCCATGAGTCTTGCCTTATTTCCTTCAAACCAAAACGTTTTTTTAAAGCCTCACCTGTTTGATTGCCTTAAGAAAGTTGCTAAACAATAAGAGGGGCTTTTACTTTTATCGTGTATAAGAGAATTTGGTATTTTTTAGAGAAATAATCAAATAAACAATGGCAACTAACTCAAATAGGATTTAGAAATGCAAAAT
The DNA here is from genome assembly GCA_014182735.1 of Corymbia maculata. Classification (NCBI taxonomy): domain Eukaryota; kingdom Viridiplantae; phylum Streptophyta; class Magnoliopsida; order Myrtales; family Myrtaceae; genus Corymbia; species Corymbia maculata. The sequence continues at coordinate 29,589,703 of CM024685.1, forward strand.
GAGGTGATCACTCTAACTGAAGTTGGTGGTTTTCAGAACTAGTTGGTAAATTCAAAAAGTTGACGAGAAAGGCCAAAAAAATGTTGTAACTCTATAGAAAAGTTGTTAAATTTAAAATGTAAAAATAAAGATTGGTAATAAGAAAACCAAATGAGATTTGATAAGCTAAATAGTAGGTAACTTAATTGAAGATAAAGTGATAAGTCACTCATGTAAGTGTATGTAATTTTATACAATAGTCGACAAATTTAAGATGTTAGTGAGAAACATAAATAAAAGTCTATAAATGATGGGTACCTCTCGCGAGTATCTTTTTGACACTTACAAACTCTTTTCTAAATCTATCAACACGGAAAAGAAATCCATTTTCAATTGTCCGATCAAAGAACATTCAAGAACCTGCTCCCTAATTTCAAATACGACAGATACTATCATAATATTTTTTTTGCCAAAAGATACTATAGTTAACAAATAGGGAAAACAATACATATAATCTTTCAACTTTAACTCAATATGCAATATTGTTCCCCAATTTTTTGTTTGTTCAATATGATACTAGGAATCTAGCTTAATATATAATATCATGCATGAACTTTTAATTTGTTTAATATAATTATTGAATTATCAGTACATATCTAATATAGTCCGTAAAATATATGAAAATATTTAGTGTTATCCTGAATTTAAATTAATGAAAGAATAACATTAGATATTTTCATGGAGTTCATGGAGTTCATGGACTACATTACATGTTTGATCATAATTCATAGATTATTTGTGTAATTATCTTGACAAATAAAACATCGGAGTTTCAAGTTCCTTGCCTCTGCAACGAGCCATCAATGGGGTCCTTTCAACTCTCCTCAGGGCCTGTTTTTTCTTTTCGTTTCGTTCGCCATCTCGACGTTCGGATTAAACTAGGAAAGGTAGCTGAAAACTACTGAATCGAAATGCCTTAGATTAGAGAAACTGCGACGATTCCACAGCCTAACGACAGAAACCATTAGTGTTACAAACAATGGTGGCGCACGTTCAGTGTTCTTTCTTTCGAAATCTGCATCTTCCAACTTCATTTTGCTTTCGAAATTCCCAAGCCGAAGCTCTTCCAGGGGGAGCGCGCTCTGTGTCCGTGTCTGTTCACGCATTCCCAAGTTAACCCGGCATCAGCTCCTCTTTCCTCCGCCGCTCCTCGAGCCGCACTTTGGCACATAGGCCGCTCGTCACCATCGCGATCACGCTTGCGCTGAACCCGACCAGATTGACAGCTACCTGCGGCTTCGACAGGCCCTTGTGATGATCCCCCGTCACGTCTGCCAATTTGCGAATCAACTTCCCGCTGAACAACACAGAGTTCGATCCCGTTAAACAGACAGACATCGAGATCAAAGTCAAATTGAAGAATCATAAAACTTTCTGGAGTGCCGATTCGAGCGCATTCACGTGTCGATATGCAGCAGGCATTGCCAGGCATCGGAGTTGTATGCGGAGTCGACGAGAACGATGAGAATCCGAGAGAAAAAAAATGGAGAAGGGCTCTGACCTGTAGAGAGTAAGAAGGACTTCAGGCACCATTCCGACCAATGAGCCCAGCAGATACGGACTGTATTTAACATCTGCAGCGACGATGGCGTAATTGAACAGCATGTACGGAAATGGAGAAATCCTGATCAACACCACCGCTTGGAACTGATGAAACCAACTCCCTTCGCCAGCTAGTCGTAGCATGGCCGCTTGCTTCGGGTATCTGGCCAACCATCTCTGGAAAGATAAGAGTGACTCGTGAGAATAGGTTATCTTCCCGGAGACCAGTTCGAAGAGTTCACGAGATACATGTACCTGAATCTTTTGCCGGAAGGGCAAACCGATGAAATAAGGCAGGGTTATGCCAATTGCGCATCCGGCCATTACTATGGTGAACCCAGTCACATAATCGAAGGACATCCCGGCGATCCACATGGAAGGCGTAGACGGCACCATCAAGGCAGGGAATAGAGCGGTCGTGGCAAAAATCAGGAACGCCAGAGTCGGACGGTCAAAGCTTTGCATCACCCAGTTGATAGTCGGGACGACCACCTAGAAAAGAGCTGGAATATCAGAGAAATGATGCAGATCGAAGCCGGAAAAAACCCGAGATAATCATGGTAACCGGGTGTTTTGGTCGAGTTTTGAAGGATTTAAACTGCAAAAGCTGAGAGAAATCACCAGAAATATATCACATGCACCATTAATCAAGGTCCAAGAACTATCATGACCGTAGTTAGGGTTCATGTCTGAGTGATCAGATGCATAATGCTTTCGATATTTTTGCTATTCTGAGTATCGCCGTCCTTGTCCATCTTATAGCCTATTGCATTTCGAAATGTGCGAAGGGACAATAAATATGAATGAGTTTCATCATCAACCAAGCAACTCCGACGAGCATTCGATCAATTTATGACTTACAGACTCGGTGTCGAGGCCTGTCAACATTGCCAAAAGAATTCACCAAGAACCTCATCCATCAAAAAATCGGGGGGCAAAGATATTAACCAAATATACAACCAATCTATGTTGGTGACTGCATATCTAACATGGTGTTGACAATATGAATCCCACCCTCCGCTCGTCCCAGTAAGAACAGCTCATGTTTTAGCTGACATGATGAATGATGTGCTTTTTCCAGGAAAAATCTTCGAAACGAGCCGTGTCGGCGTCGTGTCGGATTCGTGATTCTTTCAATAGTTTCGCTCGTGTGTTTCGGAAATGCTAAGTGCCCTTATATGCTCAGCGTCTACATCGATCGAAAAACTCAGATACGGGCATCAGCGGCTGCGCTTTTTCGGCCCGAGGAGAGATCAGCTCGTGGTCGTGGAATTATCGTTATCTGATCAATGCGAGACTACCTTGTTCATGAGCGGTGGGCCGAGCCAACAGATGATAATCACCGCCGAGACGCCCGCCAAGAGGCACAGCCCAACCTCCTTGACCCCACACCCCCACCATGTTCCGCTGCTCGTACAGACGTCCGGCGACGACACTGCGTTCCTCGCGCTGCTGTCGACAACCTCCCCGTCCTCCAATCTCACGTAGTCTCCATCTCGGTCGCTCTCCATCACGTAGCTTTATTGCTCCATCCTCATGGCTAGGCAATTGAACTCTCCTGGGATCCCACGGGAGGCTATAGCATCAGAGGCCGGCCGCAAGCAGGAGGAAGGACGCACGCCGGTTCGTATGAATGCCGGGTTCAGTACATGGCCGGCGTTCTCTCTTCGATTAACGCAACTCGTCGAAAGAGAGGCCGAGGAGGCCGAGGAGGAGGAAGAGGAGGAAAATGTGGAGGATGCAAATTGAGACAGCATCGAGGTGGCGATCGATCCGGTTCGTTATCATGTCCGTCGGGTTCGTGCCGGAAGAGAAGGGACGATGCCTACTTGGAATTTACAAGTTCGGAAAAATCATCATTTCCCCCCATATTAAGGAATTCGATAGCGGAAATAGCTAACCCCTTTCAACCAAGAATAGCTGAAGGACGGTGGCGGGAAGGAATTGGTATGACCGACCTATATTTAAATTAGCAAAAGATTAGCCTCCACTCGTGATACCCGAAATTTATATCGGTCTAGAGTGTGATCAAGTCGACACCACTTGTTATTCGATCAAGCTCAATGCGACTTAGATTTTCAAGAGGTTTGATATTTCGATCGAGCTCGAGTCTAATCAAGTTTTCAGTAAGCTCGAGCTCTACTTTACTCGGTCAATCAATAAATTTTGTTTCTGAATGTCCAGTGAAGTAGATATAGTGTATAACGAATTGAACTATTGTTCAAGGTCGAGCTTAACTCGTTGGTATCAGAGATGTATTCGCTCAAGTATTCGATGAGTGCAGGGCATGTACCAGTCTAAATATAGACCTTTAAACTTGGTGGGTCTCTCATGGAGTCCACCAAATTTTAAAGTCCAAATTCAATTTAGTACACATAGTAGCACGTTCATTCAATGATTTCTAATATTCTCCACACAATCAAATGAAATTCGCATTAATTATTTTAATAGTTAAGAAAATTTCAAATTATATCAGTGTGGAGATCTATAGACCAAGACCTATGAAATAGAACTTGAGCTCTTTTCATATGTTTAAGTTTCTACTTAAGAAGATGACATTTTATGTGATGGTTACATCATGTGACAGTGACACGTAAGGTAATATGATAAACTAATCTACTTAATGTAATAAACTAGCCAAAGGTTAGGTGGTGCTAAGTAGGATGTGATTCATAGCAAAATGGCGATTAGCCGGTTACACAACATTATCACTAAAATTTAATGCATTTTTCTATAAAATACTTTGTTCTAATGAACACCCAAAAAAAGAAAATAAAAGAGATGAGACATTTAAAACGAGGTGAAGTGAACGTGTAAGCCTGGCCCAAAAAGTAAGTTAAATGGGCCAACCCGCTTTTAGCCAATTAGCCCATATTGACTTCTTGTAGAATTTTGCATGAAGCTGAGCTTATTATGGACTTAAAACACTTATTAGTGCTTCTAGAATCACTCAAATAATTCTTTGACATTGATAGGCGTCCATAATGTAAAAATAAATAACTTAATTCTAATGTTGAGAAGATATGATTCGAGGAAGTATGGTCAATTTAGAGATATTGAGGCTAAATTTGGTTCAACTTTCCTAAAGAGTTTTGGAGACCAAAGTCCCTTCGAAAAAAAATTGAGATGTTCGATGAATTGTTTTTAAATCACTTTGAGGAGTTCTAGGGCTTAATGAATTTTTTTTTCTTCCCATCTTACCTTCACTACTTTTCTCATATTCCATTTTTTCCCTTAAAGGCCAAACCTAAAGACAAAGCCGTTGCCTAAGGAGAAGGTCGGTTTCTGCCGATGGAGACCTCATGTGGCCATATTTGAGAAAACTTTGAAATCATCCACTAGGAATTCATAGAGGAGGTCAAGGATGCCAGCTAAGGGATAGACAACAATAGTTGAGGGTCGATAGATAGGGATGATTGGTTTCATGGCCTAGCTTGAAACTAGGAACTACCCGTTACAAATCAATTCTTAAAATTTGGAACCAGGAACAACACATTGGTTCCATGAACCCACCTGAGAATTAAATTAGGCCGGTCCATAGAATCAATTGAACTATCCCCACTTCAGAAGAGGCATGGAACTTGAGAGCGAGCGATAAGGTTGGAAGCCAAAGGCGACGGAGAGCAAGAGCAACAAAGAGAGAGTGATGAGGTCAGAGGCAATTTAGAGTGAGAGTGAGAGAGGGATCAACGAGACCAGAGGCTATCGAGCGCAAGAGTGAGGGAGGTGAGGCCATGAGATGAATGAAGGGAGAGGCGGAGACATGGAGAAGAAATTAGGGTTTTGATTTGAAAATTTTAAAAAAATTTAAAATATGTGTGTGTATACAAATCCGGTTCGGGTGGGCAATTCAATATCTAGAATCAAGAATCAAATCAGTCCCATAGTCCCATGAGAACCATTGATTCTGGGCCGATCTTATTCGGTTATGGGCGACCTAGACTATTCCCAATTCTTTTACATACTCCTATCGGTAGATGCTATTCAAGGGTTGGGCAATGCCAGGCAAGGCCTATGCAGCCAGATATGAGTTCAAGATGGAAAGATCTCGAGATGTAGAGCTAGGGGAAGAGAGGGCGATTGTTTGTTAGGCGGATGGAGAGGGTAGCAGGACTGTCCTCGCCAAATTCACCTGGATCGCTTGAGGTTCGCGACCTTGAACGCCTCGCTGGGCTCGCGGTGAATAGAGGGCCTTCCGTGTAGAGAAGATGGAGATGAAGAACGGAGAAAATGATGAACAGAGGAGACAGTGGAGACATAGATCCCTCACCTAGGCCTATTGCTTTCCCCAATTGACGATGGAGACAATGGATACAGAGAGAGTAAATAATTGAATTTTATTTTTTTTCACTTTCAAAGCTACTATACAAAAATAGACCTTAGCCAAACGATATGTGTTTCAAGCTATTGCACTTTGACTCAAAGATCTTTAGAGAAATGACTTTACATCCCTCAAAAGTTGAATTGGATGGATCGAGTCAGGTCTATCTGAATTGGACGAGGTTTAATCAATCCGTTCCGACTCTATTCGGATCAAGTTAATGCCTTTCAACCCGTGCTTTTTGTCCATAGGTCTTATCTTCATATGCAATTCCCACTAGCCCGCCTTTTCCCCGTATGTGTGCGGCATTCATGCACTTGCCGTTGCTTCCAGTCCTCGAATTCCTTTATGAGACACCGTCACATTTTGCCACGCGAATGCTGCATGACTCCCATGCCATTATTATAGATATGGCAAAGATCCCTGTCAACTTATTTAAAAATATAAACTATTGAGGAAAATTGTACTTCAGGGAACTATGAACATTACACTATGATACCTCTTTTATTAATCAGTTTCCACGCTTTAGTTTCAGACCTAATATTCGTTAATCATGTTTCTCATATGCACGAAATGGATAATCATAAAGGTGTTCAAACTATTAAACCGCGTCTTATATATAAATTGTCAGAAACCCCACATAAATCGCACCTTCATTTCGCATTAGTTACGCCGTTTGGCCGTCACTATCCATGTTTTTATCATCTGACTAATGTGCATAGATAGTGAGATAATGAGTCAGAAATAATATTACTACTACTATTGTTAAATTGGCTTGGTATCAATTCGTAAGAAGAAAAACCATCGATCCCCACTCAGCTACTCCTGCCAAAAATAGGGTTTATGCCTTCATCTCCAGTGATACCTCGATTCTAGTTTTCCAAAGACATGATCTCCCGAGCATAATTAAAGTAGAGGGAGGAGTTGTAGGGTTTGGCCTCTTTCATCAACCTGTCGCATTCGATATTGCACCATATTGTGTATAGTTCTCAGACGCCATTATTGTACATGTAAAACTGTCGGGATGGTAAGAGTTAGAAAGTGAAGATGATGAGAGGCCCTCCACATATCTCAAGGGCAATCGATTGCACTGCATGATCGACTTACACTGAGGACATGGAGATTTCCCTCTTGAATTTGAACGACGATGGTGATGTGGTGGTGGTCTACATGGACCCCATAAATGCAGAGAAGTTCATGCAGAGTCCTTATCAAATGGTGCTGCTTGTGAAATTGTAGAGAAGAAAGTGAAAGAAATAGTATCTTTTTTTGCTTATTGGTAATTAAATGATTAGGTACTATATCGAACAAATTAAAAATTTAAGAACAATATTGCACATTAAACTAAAGTTTAGAAACTATTAAATAAATTAAAAAATTTAGAGACTAAATTACATATTAGACTAAAGTGCGAAAACCATTGGTGTAATTATCCTTTTTCGACTATGATTTTTGAGTTTTCTATGTGACAGATATAACAATTATCAAACGTGTTTAATTTAAAATGCACTTCTAGTTATCTTTTTTGTAATTTAGGGATACAGATGTGGAGATCCGGCTACTTAAAAGCCCATGAAATATTTTGCAAGCCCCACGAACCAATTAAGTCAAGGTTTGTAGGTTGTGCTAACATGGAGTGATTTGCATGCACAAATTTGCGGGATCATAGATCATCAATTTTTGAGTTGGAAACGCTCCAAAGCTCCAGGAACCATATCAACTCCAGGGGGTTAAATTCTGGATAAATCGGATGTACTATCGAAGGAAAACTTTTTGAAAAGTCTTTGTGCATCATCAATAGAGAATATGGTGTATAAACGTCCACATATAGGGCAATTGAGATAATTTTTGAAAATAGAGGAGATGAGCTTGATTTCGGGGTTGACTACGTAAACACCAAACTCCATGGTAGGATATATACAGTGGTTGATATATATATATATACATAGTGGAATGAGTAGACAGTCCTCAATTACATAAATGGCTCAACAAATGAATTTCATTCAAAAGCACCATCATTAAGTGGTATAGTGTCCCCACCGTTTTCGATTTGTTTACACCTGGACCTTCCAATTTATATATGCACATAGCCCAATGTATTTGGTATAAACTTATCCAATAAAGGAGATGGATAGAGCTTTTAGGGTTGACCGTGTAAGAAAAGACAATGATTATTTTACATAATCCCTGTAAATAAAGCATTTGCAAAACAGCCTAACAGAGATCAAAGAATATGACATGGAAAAGTTAGGATATCAAACGACAACATCTTATGTCTCACGTTGGTCTATTGCTCCAATAATTATTAACTTGGGATTAAGGAGCAATATAGTTTACTGGGTACTGCTCCTAAAAGCATATTGGAGGTGATTATAAAGGAAGAGGGTTGGTATTCTCATCAAAATTTATCCAATCGCTTAATTATATTTCGTTTCTAGCGGATCATTTTGTGTTATGATGTCTATACTATTCTTTATGGAAGAGCCAACTCCAGAGGATCAGTATGGCCAATTTGAATGAGGACCCAAACGGACAAAAACTTTTTTTCATTAAGAGATAGAGAGGTATCTAGGGAAATCAAGCTAAGAGGTTGGATTAAAGATGTTGAGAACATGAACCTGTCCAAGCCGGGAGAAATTGACTGGACATAAAGTCTTATGTGATAAGTTATGAGTCGGCATCTACGATAAGATAGATGACTCATGAGCAACGCACTTTACTTAGTACGTGGAATATTCCCTTGTTCTCTTTTTTTGATTATTAGGTCCATTGCCAATGGGAAGATGTCTTTTTAAAAAGAAAAAAAGTTTTAAACTGTTTATTACCTTAAATCAGGAAAACCCATTTCTTTCTTTCTATGAACACTAGCAAATTTGTATATGGATTGCACGATGCAAGAAATTGGCATTCAAAAAGTTAAGCGAAAAATCATTTTATTACGAAAGATTTGAATAGTTAAATGATAGGAAGAGATAAATAATATAAATGTACGATACACAAAAACAATATGCAAATATATGTGAAAAAAGACATAAAATATCTGAAAGAATATACAACTACTAACTTATATATTCACTCGTGGCTATAATATTCATAAAGAACTAAGGACATTTGGAGAGGACAAAAACAATTGGAATCTCTTAAAAGTGGGATATAATAGTATATGATAGAACTATTGGAGATTCTCTTTACTTACTATGAATTTGTTATGTGCCAAGACCAAGCGACATATTACCGGCAATTTTTCTTTAGTCCAAGTCGCCTTTGCCGAGAAATCAATTTCCCAGAAAAGGGTTTGAGACGAGATTAGATTACACACGGTATTGAATGATTAAATGTGAACACATGACCAACATCTCTTACTGTTCTCACCAGACAATATATATATAAGTTCGCACAATGTCCAAAAGATTCAATCCGGCTGCGTACTTTGGATCGGGAACCAGCTGATTTGTAGGATAGCCATGTGAAAGTGGACCAGAACAAGTTGGACAAAAACCACCACCATCATCATCATCATGGTCACTTTTGCAGTGGAGTGGATGCGTGGGGGTCGATCGAGAGAGAGAGAGAGAGAGAGCTGGGTGATGATGAGGAGGAGGAGGAAGAAGAAGAGGCCAAAGATGGGGTTTCGTTTTCCATGGCACCGAGCATGGTTTTGGGGAGGGGCACTCGATTGCATGGAGAAAAGGGACGGAAGAAGGGAACCTAACCCCATTGACCCGCTCTCCTTCTCGCCTACCCCTAACTCTCCCCCTTTTCCCACTCATCCCTATTTTATCTTCTTATGGCCTGCACTTGATGACCGCCTTCTCCTCACGTGGTCTTCCTTTTGTACTTTCAAAGAGGTCTCATCATTATCTCTCTCTCTCTCTATTTATATATGCCTTTCAAATAACAATTATAGAATACATGAACCGACAAGTCAAGGCTTCTGTGCTTCATAACATGCATGGCGCTTGCTTTCCAAGGAAGAACATCGTCCATGAATTCTCATTTTTCCATACCCTTTTTCTTTTTGACGAGTGAGAGACACGGGCGAGACCATCCGACCACTTGAAGGCTCGTGGAACGCTACGCTGGTCTTTTAAACATAATAAGTCCGGTCTATATTTCTAGATGTCGAGTTTAGAGCCACCTATTATGACCCGTATCAAAAGATCTTACCTCAACTTTTTTACTAGTTGATTTAGAAATTTTTGTTTTGATTATATAATAGAGCCAATAGTTCAATATATGACTTCACTTGTCTCTGTGGTCAATTGAAACTTATCAAGTCCTTTATTTAATGGGTAAACTATAGCAAGATTTCTTAGTATACACGCCATTTTTCATTAAGTAAACATGGTCATCCCAGGATAATCATTTATGATTAGATGAACTTTTTGTATAAGTGTCAATAACTTTGCACTTATTTTTTTTTTCTCTCTAGTTTGGCAATCCAAAAGAAAATCTCAGCATTAATTAAAATATGGTCCCCACGATTAGCATGCCTTAATAAATCCCAATGATTAACCTTAAACAGAGCATCTGACTTGAAGCTTTGGATTTTATTCGTCCGACAAGGAAACATTCTTAGCTGTGTAAAAAGTAAAGATGTTTTCAGAAAGTTCCACGTCTACTTTTCCAAGCCCCCTCTCTCTCCTTGACTTGTACGCGTCTTGGGTATTAATATAAACATGGCCTTTTGACGAATTGCTTCAATCGAGAGTATTAAATAATAGTTTGAATTTTTCACATTTATCTCAATTCCATTTTCCTGAGTTGTCTTCCCTATACATTATAGGGTACAAGTTTTCAACTCCTAGAAAGTGAAAGTTGCCTTCAAATTGGCTCACGGCAAAGCTAGATAGTCCTCGGTTGAATTAACTCCTAAACTACTTGTTAAAATGAACTCACTAGTCACCATGATAGACTTTATTAAGGGCTCGAAATTTTTTAGCTAACTAGTAAAATTAAGTAGGACAACAACTCGAGGGTGATGTCAATCTAATACGAGCATATCTCTTAGAGAAAAAAATGAAAAAAAGAAGTCATTAGGATTAATATCAAGAACCCCAAATTAAAACACATATGATAAATTTACCCTATACTAATATTTTTACCATTAAAAATATCAAATCTGTATATTTATAACAAATTTATTCTCTATAAGTTTTTGTTAACGTGGGATAAATTTATTACAAGTATATTAGTTTGGGATCAAAAAATTAATTTAGGATAAATTTGTTATATGTATACAGTTTAGTTATTGAACATGCCCATTTTTAAATATTTAATTGGCCATTGCAAAGTAGTTTGGTAAACTGATAAAGATTATATATGATGTACTCTGTGACATTTCTAAATAAGATATATGCTGAGAAAGTTTATAGGGAAAAATGACAAATGATCATTAAATTTGATTCGATGTGCAATATAGTCTTTGAAATTTTAATTGTTCAATATGGTTTCTAATTGTTCAATGTGAACCGTAAACTTTTAATATATATTCAATCTATTTCTTAAATTGTGTGAAAATGTTCCATGTTGTCATTGATCTTGAATTAATAGAATGACAACATCGACCATTTTCATAACATGTAATAAATGAACATTGAGCTAAAGTTCAATTACCATATTAATAAATTAAAAGTTTATGAATCATATTATATATTGAACTAAAATTCATTAATTATTTGTGTTATTATCCCAAATTTATATTTATGTATGTATGCACGAATGTATGTATATGACCTTACACCATCGATATCATTATTAAAGCCATTGTTTGGGAGAAACTTACTTTCACGAAGGGATCCAAATGGTGACATCTATGTATTTCTTGGGATATTCTTATCTTATTGGTGAAGAAAAATATACAATTTGAAATAAATAATACAAGACATGCAAGCACCAACTAAAATAAGAAATACGGCCAGTACCCTAGAGGAACTATTGCTAATGGCTCTCATAAATGGAAACACCTTTGAAAGGGATTAATTGGTAAAGTCGACCTCAACTTCACTTGACTGTAAATCTATAACCCTTGAGTAGGTATTGAGGTGAGGCCTCATAATTGCATTAAGAATTGGATTTTTCTTTTCAAGATTGTATGCGTAAATAGTCTCCTAGATCCGCAGGCAGCGTTCCCTCCAAGGTTGCAAGACTCGACGACTTTAGGCAAAACGGGGAGGGCTTGGCCTGGAGCAGAAATTGCGGCTTCACCGGCGGCGACGGCGATGGAGGGTGGCATGGCGATGCAACGATCGCAAATGAATGGCACGTGTCGCGAACGTTACAGCAGAATTAGCGAAGGAGCCTCAGGCGTACTTCCCTAAAGCCATAAGGCGAGTGAAAAGGTTTGAATCGTGGGTGCAAATGGGGAGGAAGAAGCGGGTCGTTTTCAGTTTTTGCTGGTTCTTCTTCTCTTGCCATCATGACCAGAAAAGCAACACAGTTGTTTTCTTTTTAGCAATGAGGAGGGAGAGAGAGAGAGAGAGAGAGGAGAAAAGTAGAGCCATCATCTTTGCCCCTCTTCGTCTTCTTCTCTGTACTCTTCCATCAATTAGCTGCCCCTCCGTAATCATGAGTCTCCCTCTGCCATCATTGCGACGAAAACCCTCTCTCTCTCTCTCTCTCTCTCTATACCACGACGGTAAAAAAAAACACTAGCAAACACGTTTCCTCCAGCTATATATCTGACCCTCTTTCCTCCTTTCCTCATCGCACAGTGAGTCGCGGACAACCAGTTCGTCCATAACCGAACGACCCCCCATCTCCCCCTCTGTTCATTACTCTTCTTGCCCCCTCCCCCCCTTCCCTTCTCTGTCTCGCACGGATGCGGTTGAACATGTGTACGAATTCCTCGAGATGGAGTCTCCGTCGGCGGCAACTGAAGCAACGTCATCTTCGCGTTCTCTCGCTGAGCAGGTCCTTTCCGCTAGTCTCTCCCCGTCTACGTGAATGGGTTTCGTGAAAAGAGATCGACTTCGGGGCGTGCGTTCGGTTTCCAATGCATCCTCTTTTCTCGTGGCTTTATCAAGTACGCGAGTAGATGCTCTGACCCATATAAACATAGGCTCCCCGTTTCTATTGTCGCAGGAAGAGGAGGACGAGGAGATCGTCGAAGGAAGAGAAGGAGGCGAAGAGATGGCTGGTGGGCGCGAAGGAGGACATGGAGATGAAGAACCTGAGGCTGTACATGGAGAACCGGAGCATCATGGAGGCGAACGAGAGGCTGAGACAGAGAGCTCTGTTTCTCCATCGAGAGAACAGGGCTCTGCTCGTTCAGCTCCAGAGCAAGTTCACTCTCCAAACCAGCTGAAACCCGACTCTCAGAACCTGCACACGACAAGAAAAATCGAATGAATCGACGACGACAGCGATCAAAAGATTGACCTTTATGAATTCTAAACTAGAGTAAACGTTAGGGGTGTGGGGATGGAATAAAGGAAAATCCACGGCTCTGCTTTTTCTTGGGTGAGCGTATTCATATTAATTTTTTGCCCGTACTCTGTTTAATCATCTGTAGTTCTCTAGTGTAGCGATCGAGCTAGCAAGCACTAGGTTGTATTGATCCATACGAAGTTTAATATCCAAGTTTGACTTCCAAAGGTGCATGGCGGTGGTGAGGCTGTGCTACAGGACACTACTTTCAAGTTCAACATGGAATTTGCTTTTTCGTCGGTGCATTTTCCACGAACGACCTAAACCAAACAGAAAGAAGGGAAAAAAAAAAGAAACAAAAAATTCTCATCCTCGCGAAAACTTCAAAGTAGTTGATTGTCACGGGACGAGACATGGCTCATGATCGATCAAAGGCTCCTAATAGATCGGTGGCGATGGTGGCTGATGGTGGTGGTGGCATTGGCAAGTGCGGAGGAGGTGACTATGGTCATCGGTATCAATGATAGATGCTACTTCTCTATCGAGATAGAAGCTATTTCATCGACCAAGCACTGTTGATTATTACAAATTGGGGTGATTGTTGGATTGGTTCCCGATCCAATAACATTGATTATTACAAATTATAGTGATTGTTGCTGATTATTACAAATTGAGGTGATTGTCTAATTGGTTCCCAGTCCAATAATGTTGATTATTACAAATTAGAGTGATCGCCTGATCAGTTACTAGTCCCATTCATAAGAATTGGACTAGGTCTGGCTCAATGGAATCAATCGTTTTTTTTTTCCCACTAAAGAGTAATTATATACAATAAGAGAGTGACAAATCTTTAAAATATTAACAGAAGCAACGATAAGTGAAAAGTCATTGTGTTGCAATTTGTAGTGTCACGAGATAATATTTAGTTCACATTTTACTATTTTTTAAAAAAATAAAAAATAAAAATGTAATTGATTTGATAAGATTCTCCCTTGAAACTAAGAATTGGATTTGCACTTTCAAAAACTAGACCCAAGTGGCCGGTTCAATCAATTCAAGTGGTTCTCAATTCGGGCACTTCATTTTGCATAACCCTAATTAGATAGACTTCTTTTTGTATTAATCAAGACTTAAAAACTCTTAAGGAAACTGCAAATTAAATACAAAATAGAAGAACTTCCCTTGATGTCCTCAATTTCAAAAAGGGTCTTCCTGTTGGACTAACATAGGAAACACCTTAGACTTAAGCAGGTTCTTAAAAGGATCAAAGAAGAAAATAGCGAAAGATACACTCTAGCATGAAAGATCCCACACTGTCATCTCCCATATTCTCTAGTTGTGGAAAAAAAAAGATTTATCTACCAATAAGGAGTACAAGATATGCAGGTACTGATACATTAAAATAAAAAATGCGACTTGATTAGGCATCTAATTATGGGACTGCCAGAGGCAGCCTCTCCAGGTGGGTAGCCACCCGAGTGAAGTTATGCAGGGAAACCTAAAGTTGTCCTTAAATAACTAACGATCCTTAGCCATGCCCCGCAAATTAAATGCAAGATGGAAGAACTTCCTTTGATGTCCCAAAATCGAAACAAATTACAGCTGAAAGGGTCAATAAACCGTTGGACTAACACAGGTAATAACCCAAAGCAAAAATTACTAACCAATCAGCACACCTGTTGTTGTCACCCAAAATCTACTGGTACAAAATATATTTCATTAACTCAAGTAGTCACAGCCACATATCCACATTGAACTCACAAACATCATAAGCAAAACTCTTACACACTTTCTTGTTCTCTATTTGGTTTTCCTTGAGATCATTTTCTGAGCAAAAAACCAGTTTCCAGGATGCAGATTACACCAGACTAGTACCGACCAATCAAGATGAAGTCATCATCGTCGAGGACCTCAACTTCTTTATCTCCCACGAAATACTCCCGCCCAATCTCCTTAACTATGTTAACAAATTCCACCCTCTTAGCCCGAGGAAGCGGTACATAAGGTAGACGGAAAACTGGTCTTGCAACTCCAAGCTGGGCAAGGGCAGTATTTAAGCCAATGGGGTTCGGCTCATGAAACAGCCATTCTATCAAAGGCATGAGCTTCAAGTTAAGAGAAGGATACTTCCCTCCGAACATGAGTTCTCGCATCAATCCTGGAATCAAGTTACTAGTGACGGATATAACTCCCATAGCCCCATAGTTCCACCTGGCATCATGGCACTGATCATCATTTCCACTCCAAACGGCAATGCCATTATCTGTATATTGTTTAACCCGGTCATTCCCAACGCATTCCTTAACACCTGCCAAATTGGGACTCTTAGCCAAGGCATGAATGACACGGGGTGGAATGTCTTGGCCAGTTCTTGTTGGCACATTATATACGATGGTGGGGCCCATAGACAGCACACAATCAAAGTGAGAGATCAAGCCCTCCAAGGAGGTTTTTCCATAGTACGGATTAATGTGGAGAGCAGCATGCATTCCAACAGCAAACCCTTGCTCAGAGGCATGAATTGCTTCACGGGTTGAGTTGCTTCCAGTGTTTCCAATCACTTTGATTGATCCACCAAAACAATTAACTGTGTGACCGATTAGCATGATGTGCTCATCCCAACTCATCAGTTGACCCTCACCAGTTGTGCCACCAACAATTACACCTTCTACACCTTGTACAATCTGCATGTTAATCAAGTCATCAAATGCTTCAAGATCAAATCTACCATCAGGTAGGTATGGGGTCTTGATGGCCGTTATCAATCGAAGAGCCTTTATATCATCTGTTGATGTCCTGCAAGTATAAATAATTTAAAAAAAGAGATACTTGCATTTTCTGGCCATGTAGCCATTCCAAAACTAGCACAAAATGGTTGTGTAAAACTAAGCTATACAAAACCTATTGTCATCTTGTCAGTTGATAAGCAGTCATTTTCATGATGAAAACAAGAGAGGAAAATGCACTCAAAGAGACCAAAAATGAAAAAAAAACGGCAGTGCAATTGTAATGTTCTTCACGAATAACTTAATAGCATTTAAGTGGTTGAGTTCCAGGTACAATGCAAGCCTCCTGCCCCCTTGTTGTAAAACACCACTAGAACCAACTGAAAAAAGTAAGATTGTGCTAGCACAGAAGAAGCATCCAAATCTGTCAATGAATATTTTCAATTGCAATTTTTCTAAAGAAACAGCACAAGCAAAGTGGCAAATCTTAAAGCCTCAGTCTAGATTCTCAGCATATTTGATGTCTTCCCAGATTTCTTCAAATATATTGCCACCTATAAGCCATATGAGGAGTATGCAAACCATATGATTGAGCAAAATCAACCACATCACAGCAACCTATGATAACTTAACTACTCAAACAATCGTTGACACATTATAAGAAACCAAATCTTTCATATCTACACTTACAGTGACACATATATAAAGCAAAAAGGGAGTGTACTGTTTATATATGCAGCACAGAGAACATGCCAGACACCTTGCTTCCTAAGATATGCACTATCTCAAAGATTTAATATCACAGAATTTCTCTCAATTCTGTCAAACACTCTTCACTTTCTTCCTCTAAATTAGATAGAAGTTGCTAAAGGAAAGCACAAGAACTTTGATAAAATGAAGCAGGAGCACACATGGGTTAATGATAGCAGATGCCAATTCAATCAAATGAGGAAGAGAACATCGGCTGCCAGCTGAGTATGTTTTATCAAATTCTTAGCAGAACAAGAATTGGGAACATATGTTGCTATTAATACGATTCCAACCATAGTAAATCTCAGTAGGATGCTGGAAAACTTGAAAGCCATCACCACATGGAAGCACATAGAGAAAGCAGGCGAGGACTAGAACTATGTCTCAAATAACCATGAAAAACAAACAAGAAAAGAGGAAAAAAATATCCATCATTTGCAGCATACTCCTGATGATCCCACCATCATCATTCTCAAATGGCCTACCTATTTTTAACTTCATAACTACGCATAGGGAGGTGAAAATTAGGAACAACAGCTGCACGTGGAGACCTCCATTGCGCATTCCTCCTGCTCGACGTTAGGAGGATCATTGTTAGAGATACAAAATCCATCTAAATAAATACACAACTCTAGGTAACCTGCTCTAGCAACATCCCTTTAAACTAGATAGAACTGCCCAAAGTGTTTATCACATGCCGAAAATTTTTACCACAACACTGAGCATGTGATAAAGTAAAACTATTCCATGGAATTGTCTTGATAAAAGGATAGATTACTCAGCAAATACAAAAAAAAGGTCATTTGTATAGGTGGCCAGAAACTTGTAATGCCCCCCTCCCCCTTAATCCTCAAAATGAAGAGATTATGTTTCAAGAAACTATGGGCAGAGTGACTGATCCAAAGCACAAATAAAGAATCTCAAGCGCACAATTTTCTAACACAGTCGCCCAAAATTACTTCTTTTAAGCCACTACCTATCCTGTGGCATTATAAAAATCACTATTCCATGCACGAGTTGTAAAACCCAATGAGTCCACTTCATCATTTCTATATTTTTGTCATTGGAACAAATCTCCACGGTAAATAAAATCCTCGAACTCACTCTGCTCATCACGTACACATGTTCTCATCAATTATGCACAACAGAGGAGAATAAATGACAGAGCCAGTGCGCTTTCAGAAAGAGCAAACTGAATTTTCATTTCGGGTTGTTCTCAACCATCTTCGTCACACACAGAACACGTCAAATTCAATGGCTTTCTTCTAGCAATAGTCATAATCAATCCTGGATAGGACAAAGAGCTCATCTTACAATAAAGAAAGCGCCGCCTAAACAGACAAAATGTCGGAAAGAACAAATCACTGAGAACGCGGTCGACCCATCAATACAACGTTGCGTCATCCAACGCAAAATCATACACAAATAACCAGTCACGGAAAGAGTCATTTACAGGCTATACCTCTTGTAAGCACCGCTCGTTATAAGACGCGGCGACTCGAGAGCGGGTTCCCTCAAGCAAACCCCGTAGCTCCTCAAAGCGTCCATCGCCGCAACACGATCGCTAGCCCCGAGCAACGGTCACTACCCCGGCGAACCCGCCGAACGGAACGCGCGTTCCCAAATCGCCGATCGTCTGCGGCGGTCGCGCCGAGCGGAGAATCCTGCGACCTCGGAGCAGTCTTCTCCGGCGGTCGGGACGCGAGCAGGTCCTGTTGCAGATAGAGAAGAGAGAGAGAGAGAGAGGGAGGCTAGCGAGAAGATGAGAGTTGGGAGCGGGGCGAGTGCATGCTCGAACCCTAGAAAAGGCAGGAATCCGCTAATTTGACCGTTCCTGTTAGAATCTGTGGGCTTCTTTAATTTAATAACATCAAAATTTTAAAATTGTTACACATAATAAACTCATTTTAAATATCTGGTTTATTTATGACAAATTTATCATCTGTTAATTTTATTAAATTTTATCCTCAAGTATTGAGTTAGAAGATGACACACGGTAGTTAATGCAAGCATAGCAATTTTAGATTTTATTCTTTGTTTGTTGTAAATGTATCAATTTATGATTTTTCGTAACATTAATCCAATATGAAAATATGATTGTCACAAGTATATCATTTGAAAATTATTTGCGGTCAAAAAATCACTATAAAGTAAATTCGTCACAGTATCGGTTTGAGATTTTTTGTTGTACTAATTACATTATGGATTTTAGGGTGGATTGGCTCTGAACTGGATCAAACAGAGTCAATACCCACTTGGCTTTGGAATAGGTTTGGGCCAATTCAAGAGTCAACTTAGGAATCGACAATGTATTTTTTTGTCTTTTTCAATTAAGTATTTCTACAAGGAAATTCTACAAATGATTCCGTACGAGAATTAAATAAACTATTCCTTCGTTGCCGAATATAATAGAAGAAAATGAAATACTTGAGTCAAGTTTCATCTGTCCAATGCCAATACAATCACTGAAATCAAGAACCCAACCAATTCTTGATGGGGATTGCCCCAAACCGATCAGTCCCGTTCTTGGTTTAATAACAAGACCAGTGCATCAAGCTAGTGTTCAAAACTCAAAAAACCAAAGCAAACCCATGTCCATATGCAGATAGTGATATTTAGGATAAGCACTCTTCATAGATTTCATCTCTATTGTTGCCATTCACTCTCATCTATCAAACTAGTAAATCATATCATAAATGGTCTAACTCAAATTGATTCATTAACCCATTTATGACACAATTATTATTAATGTGAATTTGTCGATTCATACCCAACCCACATAGCTAGAATAATTTCATATTTAATTAAATCTAGAAAAAATATTTATTATGATTTAAAGAAACCAATATTGTTAATACATTTCCATACTATTACAAAATTAATGGATATATGTATTAAATTGAGGCTTAATTTATTTCATGAAAAATGTGATATTTTTGAAAATGATTATATTTTTTGATGTTTAATTGAAACTTGAAAATTAATTAAAAAAATATTTTCTATTTGGTATGGAAAATCTAATTTGAATTTCTATACATTCCTTTGAACCATTTTTATTTTTATTTTTAAAATATAAATTTTTATTTTTTAAAATTTTTTCTTTATCTTTTATGTTTTTTTCCTCCTTCATAGGCTACTAGCCAAGTTGCCAACGGTAGGTGAGCTTTGGCCTCATCACAAGCTAACGAGTCTCCAACTCGCTTGATTCCAACAAGCCAAGCCAACTTTAGGCAACCGGTGAGGTGGAGCTCCCCTTGATGTCGGCAGGCGAGCTCGACCTCATCGGATCTAGCAAGCTTAAGGCTCATTGGTGCAATTAGGTGGGGGTATGAACCTCTCCCTATCAACGAGGACTTCGTTACCCTTGCCCGCAACCAATGAGCTTGGCTCCCCAAATCTGGCGAGCTTAAGGCTCATTAGTGCAATCAGATGGGGTAGCATGCAACCAACAAGGGAATCGATGAACTTGGCTCAATAGATTTGACAAGCTCGAGGCTTGTTGGTGTGATTGGGCAAGGGCTGTGAACCTCGTCCAATTGGCGAGGGCTTTGCAGTCCTAGTCACAGCCCTTGCTTAGCAATCAATTGATTGCTAGTTTGTATGGGAAAAGATAAAAGAAGGAAAGAAAAAAATAAAAAGGAAAATAAAAAATTATAAAATTGTTCAAAAAAGATGATATAACTTTAATGAGTTGAGTCAACTAATAACCTTTATAAGTTAAATGGTTGTAAATTGGCTTAAATTAGACCTGTTAAATGGATGGGTCAAGTCAATAATGATTCGATTCAAATTAACTTATTAATTAGTTTATAACTCATTTATTATTAATATAAATTTATTGAGCTATACCCAACCCATACCTTACTTGACTCAACCCTCATTGTTGAAACAATTCCATATTTAACTAAATCTAGAAAACATTATTTCTTATGATTCAAAAAAAAAATCTATTTTGTTAATACATTTCCATACATATACAAATTTAATGGATATATATAGATTTTTCATTTAAATTAGGGCTTCATTTATTTCATAGAAAATATTATATTTTTGAAAATGAAAATATTTTTCGATGTTTGATTGAAACTTGAAAAAAAAATTAAAAATATTTTCCGCTTTGTATAGAAAATTTGATTTGATTTTCTATACATTCTTTTTAAGCATTTTTATTTTTATTTTTAAAATAGAAAATTTTATTATTTTTTTCCTCCTTCTTCACCAAGTTGTCTAGCCGCGACGGTTGTGGCTAGCGACTAGTGAGCTTTGGCCTCGACATAGGCTAGCGAGGCTCAAGCTCTTCTGATTGTAGTGAGGTCAAGCTCACCTTGACGTTGGCGAGTGAGCTTGACCTTGCTGGTGCGATTGGGTGGGAGACGCGAACCTCTCCCTATTGACAAGAGCTTTGTGGTTCTTGCCTTCAACCTACAAGATCGGCTTCTCAATCTAGTGAGCTCAAGGCTCATTAGTGCAATTGGGTGGGGGCTGCAAACCTCACCTTGTTAGTAAGGGCTTTCGGCTCTTGTCCATGATCAGCAAGGGAATCGGTGAGCTTGGCTCACTAGATCTAGCGAACTCAAGGCTCGACAATGCGATTGGGTGGGGTTGCGAACCTCACCTTGTTGGTGAGGGCTTCACGTTCCCAAGCTGCGACCATCCAATTGACGCCCGAAGTTCGTAGGAGAAAAGGTCAAAAAGGAAAGAAAAAGAAAAAATGGAAAAAGAAGAAAAATTATTAAAATATAAAAATATAAAAAATAGAAATAAAAAAAACTGTTCATAGAGGATGATATAATTTTAATGGACCGAGTCAACTACTAATCTTTGTAACTTAAATGGGTATCATTACACATAAATACAAACCAAACTCATTCACAACCCATTTATTAAAGCTTGACTAACTCATATATGATCCCGCTTATTGAATATGTTTTGACACCTCCACTCCCACCTCCCCTATCTTTGCTAACCAGAGACCCCAGAAGGGGGCCAGCTCAGGCGTTCAAATCCCTATCGATTTCATCAAAAGAAACGTTCCGCGGTCCGTGCATGATGTTCACCAGGAGCAGAACAAAGGCTGAAATCACGTCAGAAAACGATGAAACCAGCTTGGACTCGTGCACAACCGGACAAAAGGAACCGGGAGAAACCTCAAGGAAATCATCGAGAGGGCATCCGACGCACGAAACCTGTTCCTTTCCGACCGCTGTTCGATGGACAAAACGGTGAGATGCCCTCGAACTACAGTGACTCGATACCGTTAGTACATGCAAAGTTATGCAGACATTACAACTTTATGACGTACCGCTAGGAACGACCCCGGCTTTGATTTGGTAAACATGAACTTTCGGGACGCCTACGTCTTACCTCTTTGCTCTGTTTTTTTCCCTTCCCCATCTCGATCGACACCTAAACCTCGCAACAGGGACCCCAGAGTACTTTCCATCATAATTGCATTGAGAATGGCAGTTTCAGTTTCAATATCTGCATTATCGTGAACCTTATTTTAGTCTCAAATGACTTCCGTCACGATTCCCTTGGCAATATTAATTGATATGACAAGGCTGAGTAAGAATTCGGAAACCAAAATTTATTTCAATTGCATTTTGTAGTTTGGTAGGATGTGGTAGAAAAGAAGAAGGAAGAATCATATCCAGGGCTGCCAAACTATGAAGCAGAGACCAGGTTGATGTTATTTCTCCTTTGAGGCCCTGGCTTTGAGGGAATGAAACTAGTGATATAACCAAACCTATTTTTGGATTACACAATTCCATTTCTAATCTGTTTTTTTCTTCTTTTACTATCCCAATCTTGTTTCCATGCAAAAAGATAACGTATGTATGTAATTGGGATATGGATAGCTAGAAATGCCAAGTCAATAATAGCGTGATTTGTGTACGATTGATTAATTGAGTTCATCTTGGCGTCTTAAAATTCTTGTACCATCATTGCCTTTTAGTAATTCCGATTGCCTTTCTGTCATAAAAATTTTAAAAAATTAATCAAGATTTATGAAGAGATTGCAGTCGCTCTCGTACAACAACAAAATTGACAAAGGGCAATTAGATAAATTATGCAAGTTCTAGACTCTAGCGTACGATTTAGTACATTTCGCTTTCATCTCAAAACGGTGATACCTGACTTTCATTTGAATCAAGTACCTCGCAATTTTTAAATGTAAGGTCTTTTCAAACGGGTTATATGATTTTCTGAAATTGAATAAGAAATATCTTTTTTCCTTCTGCCTTATTGTAGCATTTACATGGAAAACGACCGGACAAGGCATTCCCAATCCCACGTACATGTCGGGGCGGCGGGCATCCGCAAATAATTTTCCCTTTTCCCGCAATAAATATATCACGACGAAAAAATAAATTCGCTATTTTTAAAATAAAATCTCCGCGTCTCCGACAGCGTATTATTCACCGTGATAAAATCAAGAGACTCTCCTCCTCTTTTTCTTTTTT
Organism: Corymbia maculata; assembly: GCA_014182735.1. Lineage (NCBI taxonomy): Eukaryota > Viridiplantae > Streptophyta > Magnoliopsida > Myrtales > Myrtaceae > Corymbia > Corymbia maculata. The sequence continues at coordinate 29,612,913 of CM024685.1, forward strand.
CTTTTTTCATTTTTTTTTAAACCCGCGCCGAGCTCTCGTTCTCCCCACGCGCTCGCGCAAGCGAAGCCGGTCGGCGCGCGCGTGCGCCTCGCCAAAAGATGATTCACGGGCATAGGGGTAATTTCGTCCTTTCGCCATCCCACCGCTCCGTGCTAACCAGCTCCCGTCACTTCCGAAATCTACTCATCCTGGCTTCGCGCACCGTACTCCGGTCAGGTCGGGTCGGGTCGGGTCGGGTCCCACCTCAATGCTCTTTTGCTCTCCTTTTATTTGAAATCTATCCCGCACGGCCCCCAAATCTCTCTCTCTCTTCTCTCTCTCTTCCGTTCCCTCGCGCGTACTTGCCCAGCTCAGTACAGGCTGCAGCGCACGCAGTCAGCCGAATCGGAGCTCCGACCGGGCTTCCCACCCCCACCCCGCCCCGTTCGGTGGCCTCCGCGGCCGCATTTCGCCTCCGGTGAGCCCTCCCCCGACGCGGCCGGCCGTCGCCGAAGTGGCCCCCGTCGGGACGGAAGCTCCTCTCCTGCCGCCCCGCTCCGACTCGTCCGTCGAGCTCCCCCCTCCTGCAATGTGGTGAGTGGTCTGGAGGGATTCTCCCGACGACTGGCGCGTTCCTCCCGAGGCGATGGCATCGAGCGCGCACCGGAACGGCGGCGTTCCCCCGAGGCGCTCTGAAGGCGCAGACCTCGGGATCGAACGCGAGGCAGTCCTCGTTCAAATCCAGGCTCGCTCCGTCTTCGTCTCCCGGATCCGCAGTCCGCAGGAGTAGCCCCGCGTCGCTCGGTGGCGGCGGGGGAGGCTCTTTTAAGAATCAGGATGGAGGTTAGTTGCGTTCGATTTGTTGTTTATGCAGCGATTTTCTGTTCTTGTTATCTTGATTTGTACATGGTGAAGTGAATTGGAGTCTTTTTAATTGGATGTTGTTGGGAGTTTGGTCTATATCCTCACTGGGGAGCCGTACGCTACTGAAGTATTTCCCTCCTCTGAGTAAGCTGCTAAAGTTTAATTTCTTGGACGAAGATAAAGTTAATACGATCAATTTACTAACTTGCATTAAGTTCTGCTTGGATAGTAGTAGTGTTAGTCACGAGTCCATCAATAATTGGTTGTAAGTTTGCATTTTTACAGGTGTAGCGATCTGAATTAAGTTCTGAGTTATGGTTGGAAATTAGCGCGCTAGTCTCTTCAGTTGTGCTGTACCTTGTAGAGATGAAACCTGTTGTTGTGCTATTCTCTTTGACAAGGACTTGAATTCATATTTGGGGGATTTGGCCCTGATGAATAATACTCGGACCAACAAAATTCTTGAATGTGAATTGAAATTCTTTATCATGCCAGTTCCAGGAAGAGTTCGAGTAGCTATAAGGTTGAGGCCACGAAGTGCTGAAGAAATGTCAGCAGATGCGGACTTTGCTGATTGTGTGGAGTTGCAGCCGGAGGTGATCCTAGTTTAAATCTTTAATTTAGCATTTTGGTTCCCATCATCTTGCAATTCTTCTGATTTGGTTATGGCATTGGTTCTAGTGCAACTGATATGTGCTTGCTTCGATTCAGCTTAAAAGGTTGAAGCTGAGGAAAAACAACTGGGATGCAGACACTTATGAATTTGATGAGGTTCTTACTGAATATGCTTCGCAGAAGCGTGTCTATGAAGTAGTTGCCAAGCCCGTTGTTGAGGTATGTGGTGCTTGGCATGATATATGTTTTGCTTAAATTGTTCCAAAGTCTCTGTTTGAGAAATTTGTTGTAATATTAAGTCTACTAAATTGCCTGTGCAAGGGATTTTTGGCCTTGTTGCTTCTACTTTCTCTTCATAATAAAAATCCTGTGGGGGATGTGGGAGGATTGCCTTGTTGAATTTGCCTGAGCTCTTGGTTTAGTCCATATGTGTGATAACTTCTAAAGTGAAAGCTCATAAGCTGCAAAAGCCGAAATAGATGGCAGGTGTCAAAAGCAAGGAAATTGATTGATAGAAGATGATGTTGTCCCATAGGATACAAAAAATTGTGGTGTCACTTGATTTGAATCTGTACTTTTTCCTGCAAGAACACACTGTCACAGTAGCATTAAAGATTAAGGTATGAAGCAACAATTTTGTTTAAGTCTCTGAAAAGAGCACCAGCTACACAAAATATGTTGACAGGAAGAGGTGAGAAGTGGTTGGTTTAATTTGTAATTTCAACTCAAATAATGAAGGTAAGAAATGGTAAAGTTTACATTAAAGAAGAAATATAAACCAATCATGTATTCCTCACCATAGTTGTTGAAATCTGTATTAAATCGTTTAATTCTACAATCCCAAAATCGTTGAATGATCTCAATCATCTGAAAATCCTAAGTTGGGATAATTGTCGTAAAATCTAGATGTAATTATGATGTTACAATGTTAAAATGGTTGAACAATCTCAATCTTGTCAAAATCTTGTAAAATCGTAAAATCATCTCTATTTTACCATGTCCCATTTAACTAAAATTGTTGGTCCAATCTATTGTTGGAAACAAAAAATAGAGCTAGGTAATGCATCAGAAGTTTTGTTTTTCATTTTTTGTTATAGATAGGTCTTAAATATGCTCTTCAATGACCTAGCACCTGAATGATACTCATTTAATCTGAATTGGAGAAGTCAATGGTTTTTAAACAACTAGAAGCAGGCGCATTGCATGCATTTTATATAAAAAATTAGTAGGTTGTAGGTACTGTTTTAGCTTGAAATTGTAATCGGTAGTTTCTTGTCCCTACAAAATTACAATTTTTTCCTTGGAAAAATTATTGATGTGAAAATATTTATGTTTTCTTGTAAATGGAAGTGATGTCTAAAAAGAAGAGATATTTTATATAGGATAGTATGATTTTGACTCTATGATGAAGTTGATGAGGATGGTGGAGACAGTAGAATACATTGCAACCATAATCTATATGTTGAAAAAATGTTCATCACTATTTATTCTAGATTTAAATATTTCTGCATTATTCTGTGTGCTTTTGATGTTATTTATATTGTTAGTGTCTTGGTTTTTCTTTGAAGCTTGCCTACCGTTTATTTGCAAGTTTGAACTGTGGAATTGTTGAGTGGTTGGTATTCAGTTTACATTGCATTATTATGCTTTGTAGAAACGCTCTATATAATCATGAATGATAATTGTCTGCTGTTGTTAATGCTTTTTGCGTTATTGTCTAATGCCTTTTTCATTTTCAACCATAAGGATGAAAAATTTCCAGCTTTTCCTTGATGGTTGTAAAATCTTACAATCTCAGGATTGTTTCTTGCACTTTGATTTTATAGACCAGAGCGATCTTACTGAAAAAAGTGATTTTAACAACCTTGTTCTAAACGTTTACCTGAAATAATTATAAAGTTATTTCTTCTAAAAGTCCCTCTAATAAAGGTTACAAGAAATTTTTAGGCTAAAAGTTGATGGGGGTAAATATAATAAATTTTTTGAGAGTTTGGCTCTTTAATATTGGATGTATACTGCATTTGTAGTTATTTTTGGAAGATGTGATTTCTGAAGCTTCCAATATCAAAATGTTGAAAGAATTGCTTTGATCCCCCATCTATTTTAATTAAAAAAAATTCTTCTCAACCCATTTGGATGTTCCCTTTTTACACCGTAAGCAAAACTGCACAATTTGAGAGAGGGAGAGAGAGAGAGAGAGAAAAGGGGAGGGGGGGGGGTGAGAGCAGCTCAAGATAAAGAAACGGGAGATGGGTTTGGCTTTCGAGTCAAAATATATGTGAAAAATGTTTCCTAGTGTGAGAATGAAATATTCTCTCTAAATATTCGAAAAGCATACATATCACACTTTCGAAAGTTAAGATTTTGAAACATGACTAGAGATTGTAATTTTGAAAACTAACAAGTCAAATATCAACATATATGGCCAATATTGCTTACACAAGTATGTTTTGATCTATGGTACTAGTTGTGGTGATGTCCAAATAAACAAAACAACCTTCTAAAAGATTTATTGGATGTAGATTCTGTGAGGGAGATTTGTTTGTCCACCTGTCATTCTGATATTGTGTTTAAGCAGACTATTGGCACTATTTACTGTGTAACCATAGGCATGTGGTTGTTTTTACTGATTTTTCACTGATCAAAGAGAAAAGGTTATGGATTGTTTTTTCCCTGCTCTTTATTTTCATTTTCTAATGTTTGCAATTATGCAGAGTGTTTTAGATGTAACCATAGGCATGTGGTTGTTTTTACTGATGTTTCACTGATCAAAGAGAAAAGGTTATGGGTTGTTTTTTCCCTGCTCTTTATTTTCTAATGTTTGCAATCATGCAGAGTGTTTTAGATGGATACAATGGGACTGTGATGGCTTATGGTCAAACTGGAACAGGCAAGACTTTTACTCTGGGACGACTAGGGGAGGAAGATACTGCTGATCGTGGAATTATGGTCCGCTCAATGGAGGATGTTCTTGCGAATGTTTCTCCAGATACTGATTCTATCTCTGTATCATATTTACAGGTTGCTATAATCTTGATTATGTCGTTGTGCGATCTGTTTACTTTCCTTTTAGATTTTCCAAAGTGTTCTTTGTTCATCCTTTTATGTGAAATTATAATCTTGAGTGACCTATCTAACAGTCATTCAATCATGTGTAGCTCTACATGGAGTACATACAGGATCTTCTTGATCCTTCAAATGATAATATTCCCATTGTGGAAGATCCAAAAACTGGGGATGTGTCACTACCTGGGGCCACCCTTGTAGAAATCAATGATCAGCAAAGTTTTCTCGAGTTACTAAGAATAGGAGAAACTCATCGCATTGCGGCTAATACAAAGTTGAATACTGAATCTTCGCGTAGCCATGCTATACTGATGGTAATTATTTTAGCTTACTGTTTGCTTCCACTGATTGAATTACAATGTCATATTTATCAGCTGTGTTAATTTTCTAAGATACTTTATCTAACAGTCTTTATAATGATGCATTTATAGTATTTCTTTAGCTAGTTGTTATGATTAAGTGATGTCCGATCTGATTGGTCTAGGTACATGTCAAGAGGTCGGTCACAGGAGGAGAAGATGCTCCTTCAATTGAGAATGGAAACTCTTCTCACTTTATTAAACCTTCCAAGCCACTTGTGCGGAAAAGTAAGCTGGTTATAGTGGATTTGGCAGGTTCAGAGCGTATTCACAAGTCAGGTATGTACACATTTTGATCTAGCCTTTTCATCGCTAAAGATCTGCATAAAGGTTATTACTGTTCTTTCTCTCTCACTGTGAATCTTCACTCTCCAAAACACCTATGTGTCACTCCCCAAGATCATGACCCATCAAACAAAAGAAGTTAAGTGACTTATATTTTGTGTATGTGTGCGGCAGTGCATGAGTTTGACACAGTAACAGAACTCTACAATCACTTTGATTGTACTGATTGACAATCAGATCACATCTTGAAGCTCATAATTCAAATGAGATTAATGTCAGTTCATGAAGCCTATTGAGGAAAAAGAGCTTATGGGAGAAAATAAACCAAAAATGTAAATCATTTCTTCTATATTAGATGACGTCTTTTGTCTGATAAAATTATAGTTTCTAGAGTAAATCCTTTTCTCTTGACATCTCAACACCAGTTGAAGGCTCCCTCTTGAACTTTATTTTTGTACAATTGGTTAATCACGACGATCGTGTAATCTCTAAGCTGCAATTGCTTCTTTTATGGTAGTCATGCCTATTCATCATTGCAGTGTGTAGCACATGCTCTTATCTATAGCATAGTTTATGTAGATATTTCAAATTTTTACTTAGTCTGAATAAAAATGAATTGCAGGAAGTGAGGGCCACATGTTAGAGGAAGCCAAATCCATTAATCTATCACTGAGTGCACTAGGAAAGTGCATTAATGCCCTTGCAGAGAATAGTTCCCATGTTCCAGTTCGTGATTCCAAGCTAACGAGGTTGCTCAGAGACTCTTTTGGAGGTAATATGTTTTGCTGCTTTATGTTCTGAATGAATATATAAGCATCTGCTGGACTTCAAGCAGATCTCAAAGGAGAGGAAGAGACTAGGCTGGAAGTATTCATGCTCATCCACTTACAGCACAATTAGGCCAAATGATTGAATCCATAAATCCCAGTCTAATGAAATTCTTATCTTGTTATGTATTCTGCAAACAGTTTTAGTCTCCTTCTGTGGTTCATCTAAAGAAAATAAAAACTGCTGCAACTTGGAAGCTAAAAGATGGAAGTCCTGACATATACATATGAATTCTGTTGTCTGAATTAAGTTATTAAAATGTTGACATGCATTATGTTGGTGAAGTATTCATGCTTATCCACTTACAGCACAATTAGGCCAAATGATTGAATTTATAAATCCCGGTCTAATGAAATTCTCATCTTGTTATGTATTCTGCAAACACTTTTAATCTCCTTCTGTGGTTCGGCTAAAGAAATAAAAAACTGCTGCGACTTGGAAGCTAAAAGATGGAAGTCCTGATATATACATATGAATTCTGTTGTCTGAGTTAAGTTATTAAAATGTTGACATGCATTATGTTGGTTTCAGGTACAGCAAGGACGTCACTTGTCGTGACTGTTGGTCCATCTCCACGCCATAGAGGAGAGACTACAAGTACCATTTTGTTTGGCCAACGGGTGAGGTCTCACTTAACACTTAGTTGGGCTTAATTAATAACTGATCTTAGTTGGACTTAATTTATTACTGATCTTTTCAGCTAGTTGTGATGCGGTTATTAATGCATTGTCTTCAGTATCAACACTCACTCATTATTACTTCACTTTGTGAGACTGGATTTGTTTCTATTTGAATTTTTTTTTGTTGTTGACTGTTTTGTTGTGCTTCTTTTAAGGTAACTTAATTTATACATCTATACCTCGACTAGTTGACTTGTGGCCATTTAAGTTTTCACTGTTGTTTTATTTATTTATTTATTATTCTGTCATAGGCTATGAAGGTGGAAAACATGTTGAAAATAAAGGAAGAGTTTGATTACAAAAGTCTTTCAAGAAAGCTCGAGATTCAGGTGGACAAGCTTGTTGTTGAAAATGAGCGACTTCAGAAAGATTTTGAAGATGAGGTTGAAAGAATAAATCTAGAAGCTCAGAACAGAATATCTGAAGTTGAGAGGAACTTTGCAGATGCATTAGAGGTTTGTCCAGTTATCTATATGCAACTGTGACTGTATGTCACTTTTTCTTGCCGGTAGTATGTCCATGGAAAGTCAGTTTTTGCATCTTTTTCAAAATTGCACAAAAAATTATCAACAGACGGGTCTGTTGTTGCAAATAGGAGTCTTTGCTTTGGGTTTCCTAGGCTGGTTTAGGCTTATTCTCTGATTTGATGATTAACCTGTGTAGAAGGAGAAGTTGAAATGTCAGATGGAATACATGGAATCTATTAAGGAGCTGGAGGAGAGGATGGTGTCAAATCAGCGCAAACATAACCGAGATGGCTTCTTCGATGATAAACACATTGAAGAGGTACTTCTCCTCCCCCACATCTTGGCACTCGGGTTGTTAGTAGTTAAAAACCCATATCTAGTGATCTAAGCAAGTAGCACTTCCTGACCACTGCAGGTCATGCTCATTTTTTCTGCATAAACACTGGTATCTCTGAGTACATATTACACTTATTGCTGCATCACTCAGTGAATATGTAATTTCTAAAATTTTGAAGTGTTACTTTTCTCAGTCAGTGATACCATTTGGTTTAGTTGTCTGAAACATTTTAAACCTCTGAATTTCCACTAGTATCTACTATCCATTGCTTCTGTTTTAAGATCTATACTAGTCTTCTTTTCAGCACAAGTTAGTTGCTTTACTGAAATTTCATCCATCGACATCAATTACCTCCTAAAAGAAATTTCAAATAGAGATGAGTTCTAATGTACCCTTTCTTGTTATTGCCAAATGAAAATAAACTTATTCTGAACTGTGTCATACTTGTGCATATGTGAGTGCATATAATCTTCGTGGTGGCAAATGCAATTTTTTGACAAACTCTCTTTTGCAGGGCCTGGGTTCGTCAGTTGAGGAAGCTTCTGAAATCAGAAGGCAACTTAACGATGAAATTTCTCGAAGAAAGGCACTTGAGGAAGAGGTTAACAATCTCAAGAGTCGATTGGCACAATGTTTACAACCTAGGGTATCTCCTACACTTTAATTGTTATTAGGGATTGGATATTTGAATACCTTTCAGTTTTTGACATTGTGTAACTTATAATTGCTTTGTACTTGGATGTGATGTATCTAGGAAAATGGGGGTGGTGAAATTTTGAGGCTTCACAAAGATCTAGAGGATGAGGTTCACGAAAGAAAGAAACTTGAGGAAGAAGTCATAATGCTTCGAAGTCAGTTACTGCAAATGACTCTTGACACCGATCAGGTACTCTTTTGTGAAAACTAAGCATATCTTGCTATTCTTTATCTTATGAAATTTACCATTTAGAGATCCCTGCTACTACAGAAGTAGAAAATAATGAGAAAATACTGATGTTTTGCAGTATGTTTACTGTTGTGAGAAAACTCCTTGTTTAGTCATCTTAAAAAGACTATATTCGCTAGCATGATATCACTATCTTAAATGAATGTTCATTGGTGGGACATTTGATCACATGTTTTTCCTTCTGCAGCCAAGATATCTTGACAGAGGTGCATATAGAGATTCGTTTAATGGTTTAAATTCTCCAACATCTCAAGATCAGAATCCCCATTATAGAAGCAATGGAAATAGGCAGAAAGCATCAGCTGCCACACTATCTGAGCAAGGTAAGGGACAAACTTTGAGAAGGTTGAACAATTAGTCTATGAAAGTAAAATTGCACGTTTCTAATGCATCAACTCAACAACCAAATCTACAGTGGGGTTGCAGAAGATATTGTCTCTCCTTGAGTCAGATGATGCCAATGTACGGATTCACGCTGTGAAGGTGGTGGCCAACCTTGCTGCTGAAGGTGGATTTCCATCTTTCTCTTGAAACTTCTTATCAGATATGAATTGAATCTCATCCCTTTTTGTGGGAGCATGTCTGTATCTTCATAATTAATTTTCTCATTCAATATGGTTGGGATGGATATGTGGCCTTTGTTTAGGTTGGTGTTGTTTTTGTGTTGTTCAAGTTTCAGTTCATTGACTGTGAGTGCTGCGGCTGCTCTAACAGTCTGGTACTGATCTTTACTTAGTTGAATTTTTCCATTTATGTGGTTGTTCTTTTGGGTTTCTAATCGAAGAGTGTGTGCTGCTCCTACATAATTTCACTTAACAAAATCTTGCCAAGGCCTTTTTGAGGACAACAGTCTGTTGCTCTGTTTCCTCTCTGAATACAAAGATTGTCTCTCTTATGTTGGAGAAGAAATTTTTTGCCATTTCACCTTTTTGAGTAGTTGGACCAAATGTCAAAAGTTGACCTATCAGATGCTTCAGAGTACGTACTCTTGTCAAATTCTCCTCATAAATTCAATTACTGACTGTTTATCAAGAAGTTGAGTCGTTTAAAATGCCTTCTCGCAATAGGAGATGTAGACTACTGTGGCAATGGGATGGAACATAAAGACAGTAAATTCATAGTCTAAACAGGAGGCTAACTTCAAATAGTGATAGGAGAGAACTGCCTAAAATTTTTACAGTTTTGATGTTTAACTGTCTTCATGTTGTTGAAATGTGAATGAAATATTAGAGAAAACTCACTCTTTTTCATAAGGACAACACCATAGTTTTGTGCTTGTGACAATCTTTTCATCCCTGATTCTTGGGTGGGATAGTCCTGTTGGAACTTTAATGGTTATTTTCTTTCATTTGATTGTGTTTAGACTCATAAAAGTTCCTTGTTTTTACACTTAATCAATGTTCTTGTGTATGCATTCTACAGAAGTAAATCAAGAAAGGATTGTGGAAGCTGGTGGTCTTACTTCATTGCTCATGCTCTTGAGACGGTATGAGGATGAAACTGTCCGCAGGGTAGCAGCGGGTGCTATAGCCAATCTTGCTATGAATGGTAACGTTTGAATCTTCTTCTCTTCCTCCTACTCCTCAAAATCTTTGCTATTTGAGGATTTTCTGTGGGGTGAGTGTTCGTTCAGGGTTCTATTTGACTTCATTATTTTCCCTTTTGTTACTTTGGTATTTGTGCAGAAGCCAATCAAGAACTCATAATGGTTCAAGGGGGAATCAGTTTGTTATCTATGACAGCAGCTAATGCAGAGGATCCACAAACGCTGCGCATGGTTGCTGGGGCTATTGCAAATTTGTGTGGCAATGGTACATTTGTCTCTCTAGCCTGATCCCTTTGCTTTCAAACCTCACTCTCTTTGTATTGAATATGGGAGCTCCAGGATGATAATACATGAAGTTTAGTGCTTGATGTGTGAAGCCTTTATTTTATGGCCATCATTTGGGAACCAGTTATTAGCTCCTGCAGCTTTGATCCAAGAATTGTCATTAGTTCTGTACTGGCTTCCTACTTATCATTTAAAACTTGATGTCACGTGTGATTGCATAATTTTGTGCAAGCTAACACTGTCATCCTAGTTCATCTTTGATATACCTTGTCAAAAATTTGATGACGACAGCATTGGTGTGGGGAGTTTAGTTTCAGCTTCTTGGACACTATTGATTTTCCTCCCTTCCAAACTTAATTGACAATTGTTAATTTCATTTGACATCATTGAGGACAAAGGAGAATTATCACAGTTTATTTACCTTTGAGATGTAGGAGTTAAGAAAAGACTCAACTGACATGTTCCATGAGTACTAGCTAACAGCTCTGTCTTTGTAAATCATCTTGCACTTGCCTTTATTGTTTCCAAAATCCATTTTTAATTAATATTGAACTCCCTATATTTAATAAGCAAGTATTACAGTGCCTATAGTGCTTCTCAAAGTGATTTATAAATATAATATGCAGATGTTGAAGAGAAGTGTGGCCATTGTCAAGTTTGGCTGCATTTATTCTTAACCCTTAAATATGCAAGAACTACAGCCCATTCTTTGGTTACTGTGAGATTTTGTGGGACTGCAACTGTTCTAAAAGTTTGAGCTATTAGATAAATGCATAGTTTATTATTTAAATATTTTAGCAATTCTTCTCACGCTTAGTCTAGTTTTTTGCCTAATACTAAGTGTGAAAATTTAATTGGGGAGGCAAATGGAGTCTGGAAAGACTCAAACTCAAGACCTCCTGCTTTGATACCACGTGAGATTTTGTGGGATCACAATTGACTATTTTAAAAGTTTAAGTTATTAGATGAATGTGTGGTTTATTATTTAAATATTCTAACATTTATGGAAGTAATTTTTTTTGCTTGGTGTATGAAAGTAATCTATTTTTATTATCCTCCTTTTACCTGTAAAAAGGTGATTAATAGTAGACCCTAGATGTTTTATTATTTCAAAGGCAAAACAAAATTATGCAGATTTTACCTCAGTGAAAAACCTCCATAGTTGAAGCAGATTTGTAAACAGCAACCCCTAAATCCCTGGTTTTTATCCCAGCCCCCTTAGATATTATCTAGAAGTGCACCACGTGAGTCATGGGGTCTAACTGTTTGAACTTGACCTGAACACCTGCTGCTGAATGGTTGACTCAAGTATGATTGTGCTTCATGCTTAAGCCCAAGCTTGACTGGATGTGATGATCTGAAGGCAACCAATTCTCAGTTGGGAAATCAGGTCATTTTGGGCTGAGTTTAAATCATAGAATGAGTTAAGGTTTTCAACCCTTTTAAGGTGCAAACTTTGATACCCTTCATACATAAAATATCCATAGTTGGAAGTGCCCTAAAAATGTAAAAGCAAGCAACTACTTGATTAAGATATTGTTTTTACTGAGTTAAATATGCTTTAGCTTGGCTTAAATTGAAATTTGAATGTGACTCGAGCTGTTAATTTCAATAACAATTGGAAACTTGACAGGATAGGGAATCTTGATAAGTAGCAATGAATAGTTCGAGCCATTTACACCCTTGATGAATCATGGTATTGGAAATAAGCACATGTAAATGCTGGTCATTCGTAGAAATGATGGGGCCTTAACCACCAGGCATGATGGTATTGCGTGTACATTTATGACATTGTTTTATTGCCAGGGCTGTTAAAACGGGCTTAGCCTTGTGGCCAAATTAAGAAACTAGGGAAATCTGAGTGCTGAATATCAGGAGTGGAGTCCCTTAGATTCATAATCTTTCTTGTTTTATCCCACTTCTATTGTGGAATAAGGTGAAAGGGTGGCGGGCATTGTTATGAGCAGCCAAACTTTAAGGTCCTTATGTTGTCTGTCGGGGTATTCTACAGTACAGTCATGATGCAATTCAGTTTATCGAGTATGCTTTAGAAGGTGTTTGTGTTGCAATTCTGTTTCTTCAATCTTTCCTAATTATGTATTTAGTTGACGTGTTTGAGAACAATGTGTTCCTTGACCAGACAAACTCCAGCAGAAGCTGAGGACTGAAGGTGGTATACGGGCTTTGCTGGGAACTGTCAGATGTGGACATCCTGATGTATTATCTCAAGTTGCTCGTGGGATTGCCAACTTTGCAAAATGCGAGTCCCGTTTGGCTACTCAAGGTATACCACAGATCTTGGGGCATGATAGTAGGTAGAGTTATGGATATTGAGAACTTCCAGTAGACATTCAATGCTACTCAACTAACTCCATGAGTAACAATTTGCTAAAGTTTGGTGCTGTTTATCAAATGTGTTTTTAGCAACCTATTTTTATCTCATGGATTACACCAGAGGAAGAACAGTAGCTTCTGAGGGCTGGGGCATGTTGGTTAATGTGAAATAGTTTTCGAGTTTCTGATTGTTGTAAAGAATAGATATGATCATCATCAGCTTTTGCATAAAGTAGCTGATGATGGTGTTTCATTGCCAACCACAGGGATAAGGACTGGTAGATCATTTTTGATTGAAGATGGTGCACTTCCATGGATTGTGCACAATGCCAATGATGAAGCAGCTCCAATTAGGCGCCACATAGAGCTTGCTCTATGCCACCTGGCACAACATGGTAAGGAAATTATCTCTACCTTCTGGTAAGTTGCAAGTATGAATTTTAAACTGATGATTAGAACAAACTGCAGAAGTGAATGCAAAGGATATGGTTAGTGGCGGTGCCTTGTGGGAACTAGTTCGTATCTCACGTGACTGTTCGCGTGAAGACATAAGGAATCTTGCCCGCAAGACTTTGAACTCAAGCCAGACCTTCCGGGCAGAGTTAAGGCGGCTGCGGGTGGAATACTGACCTGGTATACAACGTTTTACTCGGTCAGTCAGGGAGATCATTTATGCGGATAGGTACTTTGGCCGGTGATACAGAGATGGTTCTTGTTTGAATTAGGGGAAATTGGGCGACTTGTGCTAGCAGTTTTGGTTATTAGAAAGACGGGTTGGTTCAGCCATCTTGTTGTCTAGCAGTGCCGAGCTAGCAGATTTATAGGGTTGTTAGGTCAGAGGCTTTGTATTCTTTTCGGGCTCGGAAAATTATAGGGAAGTCAATTTCTTTTGACAGTGTATGTGTAAGAGCCACTTGACATGTCATCCCCTGTGTATATAAACACTTGTTGTATCTGTCATGAGCAATGAATATTGACATTTTTTTTTGTTTTATTTTACTCTTAATTCTTACTTTCACTCTTACTTTTGGATTTTTACATTGCCTCTTTGCAGGGCGCGAGTCAAAATTCACATTCGAAGTTAAATCGTCCCCATCTCAATTTTCTTAAGGTGGGGATTCGAGCCTCTCACCTACTCCTTTTCCCCTAAGGGGGATCTTTTTTCTAATGGAAAAACCCAAAACAAGAACTGGAGGGAGGGTTTGTGCTTGCGGCATGCTCTATTGATTTTGTATGTGAGGATTGATGTAAGCAGAGTTGACTAGATCATGGCTTATGACCTCATGCCTATCAATTTCCTCATTTTTCTCACAATCTATTATCGATTGTTTTTCTTTCCTGTTTTGCCGTTTTTGTTAAACTAGTAATTGTTCTATCAAAGCAGCAATAACAGCCCTTTCTCACACATTCTCTTTTCTGGAATTATGTTTTCTTTGTTTGTTATTTTCTAATAATTTCTTTGCGTACTCATGAGGGCTGCTTAAGACATTGTTTATCCCGTATCATCTTCAGTGATCAAAGCTCTTTGATGAGCGCAAATGTTAGGGTTGAATAAGAACCTTTTGAGCATGCGTTTTTTCCTTCCCTGCCCAACTAGGTTACTGAATTCATTCAGCAAGGCGTGTGTGAAAGGATTATCACCGTGGAATTGGGTAAGAATGCTCGTACCAGACGGTCGAGATGGACATAGTTTGGAATTTGATGGGACAATGTTGTGCTCGTGAACGCAACGCTAGTGGCATGGATGAGATGAGATGGGCGGATCATCAGAAACCCGAGAAAGAGAAACTTGGGTGGGGTATAACTTTCTGGTAAGATGCATCTGGTATGGGACTTGCATGCGGTGTGCACTCTTCCTTTTTATTCATCGGCAAAATGTTCTAGGTTAAGACACAGCCGGCGATGAGCATCCCCTAGTCAAGCCCCTAGAGCAGCTTCCTCTATTGTTGCCATTGTTCAAGCAACAGTGACTGCATGACAAATCTTTCCCTTTGATATATCCCGGACTAAGCTACTTTAGTCAGATTGATTTCATACCGTGCATTGCGAATTTTGGCTTCACTTATTAAGAGAGAGTGCCCTTGCTAATTGGCTTAGTCTCGGTCCATCATGGCCTCTGCATATTTTCGGATAATTTTTTTGATGACTTGTACTTTGGTATATTGTTATCGTTGAGCCAGATTAAGTCTCTTCTAATTGCCTTAATCCTTTTTGGCTTACTAAATTAGGCATGAGAAAAGTAAAACGGAGGGAATTGGAGGTTAGGGAGAGTGATTCTAGTTGTTGTATATGATGACTATGGGAAATTTAAACCGCAAAAATTGACCATCAAGTTCCCGTATGTGTAGATGTGGACGTTTCAGAACAATAGAATAGAGGATCCTGGGGAGAGCGAATGTAGGCGAACTTATCTAATGATTTGATTTTAAACTAAACCGGCCCTCGTGATGTTATGTTGATGAAACTTGAGTTGCCTAGATATAGCTGAATTAGTTCGATTGTAAAACCGTATGTATTCATGAGGGGAAATATTATTCAAATCAAACCAACATATTTGACGATGCAAATGATGCACTTTGCATTGGTTACTAAGATTGACAAGCTGCATTAAATGCATGTGTTTTTTTTTCATGAATTTGACATAATTTTGTAAACTTAAAGTTGAGAGTCTATCGATGGATGCTCAAATCACTACTCTACTCTTACAAGCTCCAACCACTGTCATGAAACTTTTCTGAGCTCATCGGCAGATGAGACATATATAAACTATGGACATGTCATATTTCTCATTGCTTATTTATACTTGAGTCAAAAACTTCGTTTTGTTACATCCCTATTTTAATTTTTTTTGTCATTTTATTTCTAGGGTTTTTTGATTAATGACAAGATCAAAAATCTTTCAGGCCATGCGATGAATGAATCCTTCTCTGAATTTATAGTGCGAATCTCAGCTCACACTTGCATTTCAAATATCATTTCCTTTATTACTTGGTTCATTTCAAAATTAAACAACTTATCTAATGTATTTACCTCAATTATCCCATTTATAATGTCAATACTTTTTGAGATTAAATAATCACCTTGACATTATTTTGACAAGTTCTTTGAAAATTTTAAAAAAAACCTTATACAACGCGAGAATATCATTATATCACATGTTTTTTTAGAATATGAATTCTCTCAATATTTATTTTTTCTTTAATGAATTAGCTCACGCTATATCCTAATGTGAAGTGATTAGGAAAGAGAGATGGGCGATCGAAATTTATTTCGAATTGACAAATAACGGTTTTCAGACAATTGAGTTGATCTATTAAGATGATCTCAACAGTAGAGGGAGCTCTTATCATTGTAAAACTAGCAGAAGAGAGAGCAGGCACCGGTCTTGTGTAATGTGTGTAATTAAGCATTGAGGTCAAGACTCTAGAGAGAGAAAAACTAAATTAGAAAATCATGCTAACACCCAACAATTTCCCAATAAACCAAATAAAAAATTTCTAGTTAGTGTTTTATGCCGATAAAGAAAAAAACCCTAGAAACCAAGAAGCGATAAGAAGATGGGAAGAGCAGCACAGACAATTAGATCGACCGTAAAACCACGATGCCGACCAAAGAATGAAAAAGAAACCACCCCCAACGTGTCATATAGGAAGCAACAAGACAAAAGCTGCATTCAATAAGTTAAACTGACCTCTCTTGCCCAGTGATTCCCTCCCGAACTTCACTCCTCTGACCGATGCCATTGCCACACCACACTGGACTGTCCTTTATAGAGAGAGAGAGAGAGAGAGAGAGAGAGAGAGAGAGAGAGAGAGGAGACTGGGGAGTTAAAAAGCTTGATGAGGTCGGATCAGTGTGTGTCTTGGTCATTGTCTCTTCTTTAATTGGAACCGCAGTGGAACGGATGCAGCAGCCTCGGAAAGGAAACCCTTTTTGGGTCTCTCTCGCAGAGCCAGCGCACGTGTGACCCATTCGTTCCTGCTACCATTCGAGACCACCGCCCTCCCCATTCTCCCAAACTTTGCAAGAAAAGGAAGAAAGAACGAGAAAGAGTGGGGGAAAAGGGGAGAGAGAGAGAGAGAGAGAGAGAGAGAGAGAGAGAGTCCCTTCATATAGCTCATCCCAGATTCAAGAACGCAAGCTAAAAATAGGAGTTATCGCTTGCTTTGAATAGAAACATGTGCATCCCCTCAAAAAGAAAAAAAAAGAACTAGATAGCAATGATGAAGACATGTACAGAAACACCATCATCATGACAGGTTCAGAGGGAGAGAGAGAAAGAGAGGGAGGGAGGGGGGCTTATGGTTTGGTTCAAATGATGATATGGGGAAAAAGATGGTACTTGTGCGTGTGCAGTCGTGTTTGCTCTCATGATTGCCCGCATTGGGTACTTATAACTATCCCCAACTTTGGGTTCCTCCTCTTTTTCGAGTTTTCATTTCGATATCTACCTTTCTTTGGGGGTCCAAAATCTTCCTTCTTTTTCACAGAAACACTATGACATGAGGGATCACCGGAACCGCAACCATAAATGAATGGAAGGACGGGAGAGATTTATGGCTACATTCTGCCATTTCTTCATTTCGAAGCTATCTGGATGAAAGACAGCTGCTTTGATCAAAACCAAAACCCAACAGCAAAAGAATCTTCTTTGAATTTACACATCCTTCTTCAAATCAATTATAAGAGGCGAAACACCATATGACTAATATCAAGACCAGCACATCTTAGTAAGTTACAAGAAGAAAAGTAGAAGGAAGGAAAGGTCACTAGAAAGAAAAGTCAAATTTAAAAAGAAAGAAAGAAGAAAAGGAAAGAAAAAGAAGATAGAAGGTAGATCCGAAGAACACATTAAAAGAAAAATGGGGGCGGAATCTATTTCATTCTTTGGGTTAATTCAATAAGGAGGAGGGCGACCAGCTCCCCAGTATGTCTCACCGGGCAAATTGCATGAATTCAATAGATTCGGTGCAAAACCATGCAATAACGCTCCGTTCGCGTCTGCAGGCATTAGCTGCTGCTGCTGCTGCTGCTGCTGCTGTCCGACCATTCCGGGCGATCCCAACTGGCCGCCACTCGGCGCCGCCGCCCCTGCCTCCTCTTCCTCGAGCGGGAGCCTCTCGTAAGCAGCGTTCCCGAACGAGGCTGCCATTATCACCACCGGCCCTGACGCCATGAGGGGCCCCGCCACGGTCCCCCCAACCACCTGTCCCTGCCCGCCCGCCAGGTACACAGTCAACCCCGAGAGTGCCGGCGGAGCTGGGGGTGGCAGGAATGACCCCGACAGCGACAGGATCTCGAACCGTCCATGCAGCGTCACGACCGCTCCTGGGGAGGCTGGCTGCCGGAGGGCAACGTTGGTGACGGTCCCACTCCCGCTCAGGATGCAGACCCCCCGCTGCCTTCGCCTTGCGAAGGTCGACATGCTCTCCACGATGTCGGCACCGCCGGCGACCTCCACGACGTGAGAGCGGAGGGCGTTGGGACTGTCCCTGGTTATGATGATAGGGGGCTTCGGCTTGTTCTTGGAACCCGCCGGCCGCCCCCTTGGCCTCCTCGTGACCTCTCTACCTCCTCCTCTGGCAGCTTCTTTCCCATCGGCACCGGGGGAAGTGGTGGCGGCAGAGGTGGAGGAGTAGTCGTCGCGATCCCGTTTCTGGCCGTGGCCGAAGCCGCTGTTGTTGCTGAGGCTGTCATCCTCGGAGTTCTGCTGGCTGGTGGTGGGATTGGAATTGGTGATGAGGAGTAAAACTGTGGAGGTCTCGGCTGAGGAAAGGAAGCGGAAGAGGACGTCCGTGTGCTGTCACAGGATCCATTTCTTTTCTCTGGCTTTGCTTCTGGTATCTCTTCTGCAAATACCACCTGGTGAATTCTTACCCTTTTCCACACAAAAACTCAAGAACCCAGAACTGCCTTGTATCTTTCCTGGTCGTCAATTCTTGCTCGGGAGCTGCCGGTGGAGATGAGCTTCAAGAGAGAGAGAGAGAGCTTTCTTGATGGAGAATCTCGCTGCGCCCACCAAATCTCGAGCTGAATTGAAGCGTCCTTTGGAGCAAGATTGTAGAGCGGGTGGTGATGGGGTTTGTTCTGCTTAGGTTTCTCAAGTGTCTTCCATGAAAGCTGAGAGAGACAGGAGGAGGTTGTCTTGCTGGTAAGGGTTTGGGGTTAGAGAGAGAGAGAGAGAGAGAGAGAGAGAGAGAGAGGATGGGAAACGAGGAGGAGTGAGCTTTGGGTTGGGTTAGGGTTAGGTCAATCTCTTTCTCTCTCTCTCTCCCCATCAGCTGAAGCCCTTTGGTTTGATGAATTTTTTTTCGGGTTGGGGTTCGGACAGATCAGAGTGCGCATGGGCGGTGGAGCGGGACCCGCCCTCCGCCCTCCCCCTTCCCTTCCCTTCTCTCTCCATTTTCCCGAGTGGGGTCCACATCATTATTGCTCTTCCTCAACTCAGGACTTTGTTAAGGTGGTGGTGATGGCAATTCGGTTAACCACTGTGCACATTACGGAAGATCCGGCGATTGGTTACGACATGGAGATGCCCAAATTAAAGAATCTATTACGTCCGTTGCAAGAGCGCACAGCAAGAACTGGCTACCTTCATTTGTTGAGATTGTCAATAAGGATCATAAGAGTTTAAGATTGTCAACATATTTAATTGAGCCAATTTTCGCTCAAAAACTTAAATTAATGAGTTATATGTCACCTAAAATACGTATCTTACTCCAACTAAGCTGATGATGGTGTGAAGAGAAGGAGGGAATGGTGGCGGAGCTCGCAGGGGGCAACAGTAAGCAAGTGATGAGCTAACACGATGGAGAGAGGTGACGACATGGCACAATAGCCGCTGATGTGCTGAGGAGGTGAAGGGAAGATGGGGGCAGGGGGGAGGGGGAAGGGCTGACCATTCACAAGGTGATATTGGGATGACAACAAGGGCCAAGTGTGAGCCGGCACGATGGAGAGCAAGCCAAATGGGTGTATGGCAATGTAGAGGGCGAAATGATGGAGATACTGATTTGGTATTTGAATAATTTTGTGGTGTTGGTATCATTGTGAGTACATAAGATCTCAATCCGTTACTACATATTTTAGATGTTGTTTGATCATTATTCCGCGATTGCTCCAGTAATGGAAAGGCTCTTTTGACTTTTATAAAGAGAGTTTCAACCCAATGCAAGACTATATGCTCTTTTCCAGAAGGAATATGAGCTAATTCAGTGTGAATCGTAATAGACACGCTGTTCAATGAAAAAACAGAAAAATTTCTTGATTTTCACCATTTTCAAGTAGTCTTCGATCAATTATGTATTAATCAAATATTGGATTGGTTGATCTAAGATTTTCATAAAAACAACATCCGCCTAAAATCTCTTCGTTTTGTTAAAAGTACCTTAGAATGGGAGCACCTGCTAAGTAGAGTGTCTGTAGTCTAAGGCCCTACATGGTAATGCTCCCGGGAATACTTGTTTCTGTTCTTTTGTTTCCGGGAACAGAAACGCGTTTGGTAAATTTTTTGTTCCCGAGAACAAATTTGTTCCCCGGAACAGGTTTGGAGTAGAAATCAGAAACAAGAAAAAGTTGTTTCTTGTTCCCGGGAACAATTTTAAGAAACACTTTTTTTCTTTCTTTCTTTTTCTTCTCTTCTTCCTCTTCCTACTCCTCCTCCCACCCCTCGGCCGCCCCATCGCCGCCGCCGCCGAGCGAGGTGCGGTGAACTTGCCGGTGCCTCGCCGGGCCGGGCGAGGTGCGGCTAGCTCGCGGAGCCTCGCCGGGCCGGGCGGCGCTAGCTCGCCGAGCCTCGCCCGGGCGGTGTGAGGCGGCGAGCCTCGCCTCACCTAGATGCGGGAGGCGAGCCTCGCAAGGCCACGGCGAGGCTCGGGCAGATTTGGGCGAGGCCGAGCCTCGTCGGTGGCGGCCTAGCCGAGTCTCACGCCGGCCGCCACCGACGAGGCTCGGCCTCGCCCAGATCTGCGAGGCCGAGCCTCGCCGGCGGCAGCCAACAAAAGAAGCCAAAAAAAGAAGGGAGAAAAAAAGAAAAAGAAAAAAAAGAAAAAAAGAAAAAGAAAAAGAAAAAATCAAAAGATTGGAAATTTTTACCAAATAAGTTTTTGTTCCTGGAGTAAAAATTTTGAATTGTTATCAAACATCCTCAAATGCTCAGAAACAGTTCTCGGGAATAGAAACAATAAAAAATATTTCTGAGCAGAAACTGTTCTCGGGAACAGAAACATTGCCTTGCGGATCCTAAATGTGTCATCATACACAGAAAACTGCTGCACTTGATAGTGTAGTTACCACACATATAAAGCACAATACATAGAAAACTTTATCGAATGGACTTGATGGGGTTAACCTCATATAAGAGCACTATTTGCAAAAGTCAATTGTTTGGAAATTGCGAAAAGCGTGTCCGCCCTAGTCCCTCAAGAAAAAAACTTGTCAACATATCTATAGTTTTCCATATAGTACGTCCTTTTTCCATAGATCATTATCTGAATAATTTAATCAATATTTAATAATCTTCTTTAAAGATTAAGCTTTTTGATATGAGTTAAAGGTGATTTTGGGTCGATGGAGTTTCGAAACTCCAACCGTGGCGGATTGGCCGTGGTTGGGAAAAGCTTTGAAGAAATTGAGGGCCTGCAAGTTCGTTCGTTCCATTCAATGTGAAGTCAAATAAAAAATAGGAATGGCGAGGTTCACAACAAATAGAAAGACCAATCACCTTTTTCTTTTCTTCATTCACCACCCTCTCATTAAGGATGTAACATGGGAAAAGGAACTACACGATCACAAGCTTTGGACTCCACATCCTAATACTAAATCATCATAAG
This sequence comes from Corymbia maculata, assembly GCA_014182735.1. Taxonomy (NCBI): domain Eukaryota; kingdom Viridiplantae; phylum Streptophyta; class Magnoliopsida; order Myrtales; family Myrtaceae; genus Corymbia; species Corymbia maculata. The sequence continues at coordinate 29,634,335 of CM024685.1, forward strand.
ACCATGTTTTGCAATGAGCTTATAATTTCCTTTGAACTTGTAGAAATTTCCCAATTAGCTCTCAGTCATTTTGGAATCGAATTGAAACTGACATGTGGATGGAAAGTCTATCAAAAGTTTGATGTTGAAACCTTAGTTACTACATCTTTATTTAGATCATCGTTTCTACAGTTTGGTCGAGTTCGAGGACCGTGTCGTGAGAAAGATGGCGAATTTGTTGATCCAATGTATTAAGTTTGGTCCATACACACATCAGGACACGAGACCCTCCTTATGTTTTTATGGGGACGCCGCTGAGCTGAGTAGCTCGAGGAGGTGGAAGATGAGCGGAGGCGTGCTATCTTCGAACAGAAGTCGTGGCTGCAGCCTGCAGGAAGAGAGAGAGAGAGAGACATGGGGAAATGGAGAGAGAGAGAGAGAGAGAGAGAGAGGAGCGTGGGGCCAACGCTTAGCTCAGGGACAATGTGGATCAGAGGAGTCAGAGCGTGTCTTAAGGGCGACTCTTGATTCTAGGAAACTCGAAAAACGCCTCCAAGGCTCCAACCTCTGGACACGAAAAGGTTTCTTTTCCTTTTTCTTTATATATATGCGTGTGTTTTTGGTTATTGTTTTACTTTATTACAAGACAGTGTTGATTTACATCATCTGTAAATCATGCAATAACTTGTTAAATATATGAGATTTGGTATCGACCATATTCAACTATCAATACTGTCTCGCAAAATATTGCACTTGACCTATAATTATTCGACTCACTAACAATCCTAAAACCCTTTTAATACGTCACCAATTTTAAGCTCTTAGAAGTAGTAGCACCTAAGCAAGCAAAAATTCATTCACTTTACGGTTTGAATTTGTGATGCAGTTGAAGATATAAGAGAAGACGGCAAACAAGAGCCATGATAAAGAGCTCTTTTGATGCAAAAGTCAAGCATACATAATTTGAACTAACTTATTTTTCAAAAAGGTGATTATATATGACGTGAGAACTCTCTGTAAAATGATAATTTTTTTTTCAAGTTAGCTGCTAATAAAATCCACACAAGATTTCTCACATCCCTCTTTTTCTCTCTCTAACATAATGGGCACCCCTTGGTGCTTGACATTGATGATGGTGATGAAAGTGAATGAGGGTCCCCTGATTTTGCTTAGGATATTACTTGTTTCTTTCTACCTTTCTTAATTGTTATCTTTTTTATATTTATAATCTGCATGAAATTGCTCAATAATCTGGTGGGGGCTTAACGGTTGGACAAGATTGAATGACATGATATCCCAGGATTTCTGCACCACAATCTTGCTGAGCGTGTAAAGCACGGGCAATAGGAGTTCTTGTCGAGCTTTTCTTTTAAAAAAAATGGATTCTATTCATATCGTGCTTGGCTTCATCTCAAAGTAGTTCAAGTGAGATTAAAGTCTGCTAGGGGAAAGTATAAACTGCATACTTGCTAGATCAGTCCATCTCTATCAAATTTGATTAGAAGAGAGAGGGCTGAGATTGACTTAATTTTCTTGATCTAAGAGAGTGGGTTTCGGTTCAAGAAAGTTGTGTTTAGTTGCATCACCACAATGTTTCGAAGATGACCTTTGCGAAAAGGCCATTGCATTAGTCAATCTTGAGGGTTGTTCAAGTCAATGTTCTACATGTGTTGCTTGTTGAATTTAATCATCGAGTGACAAGTGTTATGAATTTTCTTTTCTTCTTTGAAATGAATGGTAAGTTTGAGAGATCAATAGTCTCATGATATAAATGAGTGGGTGGACTATACAACCAATAGTATTGTGCATGCTGATCTTGAAGCATATAAGAATTTTACAAAAAGTACAAAAATAGTCTTAAATTTAAAGTCCATTAGGGTCTAGAGGAAAGTATAAACTGCATACTTCCTAGATAAGTCCATCTCTATCAATTTTGATTAGAAGAGAGGGCTGAGATTGACTTAATTTTCTTGATCTAATAGAGTGGGTTTCGGTTCAAGAAAGTTGTGTTTGGTTACATCACCACAATGTTTCCAAGATGACCTTAGCAAAAAAGGCATTGCATTAGTCAATCTTGAGGGCTGTTCAAGAACTTCGAGTCAATATTCTAAATATGTCGCTGTGGAATTTAATTATTGAGTGATAAGTGTTATGAATTTTCTTATCTTATTTAAAATGAATTATAGGTTCGAGACATTAGTAGTCTCACGATATAAATGAGTGGGTGGATTGTGCAACCAACAATATTGTGCATGCCGATCTTGAAGCATATAAGAATTTCGTAAAAAGTACCAAAAATAGTCATAAATCTATTGTAATTGTGTCAATTTAATTATAAATTTTTCAATTGTACTAATTGAGCCTAGTTAATTTTAGACAGAACTTGTAGACATCGATATCAATCGTCTTACATGGTATGAGCGGCGTTGAAATGGACGATTTTTAAACAATTTTTTGATTTTTTTCTTTTATTTACTTTTGAAATTTTTTTCCTTTCATTTTGGCAAGTGAGGGTTGAGACCCAAGACTAAAGAGGGGACCTGTGCCTAGATTTGGTGAGGGCTTGTTGGCCCTTGCCCATTGGCCAACAAGGTTGTTGGCCAAAGTGAAAGGAAAAAAAAAAGAAACAATAATAATAAAAATAACTTTTTAAAAATAATTGTAAGAATTGTATACATTAAAGTTAGCCATGTCACGTAGAATGACCAGTATTCACGTCAACAATTCCATTCAAAATTGAGTGGAAGGACTTAATAGGCAAATTGTAACATAGTTTAAACTCAATTGACACAATTTCTGACCAAAAAAAAGTTGGCATAATTAAAATGATTTATGATTAAATTGGTAAAATTATAATGGGTTTAGAACTTTTTTGATATTGCTCACTAAGAATTTCTTACCAATTGATCTTTCATCGGGGGCTGTACTAATTGGAGAAATGTGGACTCATTGAAAGAAGACGTGTTATCTCAGTCAAGCCGAATGCATAATGAAACGAATCCGATCTCATTCTCTGAATGAAAACGAGAGAGTGTAATATAACCGAGCAAAAATCTTATTCTCATAATTCGAATGAAATATAAGGAAATAAAATCTAATTCCTGGAGAGACCTTCTATTTTCACTTATCAAACGAGCTTCTCCAGGTAATACGGTAATAAAATTAAATATAACCAACTTTTTTTTTTTTTTTTTTTTTGGTAAGGTAAGTATTATAAGCTTTCAACCAATGGATCCTATACAAGGAATGGTGAAACACGGCACCGGCACTCACTCTGCAGGACAAACAGGTTACTAGAGTGAGGGGGTATCACGATCGTACCAAGGAGATACAAAAATAATGAACTAGTCAAAAGAGCCTAAGGAGCCATTCATAGGCTTTACTCGGGACCTGGATCAAAGATACTATGGTCTATTCCCCATCCCTGTTGCATACGCTTATTCTTTGGAGTTGTCCTCCACCCTTTTAAACGCCGCCGCTTTGTCCTTGATCGCTTTGGAAATGTCTTGTTTCATGGTGACACATGTACATTCTGTGCTTGGAAGATAATATTGTTTCTCGTCTTCCAAATAATATAGCAAATGGCGCCAAAGGAAAATCGAGCAATTTCCTTTGAGAACCCTCTACCTGACAACGAGTTGATGGCCCAAAGAAGATTATCCGGCCATGAAAAGTTATGCCGAGGAAGGTTACATTTGGATGCCTAGAACATGGCTAGGGAGTTAGGAAGACCACAGTAAAAAAAAAAGATGGTCGACCAAGTCGGGTCGAGTGTTACAAAAAGCACATGCTGCATTAGGGATCCTACCAAAGGACATAAGGTATACCTGGGTTGGGAGGCGGTTTTTGACAATCAACCAAAGGAGAAATTGGTGTCGGGGGACGATGGCCTTACTCCACACAAAGGATGACCAAGGAACCGCATGAGATTTCCTACGGATTTATATCAAACAAAGGCAATATTTTTATTTTCCCATTTCTTTTATTTTCCTTGGCTGGCCACTGAATTATCATTCTCGTTGAAGCAGCCGAGTTCCTGATTAGGTAACGATAAAGCCAACGAACTACAATATACGTTGAGCACTAATCGTGAAGCTAGACCCCAAAATGCTGCGTTGACTTCCTAGCGCAAAGATTGAAACAGACCGACGATATTTAGCGAAAGCGATCAAAGAGCCACTTGATGATTTTCCTAATGCAAATTTCGTATGGGGAATCCTATCGACTTTAATATTACCCTCCTACTGCAACGGACAAAAACATGAAACTTCGTTTGTCCTTGTCGGATATATATTTAAGTTAACCAAAAATATGATGTATAGAGACAATTAAGACCCCAAACGAGAGATTTTTTTCCACCCTTCAAATAAAGAAAATTATCCAAACTTAACTATGAATCGCCCAGTGGAATCTGATTGATGAATAATAATACGTGATCCCGACGTTTGACGGTCCTACCTAACCCTTAATCATCTCAATATACGTCCTTTCCTTTTGCGTGAATTTATTGTGTTTTCACAATATGTAAATGTAAAGATTCAAGACATAGAGTCACGTAACCTGGATCGCCACCAATGATACAGATTATATAGACCCACCATTGATAAAAATAGGTTTGTTTAATCAAAAAATCCGCAGCATGTATAGATACTATATAAAAATTCTTATTTCCTTAAATGACTATGAGTATTTTGGTTCCCTTTATTTCGTGAAAAATGAATGATTTGAAAAATATTTTCTTTAAAAGCAATTTGTTTGTGTCATTTATAAAAATGAATAAATGCTAAATATTTTCATCATTTGCGAAAATATTTAGGCATCAATTGTTGTCGATAATGAAAATATTTTACATTAAATAATTATTTCAAAAGATAGAAACTATCATTTTTAATAAAATAATGTTCAAATCATTCATTTTTTCTCAAACAAATGAAGCGGCCAATCATGAGCGACATTAGTTAGGTCAAAGTTTTTCTTTTTTCTTTTTGGCCGCTTTATTTTCTAATGGTTAAATGCCCAAAGTGCTGTGGTTGCTTGATGTTCATTTTCTCAACCTACATGCTCGTGGCCTGCAAGGCAAGAGCTTCCATGGAGTGATTTGCAAGGCCCTTGGGACATCCATCTCCCAAGGATCCTATTTCTTTTCTCTTTCTTTCTATAAGCCACACGTATAAAAATTCGAAAAGGAATAATACGGTTTAAGGGATAAAAATTTACATGATTCGATAGATAAAATCATTGGTCATGGGAGGAATTGGAAGAATTTCCTTTTTCTTTTTGCGCTGCGCATTGTTAAGATATTACCATAAAGCATATAACTTTGGTGGATTCCATCAAATTTGACGGTACCGATTCATTTTACTAGACTCGCCTCTTACTTAATCCCAAAGGCCAAAGCAAGAGGGAGGCCAAAGGCTATAGATTCACTCAAAAGCAAACCGAATCGCCGCAGAGACAAAGGTAAACATGGCTCGTCCAAGAGCACAAGAAAGTTCCCCTCCAAAACCATGGAGAGAAAAATGAAGGAAATAGAGACAACTCACCTCTTCTTTCCCAGTTCAAAAAGCCACCTTTCGCAAAAGGCGACGGCCCAAAAAGGACAGAGGGTACTTGGGTTTGTTAATTAATCATTTCCTTATGCAATCAACATCAGCACTCTTGTCATGCGCATCCAAATGACAGGGAGGTTATCAAGTTCCTCTTGGTTCTTTCTTCTCGCTTCCTTTCTTTTGCTTTCTCTCCTTTTCGCCTCCTGGCCCGATTAGCCAAGCAAAGCGTTGACCGCTTTGTATGTTTATCCGAGTAGTCGAAGATAAGGCAGGACAAGGCGAGTTGCAAGAATCGCGGAAGAGATGGACGTTTTGAAAATAGTTTATAACTTGATTACAATATATATTTGAAAAAAGTTTAGGGCTCGATTACATTCGGTTCATAAGTCGGAAATGTCTTTTTCTCTATATGCTTACATAAAATTAGAATCTTTTTGTTTTTCTGAAAACATGGTAGTTGAAAGCCATATTCAACAATTTGGCTCCACAAAAAAAATGAAAGTTTCCAACTCCTCCATGGAAGTATCTAAATTTGTTAAGGACCGATTTACTTTAACGATTTTGGATTTTTGACGCAAGTGAAAAAGACTCGTTCTACAAATAATCTCGAGAGAAGGAAAAAAGAAAAAGAAAAAGAAGCGACCTACCTGTAAAGTGAATTACAATCGCTAAAAATCAAATTGACACATAGATGCCACATGTCTGGCTTACGTTTGCCCCAATAATGCCCCATTTAATTGCACCTAAGTTTTTGCACCCTTTCTGCAGCAGCAACAGCTGCAATAAATCTCTCTCTCTCTCTCCCCCCCTCTCTCTTCGTGTCTGTGCGTGTCGTGCGTGCATGGGCGTTGCTGTGCGCTGGGTGTCTTGTTGATGCCACAAGCTGGCGTCGTCTCCCACCAAACGAAGACACTGCATGGTTTGACCGCGTCGTGAAGAGTGCCCGTGCCCTTGTGCCTTGTTTGCATCATAATATTCCGCACTTTGTGGCCGTGGCTGTGAGCGTGAGCGTGAGAGAGAGAGAGAGAGAGAGAGAGAGAGAGGCGTGGGAGGCGCTGACAGATGGGTGACAAAAGGCTGGATTCTGCAGAGGGAAGGGCACGAGAGGGGTCTCTCAGATGAATATATGTGCAGACATGGAGTGAGCCAAAAAATGGTCCAATGAGATCGATGAATCCAAAACTGAATGACCAAGAGGATAAAACTGGGGGAACGGTAAGTGGTGAGTGGAGTGACGAGATGAATTTCACCAACCGCTCCATATCCCCTTATCTTCTATCTACCTTTCCCCCCACCTCAAACTTCGCTGAAACCCACGAACCCTTTGATGCCCTTTGTCGGAGGAGGTAGATGCCGTTCAGGGCATCGAGCCAGAGCCTGTACGTACCTCATTCGACTTCACTCTTGGATCAGATGGATCCTATTTCAAGTGTCGTATGGTACTTTCTACGTCCCATGATTTCACCTAATTATCATCCATGTAGGTTTCATTAATTGGTGTCACCACGTTAAATTAGACATTTCGTGACCCGTAATAAATTTCATATACCGATTTACAGTTATTTAGAACCTGAATTGATGATTTAATTATAATTTATGGCAAATGCTACAAAGATGTGATGAAGGGATACTTAGTACACAACGCACGTCTTCCATATCTTCTTAGCATTCCCCTTCTGTAGGGTTGGGATTAACTCATTTCTTAAATTATCAATTATATTTTTAATAGTTTTCAATGTTTTTTTACGATTTGAGTTACCAACAAGATTTGCAAAATTTAGACTTATTTGAGTGAGTTACTAATATTAACCTAGTTTTCAATCACCAATTTCTCTTATCTTTGATAAAAAAAATTATTCTTTTGCAATTTTTATTCACTTTTCTTATCCGCGCTTTAACTTGCCAACTATTATATGAAATATCTGAGATTGATTGGAGTGACTTACACAATTTTTTTCGATTTAGTAACTCAATGTGACAGCATTTTGAAAACCAAATAAATGTTGGTGACTAACTCATATTAGTTTGGACAAGCAGAACTACTTGATAACTATAATAATTGAAAAATTTAATTAAATCACGTAAGTCAAAGTTAGTAATTTATGTAAGAGTTGGTAAATTTTGGGCGTGGTTAGGAAAAGTTAATAAAAGTTGGTAAAAGATGTGAAAAATTGATAAATTTAAATCATTGCTAAGAAATACAAATAAAGTTTGAAAGTGATAAGAAATGCCGGCATATTAATGAAATAATAGATAAACATTGGTAGGAGTTTCAAATGAGAGTTAGTAACTTAATTACTAGGTGTTAATTTAGTGGGAAAGAAGTTGGCGAGTCGTGCTAATTTAGGTTGGTATTTTTGAAAAGAGTGACTAGATGTACAAGAGTTGCTAACCAAGACAAATAAAAATTCTTAACTTAATAGAAAATTTACTAAACTGAAAAAATTAAACATTAATAAGTAACTTAAATGAAAGCTGTTAACACAAATCTAATTAGTAATTTAATCAAACAAAGGTCAGAGAACACTCTAAAAATGGTTTATAATTCATCATAGGTGTGACTAAATTTGAAGCGTTAGTATGTTATGCATATAAAAGTTGGTAAGTTAGTACAAAAATTTGTAATTTGCAAGCTATAAAAAAGTAGATGATCTTATGAAAAATTTGGTAAATTACCAAAGAGTTACATGAAAAACTTATTAATATTTGCCAGTATGGAAAAAAAATCTCTAATATTGGGCATCGAACGATATGATTTCTGTATTTGCTTGTAGAACTGGCTCAATGTTCAAAGGTGAGAAGAAGAGTTAGGTTTAGCTGCTGTTGTCCCCCCCCTAAAAAAAAAAAAAAAAAAAAAAAGAAGGGAAGAAAGGGTTTAGCTAATGCCAATCTACAGCATTAATGCTACCGCCACTAGATTCTATAGTTGGATTTAGGAAGCAAAAATAATACATTTTGGTGACTAAACACATAATTATTTCTTTTCTTCCGTTCTCTTTCTTCTCCCTTTGCTCGGTCCTCTACATTACAAGCATGCACGTCAAGTTCCGTCATCTGCTGCCGTCCAAGCTCCATCGAGAAGCATTGCCACTGCCGCTTCTTTCCCCTCTTTGTGGAGTTTAGGGTTGGTTTTTGGTGACCGGTGAGATGGTGAAGGTTGTCACTTGTTAGGGTACTACATAGCAGTGTCGCAAGGCAGCATCGTTGACAGTGCAGCCAAAACTGCAGATAAACCTCTCTGAAAAACAAGAGCAACGCTAACAACATCTATTATTGGAGCTTCTTCAAAGTTATGTTAAAACAAGATCAACAATATTTGTTCTTGATCACAATCTTGAAATTGCCTTCTAGTTTCAAAACTTTTTTTGGTCTTCACCTAGCAAGGTAAGTAAAAAATGCAATACTTCATGGTAGATTCGGCCATGTACTTCAGATGGCTCGAAGCTAGGGTGAAGAGTTTATGGTATCTGGGCAATTGCTGATCAACAATATATATCCATTTTAACCCTCTACCACTATTATGTACGTCATCCTCGTCAAGTTGGTTACTCTGCATAAGTATCAGCATATTAAGGACATTGTAATTATACAAACATCGATCCTAGAAAAGATTATGGGTTTCACCAAATTTCAGCCCACCAATCGACCTCTAAACATCGTATTCTTCACGGCGTTCCCATGTAAGAATCTCATTTCTCATCTTCTGAGTATGAAGAAATTCAGGAACCCAAGAAAGACATAGTCTTCCCTTTCTTCCCCGTAGAAGAAGGAAGATATACAGCCCAGCTAAACAAAACCCTAGAGGTAAGCGTTGGAAACCCTAGTTCCTGTCAATTACCGTCTTAATAAAATAATGAAGACCCTTTAATCTCTTTCCCCTTTAAACAAATCAAAACACCACTAAAGCTAAATCTTAGAGGCCATGGACCACACGCAATTCATGTGGAGAGCACTCGTGACTTCGAATCTACCACACAATGATGTTGCATGTTCTCGCTTTCTCACTAGCTGCTTTTGAGTTCAAGTGGGTTTTCGAGATTGTCATGCTCGAAGAATGGCCAATTGGAAGCTTTCAAACTCGAGTTAATTAATTGGGGAAGATATAAAGGTGAAAGCATCGAGGCTTGGGGGAAGGGGGAGGGATTATTATATTAGAGGGGCTTAGTTCAATTAATGTAGCCGACCAAACTGAGGCTGTCATGTGATGGATAGTGATTGTTTTGGAATCATTCTTGGTCATCCTCCTCAGCCTTGATCGCGCCCTTTCGCGTTTCTTAGATGTCAACGGCCGATTTAGATTGGAATCTGTTGATGCTTCTTATCAAGAACCTAATTTTGTGCTAAATTCTTTTCATTGGTTGAGCTCTATATATTAGTAGCTTGTTTGCTCGGTGCACCTTCAATCTTCTTAGTTTCATTGTCTAGGGAAACTTCAAGATAAAATTTGCTTTTTCAGATGATTTCATTGAAGTGATATATAGGAATTCGAAAGAATCAGTGCTATATTTTTCCAGATTAGCGAGGACCTAAAAGGTTCTTGGATATCTATTGGTGATATATAGTGCTTTGAGAATATGTTTCTACCCTTTGTTTGTCATCCAATCTTGTGTGACTTCATAGAAGTGAACATGCTTAAAGTCGTCTTTGATGTTTGCAGTCGAAAATATCAAAAACATGATTACATAGTTTGTGGTTCTATGACGGCCTAAGTACTTTATAATAATCAATTGCACTTGACTTTAAGATGGTATTTGCACGGTCGTCACAATATGGAAGCAGCTCGAGGTGTAAAATGCTAGGGTTTGGTGAAGGGAATGCGTGCGATATGATAATTAGCATGGTGGGTTCATGGCTCCTCGCATCACACGGGGTAATACGGGTGAGCCCTAACTTTTTAGGCCGAGGACAATGGATGGTGCAGATGTAACGCCCATGTCTTGCTTGAAGTAGAGAGACAGAGTTGATGCATAAATGGGGAAATTCAACCTGAAAGTCACCATTTTAGTACTCCCTTTAATGGAGGCCTGACTGGTGTGGTTGCAAGCCGAGGGATTACAGATTGATGCCGAAGGCAAAAGGTCTCGAGTTTGATTCTATCATATGCTTTTGTGTCTTATTCATTCTTTCACCTCACGTGTTAGGGTTCGCATGCTTCAAGTATTTTTCATCCTTTTAGTTTCCCTTGATGTAAGTTTCTCTTGTTTATATATGTATCGATGTATATTAGCTATACGGACCATGTAGCCAATTTTTATCTTAAACGGTTATGCATTGTGTGTAGCCAATGTTGATTTGCTACTAAAATGTTTTAGTTTAAGGTTTTAGAATGATGAATTGGACGCTCAAGTAAATAACCATAACCATCCCCTTTGCACGAGCAAACTGCACATTCGTGATACATGTCCAAATCGGATCACTTTAGTTCTGATCAGCAATACATATTGATTCATCGTTAGGAGGACGAACGGGCATATATGTATCCGCATGTTATTGAGCCAAAGGAAACTTATCGATGGAGAAGTATGGCTGCCAGAAAATAGTTGGAAATATTTTTTGACTTTATAATCTTAGAGATTTCCTAATTATTGATTCTCCGAAAAATAACTCTTTACGGGTGACTATTGCAGGAAAGTATACATGTTAGTTTTACAGATTTGCCTCTAGTCAAGTTGTCGACATAAGGTTTATAAAAGAATTAATACCACCGTCGGTGAAAAGAAAACTTTGTGGACCTTTGAATTCAAAGTCTGAAAGGAGAATTCCATACATTATTCATATAAGTGGGTGCGTCTTTTGACATTTGCACACCAAGCCCAAGTGAATTCTTTTTCTTGCTTTATCTATTGCAAATTAGATCGAGAGAGTTACCGGGTGTTTTTTTTGTCAACGTGATCCCTGTAGATTGCTTTGAGTAAGTTAGAGAGAGTTATGGGTAATTTAGTGTATAGAGAATAATGTAATGTTAACTATGGAATCGGTACAATTTCAAGTTCCAATGCACCTTGGTCCAATTCTCAGTTCCTAGGAGAACTAAAGTAGGAATCGAGAATCGGAATTGAACTATGAGAAACGAGAATGAGGAGATTATCTTTTTATATTGTAATTCTTTCTATATCTATTGAGTGAATGTTTTATTCTATCTCTCTTAATTATGAATTGTTTTGATGATGTGATTATTATCAGTATATAAAGTTTACAAGTGGAAGTGAATGATTATATATGATGAGACTTTCTAATAATTATTTTAGTTTAATTAATAGTAATTTTAAATTAAAACTATTCTTAAATGATTAACTATCTTTGTTGTTTCTTTTGATCTCAAGTGGTTAGAATTTGGAGCAATTTTTCATGGGTGATTAATGACTGAAATTCTATGATTTAAGTTGAAGTTACGTGTTTTGAATTTTTTTTATTGTTTATCTTATTTTACGTATTCATCTTTATGGATTGTTTCTATCGACAAATGAGAAATTTTGATTTTTGTTGTTACGTTCACTTTTATTTTGCTTAACTAAAAATGAAACAAAAAAAGAAGAAGAAGGAACCTGTTTAACCCTGGAAGTAACTTTGGAACCTGTGATAAATAGGTATAAGTTTTAAGGTATGTAAAACAGGTTCCACATTCATAAAAATGAGGAACTTATTTGGACATTTAAGTTTTAAGTTTCAGGTAAAACTTACAAGAAACTTAGAACTAGTCACTCTTAGTCTTATATAGGTCGTGTTGCCAATTATAACCTTTTTCAATCTTTGGCTGTTCTTGCATCTTCAACTTTATGAATGCACATAAATAGATCCTTGTCCACATTTATGTTGTTTTTCTAGGATATGGTATTGAGCACAAATGTTATATATGTAGTGATCCAGTATTCAAAAGTTTTCGTGTGTTTGTCATGCAACCTTACGATGAAAACAAGATATTTTCCTCTTTAGTCATTTCAAGTCACCCACTACTTCATTGTTCGCATATCTTTCTTTGGATCTAATTCTTGAAAATGGTACTCCTTACTCTACTCCTACCCCTCTTATCTCCAGTGTTCTCTTGTATTAATCATGAGGCAGGTGCTTTTGGTGATCCCACTCCAAATGCTCTTGAGCCATTTCCGCCATTCGAGAATCCTTCAGAGGTCGTCCCTTCTCCTGCTTGTCTTTGCATCCGTGTAAGTCAACCTTCTATACGGTTATGTCATTTTCATTCTTACGCTACACTGACTTCTCTCCATCAAACTCACGAATATAGAGAAGCCAATGCAAACTCTCTTTGGTAGCAATCCATGAAAGATGAATTACAAGCTCTGATACCATGTGATAATTTTTTTAGGACAAATACCGACTATTTCTAAAATATTAAGTTTTTTGTGTTGAACTTTATAACACAGCATCAGAGCAAGTCCCACCTTAACTTATTTCGCATGTGCGGCCTCCTGTTTCTCAATTTCATAAATCGTTTTTAATTTGGCTTGCATAGGAGAAGGGATGTTAAAAATATAGCACATAGTTTGCCAATGGGGTATATATACATGGGCCTCGTATTTATGCATTCTTTCTTCACCTATTAGCTTAATTTTTTGAGTTTGACTTCTTGATAGAGGATGAAAATCGAACTTTAGATCTCACTATTCTTGCAACATACTTATTAACTAGTCATTTCTATTAGCATTTTCCCCTACCGTGGAATTCGTGTTCTACACAAGTGGTGCCCGAGAGAGCACAATGTTCTTTTTAAAGAGGAAATTCGGTCCCTTCACATATCGAGCATAGAAAATTGTACTTAGCCTTCCCCAAATTTATTATTGTTATGTAGCTAGACATTATCAACATTACAATGTACGATCCCTTTAATTAAGCATCTATGTAGTGATTCCTGCCTCTATGGAAGAGCCAAACATTCATACACGCAAATCTTCAAGAACAAGATATTTGCTGCTAACGATTTAAAAATTATTCGGCCATAATTTGGCGAACAGTTTAAAACACAGCTTATTATATTTAGTGGATGCTAACTATCTTTGGAGGAATAGTCTTCTAGGTCTGTATAATGTTCCTTATTTTAATATGTTTTAAAGGCATAACTCGCTGGATTCTTGCTCCTTAAACATTCCAAAAGTTTTCGCGGATTAAACAATGCTTCGTCCTCCCACATGGTTTCTGGTTTCTACTAACTATAATCTTTTGACTTGCGTGATTTGTTTTATAACGAATTTACACTTAAATAAAGAGTTGGGGTTTGGTAAGAGCAAGCAAGCAAACATAATGATTACTTACCTACTATGTCTTTAGTATTTTTTTTTTTTTTTTTGAGGAAGTACGAAGGTTTTGTACATTGCAAAATAATCTATCACACTCAAGCAGCATGGGATTTGAGAAGCTAGATGGATATACATTAAATAAGTTTTTGAAGCATATAATTTCCTTAGCTCTTTTGCGCATTTTAATTAAAAAAAAAATATCTTCTCTTGGTGGTTTTGGTGAACAAAATTCTAGTGAGATTCAATAGGATAAAGCCCATTGGGTTTGGCCCAGATCTTACACGTGTGGAGATTGGAGATGAACATGTTTTTCCATGATCTAGAAGTTCAATATTTGCGCTAATCATACCTTATATCTATATCTACATCACACGAAAAATCCGGTTGCATGAATGAAAACCTAAATCGATAAGTTGCCCAACCGAGGCCGAAGAGTAACGATGCAGCTCCATTGTAGGCCTTTGAGGAACAGGGCTTTGAGCCGATTCAGATAAGGTGGGTCTCTTATTATCTGACGTAGAATTAGGGTTTGGGTGGTTCATGGACTTCTTCTTCTTCTTCTCTACCAGCCCTCAATTGGTGATCTAGTCTTAAATGTGCAACACTTGAGGATGAACTGCAAATTTGAATGGGTCATTAACGGAGCGAAACTCTCCAACCTAAAAACTTGTAAATTTATTGCAGTCGTACCTATTTAGTTTTAAACCTTTCAAGGTATCATTTGAGTTTTGAATCTTTTAATAATTTATCAATGTAGTATATTAGGCCAATTTTGATAGAAAATCGTTGACATAGAGGTCAACTATTTTACATGGTATGATTAACGCTAACGTAGACAATTTTTTTATATTTTTCCTTTTCTTTTCCTTTTTTACAACTTTGAGTTCATGAGGGCCACGATGCCCACATTGACCAATAGGCAAGGCCCTCACCAAGATTTGGGTGGGGGCCCAATGCCCTTGCTAGCCAATAGGGGAGGGTGTTGGCCCTCTTGGATCTGGGTGATGGCTCGACACCCTCGATTGTGGTTGGCTAGGGTGCAAAAGCCCTCGACTATGGCCAACGAGGGTTGCAATGCCCTTGCCCAGTCTAGGTGAGGGTCACTCACCCTCAACTATGATCTGTGATGGTTGGCTAGCAATTCGCTGATAGTTGGCGTAAAAAAAAAGAAAGGAAAGAAAAAGAAAAATGGTAATAAAAAATTCAGAAAATACATTTCTCTTTAAAAGTTCATATCAGTGCTGGCCATATAACGTAGGATAGTTGACATTCATGTCAGCGATTTTCGGCTAAAATTAGCCAGATGAATTACATTGGTAAATCGTCAAAATGTTCTTTGTTCATTTATTTTTATAGGCCATACAAGTGATCATTTTAAAAAAAACTAATTTTCAAAATGTGAGTTTCTTGCAAAATAAATGAACTTTTAGTATATGAATTTTGGCATTGTTAACATTATTGAAAAAAGAATACGGACAAACTTAAAAAATAAAAAAACCTCTACTCATTTCTCATCTCTACTACTTTATTTATCAGCTCAATTTGAGGTTAAAACTGGTGAGTTGACGGAGTTATGCTAATCAACCAATCAAAAATATAATGGAGGAAGGTTTTCTTTTATTGAGAATGAAGGAAAACACGATTTTAATTATGAAATTTACATCTAGTCTATCTTGTTTTATCACCGTTTGGTGACTGCTTTTGCTTAACTTAAAATATTTCAAGAAACATAGAAAATCATGGATCATTTCCGTCAAAAAAAAGAAAAAAAAAAAGAGAGAATCCAAGTCCTAACTTTCGTTCGTACTAATTTGTAACGTTCACCAAATGATAATAAGTTTTCTTAAGTTGTCGTAAGTTTTGCTTCAGTGACCTTAACTTTCTTTTTCCGTTCGTGATTTTCCTACAGATGGAAATTTTTCTTATGAAGTCAAATCCTTCGTAACATACATAAAACTTTCTTATACAATTCCCAAGTTTCGTTATTCCTATTGTGATAAACTATCTCATTCATACTTTCCTTTCTACCCCGTTGTAATTTTTTCCATGGTGAAATTTTTTCAAAGATTCGTTTTTTCTTGAAAAATGTACAATTCTTGAAAAGCATTTTTCAGGAACTTTATTTTTTGATATTTAGCTAAAATCTAAAAAGGCCTCAAGGATATTTTCTGGCATATGATGAACTTGAAGTTTGCCGATCTAACGAGACTAGAGCTCACTAACCTGGAGCGAAAAGAAAATAAAAGAATATATAAAACAAAAAAATATTTAAAAAGTCAAATTTTTTAAAAATAATTTAAAAATTGATTTTTAAAAAATTTTTTTTCTAAAAACAAACATTTCATTAATCAAGGATTCGAGCCCAAGCATTGAGGATCTGTTCACAGCCCTTGTGGACTTGGGCCCAAGGGTTGAAACCTAAGTTCAAGCATCCAAGATCCGAGCATAGTCTTAATGGACTTGAGCTTCGGTATTGGAGCATCGAGTATAGGCACCGGGGGTTTGGGTCTAGCCTTGATGGACCTAGGCATGAGCTCCAAGCTAGGCCGCCGAAGACTTGGTCTCGAATGCCGTGACCCAAGTACTAATATTGAGTTTCATGTCCAAGTGTAGAATTTCGGGTTCAAGTGTCAATACCTAGTCATATTTTATTTAGTAGTCGTAAGTTCTATACATCTCATGATTCATAATATTCTACTAAAGACAATACTCTATGGAAGTTTATATTAAATTGTTGTGCTTTATGGTTCGGTAATTTTCTTTACTCATTGCCACTTCTTTTACTAATGTAAGTTTGATCAAATTTGCGTCCTAACATCTTTTTAGCGTTAGTAAGTTCCTACAAAAATCGATTTTCCAGATAACCAGCTGCATTTTTGAAACAAACTCGACCGATTGCATTTTTTTGCCTTTTTTTTTTTTTGTTTAAAATGGACCCATCGACATTGGATACTGGTCCCAGAAAAAAACACTAATGGATAATACAATCTCCCTTTATTTTCGTTCTTTTTTTTTTTTTTTTTTCCTGACGACAACATAGGAAGACGGGAAGATGATGAGGATATATATTCCAGCTCACGGCATTCTTCAATTTGATTTCTTTCCTTTATTTTTTCTCTCCTTTTTATTAAAAAAGAAACTTGGAATAGTCCAAAACGTTGAGTCGCTGGTTTCTGATTTGTCCGCTTTGTCTGAATGTCATTTTTCGGCAGACGATAAGAATAATTTCAGTCATTGAGAGCATTCGAATTTCATTGTTTTTTGTTTTTGGCATTGAATGATAGAAGAATGGGATAACGGGACAAAGAAAATGGACTCGATCATATGTTTATTTCATGAAAAATAAATAATTTAATTAAATTTTTTTTAGATATGATCACTTATATCTTTTGACATAATTAGTCAATATATATTTAAAAGAACTATGTGCTAAATGTTTCAATATAAATGGCACATGCTATAAAATTGGATTTCTCTTTTGTACCGGCTATGTACAAAAATAATTGAATCCTCTAAATATTGAAAGTCAAAATGTTAATGTTCTCACATTGAGAAGACATAGATAGGGGCATGCAATCAAATCGGACCGCTTGAAAATATGTCTGGGAACCGGTTCTAAGCAAAGACCCACTTGAAATTGGATTGGTTTTGAAACTGATTTTTACCCTATTAATAAAAATCAGTTTGTTGCTAATATTTATGCAATGTTAGGATTTTTACTTTATCTTATGATGTTTGTTTATGAGAATTAGCCTTGTGGATCCTTAGTTTTTTGTTTATCAAAAACTTCATGTACTTATTGATCACATGTGCTTTATGTTTCAATACAAGTTAAGAGGATTGTGTTGTTATTTTCTCGTAAATTAATGTAAAATTTGGAGCCATATAAGATTTCGAGCGGTTGCAAAAAGTTTCAATGAAAATAGGGTAGACTCTGTTCCTAAATTGAAAAAATAAAGTCGGGTCCAAAATAGGATCCAATGCAAACAGAGTAAAGTACATGATTCAAAAAAGGAAATCAATTATAACAAGATCAAGTACAAGATCAAGGTTTGGACCCTATTCATGCTAGATCGATTACTCCTAGATGCAAAGACATTGGCATGATCGAAATGATATACACGAGTCATGTACTCATAATTACCAGTGGAGTTTCATTTTTCGCATTTTTGAGAAAGCGGCAACTTGAAGTTCTAATAAAGCATAACAATAGCACTACCATCAGGATCCTAATCCTGGGAATTACTAAATAATCCCAAAATAAATTAAAATAGTGCCAGAAAAAGACCCGAAAGTAGCAAAGCCCCTTCTCCGAGTCTAAACGATGGATTTAAAGAGCCGAAACAACATATTTTTACCATAATTAACCATATATGTACTTACACATAATGCAATCATTAATCAACCAACAGAACAATGGTAAAATTTTGCATTTTAATTTAGCCTGGTTATAAAATTGCATTTTAAGTGGACCTACCCAAAAAAAAAAAAAAAAAAAAAAAAACCGAAGCAACCGTGCTGCTTGCTCTAATACCAAAACAATCTCCAAAGTTTTACCTCGCAAGATGAAAATCTCCAATTCATCATTCAAGAACATCAAGAAACACACCCTCCCATCATCGACCTAAACTCCTCGAAATTCACAAAACCATCGCCGTCCCTGTCGACCCCTCTAATCATGCGCCTGCAATCCTCGATGCTACAATCCGCTTCGCATCCCACGCCCGCCAGGACCCTCTGCAGCTCCTTGGCCGATATCAGGCCGTCCCTGTTGGCGTCGAAGATCGAGAAGGCCTCCCTCAGGTCGTCGTCCCCGCCGCTCGACACCGCGACCAAGAACTCGTCCAGGTCGACGCGCCCGTCCCCGTCGCGGTCCATTTCCTCGACCATCCCCCGCGCCTCCTCGTCCGCCGCCTCCGCCGCCGCAGCCCCGAGGCGCGAGAGGACTCGGCCGAGCTCCGGCGGCGAGATCTTGCCGTCCCCGTCGGCGTCGATGAGCTCGAACACTCGCCTCAGTTGGGCGGAGACCTCGCTCGCGGCGAATGAAGACGGGGTCGATGAGTTGAACTTCGAAGATGACGGCGACGGTGGAGTCTTGGGATTTCTTGATCTCTTGTGCCCGGCGAATGCCTTGTTTGGGAGATTCAGTTCGTGAAGGAAAGACTTGCACTTTCGCCGGAGAGAGCTCATCCAAATTCTCAGAGAATCGGTCATGGCTACAGAAGTTCTTCCTTACTGTTTTGAGTTCTTGGAGAGAGGTGCAGTGGAGAAGGAGAGATAAAGAGGTTGGCAGATGGAAAGTTATGATGGTTGGAAGGATCGATGTACGAGTCCAACCGAGGAAAGCAGAGAAATAAGTGCGAGGAAAGGAGTCAGACGCGGAGCGATTTATTAATGCCATATTGAAAATTTTATAAAAGTAGCAAATAAAATTTTCTATCTGAAGTTATTTGTTAGATATTTCTAGTAGAAAAATTAGTGACGCCTCATCCTAAAACACGGAAATCGGCTACTTATAATTTTAGTTTCCTATATTCCACTTTTTTCTCGATATTTAATTTGCGAAATATAAATAATTTAAAAAATATATTTCTAAAAATTATCGCTAATATTACTTATAAAAATAAATGAATGATAAAAATATTTCTATTGTTCGTGAAAATAATTAAACATAAATCCTAGTTGATAATGAAAAAAAAATTTCATTGATCAATTATTTCAAGTCATTGTCTTTAGAAAGATATTTTTCAATTAATCATTTTTTACGAAATAAATGGAGCTTAAATTATTTCTAATTTTCTCCTTTGTTAATTTTTTTCCTCCAAACAAAGGAAAAATGATTTACCATCGGAACCCTCTTTCACTCGCTCTGTTTCTACCCCCTCAGACAAGCAGTATGAGCCATTGCACCACTATTTTCATTTTGCAATCAAGAGAACAAAAAAGCATTCGACATGGACGGACCTCGTTGTCATATATTTGGACTTAGAATGTCTCAGTTGGCAGTTTTTTACAGAAGATAGGTTAAACGTGCTGCCAAGATCCTCGGCATGAATTTCTTGGATGTTGACAAAGTCCAACAAGCATTCTCAAAGATCTAACGATGAATCTAGTCTTTTACCTCACGAATTTAACATCCTTTTTTTCTTTCTTTTTAGATAACTCATCTAAAGAAACTTCGAAATATCTCACTAAACCATGTTGGATTCGCTTTCACCTTAACCTTAAGATGGGGGTGGTTTGTGGATTCTTGGTGGTGGTTAAGCCTAACCATGAACCGGAGTTTGTGAGCTTTGAGGGTTGTCCTGCCTACTAGATAACCTTAGTGGGCTAACAAAACTACATTATTTATTTTAACATGTCGATGTCCATACGCCTCAATCCCCAATTAGAGAGAATTCTTTTTTCTTCCCCTTCCCTAGGGAAAGACCCCCAATCTTTACGTTTCAAAGTTCAGATGGAATAGTTTAAGGTTATACTTAGGGATAAACTTAGTCATAGTTAGTAATTTAATGAGTAAAAAAGAGAGGGATTTGGTCTGAGACACTGACTCAGCCCTCTTTGTTCTTTTCCTGGGCCATCACTGACTCAATCCTTCTCGAAATGGCCAAAGAATTCGGTGGACGCCAGCGAAACGGTGCATCAAGCGGAAGTGCCGGCGAAGTTTGGGCTCCTTCCGCGACTGGAGGAGTGATTCAATTTGACCGAGTTATGCGTTGAATGCATCTGAACCATATTCACACGACCGGCATTCATGATCTTGTGGGCGGCCGATGTAAAATGTCCTGCGTTTTCGTGCCATTTATGTATGGATTTGTCCTTTGTAATTAGTTTCTACAATCCCACTTGATCCCCTTTCGAGGAGCGCACGTATGGAGTGTATGGAGTTACTTGAAAAGGACATGTGATTTTTGGACTTGTTTGTCGTCTCATTTGCTGTGCTTGAAAATTTATAATCATTTAACTGTTGTAATTTTCGGTCGTCATTTAAATGAGGAGAGACTGTATTTTCTTTTGTCAAAAGCTTCTAAGTGTCTTTAACATACATGGACATGTCCACATAAACTTCCTTAGCTTAAAGGTGAATTTTTTGCGTAATAACGATTGGTATCTTCTCCAAAATTGGCTGAAAATGGGAATTTTGGCGCAGACCTAAAAGTCGGTAATCTTAATTTTCTTTTCCTTTTCAGGAAAAGAAAAGGGATTGATTGTAAATGAATGGGCCGTCCAAGAGAGTTTTGGGGTGTCTTTTCCAGTGGATAAGCCCAGCCTAACATGATCATGGCAAAGAAATGGTAACCAAGTCTCGCAAAATAATGGGCCGGCTTTGGCCCTATGAATTTCTAGCTCTTGCAAGATGTAGATCATTGTTCTAGCGAAGGAAGTATTTCTTGCGCTTTCCACTCATTTTGCTTCCAAATTTGGATGTTTTACTTGAATCCTTCAATACCATGAGCTTTATGAAAGAAGAAGAAGAAGAAAGAATTACTATGATTTTTAATGAGTTTTTATTTTTATTTTTTATGAGTTTAAATGTTGCAAATTAGCAATTATGGATTTAAATTCTAGCTTTTCACATGGCCCTTCATACTAGGTAATTCCTTGGAAAATTTTAATATAGTGCTTGCGTCGTTCTAAAACAAATACCCTGAATTGAGTGTTGCAACCAGCAATTATGGGAAATTCTTGCATTAGCCGTAATTCTTCCCACCGAGTATTTTCTTGGAAAATGTTTTTTTTTCTTTCAATGTTGTGATAATGTTGTTGATTACATATAAAATATGTTGGGAAAAATCCCTATGTATTTTGAAGATGACAACCTATTTCATATATACTAATATGTGTATTTGAGCATGCAGACGAAATATTCTCTACACATACAAATTCACACACACATTATGTTAAAAACCGGACGTTTATGCTAGTGAAAAGCTTCCTTACTCTGTAAATGGAGAGCAAGATACTGAGTGAAAAGTGTTTGAGTTGGATGGACCTTTGGATTTTGGTGAAAACGAGAGACGTGTAATTGTAGGGTGCTTGGATGGACCATATAGAAAGAGAGCAACCTGGATAACATGAGAACATCAATACACTTGGAAAGGCCTAAGCAAAGAAAGTGAACAGATTGAGATTAGATGAAATAGCCAAATATAGATATATCGCATTGTAAAGGAAGTTCATGCTATAAACGGAGTGGACGACACTCTAAATGAATTTAATTCAAATTCAAACTGGTACTTTGGTGCCAATTGCAGGTCTTAGAATCCACAGAGGAATGTCATGGGAAGTGTCAGGTAATTCCATAAAGACAGTTTGGTCTATTTCAGGCAAGGTACACTTAACTAGATTCAGGTGAATATTCTGAGCCATGAATAGCCTGTATGGCAACCACTCTGAACCATTTGAAATCTCTAAAATAAGGAAACTTGAAGGGCTATCTATACGCGTCAAAGTGAGAGTTCAGAGTGGCCGAGGGGACAAAAAATGTTCTGAAACTTGTTCATATTTCTTGTGCTTATTTATTTGTAAGAACCAGGCGAAATCAATATTCTTTAAGAGAGCGTTGAAGGGCGATTTCTGAAAAAGTTAAGAGTTGAAGGTGGCCGAGGGGATTAAAAATGCTAAGAAACTTGTTCTTACTTCCCGTGTTTTTTCACTGGAGAAAAACCTGATGAAATTTGAGCGTGACACTTTTGGTATAATCATCGTAAAAGGAGTCCTTTAAACATGTGCGTTTACCTGTAGAGTGGACTCCCTGTAAACATTGTCAAAGGCCTTAAGAGTTGCATGGTGGATTCTAGCCTTGTTATTGAGCTGTTAAAACTGAGATAGTGAAGTAAATCAAGTGGAACAGTCGAACAACTATAAATTGCTTCGTAGTCTCTTCTATCCTTACTCCCTTTATACTTTTGTTGATAGAAGAAATTTCCTCTCCATAGCATATCCTCTACAAGCACTATCTCATTCTCCTCCACACGTTGGTTTTGATGGGATTTGGCAGTAAGATGAATGAGCTGACTATGCTTTCTTGATTTTGAAGCATTTTCATGGTGGGAGAGATTGACAGAGGATTGTTGGAGGGAATGCAAAACGCTGGTGAGAACTTGGTCAAGAATGCGAAAGCTTCTGAAACAGCGAGTTTTCGCAGATAAGACTCTGAATAATACCATTTTCATCGATAATGTTGAGAGAACTGTGAGGTGCAGGGGAATGCGCCTCAATATTCCTTCAAATATATGAAGCTAGTTGAGGGTTTACTACGACGAAGCCTTCTAGCCATCAGGAATCCAAATTTTCGGGTTTGATTGGGATCGATAGTTGATGACCAGATTACTGAGAAAAATTAGCAATAGAGCGGTCACATGAGGGTCCTGATCATGATTCAGAAAAGCAAATGATAGTGAATTTCCTTTTGACGAGCGACAGATTTATAGCTAGTAGTGGAATTTCCGCATGAGGAGTCTTTTCACAACAAAGAAGAGATGATTCTTGAAACTCATCCGCCTCATGTTGATCCAGATTTTGGACCTATTGAGGATATTACTGTTGAAAGATACTGACTTAACTCGCAACAAACGAACTTCGAATTCAGAGGAAAGCTTTCAAACCGGGTATAATGTCATCTTTAGGAGGACCGGAAAGGGTGTGAAATTTGGTGAAGGATTGATTTATTCATGGGAAAAGTAACAAAAAAGTCATAAATCTATTGTATTTGTACCAATTTAGTTCTAAATTTTTTCATATTAGTACCAATTCAGTCCATCCGCTTAATTTGGGTTGGAAATCGATGACATGGATGCTAACAATCCTACGTGACGTTGTTGACATGGACATTTTTCTTATTTTTACTTTTTTTTTCCTATTCTTTTCTTTGGCTTGTGGTCAGTAACAGCCATGCCAGCGACTAGCCATAGGAGGGGGCTAGCAAAAGTATCGTGGCCCTCGCCAAACCTGGTGAGGGCTCGACCCTCATGGTCTAGGTGAGGGTGGCCCTCGCGCCCTCGCCAGACTCGGTGAGGACGGGGTGGTGATGGTCGAGCCCTCGTTAGATCTGATGAGGGCTGCCCTTGCCTAGGCTGCAAGGGTCTTGCTCTTGCCAGATTTGGTAAGGGTGACCCTCACTTGTGGCTAATGAGGGCCACGGCAGCAGGCCAAAGAAGAATAATAGGAAAAAAATAAGAAAGAAACAAAAGGAAAAAAATTATAATATAATAAAAAATTGAAAAATTATTAAAAAATTAGTTTAAAATGTCCATGTCAGTGCCGGCAATATCACGTAGGATCGCTTGACGTTCACATCATTGATTTTTGGCTTAAATTGGTCGGATAGACTAAATTAGTATCAATGTGAAAAAGGTTCGGGATCGCATTGGTCTTAAGATTAAATCGGTATCAACGCAATAGGTTTATTACTTTTTTGGTACTTTTCCCATTTATTCATACCCGCATGTTTTGAAGATCCGATCGAAACTTCTAGTTTCAAAATTTTCTCGGAAAAGCCGTTTGAGAATTTGGTGGTGACATGGAGAGATGTGTTTATCGTCAAACACTTCAAAATTTGAGGACGGATCTTTACTATTGCGGCGAGTATGATTCAAATCTCACGACTTTTCAAAGTCGAGTTTTTAACCCGGTGGGGGAGAATGACGCTGGAGGTGATAAATTTCAAGATTACAGTATGATTTTTCCGTGTTTTAGGATTTTTAGATTAATTTCTTAGATACTTAAGTGACTTTATTTTTTTATTAGTCATCTAATTAAATTCTCTATAACATATTGAGAGATAATATACCTTTTTAAATAAGCTTCTAGTTTTTTATTAGAAGGTCTTTATAGTTATTAAGCTAATTACATCCAAGTTAAGCTTTATTGTAATCAGCTTCTGACGTCGAATAATATTACGACTTCATCTCTACGCGCTTCGAGAGTGTTGAGCCCTTGTTTGTGTTTATGAGTTGTACTCATACTTTAATTTGTGAATTGAGTTATGCCTCGCATCACTCATGTTAGGAACATAACAAAATAGAAAGTAAATGTGAGAAAAAGAAATCGGGACATAAGGTTTATCTAGATTTACTCTTAAAGTAGAGCTACATTCCATTGTAATTAGCACCTCCCATCTTTTTGTTACAACTCTCAATTACAACAAAAATAGATTATATAGAGATGGTAATAGGTATTCATGGGCTAAAGCTGAAGCTATCTATAAAATATGAGCTCATACTATAAAAGCCTTCTAACAGCCGGAGGGTTGCCTTCCAAAACCCTGCTAAAGTCAGACACCCATGTCTTCATATCAATGTAGAGTATAAATCACAACCCAATATTCTTTGACTTGGTGAATACTTCACATGTTTCTTTAGACCCAATATAGTTGCAAATCATTAAAACTTTTTTGCACTCTCTACCCTAGTAAAAAAAATCTGCACTATTCACTTGTGTGACAACTTTACTACGACATTCTCTTCCACTTTCTCTTTGATGAAGTGAAATTGTGTGTTGATATACTATGATCTTGCATGAAATCAAGGATTCTTAGCTAAGAATATAATAGTTTGGCTATCAGATCCAATGTTCGCTCCTTGTGTAAAACTAAGCTCTTTACATAATCTACACAATCAAATCACTTCTTCAACAGCATGAGTAAGAGCTATGTATGCTGTCCCAGTAGATAAAACCACCATGATTTGCCTTTTACTCATCCAATACATAGCTTTGTTGAATAAGGAAAAAAAAATCTATCGGTTGGTCTCCTGCTATCAATTTCATATCCATAATCAGCATCCACAAGCATTTTAGTTCTAATGCTTAATGTCCCTTTGAGTTTTTTATGCTTTCACAATGTAGCTCAAAGTAGATGTACTATGAAAATAACGAAGCACATGCTGTGCTGCCATCCAATATTATTTTCCTGGATTGGACATATTTTTGTTCAATACTCCAATTGCTTGAACAATATCTAGACAAGTACACACCATTGAGTACCTCAAGCTCTCAACTTCATATGGGACTATTGCCATCTCTTTAGCTTCCTCTTTGATTTTAGTGTTGAGAAAATATTCTTGAGTAATTTTGAAGATTAACAAAACTTATCCTAAATAAAGTCTTTGTTTATAATAATGAGTATTTTTCAAGGGGAAAGTCTAATACGATAATATGTAATCAATCAGAACTAAAGTTGTGGTTGTAATTATTTCCTCTTTTTTTTTTTTTTTATGGACATTGATACAACAACTAAAAGGAGATAATATACCAATGCAATGGCTAGTGGTATGAAATGGATTTCTTGCCTTAGCCATTGCATGATACATACATACATACATACATACATACATACATACATACATACATACATACATACATACATACATACATACATATGAGGTGTTTTAAAGAAAACTATGTCAACCAAAATCTCTCATAATTGGAGATTTGGAATTCTTGGAACAATCGACTAGAAATGAAATATTTCTTCCATATGAAGTATTCGACTTATGGAAATCCGAACTACTATATGAGTGAGAAACTTAAAGGGAAGTTTCATTCTTGGCAACCTTGAAGTGATTAGATCTTCCAAGCAACATTCAAGTCTAATGGGTAGATTGGCTGGATAATCCTTTGAAGATATGTTCAACGGTCAACTTGGACATTGAGTAATATAAAAGAAGGTCATGATGCTAAAAGGAGAAAATGAAAAGTATCGAAGCTTGCAATTCCAAAGTCTGAAGAGTATTTTGTTCAAAAACATTCGTATTTATGAGCTAAATTGTGCAATCACTTAGAGGTTGAGAGTGTGAGAGGATTTGTTTGCACGTGTTTGAGTAGTAAATACTTATATCTTGTAACCTCCGATTGATTCATATAGTGAAATTCAACCATTAGACTGTTAGCATGGGAGAGTGGACATAGGTTTGTTAAAACCGAACCACTATAAATTTTTGTGTGCATTTCTCTATCCCTTAAACTATTTATATTATTTGTGATAGATTAATTGTATACTAATAAAATTTGACCACTGCATATTTAGTCATTAGACGTTGTCCTTTTGCAATATTAGTTTTAATTTTTTTTAATTTCCACACAATCACCTATTCACCTTCTCTAACTAATGGTTTTAGCCCTAACACTTGGGACACTGGAACACTGATCACTTGGAACTTGTAGACATAGGGTCTTCACTAGTTTATAATTTTTCATGTTGAACTTTTTCAACACGCTTTCAACATACTTTTCTAACTAGCCACAACTTTCCATTCTCACACCCCCTTTTTATCTACATGCTCAAGATGAAGTTTGTTGGGCCTAGATCTTTCATTTCACACTATTTTGCCAACAATCCTTTAATAGAGTTGATCATTATCAAACTACTCCTACTAGTAGCATATCATCAACATATAAGGTTAATATAATAAAATCTAACCTCTTCACATAGATACAATGATCAGCATCACAACGAACAAAGCCAAGCTTTAGGACATATGAGTCAAATTGTTGGTACCTCATTCTTAAAGATCGCTTTAGACCACAAAAGTACTTGTCCAGTTTGCAAACAAAATGTTTTTTTTTTCCTTTGATAACAAATCATTTTGACTGCTTCAAGTAAATGACATTTCAAGTCACAATGGAGGAATACTATCTTCACTTTGAGTTGCTCTACTTTTAAATTGTATGTAGTTGCTATAGATAAGATAAATCTTATGGAATTTGATAACAAGAAAAAAAGAAAAACATTCTTTTAGTGTATGTGGACAAGAAGCATATGCCGTACTATCCTTGCACAATACGGAGTTTGCCGTAACTTAGGAGGATGAAATAAAGAAATCCAATGGATGATCAGGGCTACCGAAGGCAATGATTTGACAGCAAGGCTTTTTAAAGTAATATTTTAGCAACCATATACTGCATTTGGATGGAACGTAACTGTTGACATTTCCAAAACAAGTCAAATGATGTCCCCATCATTGTGGCTAAAATTTGTAAGCTTGCCATAAGCCAAGTATCATTTACAAAAATTTTAAAACTTCCTAGACAAATATAATTTTGGCTACTATATGGAAACTCCCTCACTCCATTTTTTTGCGTTCTTAGTTATCTTAATAATGATGGGGAATGCTCCTAAGCTCTTGTATGTCATTTTATAAATGATATTTACATTTCAAACCAAAAAAAAAAAAAAACAAGAAAAAAAACACCATAATTGACTCCCTTTATTTGCGAGTATCCCTTCGCAACCAAACAAACTTTGTATTATTTTATCTCCTTCTGCACACATCTTCTTGAAAACCCACTTTCAATCAATTACCTTTTGGCTAGCAAGTAATTTACCAAACTCAATGTTTTGTTTTTTATCCATTGAGTCCATCTCATCTTTCATGGCTTTCTCCCACTATTGGGCATTCTCCCTGTTTCTTGCTTCATTAATAGTACTTAGATCATTATTTGTAACGGTTAGAGCATAATTCTCAAAACTGACAAACAAGGTATACCTCTTAGATGGTCTTATCAATCATGTGGATCTTCTTAAGATTGGTAGGCATTACTTCAACTTTAAACTGAATTTCAAAATCTACTATGCCATCCACCTTGTCAGGCTCATGATTTTTTAGGAGCTTGTTAAACAATTTGATTTGTCATATATTTTCTAAACACCAAATCCCTATTATAGATGATACATTGAGTATTAGTGTTGACACCTACATTTTTGGCCTCATGTATGAACATTTATTTGCATAAAAATTTGAGGTTTGACCCCTAAGCAAAATTGGCATTGCATAATTTTACATTGCCAAGAGGATACCTTTAGTTGATGTTTTATGAATAGAAAATTTGGAGGGAAATCAATTGGATACATGGGATTTGCAATTTCCACAAAGAGGAAACCAATCAATCACAAGAATCTTCTCTCCAGTAAATTTTGGAGGAATTTGTGGGATAAATGACGAAAGAAATTGCAGCAAGACAAACAAAATAGAGGGAAGAAAATCAAAGTATTTGTGGAAAGTGTGGGCTGCTGGAATTTATGAAAAGAAACTAATAAGCTGGCCATAGAATAGTGATAGGAAATTAAGGGAAATAATCAAGTTGGTCATGGAATCGTGAATGGAGATGAGTGAATTTGGATGCGCTTGCGGGAATGTGAATAGAAGCTAAAAGGGAAATCAAAAGATTTGAAGCGCTAATTTGGAAGTGAATTAGAGTGATTCACAATCAATTCTCGGTGACTAATCAAAGCCAAAATTGAGCAATTTTCCGAGAATCATCAATTGGCTCCATGGATCTTGACTTTCCAACAATACATGGGAGAATTTTTGCTATAAAAAGAGGCTACCCTAAACACCTTGGGGAGGAGAGGTGAGGAGTTAGAGAGGAGAGAAAATGGTCAAAGGTGAGGAAACGTTGAGAGAAGAAAGGCTAAAAAAAAGTGAGTGGGAAAAGGGTCAAAGGTGAGGAAACCTTGGGGATCAATTGACCGCCATTGTGCCCTTGCTTTTTGTCATTGCTGTTCGTGGTCATTTGGTGTCCAAATTTTACTACTGCGATTCATGGTTGTTCACTATCTAGTTTTGCTACTGCTATTCGTGGTTGTGCTACTGCTGTTCATGGTCATTTGCCATCCATTTTTGCCAATGCTCATGGTCATTTGCTGCCCAATTTTGTTGTTGTTGCTTGTGGTTGTTTGTTGTCCAATTTTGCTGCTGTTGCTCATCGTCGTTGGCTGTCCATTGTTGTCGTGCTGTCATTAACAATAACAAGCCATCGCCATCTGTCCATGAAAATTGGAGAAAGACCATCATGGTAATTTTCTAATCTATTCGCTCATCTGAATATTAAATTGCCTAATTTGCAATGTATTTGTTAATAGCGTGATTTCTTTGAGATATTAGACATATTCTGATTAAGTGAAGTTGTTGTGTTGTGTTAAAAAAAAAACTTAATAATCAAAATATTGAGTTGCAAGATGTTGAATAAGGTTTTTGATTGTTTGGATTTTTTACCTTGGGTTGGGGCAAAATTTGTGCTTTATATGATTGGTTGAATTATATGTGTTGATTTTTTAGTAAGCTTACGAAAATGCATAAAAAAATCTATTGCATTATAGAGTAGATTAATGCATTTCATGTCGAACTAGACTTATAGTCTACATTGCATATGACATAGAAGCTTAGGAAATTTCATTAGTTAAAATAGTTTTTATTATTATTCTTTATTCCATATTAGATCATGGTAAACAATAAGCAATTTCTTATTCTAATAAAAAGTAAAAAGAAACATGCATTGCATATACTATTAATATGTTATTCATCCCACGTCATGTAATATGTGCATATTTAGGGTCATGTAAATTATGTTGCATCCCTGTCACAATAGTTTTCAATTAATGTATGTCATTAGAGCTAGGCCATTTAAGTTGCATGTCATATGTCATTAGAGTAAAAATCATGCATATTAAATCTAGACTAAAGTTATATATAATTAATTTTTAAAAAATCCAAAAAAAGTAGATGTCATCCCATTTATAATTTATGTTTAGGGCATGCATTTTTAGTTATATCTTGTTTTGCCTTAAAGTTAATCATGATTCTTACATTTGTCATTTTGGACTTACTGAATGTTATCCGCATGACCACTCCTTTCCATGTTAGTGTCTTAGGTTAAAATCAACCAAGATTGCTTGCAAAAAAATATTTTTGAAGCTTAAAAAGAAATGGTACCGAAAGGGCGCTAGTTTAACATAACGTAACCATGTTTTCGAACCTATTGAATATCTAATTTGCAGAAGTAAAGTATTCTCCTATACTTTACTTGGGTTTCTAGTCAACACTAATTGATTAGTGGCGGCTCCTAATTGAATAAAATTGCATGTTTAACAATGTTAAATTTTGAGTATCAAGTTGCAGTTGATAGGGCTTGGGAGAGTCCGCACTAAACCTTTGGACTTAGTAATCTATTAGTCTTCCCATGGTGATTCACCTTCGGGAAGGTCACGACAATTAGGATTGCACAACTTATACCCTTTTGCACCATCTTCATACCCAATGAAGATACGCTTCTCTAACTTGCTTTCAAGTTTGTTCCTCTTCTCCTTTGGCATGCTTACATATGTCTCACAACCAAACCCTCTAACATGGGATATGTCTGGTTTCTTCCAGAATAGTGCCTCAAACGGTGTATAACCCTTCAAAGTTGAGGTGAGAGACTGTTCTTTAGATAGTACACGGTAGCCACCATTTTTGCCCAAAATTCAATTACTAAATCTGCCCCACTTACCATACTCCTTACCTTTTCTATACGAGACCGATTAAGCCTCTCTACCACCTCATTTTGCTGAGGTGAATAGAGTGTTATCTTTGCCTTGCAATGCCACTAGTCACATAAAATTAGTCAAATTTCATTTAGTTGTTAGTCTACAAAACTTTGATTTTCCTATCAAATTGATTTTCCACCAAAGCTTTGAATTGGCGCAACTTTTCAATCACATGATCTTTCCTTTGCAAAAGATATATCAACACAAATCTAGAATAATCATTAAGAAAAGAAACATAATACATTGATTTTCCAAATGATGCAACATGTGTGGGAACAAAGACATCACTATAGGTTGGACACAAAATACTTTCGTTCTCCCTCCTATGGATTTAAAAGATACCCTATTCTGTTTCCCATGTAGACAATGTTCACAAAATTCGAGCCCTTAGAATAGCTCGGGATTCCATTCACCATCTTCTTTGAGGTTAAGGTCATTGGGCTTTTTTTTATTGACATGACCCAATCTCTAATGCCGTAGCATCAAAGGATCTTCTTCCACTTGCGCTAAGATGTAACTCTCACCACTGATTACTATGCTTCTCAATAATTTCCATAATTTTCCATACTGTTATTCTCTAGTGATCACTGTAGATTCACGAGTTTGCTTGTATGAATATTTTTATTGTCGCCACTAATCTAGTAATGCCAAGTAAAGTACGGGAGAGTTACTTTACTCCTACAAACCAGAGACTATGGGATCGGGGTATTTGCCATAGCTCTATTGACACTTAAATTTTGGCGCAACCTAATATGCAAATTATATGTCACGTGACATTAATTATTTAATTTAATATGTTTAATTATTCATTATATAGAAAAATTATTTTTTTGGGGATCCACACATAATGCAACTGAATCGACCCTTAGAAAAAATAATCTCGCGGCTCAATATTTTTGATTATTGAGATTTTTATCACGACGCAACAACCTTTTTTATTAAATTGTATAAATTCATTAGGAGCATATTTCATTTAAATGCATATTTGTCTAATTAGGTGAGAGGACTATGTTATTTAAGGAAAGATGATAAATTTGCACGTTGTCTATTTAGCTCTTGTATCCCACGTGCAATATTTTTCAAATATTTCATCCAACGCTTTCCTTGAATATTGAAAGAATAATGAGTGGATGAACTTGAATGGGTAGTTCTACATTCAATTACCTAGTTGGATTTAGCCCAAATGCAATAATAAATGATCTATGTAATTTAATCCTAATATTTTTTTTTGTTTAAGGGTTAAAATTAATCCCTAAATTTTTGTGCATTAAATTACGAATGATCAATCAAAATTTAGGTGTCAACACACCCCGACCCTTAGAAAAATAATTTTTTTAAAAGCCCATGAACATTATTAGGAGCCGAATTTTTCATTAAAAATGCCAATCTTTTAAGATTCTTAATTGGAAAGTTATAACCCTAAACTTGACACTATATAAAGAGGGAGTCACATATTGAATTGGTTTGGTTTTTTTATTTGGGGGGTGGGGGGGGGGGGGGGGTGAGAGAGAGAGGAAGACGTTCACTGGGAGGTCTTAAAAAAACAAACACTTGAGCATACGAAGAGAGGGTGAAGGACACAACACAGGCGTACAACCTGAAGTTCCTCTCACGATCGCTTTCACTTATTGAACTCTTGTTGCTGTTCTACGCTATAGCCTCCCGTTATACGTAAAGCTCATCCGCAGCATGACCACAAGTTCATTCCCCGCTTTCTTTGCTGGTCAATCAACGAACTCAACAGTCCCGAGGGTTCTGGTGAGTTTCCGGTGCACACCAGGAGACCCCGTTGTGAAGACCAGCAACTTTCGCCATCACCACGGCACATCCACGAGCTCCTGCTGCCTTAGCGTGTCCAGATCAGCAAGCTACCGATTTTCTAGGGAATTTTCTTCATGCAGCAGTAAGACGACGCCCACAGGAGGAATTTTAGGCAACAAGCACTGGGAAAGACGAAAAGAAGAAGGCCAAAAAAGGGAGAGCCAATAGCCGTAGATTGCTACGGTGGCTTGCTTTCTTTTGATTTTGTCCAGGTCTGATAAAGCAAATCAGCAGGAGTTGTGGTGCTTGAAGACAAGAAAAAGCCACTAGTGAGAACGCACCCACTTCGGCGAGTCTCAAAATACGCACCACCTTGACTTCCTCACCACAATTTCAGTCAGGTCCCGAAGTCTCCCCACCAAGCTGGTCGATACGAGATATCTATCGCCGGTCACCGTGAGCTGCGTGCCGAGCCATGTACCGGGGAGCCCCCACCACCGCCAGTCACCGATTCCGAGCGATCGTTCATCGTCCTGACGTGGAAAGGAAATCTGCTAATTAGGTAATTATCAACTTCAGAATTTGATTCAAATATTTTATTGTCAATTTTGTTGATGATTTATCAAAATATTTAAGAGACAATGCATGTTTCCTAAGATATCATAAGACACATATTAAATTAGGAAATTATCCTAACTTAACAATGTGCATATGGATGACAATCCGATCTCAACCACAATATACAATCCCATGGAAAAACTTCTATCCCATCTATAATCACTTAGATATGATCGTTGATTTTATTCGTTACCTAATTTGAATGGAATGGATGTGTTTTGGATGATTTGGTGATTGTTCTTGCCATTTTTGTTGATTTGAGTTAAATTGTTTCCCTACTAAAAAATACAAAAAAATTAGGTGGAATTTGAATATTTTCATAGATAATCCCGCATGTTTAGTTAGAGCTTTTTAAAGATTAGAATTATATTTCTATTTTGATTATGAGTTAATATAGATTATTTCTTAGTTTAAGTTATATATTATCTCAATATTGATAATTCATTTAGGGTAATTTTTAATTTCGAATTTAAAAGAAGATACCAAAAAAAAAAAAAAAAAAAACATCTGCATGCCATATAGTTGCAGTCGCATCATCCATGCATCAATTTTTGCCTTGTCATCAATGCCATGTCATCTTGTTATGTCATGTCATGTCATGTCACATGCCATGCCATATCATCATGCCACATCATCAATATCATGTCATGTCTCATGTCACCACCCAAGTCATTATACATGCCATGTTATGCATATTATTTAGTGATTCTACGTTGGGTTCATGTAATTGTCTGTCATGCTAGAATAATTGCATATCAATTTTGCCCGTCATTAAAAACTGCATTGTTGTCATCTAATTAAATTGCATGTCATGTAGAGGAGTTTAATTAGAAATTGCATGCCACGTTATAATATACATACTTTGTACATCATTGCATTTAGATTAATTGCATTACATGCATTTCATATAGGTTGGTTTTCATATAGACAAGAGAATACTCTAAAAAATATTGAGTGAATTGTGTGTTAATTTAAATATTTAGGTTGATAACGTGATTTTCTAACTAACATTGCAAATACTTTCTTTGCCTCAAGGTAAGTTTTTCCTTCATGTGCTAGCATACTCACTTGCTTTTTTGAGTATTAAATGTAGTGTATCCGTATGATCACCTCACATATGAGTGAATAGGTTAAAATGAATCCAAAATGTTTGCTAATTTTTTTTTATATAAAGAATGTACAAAAAGGGCATTAGAGAAATCTACTGTAACTAATAGTGCGTTTGGTAACATTTATACTCTTGGGAATAATTTCTTTTGAGAAATAGTTCTTTTATATTTTTACTCTCTAGAACAATTTATGAGTAAAACAAGGCGTTTGATACCTACAAAAATTTATTATTTTCTGAATAAAAAAAGAACAGCAATGTTTTTGGTATGAACGAAAAATATTTATTTATTTTTTCCTTGATGACGACCACTTGCAGTGATTGGTGGCGGCGACAACTGGCAATTGCTGTTGCAAGCCATCGATTGCCGCCCGCCACCCATCGTTGAGTCAACGATTGTTGACCATCGATCACTGAATGCCGTGCCACTAGTCGCTAGTTCACCGTCTACCAATCGGCGGGAGAAGGGCAGCGGCTGGTGGTCGGCTGTTGGTGGTCGACGGGCAGTGGTCAGTGGGCGATGGTCAGTCACGAGTAATGACCAAAGAAATAGTTTCTATAAATTGTTCCTAGGAACATGAAGCTACTTTTTTTTATTTGTCATTTCTATTCTAAATATATTCCCGAGAACAACTTTTTATTCCAAGAAATAGAAAAATCAGTTGGCGTTACCAAACGGATTTATGTTCTTTTTCTATTCCGGGGAATAAAAGAACAAAGAAACAAGCAAGATTTCAAACCGATCCTAAATCTCTGTACTCACAATCTCTAGTTCACAGGAGCAAAGTAAATCTTCTATTACTTTATTTGGGTTTCTAATTCACTAATCAAAAAATAGATTAGTGACGACTCTAATTGAAAAATATTTATATGTTAGTAACTTTGACCTTAAGTCACAAATTGATATGGGCTTGAGAGAGCTTGATTTAAGTTTAAATTTATAATCCATTAGCTGAACCCCTAGGTGGTGCACTCGAGGGCAGGTCGCAATAAGTTCCCACAAAAATAAGACACTTGGAATATGCATCACATATGGAAGATTCTTGATTGTCCCATATTTCATCTTCAACTTCACCATTTTGTGACCAACAATATCAAGCGTCGTGTCATTTGTCATTCGCACTGTACCTCCTTGATGTGGATCATAACAGCAAAATCAATCTCTATGAGGCATCGATATTAATTATCAATGCATTGTGGTCACTTTGAGATGAATTGTAGACTAGACATGTCTCCCATGTAGCAGTGATCATCATTCGTTGTACTAGAGGATGATACCTCATCTCGCATCTCTAGACCTACACTTTTACTTATATAATCGTTTAAGTTTCTAGTCTTTTTGTACTTCAAACATGTTGTTTCTTTTTATTGATTGCTACTTTTAGATCTTTGTCTAGACTTATTCTTGCCACCAAATCTGGATTTAAGTTGTTCGCTATTTCTTCTTCTTACAAAAAGAGCCCCATTCATTGCACTATCAAACTATGCTCTTCTCATCTACTTGACAACAAAGCAGCTACAATGTCCTCAAAGGATAGTATACTAACACAGTGCCAATCGAAACAATTATATGTTCCCATGAATTCGACAGTGAATAAAGTAAGGTACATGCTTTATCTTCTTCATCTAGATTAACATCAATAGATGCAACTTGCCCAC
The DNA here is from genome assembly GCA_014182735.1 of Corymbia maculata. Taxonomy (NCBI): domain Eukaryota; kingdom Viridiplantae; phylum Streptophyta; class Magnoliopsida; order Myrtales; family Myrtaceae; genus Corymbia; species Corymbia maculata. Next base: position 29,670,563 of record CM024685.1, read on the forward strand.
AGATAGTATTAAACTCATTTAAAGATGTAGAAAAAGAATCACCTTCACTTATCTGAAGGTTGTACAGTCACTTCTACATAAACAACCTATGCACAAGCAACTTGTTTTGATAAAGGCTTCCTAGCTTGGTTTAGAGATCCTTTGTCGGCTTCTCAAAGATCACGTTTCACAGTACTTTACTAGCAAGACATAGCCAGATTAAGTTTCGCACCTTCCAATCAACGCTGTTCCACACCTTCAATTCAGTTGACGTGGACTCCTTTGTCTTCTCCTTGGCACTCTCCTCAAATTTATCATCTTTGATCATGTGCCACAAATCTCTATCTATGAGCAAGGCCTCCATCTTTAATTTCCATAACTCAAAACCCTTTCCTCCAAACTTTGCTTCAATTTGTGATATTACTAAGTCAGGACTACATGAGTGACTTTGGTCCTTGGAGGCACATGAGCTTTAAAGTCATGTCCATTTGATTTGCAAAAAATGAATGATTTGAAAAATATTTTCCTAAAAACGATTAATAGTATCACTTAAAAGAATTAGTCAATAAAAATTGTTTTCTTCATCAACGGCAATTCATTTATGAACAACTTCATGGACGATGTAAATATTTTTCCTTCATTTATTTTTATAAGCGATAGAAGCAATTATTTTTAGAAAAATGTTGCTCAAACCTTTTATTTGCTGAAAAACAAATGCACCTAGTATTGGATACAATCATACTTGATGCAGGGTCATTGCCCCATTAAATGTTCTCATTGTTGTCTCACTTATTTGTATTGATTACAAACATAGCAAACAATAGATTGCCACAAAAAAACCCTCCCCTTCCTTCCCCAACTCTTCTCAGGTTTCCAGTTGTTGTGCACCCGGTCACCACATCCCCTATCGCCATCACTGCTGGCTTAGTCATTGTTGTTTGGCGGCACCATAGATGATTGGCTTGTTGAGAGGGATGAGATGGAGCTCAGCGGATCTGAGAAAGATTGCAATCAACGAGTTTATTGAGAGAGAGAGAGAGAGAGCGAGAGAGCTCCTGAGAAGGTTGCCATCAACCAAATTGAAAGGGCAACGACAATTGAGATGGCAAATTGTTGAGTAGCGACAGAGATAGAGATAGAGACAGAGAGATGTGCATAGTGTTAGTGTTTTGCTCATTATGATTTGTTAGGAAATAATAATAAGGGTAAAATAGTTAATAGGTAATTTTATGTTAAGAGGGTTATTCATATATATTGTATGTATTCTTATAATCATTTTTGATTAAGAGAATACAATATGTAGAATACTCTCTCCTTCAACATGGTATTAGAGCATGTTTAAAAAAAAAAAAACTTCAACCCCACCACCACCACAGCCCGCCATTGCCAGATCTAGATCCTTTGTAGCCGCCGTGACTCATTTCTCTTCTGCACAGTAGGGCAGAGAGGATGCCATTGTCATCATTCAGTCATTGTCCACCGGTTTGCTGAAGTTTCACATCCACCAGTTCTCTAAGATTGAATTCCAGATCAAGATCTATCCACTGCTATCGTTGTCCACCCATCAGCTCACCGTCGCCAAATCGAGGTCCAGATTGTTCCTCACCGTAGCCACTAGTTGTCGCCCTCATCATTGCCTCTCACCGACATCCTCGTCGTCACCCACTACCTCCAATCGATGTCTGTCTTGTAGATCTAGATAGAACTACTACCCAGCATCAATCGCTGAAGCCCATTTGGCAAAATCGGTATGTGCTTAACCTTCTTTCTTGATGACGAGATTAAAGACCGATTGCACGATTTGGTTTTTGTGTGTCTTGAGATCTAGAATTTGTGGTTTTCATCTATCTTGAGAATTTCGGATGCCTTCGTTCGGCTTTTCAAGTTTTTCGTTCGGTTCTGTAAGGTTTCACCACAAACACACAAAAAAAAAATCGACCCAAACTGAGGGCATCAAAAGATGTTGTCCGGTATACTTATATGGATTCTCATTGGAGTATATTGCTTCTTAAAGTGCCGATTGGTATGTGCACAGTAATTTTTCAAGTGTTGGATGGTTTCCTATCATCTTTGAAGTGTTGGTTAATATGATTTTATGGCCTCTCAGAAAAGTATATTGATTCAGTGATGGACCGATTGAACCCTCATTTCTATTTGTTATTTTGTGGTTGATTGCACAACTGGAGTTAAGTATTTGATTATTGGATTCAGTTGATTCTTGTGTTCAACCTGTCTAACTAATTGCATTATTGGAGTTCAGTGGAGTTAATACTGATGGCTTCTGCATCATCTATTGGTTTGACGCATTTCCAATTGACAATTGTTAAGTTGGATGGCACTAACCATCCATCATGGTCTAAAACTATACAAGTTTATCTTACTGCAACTAAATATAATGATTATCTTACATCTACACTCCCCTCGGATAAAAATAAAATAGATGATTGGATTGCCGGAGATGCAATGATCCGTACACTGTTATGGAAGAGTATGGATCCGAAGATTAGCTCTTACTTCATTCAATGTAATTCTGCTAAGGAAGTTTGGGATAAATATGCTCTACTTTATTCTAGCCAAAATAATATGACAGGAGTGTGTAACACATGGGAGGCCTTGTTTGATCTTCAGCGTGGAGATTAGTCTCTATTTGAATATTATGCTCGTTTCACTACACTTTGCCAACAACTAGATGCTTATCTTCTAACTTCCAATGATCCGAATGTATTAGTCAAACGCTAGGAGGATCTTCGAGTGATATTATTTCTTAAGGCACTAGAGCTTGAATATTTCTCCCTTCGTCAGCAAATTACGTTTGAAAGCTCCCTTCCTACAACTAATGAGGTTTTCTCTTGAGCCTTGCGCTCGACACCTACCGACAAGATCTCCACTACAACTTTAGAGACAAGAGTCATGATTTCTCATGGCTCTAGTGGAGATGGAGCTTGTGGTCGTGGTTATCGGGGTCATGGACGTGGATTTATTTAGAGTGGAAGTCGTGGTGGTTGTGATAGAAGTATTGATAGCCGTGGTTCTTGATATTGTAACCATTGTCGGAGGGCTGGACATACTGAAGTTTACTGCTACACGCTTTATCCAGAGCTTCGACCCACAATTGCTGCATTTGTTGAAGTGGAAGATTCTTCCTCACCAATTCAACCAAATTCTACTAATGTGCATAATACAAAAGATTCGGTTATATTGACATGTGTAGAATATGAGGCTTGAATTCGCTCCCAAGAGGTGATAGAAACTTTAACTCCCACTGCAACTCTAACACATAACTCAAAATGTAGTTCATCCAATTTACTTTCTACAATGTTAGATAGATTTTAGAGCTACTCATCATATAACTGGTAACTCTAAATTATTGTTTTTGTTACATTCCACACCTCTTGGGGTGTCTAACTCTATTACATTAGCTTATGGCTCAATTTCCCAAGTTACGTACTAGAGATGCCCATTTGAGTTCCTCCCTTTCTTTATCATCCGTCCTTCATCTCAAATCTCCATATAATTTAATTTCTATTAGTTCATTAACTAAAGAACTATATTGTTCTGTAACCTTTTCTGCTTCTCATTGTGTTTTTCAAGATCTGAGGACTGGATAGATGATTGGTGAGGGACATGAATCAAATGACCTATACAATCTAGACAAGAAGGTGATAGTTACAGTAGTTATGAAGCACACATCTACTAATGTATATCAAATGCATTGTCGTGCTGGTCATCCACTGCCAAACATTCTCCGACAATTGTTTCCAGAGTCTGAGTCTGTGAATACTTTTGAGTGTGAAGCTTGTCAGTTTGAAAATACCATAGAATCTCTTTTCCTTCTCACTTTCAGAGTCATGTGTCTAGTCCATTTGAGTTGGTTCATTCAAATTTATGGGGTCCGTGTCGTGTTTCTGATACATTTGGTTTCCGATATTTTGTTGCAATTGTGGATGATTTTTCCCAAATGACTTGGTTATTCTTAACAAAATATCGTATTGAGATTTTTCATTGCTTTCGTCAATTCTATTTTGAGGTGCTGAATCATTATTATACTTCTATGAAAACTCTATGATCCGATAATGCCAAGGAGTATTTTGTCGTTGTCTCTCGTTTTCAACCTTTTCTTGATTCTCATGGTATTATTCATTAGACTTCATGTTCATATACACCACAACAAAATGGTATAACTTAACGTAAAAATCGTCATCTTCTTGACGTTGCTTGTTGTCTTCTATTTCACATGCATCTACCGAAAACATTTTGGGGCCATGCTGTTCTTATGGCCTGCTTCTTGATTAATCAGTTTCAACTTCCGTTCTTCAGGGGGAGACACATTTCTCTATTTTACATCCAAATCGTCCTCCATTTGCATTACCCCTGTGTCTTTGGATGTGTTTGTTTCGTCCATTCTTTAACTCCATGCTTTGATAAGTTGGCTCCTCATGCTAAAAAATGTGTCTTTGTTGGGTATTCTCGAACTCAAAAGGGCTATAAATGTTACAATCCTACTAGTCATTGTGTATTTATATCAGCAAATGTGACATTTTTTGAGGACCAGCCATACTATAGTACTCAAACAATCTTTACAGTGTCTTTTGACAGTGACGAGTGTGTCTTACCGATTCCTCCACCAATCTCACTTCCCTCAGTATCATCAATAGGATTTTAGTTTGCTAATCAAACTTACTATCGACGAGGAACAACTCCCATTACTTGATTCATTTGATCCCTCATAGTTGTTGTGCCATCCTTTGATCATGATCCTGATCAACCCATTGCTACTCGAAAAGGTACATGATCTTGTGTTGGGCGTCCTGTGGATTGTTATACACTTTATTCCGGTTTGTTTGATTGTCTTCGTATTCATCACTCTATTAGCAACTTGTCTTATCATTGTCCTCTATTTTTGTGCCTAGTAGTGTTACTGAATTTCTTGCTCATCCAAGTTGGAGACAAGCCATAGAGGATAAAATGAAAGCACTCATTGAGAATCGCACTTGGAAGCTTACTACCCTTCTTGTGGGAAAGCAATCTGTTGGTTGTTGTTGGGTTTTCACGATTAAGGTCCATCCTGATGGAACCATAGATTGATTGAAGGCACGAATGGTTGCCAAAGGATATACTCAAACATATGGTGTTGATTATGATGACACTTTTTCTCCTGTAGCCAAAATTCCATCTGTTCGTGTCTTCATTTCTCTAATAACGCATTTTGGATGGTTTCTTCATCAATTAGACATCAAGAATGTGTTCCTACATGGTGATTTAGCTGAAGAGGTGTATATGGAGCAACCACTTGGATTTGTTGCTTAGGGAGAGAATCTAGTATGTCATTTAAATAAGGTATTGTATAGACTCAAGCAATCTCCTCGTACTTGGTTTAGCAAATTTAGTAATGCTGTTATCAAGTTTGGATTAAAGCGTTGTCAAGTAGACCATTTAGTTTTCAATTATGTCTCCTCAGCTGGTTGTATTTTTCTGGTGATATATGTGGATGATATTATCATTACTGGCAATGAGTCAAATGGTATTCAACCACTCAAACAATTTCTACATACACAATTTAGTACTAAGGATATGAGACGTCCGCGGTATTTCCTAGGTATTGAGATTGCCTACTCGCATACATGTATAAATTTAACCTAGAGAAAATATGTTATTGACATTCTTGATGAGGTTGGACTTGTTGAAGCAAAACCGGTCAGTACTCCTATGGAATCCAATGTGAAACTTGATGCAGAAAATGGAGAATTATTACATGACCCAATGAAGTATCGGAGAGTAGTTGGTAAGTTGAATTATCTTATTATCAAGAGACCTGATATATTTTTTGCCGTTAGTATTGTAAGCCAATTCATGGGTTCTCCTCAGACTACTCACTAGGATGCTGTGCTTCGAATCATCAAACACTTGAAAGGAGCACCAGGTAAATGACTAATTTTCAAGAATTATGGCCATTTGAATACCACAGGTTTTTCTGATGCAGATTGGGTTGGATGTTCTACTAGTAGAAGATCTACGTCGGGTTATTGTGTATTTCTTGGAGGTAATTTAGTTTCTTGAAAGAGCAAGAAGCAATAGGTGATTTTTCAATCAAGTGCGGAAGCGGAATATAGATCAATGGCACATGTGATTGGTGAATTGCTCTGGTTGAGGATGTTATTGTCAGAGATTGGGATGTCAACATCAAAATCATCAATATTATATTGTGACAATCAATCAACTATTCATATTGCAAACAATCCTATTTTCCTAAGCGAACCAAGCACATTGAGGTTGAGTGTTACTTTATACGAGAAAAAGTTTAGAAAGAAGAGATCACTCTTCAATATACAAGAACGGAGGATCAACTTGCGGATATTTACCAAGTCTTTATGAGGAAATAGAGTGAATTTTTTATGTAACAATTTAGGATTTTTTGATATCTACGTCCCAACTTGAGGGGGGTGTTAGGAAATAATAATAAGGGTAAAATAGTCAGTGGTTAATTTTATGTTGAGAGAGTTACTCATATATATTGTATGTATTCTTGTAATGCTTTTTGATTAAGAGAATACAATATGTATAATACTCTCTCCTTCAACATGATTGGATGCGGTGATAACTCAAGTTGAAAAGTAAAGTACGTCTAGTGATCTGGCGATAGAGAGAGCTGATGAAGAAACCATTCAAGAGAATAAATTTGCCTCCACTTACAGTTTATGAGAACAGTAGATGGCAATTCCATGCCCTCCAATCTATAGAAAGAAAACTTTTGAATGATACTATGCATACTAAACTTTAAATATTGAACTAATATACTATGTTATGTAAATTATGAGCGAGAATTTAAATAAGTGGATTATAGTCGGCACTCAACAAGAGTGTACCACATCGTTTAGTGTACTCCTTTTGCAAACTATTTGAAATATATTTCGCATCATTCAAAACGTTTTCTTGCTTGTTTTGCTTCTTTGGTTGCAATATGGGGCTAATGCAACACAACCAATTCCGAATTCATACTCTCCTATTTAACTCTTCAAAAAGAATAGGCACAGAATTAAGTCAAATACCAAAAAGTTAGAAGAAAAACTAGTAAATCACTTACTGAAGTGATTGCAACTACAAGAACAGGATGGGAAAAAAAAAGCGTTCTTGCTTGTATGAGCTATGCAATGCTTTGAACAAACGTCCGGTCCATCATCAAGGTTAGTCTTTTTTAGAGGTGCACTGCGACGGTGAAGCATCTGGCAGTCGGGGAGGGTATTGTGCGCTGAGAAGTTCGCTTGTCAATGCTCGAAGATCGCCATCTCCTTCGCCCATGGTGGTCAGTAATGAGCTGCTGCCACTGAATTGACGTGGATCAATTGTCCTCCGCAGTAGCGTGCCGGCTGCCCATGAAGATGGATGCGCCGTCGGATCAAAAAGTGACGATACATCGTATGGTGCGGGCATGGACGGCGAGACCGACGGAATTGGAAGGTCAGCTATAGAGAGAGAATGAGGCACCACTGGCAACTGCATTGGAAGTTGGGGTGGCGGCGGTTGCATCGGTAGCTCTAGTGGTCCAAGATGGGCTTGTAGATACGAAAGCTCGGCTTGTAGGTTTACCACCTGGGAACAAAGGAAATTCATATGCTTAGAGTTAATTAGACAAGCCTTGGGTAAGGAAATTTCTAGGTTTGTCGACTACAATTAAGTCAGTAATGACAACATTTAGTAGCCAGCATAATTCGTCGGAAGAATATTTTATCCTGTCCTGAAATTTGTTTTCTCCTGTTTGAACGAGATTCAAACATTTTCTCTCTCAAATAAACACAATAAATGTTGTATAAATTTGGTCTAGAGGCCATGTGGCGGACACAGCCTAAAAAATAATGCTTTTTAGTAGGAATTAGTTTGAATCTCACAAATTCTTTGAGATTAAACTGTTTTGCTTGATCTAGTGGACCCTATCTAGGAGGCACTTGCTCAATAAACACTTAGTTAACAACCCACCTATTTTTGCCATATTACTTGATAAACCAAATTCAATAAAGAAACAAAAATATATTAATTTAGTTTTTGTTTTGTTTCTCTTACTCTAATTCTCAATTCACTCTTAGACTTCTGCTTCTTTGCAAAGTGTGGGAGTCGGAGCTTACTACTTTCTTGTAAAGTGTGAGAGTTGAAGTTTATACCTGAAACTAAATGTCTTCACCTCTAACAACTCTAAGACTTTTGTCATGTATCTTTGCAAAATGTAAGAGTCAAAGCTTAAACCTGAAACTAAATATCCCCATCCCCTAGTCCCCTTGAAAATGTGGGAAATCGAATTCCCCACCTCCCCATTTTCATGTGAAAAGGATGGTCACTGGAGTAACCCCCAATGGTTATTTAATTGACACGTGTCAAATTTATTATATTTATTAACAAAAAATGCATTCCATTTTATAAACTTTTGGATGAATGCATGCCATCACCCCCAAACACAGTCATTACTTATTAATATCTCTCTAGGGGACTATGTTCTTTTCAATGTGTATTACCTATGCCTTGTCTAAATCTAAAAGCAGCAATATATACACAACTTAAGTTAGCTACATCTTGAATTGTAATAAAGTTTACCCTAGTTGCTTTTGGGCCTTCTCCTAGGCATTCTCTTAGGCTTAGAAGGCAATAATAGTCTTTATTTTTCCCAATACAAGAAGAAAATAATCATCAATCATAACCATATAGTAACTTCTGTCAACTCTAGTGCAAATGTATGTTCCGTACCATAGCATATGTTAATGAAAAACTCTAAACAACTCATGTTTAAGATACTGTCAGAATGTTGAAACAATCAATAAATCAATTGATCGTAAGAAAGATGTTACTTCTAGTAATTAATGAAGGGTTCCACATGTACTATGATCTATAAATGTTTCCATTTCATAGACTCTTAACTATATAAAATGCGTGATATTAGAAAAAGACCGGGCATCAAAGAGAGCATAAGATCGTCAGGATATCTTTGCAGATCATTTTACGTGCACAAACGAAAAAAGGACAAGAAAACCAATGGCAGATATCCACAGAGTACGATGTTGCACTCGAACCTCAAAAAACGTTGACTCTGCTGAGTGAGTGGGCTATCGTGACAAGAAAGGTGACCGAAAGGAAAGGAAAGGAAAGGAAAGAAAGACATTTAATGCTCGCACAATGGTGTTTTGGCGAACCAATCCAGACGTTGAAACCGACCATTTCCTCAATAACCGTGAAAAGACGAGATACGTGAACACTGAAACTTAGTACAAACAGACGAGAGAGCACACAGACTCTCACGCACTCGTAGTAACCGCCGACCGCATGATCTGCACAACTCAATAGTCAGGAAAATTTTTCTGGGTTTCTGCGAAGCATAAAGTGCTCATGCCAAAATATCACGGCATGCTCTAAATGTTCGCCGTTTCCCGATGATTCATTCTTCTTTCTCGAGTTTCAGTTTCTGCAACCCTAGGAAAAGCTAGGAACCTAAATGAATCATATCAGAAACTAGTCAGTCTACGTGTTGTTAGACTTAGATCATCTTTTTCTTCCAGAAAAAGGAAAAAAGTCAACCTCTTGGAACAAGAATCTGTGATTCTCTCCAGGTGAAAAATTGGGTCGATTCTTGTAAATAGGTTTTATTACCTGTTGCTGGAGCGCGAAGATGTGGGCGACGCATCCATAGACCGGGTCTCGAAGGCGAGCTTGCGCCTCGTAGCATATCGCCACGACAGCTTCTTGCCTCCTGTGAGCTGGGATGTTCTGCAACAGCTTCGAAGCGTTGCTCGCCCCGAAAACTTTGTGGACCGCAGCAAAATGAGCCGCTCCTTGCTCCGAGTCGAAGTAGGGCGCGAAAACACATCCGGGGATGCACTTCCTCCTCAAGAACTTGCATGCTCCGCAGGGTCCACCGCCGCCTCCGGTGGTGGCGATCTCACCATGGCCGGAGGCGCTTGAGCTAGGGTTCGAGCTCATCTCTCCGAGCGGATTTATGATCGGATGGTGGGGGTTTGTGGGGTCATTTGGAGGAGATGAGGGGAGTTTGATGAAAGAGCAAGGAGCCGGGTTTTTAGGGTTTGGTTTGGTTTGGTTGGTTTCCTTGTTGTTTTGGGGGTTATGAAGATGACGATGGAGGGGTTTTGTAATTAAAATGGTGGAAGGAGTCTTTAAAGCCACGCGATAAAGCAAGCTTGCTTTTAGCTGTTTGCGTGAAGCAAACATGCCGATGTACATAGCCAATTTTTCAACTACTTTAATTTTTAAAAAAAATCTTTCCAGTCTATTTTCCACTCAAGCAAATCTCTCTCCAATGAAAGACGTGTCCTTAATTTTTTTTTCCTTCGACTGTTACGTGCTTGTTTTTATTTATTTTTTAAAGTAACCAAAAGTTCAAATTGCAATTTGGAGAGGAAATGTTGATACAAAATATATTGAAATGCGCCATCTCAATTAAAGATTTATGCTTAAATTCTCTACTCTAAAGAAATTGAATCAACACATTTCTAACTGGAATTCTCTACTTCCATCTCATAACTACGATTAAAAAAGAAAAGTAAAAAATAAGGCCCACTTATTTAAAAAACGAGACATGAAATGAAGTCACTGTATATGTGGAAAAAGAGTTATGTTGAGAAATTAAATAAGTAACCATGAATTGGGTATCCATCATGGAATGTATTCGTAGCAAATGGATGGATTCTTCTTTTTCTTGTTTTTTCTTTTTTGGGGTTTGCTTTGACATAAAATGGATTTCATAGTGTCTCCAAATCTAATAATTCATGTGTAAGGTTTAGGAAAAATAAATCATGGAATAATCTCAGCTTTCCCCGTGCTCCATCTTTTTTCTCAAGTTGTACACTATAGATTTGGCGAAATCGTGTCTTGCGCCGAATTCCCTACCACTGCTCTAGGAAGTTGATCTGCTTAAATATTTAAGATTTGGTAATGCGTGACCCACTCATGTCCCCTTTAGAAGACAGACTGCACTATTAAGGCGAGGGATGCTCGAATAGCTGAACTTTACGTGACAAAATCACCCTCTCTCTCTCTCTCTCTCTCTCTCTCTCTCTCTCTCTATACATTATGTAATTAAACCCATTTTTTCGCAGACATTTATTGGGACAGCATGAGATGGGTCTTTGCAGAATCGTGGGGTCTTTACAAATTGTGATCAGTCGGCATGAGCACTATCCTAACAAAGGAAATCCAACAGAGCTTTATCTTTAGTACGGTCGTAGTTTTCCAACCTAGTAATGGAGTCCATTAACATCAGAATGATCATAATTCTCTTGAATTGCTTCTTTTGGGGAGAATGGGCCCCGCGGTTTGTAAGTCCCTGTTGGGGATTGGGGTGGTGCTTTGGATTTGATGAATTGGGAGGACTTTGGAGTGTCCATGGACACGCCAAGTCAGAAACTAGGTAGAAGTTTCAACTTTACAGACGAGCCTCTCGTCATTCCCAAGCAAAGAGGATATTTTTTTAACAAAAATAGGTATTTTTTTTTTCAAATTGAGAAGTAGTAACTCTTGGCTTAAACAAATCTACCACGGATCCAAGTGTACCTGCACCCAATCCATGTTAGTATTCAAGTCTGTGCGCTTCTCGTGAGATCCACATAATATAAAATTTAAATATATTAATTAAAACATAAAGCGATAGCTGACCAGGTCAAAAGTAGAAAAAAAGTATATCACATTGCAACACCTTATTTACCATTGAGGTATATGTGTGATGAGATATAGATGAGCTCCCACGTTAGATAAATTCAGATCAGTTAATATAATAGGGACATAACTTATTGACTTAAATTTTCTTAATGAAGGTTGTCTAATGAGGTATGTTAACATGCTCTGATTTAGATGGAATTTCCCTTATTTAATATATTGGATTTTTGTTGTGCATAAAACGATAAAACCATCGCAACACAGATATCATAGGACAAAATACTTTCTTCTCAAAATTGCCTAGACTAAATATCATAATCTTCTTTTTCAAAGCACTCAATAATCTTTTATTTTTATCTACTACTCATTCATATGATCTCGATTTACGCCCCATGTTCTACCACGAGGATGAAAGTCAACATGCTAAATTTCCGCGTCCATCTTTTGCGTCACTGATAGGCCGATCATAATAATAGAAGAAATTGCTTCTGATAAATCCTAGTCGCTTACACAACGTGATAGGTTGACATGATCGAAACTTTGCTATCATTGTTATAAAAATATGTCACTTCATGATGTTACGTGGTCATGTCATGTGATGCATGCTTCCTTTAACAATACAAACCCTCCGCCAGGCTACTCTTCTTTTCCTGAATTCCCTGAAACAGAACTTGCAGCAGACAAAACATAAAAGACTTGCGTCAAAAAGAAGTAAACATCGCGAACCATCATGCGACAGTTTCTAGAAATCTTCTCTCCTAATTTTCAACGAAGTCATAGTCAAAAGATGAGGGGGAAATTCTTTAATAGTTCGTAACGCAGCTTCTACCGCGCCGTCCGGAGATTGTCCGGTCTTTGTATCGCGTCAAGGAAGCAGAGACAGGAGCTTCACTCAAGCCAGGCGAACCCAACACGTGCGCGTCTTTCAAATGACGTTCTAATGCGACTTTAGGGGACAAGAGGGTTCATCGAGCAATTCCTTTGCGGTGACCTGTTGGATGCGTTGATGAATTGATCTTTTCTATTTGGGAGATAATAGGGAAAAATTATCAATTCAGTTCTAATTTTTTCAATTTTGTTAATATAGTCTTAAACTTTTGCGCAAAAATTTAATATAGTCCTCCAGTTAATTGCCTGTAAAAAATAGCTAACGTGATGATCCAAAAGTTGTTGATGTCAACAAGCTAGTAATTTCCAATGGTAAGGGAATATTCGGTAACTGAAGTAGTTCTCTATTTTTTTGTTCTTTTATTCTCCTCAACATAGAAAGAACATAAATCTACTTGTGTATGTCAATTAATTTTTCTAGTTCCGAAGATAGATCAATGGCCAGGGAATAAATTTGGAATAGAAATAAGAATTAAAAAAAAATCTACCTTTTCATGCTTGAGAATAGAAAGAGAAATATCGTCATTTTAGACAAACAAGTTCAGTGTAAACTAATGCTCGTCCTTACACAATCAACACAAACTAAGAGAAGACGTCTTTTTCACAAGCAAAGCATGGGCGTGGCTGAGATCAACACTCTTCTTCACCACCATCATCAAATCAAGCTTCAACCGTGTGGGCATGACTTCGAGGTGAGTCAAATTGCAGATATGCTGACTCGCAAATCTGAGAGGGCCTCCCACGAGCAAGGGTCACCCTCGCTGATCTGCACAAGAAGTGGCAAGGACTTTCCTATTTATGATTTGACCAAAATCACTTCCTTGCTTTTGCGAATCTGAGATCCGGTTTTCATCTTTATCTTCTTATAGAGAAATGTGAGTTAATGTCAACTATGACTAATATTAGCTCTATTGATTCGGTAGTGTTGTGCTTGCTACTTTGTTATGTTTTATTGTGATGAAGAATAAATATGCTTGCCGCTGTCCTGATTAATCTTATTGTCTGAGTTTTGCTCACTGCTCTCTCACATGTCATCACATAGTCAAAGTGAACTTGTCATGCTTAAATTGTCTTCTCCTTAAGATTCTATTGGAGACATCTTTTAAGATCATTTGCAATTCTGTTTTGATAGAAAATTAGATGGCTCTGAACAAGTCTTTTGGATCGTGAGCAGTGGCTAGCTTCTAAGAAAATAGAGAGCGCAACACTTTAAACTCCTCAAAGGCAAGTAACAACATTGAAGTCATATTCTTTTTCTAATACTGCATGTTCTAGAGAATAGTGTTACTTTTTTTTCCACGCAAATGGTAGGATTGAAATAGAGTTTTCGCTCTTTTTTTTTTCCCAATTGGGAACATATTTATTTATATCTCTTCTAGCATGAGTTTTCGAGCTCTTTAGAGAAATAAGATAAGAGTAATCGTGTCTCTGTATTCTATAAGAAGGAATGTTATTGAGAAGTCATTTGGTACATTAAAAAATCGCTTTTTCATTTTGAGATACATGCCTCTACTTACAATTCGAAAGTAACTTATTGTGATTGTATGTTGTGCTTTCTATAATTACATTCATGATTAAAACATGATGAACAAAAAATTTTCCTTGAAGATCTGGAGTACTTGTTTGGATCAAGCCAAGTGGAGGGTGCAAATGATGCGTTGCATGAGGAGGTAGTTGAGATAAATGTGCTTAGGAAATCTTGCAAATAAAATGGCAAGGGATCATAATATGCTTTAGATTCCATGACTTTGTGTTTCCTTTTGTAAAGTTGTTTTTAAATACTTGGCAACATTTCTTTAATCAATCGTATTGAGATCATCCAATTCTAAATCATAACATATTCTGATTCTATTTCATAGGTCAAACCACTCTCTCATAATAAGCCAATGACGGAATTATTTTTAAAAATTTAAAAAGCACGTGTTTATGATTCCAATTTCACCTTCCTCTTTCAAGAACTTTATATAATCCACTTTAACTGGGATGTGAATGTTAGTGCTTAAAAAATACCAGAGAAGTTGTCTTTCTTCAAAAACTTTAAACAAACAAATCAAGCTATTGAAGACATAGAGTTTATGACGTACCTATGGACTTTACTAATTGGAATCAGTTAATGTAATTATCATTTGTCTTGTATTCATAGCAATTGAATAAACCCATGTTCCATAGATTTTCGATGTCATTTGCTTAAAGGTTTGATGAGTCTATACAAACAAGGGCACCGACTTTAGGAACCCTTCCATTTTTAGTTATTTTATCCTTGCTCATTCCACCCAGTAACATTTGTTCTTGTACTTGCAACTAAAAAGCTTAAAAGCTCCACGTGTTTGTTTATTATAATGCCCAAAGATTTACTGTCAACCTTCTCATATTGTGAAATATAAATTAGTAGAACTCTTTGCTACCATTTCAAAAGTTTTTAGCTCTCTTAGAATATCATGATCAATTAAGTCTTTCAAAAGTTTAGTTTTATACAAACATGAATTGTTGAATCTCCGCTAACATTTTTATAGTTAAATGAAAACATTCAGAATATAAATTTTTTGGTCCATACTAAACACATTTATGTTATTTTCCTATTCTGAAAATAAAAATTTTGTATATTTTCAAATAGATTCTTTTGCTTAGAAATTCATTTAGGGAATAGAAATAAAAAAAAAATTTTGAACAGAACTTATTTCCAGAAATATAAATGTTATTGAATGCACTCTATTTGGTCAAAAGCTACAAAGATTACATTAGAATTTCGAACGAAAATTTAGGATTACATTGGTAAAATTGAAATATTTAAGAGTGAATTGGTATTATTCTAATAATTTAGTGTTAAGATTATATTGTGTCCATTAGTTCATTTAATAATTGATACTCAGCACTCAACATATTATTCATATCAATTTCTCTTATACAGTTATGTATTTTTATTTACTTTTTATTAGTTATCCAAAATGTTGAAGTATTATCACACATCACTTGACAAAGAGTTTTAAATGCTCTTTATAATCATATGGTTTCTCTCCAATAATCAATTTAAACTTTTCAATCATTTTTTCTAAGGTGGTATTAGAGCTAGTGTGTCCACATCTATTATTCAAATTCTACGTGCCACTCCTAATCCTCCACATCATCCTAAATGATGTTAGATATTATTTATTTTTTAATCAGAGTTCTCTAACTTAAGGATATTTCAATTCGTAAATTAGGGTTTGACTCTTTTTTTTTTTTTTTCACTTCTAGCGTGTTACAATCTCATTTTATGCACGAATCCATTGTGATCTAGGTTATCATCTTCAAATTTTTGCTTGATAGGTCAACCAATCATATACTAAGGATCTATCCGCACCTATGCATTTAGATTAGTGAGAACTGATTACATTGAGTAAAGAAATTGTTTCATAACAAATAAAATTGCTGTGGTGACCTCTCAAATCATCCTTCAATCCTACTCATATGATCTCTCTGATGATGACTTAACTTCCCCCGAGCGATTTTCCATCCAAAATTGACAGGAATAACTACAATGAAAAATCATAAAAAAAATTTAGAATTAAATCAGCCAAATTCAAAATTTTAGATCTGAATTGGGAAAAAATTATAAAAATAAACCAATTGCAATTATGCTAATTCAGTTTTAAACTTCTTCTTTTTTGTTAATTGAGTCCTAAATCTTTTACCTTTGTACCAATTCGGTCATTTGTCCAATTTTGGCCAATTGTTGCTAATGTTGACAATTTTTACTAATGTTTTAATTATTTTTTGAAATTAATTATTTTTCCTTTTTTTTTCTTTTCTTTCTCCCTTTTTTTCTCCTCCCCTTCCTTCTTCCTCTAGCAGGTTGTTGGGCCATGGCAATCAACTAGAGGTGAGGGCCAACGAGGTCAACCTCACTAGCCATTGGCAAGCCTCGCCCTCACTAGAGCTAGCGAGATTGTGCCTCATCCGGCCTTGAACCCTTGCTAGCAACCATGAGGTTAGCATCATGCTAGGCTAGCGAAGGTTGTGCCTCACCTAGCCATGGCAAGGCACCTCGGCTCTAGTTAGTAGAGGTTGATGACGAAGAAGGAAGGGAAGAAAAAAATAAAAAATTTTGATAAAAAAAAATATTAATATTTATTAAAAATTGTCCACATCTGTGTTAGCTACACCACATAAAACAACTAACATCCATGCTAGTGCCAGCTAGCCCAAATTGACTAGATAGACTAAATTAGCATAAATGCAAAAAGTGTAAAACTCAATTGATCTAAAAAAGATTTAGAACTAAATTGAGACAATTGCAATAGGTTTATCACTTTTTGATAATTTTCCCTTTAAATTGGCGACCGTACAATAAATTTATGACTTTTTAAAATAATTTTCCCTCAATAAAGCAATTGGTTCTAGATCCACCTTTAGTCTTTAGTAATCAAGTATGACTTGCTGTTGTATGACCCACGAACAAGAGCTATTTATCGCATTCCATTTAACATTAATATTAAGATTACACATTAGAAAAAAGATGTGTGAACCATGTTTAAAAGTATTAGCGCACCTATAACATCCAGGACGACGGCTCATCCCTAATTAATTTCCTAACCGCGTAATTAGTTTAGCACAAAACTGCGTTAATCTACCAGAAAACCTATAAAAAACACACACACACACACAAAACAAAGTCATCCCTCTATAAAGATGTGTGGTCAAAAACCACAGGTACTCGATGCATATTTCAATAGTCTTGCATGTTGGGAGTTCAAGAAACAAACACCCAGAAATCCAGGGGGGACTGCCTACCCAAACCTGGCACGTAATCACAATTAACAAAATAAAATCAAGCCGTACTTTCTTTTTTCCTAATTAAAAGATTGGGATTGCTCGAAGCTTTTGAAAACAGGAACCTAATTCCTCGTACGACTTTGTCAAGAGCCCAATTTGTAATTTAGGACCCCACTTTCTGCCCCCTCCTTTCGCTCGTGCGGTCAACACACGCCCCACACCCAAGGCTTCAGACAGAGACATGCCGCATACCTTAATCAATGTCGCTCGTTCTGAATTAAGAAGAACGAAATGGGGCTGTCGAAACGACGTGTAGATCTCGAAATCGTGAGATGTCGATAAGAAAGTAGAGGGGGAGACAGCCCCATCAAAGTTCTAAAAGGCCTCGAGCAAGCAAGGTCTCATCAATGATAGAAACACAGCGAAAAAGGGGTCAAAAAGGGGAGGGAGGAGGCACCGCCAGGTTGCCAATATTGAGGAAGATGCTTAGAAATTACATTAATTAATGAATTAATTAGTTAATTAATTATATAATTCATTACTTCATAATCTCTCAATCAGTGATTGGAGTCGAGTGATCCACAGAGCGATCGTGTTGACCTTGGGGAACGTGGGAGGTGAGGATGAGTTTGACCCCACCACCTCTTGAGTTTAGGGGGAAAAGGTAGCATATGAGGCTGTTTGGGACACTTAAAATTTCACATTCTAAGTTATTTTATAATTTTTCTTAATTTTTTTCATAAACTAAGTTTACCTACGATTTCGAACAACAAAACTATTACACAACTTTTGAAAATTCTTCCAAGATCACTTTAAGATTTTCCATCGATTACGTTTTTCTAAAGTATATGGTCGCCACATTTCATTTACTTGGACCATATTCGGCTCTAAACTAGGCAGAAGCTACGTCTGCTCCCGCATCGTGTGCGGCGAATTTGCATAAGCCCATCCTGCACAAGCATGCATTATGAACGCGACGATGGGATTGAAATTTCGCGCTGGAATTGCAGAACACAGACGAGACTATTCAAGGCTAAAAGTGGAACCAAATGCCGAAAAATATGAGAAGTGCCAAATATTTTGCCACTAATAAGATATAAGCATCGGTTTGGTTTAGTATTACAAATGGGCTTTAGGACTCTAAAATCCTTTGGGCAAATGCAAATAACGTTCAATTCATTTTTTACTCAACTTTCGGGAAATGCAATTGCATTAGGCTTTTGGCCCATTGTAAATCTAGAGGTCCTTCAAAATAATGCATTTCCAAAATGCATATATAATTTTTTCCTTTCAATTTTGCCCTTACTCAACTATCATAATTCTATAAATGTCCCTAACTAATGCAACGTCAGCGGCTAGGTTTTAGGCCATTGACGAGGTTGTATGCGGTTGATGGTGAGCCAAATCTAGCACCGACAGCCTTCACCTGAGGTCATTCAACCTCAAACGACATGGCCTGGGGTTTACCGACCTCAAGTGGTTGCTGCTTGGGCTTGCACAACCTAGACGAGGTTGCCTACACAAGATTTGACATGCCAACAACCATATTTAGCCTCACTGGAATATCGCAAGAGGCTCCTCGCCCTCCCACCAGCCACTGAGTTTTGCTGGTTTTGTGTTTTCAAAACAAAAGGTTCAAATGATTTTCACAGTGTGATTTTGCCAAACACCATTTAAGTTAAATTTGTTTCTGAATGTACTTTAAAATTTTAATATATCAAACACTATTTGCATTTTGAAAAACTCTTTTATTCCAAAGGCATTTGTATTTCTCCAAAATTGAACCAAACGGTCCACAGTGGCCACAAGCATTTTGCATAATAGGAAAATGATGTTACGATTATGGCATTTCTCTCCCTGAGTTAAGATCTTCATTCTTCACTCAATATAATTTGCCCTCTAAGTATCAAACACTATTTACATTTTGAAAAACTATCTTATCCCTAAAGCATTTGTATTTCTCCAAAACTGAACCCAACGGCCATAGTGGCCACAATCATTTTGCATAATGGGACAATGGCGTTATGATTATGGCATCTCTCTCCCTGGGTTAAGATCTCCATTCTTCACTCAGTATAATTTGTCCTCTATGTATCAAACATTTAGAGCTTGCATAACGTGGCAATGGTATAATCCTCACTTCCCCTTGCCACCAACCGTTGTTTGAGTTGATAAACCGATCTAGGTAATTTCCTAAACTATGCTCAATTAAATGTTTAATTACCTAAATTGCTTTTAGGTTAAAAGCAATCCCAAAGACCACAAGACCAAGAGGACTACAAAGCATTAGGGCAAACACTACAAAAACAGGGCGAAACAGAACACAGGCCCATGGTGGAACAAGAAAATATTCACGAGCCCACTAACTAAGCGAGTGACCATATTCCACGTTCATATTTGTTCAGGTAGTCTATATCTGTTTCGGGCTCACTAACGGGAGCTTGGAATCAAATGAGATATTAAAGTGATGGAATGTCGTTGATGCGATCAAGCCCCTTGGACGGGCCTAAACCCCAACCACCCCGGTTGGATTTGGCAAACTATATATGTTCACTATGTTAGCAAAGAAAAAGGATTGCAAATAATATGTATGTGTTTGGTGGAGAGGAAAAACAATTTTGGTCTCAATGTATTGCAAATTTAATATCAATCTCGCTATGCCGGTTGGTAGGATAAATAAGGTGAGATTTTCTTTTTGACAAAATGGTAGGACCGAACGTTCTGGCCTCACCAATCTTCACATATGCACACGGACTCCCGACCTCTTCACGATGTTCACATTTTGGACATGATCCTGCTTCGGAGTCTTTTCCTCGAGAAGGACCATCTTAGTCCGATGGGCCATGTAAAATAACAAATGCACAGCACCACTATGCTCTGGCAAAAGTCAAAACATGATGGTCATTCTAAGAGAGGAGGGGAGGAGTTTAGGTAGGCCACACTTCTAGCATGAAAACAAAAGCATCTGTTGAACCATTTACCGTCCTTTTTAACATGTTTTTCATTGCAAGAGAGGGAGGTAGTTTAAATAGATCACTCTTCTGTCATGAAAACAAAAGCCTCTATCAAACCATTTACCGTCTTTATAAACTCCGTGTGGTGGCAATCTGTATACTCCGCCCATCTCTTCAACCATAAGACAAAAAGCACCCCTAGCTACAATCATGTCTTTGGCTTCAAGAGTTTGAAGCACTTTAGTCAGCAAACGGTGAATATTAGGCTGTCAAAAGAAAACAGCAGCCCAGATGAGTATCTAAAATTTTTTAGTCCAAAATCTTTTTTTGTTCCCTCTCATGTCTATCTTCCTTTCTAATTTCAGGCTGAACAAACTCGAATACGCTAAGACAGTGCACAATACGGCTCAAACGGCTTTGAATTAGGTGGTTCCATTGCTCCAGGGAGTGAATATGTTAACTCTGCATACTCAGCAACAGGCGATATTTTCTTACCACGATTTAATAACAGCGGCAATGGGTGGAGAAGCTAACGTCGGCATGTTGACCCTTTAGCAAACGTGCTGCGGTAGGAAATCCTACCACATTCCGAACCCTCTGACCTTCCAGTAGAAATAAGTGTTTTTAACTCCTTTAGTTGTTTCAAGGAAGGTATTGCTGAAAAAAAAAGAAAAAGTCGAAAACACATCATGACAACTAATGTCAAGGCACCCTTACCAAAAAAAAAAAACTAATGTCAAGGCACCTAAAGTCTACCATAGAAGGAGGTGGTTTGGAAGATGGTAGGATTGCCTGCCGCAACGCATTGCTGTAAGTTTCGCTTGCGGAAGTTAAGGACTTCCACCCTTTGGAGATTGTCGTGGTTATTAAATCGTGCAAATCTCACCTGCTGTGGGGTATGGAGAGTTTACATCTCCGTTCCTTGGAGCAATGCAACAACCTCGTTAGAGCCGCCTTGGCCACAGTTAGCTTAACAGAATTCATTCAACCTGAAAACAGAAAAGAAGATGGACATAAGAGAGAATAAAATTTAGGACTAAAAATCGTAAATACTCAATAGGTCGCTGTTTTCTTTTGGCAGCCTGTGATTCACCGTGGGCTGTCTGAAATGCTTCAAAAGCCCCTTAAAGGCGTGTCTTTCTTGTGATTCAGTTTCTTGAGCAATGTGATTGTTGCTGTGCAGGAGCTATACATATATAATTTAGAGTTGCTCTATACTGAACAAAATTGTGTATGCTGCCCAAACCACAGTTTTCTCTCACATACATCGCAAATTGTATGACTGAGGCTCCCGCGATAAGGGCATTTTGCTTCTGCGTCTATCCATTCCATGAACTGCTTGCAAAACTCGACAGGTGCGATCTGGGAAAACCGCACACGCGACAACGTAAAAAAAAGAAAAAGAAAGGGAAAACATTCATGCCTCGTTTTGCCTGTGGTTCAAGCTTTGGCTTCCCTGTCCCATCACATTCAGCAAACAAGAAGAACGTGTTACCAAGATCGCAACTTCTGTTAGAAACTTTAGTGACCTTATTATAGGCTGTATAATTGCTAGCTCTTTCGAACAAAATGTTGGACAGAGGACAAGCGAGCCCATCCATATTCAATGTCAAATCTCAACAACTATCCCAAGGGAAAAGTTATCAAAAAAAACTTATTGTATTTATCATAATTTAGTTATAAATCTTTTATTAATGCCCTTTAGTCATAAACATTTTGATTTTGTGTCAATTTAGTCTTTTTGCTTAATTTTTGTTAGATACTGTTGATGTAGATGTTGGTCGGCTTATGTGGCACCACTGATACTAATGTGAATAATTTTTATAATATTTTATTTTTTTATTAGTTGTTTCGATTTTTTTTCTCTCCATCATTTCTTCTTCCTTTCGCTAGTGACTGGCCATCAACCATGGCCAAGCAAGCTAGCCTCTCTTGGCCATGGCGAGGCCAAGTCCTAGTGAGGGTCAACCTTGCTTGATCTGGCTTGGGCTAGAGCAGCCACAACAAGGGCTCCCCTTGCCAAATCTGGCAAGGCCGGCCCTTGCCCAGGCCAAGGCAACCTCGCTAGGTGTCACCTTCACTTGGGCAATGCTCAACAAGATTGCCCTAGCCTAGTGAGGACCAACCTCACCAGATTTGGCCTACACGCAAGGCTAGCCCTTGCCCTAGCTGCCCTTGTCCAATTGAAGGTCAACCTCGCTCATGCTAGATCTAGCAAGGCTATCCCTTGCTAGGCTCGCCCTTGTTGGGCTTGGCCTCGCCAGGGCCAATGGCTAATCATCAGCAAAAGAAAGAAGAAATGAATGAGAGAAATAAAGAAATAAATTTAAAAAAAAAGTAATAAAAAATTGAAAAAATTATAAAAATTGTTCATGTCAACGCATCGACGGTGCCACGTCAATAATATCCGACCAAAATTAATCAAATTGACTAAATTAGCATCAAATCAAAAATTTAGGACTAAATTGACACCATTAAAAGATTTAAGATAAAATTGACGTCAATACAATAGATTTAAAATTTTCACACTTTTCCCCCATGCCAATACGTTCTTTGGCAGGTTTTGCTGCTATTTGGTTGTATCTACAGATGCGGTTCTGGGAGTAATTTACTCATTACGTGAAATAAAGTAAACTGTTGCTAGTGCTCTATCGTAAAAATAGTCAATCAATAATATTATCTTTCACCAAATCATTGGATCAATTCCAAAAAAAACCACAAACTTTAGGTTTAGTCCCAAATATACCCCGAACTTTTTTTTGTCTCAAGAAAAACCCCAAACTTTAGGTCCAGTCCCAAATCTGTCCCGAACTTTTCTTTGTCTCAGAAAAAACCTCAAACTTTAGGTTTAGTCCCAAATCTACCCCAAACTTTTCTTTAATCTCAGAAAAAACCCCAAACTCTTAATCTATTCCCAAATCTATCCCAATTTTTTTTTTTTTGTCAAAAGAAAATCATCAAATTTTACTATAATCCTAAATTTTCCCTCATTAGCCTCTGTCCAAAAGCCGTATTAGTAATCCCTAATTTTTTATATCCTAAAATGGTTTTATTTTGAAAATAATTTTCTATAACATCTTGTTTATGTGTATTTATTATCTATGTGGAAATGACATATTAAGTTGGGACTAGACCATGGGGTATATTTGAGAACAGATTAAAAATTGGTGATTTTTTTAGTACAAACGGAGGGTAAAACCCCAAATTAGTATACCCGTTAATTGCAGCATGTTATTTAATTTAGAAATTTGACGGTAAAATTTAACGGAAAATAATATATGGTAATTTTTTTTTTGTGGTCAAAAAAATAATTTTGGGTAAATTTGTCATATGTGTACCAATTTGAGATTTTTTTAGACAAAACAAAATTCGGGGTAGATTTGGGACTAAAATTAAAGTTTAGGGTTTTTTTTGAGATAAAAGAAAAGTTCGGGGTAGATTTGGGACTAAACCTAAAGTTTGGGGTTTTTCTTGAGACAAAAAAAAGTTCGGGGTATATTTGGGACTTGACCTAAAGTTTGGGGTTTTTTTTGGAATTGACCCCCAAATCATTTTACCGTAGACCAGCTCTATCTCCAGGGTGACCTTTTTTATAAAAGTCAAAGATGACAGGCGACCCTGATGGGGACTAAACCTTGTACCAATTTCTAATCAACGAGAGTGTCGGTAAGGTCAAGATAACCATGTTTTTCTGGTTTTTTTTATGTAATTAACATGCTTTCTTGAAACGAAAGAAACTTACTTTAGATATCTATGATCCAAGCACTTTCTTATACGTTATGCTAACCTCGTAATTTGCGGGTAAAAGTAGAATCCTAAACTAAATTTATTGATTACATGAACATCAATGCATGAAAGCATTGAGACATAGGTACATATATAAATTTGATAAATTTAGTTATAAATCTTTCAATGATTTGCCTATGTAGACCTTCTGGCCAATTTGAACCAAAAATGGTTGACATGGGTGCCCGCCATTCTAAGTGGCATGCCAGCGCTATGGTTGGCGTTAAAGTGGACAAATATTGTAATTTTGTAAAATTTTTCTACATTTTTTGAAAAAGTTTTCTTATTTATTTTTCTTTTTCTTTTTCTTTTTCTTTTTCATTGTGGCTAGGATGCCAAACTCGACCCTCGTCAACTAGATGTAAGCGGTTCCGGGTTTTTTACAGGTTCCAAGTTTACAGATTCTACCTAGAACCTAAAATCTATCCTCAAATACATGTTTTCATTTTTTGGAACCTAAAGCGTACTCATGGAAACCTACAACTTAGAACCTACCCTGTTACAGGTTCCAAAGTCAATTCAAGATTCTAACATGTTCTTTTTTTTTTTTTATCTTTAGTTAAACAAAATGAAAATAAACACAACAGTAAAAATGTACAATAATTTTATTATTGATTGCGTAAAAACGAATGTCCATTTGCACCTGGCGAATAGTGTTAAGGAAATTTTACAATTTTTAATGCATCGATTGCTCTTGTATTATATAAAAAATCATAATTGCGTCAAATAACCAATTTGATCTCATGGTCTACCAAAATAAAATTCTCAATCATAAAATAGAAGTTAAGACTAATGGTTCCAGATTATATACTCATCGTTAAACATTATGAAATATCTTAGGATCGCATGAAGACTTAGACTAAGAAAAACAAAAAAAAGTTATTCTAGGTTTCAAGTTCTAGGTTCCAGGTTCTAGGTTCCAAGTCCAAGTTCTATTAACTTAAAACCTAAAACCTACCTATCTAAATAGGTTTCTCAAATTTTGGAATCTAGAACTTACCCTACATATCCTAGAACCCAAAACATATAAGTTCCCAACTGGTGCAATTCTGAGGGTTCAAGTTTTACCTTGGAACCATGCTCACCCCTATGGTTATAATGAAAAAAAAAGAAAAGAAAAGGAAGAAAATAAAATAAAATAGTTAAAATTTATAAACATTACAGAAATTATTCACGTCTACACTAATCATGTCACTTAGGATGGTGGCGATGTTTACATTAGCGATTTTTGGCCAAAAAGATTATATTACCAAATTTACAAAAGATTTAAAATTATATTGGCAAAATTAAAATATTTATGATCGAATTGGCCAATCATTCCAAGGAAATCATCAACAATTGTGATTTATCAAAAAATCTCTCAACTGTCATCGAAACATTCCATCAAAAATCCATTTGTATCAATCTAGTTCAAGTCAAATTGTGATTCATGACTAGGCAAATTACCATATCTAACCAACCGTCCATATAAAAAAATAAAAATTACTTTATGTAATTACTAGAGTTTGTCCCAGTGGCCATCCTCCCCACATGGAAAGGGAAATGAAAAGTTCAAATCCCTATCTTCTTGAGAGGGTTAGGGTAGGGACGATTAGTTTTAAATGTGAATTTCGAATCTCACGCCTTGCAAGAAGTAGAGCAAAAATTTGAGAGTAAGTTGAAAGTTAGAGTAGAATAGATAAAAGAAAATTACCATATGTTTCATTTACTAACACATTCCAAATATGGACCTAAATCTTTCTTGTTAAAGGTGGTCGGTTCTCGGCTTGGTCCAGTCCTATTCAGGAATTAGGAACCGAGCCAAAAGGACTGGTTTCCAATTTGTGGAACGAGAGATTAGACCTGATCGACCAATCCAATACAATGAAACCAATCAAATTCAAAATCTGCTAAACAAAGCAAAACCACGATTACACCTAACGCTCCTCTACCTATGAAAACAAAGGAAATCTGCGAAACCAAATGATTGCGCCCTATACAGACTCAAAATGGAAGTTGGAAGCAGCAAGAGAAAGTGCCCACTAGATTCTAGGGTTTTGGTACAGCAATGTGGTCAATTGGAGGTGAAACCATGGGTGCAAAAAAGGAGGTTGCCACTTCTAATGAACACGCCGATTGGAAACCCTAAGACGACCCAACGACAGAGGAGAGATGCACGCTAAGTTTGGTAATTTAGGAAGCTCTGAAAGAGCAAGTATATGTACAAATACAGGGCAAATGCTTGAGAATCTAAGCGAGAATGACGGCCGTGTGATGAGGAGAGCGAATCAAAGTGTGCAAGAACCGTGACCAGTGCGATTGTTTATGGTACTTTATTCTTTTTTATTTTGGCTTTTGAAGGCGAGAGATAAAAGCCTCGCGAGGCAAGAAGAGAAGGAGAAATAGGATTTTTGGTTGCTGTTTTAAGAAAGTAGAAAAATTAAAAATATACAATCAGTTCGATGCCACCGAAGAATAGAGAACCAAGTCTAAAATCACCGTATCCAATTTCCTGGGATCAAGAACTGAACCAACGCCCCTTGAAACCACCTAGAACTAACTCGGTTCGGTCAGTCCGTCTTGCTTGCCCCTATTTCTTGTTTCTTGTTACGCTGGTTCATTCATTCAAACAGATCAAATATTCAACCCCTTTTCTCTCAAAGTGTATTTTCGTTCTATGTTTTCACTTTCTCGTCAACATGATATGCTTATTCTTCTGTGAATCACGTCGACCCTGTGGAGTCAACGCAAAGGCTGGAAATTACTGCAGCGACGAACAGCCAAGTTGCCCGGAATCTGAGTCTTCTAAAGTCCCTCTGCACGTGCAAGTCCATTGGTGCTCCACGAACATTGTGCTGTTTGGCATAACTAATGAGAAGAAATCCCGCACAAATTAATAGCAACTAAAACGAGAATAACAAGGGCAGGGCCAAATTCTCTGTGGTTTACTTTACACTATGCTAACGTGTAAATAACATTGTGCTCAGTCAATGACCAGACGATTTATAGAGGAGGGGATTTACAAGCTTGGACTTACCGGTTACTCTGAATCTCCAAATCAAGAGAGACAAATCCAGCACGACTCCAAGCAGAGGCCCATCTGTCGCACCATTTATGAGGTCACTTAACAGAAATATCCTGTTCTATTTGAAAGGAAACAACAATATGCACGCTTAGCCAAAGGAACAAAGCTCGTGCTTATTACAACCAAAAGGATGCATGACAATGTTTAACCCCAGAAGGCTAACCGTATGAACATTGCAGTGTCCTTCGAAAGTTGCATAATTTTTGTTTCAAGTCTCACACACTTGCCGATTAAAAGGGAGTCTTAACGCTCTAGAAATCCTAAAAAGAATTTCCTGTTCACCTTATGACATATCATATATCGTCAAAGAGTATTGTCACTCAACTGACACAAATGTCACCATTGATCGTAGTGACAAAAGACCAGCACATAACTCACCATTAGCACAAAGAAAACCCCCAAAGCAAGAAGAAATGCCTCAACTTTGTGAGACTAACTAAGTATAGCGCGTACGTATATTCAGCAACAAATAAAGCATGATGGAAGTACCTCGAAATGCAATTGAGTTAAGTGCCAAGAGAAAAGATGATAATTGAAATAGAAGAAATGTGCAGAGGATGTGGATAAATCTGTACAGTTCCAGACTCCAAAACAATATAATCAGACTAGTACATGACAAACCAATGTTCCAGGATAAGCACGACACCAGAAACATCAAACAAGCATAAGGTAATAGGATCTGGCTTCACAAGCCTATTGCTCTGTATGTCCAAGAGATGGAAATAAAGATGACAGACACATCAAGTGGTTACCTGATTGAGAACCAATAAAGATAGGGTGCCACATACCTGTCAGACATTATCCTGAACCAATATATAGCTGTCGCTAGCTTGCGGGAATTTTCCTGGTCAAGAATCTCATTGAAACAAATGTACAGTCAATTTACTATGGTGGTAAAACCATAATCTGGCGTACATGACTGTCAATCTTGAATGCAAGATAAAGACGACTGATGGTCAGAGCAAAACCTCAACCTACAGTAGCAAATACTCATTCCAATAGCAGTACATCTACTACGTCCCTTCGGGATATGGATCAGCAGAAATAGTCCAAGTCTACTAATGGACAAAAGGGCATTGGAGTGACATCCCAATCCCAAACCCACGGATGTAACACTAACACTAGCCTCCACTAAGAATTGGAAAGGAGACATCAACATCAATTTCCTAACAATTTGCCAACCTGAAAGTGCAGTGTAATGCTCACTCATGCAGAATGAAATAGGTTCTCAAGGCCACATAAAATTCCGTAACAAGCTATGGCCAAGAACTAAGAAGTAAGACTAAGAACAAACATGTTTCCAAGCTAGACAGTAGAATCACAATAATTCATTATCGTTCAAGTTCTTTCTTTCCAGCATATTCCACAACAAAGGACATGCCTTCACTTCTTTCAGTGGGGTTGCTGACCACCATCACGAACACCCTATTTATATAAGGAAGGCATGGTATTGTTGCCCTGAAAATTTCTGAGACAACACAGTAAACGAGTAAACTAGGAAATAATGCACAATCGCACATGTACAAAAGTAGATAGGAGGGATGAAATCAAATTAGGTTTGCATGAATTAAATTAAGCCTCAGGCAAGAATAAAAGCTTTCTTCAGATTGCATACCCTATGATGGATACTTGGATTAATTGATCCCTTCTCTTTTGCTTATTTTCTACAAGAAAAAAAGTGCTAAATATCCAGGCTTGTGAAGTGGTTTCTTAAAAAATAGATCTGTGCTCAATGGGCGTACACCGAAACATTGATCTGCAAGGAAGAACAATCTTCCTCATTTTACTTTTTTTTCTGAAAAGTAAATAGCAAAATTCTGTAATTTTCACAAGCCATGATTCTCAAAAGAAACCCAGATAAAATGGATTTATTTTACATAAATATGGCTCAAAAAAGTTCTGCAGATTTAAAATTACTCGGCAATAGAATCATAATGTCCGCGTGCTGCTAATTCTTCTTTCTCTCTAATGATAAAATCAGAGTGCAAGGAAGTACCATTGAAAATCACCAAGAGGCGCAAACCATGCATATAATGGTAAGAAGGTTCATTAAAAAAGCAAATATACCACATGGCCACCAAAATCAGGACCAAAAAATGCCATCAGCAAAATCCACATGCATCTGACAAATGATTTTCTAGGTCTCACAAGCTCGACAGTCCACTGGAAATAAAGTGTAGTTATTAAAATTAGCAATAGAAGGCCAATTGCTTCTGACAACTATGCCAACATAAGTTGGGCATTTAATATTCTTCAGAAGACAAAGAGCCAAGAAGCATTAACAAGAAGAACTGATATATTGTCCCCATATGGTGACAATATAGTGACAATCTGAATAGAATAAATTGCACTCAGCTATAGGCATCTCTTTTCTTCTGACCTGTACATTAACCTCAATGCCCCAAAATTATCAACCCATGCTTCCAAGTTATGCCACTGTAATGAAGTGAACATAAGAATTGCTGATGTGATCTCTGGGATAAGATTGAAAATTTAGATATAAACTGACAATTTCGTAAGGGTTGAAAGCACAAGCTCCATCCTTAATAGGGCCGCCATACAGGGAAAAAAAAAAGATGGTAACAGCGCTAGACACATCCTGAGAACAGTGTCAACCAATCCCTGCCATGGATTGTTATATATTCTGCAAAGTAACATCAAGGCTAAAATCCATACCAGGAACAAAGAATCTTGTCACATAACCTTCTTTTGCACAATGCCTAAAAAAGGTACCAATAAAGTTTGCAACACGACCAGAGACCAGTAGTGGTTTAGGATGCAGAATCACATGTCACTGCCCAACAGTAACTAGATGACCAGTGGGTGAGACAAATGTTCCCTTCATGGTCATAGGACATAAGCAACACAAAGGAAAAAGTATAAACAGTCAAAAGAAGAGAGATTGACAGAATACCAAAAGAGCTTGAAAGCAGTCATGACACATATAACGGGTACAACAGTTCCAATTTAAAAGACAGGGTCACTCATGTTTAGTATTGGAATAAACCAACTAGAAGAGAAAGCGAAAGAGTTAATAAGTAGTTACAAAGGGTATGTGCATAGGAACCCAATTAGGCTCTACTTTACAGGACTAACTAGAGACACAAGCAGCAAGTCACCTAAAAGCATGTGAGAGTCCCCAATGTTGTGTATACAGAAATTTACAACCCACTTCCAACTTTGAGAAGGGATGAATAGGCAAATAATTGTCCCAAAACTAAGTTAAATGGGATTCATGCAGCACTCCAGGATGCTACACAATCTCTTCATGCCTAAATCCACTATCTCCACAATCTGCACCAGAGTCCAACCCACAAGGAGAATCATACCATTTAGGATTTTCTTGGTAAAAGCTATCGACCTGTATACCAACAAGGCTTTCATCTCCAACAATACCTTCATCATGTCTTATGGGCTTGCCTAGTTTGGTATCTTCACAATCAAGAATGCCCTTATCATCGAAGTCACCGCACTTCAACCACTTCTCAGGCTTACAAGGCTCAGCCATCAGATCCTTTTGACTAGCGGAGTCTGTCCTTATCTGCTCCCAAGGAACAACATCCCGAAGAGGCAAAAAACAGTCTTCATCATCATCTATCAATTCTGTGTCCTTTCCAGCCCCATATAATTGTTCAGAGTGGGGATCACCCCAGTGAGCCATGTCATTGTCACACACCTTCACATCATCTGAATGCAGCTTGTCTGAAATTAACCCAACAGACTTTGGTCCTTCTTCGCCTATTCTTCTAACTCTATTGGCAATATCAAACAGTTCATGAGACACCGAACCCAACAGCTCTTGAGGCAGTTTATAAATTCTTCCTTCCAACAACCCAAGCTCATTTTTGAGCTCCTGTAACTGCTGCAAAACTGAAAACTGCAAATCTCCATCATCCTTCCCAGTCGGCCCATACCCATCATTCTCCATCTCCTCGCTCACCCCATAAACAGTGTCCTGATCCATTAAAAGCCCATTCTTGTGCCCAACAACACGGTGCATGATCCTTGCGTTTCCATCCAATGGTCCCGGTTCATGGCCCGAATGCACTGCATACAACTTAAACACCGCCACACCCTCCTCCTGATACACAAAAGTCTTATCCTTCTCATTATAATTTGTAATGGGAACAATTGCCCTAATACGAAAACCACACCCACATCTTTTTGAAACATAAGGCTCCCTCTTCAACATCCTTGACCTCTTCGTTGCGGGCTCCCCTGCCCTGTGACAAGCATAATCCTTCACTTCAGCCATGAATGGCTTATACCTAATATACTTCTGCCTAATGCAAAGCACAACCTTATGCTTCTTTGCCAGCTGCTGCAACCTAGTGGGCACTTCCTTTGCAGGCACATCAAATGACTCTGTATACTCAAACCTACGACGCTTGCTCCTAATCGCAGACCCAGGCGATGAACTATTACACACCAGGCATGCCGCAACACAAACCCTAATATAACTCTCAGGGATCCCATAAAATTTGGCACCCACGGTCCACACCTGCTTAATCCTCTCTATGGTCTCCTTCAGCCCCAAATGCTTCAAATCAGCATCCCCATGGAAACTCATAACAATATCCTGCCACTGATTGATATGCGAAACGAACTGCTGGGAATTATTCTTGAAGTACAAGAACTTATTACCGGTGACGGGGTCGACATGAGCAGCGAGCTTCTCCTGGATGCGCTTCCACGCGGTGAGGTAGGCGGTGTCCTCGTTGCGGTCTTTCCACACCGCGCGCCACGACTTGAGGACGGAGCCGGGCGTGGCGGCCCGAATCTCAGCGGGGGTCGCCAGGCGGCGCTCGAGGATGCACCGGATCATGAGGGAGTGGGACTCCGCGTTGAAGGTGTAGAATTGGGACGAGATGTGGGGCTCGGGGCTAATGTACGCGAGGGCATGGTGGGAATTATTGTCCCCGCCGCCTTCGCCCTGGGCGTGGGCGCCGTGGGCAGGGCCGGCGGCGGCGGCAGCGGCGGCAGCGGACGAGGAGGGCTGGGAGACGGTGTCCTCGTTGTCGGAGGATGGGGAGGGCGACTCGGAGTCGGAGGTGCGGAAGAGGACGATCTCCGGGAGGGAGAAGGTGGGTTCGTCGGGGGGATCGGGGTGAGGCATGGGCGCCTGAGATTGGCTCAAGAGAGGAGGCGGCGGCGGGCCACCCAGGTCGCCGTCGTGGTGGTGGTGGTGATGGTGGTGATGGTGGTGGTGGTGGAAAAGGTCGTCTTCCACTTTGTTCGGATTCATCTCAAGAAAAGCGTAAGACAACAAAGAACGAATTTTCAGAGAGAGAGAGAGAGAGAGAGAGAGAAAGATTGGATTTTGCTCAGTGAATTGAAGAGAGAGAGTGAGGATTCGAGAGTTGGGAAGCGGAGTTTTGGAGGGCCTCCTTCAGTTTCTTCTCCTCCTTCTCCCGGTCTGACATTTGGGGGACTCGAGGGTTTGCTTTCTCTTCTCTCTCTTCCCTTTCTCTCTCTTTCTCTCTCTTCAAAGACCTGCTCTACCTGGAGTGCAAAAGTCTAACCCTCTCTCTCCTCTCTCTCTCTCTCTCTCTCTCACATCACTTTTCAGTTCGATTTGTGTTTTTTTTTCCTTTTCTTTGTTTGTACTTTTGCCCTCTCTCTCTCTCTCTCTAAGGGAAACTTCTACTTTGAGCTATATGATTTCACCCCCCATCTCTGTGACATTTCCAATTGGACCCCATGATTTCCACCATCTCTATCAATTAGGCCCCCATTGCTTTTAGAGATCTAACTTCAACAAAGCTCACTTTCGTCACCTATTGAAGAGACCCCACCGGCTAGAGCTATGACATAACAAGATGGTCTGAAAATCGTTACTCGTTGGTGTACTCGCGGTAGGTCGGAAATCAAAATCACGAGTTCCGACGAGTGTGGTAATGGGCACTCGAGATCGGTCTTATGAAAATCTTATATTATCGGAGGAGGTTCTACTCTCTGCAAATGCACTTTAATGGAGGTTTATTTTTTAACTGGCCGTGACCAAAAACCGCAAGTTTAAACAAACGTGTCAAATAAGGTTTGCAAGCAAGAAAGGTGTTTAAATATGTCCAAGGTGTCTTCATTATAATTATCTTGTGATAAATATGCGCGATTGGCCGAAACACTATAGTTTCTTCCATCGATAATTGATTATATGATTGCGATTTTATTTACATGCCTATTAACAATTTATGACAATTTTGTTTGTCATTTAAATCCACTAAGTCATATCAGAGGTCATATAACGTCACTTCAATCGAATTTACAAAAGAGATATTTTAATTGAATAGGAATAGATTAAATCCCCCTCTGCGCACATCATTTAATACCTATAAAATGTTTTCTAAACATTTGTATTTGGTAATAATTCTTTGTACTCTAAATTTCATTATTTAGGCATTATACTTGGTATAACATTAGAAAATACTATGAGAGAATGCGAAATGCTATTAGAGATTTTTATAACACGTTTACTAAGCTGGGGACATCATTTGACTTGTTTAGAAAATGTCTACAGTGATGTTATCCAAATGCAATATATGGTCGCTAAGAAAGTTACCTTCAAAAGCCTCACCACCAAATCCTTATCTTTGGTGGCCTTAATCATTCGTTGGAGTTCATTATTCCATCCTTCTAAAGAAACAAATTCCACGTTGTACAAGGATAATATGCCATATGCTTCTAGCCCACGTGTAGTGAAAGAATAAATGATCTCGATTTTCCAAATCTACCAAATAGAAATTACAATAGATTACTACTGTAAACATCCAACATGATATGATCTCCACTGTTGGTAATCTATATCTACAAACTAGCCACTTGATAAAATTGTGTTTGTTGATCCCGCTTATCCATATCAACTAATACCATCCCATAGTTTGTCCCACACTCTTGAATTCATTGTATAACCTTTGCTAAAGTCGGTCTCAATTTAAGAATACTGAGCCAACTCTATTCCATGCTACCCTTAATTTCTAGCTACATAATCAAAATGCCTCTACATTTAGTACTAAGAACCCACTTATTTTGTAAAGAAGAGAACAGACAATTTATGGGGCTCTAAAGCATGTGGCTTAGTAAAATTTTATTCCATAAATTTAGATTGAGTAACAAGGTTTACATATGTAAATATATATCTCTATGAGGGATTATAGATCACTTTACAGGTAGGGGTGAGCAATGGGCCTATTCAACCCAAGAACTAACCCAATTTGGGTCTTGATTCCCAAAAATTGGGACCTAGTCTTGACCAATTTAGTTATAAGGTCTATACTTTGGACCAACTAGTTTTACTCGAGAACTTGGAAGTTATAACCTAGAATTTGAAACCTAGAATCGAATTGATTTTGGACCAACTTTTTGTCAACTCTAAGTAAGTTCTTTTACTCTTCTTTTTTAATATGAAAAATACCTATTGAAATTGAATATGTTTGACATATTATCCTCAATTGTATATATAACAAAATGAGAAAAAACTAAAAAAAAAAAAATCGATTCTCGAGTTGACCCTTGAATCGATTGATTCAATTCCAAGATCAACAAGGTTATTTCTCAAATCCAAAAACTAGGAACCAACCATAACAGAATAGGTTCAAAGTCAAGAACATAACATTGTGGAACTGATCACCCTTATCTACATGTAAGCACATTTAGCTCTATGCTTAAAGTACTCTTTACAATGACCACAACACTCCTCTC
Source organism: Corymbia maculata (assembly GCA_014182735.1). NCBI lineage: Eukaryota > Viridiplantae > Streptophyta > Magnoliopsida > Myrtales > Myrtaceae > Corymbia > Corymbia maculata. The sequence continues at coordinate 29,705,330 of CM024685.1, forward strand.
ACATAGTATTGCACTCAAAACCACAAGCTTTTTGTCAAGGGACCAGCAAACACAAGTAAGACACAAATTTTGAGGGGGAGGGGGGGTTTGATCAACTTGGTCAACCTTCAACAACCATTTTGATCGATAATTGCAAAGCTAAATTGGTTGGAGTTAATATAAAGACTCAAAAGAATTTAATTGTATTAATTTGACAAATTTTATGATTCAATTGCACATTCAATATGAATATCAGTACTTGTGTTCCTTATAAAACATGAAGTACAAGGTAACTAACTTTTGAAAAGAGACCGATGAAGATGAGAAGTTTAGATGAAGTTGTGCGCCAAATGAATAAAATTTGGTACCATTTAATTTAAGTTTTTTTCAAGAACATGCATTCACAATTTTATAGTCGCCCCTTCTCAATCACATGGTAGACTTTAATATGCCACATTAAAAAAATTTGCTTCTTTTTTTCTTTTATTTGTCTTACTCTAACTCTTAACTCACTTTCAAACTTTTACTATATCTCTTTACAGAGCATAGAAATCAAAATCCACCTAAAACTAAACATCTCCACCCTCAGCCCTTAAAAAGGTGAAGAATCAAACTCTCCACATTCTTTTTCTCATGTGAAAATGATGGCTATTACCAGAAAATTTTTGCTTGAAAGACCTTTTTTTTGGGTCGAATTGCTTGAAGGACTTAGATTGCCCAAATTTCAGAGGCGTAGGACTTTATCGCATGACACATACAGGGTTTAGGAAGTTTTGTATACTTTTAAAATTAATCACATGGTACAAAATAATATTTATATATCTATATGATACTGAATCATCAACTATGTTAACTAATAGTACTCACATATGAATGTCAATGGTAGATTGTTATATTGACATTTTATGTAGCATACATCCTAGCATGTGTAATTGCAAGGATGACTATCATAATTAACCTTGTCATTTTTTGTCATCGACCGTGGCTTTATGTATAACTACAGAAATTCTGTCAAATTGAGGGGTAAATTGACACGAATTTGAAAGTATCAAGGGGCAAATTGCAAAATGGACATAGGGGAGCATTTTGCAACAACCCGAAAAATCCTGGGGCCAAAATGTAATTCAGTCCCCAAATTTGTGACGCTGCTTAACTACACGTTTAATTAGCTGAGACGCTTCGAGATGTTGATGAACTCAAACCAATTAAACAATTTAGGGAGGCAAAAAAACATGCATCCAAAACAGACTACACAAAGCTGTAAAGTTGCATGATGTAACATCCTGAAAACAGATCACTGAAGCTAAGAAGCATCTCATTTTGCCCGCCAATCCTTTTCCCTTAGCCGACGCTTGAAGAACTCGAGAGGCTGCTGGCGACATGCATGGAACATCGCCAGTAATTCTCGAAGCCACAGGCATATCTCTTGAGAAACCCTTTCCCTTGATCGAGGCCAAAGCCAGCATTCGATGGGCTTTTTGCGATCAGGAGACTGCTGTCATAACAGCAGGTGATTATCAAGACAACATACTCAAGAACGCTGCCCGGAATCATCTGTATTTCCTCTTTCACACGGCAAAAGTGTACGTCTTTCTTCAGCTTAGAAGAAAACAAGAGCATCAGTGACTTACATGGGCATGTCTCGTCGCTCCCAATCAATGCATATTATCCTTATTGCTCCAGATTATCCTAATGCACATATGAAAGAGAATGAATTCGATCAGAACATCTCAAAAGCCCATATGAGTTCGTAAGTTCTTTTGGTAAACAAAACGCTGCCCGTTGTACCAGAATATGGCAATGACCACAAGTAGGATGAGATAGTAGAGCTTGAAAAGCCGTTGATCCTTTTCTCGTTTTAGGTTCCGCTTCCACCTGCAAAACGAGCCAGTGAAATGAACCGGCTCTCATGTAAAGAGGATATAAGCTACAAGGGTTGCACTTTATGAACGAAAACCAAAAGAAGATGCACAATTTGGACAGTAATATTGATTTTTTTTCCCCTTTAACGAGGGATCTGTAAAAGAAATCAGTGGAGATATGTTCTTTGATCAGATTTAACCATTTGGAGAACTTTCATATCAAATGAAACAGAGACGAAGATCAAGGGAGACTCACAATCTGATGTTATAAACTAGGTACGGAAGAGACAGCAAGAACATACACCAGCAGCTCGTCACGAGATAAATGAAGCATAAGACTCCTTGGGACACAAACTCGGGCAAGACGACCTTGTTGATCCGATCTGCCGCGTCGTATTGGTTGATGTAATCGACTTCCAAGTCCGTCAAGCAAATGATCTGCAACAAAAGCAAACCAAACCATGACACTTTTGGGGCTACGTTGTTCTCTTTTCAAATCACTTTCCTATGCTCATAATCAAATAGTATGTTCAGATACAGAATACGTCATCCATTTCCAAAATCAACATTTAGTCAATCCTCCATCAGCATCATGCCAGGATATGACAGTCAATTCACCCAAACCATGTCTGATAATTAATAACGAAAACTCTTTAATAATGTGATATTTTCGTTAGTCCACTTTTCTAAGTGATAAAAACGATTGAAATTATAAGATGTATAATTTTCCAAATTGCTAATTTTTCGTGGAGAAAAATAAAAACAAAAGTCGTAAAAGAAAATCAAAGGAAGAGTCGGAATTACCTGATAGCCGACCAAGCTGAGAACAAAAAAAAGAAGAAGAAAGGCGAAGAGCCATGAAAGCAGGTGATCCATGGCTTCAGACTCCCTTTCTCCCTCTTTCTCTGCAAATGTTCATTTTCCATTTTAACCATGTCTTGACCTTCGAAGTAGGATGATTTTCTATTTTTGGATGTAATTTTGAAGATTTGCTGAATTTGGAGATTCTAGTTTGGTGACTGAATTGTGACCAAAAGAGAAAACAAAAAAAGCATTGGTGGTGGTGATGAGCTATTTATGTTGGTTGATTACCTAGTAATCCCACAAAAGATGTTTCATATAGGCATCTAATACAGTATCTATTTACGAAGTTAGTTCTTTTCATATATCCTCGACTCGGACTTAAACCAATTCATCAAATGTGCAAGACATTTCATGGTTACCTAAACTGTACTTTATGTTATAAAACAAAGAATTGAGCCGATGAAGCATACTTCAACTCACAGATTCTTTACCTAATGTGTTATGTTGATTTATAGAAAATTTTGCCCCGTAATTATTTCGATTTTTCTTTTTTGATTTGTTACTTCAATACTCTCTTTCAAACTGGTCAATGGAGAGAGTCGAAGACCAAGTTTGGTTCTTAAACCAACAAACCTATCTCGAGTTAATAATTTGGTAAAAATATAAGCAACTTATAAGAAAGACAGATGGAACCAAGAGTAACCTTTTTTTCTGAATAAAATAATGATCAATCTCAATGTGCTTTGTCCAAGAATGAAAAACTAGATTAGTTATGAGATGTCATATTGACATGTTGTCCAAGAAAAGTAATGAAGGTGACGTCAGCAGATCCTAATGTCACTTAGTATGTATGAAATCTAAGTGAATTTAGTAACTGTGGAAGCAAGAGCGATATTTAGCTTCAACTATGGAGCAAGCCACAATAAGTTATTTCTCTACACACTATGAGATACCATATAAGCTTAGAAAAGTAGAATAACCAGTGGTTGAACGTCAGGTGAGTTTGACCCAACCGAGTCCACATTGACAAATCTAATAAATGGAGAGAATTATGAAATAAAATGCAAAACCCAATGGAACAATTGACTTCAATTATGTGGAATTACCGTTCTAAAAGTTGTTAAATAAAGATGAAATTTAATATTTAAATATTCCATCACTCCTCTTCACGCTTAAGCTAGTCTTTTACCAAGTATCAAGTGTGAACATATTTAATTAATATAGACAAATGGGGCTTGAATGATAAGATTTTCTACCCTAATACCATAAAGAAAAGAATTGAGTTAATAAAACTTACTTTCCCTTTATACGTTGTACCGTATAAATGCAAATATCACCTCTTGTAATTATGGTGGAAATTAAAGATAAAAGATAACAATTTGAATCACATGGATTGAATTAAAAAAATCAAAAAAAAAATCTCTAAACAATGATACTCCGCTTGATGTATTATCTTCATACTAATTTAGAGAAGATTATGTACCATAAACATTCTATTTGGTTTTTGATTTGTTACTTCAATATTGTCGACCAAAAAAGTATTCGGGCTCTATGTTTATGTCCAACATTATTGAAAAAAAAAGAGGCTAATCGACATCTATACAATCTAATGATTCAATCGGCATCGACAATAAGTCCAAATAAGCGTTGCTTTAATCGATTGGAATGATAACTATCGACGTGGCGATTGTCATCATTATTTCAATTTATTATTAATTATATTAAAAAAAATTAAAAGTTGAGGAAAAGATTATGTTTGGTGAAAAATAGATTAAGATATGCAATTGAATACCTTCATTATCTGATTCTCTCTCTTTCAATCAAGTGATCCAAAAAGTACATTTTGATATCTTTATTTTTACCGACCAAAACAAAATGCATTTTTTTTAATGTTTATCTGTCAGTCTAACAAAAAAGGGGTCAATTCCAAAAAAAACTCCAAACTTTAGGTCCAGTCCCAAATATACCTCAAACTTTTTTTTGTCTCAAGAAAAACCCCAAACTTTAGATTTAGTCCCAAATCTGTCCCGAACTTTTCTTTTGTCTCATAAAAAATCCTAAACTTTAATTTTAGTCCCAAATCTACCCCGAATTTTGTTTTGTCTAAAAAAAAGAGTTAATATCATAAAAAATCCCAAATTGGTACACATATGATAAATTTACCCAAAATTAATTTTTTGAACACCAAAACAAATTACCATCTATTAGTTTCTGTTAAATTTTATTGTCAAATTGCTAAATTAAATAGCACGTCGCAATTGACGGGTATCTAATTTGGGGTTTTACCCACCGTTCGTACTAAAAAAATCATCAATTTTTGATCTATTCTCAAATATTCTCCACGGTCTAGTCCCAACTTAACATGGAATTTTCACATAGATAATAAATGCACATAAGCAATATGTCATAGAAAATTATTTTCAAAGTAAAATCATTTTAGGACATAAAAAAATTAGGGATTACTAATATGGCTTTTGGACAGAGGCTAACGAGGACAAATTTAGGGTTAGAGTAAATTTTGATTTTTCTTTTTGACAAAAAAAATTGGGATAGATTTGGGAATGGACTAAGAATTTGGGGTTTTTTCTAGGACAAAAGAAACGTTTGGGGCAGATTTGGGACTAAACCTAAAGTTTGGGGTTTTTTCTGAGACAAAAAAAAATTCGGGGCAGATTTGGGACTGAACTTAAAGTTTGGGGTTTTTCTTGAGACAAAAAAAGTTCGGGGTATATTTGGGACTAGAATTAAAGGTTGAGGTTTTTTTTGGATTGACCCAACAAAAAAGAGGCATCTTATTTTATTAGTTTTTTTTTTGGTCGGATCTTATTTTATTAGTTGCAAAGTATTGTTTTGTGGTCAAACTCGAGTTCCAAGATCAGAGACCAAACCCGAGCTCCGGCTAATCGAATTAAAAACAGAGCTCCTCTGTTCTGTCTCCGGCTGAGCTCGAGCTCGCAGTTCTCTGCTTGTGCCATCGCTTGACAGGAATGCATCGGTTCAAAGCCCCATCCTCCATTTGCTAGACCTCCATGTGATCGTGTGGAGTAAGAGATATACCTGCAAGACAAGACCCTGAAACCAAGAATCACTCTGCTTCACCATCACCTCGATCATCACCCTCAATCTCATGGACACCCACAATCAGGTCTCGCATCTGCCCTTGAAATTTTCCTTCCAGAGCACTTTCCATTTGGAAATGCAAATGAAATTCGATTTTGCGTTTGCTTTTCTCTGTTCTTTTTCAGGAGAACGCTGATGAGTCCTTTGAACCCCCAAAGCTCGTTTTGTATTCCAATTGGCAGAGTTCTTGTTCTTGGCGCGTGCGCTTCGCGCTGAACCTTAAAGGTCCAATTTTCAGTTGGTGCTATATTTTTCTTCTTCCGATTCCTTTTTTTTTTCTGGCATTATGATAAACCAGTTGTTCAGCTCATAATCTGAAAATAACCCTGGAAGTTTGCAGCTGAAATGATATTACAAAGAATTTTCTTTTGATGATGTTTTTCAACTTTATTCTTGGTTGGTGTGTAGGGATCTCATATGAGTATAAAGCAGTGGATCTCAGGGAAGGAGGGCAATATACTGCTGGTAATTTCAGATGCTTCTTTTTTGTTATAGATCAAATTGTTCTCGAGTTTTATGTGGGTAGGCCTCAGAGTGACAATGGAAAGATTTTTTATGCATAATACCCACTGGTACGATTACCTCAGGTCTGTGAAATGTAGTGGAGTATTCTCTAGCTCTTATTGAGGTTTTTTTTTTTTTTTTTTTGGTAAAGGCTCTTATTGAGGTTGTGTGCTTGATTTTGCAGAATTTGAGAAGATAAATCCTATGCACTTCGTTCCAGCATTAGTCGATGGAGATATCATGGTTTCAGATTCTTTTGCAATTTTGCTGGTGGGTGTTATTTATGCTCTGCAGCAGAGTTTGCAATAAATACAAGTTAAATGGACACGTAGCTTAGAGTACCAATATGTATGAGGTCATCATTTAGGAGCCTTGAGTAGAACTTCATTGCTCCTTTTCGACTCAATGCATAGTTTTGTGGCTCTTTTGCTTGATTTGATTGGTTTGAGTGCATTTCATACTTTGAATTTTTGCTAAAGCATGTGTTGTCTTTGTTCAGTATTTGGAAGAAAAGTACCCTCAGAAGGCTTTGTTACCTCGCGATCCTCAATTGAAAGCTCTTAACCTCCAGGTTATTTTTTTGTGCTTTCCATTCCTTTAAAGCTGAAGTTTCCTGCAGATTTTGAGGATCATTTACATGGAACTTCAGAGTTTTTGCTGATTTATGCATGATCAAAATTGATTAGATGAGATCTTCCATTGTCGTGCTCTTCATTCCCTTATCCTCTCTGCTTTGTCACTTCAGAACAGACTTTAGATTCAATTTGGGGGATGTTTTCAGTAGAATAACTGCTGGCGTTGCCATTTGTTATGGCAGGTTGCAAGTATAATTAGCTCCAGCATACAACCTCTTCAGATGCTGAATGTGCTGGTATAGTTCTGTTTGTAATGCTTTCTCTTAGGACCAAAGAAGTCTGTGAGATGCATACTGTCTTTTCTGCAGAAATACATTGAGGAGAAAGCTGGCCCTGAAGAGAGGCTATCATGGGCTCAATGTGCAATAGAGAGAGGTTTCCAAGGTAAAAGTCTCATTAAGACTGTCAAAAGTGGTCTCTGGAACAAACTAGGAAAGCATAAGAATGGACCTCGAATTTCTCTCAGAAAGAAAGTTGGTGGATGATGCATTTGATTCAAAACATATGCTACGTACAAGGACTCTGTTGATTATTAACATGAGGAACGCTGGGCTATGCTTTAGTAATCCCTTGGGCATAAGCGGAGTCCACCTTCAGTTAGGAATGAAGCATATTTAGAGTGCATGGTGCAAAACATGATTTTTGAGTTGCTCACAAAACACAGAAATTACATTTTCAGCGCTTGATTGAATAAGCAGCAGCAATGATGACAGATACCTTTGGTTCATGGACATTAGCAGTAGAGGCTCCACCCCTCTTTGGCTTGCCTTCTCCTTGCAGTAATCTCATCAGTCTCTTTGCTTTTACATACTATGGTTAAAGCAAGCCTTTGACAAATGAATATAGTGTGGTTAAAATGATGGCATTGTTTAATTCTGTCATACACCCTTATATCAAAAATTGGGAGTCTTGTAATTTCTGTACATAGGAACAACCATACTTTGACCATCATTTTTGAAACACCAACTAAAGTGAAGGCTAGGCACTCTTTTGAGGCTTTACAATCATAAGATCACGAGGGAAAACAGCTTCAAATTAAACATGGATATTGTACGACTTTTACCGTATACAATTGCAATGAGATTTTCATATTGGCGAGGCTTATTTATCAGGTCAGAAATTTGGAAATCCAACCTGAAAGAGAAATAAGGAAGTGTAGAACCATCTAGTTTGGCACAGTTCCTGGAAGAGAAGAAAAACTCAATGGCTAGACATGTTCATAATAATTCTGGTCATGGACCTATCTTGTTTGCATCTTAAATTGTGTTGTAGTCTCATAAAGTATCTATGGATATTAGCAACACATTCCTTTATACCAAGCTGAAGATGTTTCATAGCTGTGAATGAGACCAGTTTCCTCCACGTACAGCTCTGGAGAAATTGCTCGAAAATGTTGCGACCAGATATGCCACTGGAGATGAAGTGTGCTTGGTTTGTTTCTGAATCTTAACTTCTCATCTTTCCTCTTTTTTATTTTTGGTTGTTGTGTCTTATAGTCTCTACAAAGATGCTATGAACTCAAAATTATCTAAATGTAAGAACATTAGCCTGACCAATTAACAGTGTATATACTTCGTAACCAGTATTTTGGACTTGTAAAAGTATTTGTCAATTGTCAGAATGTGCTAATGAGGAAAGGTAGCTAGCAATTACTGCCCTGCCATGCTATTAGCTCCGGTGTGTCCAGCTAGAAGTATGATTCTTTACTTGATATTGTTACTCTTAGCTTGCCATTCGTGATGGGGGCCATCTTTAAAGATGAACTGCATCTTGCTTTCCCGCTTCCCACTTCAACTCAACATTAATTCGTTTTTCATGTTTTCTCTGCGACTTAGATTCCCACACGAAATGTGAGCGGGGTAAACTTGTCAAAATGACACATGAGAAGATTAGAATAATTTGTTGGTGTATCCCTTTTTCTGACGCTCTTCTTTTTGGAGCAGTGACTGGACTTGAATGATGTGAATGTCGCAAATCCCCTGTTACTGATCTTCCTTTATCACACTTTCAGTGAATGCAGTATTAACAACCTGAGATGTATGTTGTGCAGGCTGATGTATTTTTGGCCCCACAAATAGCTAATGCTACCTTGAGATTTCAGATTGACATGGTGAAGTTCTTTCCTTGTCTCTTTGTCCATGATCAGTTAATTTTGAGTTTGCTATTATCGTGCCTGTTTCTACATTTTGGTCATTTGTATGTGCATTATTCTTTCCTGCAAATGGCGAAGCATTTTGGAAATTTCAGAGAAACCATTCTCTTGCAAGGAACATTTTTCTGTGAGTGCTTAATGAGAGGATTATATACTATCCCACCTCAATTTTGGTGCGATTTCCATGGACAATTCCTTGGTTTTCCAAAGCTAAGTGAACCCCCCTTTCAGATATGTTACATATACTTCTCTTTTATGAAGATAGCAAATGCAGATCGATTCTCTTAATGTTGGACAAGTATGTTGGTGCCACCTCTTTAGAAGGTCTTGTTTTTGGGTTTTGTTGTCACGCTGGGAGAACTTTCACATTGCAAATTACCAAATAGGTGTATAAATATCTTTAGATTAGAGGGCCTTTGCTTTTCAAATCACAGTTCATCTTATGCGAACCTACCGCCATGTATCGTAACTACGGATATGTCTTGCAAGCAAAAACACATGAAAATGTATTCATGATGCACCTCGAGACCAGGACATCTTTATACTACAGCGCTGCACGAGGGTCTCTAATGATGCACATTCTGTATTAGAATGGTTAATGTCAGAGCTTTGCGATTCTCGAAGCCCATCGTTGCTGGACTCATTGATTGAGCATCTATGCATGTTGTCTTTACTCTGCTGCTTGAGTAGCCTAGCTGAGTCCACAATCTTCGTTGCAGGCCAAGTTCCCTACTTTGAGGAGGATATATGAATCGTACAAGACGTTGGCCGAATACAAAGCATCATCACCAGAAAATCAACCTGATGCAATGATCTGACCTGGGCATGTCCTTCCCAATCTCAAAGTTGGAAGCCGAAAAGCCTCGGTATCAGGCCATGTGATGATTCTCATGGTCGAAAGCTCACAAATTACCAGCCTCATCTTCACGATGACGCTTGTCCTCTCAAGCAAATGATCTGTAACAAAAGCAAACCAAACCATGACACTTTTGGAGCTACGTTGTTCTCTTTTCAAATCACTTCCCAATGCTCATAATCAAATAGTATGTTCAGATACAGAATACGTCATCCATTTCCAAAATCAACATTTAATCAATCCTCCATCAGCATCATGCCAGGATATGACAGTCAATTCACCCAAACCATGTCTGATAATTAATAACGAAAACTCTTTAATAATGTGATATTTTTGTTAGTACACTTTTCTAAGTGATAAAAATGATTGAAATTATAAGATGTATATTTTTTCCAAATTGCTAATTTTTCGTGGAGAAAAATAAAAACAAAAGTCATAAAAGAAAATCAAAGGAAGAGTTAGAATTACCTGATAGCCGACCAAGCTGAGAACAAAAAGAAGAAGAAGAAAGGCGAAGTGACAAAAGAGCAATTGGAAGAAAGAGAGAGAATAGTTTTTCTTGTATTTATTGTTTACAAGTACATCGATGAATTTATAATGTAAGGGTGAAAAAATAAAAAAGGAAAATAAAATATATGCATCGCTATTTTCCTATTTACTGCACTAATTAACGATTGACTAAATCAATTACAATCATAATCGGTCTTGAGATCTTCGACCATATTTCCAACACTCCCCCTCAAGCCGGTGGCCTATATATGTCGAGGACACCTAGCTTGTTCAGTAGATACTTGTGTTGTCTCTGGCACAATGGCTTAGTAAAGATATCTGCAGGTTGTTCCACTATTCCGATTCCTTTTGTCACCAAGACTCATTCTTTGATTTTGTCCCTAGTGAAATGACAATCAACTTCTATGTGCTTTGTTCTTTCATGAAAAACTGGGTTTGCTGCCAACTTTAGTGCAGCATCATTGTCACAGAACAATTCACTTGGTCCATTGATCTGTATTCTGAGGTCTGAGAGTAATCATCGTATCCACACAATTTCGCAAGTAGTCTTCGCCGTGGCTCGATATTCTGATTCAGCTGATGACAATGATACAGTGGATTGCTTCTTCGTCTTCCAGGAGATTAATGATTTTCCCAATTTTATACAGAACCCAGTAACTGATCTTCTAGTCATTGGACAAGTAGCATAATCTGTATCACAACATGCTCTCATCTTCATATTGCAGTCACGAGACTGAAATATACCAAGTCCTGGACATCCCTTCAGATACTTCACAACTTTCAAGGTTGCATCCATATGTGACTGCTTTGGCATGTGCATGAACTGGCTGAGTATTTGCACTGCATAACTTATGTCAGGTCTTGTCATGGTAAGATATATCAACTTTCCAACAAGTCGCTGATATCTTGACGGATCTCTGAGCAATGCATCCTTGCTAGGTGAAGAGGAATTTACATCATACTCATATGTCGTCAATTTGACGTTCTGTTCAATTGGGATTACTGACGGTTTGCATCCTGATAAACCTGCTTAGGGAATAATTTCCAAGATAAATTTCCTTTGACTAAAGGAGATTCCTTTATCAGATCGAGCGATCTCAATGCCGAGAAAATATTTGGGAGGTCCCAAATCCTTGATGTGAAAATTGAAATGCAGGTATTCTTTGAATCTTGTTACCTCAGAATCATTATTTCCCATAACCAATATATCATCGACATATATCAACAAATAAATCGATGAACTCCCTGTGGTTCTTGTGAACAAGGCATAATCATGCTTTGAATGCTGAAAACCTGCATTGACCAATGCAGTGGTGAATTTGGCATACCATTGTCTTGATGCCTACTTTAATCCATATAAGGACTTACGAAGAAGACATATCCGATACTCCCCCTGTCTGCGAAGTCCTTGAGGTAGGTCCATGTAAATTTCTTCATCCAAATCACCATGGAGAAAAGCATTGTTTACATCCATTTGATGCAAAGACCAATTTCTTATAGCAGCAACAAATAAGAAGGAACGTACAGTGACTTCCTTTGCTACTGGAGAAAATGTCTCATGATAATCAAACCCTTCTTTTTGGGTAAATCCTTTAGCCATTAATCGAGCCTTATATCACTCAATGGAACCATCTGCCTTAAACTTGATCTTGTATACCCATTTGCACCCGATCGGTTTGCGATATGGAGGTAGTGGAACAATATCCCCAAGTATGATTTGCTGTGAGTGCCGTAAGTTCTGTCTCCATTGCATGTCTCCATTTGGGATCTTTTACTGCCTCAGCGAATGAGGATGGCTCATGTTCTTCTGATATGCGACTAATACAGCACGTGTTGTGGCGACAATTTGCTAAAGGAAACGTATGAAGAAATAGGATACTGAGTACCTGAGGAACTTGCAGCAGAACATATATAATCCTTTGTCCACGTAGGTGGATGAGTTTGTCGTCCAGAACGTCAAGGTTGTATATCAGGAACTATTGATGGTGCAGGATCAATCCCTGATGTATCCATGGAAGGAGACGATGAAATATTTTTAGATAGAGTAGGCGATTCTACCTCGGGATATGAAGATTCCGTTGGTGCCGACATCAAAGGGTCTAATGTTAAAGGTGATCTTGATGTGACAAGAACTCCTGGTGCCATAGATAAACCTTCATCGGATAAAAAAATCCAATTGTTTGCTGGTGAAGCTTCTTGTGATGAGGATGACATCTTTTCGAATGGAAATACATCTTCATGAAATATGACATCCCTTCTTGTAAAAAAATTTCCTGTAGAAATTTTCGAATCCTCCGTCGGAGGAAGGCCGGCTGCGACTTCCGGTGACAAGCAGTTCCCAATCCAGGTGCAAACCAACTGGTTGCATCGTCGCCAATGTCTCTGTTAGTCGCTCGTCCGTCGGAATCGACACCGTGCCATCAACGAAGCCCTTTTTGTCCTTCGTGACAAGGGCTCACCGGAGATCTCGCGCCCAAGAGGCGTAGTTGTCGGATCCGATGAGATGTTGGCTGATTAGGCAAATTTCCGGCCCGTCCGCCGGCAAAGTGTAGGGCGGATCTCCAAGTTCAGGACGACTGCCGCCGGTGATCGGAAAGAACTGCGGCGTGAATCCGGGTTGGAGGACCTGGTAGGGGATCCGTTCGACCCGGTATGAATCGGGTCTCAGTAACCCGGATTCGTCTAGGCCGGATCATCATTCGGGTCAGCCTCTCTGTAATTGGGCTGATCTGAAGATGCATACGGGGCCCATGATTGTCCCGACCCAGTCATCCACGGACCCTGCATTGGGTACCACTGGATTGGTGGGACTGTTGAGGCCCACGGAATATTTGGGCCTGGGATCTGGCCCGAAACAAGTGGCTGGCCTGAAGCAAGAGACTAGTCTAAAGCAAAAGCCTGAACGGAGGGCTGTTCCTCTTCGGGTGAAACACCTGCTGGTTGGTTATTCCCACTTTCTTCTATGATGAGATCTCAGAATTCCTAAACGATTTGCTGACTTGTTTTGCAAGATGAAGACTTGCGAAGGGAAAAGTCAGAAAAAAAAAAAAAAAAAAAAAAAAAAAAAAAAAACGAAGGTAATTTTGAGGATTTGCGGAAGCTACTTCAAGAACGTCGCTCTGATACCATGACAAAAGAGGAATTGGAAGAAAGAGAGAGAATAGTTTTTCTTGTATATATTGTTTACAAGTACATCGATGAATTTATAATGTAAGGGTGAAAAATAAAAAAGGAAAATAAAATATATGCATCACTATTTTCCTATTTACTGCACTAATTAACGATTGACTAAATCAATTACAATCATAATCGGTCTTGAGATCTTCGACCATATTTCCAACACGAAGAGCCATGAAAGCAGGTGATCCATGGCTTCGGACTCCCTTTCTCCCTCTTTCTCTGCAAATGTTCATTTTCCATTTTAACCATGTCTTGACCTTCAAAGTAGGATGATTTTCTATTTTTGGATGTAATTTTGAAGATTTGCTGAATTTGGAGATTCTAGTTTGGTGACTGAATTGTGACCAAAAGAGAAAACAAGAAAAGCATTGGCGATGGTGATGAGAGGATTCGGATTCCTAATTTTGTATGATATCTATTTATGTTGGTTGATTACCTATTAATCCCACAAAAGATGTTTCATATAGGCGTTTAATACAGTATCTATTTACGAAGTTAGTTCTTTTCATATATCCTCGACTCGGACTTAAACCAATTCATCAAATGTGCAAGACATTTCATAGTTACCTAATCTGTCCTTTATGTTATAAAACAAAGAATTGAGCCGATGAAGCATACTTCAACTCACAGATTCTTTACCTAATGTGTTATGTTGATTTATAGAAAATTTTGTACTGTAATTATTTCGATTTTTCTTTTTTGATTTGTTACTTCGATACTCTCTTTCAAACTGGTCAATGGAGAGAGCCGGAGACCAAGTTTGGTTCTTAAACCGACAAACCTATCTCGAGTCAATAATTTGGTAAAAATATAAGCAACTTATAAGAAAGATGGAACATAGCAAGTTACAATGGAACCAAGAGTAACCTTTTCCAAATAATATAATGATCAATGTCAATGTGCTTTGTCTAAGCATGAAAAACTAGATTAGTTATGAGACGTAATATTGATATGTTGTCCAAGAAAAGTAATGAAGGTTGACGTCAGCAGATCCTAATGTCACTTAGTATGTATGAAATCTAAGTGAATTCAGCAACTATGGAAGCAAGAGAGATATTTAGCTTCAACTATGAAGCAAGCCACAATAAGTTGTTTCTCTGCACACTATGAGATACAATATAAGCTTAGAAAAGTAGAATAACCAGTGGTAGGAAATTAAGTGAGTTTGACCCAACCCAATCCACATCGACAAATCCAATAAATGGAGAGAATTATGAAACAAAATGCAAAACCCAATGGAACGATTGACTTCAATTATGTGGAATCACCGTTCTAAAAATTGTTAAATAAAGATGTGATTTAATATTTAAATATTCTATCACTCCTCTTCACGCTTAAGCCGGTCATTTATACCAAGTATCAAGTGTAAACATATTTAATTAATATAGACAAATGGGACTTGAAAGATAAGATTTTCTACTCTAATACCATAAAGAAAAGATTGAGTTAATAAAACCTACTTTTCATTTATACATTGTGCCATATAAATGGAGATACCACCTCTTGTAATTATGGTGGAAATTAAAGATAAAAGATAACAATTTGAATCACATGGATTGAATTAAAAAAATAAAAATTCTCTTAAACAATGATACTCCACTTGATGTATTATCTTCATACTGATTTAGAGAAGATGATGTACCATAAACATTTTTGATTTGTTACTTCAATATTGTCGACCAAAAAAGTATTTGGGCTCTATGTTTATGTCCAACATTATTGACAAAAAAAAAAAGGCTAATCGACATCTATAAAATCTAATGATTCAATTGGCATCAACAATAAGTCCAAACAAGTGCTGCTTTAGTCAATTGGGATGATAACTATAGGCCCGGCGGCTGCCATCATTATTTAATTTATTATTAATTATATTAAAAAAATTAAAAGTTGAGAAAAAGATTATGTTTGGTGAAGAATAGAGTAAGATATGCAATTGAATACCTTCATTATCTGATTCTCTCTCTTTCAATCAAGTGATCCAAAAAGTACATTTTGATATCTTATCCTCTGTTCTGTCTCCGGCTCAGTTCGATCTCGCAGTTCTCTGCATGTGCCATCGCTTGACGTGAATGTATCGGTTCCAAGCCCCATCCTCCATTTGCTAGACCTCCATGTGATCGTGTGGAGTAAGAGATATACCTGCAAGACCAGACCCTGAAACCAAGAATCACTCTGCTTCACCATCACCTCGATCATCACCCTCAATCTCATGGACACCCACAATCAGGTCTCGCATCTGCGCTTGAAATTTTCCTTTCAGAGCACTTCCCATTTGGAAATGCAAATGATTTTGCGTTTGCTTTTCTCTGTTCTTTTTCAGGAGAACGCTGATGAGTCCTTTAAACCCCCAAAGCTCGTTTTGTATTCCAATTGGCAGAGTTCTTGTTCTTGGCGCGTGCGCTTCGCGCTGAACCATAAAGGTCCAATTTTCAGTTGGTGCTATCTTTTTTCTCTTCCGATTCCTTTTTTTTTTTTTTTTTTTTTTTATGGCATTATGATAAACCAGTTGTTCAGCTCATAATCTGAAAATAACCCTGGAAGTTTGCAGCTGAAATGATGTTACAAAGAATTTTCTTTTGATGATGTTTTTCAACTTTATTCTTGGTTGGTGTGTAGGGATCTCATATGAGTATAAAGCAGTGGATCTCAGGAAAGGAGAGCAATATACTGCTGGTAATTTCAGATGCTTCTTTTTAGTTATATATCAAATTGTTCTCGAGCTTTATGTGGGTAGGCCTCAGAGTGACAATGGAAAGATTTTGTATGCATAATCCCTGCTGGCACGATTACCTCAGGTCTGTGAAATCTAGTGGAGTATTCTCCAGCTCTTATTCAGTTGTGTGCTTGATTTTGCAGAATTTGAGAAGATAAATCCTATGCCCTTGGTTCCGACATTAGTTGATGGAGATATCATGGTTTCAGATTCTTTTGCAATTTTGCTGGTGGGTGTTATTTATGCTCTGCAGCAGAGTTTGCAATAAATACGAATTAAATGGACAAGTAGCTTAGAGTACCAATATGTATGAGGTCATCATTTAGGAGCCTTGAGTAGAAACTTCATTGCTCCTTTTTGACTCAATGCATAGTTTCATGGCTCTTTTGCTTGATTTGATCAGTTTGATTGGTTTGAGTGCATTTCATAATTTGAATTTTTGCTAAAGCATGTGTTGTCTTTGTTCAGTATTTGGAAGAAAAGTACCCTCAGAAGGCTTTGTTACCTCACAATCCTCGATTGAAAGCTCTTAACCTCCAGGTTATTTTTTTGTGCTTTCCATTCCTTTAAAGCTGAAGTTTCCTGCAGATTTTGAGGATCATTTACATGGAACTTTGGAGTTTTTGCTGATTTATGCATGATCAAAATTGATTAGATGAGATCTTCCATTGCCGTGCTCTTCATTCCCTTATCCTCTCTGCTTTCACTTCAGAACAGACTTTAGATTCAATTTGATGGATGTTTTCAGTAGAATAACTTCTGGCGTTGTTATTTGTTATGGCAGGCTGCAAGTATAATTAGCTCAAGCATACAACCTCTTCAGATGCGGAATGTGCAGGTATAGTTCTGTTTGTAATGCTTTCTCTTAGGACCAAAGAAGTCTGTGAGATGCATACTGTCTTTTCTGCAGAAATACATTGAGGAGAAAGCTGGCCCTGAAGAGAGGCTATCATGTGCTCGATATGCAATAGAGAGAGGTTTCCAAGGTAAAAGTCTCATTAAGACTGTAAAAAGTGGTCTCTGGAACTAACTAGGAAAGCATAAGAATGGACATCGAATTTCTCTCCAGAAAGAAAGTTGGTGGATGATGCATTTGATTCAAAATATACACTACGTACAAGGACTCTGTTGATTATTAACATGAGGAACGCTGGGCTATGCTTTAGTAATCCCTTGGGCATAAGCAGAGTCCACCTTCAGTTAGGAATGAAGCATATTTAGAGTGCATGGTGCAAAACATGATTTTCGAGTTGCTCACAAAACACAGAAATTACATTTTCAGCGCTTGATTGAATAAGCAGCAGCAGTGATGACAGATACCTTTGGTTCATGGACATTAGCAGTAGAGGCTCCACCCCTCTTTGGCTTGCCTTCTCCTTGCAGTAATCTCATCAGTCTCTTTGCTTTTATTTACTATAATTAAAAAAAGCCTTTGACAAATGAATATAGTGTGGTTAAAATGATGGCATTGTTTAATTCTGTCATACACCCTTATTCCAAAAATTGGAACTCTTGTAATTTTTGTATAAAGGAACAACCATACTTTGACCATCATTTTTGAAACACCAACTAAAGTGAAGGCTAGACATTCTTTTGAGGCTTAACAATCATAAGATCACAAGGGAAAACAGCTTCAAATTAAACATGGATATTGTACGACTTTTACCGTATACAATTGCAATGAGATTTTCATATTGGCGAGGCTTATTTATCAGGTCAGAAATTTGGAAATCCAACCTGAAAGAGAAATAAGGAAGTGTAGAACCATCTAGTTTGGCATGGTTCCTGGAAGAGAAGAAAAACTCAATGGCTAGACATGTTCATAATAATTCTGGTCCTGAACCTATCTTGTTTGCATCTTAAATTGTGTTGTAGTCTCATAAAGTATCTATGGATATTAGCAACACATTCCTTTATACCAAGTTGAAGATGTTTCATAGCTGTGAATGAGACCAGTTTCCTCCACGTACAGCTCTGGAGAAATTGCTCGAAAATGTTGCGACCAGATATGCCACCGGGGATGAAGTGTGCTTGGTTTGCTTCTGAATCTTAACTTCTCATCTTTCCTCTTTTTTATTTTTGGTTGTTGTGTCTCTTAGTCTCTACAAAGGCGCTATGAACTCAAAATTATCTAAATGAAAGCACATTAGCCCGACCAATTAGCACAGTGTATATACTTCATAACCAGTATTTTGGACTTGTAAGAGTACTTGTCAATTGTCAAAATGTGCTAATGAGAAAAGGTCGCTAGCAATTGCTGCCCTGCCATGCCATTAGCTCTGGTGTGTCCAGCTAGAAGTATGATTCTTTACTTGATATTGTTACTCTTAGCTTGCCATTCGTGATGGGGGCCATCTTTAAAGATGAACTGCATCTTGCTTTCCTGCTTCCCACTTCGACTCAACAATTAATTCGTTTTTCATGTTTTCTCTGGGACTTAGATTCCCACGAAATGTGAGCGGGGTAAACTCGTCAAAATGACGCATGAGAAGATTAAAATAATTTGTTGGTGTATCCCTTTTTCTGATGCTCTTTTGGAGCAGTGACTGGACTTGAATGATGTGAATGTCGCAAATCCCGTTACTGATCTTCCTTTATCACACTTTCAGTGAATGCAGCATTAACAACCTGAGACGTATGTTGTGCAGGCTGATGTGTTTTTGGCCCCACAAATAGCTAATGATGCTACCTTGAGACTTCAGATTGACATGGTGAAGTTCTTTCCTTGTCTCTTTGTCCATGATCAGTTAATTTTGAGTTTGCTATTATCATGCCTGTTTCTACATTTTGGTCATTTGTATGTGCATTATTCTTTCCTGGAAATGGCAAAGCATCTCGGAAATTTCAGAGAAACCATTCTCTTGCAAGGAACATTTTTCTGTGAGTACTTAATGAGAGGATTATATACCATCCCACCTCAATTTTGGTGCGATTTCCATGGACAATTCCTTGGTTTTCCAAAGCTAAGTGAACACCCCTTTCAGATATGTTGCATATACTTCTCTTTTATGAAGATAGCAAGTGCAGATCGATTCTGCTTAATGTTGGACAAGTATGTTGGTGCTACCTCTTTAGAAGATCTTGTTTTTGGGTTTTGTTGTCACGCTGGGAGAACTTTCACATTGCAAATAACCAAATAGGTGTATAAATATCTTCAGATTAGAGGGCCTTTGCTTTTCAATTCACAGTTCATCTTATGCGAACCTACCGCCATGTATCGTAACTACAGATGTGTCTTGCAAGCAAAAACACATGAAAATGTATTCATGATGCACCTCGAGACCAGGACATCTTTATACTACAGCGCTGCACAAGGGTCTCTAATGATGCACATTCTGTATTGGAATGGTTAATGTCAGAGCTTTGCAATTCTCAAAGCCCATCGTTGCTGGACTCATTGATTGAGCATCTATGCATGTTGTCTTTACACTGCTGCTTGAGTAGCCTAGCTGAGTCCACAATCTTCGTTGCAGGCCAAGTTCCCTACTTTGAGGAGGATAAATGAATCGTGCAAGACTTTGGCCGAATACAAAGCATCATTACCAGAAAATCAACCTGATGCAATGATCTGACCTGGGCATCTGCTTCCCAATCTCAAAGTTGGAAGCCGAAAAGCTTCGGTATCAGGCCATGTGATGATTCTCATGGTCGAAAGCTCACAAATTGCCAGCCTCATCTTCGCGATGACGCTTGTTCTCTCACTTTTCATTGCACCTTCTGTGCCATGGCATGTGAGTCGACTGCAATCATGTGTAATTGCGACTTCCCATTTTTTATGCTTCATGGATATGTACATTTATGCCCCCTGGCCGGTGGTCCTTGTCCTTATGTTTTCGGTCAGTCGTGAGCCGATGTTAAGAGGTTTCCTTTCGAATTCTCATCAAGGTTGCTACTCTAAATAAGACAGGGTTGTGTTGTTTCTTTGCTGTCAAGTTATGGATATGTGCTTTGGTTTGGATAAATTACTGTGTATTTTCAGAGCGGCGGTTCTCTCCAAAGCGCTCAGAATCTCGCAATCCCCATCCCATGTGAAAAGATGAACTTGTTACTTTATAACTTCCAATCTATCGCGTGGCCTGCATTGACTCCATGGCCTTTACTCAAAAACGTTCTCCGGCAAGTGCCTGATCCAATGCTCGCCAGTCCAATCTCTCTCCAATCTGTTCATCACATTCAAAATTGACATCCCGTGGAAAGAAAATGCAAATCTTCTTGGAACCACGATGTTGCCGAATTTCTTTGTTCCTGGGAGTAAGTCGATTCTCTACAACACTAGGCTCATCATGAAGAAAGACTAGTTTTGATGACCACATGTTCAACACGACATATCGCGATCAGCTTAAATTAACTGATACGCAGTCAAGCATATAGACTGTAGTGTTCTACGGAATTAGTGTTCAGACTTGCCAGTGCACGCCCGCATATGTGTGGCCTCCTACTCTGAGGCTTAGTTGCTCAGTGGAAAATGGGGCTTCAGCAACACATGCCAATTTGAAAGTGTAATAAGCTGTCCCGAAAAGCAAGCAAATTGAAAGGAAAAGCACTCGATTGAGCCGCCTGGATCGGTCCAGCTCAGATAGATTAGATTGTCATCGCCTCGCAGTTCAACCACCATCTCAAACACAGCCTTCTCAATATCCCCCAAAGAGAAGACAAATAAACAGAAGGTATACGGTAAACTCTTCCTATTAGATTCTGTACTAGGCCAAATTTATCGGCAAAATTTTTAGAGACAGACTAACAACGTCAAAGTATGAACTGTTTGTCCAGATGCTGTCAGAATGGACGGTGTTGGAACGTTCCATAGGACACCCTGAGGCTTTCTTGTGAAGTGTAACAGTGGCTCGGATATAAGTTGGAACCCCTTAATGCATCTTGAATGGCGAAGCATATTTGTCGGAGCAAGCTTCACTTTGTTCTGATGCTGGATATCATTTTCCTGGATTGACTCATCTATGAGGTTTGGAGTGGTGGGGCTGCCCAAAGCTTCACTTTTTTATCAACACTGGCTGTTGCCAAAACATCAACTTTTCTTTCACCTGAGAGAGAGAGAGAGAGTTTAAAAAATAAAAAGAAAGAAAAAGAAAGAGGCGACTATAAGCATATCCAAGCATATGGTAAGTGCATGGATAGAGAATAGCGGAAAAGTTGAAGCAATTCTATGCTCTGGCTGGTCAAGAGAGTTCATAAAAATAAAATAAAAGCGGGCGACCACAAGCATCTCTATCCATGCATATGGTAGTGCATGGATAGAGAATTGCAGAAAAGTTGAAGCAATTCTATGCTCTGGTCAAGATAAGGATTGTATTGTTCTGGTTCTCTCTCTCGAGTTGTCTCATCTCATGCAGGCCTCAGTATGGTGGGGCAACATGCTCTTCTAACAAGTGAAATTTCTTTTAAAATGCCGCATCATGCAAAGTGCAGGCTCTTCAGTAGCCACAAATTCATTCACAATAGATGAACAGTGCTTAGCGAAGTCGATATAATTTTACCTGCTGGAATACTCTGTGGTGCCCAGGACATGCATGTGATGTCACCTGCATGTAGGCGTAGTAGAGTCGTAAGTCAAATTATACAACATTGGCCAAAATGAAGAACTGTAAAACTCAACTAGGAATGCTAATTAACTCCATTAGCTGCCACTGAAGAAAATAGAGAATAAAGATTGGTTGCTGCACATACAATCTTTGAAGGGGAAACATAATCATCAATTGACTAGTCTTATCATTTTAAGAGGATTGTCATTGCCCTTCATGATTCCAAGGGCATGGGTAAAGTAACAGTTTTCATTTCTTTTATTTCTGTGATATAAAGGAAAAGGTGGATGAGGTGAATGCACAGGCTAAAGCTAAAGCCCTAGGTAGCTATCTCATTTTCAATCACACTGCACATGCAGTCTTGCAATATTTCTATGTTCCAATCCAAATCTTGATGAACATGGGGAAAAAAAATAGAATACAATGCTTTACATGATCAAGTCACATTACAAGATTTTTAGCATACTTAATCATACATGTAAGCAAGAAAATACACTATATGGCCTTTAATTTTTCCCTTTACTGTTGGGAGATTTAGGGGATGGAATTGGTTACGGTGAAAATATGGTGGTGACCTCCAACTAATCCCATTGACCAGTCTTGTCATTCCATCCACATTTTACCATCGCTTCATAAATACATCAACACTGGG
The DNA here is from genome assembly GCA_014182735.1 of Corymbia maculata. Taxonomy (NCBI): domain Eukaryota; kingdom Viridiplantae; phylum Streptophyta; class Magnoliopsida; order Myrtales; family Myrtaceae; genus Corymbia; species Corymbia maculata. The sequence goes on from CM024685.1 coordinate 29,727,834, forward strand.
AAGCCATAGATAAAGAAGTTCTGCCATCTAGAGAGCCAACATTAATCATTTAACTGGACCATAAAACTTCATGCATCACTTATTGAGGATCAAAAAGGAGGAAATGTTCCATGGAAATGTTACTGGCTGGGGGCATACCATCATGAGCTTTTTCAGCTGTGTCCAAAACTTTTCCAGTTTCAATGCACAGCCACTGCAACATTGAACCATGGGTTGCTGCCAGTATCTTTCCATCAGGGGATAGACTGAGGCGATCATAGTGTAAAGTAGCACCACTTGAATCTTGCAATGGGATTGGAAACACCTTTAAAGTCTTTGGATCCTCATCAAGGTGATATCGAACTTCAAGGAATAAAGAAAGAAACTTTAAAACTAAGAAGTAGGAATTTCAAAAATACTAAAACAAAGAAATGTGATAAAACCTGCAAAATATTATTAGCGTTTCAGTTGGACGAAAGGAAATAAAGATATCTAAGAACCTTGATACCTAGTGTATATCATATTTCTCAATAAAAAATGCTGTCTACAGTAGATACGAAGTTGACTTGGAGAAATATCAACTTCAATGACTCCAGGCAAAATTCAAAAGTAAAACCCAATCAGCTGATCATAATTCTATCCTCAAATGTTCTATTAGTTGTTTTCCCCCAAAAGGCTCGCTTAACATATGGATAAGCTAGTAATTTGCACTTGTAAAGGCTCAGACTAACAAAAATAGTAGAGACTAAAATCTGCCCATTTCTTCCCTCCTTTTCATTCCATGAGGCCCTAAACCCAAACTGAAACATTCAATTTCTACAGAAATTGGTGACAAGTGAGTTTAATCTTATGAGAGACTAACACTGACTATACAGTATAAAACCCCTTCCAGAATAGTTAATAGACTGCAGCTAGTTGGTCTTTTGACAATAAGCCTACATATCTTGTGATTCTTTGTGCAGTACCCAAATTATAAGTTTGACCATGCAGCCCATACTTTAATAGTGAACCCACCCATTAGACTGTACAGGATGCACAAGAGACACGAAGGGGCCACTTCTGGCCCCCTACAGCAAACTAATTACAAAAAACAATGCAATTAATGCAACAAGCAATAAACAGCAAGTAAGCAACTTCTCATTTCCTTGTGCTCTTTTTAGCCTTGCCCACCCCACCCGCACCAAAAAGCATAGGATGTATTTGACCTAGCCTCAGAAATGTGCAGTTAAACAGACTGGGATAGCACGTACCATTGATATTCCAAACTCTTATAGAGCCATCCTTTGATGCTGTAACTATTTGTTCAGAATTTGGAGTGAAGCATAACCAAGTCACTGCACTCTAAATATGAAAACAGGAATTCAAGAAATGAAAGTACAACCTTTAGGTATTAAAACATTATCACGACAAAGCATAATTGGGAGTCTTAACAAGAAAATATAGCTATCTGGAAAACTATAATATCATCTGAATCAAAGAACACTCTGAAACAAGAAAAGTTAAAATAATGGGAAGTCCAATACCTCTTCCTAAGAAAAAGGGTTCTCATACCTTACGAAACCAGTCCATCAAAATCCTTAAAACGAACCCAAATGAAATCTTTTGACTTTTGACAGGATCTATTCTTCTAAATGTGGGAATTTCTATCAACCTCACTGAATGTTAGGTTCTGCTTTATGAAGGGAATGATGCTTTAGGAGTTGTTTTTTTTTTTTTTTTTTTTTTTTGACCCAGGGAACTCCTACACGGCCGGCAGCCGGAGAGTAAACCCTAGGGTGACACATAAGCGAGAGGACCCACCACCCCCAGCGTCACACTTAAGACCCCAAGCGACCGTGAGAGGATTCGAACCCCTCCACTTTGTATGGGGAGAGAGCCCAAACCATTGCGGCCACCAAGGCGGTGGTATGCTTTAGGAGTTGTTGCTATGCTATAACTTCAAGGATTTCCGTGGTGTCTGATGTATGGTGATTACAATACCAACTCTAAATTATCAACAATGAGAAAAAAGTGCAAGCAAGTTATAGTTGGATATCACTCTCATTTTGTGGGATTTTAAAAACATATGTAATCTCCAACATGAATGGAAGATGGCTCGAGAAATTGTTAAGAATTAAGCCAGGGTGGGAAATGTGAATGTCATGCAGGTCAAATCCTATGGGTAACTCAATCTGAGAGGGCAAGGAGAAATCTGAAAGGAGAACTTATTAGGGTCAATGGTCATGCATAATGCGATCAGAAATCAAAGCCACCAACATAGATCAGGCAAGGCGGTTTCTCTTCTTCCTTGGCAATATTGATGGCAAATAAGATGCTTTTGGGGTTTCATCATCCTAAGTTAAATGATTACAGGTAAAAATGTTGAAGCCAACTCTGTCTGGTCAATGGAATTTCTTTTAATGCTAAATCAACTCAAGCCAGGTTCACTGCTTAGACTGAGTCAAAACCTGCTTTTGACCAATTCATGGTCCAAACAAAATGAAGTGGCATTGAAGCAGGCAGCCAGCCCGTCAGGTCTGGTTTTAAAATACGTGATGCAGATATTTACCAACCCTACACATGCATAGCATGGTTATTTCTTACTAAAAAACGTGACACTAATAAAATTATCATTCAAGTACTCAAGTTTGCTTAATTTGGTTTTCTCCACAAAGATCATAAGCAAAATTAATGCATCTCAATTTACGGCAGCATGAATAAACAGATAATTAGATGGAGAAACACTTGGCCATATATAACGAAGTTGGAGAACATTCATGAACTTATTGACCTTGTGTCCCTTAAGCTGCATGACTTTTGTAACTCCCTTCACAGAACCATCTTTTGAATAAACAATCTCCCAGACCTGCCAAAACACATGCACTGGGTAAACATAACAAGAAGCATAAGACTTGTCACATGCATGGCAACATGTACCACAACAGAGTGACAGATTATCTGCCTAATTCAAAAACTGCATCCAAAATTTTTCATCAAAGGGAGTGGTGCTTGTAAACAGAGACTCCTATGAAGGGCTAAGCCTCAATCTGTTTCTCACAGTCACATGTTCACCAAAAGCAAGAACAGCAGGAATTCAGTTGAGACGATGAAGATACTACGTTGTCTAGTTCCTCGTAGTGGCCGAGGGAATTAAACTTTTATAATAGTGTAAATAGAGGTGGAGTGAGCTCAAAGTTCTTTAGATCGAAAGTGAGGAGGCTTTTGGGTGAGGGCCATCTTTTGATAGCTAAACCCAAGGATGTGAGCTGTTCCAAATAAAATTTTGACTTAATATTTTGTCGTTGTCATTTTTTATGAATATTCTTAAAAAGTTTTCAATATGAACATGGTTTGGTTTTTTGATAAAGATACCTGTAAATTGGTTTTAATTTGCAAAACTGTGGCTCTTCAGTTTTCTTCATACTTATGATATAAGATCAACAAGACATAAATATATTTTATGAGATTTCTACTTTTGACATTTAGTCATAAAAACAATGTTCCACAATATTTCAATTCCGATAAAGTAAAAAACTGTAGGCCAGTAATTTGTATATAAGACCTATTCCTATCAGACAGCAGTAGAAGATGAAATAATTGCACATCATTCATTGTATGGATAATATGCTTATCAGACACCAAACTAAAGACGATTTGATAGACTGCAGCCATTATCAGACATAACCCAGATATTCTATCCAAAACAAGCACTATTTCAGCTGAACAATTAATCAAGGATGATTTACCTTAACATCTGCCGTAAAAGCTGCTGCAGCAATAAAACGCCCATTGGGTGAGATAGCAGACATAGTGTTTTTCAATTGATTTGTATCAACATTCCCCAAGATCTTCCCAGTTTTTGCATGCCAAATTATGATGTCAGTTCCTGGACAGGATGCAAAAGATTACTGCAACATACAAAAAATTTTACAGCTTTAACACAATATGCTCACTGGTCATTGTGATGTTCCATCAAGACAGTTACTGCAAAGACAAGGACCTACATTTGCTGCCCATTCTTATAATTTAGCTAGTAGTAATGACTGAAAATAGCCATCATCTTATAACTCAAATACATTACTCTGCAACACCTAGTTAATAGTTGCACAAATTTTGAAGCTCCTACTAAAGAATTCAGAGATGTTAGAAACACAAACAGCCTTTGGCAATAGATGGTTGAAAAAGGGAGGAGAGAGGACCACATAAATGAAGCAGAAAAGAGGCAACATAACACCAGTCAAAAAGTAGCCAGAAAGAATGAAATTCAAGCTCCGGCAATTTATTCCAAAACTACTTCCTATACAGTTTCAGATCCCTCCAAGAGGAAGTCTGAAAACTTTTACACATAATAATGCATTTAAAGGCTTTAAGTTGCACTTATTCCATGTACAAATATATTAAGACATAAAGGGTGCTATAGAGACCCCAATAAAGGCACAGGTTTCATATTCCAATATCGATTCCTCTGTGTAACCTGATATAACTATTTTTTCATATCACTATCACTGATTCTAACTACAAAAATATGAGTGACATCTACAAACTTTGCATTGAGAAATGACAAAAAAATTTCATATGACTATCAATAAATACACCAGCTTGCACAAAATATTGTTTTTGCATCAATTCAAAGCCCAGAAATTTGTCGTTTTCAATTTACTTCCAACAAAGGCAACAACACTAGGGGGGAGACAATAAGAGTTTCTCTGCACAGCCAGTTGGAGTACATCAACTAAATGAACTAACACCACTCACCTTAACTTATGAAATGTCAATCTCAATGTTCTACCTCAATTATGTTACTGGATGCATGAACATTGGCTATTTCAAAATAAATTCGTGTTAAAACAAACATAAGATTAAGCTGGTTTAGGACACATTTTGGAGATAAACTCCACACCTTCTGAACAAGATGCAATTATTGTACTCCCATCGCCACTGTCATAATTTGCAGTAGCCCCAGAAAGGGTCAATACTGCTTTTTGCTCATGAATCTTGTGATGCTCCCACTTGATTTCAGGCATAGGTAGCTTGGTTTGCTGCTTATCGCTGTCCGAATTTTTAGGCTTCTCTTCTCCATACATGTACAGAGAACAACCAGACAAATTTTGAGATGCCACTATTACCGATGATACATCATCACCAAATGCTACAGCAGTCGGATGGCCTCCAGCAGGCAAGTTAATCCTCAGAAATCTGCAGATGAGAGTTGTCAAGTTAAAAACTAAACATTGTGATCAATCGCCAAGCCTGTGAGAGAGACGTACTTAAAACTTTTGTTTGAAGCATCATCCAACTTGAACACCCTTACAACACCATCAGCACAAGCTGCATGCAAAAATAAGAGATGTGTAAATAAAGCCACTCAATAGTATTCTGTTTAAACCACCCAGGATATCCTAAACACCAACACCGCATTAATTGAGGATGAAAGACATATTCTCTTTTCAGCAAAGTAGAAAAGAATTTTCATAGTGAATTGAGTACTGAGTATCCAAGTCACCTTCTTCTGCATTTTTCCTTTACAAATTTAGATGTACTCTTACACCTTGGTGATGGAAAACATAGGATAAATTTCAGATTTCAATAGCTGGCACTTTCATTTTCTGTCCAGTTGACACAAAAAGTTTATAACAAAAAATAGCATCCTACACACATGTAAACTAATGAACTTTGACCAAATTGACTTGTATGAAAATGCAATTTTTTAGCCTATTTAAAAAAGCAATTTTGGATAAAGCACACAGAACACAATTTTACATTATATGGTCAACTGATTTGACAATATATGAGCAAATGAATATGGACACTTCAATTCGACCTGAAAAAAGAAAAAGAAAAAAAAAAAAAAGAATAAGAATACTTCAAGGTTTCCACACCAAACACCTCATTAGATTACACTCTTTTGTAAGTCAAACCCCTCATATATCAACAAAAAAGCTAGTACCATATTCAGTAAGAAGGCACAAATAGAGGATGATGTTTCTCTCACTTTTCTCTTCATACAAGGCCCTGGCAAAGAGCTCTTCTAACATATCAACTGAAACAAGGTAACGCAAAGCCCATATCCTTTTTCCTTCTTTAAAGGATGATGGTTAGGTAAATGAGGTTAGAGGGATATTTCATGGTCTACGATCTACCAAGCTAGTTGCACTTCCTCGACATCAAAAAACATGTATGATGAATACTTTTAAGTAGCATTCCAGAGATTCCAATTGACTCCCCTTCTTGCTACTACTTATGACCACCTGTTTCCTTGGGTAACAGGGAGATAATAAGATTCAAACCTTGATTTCATTTTTTATGAACTAGCATTCATCCACAAAGATCCACTTACATGCACTTACAGAAAGTCCATTTTTCTTGCATAAAGAAACAGTAACAATAACTGAAGATAACATCAAAGCTGTTAATTAGCTTTCATTTGGTAAGGTGCAACACATGAAATATGAATGCTACTTCCAAGCTAAGCAAAGAAACTTAAATTTTTTAAAAGAAAACCAAGCCACAGTATGATGATTCAACCTTGAGGTCACATACGGTTGAATAATTTTCTATGTATATAGATATCACATCTTCCAGTGCAAGCACCCTTATCTCACCTGTTGCCAAACTTCGTCCATCAGAAGTGAAACATAGCCCTGTGACTGAATCACTGTGACCTTTCAAAGTATTCAGATCCAAAGGATGATGCCTCTTGCTTTTATCCTACATTCCAGAATTATCCAGCAAGTCAAAATACGCAAGCTAATATTGCATTGACAATAAAAGCATAGCAACTTATCTAAAGAAAGACAGACAATAAATTTACAAAAGGAGAGCAAACTCAAACATTCATTTGAACATTGCTTGGACACTCAAACTGCCGTCGGTCCATCATTGACGGGCTCACTTTTCTCGACACTCCTACCGCTCTCATCACTGGCATTACCGTAATTAGAACAGAGCAAGCCAATGAAGATTCAGAACGATTCGTTCATACTGCTCACTAGACATTTTCATCACCCAAAGCTCCCATATCAACCAAATTGATTAGATTTAAACCACGGAATCAGATCATCGTTTCTGAATTTCCCTCTTCGCTTCTCAAAGTAATCCGATCTTCACCCGATCGAAGCAAAAATAAAAACACAACGCACATGCAAGTTCCCAAATACTAATCTCTCCTTCGCTCATGCTCCATTTCTACTCGGCGGCATCAACCGAAAACCTCCCGAAACAGCGCCGAAACGAAGCATCGTGGATACCTTATCGGCGCCATGAGCGTGGGACTTGGCCTGAACCTTCTTGGAAGCGGGCTGCGGAGGCTTTGGCGGGTTCTTGGGCTGCGGTTGGAGGTCCGCCTTGGCGGCGAGGGACACGACCTCGGATCTTCGCTTCCAGAAGTAATTGCCGAAGAAAATGAGGGCGATCGCGGCCCCGGCCACGAGCGACAGCGCCACCACGATCGCGACGGAGGAATCCATGCGCTCCCCGGCGCAGACGATCGATCGGGGAAAGCTTTCTCCGGCGCCGACGAGACTCTGAAAGCAGCTTCCGGTCCCGAGAGGTTTTCTCCGAACCAAGAGAAGATGTAAGAAAGTTCGGAAGAGGTTTATGAATTTATACCGTTCAGGGATAATTGCACACCAGCCCCTGTACTATGAGATCAATTGCAATCCAGCCCCTGTCGTTTTGATTCTTTGACGATTTGACACCCATATCATGTGTTTTTACGCAACATGTCGCGAAATGACGCGATCGAAATCGGGATGCACGGTACACGCGCCAAACGGTATGAGATTTGGGGCCCGCACGTGAGCTGTTACATCGAGTTCTTCCTTCCTTCGGAAGTTCATGAATCTAAGGATAGGTTTGCATTAGCGATTTTATTTTTGGTTAATTTAAATCTCGTGGCTCGTGTCTTCTTCTTTTTTTCTTAATTCAAAATATCCCAAACTTTCACAAATTACAGATATTAATACGTGAGTTGTCGACAGCAATTACCGACGTCGTAATAAAAAGGTTCTCCAAATTCTTATGCCCTAAAAACATACCCAAAGGTTTATATCATATATCATATAAAAAGGAGAGGCTCTAAATTATGTTCAATGTGATATATTTATCATGAAATTTCTTGTAACATAAAAAATCTCAATCTATATTTATCACTATATATTTACTCTCCACCAATGTTCAATCAAATGATTTTTTTAATTGAAATAACGTCATTTCTATTTCATTTAGGTCACATGAATCATGTCTTTTAGTTCATTGATGGAATATTGACGGAAGGTAAATATGTCACATAAGTAAATATTTAGAATTTTTGTTTTGCAAAATAAAGTCTAGAATAAACATATTGCAGTGAATATAGTTCGAGATTTTTTAGTGATTTTTACCCTTGATAAATTTTAGTTCCCTCCATATTGTTTTCGTTCGACTGCCTATAATAAATTATTCAAAAGTGCTAGAAAAATACATCGTATATAATTTTATTATTATTATTAAAGGTGCTCGCAATGAACTTTATCCTTTGATCTCAATTTCGCAGAATTTATGCTTGCTTCATACTTGTCTCACATCTCACTTTCACTCCAACTTTATTGAACCATCCACATTCTCCCTCTCTCAAAGTTTTTCCTTTAATAGATGGCGTAATTCCTAAAAAAGTACCCCAAGTTTAGGTCAAATCCTGATTCTACCCCAAACTTCTCTTTGTCTAAAAAAAATCCCCAATACTCCCAAAAATCTATCAAGCGTTTGAAAATCTCCTCTAGTTTTTTTCAAAATTATCAATAATAAGAGGTTGTTATGGTTCCATACAAAAGTAAAGATGTTGAAGAACTCATTGGTTCCAATAATAAACCTCTAACTGATTTTGATGTTAATAACATTGAAGAAAACTATGGGGATTTTTGGACTTTTTGCAAATATTAAAGTTAGAGTGAATGTCGGGAATTTTTTTTTTAGACAAAAAAATTTGGGGCAAAATTGATAATAGACCTAAAATCAGGGCATTTTGTATAGCACAAATTGATAATATGTAATGTAATCCTAAATGTTTAATTTGTGCTATACGGTCTTTGATTTTTTGCGCAATGTGCAATATAGCCTGGACTTTTAATTTGTTTAATATGATCTCTCAACTTTAGTTCAATGTTCATTTTAATTCCTTAACTTTTAAGTATCGCCGATCAATTAAAGAACGCTAGATGCTCACATCTATCTTCCCGTTTACCTTTACTTTTCTAGTAACTTTACATAGCTGGATGCGATTGCTTTCAGTCTCGATATTTCTAAATTTCTCGTCAATCTAGTTTCTTGTCCAGGAATCAGCAAAGGGCCTCTCGCATCCTCAGTCGATCGGTTCATCGGTCCATACTCCGGAAGGTGTTCCGTCGACACTTTTCAACGGCTACGCTTACATACCCTTGCCAAGTCATTTTCCTTTTTTATGTTGAATGGTGATGGTAAGTCGCCTTGCTCTTTGGGCTAATCAGATACGGATTTCTTCCGTACGTTTCCAGATGAATAAGAGAAGGAATTTTTGGAAAACAACGTACAGAAGATACCGCAAATTTTCCAGACACCAGAGGAAATCCATTTGGTACAACCGGATCATAATGAACATGCAAAACACATACAGACGTTATCTTCTTCTCCAAACTCACGGCCGATCGATTCACGAAATGGCCCAGAGCCCGGCAGCACCGGACCATGTCGTCGAACATTTCCTCGAGCCCATACTTGTACTCGAACATGCTCGTCGCCTATTGATCCTTTGGCTCCATTTTGCTGCAGAACATGCTCAGCAGATTTTAATTTTTCGTGCGATGAGTTGAGGAATCATCGTCGAATGTCCGCTGCACGACTTCTGCATAACGATAAGAATGAAATATAGTCTCGATAAAAGGACATACTTACTGTACGTATGGTTATGTTGAACTCGGGGTATCTTTTGGACACGAATTCGACCAGCTCACGAGTCATCAACTCGAGCCCGCGGCAGACGTACCTGCCTTTCACACCTGGGCTCTCCATAAGGAATATGCGAGCTCTAGTCACGTTGTCCGTGTGGACGAAGTGTAAGAGCTTTCCTAATGTGGGCTACATTAATTAAGATTGTAATTTACCGTTTTACGAGATTTGTCTATTGAAATAAGATATAAGTTTTTTCTTAATAGGTCAATATGAGCTTGTGTGGGCTAAGTTGGGCTCGGCCCATAATAAGAGGGCCTGGTTGGAAACTTTATAAATAGCGCTAAAGGTCTCTCCTCTAACCCTTTTCAGAAGTAACCCTCTCTTGGAAATAACTTCTATTGGAAGGGACTTCTCGAGGAAGTAACTTCTCTTGGAAGAACTTTTCTTCGAAGTTACCCACATACCACCTTATATAAGGAGGGGTCATGGGAAGAAGAGAGGCCATCTCATCAAGCCAGGGCTTTGAGGGCGATAGAGGAGCAAATCGATAGCATTCAAAGACCTGATCGATGTTATTCCGCATTAGGTTCGATGGATTCAAAAATAGGTACGCGAATCTTCTTCTTTCTTGGTTGTTACATACGAGTTTCTGGCTATGTCGATCCTAGAATGCCTTTAGAATGGCTAACACGAAGTACCCCATAGGCAACAGCTCCTCGCAATGTAAATTGCCTATAAGATAAGATGGCATTATTTTTGTAAGTGATACAAGCGAAAATTTTTAAAATAATGTTTTTCGTATCGTTTATTTTAGGCGAAACAAACACATGCCTTAATAGTAGAAAATCAAGAAAACCCATGACATTATTTACTGGTGACTAAGTTGAAAGCAACCTTCACAGGCTCCGGCACCAAGGGACAGATGAAAGGCCCGATCACCATGGGAAGAACACAGGTGATGACCTGCAATCCTTGCCGCTCTCCGAACTCCAAAGCCGCCGTCTCCGTCAGAGTCTTTGACACCAGGTAATTCGGGTAGGATGGCGACTTCGGGCACACCTCGAGGTCGCTCCATGTGCCCTCATCGACGACTTCCAGGTCCTTGCCGTTGAACATGACTGAGCCGACAGTGGCAGTGTACATGACCCGCCTGATGGTCGCCCTGAGGCATGCTGTAATGATCCATAGGGGTCCCCCAATGGCGACCGGCGTGACGGCCTCTTCCCGTAATCCCATGGTGTAGTCGATGGGGTGTGCCGTGTGTAACACACCCACGCATCCCTCCATGGCTAGCCCTCAGCTATCCGGGTCGCTTAGGTCGGCATTGAAGATCTGGAGTCTCTCTGCCGCACTCGGTAAGTTCGTGAGGTAGCTGAGGTCCTTATTGTTTCCTGTCGCGATGTAACATCAAGTAAACCACACGGAATAGCGCAGCAATGCCAAAGATAGATTCATCAAATCAATCTAGAAAAGAACATTCTTTTACCCACACATATCCGTCGTGTATGCGCATTGGAAACTTCCATTGTTGAATTGGCCTTTGCGCCAATGAGCGAGTGCTAAGACATAGTAGCACAATGTTGCAGCCTGCTGTTAGAGCAGTCGGCACAAGTCTCACACAATTTCGATAGTACTTTCAGGCTCTCTTGTCTCTCTCTTTAGAGCATAATGATCTTACGACGAGGAGGAAGAAAAAACAAAAAGGAAGATAGTCACCGCTTACTCACATTTGCTGAGATGAAATGAAAGAAAAAGCATCAGATGCGTTAGACGATTGCAAAACCTCATACCATCAGTCCCGGAACGAACTGTGGTCAGGATAGGCGAAGCCCTTCTCGAGCAGCTTCATGATGAGCCAGGACGCCACGAATCCAGTTCCTCCCGTCTCACGCACACCGGCCCTTCAACTTCCATCTCTCTCTCGGCTTCACCTGGAGTGACGAACATAATGAGGAAGCTAATACAGACACTTAAAGAGGGGTGAATAAGTGTAAATATAAATTTTTGCCAAAGTAAAACAGAATAGTCTTAGTAATGTATAGAAGCAGGAACTAATTTAGCATCTGACTGTTGATGAAGTAGACGTCTATAAGAATGCAATCATAATAAAAGAGTTAAATGATAAGAAGATTGCACATATAATTTATATCAGTTCAGTTAAGATTAAATATATGTCCACTCTCTCACGTTGACAGCCTATTGGCTAGATTCCATTATAATATCAACAAATGATTACAAATCTTTGAGTACAAGCACTTAGTGATAAGATTCACTTTTTCACAAGGTCACTCTTTTCTGTAATTTACTCTTGACCACTCAAAATTGACTCATAAAAGATATTCAATATGCGAATAGATTCAGACATTAGAATTTTGATTCACGCTTCTCTTTTCTAAGCATTCAACCTCCTTAAATATCCCCTTCAAGCCAAGCTAGCCGTTGGTCCAATCATTTGAAGGATTATCTTCCAAAAGTGCCATCTTTGATAGATTGAATCAAGAAGATTTTGTAACCGTTGAAGATAAAGATTGAATTCTGGCAAATTACGGTTGCCCATACAAGGAAAATCTTAACTTCCATAAGTGTTTTGTCATCTTTTGGAAATTGTCTTTAAGATTGATTTTGTCAATCAATTTGATTAATATAATCAATATATATTATGTAAGTGAAATTCATAACTGTTGTGGATTCCATCTTTGTTATGATCCAATCTTACAAATTTGATGCATTTCACCCATACAAGCATAATCTTATTTTTCATAAGTATTCCGTCCTCTTTTGAAAATTGTCTTCAAAATTGATTTTATCAATCAATTTGATTAACACAATCAATATATATTAGATAAGTAATATCTATAGCCAATGTGGATTCCATCTTCGTTATGGTCTAGTCTTACAATATGCATGTGTTTCATTCTAGACCCTATAAGAATGAGATATTACATCTACTTATAGAATAAGAGTTGATGTAGAATCTTCTAAATTAAAATAGACTTTCTTAAAAGTCTTGACTATTATGCAGACTTAAATCTTCTCTTTTTAGAGTCTGTTCTAATATAAACATTGGAACTTCGAAAAAAAATTTAACATCAAAATCATGAGTTTTCTCAACACATAAGACAGCATAGTTACAGATCAACTCAGGTTCGGACTACTTTTTTCAAATTATTGATGGTCGCGAATATTGGAGGCAGAGTTGTCCAGGCAGAGTTGTCCCTTGTCCAGGTTTGTGAGTCTGTCCTTTCTTGAGGAGCATCTGGCTCATAGGTGGAGCATGGAATACTGTAGATCTTTGCACGCGCGTTGCCAACGGTGTGTTCTCATCTATGGCCCAGATCTTTTCTGCCGATGGGGGAACTTGTCCAAGAAGATGACAACTGAGGAAGAACCGAAAACATGAAGAGAATGAAAAGGAAGGATTCAATCGATCCATTTTTGGAATTTTCTTTGTTTTTTATATAATTATGATCTTTGGACAAAATTGCTCATATTCTAATCGCTGAAAAATGTCCGTTGGTGAAGATTTGGCTGACTGGGGAGTGCTGCCGTTATTCAAGATTTACTTAACTACTTCAAATCCTTATTTAAAACAAAGTTTAATTTGTACTTTTTTTGAGAATATTATCTCATTTAGAGCCATTATTTGAAATTTTCACAACAACAGAAGAATATAGTTGACAATTACAAGAGAAAATGCTTAGTAAATAACTCAAATGAGAGTTGACAACTGAAAACTAGTTGATAACTTAATTAGATAAAAGTGAATAAATCACTCCAATTAATGTTGGTAAATTTAAGTTGCTACAGGAATAAAATCTTGTAAACACTAATGAAAGTTGGCAAGTTTTAAGAAATAAAATAAATGTCGGTGACTAACTTAAGAAAAAAGTCGGAACCCAATATTATATGGTAATTTAACGAGAGAAAAGTTGGGGACTCACACTAATAATCTATAAAAAGAATTAGTAAATGTAAGGGGAAACTAACTAAAGCAAATAAAAGGTTAATAACTCGATTAAAAAGTTGATAAGTTAAAAGAGAAAAAAAAAACTGTTAGTGAGAAAGTAAGAGTTGGTAAATCAAAACTAGTTGATAATTGAATCTAACAAAATTCAGTGAACCACTCTAATTTAAGTTGGTAATACCATGTAAGAGTGAAAGAATTGGAGGCATTAGTAAAATATGTAAATAGAAATGGGTAAATCAATAAAAAAAAAGTTCAAGTCATAGACAATAAAAGAGTTTCATGAATGTATTGGTATCACAGACAAATAACTAGATAGAAAATAGTCATAGCTAATTTTTGGGTAGGTGCATTAGAAGTTATATCGTGAAAGTGCAATTGAGTCCAAAACTTCTCAAAAAATGCAATTAAATCATATAACTTGTCAAATTAGTACAATCAAACCATTCTATTAACTCCATTTAATTTGACTAACGGAAGATATTGACGTGATTTTTCTTTTATGTCTTCTCTATCCTATGTGCTACTAACGTGACTAAAATGGTTTTCCTTTTTTTGTGTGTTTTTTTTAAAGTTTGCTAATTTTAGTATAATTTATATAAAAATTGTAAAATCATATTTAGATTAAAACGGTGTCATTTTAGCCTTATGTTTCGTGTCTCAATCACGTCATTACCTCATAGGAGATAGAAAATGATAAATAAAAAACAAGCCACATCAGGATTTGCGAATCCTTCGATCTGCAATTATGCTTGTGCCAACCACAAGACAGTTCAGTCATTGCACAACTGAAAACCGTAAGTACGTCGCAACATTATCAATCCTCTGTATTAAATCATCCCCAGGTACGTTGCACACGTACAAACACAAATACAACAAGCCATATACGGATCAAAGGAGACCTCTTTCTCTGTACGACCGGACCGCATCATCGAACATCTCATCCAGGCCGTACTTGTATTCGAATCCGCAGCTCAGCAGCTTCTTCGACGAGAGCCGGCATACCTCATGACCTCCGACATCCTTCAAGTCTCTGCAGAAGTGGGGAAAGACCAGAAAGAAAGCGAGGAAGCATGTTCATGTTACTGTACAGTTCTTGAACAAACAGCAATCTCTGTTACATCCAGCTATCGAAGCGTAAAAAGTGATGTGAGCTCACTCTCGGGTCGGGATCCGGAAGTTCGGGTACTTCACGGCGAGGAAGTCGGATAATTCTTCCAGCGACACTTGATCCGATGAGCAGATGTACCTTCCTTTCGCGTCGGGATGGTTGAGTAAGCAGATGTGCGCACTCGCGATGTCATCGACGTGAACCATGTTTGCTCTTCCCAGAATTCCATACTGTGCACGATTCCCTAAGAAAAATAATGCCGTAGAATTTGTTGTTAGTTTCATTGATTAATTATTTAAAACGATATAAGCGATCATTTGCTGTTAATTTCGTGCTTCAAGCTTAGAAGAAACGGTAAGAAGAGAACGTGGAATCAATGAAATCTTTAACATCACTCATATTCGATTTCACGGTCCATTTCTCCTAGTCAATTAAATCAGAAGTGATAACGAATCTTCAACAAGAACAGAAAATAGGAGAATACTAAAAAAGTCATAAATATATTATATTATTACTAATTCAATTCTAAATCTTTCAATTAGATTAATTTAGTTATAAATATTTTCAAATTAGTGTCAATTTAGTCATCTGATCAATTTAAGCTAGAAATTGCTAACATAAATGCTGGCCATTCTACGTGGCACAAATCAATTTAAGCTAGAAATTGCTAACATAAATGCTGGCCATTCTACGTGGCACAACAAACGCTGATGTGGACAATTTTTTAAATTTTTTAAATTTTTTTTCCTTTTCTTTTTCTTTTTCTTTTTTCTTTTATTTCCTTTGTTTTTTCGCCCAACATTGCCAGCTGATCCTCATAGGGGTGTGGGTGAAGGTACCCTCGTTGGCCCAATGTGTGTAAAATAATAAAATAAAAAAATGCAAGAAAAAGAAGCAATTAATATAAAAAGTTGAAAAAATATTTGAATATTATAAAAATTATTTATATCATTGCCGGCCGTACCATGTAGGACGACCGGTGTCCCCGTCAATAATTTCCACCTCAAATTAGTCGGATGAACTAAATTTATACCGATGTAAAAATGTTTAGTGTTGAATTAGAATCGATGCAATAATTTTTCCTAAAAACAAAAGAAAGTAAACATACCCAAGATCATTGCCATTGCCATCTGAACCGAGCTAGGAACACTGGGACATAGGAATGGACCAACGACGATTGAAGGGTTCAGAGTCACCAAATCCAGACCGTTCTCTTCTGCGAATTCGATGGCGGTTCTCTCGGCCCTCGTCTTCGCCGCCATGTAAGAATTTCTGAAAAGCAAGACGTCGCTCCACGAGCTCTCATCTGCCATGTCTTTGCCGTCGCCAGAGAACATGACAGCCGCAGCGCTCGAAGTGTAAATTGTTGAAAACGGCGGCGCAATGGAAGCGGATCGTCGATTTGCAATTATGTCGGGAGCGGTAGAAATTAACAAAGAAATAAAACGAGGAACAAATAAAATAAGGACACCGAGAATTTACGTGGTTGGGTCCGAATTTCGGAACCTACATCCACGGGGAGAGCCAACAAAATAATCCACTATAAATTGGAGAATTACAGAATTACACATACTTACACGCTCGAGTGTTTCCCAGTCCTAGTGTATGCCCAATACCCACAGTATTTAATAAATCAACTCAATGAACTCACGCACAAATCTTTCTGAGCTCACGTTTCTCTCCAGAGCTCTCACCGCTCGGCTTCTCTCTCTTTTTCTCTCTCTCTTCGGCCTCCGACGGTCTTCTTCTATAGGGGCATGGGAAGAGAGTAGGACAAATATGGACTCCACAATCGTCAAAGGCTGCCATCTTCTGAAGACACGCTTCATGCCAATTAATGTATTGCATGCGCGAAGAAAAAATGCTAGGCGTAGCTCCTGTCTCCCCCCTTTATTTAATTATAAAGGGCGGAGACAAAGTCTGAAGAAGCTTGCTGCGCCCTCCCTCTTTTAGGGCATGCATGCACCATGTGCATGCATCAAAGAAAGGAAGAAACTTGGACGTCCATGTGTGTGCAGAAGAGAAAGAAAAGTCAAGATCTCCATTTTTTATGGGCACGCAAGGGGATGCATTTAATGTTGTTGAAGCTTTGGGCGTTCAACTTCTTCAGAAGGCAAAAGTGAGCAAGATGAGCAAAAGTCAACAAATGGGCTGATGGCTTTTATCTTTGACGTGTGCATGTGCAGCAAATATTCATCCGAACAGAGATATTCGGATCCGATCAAGCGCCGTTGTTCATTAAATGCTCCATGAACGCGCTTCCTCCTTGTTAAAATATTTATGCGTATCTATCGGGTATTGTACACGAGCTCAAACTCGAGACATAATTTTAACATAAATCACACGCCTCACGGTCTTCGACTTGAGGCACGATCTGAGGATCCCCAAGGTCCCTCGGATGGATCTCTGGACGACGACCTCTTCCGGGTCTTTGCCGGTCCAGTCCATCGGGTGGGCAACGTGGAAGACGCCGGTGCATCCGTCGATGGCCGGCTCGAAACTGTCCGGTTCGTTCAGGTCCGCAGTGAAGATGTGGAGGTTTTGGGAGGCTCCTGGCAAGTTGGTCAGGAAGCCGACGTCCCTGTTGCGATCAGGAATCCCTACTGGAAGTTCCAACAAGTAGTGAGCCGACCGGAATTTGCTTGGAATTCGATTTCTCCGCACATGGTAAGGATCTGACGGAACAAAATAGATGCAAGAACTGATCTATGAACACTGAGAAACCATCACCTGGATCAGATCTTGGTCTGATCGTGGTCCGGACAGTGTAACCTCGTTGGAGCAGCCTCATGATCATCCATGATGCTATGAATCCCGTTCCGCCCGTTACCAACACCACCTCGTTATCATCTCCTATCTCTTTCTCTCTCATTGAATTTTTCCTGTGCGCTTCGCCATATATAAGCCTGTAGATTGCTTCTTCTTTATTACAACATCATGGGGCGATAGAATCAAGGTAAACTGGTGCTTTATTATGTGGCTTTTCTAACGTAACTCGGTAAGTCTGAAAGTGATTAGAAGATGGAAACTGATGGAAGGACGATGTCAAAATTGGGTAATTTCTTGTGTCGTGTACATGACAGAGACAATGCAATTTGATTTTTGGGAAGTAAGTTATGCTTTATACCATTTATATGGTGTGATCTTTATTTGGAGGGGTATGCTAATAATTGGTTTGGGAATTATATTTCTTGCTTCTACATTGGTGTTTGATGTAGTGTTAATGTGTGGCATTATCTCAAATTAATTGTTCTCCTTCCTTAGATACTCGCTTTGGCCGTGTCAATGAATTAATATTTATTTTTGGTGAAGTTTTTTTCTAATAACATGCGGGTAAGTTACTAGGGCTTTCAAAAAAAAATTATTAACTTTTGGGATTGATACCATAAAAAACCCAAAATTGATATATATATGACAAATTTAGTTCAAACTAATTTTTTGTTAATGAAAAACCCAAAACCGGTACATTTGTAACAAATTTATCATTTATGAAAAATAATAAATCGACACACTTATGACAAATGGAGAATAAAACAAGTACATCTATCAATTGTCACGTGTTATCCAATTGAGTAATTCAACAATAAAATTTAGCGGATACTAATGGATGGTAAATTTATCATAGATATACTAATTTGATATTTTTGGTAATAAAAAAATTAATTTAAGATAAATTTGTAATAGACGTGTCAGAATAGGGTTTTGCATGATATTAATCCTTAATTTAATTTGATTATTTGCAAATTACCAACTTTCATAATAGATTATCAACTTAATTTACCTAACTTACGAAAGCTTCAATCTTACGACTTTTCTGGAGATATACCAACTTTTATTCGAGAGACTCACCAACTTTTTTTTTCCCAACCAACTTACCAACAACCACAAGAAATCAGGCTCATAGCGACCGAAATAATTCCATCCCCATCGATACCTTATTGCGACGAAAACAAACTTCATCACATAGGCCTAAACAATCGTGGCGAAACGCAAATTTCGCCGGCATCGAGAGACCGACCCCGATGAAACATCAATGGGTGCCATTGCTCCGCTCTATGGTGACGAAATATCGGTTACGTCGCGTCAAAACAAACCACCACAAACCTTAGTTAACGGAAAATCGGTTTCATCGTGCTTGAATCCACCAAAGAGGACGGATTTTTTTTATTTTGTCGTTGTTGCATTGAGCAAAGGCGACAAAAAAAAAATTCTTTGGAGAAAAGTATCAAACCTATTGCATTTATATTAATTTAATGACTAAATTTCAGTCTCAAACTTTTCAATTGTATAAATTGAATTCTTAAACGATTTGTCAATATAGTTCATCAAGTTAAATTTGATCGGCAATTGTTAACATATGACATGACCGATGTTGACATGAATTTTTCAATATTTTTGAATTTTATTATTATGTTTTCTTTCTTTCATTTTTTTCATTGTGACCTACGAGGGTCGCCTATCAATGGGCGGGAGCTTGCAAGCCTTGGCCTAACCGTAGGGGTCGAGCCCTTGCCAAATCCGGCGAGGGCAACCCTTACCTAGGTTGGAGCAATTGAGCCCTCACTAGAAGTCGTGAAGGCCTCATGACCCTCACTCGCAATTGGCGATGGCAAGGGTCACAAGGGCAAGTTACACAAGACAAAGGCATATTCTTGATCTGTTCATAGGGCTTGTGGATGCTCTATGAGCCTTCACATAGCTGGGTTTCTAGATTATATAAAAAAAAAATCACAAAATCAATCATTGCCTACCATTGTTGCTTGCATTAAAAACCAAAGATACCTATTGGAATAATTTTAAAAAAAAGTCTTATATCTATTATACCAAATATTGATGCCAATTCGATCATAAAATTTTTAATTTAACCAATTTAATCCCAAACTTTTTAATAATTTGCTAATATAGTCATTTAAGCTAATTTTGGCTTAAAATTACTAATGTGAACGTCAAATAGTCTAAATGTACTAACATTGATAATTCTTGTCATTTTTTTAAATAATTTTTCTAATATTTCTTTTCTTGTCTTTCCTTTTTTTTCTTATTTTCCTCGGCTGGTTTACAACCTCGGCCAAATTTTCTATTTTTGCAATTTACTATTGTGTTAATGATGTTTAAAATATAGTGTAAATTGATGAAATCCTCAGTCTTCGGCGGATAGGAAATATATATTCTAAAGGGAAAATAATGCATATGGCCCTTAAATTTTGACCAAATGTGCAATATCATTCTTTGACTTTTGAACTATTTCTAAATATTTAATCTAATCTCTAAACTTTCAATATGTTCAATTTAGTTTTTTCAACTTCCCATAACAAAGTCAAGTCATTCTTTCGGAGCTATTCACAAGTTTTCATAATTTCACTTCTAAAATATATTTTCATTTCAATCAATTTCCTAAATCAATAGAATATATTCAATCTTTTTATTACCTTTTTGGTTTTTACAAATATTAGATATTAAATTTAAGAATATTTTAATTTATAGTCTCTATAATGGTAAAAAGTAGAAACTCATTTAGAGTTATATCATTATTTTGATTTTCTAATTTACATATTTAGCCGAATTTATTTAAAAATAACGTAACACAAAAACTTGAAGATTTTTATCTATCTAGAAAGTTAGGAACAAGATTTAGACTAATATAAATACAAGAAATCTCCAAACAAATTAATATTTTTTCAAATATTCTTGTTAAAACACTTATATTTAAAACAAAAGGAATATGAATCAATATAACTCTAAATTAGGTTACATTTTTGCTATTATAGAAATCACTAGTAATATTTATTAAGACTTAAAAGGTAAAAATATAATAAAAAGATAGCCATATTTATTGTTGATTTAGGAAATAAATTGAAATGAAAAGATATTTTAAAATATAGGCAATACTGTAATTATAAAAACTTTTGATTTTTTTTTTATGAAAAATTGGTGGACTAATTTGAAAATATCAAAATTTTAGGGACTAGACTAAACATTTAGAAATTATTCGAAAACCGCATTAAACTAATTAAAAGTCTAAAGGTAACATTACACATTGGGCTAATATTTATAGATTATTTCTATCATTTTCCCATATTTTGAAACAACTATTTTGTCTTTATATATTGAATCACTAATAAGACTACGAACGCACTTTTTCAAGATTAATCCAAAATGGAGACTAGACTTCGTGATTCACTAACGAGACTCATTGCATCAAAATAAATGTTTGATCAATCAACAAACCTATCAAGAGTCAGACCATCGATAGTCAAGAGGCCTACTCTCGACATATCTTATGTTGCATCCTCATGATCTATCTTCAACATACCAATATCTATTAAACAAATAAGTGCAAAATTACAAGAGAGAAAAGGCCATAAATATTACGAGTAAGTATGATTCTAGAATAGAATTTGAAATCAAAGAACCCAACTAGTAGGAACCTGTTCGGTTTCATTGTTTAAAATATGAAGAGTGGGTTCTAAATTCCAAATTTTGGGGAAAACTTAATTTGATGAGTAGGTTTCAGATCATAGATAGATGATACTTGGAATTTGAAATGAGTTTGTATTTTTGTTCTTTTTATCTATATCTCATGCGATTTTACGGTATTTCATGACATCCGATGATAAGTAGTCTAAGTTTCCATTTTATAACTAAAACTTATTAATACTTCATATTTTTCATATATTTAGACACACAAAAATATAAACTGTAATTAGTGAATTATAGTAAAAAGTGGTGGTCTTAAAAATGATGATTCACTATTATCTTTCAATTGATAATATAAGTGGAACTCGGGTAAATCTTGAAATCAATTCCAAAATTTATGGTAGGTTCCAAGTTCTAAAAAATAAGAAATTTATTCTAATGAATAAATTTTAAGTTTCATTTGAAATTTGGAGTCGCTTATCCCTAAAAAATGTCGGATTGCATAAATATGTTCGATAATAATTCAGATATTAAAAAAAGATCAAAATGACATAATTATGATAACCCGCATTATACTATACTACTTGTATAATTTTCTCAAAAAATTAAAAATTAAAAACAAGAACGGGTCAAACAGAAGCTCGTCTAGACCGACTTTACTTGAACACCCCGATCTCTTTTCTCTCTCTCTCTCTCTATCTGCGCAGCTCCATGAATTCCAAACCCCACCTGGATTCCAAACCTCTCCCTCCCCTCCCCCTCTGAAAATTCCAGGAAACCCTCGATTCCCACGAACCCCCTTCCCCCCTCTCCGACCACAATTCTCACGTCCTCCGCCGGCCTGAACTCCCGCCCCCAATCGGCGGCGGCGGCGGCGACCACCACCACCCCGGAATCGAGGACGGCGGGGGCCGGAGCGGCGCAATCGAGCTCCCGGACCGATCCCCTTCGTGGCCGCCGCGTCGGCTCTAACATGCACAGATCTGGGGTTGCCATGGCCTGGAACGTCTTCAAGTTCTGCACCGCCCTCCGGGGCCTCGGCTCCATCATGATCCTGCTGGTCCTCGCCGTCGTCGGCGTCACCTACTACGCCGTCGTCGTGACCAGCTACGGCCCCGCTCTCCTCGACGGCGGCGTCGAGGCGCTGATCGCCCTGGCCGTCTTGGTTTTGTTCCACGGCCTCGTGAGCTTCTCTGATTCCTTGCGTGGTGGTGGTTTGAGGCTGGTTTTTGTTGAATTCTGTCTTAATTTGAACGTAGAAAAGGAAAAAAAAGTCTGCTTGAAGTATGCTTTAAAATTTAAATGCGGAAAGTTTAATGCTTGGTTTCTTTAAATGGATTTCTTTTTGGGTCTTCGCTTAGATTAGATTTTTTAGAGGCTTCTTGTTTGCTGAATGAAATTCTTGGTTGTATGTATAGAGTATCATTTCAGAAGTTCCTTTTGAAGTTATTAGTCCTGGATTCTTGATAATTGAGTACTTCTATGAGAAGGCTGATTTCCTGATGTTGATCCTGCATGCCATTTTCTTGCTGAATATCACTCAAATTTACTAGAGCTTGTTGACTATTGGTTACTTCTGTTTGATAGAAGACTGAAATGATGGAAATTGTTATAACGCAGTTGGTGATGCTGTTGTGGAGTTATTTCTCGGTTGTGTTCACTGACCCGGGTAGTGTTCCACCCAATTGGAGGCCTAGTGTTGATGAGGAGAGAGGGGAGTCTGATCCGCTTACTTTACCTGATTCGAGTGGTTTGCAATCTGATCCATCCGATCAAAGAATCCGTTATTGTCGGAAGTGCAACCAGTTCAAGCCACCTCGTTGTCATCATTGTTCTGTTTGTAAGTTCTAGTAAACCATTGTTTCATTTCTATCATTGTATGTCAACCATTTTTCACTTTAGGCTGCTGACAGATAGCCCATAACTTCTTGTTTTAGGTGGAAGGTGTGTACTCAAAATGGATCATCATTGTGTTTGGGTTGTCAACTGTGTTGGAGCATTAAATTACAAATATTTCCTTCTTTTTCTGGTAAGCTTACACCATTGCCTGAGATGTAAAGTTGCATTTTGTTATGTATGGTTTTAGGTCTTTAAATTATTATGACATGTCACTCTTTATGTACCATCTACCTTAGCCTTACTTGCCATGTATATCTATTCTGAAATACTAAAATCATGTAAGTCTTCTCACTTATGCTTTTGGTATGTCTAGAATAACTCATTTGATGTTTGATCTAGTCTTTCTAGTTCTGAGATTGAGTTTGAAATGATGAAAATGTATTACAAAAACTTTAAGGTGTTATATAAGAACTGAGAATATTGGTTTGGTTTCTGTGCCTTTTCAAGTTCAGGCCTGTTGAACCCGAGGTGAGAAAAAAATTGTTAATCTGCACTTGGCATCGCGGCACAGTGGTCATTGCAACCCAGTACAACTTTTTCCTACTCAGTCCTAGATCCATGAGCACTTATTCTTTTGGTCTAGTTGTCTATGATGTTATGTGATATCAGTGCATAGACTTAGGCAGTTCACTTTGTGTTTAACTCTTTGTCAACTCTGTTGAAACTAGAAACATTATTCTGTTCCACATGATGCAATCAATCATGGTTCGGTGGTCATTTTTGTGCTTCAAGCATGTGCTCATGCTCATATGGAATATTGTCCATCATTCTCTCCATATCTCTCATATGCTCATAATTTCAGTATGTATGACATTTGCAGTCATGCTTGGCATTTGACTGTGTGGATATCTTTGGTTATCCATATTTTACTCATAAAGAGTAGATTTTTTGCTTTTCAAATTTTTTGACTGGACAGCTGCTAAGGTTTTAGTTGGTCTTTTTCTGAATTTAACTGCAGTTCTATACCTTCCTTGAGACAAGTGTTGTTACTTTAGCCTTACTTCCACACTTCATAGCATTCTTTACTGAGGGAGAGATACCTGGAACCCCTGGCACTCTTGCAACAACTTTTCTTTCTTTTGGTAAGTTCGATGTAACTGTTTGTGATCTTTGCTTGCATCTTGTTTTCCTTGAGTTAATAATGGTTTTCTGTTGGTCATTAGTTTTGAATTTGGCATTCGCTCTGAGCGTATTTGGCTTCCTGATCTTGCATATATCTTTGGTTGCTGCTAACACCACCACAATCGAGGTATTATCTTCAATCCTGATTCTAAGCATGTTTTATTTTTTGGGTCGTAATTCTAAGCATGTAGTTTGAATGTCAAGTGGTTTGCTCACAACTTTTCTCTTCCTATTTGGTAAATTTTGCATGTGGAGTGTTATTATCTTGCTTTAGACTTTGTTTGCATTATGTGCTGATAATACTTTGAAACAACAAACTTTTTGATGGCAATCTTAGACAGTCGGTGCTTTTTTGGTTTTAGCAAAACTCCACCTATCTTACCTAAAAAGGTATTCCTGAGCAAGGTTCCATATTTTGATATGAAATTGAGAAAAGAAGTATCCTTTTTATGCTAGACTTGTATTTGCTGGAAGAACTCTGCATCTCTGCACGGATGAATTAATGCCAAAGTTGTAGAAGTTTCTTCGTCATTCTTCATTGTTTCCAGTAATTTCTGCTCTTGTGACCAGGCTTATGAAAAGAAGAGCACTCCCAAATGGCGTTTCGACCTTGGACGGAAAAGAAATTTCGAGCAGGTAGCATTTTATAATTTCATTGATCAAAATCAATAATATTTCCTGAAAGTCCCAAAAATCTTTTTCTAACAAAATGCAAGAAAACATTCTAAATTCAAAATGCTTTTCTCACAGTTACTCTTGTTTCCATTGTCCTTGTCTTGTTATGCCAAAAGTATTTCATATGGTTATTGCATTTCTGCAATGATCAGGAGCTCCTTGAACAGTAATGTGATTGAAGATGGTAATTGGGGGAGAGTAGCGTATATATGTGCTAGTTGGTAGTTGATCCAAAAGGTGGTTTAACCTAGAATTATATGTGTAGCAAAAAGATTGAAGTTAGAAGATTTTATTACATCTACGCCAGAACCAAAGACATTTTTGTAAGTGCATGTGGTTCACTCGCCTGCCAGACTGTTGGTTAATTGCTGTTTAACTTCAGGAGTCTACATTACTTGTCAAGAAAAAGGAAAAGGAAAGAGTACAAAACAAGTTATGGTTCAATATAAATGAGTAAACTAATTGAAGCTGTATTTATTGAGTTCACTTTTAGTATGGGGGAAACAATTTCTGTCAGCATTATACTGGACTGCATCATGAATGGACAGCACCCTATTCGGTTTACTCTGATTCTGTATTGCTTCACAATTTTCATTGTCTGCAGTTGGTGTAGATGGATGAATGCACAATAAAACAAAAAGTTAAGATTACTGAAGTTGGATTCTAAGTTTCTTAACTTTCCCATACTGGTTTCATACATTTGTGGTCTCCTCAGTTGTCACATTTTACTTTTGGGTTAATACCACCAAAAAAAAAAAAAAAACCCAAACTATGCCCATTGTAACTTAAATACCCCAAAACTTTATTTGTGTCAAAAAATCCTAAACATATACTAATATGACAAATATATCCTGAATGGAACTGTAATAAAGGGTATATGTGAACATGTATAGGTTCAAGCTTTTTCAGGAGACAAAAAAGTTGGGCATATTTGTGTCATAGTTGACAAGTTTAGGAGTTTCGGTGATGCCAAAAAAAGTTTGGGGTATTTGTGTTACAGTGGGTATGATTTGGGGTTTGCTGCGGTATTATATGCCCTTTACCTTTTTAGGGACTCTTTGTTAATAATGGATCTCTCTTTTGTGCACTAGGTGTTTGGAACAGATAAACTGTACTGGTTCGTTCCAGCATATCTGGAGGAAGATAAGAAGCGAATTCCATCTCTAAACGGTCTTGACTACCCAGTGAGACCTGAATTCGATTCAGAAGCATTCTAGGAACCATCTCACTGTGCATTTCCCGGGAGGATCCAGAAATTTGCCTCATAAATCTTGGGAGATGGATATCTTTGACAACTGCGTTGTTTCCATCATTAATGAGGCTGCTGCTAAATTTGGCTCCATGATGTGTGTTTCCTGGATAACTTAATTTAGAAGAAGAGAGCAAGCAGAGGGGGTGGCTTGCCTTGCGTGAATCGAGGAGTTGTGCCGAGCAGAGCCAGATGGGTCGAGCATTTGATCTGTACATAAGATTGTGTAGATTTGGAAGACCACGAGGTGAGGAATCCTGTGCACAATTTGGTCAATGTCGAGATGTTCCGTTCGGTCTCAATGAAGAGTAGATTCAATTCTGGTGGATTAGAGGGCTGTTAATTGATGCCTGGAGTTGTTTAAGTACTACAAAGAAAATTATCTCTTGACCTGAAACGTATTCCTGCAATTTGTTCTCGCTGCAACCGAACTACGCAATTTACATTACAATTTACATTATTATAGATCATACTCATTGTGAATTTCTTCTCCTTTATCTTCCACTTTTCCCTTAAAATTCCAAAATACTGACATTTAATTTACGAATTACGAAAAAGTATATTTAAGGTTTGTTTGGTAACGGGATTCTATTCTTTTGTTTTCTAGAAAAAAAAAATAGGAATTTCTTTTGCATTTTTTTTTCACGGGAATAGAATTGGAATGAGAACAACTCTAGAATGAAATTAAGGGTGCGTTTGTTTTGATGAAAATAGTTTTCCGGAAAGTGTTTTCAGGACTTTTCGCTGTTTGTTTTTCCAAAAACGATTTGGTCACTGGAAAATATTTTCAGTCAACATAAATATTATACATTATTTTAAGAAAATGAATTCCTATGTATGAGAAGGAGAAAACACTTTCCTTCTTTATCAAGTTTTTAGGTCATTCTCATTTTAAATGATATTCAATCATTTTTCAAATGCAATCCAAATGCCTGAAAATATTTTCAATCATATATTATCAAACACAAGAAAATTAATAATTTTTCATGAAAATGGTTTCCTAGAAAATATTTTTCAAAAATGGTATGATTTTCGTGAAACAAACGCACCCTAAATGGTTTTCTTATTTTTCTTTTTTTCCTTTCCTTTTTTTTTTTTTTCTCTAATCAACCACTAACCACGGCGATAGCTAATGGTGATAGCTGATGACTAGCTAGACGAGGTTTGGTGACCTTGCCAAAATCTTGTCAGGCCAGTGCAAGGTCACCAAATGGAAAAAGACGAGGTCTGGTGACCTTGCCAAAACCTTGTCAGGCCAGTGTAAGGTCGCCAAATGGAAAAAGAAAAAAAAAGAAGAGAAGATTAGAAAAAAGATAAAATTATAATAAAATTATTTAAAAAATTTAAGAATCATATTAAATACA
This sequence comes from Corymbia maculata, assembly GCA_014182735.1. Lineage (NCBI taxonomy): Eukaryota > Viridiplantae > Streptophyta > Magnoliopsida > Myrtales > Myrtaceae > Corymbia > Corymbia maculata. Next base: position 29,755,496 of record CM024685.1, read on the forward strand.
TTTTTATTCTAAAATAGAAATTTTTTATAATTGTCAAATGTTTTTAAATGCTTCAAAATATGTAAAAAAAAATCAATTTTTAATGGAAATTATTTACGAAACAGAATGATTATCAAATGCATCATCAATCTATATCTCAACATTTGCATTTTTATGAAAGTTTCAACTGTCTTAATTTAAAAGATAGAATTTTGTCTAAATAGAATAAGAGGAGTAAAAATTTCATTAAATGTGATAGCATTATGTTAGAAGGTGGTGAGCAACTTATCATTAGAGAAGAGACATTACTTATCCAACTTAATGTGTTTGACGTAATTAAGTGTCTTCATATCTAGTAATGAGATTGAAGCACATAAATGAATGGATAATGTTGGCATATTATGAGATATATAGGAAGTACCTTATTAATATCATAAAAAAAAAAAAAATTCTAAACGAGTCCATTCGGGTCCCAATTTATCTCAAATTAAAAATCCAAAATCGGTAAATCTCATGACATATTTATTTTAAAATAATTTTCAAGTTAAAATTTTTTTAAATCTACATCCATGTTTAAGTAGATTTTTCGCTAATAAACAGAAGAATTTTTCTTTTTTTCTTGATGAATTCTTCTGTTTATTGATGAATTTGTCGTGAATGTACGGATTTTACTCGGAACCAAGTGCAACCAGATATTTTCCCTTCATCTGATTCAAGACATGGCGTCCTTGCGACCGAACTCCTGGATAACAGGAGTTTCAACTTATACCAGTTCGTCTCTTCGTAAGAAGAGAGAGCATCAGAGAAAAGCTTCGGCGCAGCTAGCAGGGCAATGTTCCTGGTCTCGAACCCGAACCAGCCATGGAGCTCGATACAGCCCACGCTCGCTGACCTCCGGAGCTGCAAGACCCCCCGCGACGTGAGCCAAATCCACGCGAGGATGATCACGACCGGCCTCATCCGCGACGCTTCCCTCACCTCCAGGCTCATCCTCGCGCTGTGCTCTTCTCCGCACCCGTCGGTGGCCGAGTTCGCTCGCCGCGCCTTATCGGGCCGTGGGAGCGGGAACGGGGAAGACCCTTTTCTCTGGAACGCCGTCCTCAAGTCCTACTCCCATGGAGCCGAGCCCGAGGGAGCGTTGCCCGTGTTCCGTCTGATGGCCGAGGACGGGATTCTGGGGGACAAGTTCTCCTTCTCTTTGGTCTTGAAGGCGTGCTCGAGGTTGGGTTCGTTGAAGGAAGGGCTGCAGGTTCACGGGTTGTTGAGGAAACTGGAAATGACGTCGGATTTGTACTTGCAGAATTGTTTGATGGGGTGGTACTTGCGGTGTGGATGCCTTGACGATGCGCGCCAGGTGTTTGATAGAATGGCTGCTCGAGACTCTGTATCTTACAATTGCATGATAGATGGTTATGTTAAATGTGGGATGATTGAGTCGGCACGTGAGTTGTTCGACTCGATGCCAGTCAATGAGAAGAATGTAATTTCCTGGAACTCCATGCTCAGCGGGTATTCACAATTAGAAGATGGACTTATCTCTGCTCAGAAGCTTTTCGAGGAAATGCCTGAGAGGGACTTGATTTCATGGAACACTATGATTCATACGTATGTTGGGTGTGGGAAGATGGGAGATGCTCATAGACTGTTTAATGCGATGCCTGAAAAGGATGTGGTCACTTGGGCTAATATGATAGATGGCTATGCCAAGATAGGATGTGTGGATATTGCGAGAGATTTCTTTTCCGAAATACCCAAGAGAGATGTTGTCGCTTGCAATGCAATGATGGCTGGATACGTTCAAAATGGTCTCCACGCAGAAGCTTTGGAGATCTTCTATTCTATGAAGAGTGAGAGGAATTTGTCGCCTGATATTGCCACTTTATCGATTGTACTTTCTGCTATTGCTCAATTAGGGCAGCTTAACGAAGGAATTGCAGTGCATCGCTATATAAAAGATATCGGTCTCTCGTTAGGTGGAAAACTTGGTGTTGCTCTAATAGATATGTACTCAAAATGTGGATCCATACAGAATGCCAAGTCAGTATTTTATGTGTTGCCCGAAAAAGATGTGGATCACTGGAATGCAATTATAGGTGGGTTGGCTATTCATGGTCTAGGAGAATGTGCTTTTGATATGTTGATGGAGATGGAAAGACTCTCTGTGAAACCAGATGACATAACGTTCATTGGAGTGTTGCATGCTTGTGGCCATTCCGGCTTGGTGAAGGAAGGTCTCATTTGTTTTGAGCTTATGAGAAGAGTTTACAAGATCAATCCAAGAATTCAACACTATGGTTGCATGGTTGACATCCTCTGTCGAGCAGGTTATTTAAATGAGGCAAAGAAATTCATTGAAGAAATGCCTATTGAGGCAAATGACGTTATTCGGAGAACCCTGCTTAGTGCTTGTAAGATTCAAGAGAACTACAAAATTGGGCTGCCAGTTGCTAATTCTCTATTTAGGCAGGATTCATGCCATTCAACTTCTTATATCCTTCTCTCTCACATGTATGCGGGTCTTGGCCTGTGGAAGCAGGCTAGAAATGTTAGAGAAGTAATGAAAGAGAGGAGAATTCCAAAACTTCCAGGATGCAGTTGGATTGAACTTAACGGAACCGTTCATGAGTTTTCTGTTGATGATAGGTCCCATTCCCAAGTAGCAGAGATTTATTCGATGTTGGGCAGTCCGTTGATTTCCAGTTCTGAAGTGACTTGCTAGGAATTAGTTGTTGAGTCAGAATTTTATGGAGAATTCCTTCTTCTACCTGAGAAAATAATGGATCCATTCATCTTCCCAATTTGGGGGAAAAGGCAAAGCTCCCCAATTTGTGACAGCCCCTTGGTATCCTTGTTTTTGGGAAGTCTCTTCAATTCAATTGTAAATACGTGTTATTAACTTAACTCTAGCTATGTAAAGCACACTGTAATTAGTTGAATCTAAGTAGTGCGCACTTTGTCTCGTGTATCTTTCTCTGGTGTTCGCCATATGAAAAGAGCCGAGCATTTATGATGTGTTTCTTCATATCTTCGTTCTGGTTAGGCAGGGCGGGCTGGAGTGAGAAGCAGCCTTCTGCTGGAACTTGAGATAACCGTGGGTTGAAGAACTACCCTTCAGTAAGTGGTGTGCACTGCAGGGTATCAGACTAAGTAAAAGCGCAATGTCCGGTGTTGTTTATTTGTCGTCCCTCGTAATTATCACATTGTGGAGTTTCTACTGAGGTTCTCCATGCATTTCAGTTTCAACTATGAAGCAAATGAAAACTGCCGGAGAATCATGGCATTTTAGTTGAAGTGCACTCACAACCATCGCTAAACCTGCCCAGTTGATTTATTGAAGGGAAGTCGCAGTTATCTCATCATGGATCCTTTGCTTCGAGAAATTAAAGAAATCATCTTGTCTTGGATAGAATAGAGACCGCTCACCAAGAATAAAACTCCGTTTCTGCGAACATACTTTGAATCGTCTTTCTTGAAGCGCAGCAAAGACAAACCTCACGCAAGAATTTGAGGACAAATAGCAGGGGGCTGCACACAAAGGCCGCTTATTTTCGAAGCTCACGTGCATTGAAGGCCACAATCAATACCGTAAGTGATTGGCGAGCTGCGTGTGTCCACGGGTGAAGAATTCAGACCAGGACGCAATGGCTACTCCTCATTATGTCAAGAAGTAAAATGATAAATCACAAAACAAAGCATCATGGTCTGGAGGTTTCAGTATGAAGCTGTTCATGGTGGAGTCTACTTTTACTTATGGAGAGGCAAGCAGTGCAGGGATGGATAACGGAGGATATTCCCACAATTAGATGATACATTGATGGTGCCTAAAAAAGGTGCATGAAGATGAGTTCTTGATGCTGGAATCAAATAACAAGGTGAAGTCTGCAAATATGCTTTTAGTCAAATCACTGTAAATTGATGTTGCCGGAGAGGAAGAGGTCACAGTAGAAGTCTAGATATGCATATTGTGCTGTCAATTAGCTTCTAAGATGCGATCACAATCAAGGAAACAGCAAGCCTGCTTCTATACACCAAGCATGAGACAGTTCTTAGTAAGTCATTGTCGCTGTGCAATAGCACACTAATCCACAATTGGCCTGCATGGTAAACCTTCCTGAATTGTGCATAAGGAAAGACCTGAACTGACAGTTTTTAAAACAATAACCGCGTAACATGTTTTACCAGCGCTCTGACCAACACCATTTTCATCAACATTGCCACAAAAGGTCTTTGCAATGTCATTCTCCTGCATCCCAGATAGAGTTCAAACTCCTTTGCCACTGTGGAATGGCCAGACAATGGATGAAGACTGAAAGCAATGCAGGTGAGAATTCAACCCCTTTTCAGGGCTCTTCATCTAAATAGGCACTAGATACTAGCTACAACTCTAAATAAGGACACAAAGCCAACATGAATGCAGTCAACTTGCAAAATACAACTTAAACAAAGGCCCTAATTCCCCAAAACTTGCATCTTAAGGTCCATCTACAATACAACACATTAGTACATAAGCCACAGTAAAAGAGATGACTAATTAAAGGACAGTGCAGAATGGCATACATACAAGTCACCTACAGCTTCACCATTTAGGGAGAGGAGTTAGAATGGAACTCAGCTTGCCTCTAATCATTGGAAAAAGTGAGGCAAGAATTAATCCTATATAGCAGTCAAGATTTTCCACTCGATCTACTCAATTCTTGAACGACATTCTCCATTGATGGTCTGCAGTATGGAGATTCCTGGATGCAACGCAAAGCAATAGCCGCTAGTTTGGTTGCCTCATGTTCTGAATAATTGCCCTCGAGATTCGGATCCACAAAGTCTTCAAATTTACCATTTTCTGCTCCTTGCCACATGGTGGGGGTGACGTTGCGCTTACCTATGATGATTTGGAAGATGAGTTTGCCGAACGCGTACACATCGCTCTTTTCAGTGAAACGACCAGTGGTGGTGTACTCAGGAGCAAGATATCCCATGGCGGCACTGGCTTTGAGTGTCGAGAACACAATGTCATCCGCAAGAAGTTTATGAAGGCCAGAATCAGATAACAAGGGATTGTTCCAGTGGTCAATAAGGACTTTCTCCGCAGATATGTTCTGGTGGACAAGAGCAGGCTTTTTCCCCTTATTCGCATGTATGTATTTGATGCCTGAAATAGGGAACATAACATTTAAGCATTGCTGAGCTAAGCAGAGCCACGAAGCTAAGTCGTTTTAGAACTATCAATGAGTACGTAGGCTAGAAATAAAAGTAAGAGGTCACCATTTCAGGTAACTTCATTTAGAAGGAAAGGGTATCATTTAGCAGAGGATAAACAAAAAGCTCTAATCCAGAAGATGATGAAGATACACCTCTTACTGGAGAACTACCCACTCATGACTGAATCATGTTCATTGCAAGAATGTTTTGATCAGACAAATCTTTTACAATGCTATATCTTAGAGAACAGATCATGCCTAACAATGTGAACAGCAAACAATTATGCACATGTTTACAATTAATTTTCAAGAATGGCAATTAGATGGCAAAGAGAACAATAGATCCTACCTTCAGCAATGCCATTGATGATGGAAACCCTCGTGGACCAATCAAGCACCTTGTCGCTTCCTTTGTTCACATCGAGATATTGAAGTAAGTTTCCGTTTGCAACAAATTCATAGATCAGAAAACATTCACCTCTTCCTTTCGAACAGCAAAAGCCCCTCAACCTAACTAGATTTGTGTGCTTCAGCGATGTCAGTAGCTTCAGGCCCTTGAGAAACTCAGCTTCGTCAGTCCGGCAACTTGTCTTGGAGATGCACTTCACAGCAACAATCGACCCATCTCTCAGTATCCCCTTATAAGTGGCAGAGAAATTACTCTTCCCCAGTAAGTTCGTCTCAGAGAAGCAGTGAGTTGCACGTTCCACATCTTCCAAGTTGAGCATAAAGCTCTCAAATACTTCTTGAGAGAAACCAGTTCCTCCTTTAGCCAGTGGGTCCCATCCGCTGGAATACTCCAAGCTGATGAGAGGAGAGGCACTTCTTCTGTAAACCTCCTTCACCTGATCGGTACTCAGACGGCTATCTGATGTGTCGAAAGTGCTTCCAATTTTCTGCTTCTGGCGACGGTAAACAGAGAAAGCAAAAAATCCAATCACTGTGAATGCAACAATAATTCCAATCACCCCAATAACTAAACCAGCTTGCGGGCTTTTGGAAGGATTTGAACAGTCACTGCAATTTGATGGTACTTTGGCAGACTCCGGAATGTCTTTAGTAGAAGAATTTTTTGGTCCAAATGCTTCAGGTCTGTTCGGATTTATAAGGTCTGGCGAACCACAGATTTCCAAGTCAGAAAAACCATTTCCACACAGTCCGTGGTTGTTCTCATATCGGAAGCCACCATTGAGCCTCTTCAAAGCTGCCAGTTCACAATGGAAAAAAGTCGAAAGGAAATTCCGTTTACACAGTTTCTAACAAAAGAAAGGCCAAACAACCAGTGCTAACTGTACTCAGCCAGCAAGGTGACAAAAAATTACCTGGAGGTACATTGCCCGAAAGGCTATTGTTTCTTACGTCCAAAAACTCAAGCAGGGGAACATCAGCCAATCTAGTGGGAATGGAACCGAAAAGATTGTTGAAGCTCATGTCCAACCTCGTCAAATTCTCCAAATCCCCCAAGGTCGCAGGAATCGCACCGGCTAGCTGGTTATATTGCAATGCGAGTACACTAAGCTTCTTCAGAGATCCCAGCCGTGTCGGTAGACTCCCCTCCAATTTGTTGTAACACAGCTGCAGAACTGAACAGAAAAAGCAGATGTTCCCTCAGTGAAGTCATCCTTCTAGAAATAATTCTTTCTATCTCTACTCATCACTTCTTGCGAGACAATATATGCGAATAACTTATAACCCAAAAAAGAAAAGAAAAAATGACTTGTTAGATTACATCTGAAGCAACAACTATATACATTCTGCTGTATCTGGCATAATCAGCATTTTTTCTTTTCCTATTTTTAGGTAAAAGGCAACCTATCTTTCTGCTACCTTCCCAATGCTTCAGATAAACTCTATATATGCTATACAAAAAAACAAACCCCAGGTAGTTTTCATCTTCAAACTGACAAATCCCAATGAGTAACTAGATCAGTCATGAAGACTGATTATGCCACTATATTGAGGATAACTCCCTGAACCAGCCCACGTGAATGACCAAGATCATAGCATTTTAGGCCAGATTCTAAGGATCATAAGCACGTTGACATACAGTAATAGAAAGCTTTGAACTTGTAAACAGGGGAACACGCACGCACAGAGAACTTTCAACTAAAAAGGAGTAATAATCTAAAGGGTACTCAAACAATCTTCATCAAAGAGACCCCACAGAACTCAAAAAAGAAAGGATGATTTGTCGAGCAAAGGCCTGGTCCTTTGGCCCCCCCACCAAAAGAGGAAGCAAATCATAAATGGAAATTAACAGTCACATCAAATAAACAACTTTCGCTTTCTTGATACCAAAGTCTTTTCAATAACTGGAAAAAAAAAAGAGGAAGGAAAACAAGAACGAACCTTGAAGGTTTGACAAGCTGCCAATCTCGGGAGGAATCTCCCCAGAGAAGTTGTTGACGTTGAGATACAGGTCGCCGAGCCAGCTCAACCCCCCAATCTCCTTCGGTATCTCCCCACTCAACCTGTTGAAATGCAAGTACAGCCCCGTTAAGCTCTGGAGCCCGCCGACTGCAGCCGGCAGCCTCCCGGTCAGCCCCTTCCCCTGCAGCGAGATGTTCGCCACGCGGCCCCGCCCGTCGCACGCCACGCCCTCGAACGACCCGCCGCCGCACGGGTCCAAGCCGGGAGCCCACGAGGTCAGGACCCGGCCCTCCGGGTCGAGGGACGACTTCATGGCCATGAGGGCGGCGAGCTCGGAAGCGGGTACGGCGAGAGAACGCGGGAGGAGGAGGAGGAGGGAGAAGAGAAGGAGGAGAGGAGGCATGCTTTGTGCGAATGCAAGGAAAACGAAGGAAAGCGAAGGGGGAGAATGCGGGAAAATGGCCGAGAGAAAGCGAGGGACTTTCTCAGGGATGGCCTGATGAGAGTGACAATGAGCAAGTAAAAATGCAAGCTTTATTTGTCTGGAGTGAAGCTTGCGAGAGAGACAGAGTTTTGGGATTTGGGTTTTGGGAGAGGTGTTTGTGGGAATGCAAGGAAAACGAAGGAAAGCGAAGGGGGAGAATGCGGGAAAATGGCCTAGAGAAAGCCAGAAACTTTCTCAGGGATGGCCAGAAGAAGAGAGAGAGCGAGGAAGAAAAATGCAGAAAAAATGCGAGCTTTCTTTGTCTGGAGTGAAGCAAGCTAGAGAGAGAGAGAGAGAGAGAGAGAGAATATTGGGTTTTGGGTTTTGAGCTGCTGGGTTTGGTTGGAGGGGAAGTGCCGAGAAAGTGGTCGAGAAAAGTTGCAGGGGGAAAGGGAAAAAGTGTGCTTGGAAAAGGGCCGAGCGCGACAAAAGCGAAAGTTGCGGGGAATGTGAGCAGTAGCAGCTAGCATGTGCTGCAAAGCCTGAGGGAGATGCAGATGAGATTAATTATAATATCATGGGATGAGGAGAGTGTTTGGTGGTATTTGACTTGTAATCATCGTTTCGAATTTGGAAATGTGGGTGGGGCAGGCGGCTGATTTGCATGATGCCATTTTGACTGGAGGACTCTGCAGTAAAGCAAGGTGATCTTTTGTCAGCCAGCGCTTTAGGAAAAGAAGATCCCTGTCAGGGTTACGTGACTAGACTGTATTGTGTGGGGCCTCACCTACACCTCCCCCACCTGCTGTATTTTTCAATGTTCAAAAACTTATCTTAAGGTCCGATTGTTGAAAGAAAATTATTTTCAAAAAATTTGTTTTCTAACCTTTCCAGCTTTGGGATAATAGAAAATTAATCATTTATAGTAAAAATATTTTCCTGGACTGAAAAAGTAAATCTAAATTAGAGAAAATAACTTTCTCTTATTTCAACAGAGAAATCATTTTTCCTAAATCACCAAGCAAATGAAAATCAATTGTTTTTCTTGAAAACTATTTTCATAAAATAAAAACATTTTCATTCGTCGTAAATTTTTTAAGTGAAATAAACATGTAATTAGATAGCAAAACTTGACTAATGGGACGGGTCGGTACATGCTAAGCATGGCACCGACTCATCTCGTCAAGTTTGCAAACCATGTCAATCACCCTACTAGAGAAAGGGGTTCTCTCGAGGCTATGCTAAACTATGGTCAAAAGTGGCTTAGGTTGACTCGAGCCCATGGGTCCTAATGGGCGAGCCTAGCCTAATTCTATGTAAATGCCTAGAAATATTTTACCCACTCAAATCACATTCTTTTTTACTCAATAGACACAAACAAATGTTACAATTGAGTCGAGTCAAGCCAAACTGACACAATGGCATTCTCAAGCTTAATTTGATTCATAAACTTGAAACTCGAAGCTCAACTAAAACTTGGTCAAGTGCTCCTTGCTCGAACACAGCTCAACATAAAATTCAATGTACGCAAGCTTGATTCAATTTAAATTTATAAAACCAAATATAGTAATTTTCTTTGGTTCAATTGAACTCTACTCAAGTCAAAATACTCACACCTACCCTTTTCGTTCATGTCAAATGTTATCCTAAAGGTTGAAAGTGTAATCACATTGTAAAAATCAAGATTATAAGTATATTTACTATTATCTATCTCCAAAACAACTAAATAAATAAGAATCTATTAAAAAAAGGGACACTCAATTAAGCTTACAAAGCGATCAAGCCAAGTACTTGTAGGCTCAAAATATACTCTACAAATTCCAACTCTACTCTTATTTTAATTATTACTTTTAGACTTTTGCTATATCTCATTGTAGAATGTAAGAATTGAAATCTACACTTGACGTTAAATTATCTCCATTCCAACCCTTCCTAAAAATGTGGGGATTTGAACTCCCACACTCTTCCTTCCCATGTGGAAAGGGTGGTAACTTGGGCAAAACCTAGTAGTTCTTGAGCTACTTGAACTATCCTTCTTTGCTTCTCATTATCCAATCAATTTTTGTCATCATGCTCTTATCATTCACATCTACATAGTCCATCTTGATTATATTGTAGAAAAAGGGGATAATAATATAAATAGTCCTCGAACTTTAGTTGAATGTATAATGTGGTCCTTGAATTCTTAATTTAATCAATTTGATCCCTAAACTTTACCTCAAGGTTTAATGTGATCCCTAAACTTATATTGAATTGTGAACTTTTGATACGTGTTTAATTTAGTCATTGAATTATATAAAAGTGTTCAATATGGTCATTCCTAAAATTCAAGTTCAATGACAATATTGAATTTTTTCATATAATCCAAGAATTAAGTTGATTATGTACAAAAAATCCAAGGATCACATTGAACAATTTAAAAATTCAAGGACATATTGTATATTGGATTAAAGTTTATGGATCAAATCAAATAAATTAAAATTCCATAGATTATATTGCACATTGAGCCATAATTTAAAGATTATTTGTGTCGATTTCCCAATGAACTCATCTCACCAGTCTGTTATTAATTGCCAATTACACCATCTTCCCTGACAAGATGAGTTCCCCACCATTATTTAGAATACACCAAGGGTGCAATTATAGCCATCACAACTTTCCCAACTACGAGGATATGCAGTGATTAAACACCTGAGAATGAAAGATGTCTCGGCTCCAGTCGAACCACATTCGAGGAAACAAATATTTTGCCCGTTGGTCAAAGTTTATTTACGACTCTTTAATTGATTATACTATCTTGAGAAGGGGGAAAATACTAGAAAAATCCTAAACCTATTGAATTAATGGCAATTCAGTTTCAAACCTTTTAATTTGACTAATTTAATCCTAAATCTTTTGTATTTATATCAATTGAGCCTATTTGACTAATTTTAACCGAAAGTCATTAGCATGAAAGCCAGTTATTCTACATGGTATACTAATGCTAACATGGATAAAGTTTACATTTTTTAATATATTTTTCTTTTATTTTTTTATTGTGGCTAGTGAGGACGGCTAAGCCCTCACTAGATTCAATTAGAGCAACCCTCACTAGGGGTGATCGGGTCCAGGGTGGGTAGGGTTCAGACCTAGACCCTGTACCCAACCCTGTTATTATCGGTTCCTCTTTTCTGGACCCTGTACCCTACCATGTTTTTATTGGACCCTGTTTTGGACCCAACCCTGTTTTTCTGGTCCGGGAACAGGGTCAACCCTGTTTTCATTGGAACCTATTTTATAACCATTCAATATTTTATACGGCTTCAAATTTTACACTAATTAGCGAAAAAACAACAACGTAATTCTCCTAACATTATAAGACAAAGTAAAAATCCTAAGAATGCAAAAGCATTAGCAACAAATATAGCTATAATATTAGTCTCATTCCCATAAATACTTCTAATATGACCTAATGTGCTTACTTATGTGCATGCGACGGAGCTCTTATTAAGATGATATCTTTTTTGAGTCGGACTGAGAAGTAGTGCTACAATAGTTAGTAGCATTTGTCCTGTGACTATAGTAATGATTGAAAGTGGGATCATTAAAAAAGAAAAATAATTCATGAGAATAGTTCTTTTTAACAATTCTTTCAAAACAATTTTCTCTTAACTTGATTCAAAGAAAATCTTTCTTTTTTTAACATTTCTTCGAAGACAAAGAAACTCAAAAACATTATATAGAGAGACGATTTTATTTTTTGTAACAAGATAAAAATCGGTTCCAAAACCGATCCGGTTCTGGGTGGGTCTTTGCTTGGACCCTGTTCCCGGACCGATTTCAACTGGTTCCCAAAAACTGGAACCTGTACCCGGACCGGTTTAATCGGGAACCGATTCCCGACCCAGTTTTTCGGGTGGTCCGATCCGGGTTCCGGGTAAACCCGGTCCGGTTGCACACCCCTAACCCTCACCCAGCCACAAGGGTTAAGCCTTAGTTAGGGCTATGAAGTTGAAGGTTGGAAGTCAAACCTCACGGCCTCTATCAAGGGTTACCCTTGCTGAATATTGTGAGGATTTGACCTTCATAGCCTAGGAAAGGGTCGATCTTGCCGGTGAGGCTTGCAAGCCCTCACCCACAACTCATGACCCTCGTTGGTCACAATAAAAAAAAAAAAGAAAAAAGAAAAGAAAAATAATAAAAATATTTAGAAATATATTAAAAATTTAGAAAATTTGTCCACGTTAGGGCCAATTATGCCACATTTTTGGGGGGGCAACCCATATGTTAGCAAAATTTTGTTAAAATTTGCCGGATAAACTTAATTGATACAAATATAAAATTTTCAAGATTAAATTGATCCAATTGAAAATTTGAAAATTAAATTAATATCAATACAATAAATTTATGATTTTTTTTGTGTACTTTCCCAGCTTAAGAATGTATCCTAATGAGAACTAACTTAAATTTTTTTTTTCTATTGGACATTTTACTCAAAAAAAGATCAAGATCTAGAACCCTATGGAAGGCCAAAATAGAGTTTTCTCTCTTCTCTTGATGGACATTTGCTAACAAGTCTCTTGGAGGCACTCATCAAGCAATTAACTAGAGAAAAGTTTTCATTTTTCTTTTGTATTGATTATTCGCATATTCTGTACAATCATGCTTAATAGCTATTTTGAGGGACTCGTCGACGTGTCTTTATTATATTTCAATGTGCGTCGTCGCTCTAAGTGGGCGGCTCCACGACCCGCGGGGACGAGACAAAAACATGACTCCATAATTGGAACGCAATCAGCTCATGAAACTGCGTCGTGATTGACACATGATTTTCTGTGAGCTTATGAAATTATTGTCACATAGTTAACATTTCCAAAAAAGAGTGGGAATCCAAGCGACGAAAAGTGTTATGAAAGAGGGGAGCTGGAACGACGGATCAGGCACGCAACGTGCTTTTGCCCATGTAATAAATAATTTCTTCCTCTTTTCTTTCACTGAATTTGGTCTGCAGCGCTGTCGGGGGAAGCATCATTGGACGGTGTCAGATCTCTCTCTCTCTCTCTCGAGCAATTTTGAATGAGAGTCAAATCATCACAATTTGAATTCGGACAAGGCCACACATCTACAGTAGTACCCCTGCCCGAATGCAGGACAAAAGGAACTATGCTCGAGCAATATACTTTCATACCACGAGTTTCCTAGACCCGACAGATACTTCGTTTGGTATTTCGCTACACGTATTGGATAGGATAAACGTAGATAAAGATCAAATTATGATGTGCCTTGACCACCCTTGGTTATTCAAATGAAATATGATATGCCTTCAACGGGATAAGATACGAACTCTTTTAATAATTTAACATTACAAAAAAAAATCGAAAAAAAAAAAAAAAAAAAAAAACTCTTTTTTTTTCATTTTTTTAAAATTAATTTTTAATTATAAAAAATTCAAACTGGCATATAAATTGATTTTTCATAATTTTCATTAAATTTATAGTCATATTATTAAGTTGGATGATATGATAGTTGATAGATGTACCGATTTAGGATTTACCTTTCATTTGTTATAGGTATACCGATTTATATTTTTTTTTGTGATATTAATTTAATTTAACGAAAACTAACGGAGAGTAAATTATTAACAAAAAAAACATAGGGTAAATTTATTATAAAAATGCTTGTTTTCAATTTTTCATGGCTAAAAAATTACTTTAGGGTAAATTTATCATAAGTGTACTAATTTGATATTTTTAATAATAAAATTATAATTAAAATAATTTTGTCATACATATATTAATTTAAAATTTTTATAATGTTATTCCTTTTTAATATCCTTTCTCTTCTGGTAATGCATCGTTCACGGACTACCATATGAAATTATACTTGGTTTTTGTGCATAGTAGGCTAGGGTTGCACGACCTTTGACCAATGATGCAATCATAGTCCCTTCCCCAAATGAATGAGAGAGAGAGAGAGAGAGAGTCGCCACGTGATGGTGGAAAACTGTAGAAAACCACTTCGGGTTGTGAAAGCAAAAGTTTTATGAAATTATTTAAGATCGATGGCAATCCAACTAGATAAGTCCAAAAGCCACTCTTCTTCATTTTTGAAAATAAAAAATTATCATCTTAAATAAAATTAAAATTCTGTTTATTTTGCAAAAATACACGATTTGTAACATATTTTCTTAAATATTATCATTTGTATTATTTACAATAATAAACAAATGAAAGATATTTTCATTATCTACTAAAATGTTTAGACATAAATTATTATTGATAATAAAAATATTTTCTATGGCTAATTATTTTAAGAGACAAAAGTAACTATTTTTAGGAAATATTTTTCAAATTATTTATTTTTTACAAAATAAACGGAGACTTGCATTTTAGCTTGATGGACTAATTTAGAGGGATTACAGTAGAAGAGAAAAGATTTATGATAGAAGGAATATGTTTACGACTTTTTAAATACTTTTCTCAAAAGTGCATCTTTGCCACTTCTTCTCCTTTTTATTTGTTTAAAGTATTTCTCTATTTCTATTTTTAATTTTTACACATGACATGCTTTTTCGAACTTTTATTTGCCAAGTATATAAATTCTTCCTCCTTTTCCATTCAAAGTGCATGAAGTACGGTCTAATGACATTGTTGTTAATGATATTAAATCTTTAACGAGCCAAAGGTCTCATTGCTAATGCTAATACACTTACTTTATCTATAAAGAAGTACAAGGACAAAATGGTCACAAAGATGTCATTAAGTTCCTTTTTCATTCTTTTCTCTTCTTCAACCAAACTGGGAATGTCCAAATTCCACATTCATTTCCTTTCTTTTCTTTCATAAAATCTAGAAATAACGATTAAATCAAATCCTTTCCCTTTTCGGCCTTTCCTCTCGCGAGGTCATGGTCCAAATCCTTTCTCTCCTAGTGTAAAGTCCAGCCATATTCATGATTTCTCTCGTCTTCAAAAGTAAAAAGAAAGCTGCCCTATCTAAAAGTAGCACATGGTGATTTAGAAATAATAACTATATGGACATGAAAACATCGAGCATCTGTTGACTGGAATAAAGGAAGAATGATTCCCTGCTTTCTTTCGTCGTTGAGTGGAGATCAGAAGGAAATGATGTTAAGTATTTTCAAATGAAACTCCACTCGAGTGTCCGTGCGTCACTTTAATGCAATGAAATAATCAATGACTGCTCTTTCTTTTTCCCTCTATCACAACACACGATCTGAACTTTATGTATTCTGTCAAAACACGAAATTGTTGGCACTTAATATTACAATAAGAGTGATTTTGTACCTTGCAGTGAACGAACACCATGCACATTCCGTTCATCAGACGGGTGAGGTTATTCACATTGAGTTGATTCGCTTAGTTACTTTTGTCCGCATTGAGTTTTTGTTGAATGCTTTATCGTGACCCCTTGGAATTGATTATACATTCATCAGTCACAGATAACAAAAAAAAAAAAAAAATCCCGAAATTTCTTTTTTAAGGAGAACATTAATTTGGCTAGTGGCTGCTTATGTGCTCCCTTACTTAGAGAGAGTATAATATTTTGGTTGCTATCCTTTGATGGGCGGAATTCCCATTTTCTCTTCTATTTTCATCATTTCTGAATTGTGATGCGGTTGCCCGTTTGTTTGTGTTTTCATGTTGAGAATTCGTGCTAGAGAATCGACATGTTGGTTTAAATACTTTGTATCTTATCTTTCCATTTAGAGCGATTCATGCCCTTAAGACTTTATGCCTTTAATCACTCCATTAGACCAATCACTTGAGTGCTGGGTTGCATTCTTACATGGTCCACGAAATGTATGGATTATTTTATAGGTCTGAGATTTATGTCTTTCAAAGCAAACTTCTTGTTTGAAAAGGTACTTTCAAATCCCGTCTCAACCAATGTTGGTGCTTCTTTAAGGAACATCTCTATACTGCTAAAACCGATGACGATTATTTTAGAAACCCTGGTTCTTCCATGCGCAACAGCTCATGAAGCACGCAAATCTCTATGGAAACCGGACAAATAAGGGATTTAAAGATGCTATTTGTTCTGAACGTTGTCGCTCGTCTCCATGATAAAGAAATGGGGATAGCGCCAAATCGATTTTCGTGTGATCATGTTAGTTCTCGAGGATGTCGTTCGAGGGTTTTGTAGGGAGAATATGGCTCATAAAGTCCAAGGGAAAGATTACAGTCATAAAAGGTCAAAAGCTTGCTCGAGCCTTAGGTTAGAAGGGAAATTACTTTAAACAAGATCAGATTATTTAATTAATAAGACGACCCTAGGGACTGTCTTTCTTGATTATGAAAAGTCGAATAAACTATATCTCATGTAACGTAATTTGGAAGATCTCCCGAAAGTATAATTGCAAAAACATATGATTTTACACTTCTCTTCTTGATTGTTGCAAATCATTTCAAAAATCAAAGAAATATCATATGATCAATAGTTAATATCGATCAAGTCTATCTTACTAGTCGATCATGTAAGCTCCATGGTGAGACTCTGGTCATAATGCTTTTAGTTCACATGGTTTATAAATCATGCAATAGATTCTCTCTACGGTAAAAGTTTTTGATTCGGTGAAATGGAACATTTTGGTTAAATGTACACGAGGATCTTAGTTTTCCGGGTTATTCATTCAGTGTATAAAGCCATGTGTTGCCTCACCATTGTTTTCTGTTATGGTTAATGGTGGACTTGAAGGCTGTCCTAACTAGTGAAAGGTTTATGAGAAGGAGACACTTTGTCACCTTATCTTTTTGTTTTGGTTATTAATGTTCTGTGGAAGATGTGGAATGATGCTGCTAAGAAGAAATTACTCTCTTATTACCCTTTGTGCTCTATACTTAAGCTAACACATCTATGCATGATGTGACGGTGTTTTCTACAACTCTCCAGGTTTTTTCCACGTTTTATGGCATATATAGATTGAAGTTAGATCATGCCAAGCATTAGTAATATTAGGATTCCGTATATCTCTCAAGATTATACCTATAACTCCTTTGATAGAGCATATCCATGATTGATTATACTTAAATACTATGTTTATCTAGTTATCTTAGATAATCATGTCATTTATCTTAGAAATAGGTCGATGTAATATTCATCATAATATATTGAAGTACGAGGAAATTCCATATTCCTATCTCCGCACGTTGTTTATTCAACTTGATATAAGAGCCTCATTTCCTGAGACAACTTAATGCACTAGGTGCACTTCGCACTAGGTGCACCTCATGCACCTTGGAAATTTTTGCCTCATCATTCTCAGCCTTGCATTTGATTCACCCGTTGAAAAATAAATCCATCCTATCCTCGACAGTGTTCACCCAAATGTCTTATTCGTGTATGACCAAGTGCCATGATGGTGGTGTTATGACGTCGATGATGTGACATCTAGTCGAGCTTTTCTATTGGATAGAGGTATTTTTCGACACCACGAAAACGCATTTTTGCACAGTAAACGTTGCTCAGCAGTGCAAACCTTTCAAATAGGAGAGGACAGAATGAAAAAATAAATAAATTTGATATCATAGACTCTAAAGCTCGATATTGTTGTCTAGTTCTACTTTGTTTTGATTATTTAGCTTGTTTTGATATCACACGTTATGGTCGTTTGCTGATTTAGTGACTATTATTATTACTCATACACAGTTTAATTATTGCCTTGGCATGAAATTACTCAAACATTCATGTACGTCCATAGATTCATCTTTTTTTCTTATTCTTAAAACTTTGATCTTTTCTTCATGTGGCTATTGAGGCTAAACTTTCGAAAGCAATACTCAAGGTGGTGACTATTGAGGGACACCTTGATGCTCTGCTACCCATTAACGTGGGATTCAAAATGTCACTTGCATTACTTAGGGTGCGTTTGGTTGGGCTTTCCCAAGGGGCTTTCAGCCTCGAAAGCCCCTTGGGAAAATGCAAGTGCGTTTGGCTTGCAATTTTGAAGGGCTTTGGGGAGATGCAATTGCATCTCCAAGTATCCTTAAAGGCCCTTAGGTGAATGCAGGTCTAGAGGTGCATTTGCAAGTTGCATTTTAGGAATGCAACTTGAAGGATCACTGTTCATCTTCCTCAAGTGGCCAACACCGCCGACGACCGCCGGCGACCGACGATCGCCGGCGATCGACGACCGTCGGCCACCAAGGAGGGCGACCGCCGACCAAGGGGGCGACCGCCTGGGTTGCCTCCTCAAGCGGCCGTCGCCCGTCGCCGCCTCGGTCGCGCGCCCACTTTGGTTCGGGCGACGGCATCGCCCGGTTCGGGCGACGGGCGTCGCCGCCCGGTTCGGGCGATTGGCGTCGCCCGGTTCGGGCGACCACCGCCTTGGTCGCGAACGCGGTGACCACCGCTGGGTCACGAACCCAGGCGACGGCCGTCGCCTGGTTCGGGCGACCAGGCGGTCACGCGACCACCGCCGTCGCCTGGGTTCGCGACCTAGGCGACAGGCGACCGCCGCTGCGATCGTCCGACCTCGGGCGGGCGGCTGGAGTCGCACGACGGCCGATCGGCCGTCGGAGGGTGGTCGGCGGCCGATCGCCGCCGGAGTGTGGCCGGTGTCCAATTTGGTAGCCGGAAAGTACATTTGAAAAAAAAAATTTATTTACAATTTTTTAAATACAAAATTTCGCAAAAGCCCATTGACAAAATATAGTATTCACCAAACGGCACTTGGGTCAAAGTTGTTTCACAATACAAAATTTACCAAACAGTATTTGCATTTCGAGAAACCCCTTTAGCTCAAAGATATTTGCATTTTCCCAAGTGCATTCCCCCAAAGCCGAACCAAACGCACCCTTAGTCATTTAAGTGAAATACAGGATCCTTGGTTGCCTGTCTGTTCCTACAGCAAGGTCATACAAGAATCGAGCATTTATGTCTCCTTCGGTTGCAATGAGATGGGACACAATTGAAGATACAATTCACTCAAGTTCTTCAACTATTCAAAAGCACCAAGTTGCAATATTCGGCAAGTGCCCACATGGGATAAATGTTCCTATAATTTGGATTGTGTAACATGCAATTCTTCTTGAAAGCTCCAGTAATTTCCTGTCAAGCAAAACTATTCACCGTCATCAATGTTTATATAAATATAGAAGAAACGAAGTATAACCCAATTGACATCTTGAGGTTAACCCAATTGACATCTTGAGGTGTAGTTAAAAATAATTCACTTTCTAAACTACGATAGATTGTCCCTATCTACCAAATGTTGATTAAAATGATCTTCACTCTTTTAAAAAATATTTGTGGTACTAACTATGTACAAAACTAATCGCTTAATGTGTCGGTCAAAATGTATTGAGAATAATTATCGCAGGATATCACCTGTTGAGGAAAGTCACCATTTTCCATTTGGGAATTGATTATCAGCTTGGCTGCTCGATGTAGGGGAGCTGGATCCCTTTTCGCCTGATTAGAAGAATTTTTGATGTCAAGAAAGTTGTACAAATTATGAATATATAAAATGTAAGGTGTGTCAATTCTTGTGTGCATGCAAATTTGCAAAGGAGAACTCAAAATGATTGCAGTTACTGAAAATGAAAATGTATATATGGCCTTTTGGGATCAATGTTTGGAAATAATCTTTTCCACTGTAAACTAAGTAATAGCAGTAGCTCAACATGGGGAAAATTGTCAAAAAAATCCTAAACTGGCCTTGGCTAGTGGCTGGCCTTGTGTGAAAAGAGAAAATAAAAGAAAGAACAAATAAAAAAGGAAAATAAAAAATTGGGATATTTTAAGTTAAAAAATTATTTACGTTAGTGTTGGCTGTGTTACGTAAGATAACTAGTATTGACTAGATCAACACGTTAGTGATATTTAATTAAAATTAACCAGAATAACTGAATTGACAATTCGTTAAAAGGTTCAAACTAGTTTGGCAAATCACTATAATGTTTAAGATTAAATTAGCACAATTGAAAGGTTTATGATTGAATCGGTAAGTTGTAAGAAGATTTATGATTGAATTGACATAATTGAAAAGTTTAGAACTGAATTTGTCACCATATAATAAATTTAGGACTTTTTGATTTGTTTCCTGCTAAATGTGATATGAAAGAAAAGATACGATTGAATTAGAGAATACACAAACCTGCCCTGCATGAATTAGACCCATCATTGCCCACGCAGTCTGAACCAAGTTTGATCTATTTCCTTCGAGAGGCATGTATTTCTGCATCAATCAAAGAACACAAAATCCACTATTTTAATAGGATGACTAAAATAGGAGTTGCTCAGAATATCAATATAATCATAATTGACATTTTGTTTATTTCTTTTGCAAGTTCCTCTTAGGTATAAGATCACAAGTTCTATAGTTGGTTGGAGGACTGCGTTCGGCTATCGTAAGAAATTTACTCTCCTGGGAACATTAGTCTTTTAAATTTAGTACATGTGAATTTACTAATTTTTACCATATTCATTTTCTTTCTTTCTTTATTGAAGGAATTTCGAGCTTTTGGGTCTATCAAACATCTTGTGTTTTCGTTTTCTCGATGGAGTTATCAATCAAACAGTTTCCAAGTCCTCCCAAAATCATAACCTTTCTTGGGCAGGAAAGGTAGCTCTCCCCCCAACCACCGTCCTGCAACTGTGTCCGAAGGAGAAAGGCTACTGCTTTGCGAATAGCGGCGCAGCTCTCGTAGCTTTTGCCGGCGACTGAGAGTGCCGTGAGAGCAAACCATGTGGCATATGTAAAACAAACTCCCCACTGTCCATACCTGCATGTACGGTTCTCAAGTCATCTTGTCTAGTTAGTTTGGAATTCTCCCATACAAGTCAACCATAAGCGAGATGAATTTATATACCAAGATCCATCTGTCAGTTGTACGCTTTCGATGTATTGGACGGCATTGGATATGGAATCTTCAATCTGTTCCGTCCGGTGCCCTGGGTACAATTTCTTGAACAAAACCAAAGCTTTGACAGCTGATGAAGTGCATTCCACATATTCCGAATCGACGATAACATCCTCGGCAAATTCAAGTGGATTAAGGAGCTACACCATACATCATTGGTATGTAGTTTTTCAGTAGTGCAAATTGAAAAGAAAAAGCCACAATTATACACAACAAGCTACTTATTTTGTGGAAGCACCTACTTCCAACCAATTTGCGGCAGTTGCAGGCTCCCATGCTGAGAATCCACCATTTTTACTCTACAAAACAGTGACATATCCTTGCATAAGAATATAACATTGGAAAAATACTAAGAATTGAAGAAAGATGTCATACTTATTGCGTCTATCCTAAGGTTTTTGAAGCACCACAACTAAGTACAGTTGGCTATATCTCAAAATCATATGTCGGTTGGTGCACCTATGATTCCAGCGGTCAATGCTTACCTGTAGAGAGAGTATAATGTTGACTGCATCATATAGTCTATTTGGCTCCACCTTCTCACCAACGATTTCTTGTGGCATTTGTGAGAAAAGCAAGCAACACTGCATGAGGAAGGAGATTTAATCAGGCACTAGAACAACTTCACATCTACAGACTGTCCACGGTCTTCAAAAGAATCCTACCATCAAACCTTCTGCGGTGCAATCAGACACTTGCCAACCATGATCTTGATCGGAAAAAGTCCAAGACCCTTTAGAGAAATGACGATACATGCTTTGGAAGTCACCGGAAGGATTATCCTTGACCTTCAATGCCAACATATAAATATATATATGTAGGGTGCAACTTAAGGAAATGCCAGGAGATGCCCGCAAGCTGAGATAAAGATTTAACCTGTGATCTCCTAATGAAGTCATGCCCTTTCCGGAGTACTGGTCCTATTTCGTTGGTTAGGTTACTAGAAAGCAAAGCTTGGACCCCAAAGCTTGTATCCCATAGTTGGCTACCAAAACTCTGCATGTGGAATGCGACCATGAAATTTAGTTTTCTTTTCCATAAAATCCCTTCAATGGATGAATCATTTAACCAACCTGAATCTTCATTCCATCTTCTGCAACCCATATAAAATCTTGAATCCTAGCTAGATGCTTCTTGAAGCATTCACCATGTGGATCCTCCACCCAACAAGCAAGCATACTTAATACCTGTTCATTAGAGCATAGATCTTAATACCTGTTCATTAGAGCATAGATTTTTCCATCAAGTCCTGTTGTAAAAGCAAGGTCATCGAAAATCCATCTTCTGATTACCTTTTCAACGCATCCCAAAGTGATGTATCGGCTGTTCTCGTCTTCATAATGAATATGCTTCATTATCATTTTAAGAGCCTTTTCTCTCAACTTGTTTAGTGGCCAACGGTTGAGAAAAGGCTCTGATAGTATGTAAAAACCATCCCACAACAAATCTATTACTGAAGAATGCGAATAGTAGAGATCCTCCTATATGAAAAATATTTGTTAGAATCTTAAGAGCATGGGAATTAATAGTTTGGTGCAAATTAGCTCTTGCCTTGGCACATAAATGTCGAGCTTTTGTCCAAGAGATATTACAATAGGGTTGAGTTAGAAGTTCCTCTCTCAATTGCTGAACAAGAGGTGTAGTCGGTGCTACAAATCTTCTTCCATACAAATATGATGTGGCCATGTACATGGTCCGAAAATAGCACCACCACTTAGCTGCATATTAGAGAGGAAACAACCAGCAACTCTTAAGACAATGAAACCAAATCTACACAAATTCTCTTCTTTATGCTCACAAATTTGAATACACATTAACAATCTTGGGAGATCAAGCAATGAATTTGGTTTGGTACATGGAAATGTCTTGGCAAACCTGGATGCAGGGGAAGAAATGAGGGAAGCATCAGTAACTCAGGAGGCACTGGTTTGATCCCGGACCAGTCATAAACACCGAGTATCTACCAAAATGGAAAAGGTAAGATGTTAGTCGCACTCTGCATGTGAAAAAACATATTGTTTAAACTTGCTTTAAGTATGTAGAAGCAAATAGGCTCAAGTTCTTTTCAATGGTTCAGTTTTAGTACCTGCTTGTAATCTAATAAGATCATCTAGGGAGGTGATTTGCTATTAAAGGATCATATTGTCAGTAGAAGCAAAAAATTTCTTACAGAAAGCCAAATCTTTCCCAGGAAGGATATGTGCAAGGCGCCACCGCGATCAAGAATCCACTTTCTACCTCTGGCACAGGCATTGTCCTCCCCACCATCAGGACCTTCTCCAAGTATACGCATGCATGTATAGTTAAGTACTGTAGTAAGCATGGTACTGTGGCCCTCTACATGCAAGCCCCACCCACCATCTTCATTCTGCAATACCATATTTGATACCCAACAATGTAAAGATAGAGCACATGCTTCTTTTTTCCATATGCAACTGAGAAGTGGAGCTACATTCTCAAAACTTGCGCTAGGACAATGCAAAATGGACGAAGATTAATTACCTGATGATTATACACATAACGAAGGATCTCTTTTCGATGTTCTGTGGAGAAGACAATGTTGAGATGTCCAGTAATATACAAACAAATAACCTGCACTTTGTTGTTAATGAACAAGTGAAGGGCCACGAATTGCATAAGATTGGTATGACTATCAAGTGATGATAGGTTATTACTTTAATCAAGAAAAACATAATGATCATTCCCAAGGTACGTTTATTGTCTGACTAATTCTGTTTTGGCTAGTATTCAGTGTCTTATCAGGTAAGAAGCAATCAGACATCTTTCTCGCACAGGCTGTCCATTGAGTAGGTAGAGTATATGGGTTTGACTCGCATCAGATAAAAAAAAGGTTTGATAATCCCATCTCAAGAAACATTATAACTCAAACTGGTAAACGGTAAAACCATTTGTTCGAACAAAAGAATTACACTTAGCTAGTGCAAACAATGACCAAGAAGACAGAAGAGAGCTAACCAAAGGAGGGTGAAAGAAGAGAATGCCAGAATTTTCTGCAGGCCAATGGCCATCGCTAGCTTGCAAGGCTGAAAAGAAATAGACGCTTCTCCTCATTGTGGCCGATGCCTTCTCATGTGTTACCTTTTCCCCAGCCTCTATCTTCACTGGAGAAATAGTTTGTCCGAAGTTCTTCTCTCTTAGAAACTGCAATTGCAGAACTAAAAATTGTAGCAGTTCCAGTGATTGATGCGTACTGGATTACTGGATTACTTACTCATCAGGTTTTAGAAAATAAAAAATTAGAAGACAATTGCTTGTTTTTATATTTCTGTGTTTGAAATTCAAGTCATGTTTGGGTGAAAAAGCCCGTAGGGGTGCCTCCACAAATCCATCCACCAGGCTACTTTCTCCTTTATTAACATATGCATAATTACCTTTTACTCCATCACTCTCCAAGGAAGCACAGAAATTAAATGTACGGAACATTAATAAGAATGATTGTATACAGATACTTTCTTTTTATAAGTTTATTATTTTGAAATCAATCTTGAGAGGGAAGGTGACTTGAATGGTCAGAGGAATGGCATATTTTGGATGAATATAAAAGCTATTTGAGTGGTCAAATGGGAGAGATACTTTGATTGGTCAAGGAGAGGGAAAATTGGAGTAACCTCCTATAGGAAACAGTCCTGCAATTTTATATAGTGGGGTGAATAGAAAACCCCCCTAATTGGGAACGACCCTGCAATTTTATATAGTGAAAGGATGTGAGAACACGTAGCCATATGACATCAATTAAAAGTATTTTGTAAATTTATAGTTGAATACCATGTGAACTGAAATGACATTAAATATAGGCAACATTAAATAAGAATAATTATTTGACAAGTAGGGGAGATCCTAAAGAGGAAAATCTTTGATTGGTCAGAGAAGAGATATTTTAGATAATTGATAGAAAACTATATCATTGGTCATATGAGATGCATGTTTTGGCTAACAAGGAAAGATCCGCTATGATATCACGTAATAGTGTGATCTATTATTTAGATATTTTACCAACTTTTACTAAAAACACCCTTGCATTTTGACATGGTGAGCAAGATAGATAAATAAGTTACCAACTTAATATTAACAGATTTATCTGATATTGATAGATTAGTGTGTATTTTTTATTTATTTTTTGATGACATAGGGAAGCCTGCACCGGGCCACATGTGCTAGCCACCACACACATGCAACCAGGTAAGTCACCCTATGACGAAGTTGGGATTCGAACTCTCGACCTTTTATGAGAGGAAGAGAGTGCAAACCAGCAACGCCACCCAGGTGGATGGTAATAGATTAGTGTGTACGTCTCTAACTTTGTCAAAAATCAACTTTTATTTGCATTATAATTTGAACTCCTTGCTAATCATGATGACGTTGGAGAAATGAATCTAGTAGCTGATTCCTTGTCCTTGGCCAAGACGGAAGGAGGTCTGGACCTGCTCCTGGAATTGTTTTGACTTTTGCGATGATAGGATGTCTAATCGAGAAAAGCATGACACTAGAACGATTGAGTGACCGGCAGCTTCTTACCTGCATTCGCCATAGGAGATCTCCACTGGGCTTGACCTTGAAGCGGTTGTCGTGGAAATGAAGGCGAGCTCGCTCCACCTCGGCGCGCTCCTCCGGGGTTCCTGCGTCCGGATCGAACTCCCATGTCTGCCTTCCGACGTAGTCGTTCGTGCTGTATATATACGGACTGTTCTCCCCCTGTGCAATCTTCAGCCTCCACATAACTCTCTCTCTTCCTTCAATCTCAATCGCTACGGAGTATGGACGTGCCAGTTATGTATAGGAGGTGTGAGCGGGGGAAGGAGTTGGAATGTCAAATGTGTGTTGTAATGCCAAGAGCTTGGGGATATTTATACGCCTCCATGAGTAAAATGATTTGTTTGGGGCCAGCAAAGACTTTAAGGGCATGTTTGGCAACGCTCCAATTTTTCTATTCTTTTGTTCTCTAGAATAGAAGAAGAACTAAAATCCGTTTGGTAACGTCTACTAGTATTTCTATTCACTGGAATAATTTTTTTTTCGAGAAATAGATTTGGAATAAAAATGAGAAGTAGAAAAAATTAGTTTCTTATTTCTAAAAATAATTTTTGAAAAGTTATTTATTGGGTCACTGCCACTCGTGATCACCACCAGTTGTCATCCTTTGCTTGCCACCGTTGGTCATTGGCCACCACTGCCCTTTGCTCGGTGTTGAGTGGTGGCTGTCAGCCGATGACCGTTGACCGGTGATTGTCGACTGTGGACAGCGGTGGTAAGCAGTTGCTAGTTGCTGGGTTGCTCGTCTGTCGTTTGCCATTGCCATAAAAAAAAAAGAACATAAATTTTTTTAGTTGATACCAAACGTATTTTTATTCTTTTTTTATTTAAAGAATAGAAATTTTTGTAATTACTGAATGCCTAGTTTTATTCAAAAATTGTTTTAGGGAATAAAAATAGAAAAAAATAATTTCTCAAAAAAATTGTTTCTAAAAGTAGAAATGTTACCAAATGCATTTTAAATTCCATCCAGTAATGCTGGCTATATTAATATCAGGTCATTTCTGTCACAGTACCAATGGTTTATGTCATGTTGTGTTAATCTTAACTTGCCCATATAAGGATATAATATGAATATGACTGATTGGAGTACATGATAGGTTTAATAAACATGTCAAATGGCCTCTATAAAGCTTAAAAAACGTATGATACTCACTTTAATGTTCAAAACTTTTTGACCGATCACTTGAATATTACATTAGTGGAAAAATGATCACTTAAAAGCTTTTGGTAATAAATTTCAACAATTTGTCTCATGTGGCTTTTTTAATGAAGTTTTAAATTCTACATGACTTTTAAAAGAAAAATAAATTGATGTCCGGCATGTAAAAGACTAGATGACTTGGCAAATGGTTAATTAAGTCACTCAATTTGTTCTCTCTTCTCCTTCTTCTTCTTCATTTTCATCTTCTTTACTAAACATATGGAATGACGGAAGGAACACACGATACAGCTCTCTCTCTCTCTCTCTACCCTCCCTCTTCTCCGATATCGCACTTCGTCAAACTGGGGACGACATGGGCATTTTCTTACTTGCAGAGACAGAGGCCGCCGCCCTAGGTATCTTCATGAATCACCCCAAGCCCCTTCACGAGAGTCAATATCAACCTAAACGAAAACAAGGTGCTAGGATTAGGGTTGAAGAACCAAATTAATGTTTCCCCAATTCGTTAATTTGGGGTAATTGAGTGTTAGGCAACATTGTTTTAGGTCAATTCATCCAGACTCACTTTGCCGACAAGTCAGGTCACATGAATCATCTTAATAATTACCACGTTGAATTTTCTTATTGTATATATTAGTGATGATACTGAAATAATTGTTTCTTTTAAAAATTGGCACTCAACTAATTACTTGAAAAGTTTTCTCACCTAAGAAAGTGTTGTATGAAAGTTATACCATTTCTAATGTCATTTTCCCTTTAATTATAAAATTATAAGTCATGGCATCACATTAGAATACAGAAGGGAAAATAATGTGGGAGACGCTAGCATTAGAATATAAAAGTCAAACGAAACGTCATGATCATCCTTATTCATTTTAAATTGAGGTTTGCCACATGATTTTTTTTTTTTTTTTTAAGTAGGTAGCCAGGTTGGATTAACTTCTACGGGAAAATGAAGTACGATGATTACTTACCCATCGCATGGACTTAAATATTCAGTTATCGTTTTTTAATGATACGTGTACATGCTCTTCACGTTTTCTTTTTTTCTTTTTTAATGAAAGCGCGTATAATGCACACATATTGCGTGTTTTATCATATTTCTTCTTACCAGATAGACTATGTACTACGTTTACTCCATGTACTACCAGCTATTAACATTTTCTTGTATCCAGTGAAACAATTTTGTGACGTCCTAAAATTTGAGTCCTTTAATGGATGTATGAACGTGAATTTCGTCAATACATTGTTGGTTAATCTCACTCGGAACTGATCACTCCCGAGATACTAACATTGAGGGGAAAAGCTAATGAGGATAGAACTCGTGCGACTAAAGAACTTGACTTGGAAAAATAACTCGACCATAGGACCTACGTAAGGATGATCCTGTGGTTATACAGGCTGGTTTCAGGGGTGAGGACGATCCTGTGGTTATATAGGTCGGTTTCAGGGATGACTAGAAGTCGGTTCATGGACAAGGTATAATGAGACGACGGGTGGATCCATTTATTATTATTGAGACCACGACTGGTCCTATGTCAATTCTTAATAATCATGTACTTTGGAATAAGAATTGATCATTCGCAATTTCATGATAGTCAAGGGTGCCCATGTGTCGAGAAAAACTTGAACGTGATTTGATGTTGAGTCAAGCATGAGTCGGTTATGTATAAATCTTTGGAGCTGCCTATTAGTCCGAGACGTACTAAAATTTTATTCAATCGAAATTGACGATGTATGTGAATCTAATATTTGGTGACAAATCTTCGGGGACATCAAGGATGAACTTTTGGATGATGTTTCTATAACCTTTGACATTGTCGATAAGCTCGAATTGTTGGAAAATGAATAAATGGGCCAAG
Source organism: Corymbia maculata (assembly GCA_014182735.1). NCBI lineage: Eukaryota > Viridiplantae > Streptophyta > Magnoliopsida > Myrtales > Myrtaceae > Corymbia > Corymbia maculata. Next base: position 29,783,904 of record CM024685.1, read on the forward strand.
AAATTGAGCTCACAAGGAAGTGGGCTGAGCAAGACCCAAGTGGGCCTCACGCCCAAGGAGGGCGGCCACCATGGTGGGCCCAAGGTAGCATTTTGAGCCCATTAGAGTCAATTAGCCCATTTGACTTTTCTAGCCCATTGTCTATTCTTGAACCAATTTGAGCCCATCCAAATTCCCAAGCCCATTCTTATTCATTCCTAGCCCGTTTCTTAGGCCCACTCATCATCTCAGCCCTTGGACAAAGTGGTAATTGTGCCAAAGTGGAAAAGACCAAAATACCTCTCTAGATATTATTGGAAAAAAGACAAAAGAAGAGAGAGATAGCTTTGGATGATGATGTTATGTGCATGGGGAAGAAGCAAGAGTTATGAGCATTGATTGAGAGTGGACTAGGCCTTCTTCTTCCTTCTCTCTCCTCCCTAACTAGCTGACCAACCCCTTTCTTATTCTTCTTCATTTCCTTCCTTTCCTGCATTCTCACTATTGGTCCAGCCTTGTCACTATCCAAGCTGCTTGTAGCAATGACCGGGAGCCCTTGTTCGTACCCCCTGTTGTTGCCGCTCACCAGTCCTGGTCACTGGTCAACCCACCAGCCGCTAGAAGCCACTGCCCCCTTTGTCCGCTTGTTTCTCTAGCTTCGGCACTTGTTAGAAAAGCTTGTCCGCCCCTGTTTCGACCTTGCCATTGCCCGGACCAACCACTAGCTTTTCCCCCTCAACCACTTGGAGCCGTCGGGTGCCGGCCAGTAGGTCACTAGATCGCCGATCAGTCCGACCAACAGCCTTTTCTCTGGTTCCGCTTGGTTTCTTGCTTGATAGAGGAAGCCAGGCCTTTGTAGCTGCTATTTTCATCTTGGGACCATCTTGGGACGACATTGTCGAGGTCCTTGCACATAGCTTTCGCCACCACCGTGTTCGTTTCTTCGGCCCGTTAAACGGGTGAGTTTACGTCCTAATTCATTGATTATTGCATTAAACTTGTCTAGGGATGGTTTAGTTAGAGTTAATCTTAGTTAGGGGGATCAATTAAGGTTTATTAGAGTTAAGATAGGTGGTTAGTTTAATTAGAAAAGTGAACTATGGTTAGTTAATTAACCAAGGTTGGGTTAATTAACTAGAGTTGGTTTATGGTTAGGTTAATTAACCATGGTTGAAGTGTGATTTGGTTTGTTAATCTTGGTTAGCTTGGATTAAATCATTAATCTTGCTTAGTACCCTTTAATTGTGGTTTAGTTGAATAATCAATGATTAGGGGATTAACCTTGATTAGCTTTACTGTTCATGCGCACTGTTAATGCATAAGCGAATTTTTGCCTATATGAATGATGATTGATCGTATAACTTGCATTACTAGTTGTTAAATGCATGGGCATTGCTATGAATTGCGTGGGCACACAAAAAAATGGGGAAAATCCTAAGGTTTCGAGTGTATGTTTATGTCTAATGTTGTCTTGAAATTGGAAAATGCATGCTTTGTTTGTAAGACATGGAAGTTCAAGGCTTAATGCGAGAACTTGCTGAGATTATATCTCATTGTTGTATTAACCATTTTAGGTTCTTAGAATGGCGTAACCTCCGGTGCGATTTGGGGACCCAAGGACTGGGAGACCATTGTGACGCATCACCACTTCTTGGGTCGGGTGCACCTGTATGAGAAGTACGTTTCCACCATTTGGATGGATGAGGGACCGGAGCTATGGATTCCGCATCGGTTCCTCACGTGGTATATCAGGGAGAACGATCTTTTGACCAGTCCTCTACGCAGTTTTGATGGACCACCTGGTAGAGGCTCCGAAGACGCAGACTGAGATCCTATGGAGTTGAACCCTCTAGATGGATCTGTGGTGAATCCAATCCCGCCTCACTTGTGGCTGACCCGTACCCTTTTGACTACGACCTAACGGATCCTGAGTCCAATGGGTCCATACACTTTGGTAGTCCCTGATGGACGTACCGAACCTGGGGGTTCTTTTTGGAAAGAATGGATTAACCTAGCCTTAATCTCTTTTTGTTTGGCTTAGAGAAAGGAACCGATCCACTGGCGAGCTTATAAATAGAAAACTTTCATTTAGTTGTTAATCCAATAAGTAAATAAAAAAGTTGGTTTGCTGTTGCTAAGCTGTTCATCCTTCTATCCCTTTTATGATTGATTGTTTGGTTAACTGGGTGATAGTTCGTTTTCCGCCTTTGCATAATGAAAGAATAAAATGAGTGGTTGGTGATGCATTTTAGGACGTTGCATTCAATTGACCAAGGTGAAGGGTTTGTTGCGTGCTCGGGGTTTGGGGCGTGACAAATTTGGAGCCAAGTTTCCAACGTAACCTATGTAGAATAGTTGATACAAATATATTTACTATATTAATTCCAGTCCGGGAACATCATTTGATTGATCACCTCTATCTTTCTATATAGAATGTGAATTGATTATCCGATTGGATTTCAACTTTGAAACTTTTTAAAAAACTATCATGAAATGCCATATTTTTTAGGGATAAAAGCACCACTAGACCTCACACTTCTTCAATTTGTTTAATTTCACCTTTTTATATTTTTTTGTTAATATGATTCCTAAACTACATGTTTTTTACTTAAATTAGCCCTTTTATTAAAATCAAACCAAAATGTCGACATGGGCTGTCACATTAGTGCTATGTTTGCGATGATTGAATCATTTGCACTGAATTGCTGACAATATTATAATATCTAGAAAACCTTATACCCAGAGAGAAAGAGAGAGATGGCAACGGTGATTTCGGCATCACTAAATTTCGATAAGTGCTCTCCGACATCTAGTTAGTGTAGCGCGGGTGTCCCCATGTTCGCTCCAGGCAAACATGCAGACGGATAGAGAGGGGAAGAGAGAAAAAGTGGTGCCAACAAGAACCTGGCCTAGCTGACAAAAGAATTGTGCGACCGCACGCCATCACTTGTTAAGACAATGAGACCCTAGCCAAATCTCGTTGGGGTCACAGTCACAGCAGATCTCGATTGAGGGCAGTGGCGCTGCGCCACCCCCACTTGGCAAATGCAAAGTGGTGAGGGCGGGAACCCCTATAAGCGGTGAGACCCCTGTGTTTTTTTATTTTATTGGGGGGGTTTCAGTAGTGAGACCTTTGTTGCTTTGTCATTTTCTTTTTCCAATATTATTATTTCTGTGGTTTTAATATATTAATTCTTTTTATACATTTTCTTTTTCAAAGAATTTACAAAAGTCGTGTAGGATGCGACATCAGCATTCAACAGTGATTTAGCGGCCTGGTCAATATTTTCATTCACTGTTTTAATTGGATATAATTGAGGAAACATATTGACAGAAATAAAAGTATATGGGCAAAATCGAGCAAATTGAAAATAGCATGAGGACTTATCCTTATCTATCATAAAATGCATTATCATAACCGGATTTAACAAAATAAATTAATGCGTGATTTAAGCACTTATCTTAGCTATATGTTTATCCCATGATTGCTTCATTTTTCATAATTTTCTAAATCTATTGCTGTTTTGCCAATTCAATCATAAATATTTTAATTTGATCAATTTAATTCTAAAAGTTTTAATAATTTATCAATGTAATTCATCGGACTAAGTTTGGTTGGAAATTGATGACATGGATGTTGGCTCTTATGTAGCACGATTGACACTAAAGTAAGATTTTTATGAAATTTTTGTTAATAATTTTATTTTCTTTATTTTCTATTCTTATTGTGAAGTGTCTACCATTGGGCGACAACTCACGACCCTCGCCGCCCTCTCACTTAGCTGTCAATGGCCTTGAACCCTTGCCTAGATTTGAGTGAGACCCTCGCTTTGTGGCTGGTGTGGGTCATTGAGCCTCGGTCGATGGCTGGTAGCCCTTGCCATCCCTTAACAATAAATAAAAAGACAAGAAAAAATTTAAAAAAATAAAAAATTATCCACATCAATAGTGGCAATGCCACATCAGATGATCGATATCCACATCATCAATTTTTGACAAAACTTAGTAGGATTGGCTACATTAGTAAATTGTCAAAATTATTAGGATTAAATTAGCCAAATAAAAAGTTTATGACCGAATTGATACTAATACAATATATTTATGACTTTTTCAATAATATTCCCTTTATATGCTTTTCAATGGAAATTGGGTAGAAAATTTTTGGCAAATCAAAAAGTGAACAAGGCGGTAGTTTCCCCTTATTGAAATAATAGGATTAATAAAAGATCTCATGAAAAATGCAGACAATATAATTACTATAATTTGTGTTTTGTCAACAATCATATAACCTGAGCAAGTAACCTGACATGTTAAACTTCAATGCAGGTGCATCGCATGGCATGTTATCTCAACTGTGGTAATCTTAATTGAGCAAATAATCCCATAATTAAAGGATTTTAAGATGTTCCTTCATATGAAGTTTTCGTACCCCTGATTGAAATAATAGGATTAATAAAACATCTCGTGCAAAGTGCAGACAATATAATTACTATAATTTTTGTTTTGTCAACAATCATATAACCTGAGCAAGTAAACTGACATGCTAAACTTCAATGCAGGTGCATCGCACGGCATGTTATCTCAACTGTGGTAATCTTAATTGAGCAAGTAATCCCATAATTAAGGATTTTAAGATGTTCCTTCGTATGAAGTTTTCGTGGGAAAATTTCTGAATTTGAATTGTCATGTACGCATATTTATTTGTTTCTTACTTTGTGTTTTTTCGTCATTTGCCTTTCTCTTTTACTTACGTATCCTCTTTCGCATATAATAAAGGGAAATATCATTAAAAAATCCAAAACTATGCCACTTGTGATAAATTTACCTTGAACTTTTTTTTGCAACAAAAAAAACCTTAAATTATGCCACTTGTAATAGATTTATCATGAACTGTCTTTGATACTAAAAACTCCAAAATATGCCCATTGTGACATATTTAACCAAAACTTTCTTTTGTGACACAAAAAACTCTGAACTTGTACTTGTGTGAAACATTTACCTTAAACTCATTAATCGAATGGCATTTTCTTCTTTTTTCTTGTTTTTATTTTTTATTTTCCTTTTTTCCCCTTATTCTCTCTTCCCTCCACCATGGCCGGCGGAGGGAAGTTGGTGAGGGCTACCCTCGCCTTGGGCAGGGTTGGGCAAGCATTGCTCTCGCCCCCACTCTAGCGAGGGCGGCCCTCTTATGACTTAGGATAGGGCTGCCCTTGCCTGATGTTGGCCATGGTGGAGGGAAGAGAGAATAAGGAAAAAAAAGGAAAAAATAAAAATAAAAAAAGACAAAAATGCCTTTCAGCCAAAGAATTTTGGAGTAAATGTGTTATATGAGTACAAATTTAGGGTTTTTGTGTCGCAAGAAAGTTTGGGATAAATGCGTTGCATTGGGTATAGTTCGAGATTTTTAGTATTAAAAGAGAAGTTCAAAGTAAATATATTACAAGTGGCATAGTTTGGAATTTTTTGTGTCGCAAAAAAAAGTTTATGGTAAATCTGTCACAAATGACATAGTTTGAGATTTTTTGTGGCATTTTCCTTATAATAAAATGCATACTGTTATTAATCGTGTTCACTATTTCTCTTCTTCACGAGAAATAATAAACACAATGAATTTTGATTTACGAATTAATTGTTGACTATCTGTAAATAATTCCCACTTCACGATTATATAGACATAGTGCAACTTTTTAATGGATAAATGAAATCAAACTTTTGAGTTTAAATTTTTTTTGATGATAATATAATTGTCAATGTTAATGCCAACACTCATTACTCCAATCCCATTTTAATGGTCAACTCGGGGCTTATTGGAGGGTTATGGGCTTTCAGTGAAGTGAAATTGAGGTCGTCTTCACAAGCTATCCTCTTCCAGGGGTGTCTCCACCTATAAGGGCCACCAGCAGTAGTCCCTCTAATGAGGGCGCCATATGTGGCTACGTTCCTTTTAACATGTCAGTGTTCGCACGCTTTGGACCCATTGTTCCAAGTTGTGTATTTTTCTTCACCAAGAAGGCAGAAATACTCCTACATTTTACATCCCTGAGTTTAGACGAAATAGTTTAAAGACTTACTCAGGTCCAACTATCACTCGTAACTCCAACCCCATTTTAAATAAGTAAATTCCAATTTATGAAATATTCCACTAACTTACTTGAATCAAGAAACTTTTCTTTTTGAGCTCAAAATCAAAATCTATTCTTAAAAATCTCTACATTGGCTCGATGTTTGAGTTAAGTCATAATTACTTCACTGAAAATTTCGAACTTTGCCGCTACTCTCCCAAAACACCTAATGGACTCAACCACCATAGATATATTTCAAGTCTAAGCCTCACTTGAACTTTGCTATAATCGTGGACCTTATTAAAATACTAACTCCATGTGCACCTTTAACTATTTCACAAGGATTTTGTGACACAATCTCCTCTATCATAGAAAAAGCAAGACCATTATTGCATTCATATCTGTCAGGAAATTGAACACTTACCTTATCAAATGTTAACGGTTGCAACAATTGCTAGCTCAATAAGTTCCATCTTGCTACGAACACCATCTATGTCTATTACTACACTAGTACTAGCTACCTTAGGAGGTCCTAGTTACAACTCCAGCTCAAGCTAACCATTGTTCAATTTGGTATAAACACTGCTAAAATCACTCATGGCCAGAAAAACTAGAGATTTGTCAAATGTAACTTCATTGCAGATAACGGGCGAATTCATTTTCGAGCACTACAACCAATAAACTTGCTAACCTTATTAATGACCTAGGAACATGTATATTGTCACCCTTCCATTGAGCTTACCATTATTAACTTTAATATAACATGGGCAACCAAATATTCTAATAACAAAATAATGAGTAATGTTACTTGTTCCCACTTCTTCGAGAGTTTGATATTCAATCACAGTCGATGGGGATCTATTCACTTGGTAGCTTGCCATACTAAACTCATTTATCAGGAATCTCCTAGTCATATCAGCACTAGAGAGCATTTCATAGACCGTGTCTAGTAACATTCTCCTTATCAACTTTGCAATATGTCATGGTTTAGTGGTATAAATGCAGTGTCTCATTATGCCTTCCTTCATGTAGAATTCATTTAACAATTTCAAGTAAAACTCCATGCTGCTGTTAGTCTGCATTTGATTGATTGTCTTACCAATCTCCTTTTCAATCAAAGCACAACTTGCAAACTTGTGCCAAAGCACAAACACTCACGTCTTTCTTGAGTAGTCATCCAAAACTATTGGCATAAATTTGGCACTCTTCCTCAAATGAAACCGCAACAACCTATGAATATTCGAGTGAATTAACTTTGCCGTTTCTGTGATTTATTTGATAGTCATATTGAATTGCACTTTTTGTCATTGATCTAAGTCACAACACCTACATGCATTATATTTGTTAGTAATATAACCATGTAGCAAATTTCTTTCATCACTAATGTACTCCAAATGCATATGCCACAATTCATACTTTTCAACATATGCATCCAACGTCTCCACAACGAAATTTATCACTATCTCACCTTGAAGGTCATACATACCATGCATGATCACATTCCTAGTTTAAAAATGGTATGAAAAAGTAAAAAGACACACATAGACGCCTTAGGTAAAACACAACAATTGTTAGATACCAAAAGGGTGTTAATAGAAACAATTAACGTAACCCAAGTCCCTGAACCTTAAAACTCTAGTTGTGTAGAAATCGAGAGAACCTCTCTTGATTCTCGATTGGACTTTCTACCCGGCCCCCAAATCGAGGCTAGTGGCAACTCCAATTTTTTTTTTTTTTTTTTTTTTTTTTTTTATCTTAGGTTGTTATTCCACTTAGATATATATATATAAAAAAAAGAATCTTCTCACTGTTGTGCGGGGTATGAGTTGGGAGAATCCGCATTCACGATCAATGGACCTCGTGGTGATCAATGGACCTCGTGGTGGATATGGTTGTCATTGATGATGTGTTCGAGCCGTCTTTGACGATTTGCCCTCTGAAGATTGTCATGTGAATAAATACCCCTAAATTCCGTCTCTCCCAACATCGACCGTCATTGAGGGTAGGTCACGATAGCTGGTGAGGCTCAAGCCTCACCAAATTAGGCTAGCTTATGGTCTCGGGTGGCAAGACTCGAGCTCGCTTGAGGTCGGCGAGTTGGCGGCTCCTAGTGACGAGCCTCGAGCCTCGCTTAATCAGGCGACCTTGCGGCCTCCGGTGGCGAGGCTCAAGCTTGCCTTTTGTGAGCTAGTCAGGGAGGAATCGCTAGTGGAAGTAGACGAGTATGGTGCGCGAGGAAGTAGAGGAGTGATGGAGAAGAAGAATAAAAAAAAGATAAAGATAAAAGATAAAAGATAAAAATAATTTTAAAAATTTGAAAAAGAATATCAAAAAAATTTATAAGCTAAAGTCATAAAATTAAAACCATTTCCAGGTCCAAACATCAAAAAACATTTTCGATCATATATTATCAAACGAAGGAAAACTAACCGTTTTTTTGAAGATACTTTTTCGAAAGAAAATTTCTTTTATTATTAAATTTTTTATAAAATAAATGCACCTCAATTTGGTCTATAGTGTTGTCGGGAAGTATCATTGGATGGTGTCAAATATCTCTCGAGCAAATTTCGAATGAGAGTCAAATCGTTAGAATTTGAAATTGTTCAAGGCCACACATCTACAGTAGCCCCTGCCTGAATGCAAGATAAAAGGAATTGTGCAAGAGCTTTGTACTTCATACGACAAAGTTTCATAGACTCGACAGATAGTTTGTTTGGTATGCTTCAAATTTAATAAGCATCGACATGATCTAACTAAGATTTGCCTTGACCACCTTTGGTTATTCAAATGAGATACAATATGACATCAACGAGACACGATACGCATTCTTTTAATAAATTTAATATCACAAAAAATTCCAAATTAATATACACATTTGTGACAATTTTATTTAAAATTAGTTTTTTATTATAAAAAACCTCAAACTAACAAGTCTATGTTAAATTTATTCTCCCCAGTTTCCATAAAATTTTATTATCAAATTATTAAGTAAGATGTCACATTGTAGTTGACAAATATACCAATTTTGGATCTATCTCCATTTGTCAAAGTTGTACCGATTTATATTTTTCATGGTATTAATCTAATTTAACCGGAATTAATGGATGGTAGATTATCGAAAAAACATATGGTAAATTTGTTACAAAGGTACCGATTTTGGGTTTTTGGTGGTTAAAAAATTAGTCTAGGGTAAATTTATCATAAGTATACTAATTTTAGGTTTTTGATGATAAAAAATTTATTTAAAATAAATTTATCACAAATATACTAATTTGAAATTTTTATATTGTTAATCCTTTTTAATATCCCTTCTCTTTTGGTGATGCACCGAGTACGAACTAGCATATGAAATTATACGTGGTTTTTGTGCATGGTAGGCTAGGGTTGCACGACCTTTGACCAATAATGCAACCATGGTCGCTTCCCCAAATGAAAGAGAGAGAGAGAGAGAGAGAGAGTCGCCATGTGATGGTGGAAAACAGCAGAAAACCACTTCGCATTATGAAAGCAAAAGTTTATGAAATTATTCAAGATCGATGGCAATCCAACTAGATAAGTCTAAAAGCCACTCTTCTTCATTTTTGAAATAAATAATTTATCATGTCAAACAAAATTAAAATTCTATTTATTTCACAAAAATTATGATTTGTAATATTTTCTTAAATATGGTCGTTTATATTGTTTATAATAATAAATGAATGGAAGACATTTTCATAGTCTACTAAAATGTTTAAACATAATGTTGATAACCAAAATATTTTTATGACTAATTATTTTAAGCAGTATAAGCAATTATTTTTAGAAAAATATTTTTTAAATGATTTATTTTTTGTAAAACAAATGGAGACTAACATTTTAACTTGATGAACTTATACATCTATGATTTGCTGATGATGTGATAGTTTATCCTACGCTTTCACTCTCCAGGCTTTTTCCAAGTTTTATGGCGTGGTTAGATTGAAGTTAAATCATGCCAAGTGTTGAAATATTAGGGTTCCACATATCTCTTAGGATTATGCATTTATCTCTTTTGATTGTGCATATCCTTAATTGATTATATTTAATACTATGTTTATCTTATTATCTTAGATAACCATATCATATAGCCTATAAATAGGCTGATGTAAAATTCATCATAATGTATTACAATATGAGACAATTTTATATTCCTATGCGGATATGTTTGCATGTTATATATTCAACTTGATATTAGAGCCTCATTTCCTACAGCAAGTTAGTACATTGGGTGCACTTCGCACTAGATGCACCTCATGCATCCCAAAAATTTCTACCTTATTATTCTTAGCCTAGCTCGTAATGCACCCACAGTAAATAAATCCATCCTGTTCTTGGCAGTGTTCACCGGGATGTCTCATTCATGTTTGGCCAAGTGCCATGGTGGTGGTGTTATGATGTCGGCAACACATTGTCAAGTCAAGCTTTTCTTTTTTATGGAGATATTTTTTGACATTGTGAAGATGCGTGTTTTGCACTGTAAAGTTTGCTCAACAGTGCAAACCATTCAAGTAGGAAAGGATAGAATGGAAAAAAAATTGACATCGGAGACCCTAAGGCTCGACGCTGTTGTCTAGTTCTACTTTGTTTTGATTCTTTAGGTTGTTTTGATAATGGTCGTTTGCTGATTTATTGACTATTGTTATTATTACTTTGGTATGAAATTGTTCAAACATTTATGTACGTCAATAAATTCATCATTTTATTTTTATTTTTTAAACTCTAATATTTTCTTCATGTGAACATTATACCTAACTTTCGAAAGTAGTATTTAAGGCGGTGACTATTGGGGGACAAATGGATAGTTTGTTGCCCATTGACGTGGGATTCGAGGTGTCACTCGCATTACTTAATTATTTAAGTGAAATACAATATCTTTGGTTGCCCGCCTGTTCTTATAGCAACGTCGTACAAGAATCGAACATTAATGTCTCCTTCAGTTGCAATGAGATGGGGCGCAATTTAAGACACGATTCACTCAAGTTCTTCAACTATTTAAAAGTACCAAGTTGCAATATTCGGCAAGTGCCCCCATGGGATAAATGTTCCTATAATTTGTATAGTGCAACTTGCAATTCTTCTTGAAAGCTCCAGTAATTTCCTGTCAAGCAAAAAAATATAGAACAAACGAAGTTTAACCCAATTGACATCTTGAGGTGTAGTTAAACTAATTCACTTTCTAAACTACGATAGATTGTCCCTATCTTCCACATGTTTGATTAAAATGATCTTCACTCTTTTAAAAAATATATGTGGTACTAACTACTTACAAAACTAATCACTTGATGTGTTGGTCGAAATGTATTGAGAATAATTATCGCAAGATATCACCTGTTGAGGAAAGTCCCATTTTCCATTTGGGAATTGATTATCAGCTTTACTGCTCGATGTAAGGGAGCTGGATCCCTTTTCGTCTGTTAAGAAGGATTTTTGAGGTCAAGAAAGTTGTATAAACTATGAATATATAAAATGTAAGGTGTGGCAATTCTTTTGCACATGTAAACTTGCGAAGGAGAACTCAAAATGATTGCATTGACTGAAGATGAAAATGTATATATTGCCTTTTGGGATCAACGTTTGGAAAACCTTTTCCATGCTAAACTAAGTAATAGTGGTAGCTAAATATGGGGAAAATTATCCAAAAGTCCTAAATTTAGTATATGGCCTTGGCTAGTGTCTTGTAGCCCTGTCAGCTTTGTTAGAAAGAGAAAGAGAAAAGAGAAGAAAGAAAAGAGAAAAAAGTAAAAATAAAAAAATTTGGGATTTTTTTTAAAATTAAAATGTTATTCACGTTAGTGCTGGTCATGCCACGTATGATAGCTAACATTAATAAGATCAATACGTCAATGATATCTAGTAAAAATTAATTGGAAAGATTGAAATGACAATTCTTCAAAAGGTTTACAACTAGTTTGACAAATTGTTATAAAGTTTATGACTAAATTAGTATAATTAAAATGTTATAATTTAATTGATAAGTTGTAATAAGATTTATAATTGAATTAGCACAATTGAAATGTTTACAATTAAATTAGTCATTGTACAATAAATTTAGGACTTTTTGAACTATTTTCCCACTAAATATGATATGAAAGAAAAGAAACGACAGAATTAGAGAACACACAAACCTGCCTAGCATGAATTAGGCCCATCATTGCCCACACAGTCTAAACCAAATTTAATCTATTTCCTTTGAGAGATATGTATTTCTGCATCAATCAAAGAAAACAAAATCCACTGTTTTAATAGGATGACTAAAATAGGAGTTGTTCAGAATCTCAATATAATCATACTTGACATTTATTTTATTTCTTTTGCAAATTCCTCTTAGTATAAGATCACAAGTTCTGTAGTTGGTTGGTGGTCTGCCTTTGGCTGTTGCAAGAAATTTACTCTCCTGGCAACATTAGTCTTTTAAATCTAATACTTGTGAATTTGCTAATTTTTACCATATTCATTTTCTTTCTTTATTAAAGGAATTTCGAACTTTTGGATCTACCAAACATCTTCTCTTTTTGTTTTCTTGATGGATTTATCAAACAAACAGTTTCCAAGTCCTCCCAAAATAATAGCCTTTCTTGGGTAAGAAAGGTATCTCTCCCCTCAACCACCGTCCTGTAACTCTGTCTGAAGGAGAAAGGCTACTGCTTTACGAATAGCGGCGCAGCTCTGGTAGCTTTTGCCAGTGACTGCGAGTGCCGTGAGAGCAAACCATGTGTCATATTTAAAACAAACTCCCCACTGTCCATACCTGCACGTACGGTTCTCAAGTCATCTTGTCTGTTTAGTTTGGAATTATCCCATACGAGTCGACCATAAGTGAGATGAATTTTATATACCAAGATCCATCTGTCATCTGTACGCTTTTGATGTATTGGACGGCATTGGATATGGAATCTTCGATCTCTTCTGTCCGGTGCCGTGGGTACAATTTCTTGAACAAAACCAAAGCTTTGACGGCTGATGAAGTGTATTCCACATATTCTGAATCAACGATAACATCCTCGGCAAATTCACGTGGACCAAGGAGCTACACCATACATAATTGGTATGTAGTTTTTTAGTTGTGCAAATCGAAAAGAAAAAGCCACAATTACACAACAAGCTACTTATTTTGTGGAAGTACTTACTTCCAACCAATTTGTGTTACGACCTCCCTCTCGCGTCTCGAAAGCTAATGGCTCAGCTAAGCTTATTAGGACTTAGCCCGAGTTCTCCTAAGCTCATCAACTCATGACTTATGATTTGAGTTTTTGATCTGCAATTCAATTTTATTTAAAAAAAAGACGCCATTAATCAGTTTGTGATAGGTCGATTAAGAACCCAAGTAAAATATTGAGAAAAATACTTACTCTTGCATAATTAGAAAAACTAGAATCTGAGACTTGATTGCTCTTTTGGTACTTAATCTTATTTAAAATTTAAAATTTGATTTCTTTTGATTTTTTAAAGGATTTTCCAAGCACTTGTGGAAAAAAAAACTTTTTTTGGGCTTTTTTCTTAATTTTGGAAAATATTGGGTTTTTCTGTTTTTTTTTTGAAATTATGAACTATTTCTAGATTTCTGATTTTTCTGGAAAATATAAAAATCATTTTATTTTTATTCTTTTGGAATAAAAATATAATATTTTTTTTATTATTGAAATAATTATATTATATTATGTAAAAATCGGGCGGACCCGAGTTTCTGTGGAAGATGTTGAATGATGCTGCTTAGAAGAAATTACTCTTATCACCCTTTGTGCTCTATACTTAAGCTAACACATCTATGCATAATGTGATGGTGTTTTCTACAACTCTCCAGGTTTTTTCCAAGTTTTATGGCATTTATAGATTGAAGTTAGATCATGCCAAGAGTTAGCAATATTAGGATTCCACGTATCTCTCAAGATTATACATATAACTCTTTTAGTAGAGCATATCCATGATTGATTATACTTAAATACTACGTTTATCTAGTTATCTTGGATAATCATGTCATTTATCTTAGAAATAGGTTGATGTAATCTTCATCATAATATATTGAAGTGCGAGGAAATTCCATATTCCTATCTCCGCATGTTGTTTATTCAACTTGATATAAGAGCCTCATTTCCTAAGACAACTTAGTGCACTAGGTGCACCTCATGCACCCTAAAAATTTCTGCCTTATCATTCTCAGCCTTGCACTTCATGCACCCGTTGAAAAATAAATCCATCCTATCCTCGATAGTGTTCACCCAAATGTCTCATTTGCGTATGACCAAGTGCCACTGTGGTGGTGTTATGATGTTGGTAATGCGTCGTCAAGTCGAGCTTTTCTTTTTGATAGAGGTGTTTTTCAACATCGAAAAAATGTATTTTTGCACAGTAAACTTTGCTTAGCAGTGCAAACCTTTCAAATAGGAGAGGACAGAATGAAAAAAAATAAAAATTGACATCAGAGAGTCTAAAGCTCGATATTGTTGTCAAGCTCTACTTTGTTTTGATTCTTTAGGTTGTTTTGATATTCACACGGAATGGTCGTTTGCTGATTTAGTGACTATTATTATTACTCATACACAGTTTAATTATTGCCTTGGCATGAAATTACTCAAACATTCATATACGTCCATAGATTCATCTTTAACTTTTATTTTTAAAACTTTGATCTTTTCTTCATGTGGCTATTGAGGCTAAACTTTCGAAAGCAGTACTCAAGGTGGTGACTATTGAGGGACATATTGATACTTTGCTACCCATTAACGTGGGATTCAAGGTGTCACTTGCATTACTTAGTCATTTAAGTGAAATACAGGATCCTTGGTTGCCCATCTGTTCCTACAGCAAGGTCATACAAGAATCGAACATTTATGTCTCCTTCGGTTGCAATGAGATGGGACACAATTGAAGATACAATTCACTCAAGTTCTTCAACTATTCAAAAGTACCAAGTTGCAATATTCGGCAAGTGCCCACATGGGATAAATGTTCCTATAATTTGGATAGTGCAACATGCAATTCTTCTTGAAAGCTCCAGTAATTTCCTGTCAAGCAAAACTATTCACCGTCATCAATGTTTATATAAATATAGAAGAAACGAAGTATAACCCAATTGACATCTTGAGGTGTAGTTAAAATAATTCACTTTCTAAACTATGATAGATTGTCCCTATCTACCAAATGTTTGATTAAAATGATCTTCACTCTTTTAAAATATATTTGTGGTACTAACTATGTACAAAACTAATCGCTTAATGTGTTGGTCAAAATGTATTGAGAATAATTATCGCAGGATATCACCTGTTGAGGAAAGTCACCATTTTCCATTTGGGAATTGATTATCAGCTTGGCTGCTCGATGTAGGGGAGCTGGATCCCTTTTCGCCTGATTAGAAGAATTTTTGATGTCAAGAAAGTTGTACAAATTATGAATATATAAAATGTAAGGTGTCAATTCTTGTGTGCATGCAAATTTGCAAAGGAGAACTCAAAATGATTGCAGTTACTGAAAATGAAAATGTATATATGGCCTTTGGGATCAATGTTTGGAAATAATCTTTTCCACTGTAAACTAAGTAATAGCAGTAGCCCAACATGGGGAAAATTGTCAAAAAAATCCTAAACTAGCCTTGGCTAGTGGCTGGCCTTGTGTGAAAAGAGAAAATAAAAGAAAGAACAGATAAAAAAGGAAAAATAAAAAATTGGGATATTTTAAGTTAAAAAATTATTTACGTTAGTGTTGGCTGTGTTACGTAAGATCACTAGTATTGACTAGATCAACACGTTAGTGATATTTAATTAAAATTAACCAGAATAACTGAATTGACAATTCGTTAAAAAAGTTTAAACTAGTTTGGCAAATCACTATAATGTTTAAGATTAAATTAGCACAATTGAAAGGTTTATGACTGAATTGGTAAGTTGTAAAAGATTTATGATTGAATTGACATAATTGAAAAGTTTAGAATTGAATTTGTCACCGTATAATTAATTTAGGACTTTTTGATTTGTTTCCCGCTAAATGTGATATGAAAGAAAAGATACGATTGAATTAGAGAATACACAAACCTGCCTTGCATGAATTAGACCCATCATTGCCCACGCAGTCTGAACCAAGTTTGATCTATTTCCTTCGAGAGGTATGTATTTCTGCATCAATCAAAGAACACAAAATCCACTATTTTAATAGGATGACTAAAATAGGAGTTGCTCAGAATCTCAATATAATCATAATTGACATTTTGTTTATTTCTTTTGCAAGTTCCTCTTAGGTATAAGATCACAAGTTCTATAGTTGGTTGGAGGACTGCGTTCGGCTATCGTAAGAAATTTACTCTCCTGGGAACATTAGTCTTTTAAATCTAGTACTTGTGAATTTACTAATTTTTACCATATTCATTTTCTTTCTTTCTTTATTGAAGGAATTTCGAGCTTTTGGGTCTATCAAACATCTTCTGTTTTCGTTTTCTTGATGGAGTTATCAATCAAACAGTTTCCAAGTCCTCCCAAAATCATAACCTTTCTTGGGCAGGAAAGGTAGCTCTCCCCCCAACCACCGTCCTGCAACTGTGTCCGAAGGAGAAAGGCTACTGCTTTGCGAATAGCGGCGCAGCTCTCGTAGCTTTTGCCGGCGACTGAGAGTGCCGTGAGAGCAAACCATGTGGCATATGTAAAACAAACTCCCCACTGTCCATACCTGCATGTACGGTTCTCAAGTCATCTTGTCTAGTTAGTTTGGAATTCTCCCATACAAGTCAACCATAAGCGAGATGAATTTATATACCAAGATCCATCTGTCATTTGTACGCTTTCGATGTATTGAACGGCATTGGATATGGAATCTTCGATCTCTTCCGTCTGGTGCCCTGCGAACAATTTCTTGAACAAAACCAAAGCTTTGACGGCTGATGAAGTGCATTCCACATATTCCGAATCGATGATAACATCCTCGGCAAATTCAAGTGGATTAAGGAGCTACACCATACATAATTGGTATGTAGTTTTTCAGTAGTGCAAATTGAAAATAAAAAGCCACAATTATACACAACAAGCTACTTATTTTGTGGAAGTACTTACTTCCAACCAATTTGCGGCAGTTGCAGGCTCCCATGCTGAGAATCCACCATTTTTACTCTACAAAACAGTGACATATCCTTGCATAAGGATATAACATTGGAAAAATACTAAGAATTGAAGTAAGATGTCATACTTATTGCGTCTATCTTAAGGTTTTTGAAGCACCACAACTAAGTACAGTTGGCTATATCTCAAAATCGTATGTCGGTTGGTGCACCTATGATTCCAGCGGTCAATGCTTACATGTAGAGAGAGTATAATGTTGACTGCATCATATAGTCTATTTGGCTCCACCTTCTCACCAACGATTTCTTGTGGCATTTGTGAGAAAAGCAAGCAACACTGCATGAGCAGGAAGGAGATTTAATCAGGCACTAGAACAACTTCACATCTACAGACTGTCCACGGTCTTCAAAAGAATCCTACCATCAAACCTTCTGCGGTGCAATCAGACACTTGCCAACCATGATCTTGATCGGAAAAAGTCCAAGACCCTTTAGAGAAATGACGATACATGCTTTGGAAGTCACCGGAAGGATTATCCTTGACCTTCAATGCCAACATGTAAATATATATATGGGTGCAACGAAAGGAAATGCCAGGAGATGCCCGCAAGAGATAAAGATTTAACCTGTGATCTCCTAATGAAGCAATGCCCTTTCAGGAGTACTGGTCCTATTTCGTTGGTTAGGTTACTAGCAAGCAAAGCTTGGATCCCCAAGCTTGTATCCCATAGTTGGCTACCAGAATTCTACATGTGGAATGCGACCATCAAATTTAGTTTTCTTTTCCATAAAATCCTTTCAATGCGATGAATCATTTAACGAACCTGAATCTTCATTCCATCTTCTGCAACCCATATAAAATCTTGAATCCTAGCTAGATGTTTCTTGAAGCATTCACCATTTGGATCCTCCACCCAACAAGCAAGCATACTTAATACCTGTTCATTAGAGCATAGATTTTCCCATCAAGTCGTGTTGTAAAAGCAAGGTCATCGAAAATCCATCTTCTGATTACCTTTTCAACGCATCCCAAAGTGATGTATCGGCTGTTCTCGTCTTCATAATGAATATGCTTCATTATCATTTTAAGAGCCTTTTCTCTCAACTTGTTTAGTGGCCAGCGGTTGAGAAAAGGCTCTGATAGTATGTAAAAACCATCCCACAACAAATCTATTACTGAAGAATGCGAATTGTAGAGATCCTCCTATATGAAAAATATTTGTTAGAATCTTAAGAGCATGGGAATTAATAGTTCGGTGCAAACTAGCTCTTGCCTTGGCACATAAATGTCGAGCTTTTGTCCAAGAGACATTACAATAGGGTTGAGTTAGAAGTTCCTCTCTCAATTGCTGAACGAGAGGTGTAGTTGGTGCTACAAATCTTCTTCCATACAAATATGATGTGGCCATGTAAATGGTCCGAAAATAGCACCACCACTTAGCTGCATATTAGAGAGGAAACAACCAGCAACTCTTAAGACAATGAAACCAAATCTACACAAATTCTCTTCTTTATGCTCACAAATTTGACTATACATTAACAATCTTGGGAGATCAAGCAATGGATTTGGTATGATACATGGAAATGTCTTGGCAAACCTGGATGCAGGGGAAGAAATGAGGGAAGCATCAGTAACTCAGGAGGCACTGGTTTGGTCCCGGACCAGTCATAAACACCGAGTATCTACCAAAATGGAAATGGTAAGATGTTAGTCGCACTCTGCATGTGGGAAAACATATTGTTTAAACTTGCTTTAAATATGTAGAAGCAAATAGGCTCAAGTTCTTTTCAATGGTTCAGTTTTAGTACCTGCTTGTAATCTAATAAGATCATCTAGGGAGGTGATTTGCTATTAAAGGATCATATTGTCAGTAGAAGCAAAAAATTTCTTACAGAAAGCCAAATCTTTCCCAGGAAGGATATGTGCAAGGCGCCACCGCGATCAAGAATCCACTTTCTACCTCTGGCACAGGCATTGTCCTCCCCACCATCAGGACCTTCTCCAAGTATACGCATGCATGTATAGTTAAGTACTGTAGTAAGCATGGTACTGTGGCCCTCTACATGCAAGCCCCACCCACCGTCTTCATTCTGCAATACCGTATTTGATACCCAACAATGTAAAGGTAGAGCACATGTTTCTTTTTCCATATGCTACTTAGAAGTGGAGCTACATTCTCAAAACTTGCGATAGGACTATGCAAAATGGACGAATTTTAATTACCTGATGATTATACACATAACGAAGGATCTCTTTTCGATGTTCTGCGGAGAAGACAGTATTGAGATGCCCAGTAATATACAAACAAATAACCTGCATTTTGTTGTAAATGAACAAGTGAAGGGGCACAAATTGCATCAGATCGGTATGACTATCACATGATGATCGGTTCTTACTTTAATGAAAACATAACGATCATTCCCAAAATACGTTTATTGTCCGACTAATGTTTTGGCTCGCATTCAGTGTCCTATCAGGTAAGAAGCAATTGCAAATCTTTCTCGCAACAGGTTCTGTCCATTGAGTAGGTGGAGTACATGGGTTTGACTCGCATTGGATAGAAAAATGACCAAGAAGACGGAAGAGAGCTAACCAAAGGAGGGTGAAAGAAGAGACTGCCAGAATTTTCTGCAGGCCAATGGCCATCACTAGCTTGCAAGGCTGAAAAGAAATAGACGCTTCTCCTCAATGCGGCCGATGCCTTCTCATGTGTCAGCTTTTCTTCAGCCTCTATCTTCACTGAAGGAATAATTTGTCTGAAGTTCTTCTCTCGTAGAAACTGCAATTGCAGAACGAAAAATTTTAGCAGGTCCAGTGATAGCTGCATACTGGATTACCGGAGTACTTACTCATCAGGTTTTAGGACAAAAAAATTAGAAGACAATCCCTTGTTTTTTTTATTTCTCTATATGAAATTCAAGTCTTGTTTAGGTGAAAAGGCCTGTAGGACTGCCCCCCAAAAAAAAAAAAAAAATTATCCACCAGGCTACTTAATTTGTTCATTCATAAAGAAAGCTTTCGCTTTTATTAATATATGCAAAAATATCTTTAATTCACCACTCTCCAAGGAGCACAAAAATCATGATTTTTACATCGATGTTAGGTTTGACTCTACCTAGCTACACGATGATATTAAGAGTTTACTTAGAGTGATGTTTGGTTTTTCTTTTTGCAAAAAGGCACATGCATTTTGACTTTTCTTCTTCTTAGACACCTAAGGCTTTCATAACAGATAGATATTGACACAAATATTTTCATATCATTTTTTATAATTCTTTAAGATTAATTTTAAATATAACAGGAAACTAAGAAGGTTACATTTAACTTTTGATTAGTTTAAGCATTTTTCTTGTCCATTAATTTTTTTATAATGTTAAGATATCATTATGGCGGAAGATACTATTTTTTTGCATATTCAATTTAATGATTTACTAATTAATTTATATGTTTGAAAAATAACAACAACTTTAACACGATATGTTTAAAAAATGACTTCATACTGTCAATGAGTGAAATAAGGTAAAGAGCACGTAACCCCTTTCCATTAATTAAAAATATTTTCTGAAATTTTAGGTTATTATTTCTTAAATGCAAATGGAATTAGATGTATGCAACATTAAGTAAGAATGATTATATACAAATACTTTCTTGTTAATAGTTCATTATTTTGAAATCAACCTTAAGAGGGAAGGTGACTTAAATGGTCCGAGGAATGGCATGTTTTGGATGACAGATAAAAGTTATTTGAGTGGTCAAATGAGAGAGATACTTTGATTGGTCAAAGGAGAGGGAAAATTGGAAAAACCCCTCTATTGGAAACAGTCCTGTTCTGACCAAAAAAAAAAAAAAAAAAACAGTCCTGCAATTTTATATAGTGGGGTAAATAGAAAAAACCCCTAATTGGGAATAACCCTGCATTTTTATATAGTGAAAGGATGAAAGAACACGTAGTAATATGACATTAATTTAAACTATTTTGTAAATTTATAGTTTAATACCATGTAAATTGAAATAAAATTAAATATAGGCAACATTAAATAAGAACGATTGAATACAATAGTTTAATTGGTGGGAGAGATACTAAAGAGAAAATAATTTGATTGATTAGAGAACATATATTTTAGATAATAGATAGAAAACTATATGATTGGTCATATGAGATGGATGTTTTGGGTAACAAGGAAACTTCCTATCATGATATCATGTAAAATATTGTGAAATCATTGTCAATTGTTTTAAAAACATAAGTTGTTAAATAATGGTGTGATTTATTATTTAAATATTTTAATAACCTTTTGTGAAAACACCCTTGCATTTTGACATAGTGAGGTAGATAGATAGATGAATAAGTTACCGACTGAATATTAGTAGATTTATTGGACATTGATAGATTAGTTGGCGTGTCTCTTACTTTGTCAAAAATTAACTTCTATTTACATTATAATTTGAACTCCTTGCTAATTTGGAGAAATGAATCTAGTAGCTGATTCCGTGTCCTTGGCCAAGTCGGAAATAGGTCGGGACACCTTCTTCTGGAACCATTTCAATAGGGTATTTAATCGAGAATAGAATAACACTTGAATGGTCTATCTGCAGCACTTTACCTGCATTCGCCATAGGAGGTCTCCACAGGGCTTGACCTTGAAGCGGTCGTCGTGGAAACGAAGGCGAGCTTGCTCGACCTCGGTGTGCTCCTCCGGGGTTCCCGCGTCCGGATCGAACTCCCATATCTGCCTCCCGACGTAGCCGTTCGTGCTGTATATATACGGGCTGTTCCCGCCCTGTGCAATCTTTAGCCTCCACATTCCTCTCTCTCTCTCTTCCTTCAATCTCAATCTCTACGAAGTATGGACGTACCTGTTCCGCGTTATGTATAGGAAGGTGCGAGAGGCAGGATTTGGAATGTCAAATATACGTTGAGATGCCAAGAGCGTGGGGATAATTATACATCTCCATGAGTAAAATGATTTGTTTGGAGCCCACGGAGACTTTAAATTCTATCCGGTAATGCTGGCTATATTAATATCAAGTTATTTGTATCAATGGCTCGTATCGTGTTAATCATATCATGTCAAAATAAAGGTATAATATGAATATGGTTAGCTGGAGTATACTAGAAGTTCAATAAACATGTCGAACCGCCTTTACAAAGTATATAAAATGTATGGTACTCATTTCGGTGTCAACATTTTTTAAGGGATCGCTTGAGTCCTACATTAGTGGAAAAATGATCACTTAAGTGTTTTCGGTGATAAAATGTTGTTTTTTTATTAATGAAGTTTTAAATTCTACTGTGGCTTTTTTAAATAAAAAAAAAAAATATTGATGTCCAACATGTAAAAGGACTAGATGACTTGGCAAATGGTTAATTAACTCACTCAATTTGTCTTCTCTTCTCCCACGTCTTCTTCATTTTCATCTTCCTTACTAAACATATGGAACAAAGAAAGAACACACAATACAACTCTTTCAAAAGTAAGAACACACAATACATCTCTCTCTATTATTTAGTATATCTCTATTTTTTGTTTTTTTAGTTAGCATAATATTTGGTGTATTCTTATAATTAGGTAGGGTTATTGGATAGATCTTTTCTTTCTCTTTTCTGTTAAGCAATATGTTGTATAAATATTTGTACTATACCTTAAGCAATACTAGTGAATTATGATTTATTTTATGGTATTAAAATTGGAGGTCCTGAGTTTAAATCTTACTAAGCCTTATTTGCCTCTTCAATTATAATTCCACACTTAGTACTAGGCCAAAAACTAGACTAAAACGATGTGTTAAGGTTAGGGTTCAAAGAACATAATTAATTTTTCCCCAATTCATTAATTTGGGGTAACCGAGCGTCACACAACACCGTTTCAAGTCAATTCACGCTAACTCACTTTGCCGACAAGCTAGGTTGGATGAATAATCTTAACAATTGCCACGTCGAATTTTCTGACCATATATATCGGTGATGACAGCGAGGCACTTATTTCTTTTATAAAAATGTCATTCAAGTGATTGCTCGAAAATTTTTGCAATTAAAATGAGTGTCGTATGAAAAAAGGGAAAATAAGGGGAGAGACGCTAGTATTAGAATATAAATGTCAAACGAGACATCATGATCATCCTTATTGTTTCATATAGAGATTTGCCACATGATCTTTCTTTTTATTTTTTAAGGTAGGGACGCCAGGTTGAATTAGCTTCTATGGGAAAATGAAGCATGGATTTAAATATACAGTTATCGTTGTTTAATGACACGTGTACATTTTTTATATATTTAAAATAGAAGGGTATATAATGCGCATATTGTGTGTTTTTTCATATTTCTCCCTTACCGGATAGACTATGTACTCCATTTACTCCAAGTCCTACCGGCTATTAATTGTAGTGACCTAAATTTTCTGTGAAGAGCGAAAAAAATATAGGTTTAGGAATATTGTCTAAAGGATGAGTCTATGATTTTTAGTGAGACGTGAGCTCTCCTAAGCTTATATCCTTCATGACATTGGAGTGTTTATAAAAATCTTCTAATGATGAGTCGCCACGAACTTGTTGGGTCGGTTATGAACCAAGTGAGATATGGAAGTGTGTCTCAATCTAGAATTAGAGATTTGATTACACTAATTAATCAATTAATGCCATTTCGGTACATAATCTTGTTCATACCAAAATATTTTTGTCAAGTAGTTTGGATTGATTTTAGATTTATCCATTAATATGTGAGGTAATCATGTTGGTGCATAATAATTGAGATAACAATTAGCAACTAAAGGAAGTATTAAATAAATTATAGGGGAAAATAGACATCCAGCACTACAAGATGAGTAAATGCCAATCTTAACTAGATTAGGGGAAAGCCATAATCATTGTATCAAAAGTATGCAAACAATGGCATTTATTTCTAAGGATGGTCGAAACTTTAAGGTGTGACCCTAAAGGCTTGTTCAAAATTAAGCACAATTTTAAATCAAAAGGCTCTTGCTTTTCAAGAGAAGATCACCCAAAAACTATATTTTGAGCTTTTCGAGAAATTCTAATATTTTAGAAATTTTTAAGGATTTTTAATATTTTAAATATTTTTGAATTTTCTTAAAAAAGAATTTTATTTTCCATATTTTTTTAAATTTTCGATTTTTTTTTTTCGATTTTCTGAAATTTTAATTTTTATGATTTTCGGAATCTTTAATTTTATAAGTAATTTTTTAAATATTTTTTAATTAATATTTCTTGTAGATTTTGATGCTAGAAAAAGGAAACGGAATTTATGATTTTTTAATATTTCTGAATCTTGACCCGGTCCGACTAAAACCGACCCGGACCCTATGGGTCGGGGTTGGACTAATAAAACGGGCAAGCCTTAAGGCCCGCTCGGAATTTGCCAACTTGGCCAACCAAAGGCCCACTTCCAATTTCCATTCTGAGCCCAATATTTGCCAGCCCACAATAAGCCAGCCGAAGCCCATTCTCTCTATTTCTATTTTTTCTTTTGTTTCTTTCTTTTTCTCTCTCCTGGTGTCTTCTTCCCCGATGGTTTCCTCCCACGCCTGAAGATCGCTTCCTGTGGCTCTTCTTCCCGAGCAAACACCAACACCGCGGTGAGCCTCTGTCGGTCGTTCAGTCCGACTGACGCCGGTCACTGCGGCCACTAGTTGGCTTGCGGCTTTTAGTGTCGCCGGTGCACACGGCAAACGACTCAAAGGAAACCGGCGTTGCTCACGGCCGGGCCGAGTCAAACATTTGCAAACCGGAAAACCAGAAATCGAAGCCAGACAAGCAGTGACGACTCGCTTTCTACGAAAAGAGGAGGATTCAACGCCGGACCTCACTTTGGCCTTTCGTCGGACGATTGAAGGGTCTTACTTAAACCTACGGTTTCCGACTCAACCGAGACTCGAATGTGCCTCGGGGGTCTCGACGCACGACAGACAGGGAATATGGGAACGAAATGCAAGAATGAAGAGGGCCGGAGCTTGCGCGAGCCGGACGGGCGCGAGCTCCGGCCCGGCGAGCCTAAAACGGAGGAAGGACGGAGCCGAACCTACCTGGTCAGCTCGAGGACGTCGCCGGGAAGATCTTCAAACGGGTCTGGCGTGGCCGAGGCTCCCCCTCAGTCGTTCAGAGCTCTCTCTCCGTCCTCCCCTCTCTCTCGGCTTCTCTTCCAGACCCCCCTCTCAGCCTAAAACGCAGAATGCGTCCGTGAAGAGGAAAGGAGAAAGAAGGGCGCGGGCTGAGCCGAAAAGGGCAAAAGCAAAGTGGGCCAGGCCTACGTGGGGAAGAGAAAAAAAGAGGTAAAAAACAAAGAAGGGGGGCCGGGTAGGCCCAGCCCTGTCTAAATGTGATGTAATTTAGTGAAAATGACTTTTGCTAGGGATTAGAAGTTAATCCCTAATTTTTATGCAATTGGTGAATAATTAAATGAGTCACCAAAATCTATGTGTCGATAGTTGCCCCTCTTTGAAGGTAATCTCGTAGAGATTGCATTGAAAGACAAATTGATACCTAAATTTTGTCTATGTATGTTCAATGAATGATGTTTTTGTTAGAAGTATGAGTCCTATTTTTCGAAAAGTAATGTATCATGATGCATGTCAACACAGAAATATAAACATATCGGGAGTTACTTATCTCGAATCCTAAAGTCGTTTGAAAAATATATAATGGCTTTCACCTCGTCTTTTTGGACACTTTTCTTTTTGTTGTTGTTGAAGTTTTCTTTCCACCTTTTTTTTTTTATTTTACTTTTGGTTTTTTTTTTTTTAAAGGATCCTTACCCTTTAAGAGAATCCTTTTATTTAAAAAGGGTCTTACCATGCGGAACTAATCTAAACTGAAAGGAGGCCTTACCATGTGACAACGGGCTTTGACTGAATGAGAGGGTCTCACTATATACAAATGGGTTTTAACTAGCAAGAAGGTCTCACCATGTACAAACGGGTTTCGACCGGATGGAGACAGTCTCACCGTGCAAATAGGGGTTTCGACTAGGAAATGAGGTCTATCATGTAAAAATAGGTTTTGACTGAAAATAAAGTCTCACCATGTAAATAGGGGTTTCGGTCGGATGAGAACAACATGATTTAAGGATAGACCCATAAAATTTTTGAAAAACATGGTTTAAGGATAAACCCACAAATCCTTTGAAAATCATGGTTTAAGGATGCCCCATGAACCTTTTTCTTGTTTTGAGTCAAATGAATTTTATATTTTATATATATTTTTTTGAATTGAGACTAAGGAGTGTAAGAACACTTACCTGACATTGTTTGCAAGAAAGCTCCGGGTTACAAAAGCTTACCGGGTTGATGGAATGCTTCGGACTGCATAAGCTCATTGTGCAAAGAAGAAGCTCTTGGTTACGATGGCTTACCAAGTCAATGATTTGAAATTTCTAAGGTTTTTCACTTAGGGTGTCTAAGGTTACGATGGCTTACCAAGTCAATGATTTGAAATTTTTAAGGTTTTTCACTTAGGGTGTCTAAGGTTTTTCACTCAAGATTGGATTACCTAAGGTTTTTCACTCAGGACTTTAGGGATATCTAAGGTTTTTCACTTAAGGTACCTAATGTTTTTCACTCATGACTTTTGGATGACCTAAGGTTTTTCACCTAGGATACCTAAGGTTTTTCACTTAGGATATTGAATACCTAAGTTTTTTTGCTTAGGGCGCCTAAGGTTTTTCACTCATGATTTCAAGTGCCTAAGGTTTTTCACTCAAGACTGGATTGCCTAAGGGTTTTCACTTAGGACTTTAAGGATACTTAAGGTTTTTTACTTAGGGTGCCTAAGGTTTTTCACTCAGGACTTTTGATGTGAAAAACATGGTTTAAAGATAAACCCATGAACCCTTTGAAATGCATGGTTTAAAGATAGATTAACGAACCCTTTTGATCTTGTGATTTTACTGAGGATGTAACATCCCAAATTTTCGGTAAGCCCAGAAATTACTCGAGTTGGATTATTGGGTTGAGATTAGGACCGGATTTTTGGGAACCGCGCTTCAAGGGTAAAAAGACCGGATTGCCCCCCTTCTAGAAGCTTGTTTGAATTTTGTCTTGTTTTCTTTTCTTTTTCTTTTTCTTTTTCTTTTCCCCCATTCTTATCCGCACGTTCTCTCTCCCTCTCTCTTTTCTCTCTCTTCCCCTCACGTTCCCCCCCTTGTCGACAGCCCTCCCCACTTGCCTTTATCCTCTCTCTTTTCTCCCTTTGACTAGTCTTCTCTTATCTCTTCATTCTTCTTTTTGCCCCCCACTTGTCTGACACCACGTGCTTCTCTCTCTCTCTCTCTCTCTCTCTCTCTCCTCTTTTCTTCCCCTGCATGTCGACGCCCCCCCTGCTGCAGCCACTTCTTCTTCTTCTTCTTCTTCTTATTTTTCTTTTCTCGCGGGTGTCTCCTCGCCGAACCGCTCGCGCTGCTGATCGCTTCTCCGCCGGCGAGATCGGCAACCACCCCATCACCGCCGCAGCTCCACCGCCCTTGTTCTCTCGCCCGGTCGCCGGTGAGTCGCCGTCCGCCGGCCCGAGTCGAACCGGGCCCGGCTTCCGTCTGTCTCTTCCTCCTCTCCCCTCTCGCCGCGCGCAACGGCCAGCCGACCGCCCCCGACGCCGGAGCGGCTTGCTCTTGCGCTCGCCGTCACTCGGCCACCACCGTCCGTCGCCCGACCGCCCCAGCTCAAGCCACCGCCGCCTCCGCCTGTCTCTCCTTCTCTGTTCGGGTTGGAGCGGGATGGCCACCCTCTCCGTTCGGCCGCCCTTCGCCGCCGTCCGGCCGCTCGAGACAGCCCGCAGGGGGCCATCCCGGAGCTGTCCCCAAAGCCAGCCGCCACCGTCGCCTTGCTCTCTCTCTCCCCCTCGGCTCCTCTGGCCGTGACCAGGAGAAGCGGCCAGCAGCTTCGCCGCTGCCCGCCGCCGCCGGTCACCGCCGTAGGCCGCCGGAGGATCATCCCCGAGCCTCCTCCGCCGCACCGGAGTCACCCCAGCTTGCTGCCGCCCCATGAAACCAGTTGCACGCCTCCTTTTCCCCTTTCCGGCCTCGTTTTCCCTTCGCCGGAGCTGTCGCCGCCTCGCCGGAGCCGCTGGCCGCCGTCCGGAGCTGCCGGGCCGCCCACCAGCCAGCCTCGTGCCGCCACGGCCCGCCGGTACCTCCGTTCTCGCCTTGTCGCCGCGTGGACAGCCGCCCTCGGCCGAGACCCGGTCCGGGCCGCCTCGTCCCGACGCCGGAAGTTCCCGGGCGTTCCCCTCGCCGCCGCCGTCGTGCTCGTGTCGTCGGAATCGCTAAACCGTGAGTCGATTTCCTAATCCTTATTTAGGGGTTAATCTTGCTTAGGAGTAGTTTAATTAGTTTAATTGTTGATTAGTGCTTTGCATGATGATTGTTAATGTTTTAATACCATTTGATTAAGCTTTGTTTAGTGTTAATAATGTTTAGTATTAATAAATATTATTATTATTATTTTTGGAATAAATAATAATTATTTATTATTTTCGGAATTATTAATTAATTAAATTAATTTATAATTTCGAATTATTAATAGTAATATTGTTATTACTATTCATTGCTGAAAATTAATTATTTTTGGAGAAAATAATTAATTGTGAATATTTATTGGAAATTGTTTTAATGGTGATTATTTATTGGAAATGGTTTTAATTGGTGATTATTCATTGGAAATGGTTTTAATGGTGATTATTTATTGGAAATGGTTTTAATTGAGTAATTTTGGGGGAAAATTACTATGGTCTATTTTTCCAAAGTCAATAGTATTTATATACTATTTTATCAAATGACATTGGTTTATTGAAGAAGGGTTTTACTAAATGGAATTATTTGGTTGGATAATTAATTATGGGATTGAAAAATAATTATAAGTATTTTGTGGGACTTGAATTATTTTATCGGAAAAATCGACTATAGTATTATATGTTTCTTAATGAGTATCTTTGAATATAATTATATTCTATACTTATTTGGGATAATTAAATATTGTTGGAAATAGTTGATTGGTGTCGTTGTGAGGACACGTATTTATTTATTATTAAATATACGTGATTATTTGGAAAAGTGTGCAAGTATCGTGAGGTTGATTGGTCGGAATTGATTGACAGACCGTGATTTGAATTGTTAGTTGTTCCCAAGAGTTACGGAATGTGTATGATTGAATGCTGATTGGAAATTGGATTTTGGAAATTGTCGAGTGAGATCGCATGACATATTGTGTGGGTTATCTGAAATGGTCTGAAATGGCATGTCGCATGAGCATGAGCGTATGAGCGATGTTGCATTCACGACCAAGCAAAAGCAAAGACAAGAATGAACTGTTTGCTGAGGTGTTGCATGGTCAGATTAAAGTTGATAGCCCGGTTGAGCCGGATGACCGCCAATCCTTCGGGGTTGTGCCGTGACCATTGGGTCGCCCGACGGTGGTCGATGCGGAGTCGCGGTTGAGGCCGGGCCCATGCTCCTTATGGAATGCCGTCGGTGGGGAAAGCCCATGACGTCGCCGTGCCTCACGGGGAGGACGATGCACAGTTTACGACCGGTTGACCGCCAACCATAAGGTTGTGCCGTGGCCTAGAGGGTCGTAATAATCGGAGCATATGTGTGGGTGTAAGACCCGAGAAAGTTACGTGAGATGCTCGATTATTCGTATGCTCCTAATATTGTGATGATCAAAATGACGGTTTCGCAGTTGCGTGTGCCAAGGCCGAGGTAGGGTCGCTTGTGTTTGCAATCGCTTATTGAACTGTCGTCTGATAATGTTGCTTGAGGTGTGGTATGTGTTGTTTGTCGGAACTAGGTTGCATGGTTAGATTGCTCCCAAGGCGAGCGAAGTTCCTAACCGGGGCTTAGGACTTTGACTTGTTGAGTTTATCTCAACCCGTCGTGGTTAACATTTTTCAGGTCCATAGGATGGAGGATCGACGCGTGTTACGGCTCGTGGCCGTTTTTGAAGGGAGTAGATTAACCTTGACTCGCTAGTTTCCGCGGCTCGATAGGAAGATGCCCGTGGTAAGGGCTTGTACTTGTAAACTTCCTAGGGTTAATCGGTTAGTTAATAAAGCAAGTACTTTTGATGTGTTCTTGTTGCGTTTTCCCGCTATCCCCTGTTTTTGTAATTGACCGGGGATTGTGTTTCGCTTCCGCATGCGTTTAATCAAAAGATAAAACTAACGGTCGGCGACGGATCCTGGGGAGTCGCAAATCAAATGACCGTAAGAGAACAGGGGTTGCCGCGTGCTCGAGGGTCGGGGCGTGACAGAGGAAACCTATCAAATTCAACTTAAGCAAATGTCGGTAGAGTGTCGTGACCTCCTTTTCTTTTCTTTTTTTCGGAGGCTAATGGCTCGGCTGTATGCCTTTCATCAGGGTTTAGCCCGGGCCCTCCCAAGCCCACCAATTCACGACTTAATGTTTGATTTCTTAACCTGCAATTCAATTTCATTAAAAAGGAGTCGCCACTAATCAGTTTGGGGTGGGTCGATTAGGAACCCAAGTAAAATATTGGGAGAAATATTTTACTCCTGCGCAACCAGAGAAACTAGGATTGGGGACTTGATTACACTAGTTAATCACTAATGTCCTTCCGGTACCTAATCTTGTTTAAACCCTCGGGTTTAATATTTTTTGCATTTTTTCAAGGATTTTTCCATGCATTTGTTGAAACAAACCTTTTTTGGCTTTTTCTTTTTTTTTGGAAAATATAAAATATTTCTAGACATTTTTTTTTTTTTTTTTTTTTTAAATGAGAAATATTTTTAGATTTTTGCTGTTTTTCTGAAATGATAAACTATTTTTTTTTTTTGATTTTTTTCTGAAAAATTTTTCGATTTTTGATTTTTTTTAAAATAAAAACTATTTTTTTGGATTTTCTGATATTTTGGAAAATATAACATATTTTCGAAATTTCTGATTTTTTGAAAATAGAAAATATTTCTGGATTTTCTGGTTTTTTTGGAAATTATAAACTATTTTTTTAAAAAGAAAAAAATTATTATTTTTTTTTGAATTTCTGAAAAAATATTTTTAAAATATTATTATAATATTAAAAGGAGCCGGGTCGGATTCCGGGTCGGGCTCGACCCGGATCGTCCACCATCAGCCCGAAACATAGACCCAGCCCAATATTTTTTAATAAAACACTCTGAGCCCAAAACAAAGCTAAGCCCATCCGATTTTTTTAAAACCAGCCCGCCCAAGCCAAGTGTGGCCCATTAGACCATAACCCTAGCCCGAAACACAGCAAACCGGGTCGAGGCAAACCCGCGGGCGACCCGGTTTCTTCCTCCTTCGCCGCGGCTCCCCCAGAGCGACCGAGACGGCGACTTCCGGCGTCGCCTCCTCTCCTCCGCCGAGGGCTTAACGGGACGTGGGGTGGATTGTCCTAGACCGACCGTGGGGTGGATGGTCGGGTCCTAGACCGACCGGTAGTGTCAAGGCGGCGGCCACCGTTGGTCGGGAGGACCTCCATCTCAGCGGAGATCGAAGGCAGCAGAGGGAGGGGGCGACAGACGACATGCATGACCGGGACAAGATGAACTTGCTTTCAGGAGGCGAAACCGGCGATGGCAACACACGCAGCAAATCAGTAAGGGGTCGACGAAGGTTTCCCTACGCGACTCGTGGCGTCGGACAGCGAACAAGCTCGGAAATCGAGCTGCCTCCGTCTGCCTCGCGCAGCCTCCGAGCCGAGATTATTGGGGAGCCGACCCCGATTTCGAGACCAACAACAACGAAAGAAAAAAAAAAAAAAAAAAAAGAACAACACCTACCAGTCGTCGGCTGTCAAAGGTCACCAAGGCTCAAACGTTTTCTCTCTCAGATCTCTCTCGATGTCTCTCTTTTTTGGACTTGCAGAACCTCTGCTCTCACTCTTTCTCAGATCTCTCTCTTTCTCTCCCTCACTAATCTCTTTCCTCTGGTTTTCTCTCCCCGATCTTCGCCTCCCTCTCTTTCGCTCACCTCTATTTATAGGCGGAGGAGGACCGGTCGGCCGAGGGAGGGCTTGATTGCCGATCGACGGTGAGCTGACCGGCGTGCCCCGTTTTACCGCGCCACTTGCTTTGCATTGAAGACGAGTTCTATCCGTCCGGGTTTTCCGCCGAATATCGTGTTGCTTCGTTCGGCGGCATTGATGGCGCCTGCGAGACGTCCCCATCCGTCGCCGGCTGCTTTATCCTCCGTCCTCCGTTCTGCTCCTCTGTGTCTCGCGTGCAGCAAGAGAGGAAGGGAAGAGGAAGAAGAAGATGGAGGGGGCCGGGCCGTGAAGGAGAAAGGGGGGGCGAATGGGCCTTGACCCAAGCGGAAGAAAAGAATAAGGAAGACAGGCCCGGGCCCGCGTGGATAAGAAGAAAGGAGGAAGAAGAGGGCTAGGCGCGAAAGCCCAACCCCTCTACGGCCTCTTTTTTTTTTTTTTTTTTACTCGAAAATAAGGGAAAATACATAGGAAAATCAAACTTAGTAAATACAAATAATATTAGTACTTAGGTGATCAAAAAAAAATTTTTTTTTAGGGCCAAATTAGTCCCTAATTTTCTAAGCAATTTAAGTGCAAATACTTGGTCAAAATTTAGGTGTCAACAGCTACCCCTTTTTGAAGGTGAGTTCGCAGAAGTTGCCTTCAAAGACGAACTGATACCTAAATTTTATCCATGTATATGCAATAGATAATAGTTTCTCTAGGACCAAGTGTCCAAAGTAAAAATGGCAATAATGTATAATACATACTAAAATAGATAAGAAAAATACCTGCAGTTACTTACCAGGAAAGAGTGATATGGGGTGCGAACCCCGAGTTTTTGGCAAGTATCAGGATATTTCCTTATCTGATGCTGATATAGAAAAACGTACCTATGATTGATGATATGGGGAAACTGCTTTTCCAGGACCCGAACCATTCTTCGGTCGCCTGTAGAAGCAATGAGTTGTTTGTCTAGGATCGGAACCATTCTTCGGTGGCCTTGACGGGGGATTGCCTTTCCAGGACTCGGACCATTCTCCAGTCACCTGTAGAAGCAAAGAGTTGTTTGTCTAGGACCCGAACCATTCTTCGGTCGCCTTGACGGGGAATTGCCTTTCTAGGACTCGGACCATTCTCCGGTCGCCTGTAGAAGCAAAGAGTTGTTTGTCTAGGACCCGAACCATTCTTCGGTGGCCTTGACGGGGGATTGCCTTTCTAGGACTCGGACCATTCTCCGGTCGCCTGTAGAAGCAAAGAGTTGTTTGTCTAGGACCCGAACCATTCTTCGGTGGCCTTGACGGGGGATTGCCTTTCCAGGACTCGGACCATTCTCCGGTCGCTTGTAGAAGCAAAGAGTTGTTTGTCTAGGACCCGAACCATTCTTCGGTGGCCTTGACGGGGGATTGCCTTTCCAAGACTCAGACCATTCTCTGGTCGCCTGTAGAAGTAAAGAGTTGTTTGTCTAGGACCCGAACCATTCTTCGGTGGCCTTGACAGGGGATTGCCTTTCCAGGACTCGGACCATTCTCCGGTCGCCTGTAGAAGCAAAGAGTTGTTTGTCTAGGACCCGAACCATTCTTCGGTGGCCTTGATGGGGGATTGCCTTTCCAAGACTCGAACCATTCTCCGGTCGCCTGTAGAAGCAAAGAGTTGTTTGGTTCCTGACTTTTTCAAGGACACCAGTTTGCTTACCTGAACTCTCTTAGGGATGTACCGACTTTTCTCGGGACACAATCTTGTTAAGTGCTTGACTGTTCTCAAGGACACCAGTTTTTTTCATTACCTGACTTCGGGCCACGGAGGTACGCCACGTCGGTAAGGAGAGACTCCAGGCTATGGAAGCACACGGTGTCAATGAAGAGGGACTTACCTTATATGCTTGAAAAGGTCTCCTACCTCTTGATTATCTGGAATATCGAGGACGCACCCGAGATATAGGTTTCCCACCACTTTGAGATAGGTTTCCCACCTCTTGGAAAGTTGGAATAGCGAGGACGCACTTGAGATATCCCTGGAGGTCTCCTACCTCATGGTAAGTTGGAATATCGAGGATGGACCTTGGATACTCGTGAAGGTCTCCCACCTCCTAGTAAGTTGGGAATATCGAGGACGTGCCTCAAATATCCTTGGAGGTCTCCCACCTCCTGGTAAGTTGGAGACATGATGATATCTCTGCTCTCTGAAGTATGTCTCCTGTGAGACAAATATGCAATATGTGCAAATGATTTGTGCATACTGTAATTTTTTCAATTCAAATGGGGTTCATGCATGACAATTTTTTGTCAGTTTTCATCACCAAAGTTTCACTGGGGAAAATTTTTCAGAAAGACAATTCATACTCAAAATGAGGATGTCTTGAACATGTCAAATGAGAGACCTTTAGTCTGAAAGGGCTTTTCACTCACTCTCATTGAAAATGCTATTTTATCTAGACCATTGATGCGGGATCATAGGAATCTCACCCTTTCACTATCATTATGGCAACAGGGATCCGAATATTCTCGCAAATGGTACGACTTTACCACTCTGAGAGGTCTTTGTCAGGACCGTAATGTAGGCTTGGTCAAAGGCTTGGCAAAAGGGACCACGAAGGTCAAGAGATGTTGCATAGCCATCTTCGGGTTTACAAGTCAAGAACCCTGCGAAAAGAGATAGGAATGTTCTTGCTCGTACTTCTTCGAGCGATGCTTATAAACATATGAATTCCTATGTTAATTCAAGTGCCCTAGTCTAAAGAGACTTTTACAAAGGGACACAATGTAAATTTAGCTCATGGGTTGAGAAACAATTGAATTTATAGGCTCGAAAATGTGTACAAGAGGTGGTGATCATCTTGATGTTGTCACCGGTCTTCTTCCTCATCAATGGAGCTCGTCTTTACAGAGACTTTTGCCCGAGCATCATTTTTCCTTGAGGGCATTGGCCTTGCTTTTACCAGGCACATTGCTTTTTTCATGCCCCTAATTTTCATTCATTTTTTTTTTTTCAAGATTGTCTTAGACTCTTGAGTCTTCATTTGCAGTCGGCCATTTCAGCTTATACTGCTTGAACGATGGTGACATTTTCTTTGCCCCAATGTGGGGAGTTGAAATGAAATTACAAACTCAATGGGTTTGTACAATGGATACAAACGTATAGACCAAATATGCTCTTCGTCATTCTATGGCACTTAAATTATCATGAGTGCTCATATAGAATAAAAACACCCAAAGATTGATACAAGTGCAAGCAAGAAAATTCTCATCCATTTTCTCACCTTATGATGTCGTCCCCTCCTTCAATCTGCCCTAGTGTAGGGTGGTTCTTGACAGGGGTAATATGAAAGAAACTTCACAATGGCACGAGGCTCAAAGGGGTTAGGCAATGGATAACCTGTCGTGTTTAGGGTCGAGAAACGAAATGCCCCTCATCACTTTGGTCATCGTACCATTCGCGAGAGAACTTTTACCCCGTAGACATAGAATTTCCTATGCTCACCTCACAAGTGTTTAATCGGGACTTTGTGTGTAGGTCATGGTTTGCCTTTCATCATCCCGATGTTCCTCATTTAGCATGCTCAATTGATCTCACATTGTTTATTGAACTGTCTAATTTGATATTCCTCAGTGGAATCAGTGACTTAGACAGACAAAAATCGTCATGCAAAAATCATTTTGAAAAGGCATGGATTGCTATAAGCACAAAGGAGTTTGCATCCTTAAAATGATTTGAATTTACTCAAAAGAAGAAAACTTTCTAAGAGCATGAGATGCAAAATTGTTTCTGCAAACGTGTTTGAACATAGGGGGATTATTAAAAAATGAGCATTCATGGATTGTTCCTACTCAAAGGGAAATGACACATGAATGATCAAGTAGAATTGAAAATCCCATCTTTGATTGGATGGGCACATCTGTTTTTGCCCCTGCACAAGAGAAAGTGCATAAATCAATTGCTGAGTAGAGCCAAAAGCAAATGCGAATTAAGGCCCAAAAGATTCATGTCATCCATTTTGGCGATACTTAGGACGCCGTTTCACTTGGGAGAGTTGATCTAATGTCGTCATCAAAGTTTGACATATCTCTTCCTGCTCTGTTGTCCGCACCTTCGGCGGACAAATGAACCTATAAAGAATAAGAGGAAATGTGTATGACTTTTCCATAATTGAAAAACTGGGAACGATACAACATTAACCTTCGCCAGTTTGCATTTGTCATCCACACTTTTGGTAGACATATGATCCCTTCGCTAGTTTGTATTTTGTCGTCCATATTTTTGGCGGACAGATGACCCTACAAAGAATGAGAGGGAATGTATTAGTGTATGAATTTTCCAAAGTTGAAAAACTGGAAACGATACAACATTACCCTTTGCCTAGTTTGCAAATGATTGGATGCACCTGGGGTCTTGAGGCTTAAAGGGAGCATGAGATCCTGAATTTTCAATCGCGGTATGCAAAAAAAAAAAAAAACTTTTTTATTATTATTATTTTTCTTTTTTTTTTTCTTTCTTTTTCCACATGCGGCTAATGCTGCTTCGGGGATTCGAACCCCCGTTCGGACCCCCGGGCGCTCCATTCCGGATACCACTCGGCTAAAGTGCCGGCGGTGTCCATAGGTGCACCCTTTTTTTATTTAAGGGATTCGGCCGCTAAAATGACATGTCCTTTTACACCAAATCAGGTGAATTTAACATGGGTCATCTCTAGGTGCTTGGTTGACCAGTATTAGTTGGCTCAAATTAACCTTTCAAGTCAGTTTTCTTTTCTTCTTCTCTCTTCTTCTTTTTTTTTTTTTTTAAATGCCGATGCTTCCTGTCAAAAATAGGGAAAATATGTTAGGAATAAAATTGGATGGAGGGATTGGAAACGATACCAAGTTACCCCTTTTGCAAAGTTTGTATTTGATGACTCCTCGGCATCTTGAATGTTGGTGATTGCTATGGCCTTGCTAAGGTTTGGCGTATCATTTTGGTTGGCCCTCTTTGCCCATGGCCCTAAACGAAAGGCCGATGATGGTTGATCGATCTTCAACGCATTTCTTCTATGGAAATTTTTCCTTTCTTGCTGTTAGACATCAGCAGCATTGGGCAAGGTCATGTACCTCAAGCTTCTATGGAATCTGAGATGGACAATCAAAACCTCCAATTTCCTGTCGATAATCACTTCTTCTTTGCAGAACATGCATCTGAAACGATAGTCATCATCTGGAACAGGAGGTTAGAATTTGCCTCAACTGTCTAGATTTTCTCCCGTTGTGGTAGCCAATTTGAATGGGAAGTGAATAAGTTCATTTTCCGTGCTTTTTGATTTGCCGAAGTTGAACGTCCCGCCTATTACAACGCTCTACCTCGAAAATAACTTGAGAGACGGGGGACCATGAGCAACGTGGAAGAAACGTTTTAGGAAGCTTTCCTTAAGCTACTACGATCTGCAGGCTCCGAGTTTGATCGTGTGTATATACCTATTACGTCCTGTCTTTTGTTCTTGCCCACCTATGTTCTCTTGAAAGAGGTGTTCTCAGATCTAACAAGTCTAGATCTTTGGGTTCTCATGTGCTAGTTTCAAAAGCCCACTTTATTGTGCTAAATCAAGGGGAGGTAATCTTGAGACACGAAGTAAGTCTAATGCACGCTTCTCCCCCCTTTTCATTTTAAACTCTCTTTGCTGAACAACTCTCTATTTTGAGGTGAAACGATCATGTAGAAACTATCATTCATATGAGACGTGCATTGGCATTTTCATTCATCATGGAAATGTTTAGCAATGCTAAGTACTGAACATTTAAGCCCCTCCTGACAAAATATGGGGGAACTCTCAATTAACTGGTTTGGAGAACTCACGGCCGTCCATTTCAGTCAGGATCAAGGCTCCTCCGGGGAGCACCTTCTTTATTACGTAGGGACCCTTGTAACTCGGGGCGAACTTGCCTCCAGGCTCCGGAAAGATTGGTAATGTCTTCCTCAAGACCAGATCATTTACCTCGAAGCATCTATGCCGAACCTTTTGATTGAATGACCGAGCTACCCTTTGTTGATAACACTGACCATGACAAAGAGCCTTCAGTCGTTTCTCATCAATCATGTTCAGCTGCTCGAGCCTTTGCTGCATCCACTCTGCTTCCATCAAACTTGCTTGAGAAAGGACTCGTAGGGAGGGGATTTCCACTTCTACGGGCAAGACTGCCTCCATGCCGTAAACTAGAGAAAAAGGGGTTGCACCAATAGACGTTCGAATCGACGTTCGATATGCCATCAGCGCGAAGGGTAGCCTATCATGCCAATCGCGGTAATTTTCGGCCGTCTTGGCTAGGATTTTCTTAATGTTCTTGTTGGCTGCTTCCACAGCCCCATTCATTTGCGGGCGATAGGGGGACGAGTTTAGGTGTCGAATCTTGAACTTGCTAAATAGTTGGTCGACTAATTTGTTGTTCAAATTAGATCCGTTATCAGTGACGATGGCTTCAGGTATACCATAACGGGTAATTATATCACGCTTGATGAACTTTGCCACACTTCGTGCGGTGACGTTTGTATATGACATCGCTTCGATCCATTTTGAGAAGTAATCAATTGCAACCAAGATGAATCGGTGTCCATTTGATGCCTTGGGATTGATTGGACCGATCATGTCGATCCCCCACATTGAAAATGGCCATGGTTTTGCTAGCTGGTGTAACTCAGCTGGAGGGACATTTATCCTGTCGCCGTGAATTTGGCAACAGTGACAGCTTCGCACGTGCTGAGAGCAGTCACTTTCTAAAGGGAGCCAATAGTAACCTAACCTCATTATTTTCTTGGCTAGCATGTACCCATTCATGTGTGGGCCGCAGGCTCCCTCATGTACTTCTTGCATTATTCGCATGGCTTCAGTTGCACCTACACACCTCAACAGGATTGAATCATAAGACCTTTTGTACAAATGCTCATCGCTGATGAAAAATTTTGAAGCCGTTTTCTTTATGTACTTTCGATCAGTGAGGGTACTTCCTTCAGGGAATTCATGCTCGTGGAGGTACCTCATGATATCATAGTACCAAGATTTTCCGTCGGGCTCTTCAATCACGGCCATGCAGTGGGCCTTTTTTACCAGGATTTCAATCTTCAGTGGTTCTACCTCTAACCCGTCAGTCACTTGTAACATAGATGATAATGTGGCTAATGCGTCGGCGAACTGGTTACGAGACCTGGACAGGTATTCGAACGAGACTGTTTTGAATTCTACTATCAATTCCTCGAGGTAGTCGTGATATGGTACAAGCTTGGAATCTCTTGTTCTCCATTTACCCACAGTTTGAAGGATAATTAGTGCAGAGTCACCGAACACCTTTAGTTTTGTCACTCCCATCTCGATAGCCGCT
The DNA here is from genome assembly GCA_014182735.1 of Corymbia maculata. Taxonomy (NCBI): domain Eukaryota; kingdom Viridiplantae; phylum Streptophyta; class Magnoliopsida; order Myrtales; family Myrtaceae; genus Corymbia; species Corymbia maculata. The sequence goes on from CM024685.1 coordinate 29,823,290, forward strand.
TGTAGGCCAAGGATACATGCTTCGTACTCAGCTATATTGTTGGTGCAAGGAAAGACCAACTTTGCAGCTATGGGATAATGTTGTCCTTCTGGAGATATCAAGAGTGCTCCGGTGCCAGACCCAGACAAGTTTACAGCCCCGTCAAAGAACATAGTCCACGTGTTTTCCTCCACTGACGTGATGCGATCATCTAGGGGATTGTCTTCATACATTCCCCCTGGGCATTCAGCTAACATATCGGCGATCACTCGCCCTTTGATTGATTTTTGCGACGTTTGTTTGGATGTCGAATTCTGAAATTAGGATCTGCCATTTGGCCAACTTTCCTACCAAGGCTGGCCGATTGAGCAAATACCCAATTGGGTCATTTTCGGTCACAAGAAACATTCGATGATGTAAGGTATATTGCCGGAGTCTATGCAGCACCCATACCAATGCAGCGCAGGTTCTTTAGGATTCGGAATAGTTATGCTCCGATGTGGTGAATTTTTTACTCAAGTAGTAAATGGCTCGTTCCTTCCCGTCGTCTGGTTCTTTCTGCGCTAGCATAGTGCCTAAGGATTCGCTATTAATGGTGAGGTATAGGATTAATGGGTGGCCCGGGATTGGAGGAACCAAAATTGGAGGGTCCATTAAATACCGTTTTAGTTTATCGAATGCCAATCGACAATCATCATCCCATTCGATTCGTGCGTCCTTTTTGAGAAGCTTAAAGAAGGGTTTTGCAGTTTCAGAGAGTTGGGATATGAATCGCGCAATGTAATTCAATCTCCCTAAAAGGCTTCGGACTTCTTTCACAGTCGATGGGGGCTGTAATTCAAATATTGCCTCGGTTTTTGACGGGTCCACTTCTATCCCCTTTTGGCTTACAATAAACCCGAGCAACTTCCCAGAGGTTGCCCCGAACATGCATTTTGCTGGGTTTAGACGCAGCTTATACTGGCGAAGTCGATCGAACAATTTCTCTAAGGCTCTCACATGGTCCTCCCCCTGTTTGGTCTTGGCAATCATGTCATCGACGTATACCTCGATTTCTCTATGCATCATATCGTGGAAAAGAGCGACCATGGCACGTTGATAGGTTGCACCGGCGTTTTTTAGTTCAAAAGGCATGACCTTATAGTGAAATGTCCCCCACGGGGTGATGAATGTTGTTTTCTCTTTGTCCTCTTCTTTCATCCTTATCTGGTTGTATCCTGAGAATCCATCCATGAAAGAGAATAATTCGAAGCCCGCCGTACTATCCACAAGAACATCTATGTGCGGTAATGGGAAATCGTCTTTCGGGCTGGCTTTGTTCAAGTCACGATAGTCGACGCAAACCCGAATCCGACCATCTTTCTTTTTTACTGGCACAATATTTGCTACCCAATCAGGATACTGTGAGACTTCAATGAAGCCTACCTCTAAGAGTTTCATTACCTCCTCTTCAATCTTTTTTGATAACTCTGGCTTGGTTCTTCTCAACCTTTGCTTCTTGGGGGCGATGTCAGAGTTGGTTGGTAGGCTATGTTCCACGATCATTGGATTGAGGCTCGGCATGTCGGCATAGGACCATGCGAATATGTCTTGATATTCTTTTAAGAGGATAGTTAGGCGTGCAGCTTCTTCTTCAGGAAGGTTAGCACCAATCTTCACTTCTCTTGGATCTCCTGTGTTGCTCAAATTGATGGTGATGGTATCCTCGGTGGTGGGGGGTTTTGTTTCTTCGTGTCGTTCCTAGCTCTGTTGGATTTCCTCGGAGTCGTCATCTGACTCATCAGAATTGCTGTCATTGCTAGTTATAATGTTGGTTTGGACCGTTCCCATACCCTTGCATACCGCGAGATCACATCTGTGGCAGGAAGTAGACAAATTAGATGGACAAACAGTACCACATGCATGGATGTTATTATGTTTTTTCTATTTTTAAAATGATTTTTTTTTTTTTGAAAACTCAAAGTGGATGGGTATGAGGAGGCCCGGGCCTCAGATTTCTTCTTTCATTCATATGGCTGGATATCATCAACGGGCTAGTTTGGTGTACTTCCTCATACCCTCAAAAGTTTTATTGATCAAACACTAGATGGATTTACAAAGGTAGGTTTTCAAAACTCAATTTCTCTAGTGGGAATGACATCCAAAAAACAAAAAAGAAACAAGCCAGTAAAGGAAAACAGGAAAGGCTCCCGCATAGGGGATTATGTAAGGGGAATTGAAAGAGGTTCTATTCAAGCGGGCCTGCACCCATCCCTTCCGACGGTCCTTCGTTGATAACGCCTATGAAGAAGTCTTCGAACTAGTCATCCGTCGCATCTCCAGATGCTTCCTGCTTTGTGATTGTCAGATCCTCCATGCTCCCCCACTCATCGGGAACGATGTCCTGATAGTTGTTATAGAGATATCGGGGGGTTGAGTAGTTAACATAATAGTCAAATTTGCCACTTGGTTGACCCAAGGTGTCCATGACTGCACCTACCCCATGTGTCTTCTCAGTATGTTCAGGGAACATGGCACGGATGCTAGGTGCTTCCAGGAGGTCGTCCCGACCATTACATAGCCACGCCGAGCGAAATATGAATGCCCCATCATCCAAGAGATCTTGAACCTTGTCTTTGAGAACTATGCAATCATCTAGTGAGTGCCCTAGTTCTCCCGAATGATAGTCACAGAATTTGGATGGATTGTGGTCCAGAAAATACTCAGGGGTAAGGCGCTCTGGCTCCCTACTGATCAGTCCATGTTTCAGGAGGACAGGGAAAATCACGGTCATTGATTTAGGAAGTGGTGAATATGGCCGTACATTTCCTAGGGGTAAAGGTAAACGAGCCCCCTGCCATATTACGTCAGTTGGGTTGTTTTCGTTCATTCCCATTATTGGCCCCTGATTGTGATAAGAGAAGAATGTTTGAGCGGCTTGAGCAAAAGTTTCTGTCATGTGGTGTACCGTATTGTGCAATTCATCAATCTGCGCTCGAAGCTGTTCGAACGAAAAGTTATCGTCCGCCATCTCTAATGGTTCTCCTTCGATGACACCTACAAAAAGGTCTGCGAGCATGGTGGTTACATCCTCCTCTTCTACGAGTACTTGCCGCATGACATCCCCTTGGCCAACATTAAGAGGGTCAAAGTATTCATGATGGGATTGTCTTGCAGTGCTAGTTATTCCTTCCTCCTCATGCATCATCTTAGCAGGACCTGGGAAAGTCTCTTTGAGACACGGGAGTACCAGACCGACCCTCTTTCCCTTTGGGTGTTGTTCTTTTCCTTTGCAATATCCTAGACCGATGGTGCGGGGTCTCTTTTTTGCTTCAATAGGTTGCCGGATGCCTTGTCCCTCCCTGCCAAGTCCTTGGCCAGGGGTAAAGCCATATCCGACCATGATTTTTCCTACCATGAGTGCAGCACCTGATATTTTAGGGATACGAGATGGAATTCCTCGAGACTCGTGTATAGTGGACACGAGTTCGAATGACTGATAGCTAGATTCTTTTTTGCAATCAAGCTCAATGTAGGGGATGATTGTCTCATGATAGATGCGATGCTCTTCCTCTCCGTAGATTGTGACCAATTTTCCTTCAACCACGAACTTTACGCTTTGGTGGAGGCTTGAGGGCACTGCTCTAGCAACGTGGATCCACGGGTGACCAAGAAGGAAGTTGAATGCAGTGGGGATATTCATTACTTGAAACAAGATTTTGAATACAGTTGGACCTATTTGGACATCGAGGTCTATTTTCCCCACTGTCTCCTTCCTTGTCCCGTCAAAGGCCCGAACAGATGTCTTGGAGGTTTGGATCCGGGATGCATCTATTTTAAGGCGCTGTAACGTTGCTAGTGGGCATATATTAAGGGCAGATCCATTGTCGATCAATACTCGAGCAACGTGGGAAGTATCGCACTTAACTGATATATAGAGACCCTTTGTGTGTCCTCTACCCTCCTCCGGGATTTCCTCATCAGAAAACGCCACTTGGTCTTTCAAAAGGATGGCCCCGACAAATTCCTCAAGTTTGTCATGCTCGATTGTTTCGGGAACATGTACTTCGCTTAACACTTTCATCAGGGATTTCTGGTGCTTGACAGATGTCTGGAGCAACTCTAATATAGAGATTTGAGCTGGTAGTTTCCGCAACTGATCAACCACGTTATACTCACTAGCTTTGATCACGGCCAAGAACTCTTTGGCTTCTTCATCGGTGACAGGCTTGGTAGGTTGTGCGTTGGCTTGGGCATAAGTTCGTCCAGACCTCGTGACTAAACCAACACCAAGATCGTAGGACCAAGGGACTGCGTTGTCACCATCATAATTGTAAGGTTGGAGAATTTCGATAACTATGTGCTCTTCCGCCGCCGACGTTTGGGCTGTAGCCTCCTTTCTACCAAGGATGTCTTCTGATGAGGTGGAATCCATTTCATTTGTCCTCCTGCTTAGTGCAGCAAGCTCTTCGTCCCAATCGAGGATGACCTGTGAGATAGTAGAGACTATACTAGTGTGGTTGGCGTAAACAATCATTCCGGCCTCCGCCATTTTTGACACCTTTTCTTTCATTGTTGCTAAGGATGGTACTTCGTTGCTCGAATAATACCCAGCTCTTACCAGCCCTTGATAAACCTTAGTAGTGTGTACTTTAACATTCCTGGTTTGGCCGACGTCAAAATCGAATACAGCATTTACTTTTTCCGTGTGATCAGGGAGTGGATTGTTCTGGACATTTGGTTTGGCAGCTTGAAATGAGAAGGCTTTAGTGTCTAGCAGGTTCTGAATTCGATGTTTCAAGGTGGAACATTCATCAGTCGAGTGCCCTATTTCACCCATGTGATAATCACATTTCTTGGATGGGTCATAGTTGGCGAAACTTCCGGTGTTGGGTCGCTTAGGCTCGGTCGAAAGTAGGTTCTTCTTTCGGAGGATTGCCAATACTTGGGATGGGGACCCGGGAAGAGAGGTGAATTGTCTCTTGTTGTTGTAGCGTTGGTAAGGTTGACGACCGGTGGCCTACTGCTGTCCTCCGCCTATCTGTACCGTCGGGGGATGACTTGTGACTGCAGTATAGGCTGCATTGACGTCTACAGAAGGGTCTTTATTTTTCTTCATACTGAACCTTTTATTAGTGACAGCAGTGGGCTCTATAAATCAACCGTCCCTCAATCCGATTTCGATCCGTTCTCCCACGGGGATGAGTTGGCTGAAGGTGTCTACGGTCGAGCCGGCCATTTGTGCTCGAAATTCACGAGGAAGAGTCTTGAAGAAGAGTTTCATCAACTCATTGTCAGTGGGCTCCGGCGTGATTTGCCCCGCTAGGTTCCTCCATCTTGCTGCATATTCTTTGAATGACTCTGTTTTCTTCTTCTCAATGCGTTCCAGATCTTCACGAGAGAGGGTGATGTCGAGATTGAATTTGTATTGCTTAATGAATGCGTCAGCCACTTCATTCCAAGTCTCGATGAGGTTCACACTCTTTTTGATGTACCAGTTTAGGGCGGGCCCAGTTAGGCTCGCTTGGAACGATTGGATCACGAGAGGTTCATTACTGACATATTGTGTCATCCGTACGTGGTACATGTGCAAGTGAGTCTTTGGGCAGGAGGTGCCGTCATATTTCTCGAATTCCGGCATCTTGAACTTTTTTGGCACATTAACCTTGGCGTAAACGGATAGATCCAGTGGAGGTGAACCTTGCGACACTTGCAGAACCGGAGTTTTTCCTCCAGCTTTGCGAAACGCTTATCGTGCTCGTTGTTGGTGTGTTTGTCGGCTTGACTTTTTCCATTGTGACTCGGAGGCGATTCGTCCTCTAATGGAGGCATGTCATCTTCAATCTCTCCACCTTGGCCATCCACAGCAGATGCGGGGCAATACTACTTCGATTGTAGGTGGAGCGGGAGTGAGTTTGCTTTGAACGGAATCCATCTGCTTTGAAAGCTGCTGGAGCACATTAAAAACTTGTTTCATTTCGTTCTCCATCATCGTGATATGGCTTGGTACATTCTCTTCAGCCATTATAACCTATCGCGCACATAAATGAGAGAAATGTGAGTGAGGGAAGTAGACATAATATTGGCCCATGGCAAGGGTCAAGTCATTTTTATTTATCCACAGAGGATTACAAAAAGGATTCTTTAGGCAGAAAAATAAGCGCAAAAGCTAACAAAGAGCACACTCCTAAACATCCACACTCATATTTAAAGTACGAGGTCTCTTATTCTATATGCGATGGGAAGCTCGAAGCCGTTTGTTCTCTCGAACTAGCTTCGAAATACTTGTCCTGCTCATTTCCAAACTCTTCTCAAGAGACTCAATCCGCTCTTGTTGTGCTGGCTTATCCGTCACGTCCGGGATTATTGGTCGCAAGTTGTCGGAGATTCGATGGTTGAGAATGTAGAATGTAGAGGCATGATGAGCTTTCTCCAGTCCTCGTAGTCTTCTAGGCGCAATAATCTTTTCAGGGTGGCATTTGCTCCATGCATCCTTGATGATGTGAATCTCATTCATGTAATCATAGCCTTTGTGAGTGAAGAGGACCCGAAATAGGCCGGGCTTGAGTGGAGGCGGGATTTCTTGGAGGGCCCTGTATTGGCGAGCCACTTTGTATGGGTAATACGAAGTGGTCCCCGAGAGACCAAGCAACGGGATTGGGTCGTGATATTCTAGTGCAAAGCGAGCTTCTCCCTCCCTGAACCACTTAGTCTGCCATAGGAATGCCTCTGGAAAGGGGTTCTTTAAGAGTTTAATCCAGCAAGAGTATTTCTTATTGGGGGAGTATTTTTCTAAAATTTGAAATCTTTGCAATGGATGCCTGAAATCATTGATTTCTAAAATCTGCATGAGGTGCCCAAATCCTCTGATATGAGAGAAGAACCACATTTGTAAAATTTCTGGGGCAGCCCTCATGATTTTTTCAGTATTTTCTTTGAAACGATTAAGGGACAAAAAGGTTTCTGCCAATACCATGCCTACGAAATTTAGCCCAAAGTTGACTTGATCGACTACCCAGGCCATAGAAGGATCGATGGCATTTTTTGGTGTGGAAAAATAACGAACCCAAAGAAGGCTAAGAGAAATATTTTGCATTTTTGGGTCATGGGTTGTTTTTCAAAACATTCGGCCAAAAAGGATAACGGACAAGCATCCCTATTAGCCTGAACTACTCCTCTTACTGTTGGAGTTACGATTCTTAAAAACCGTGCTAGCCAAATCACGGGGTCAATGCTTGTTGGTGGCTTAACGAGCTCATTTCTAAGAGGCATTCCAATGGCGAGGCTATATTCCTCTAGGGTTGGGGTCAACTCAAATTTCCCGAATATGAAAGTGGACGTCTCGGGACACCAAAAATGTGGGATCGCTTGCATGACGCCGGAATGGATACTAATCTGGAGCAAAGGGAGGAGGTGGCCGATTCTTGCTTCAACATGTTTTTGAGCAGGTTGATCTAACCGGTTCCCACCAATGGAGGAGCTCTTTCTTGGGCGCGGGAATGAACCGGACATCGTGCCTACCCATCGCATATGAAATAAGCGACCTAAACGACCGACCTGAGTTGCCATGGGCCCAGAAACGTAAATAACCAAATAAAAAGGGGTAAGAAATTACTTCACTCTCAAAGATCAAAGTAAACATATAGACATGCGAATGATACATGTGGTTCGATTTCTAACTAAAAAGGTATAATGAGGTTAAGAAGTAATATGACCGTCGCAGTCTCGCGCTCATGTCAAATTTTCTTAGCCTCGGCTCTACCTAAAATTTCGGGGAAAAGAAAGGCAGCCTCTACATCGCGGTCTCGCGTTCGAGGCGGTATCTTTCTTAACACCATCTTAAAATATCCTATGGTGGCCCAGGTCCGGCGGCAAGGTTGTGTGTGCCATAGTGTAGTGCTAAAACATTTAAAACATGCACAGTAATTTATACAGGAAAATTTACTTTAACAAAATTAATATTTACCTGCAAAGAAAAAAACCCAAGTTAGGAAAACATTTAAACAAGACAAAAATGGCCTAAGTCCACAAAAAAATGTCCCCAGTGGAGTCGCCAAGCTGTCGCGACCTCCTTTTCTTTTCTTTTTTTCGGAGGCTAATGGCTCGGCTGTACGCCTTTCATGAGGGTTTAGCCCGGGCCCTCCCAAGCCCACCAATTCACGACTTAATGTTTGATTTTTAACCTGCAATTCAATTTCATTTAAAAAGGAGTCGCCACTAATCAATTTGGGGTGGGTCGATTAGAACCCAAGTAAAATATTGGGAGAAATATTTTACTCCTGCGCAACCAAAGAAACTAGGATCGAGGACTTGATTACACTAGTTAATCACTAATGCCCTTCCGGTACCTAATCTTGTTTAAACCCTTAGGTTTAATATTTTTGCATTTTTTCAAGGATTTTTCCATGCATTTGTTGAAAAAAACCTTTTTTTGGCTTTTTCTAATTTTTTTTTGAGAAAATATAAAATATTTCTAGACATTTTTTGTTTTTTCTTTTTTTTTTTTTAGAAAATGAGAAATATTTTTAGATTTTTGCTGTTTTTCTGAAATGATAAACTATTTTTTTTGATTTTCTGATTTTTCGAAAAATTTATTTTTGATTTTTTTTTAAATAAAAACTATTTTTTTGGATTTTCTGATATTTTGGAAAATAGAAAATATTTCTGGAATTTTCTGATTTTTTTTTTTTGAAAAATTATAAACTATTTTTTTGGAAATTATAAAAAAAAATTTTTTTTTTTTTGAATTTCTGAAAAAATATTTTTTAAAATATTATTATAATATTAAAAGGAGCCGGGTCGGATTCCGGGTCGGGCTCGACCCGGATCGTCCACCATCAGCCCGAAACATAGACCCAGCCCAATATTTTTTAATAAAACACTCGAGCCCAAAACAAAAGCTAAGCCCATCCGATTTTTTAAAACCCAGCCCGCCCAAGCCAAGTGTGGCCCATTAGACCATAACCCTAGCCCAGAAACACAGCAAACCGGGTCAGGCAAACCCGCGGCTGACCCGGTTTCTTCCTCCTTCGCCGCGGCTCCCTTGCAGCGACCGAGACGGCGACTTCAAGCGTCGCCTCCTCTCCTCCGCCGAGGGCTTAACGGGACGCCATTGCTGGCTGCGTGGGGTGGATGGTCGGGTCCTAGACCGACCGGTAGTGTCAAGGCGGCGGCCACCGTTGGTCGGGAGGACCTCCATCTCAGCGGAGATCGAAGGCAGCAGAGGGAGGGGGCAATGCAAGGCGGCGCCACTAGTCGGCATGACCTCCATCTCGGCGGAGACGAAGGGCGGGCAGAAGGGGGGGGGACAAGATGAACTTGCTCCATCTCGGAGACCAAAGGGGAGGCGAAACATGCATGGCGATGGACAAGATGAACTTGCTTTTAGGAGGCACCAAATGGCGACACACGCAAATCGTAAGGGGTCGGCGAAGGTTTCCCTACGCGACTCGTGGCGTCGGACAACGAACAAGCTCGGAAACCGAGCTGCCTTCGTCTGCCTCGCGCAGCCTCCGAGCCGAGATTATTGGGGAGCCGACCCCGATTTCAGACCAACAACAACGACATAAAAAAAAAAAAAAAAAAAAAAGAACAACACCTACCAGTCGTCGGCTGTCGAAGGTCACCGAGGCTCAAACGTTTTCTCTCTCGATCTCTCGATGTCTCTCTTTTTTGGACTTGTAGAACCTCTGCTCTCACTCTTTCTCAGATCTCTCTCTTTCTCTCCCTCACTAATCTCTTTCCTCTGGTTTTTCTCTCCCTGATCTTCTGCTCTCTTTCGCTCACCTTTATTTATAGGCCGAGGAGGACCCGATCGACCGAGGGCTTGATTGCCGATCGACGGTGAGCTGACCGGCGTGCCCCGTTTTACCGCGCCACTTGCTTTGCATTGAAGACAAGTCCTATCCGTCGGGTTTCTCGCCGAATATCGTGTTGCTTCATTCGGCGGCATTGATGGCGCATGCGAGACGTCCCCATCCGTCGCCGGCTGCCTTATCCTCCATCTCCGTTCGCTCCTCTCGTGTCTCGCGTGCAGCGAGAGAGGAAGGGAAGAGGAAGAAGAAGATGGAGGGGCCGGATCGTGAAGGAGAAAGTGGGGGCGAATGGGCCTTGACCCAAGCGGAAGAAAAGAATAAGGAAGACAGGCCCGGGCCCGCGTGGATAAGAAGAAAGGAGGAAGAAGAGGGCTGGGCGTGAAAGCCCAACCCCTCTACGGCCTCTTTTTTTTTTTTTTTTTTTTTTTTTTTATTCGAAAATAAGGGAAAATAAATAGGAAAATCAAACTTAGTAAATACAAATAATATTAGTACTTAGGTGATCAAAAATCCTTTTTGTTAGGGCCAAATTAGTCCCTAATTTTCTAAGCAATTTAAGTGCAAATACTTGGTCAAAATTTAGGTGTCAACATAGAGATAACATCAAAAAATGTATTGGCAATATTGTAGCATTAATTGCATAAGCAAATCAAGCTAAGTTCAATTACTTTGAAAAACATTTGATGTCATTTGATATCGTGTATTGCAAAATTGTCATCAAGCTTGGTAGGCATCACTAATCATCAAATTCCTTTAAGACAAATTAAGAAATTTGTTAGAATGATCTTACTCATGAAAAATGTTTATTAAGCATGCCAAGCAAGAGCTCCATAGTTAGAAAGTGTTTATTACATGCTCTCAAGAAGGGCTATTTGACTCCATTATTTCATGTGGGTAGTAATTTGGTCACTCAATGTATATCGCACTTCTAGTGTCAAAGGATATGAGAATTATTCGCAATAAGTACACCTTAATCAATCTAAAAAGTCTTTTGGAAGGATCATAATGCGGTTTGCTCATGGTTTTAACGAAGGTAATGAAATAATCATAGATCAATATCTTCGTCAAGTTTACAAGTCAAAAAACCTTGAGGCGATATATGACAACCTTGCTCCCACTTCTTCGAGTAGCAGCTTCTTTGGGAAGTCCTCACTTCCACTTTAATCATTCCAATCTAAAGAGTTTTCGGGAAAGGGTTGTAATGTTGGTTTGGTTAAGGCTCAAAAGGCTCATAAATTTTCAAAAGGGTTTTAGAAGTTGGTGATTATCATGGCATCATTACCATATCATTCAGTCTTTTTGAATGCACTCTACTTTTGATATCCAACTTTGTCTTGAAAGTCCTTTGGCTAATAATCTAAACATGAAAGCTTTGTTATTTTCTCTAATGACTTTTGCATTTGCAATGATTTTCTTTTCAACGCAAACATTTTGACTTTGAAAATTTTTCTTTCACATGAAATTTTTTTTTTCCTTGATGTGACTTTTCTCACTCTTATTTTTTCATTAATTTTTTTGAAAACAGGCATTGGCCTTACTTTTACCAGTTCGAAATGCTTTCCACATTTTCACCTAAATGCCAATTGCCTTAGTTAATAATGTGCTTTGCCCCAGTGTGGAGAGATAATCACCATTCAGGCTTTAGAAATCAATATTCAAGCTCAACTTAGCTAATTAGAGGGCAGGAGTATTTAGGTAGAGAAATGAATGCTCTTTTTAATTTGGGATACTTCAAACTTTCATGAGATTTCACTTGAAGCTACCATAAAAAAGATTAATGCAATCAAGAGCACAATAGTCTTTCTCATGTTTGTTCTCCAAATAATATCAATCCAAACATCCATAATTGCCTCATTGTGGGGTAGTTTTTGACATGGGTATTTTATAAAAATTCTCCATATCTAAAGGCTCAAATAGGTTAACTATTGTCACTTGTGGTGTGTAGGATAAAGGAAAGACACGCCTCTTTTCACTATGATTCATGTACCACTTGCGAATGAATCCCTCGTTCTTAAATGACACATCTTTCTGCTTTCGCTCGTTTCTCAAAGTGTTTAAAGGACGTATTTGGAGATGGGTTACCTTTCCTCATCCTAAGAATTTCTCGCTTGGTAGAATTAACATCTCAATTTCATTTGGTCGAGATCATCTAAATAATGGGGTATTTTGATTCAAAATGAGTGACCCACTGAGTGGACAGACAATTTTGAGATAAAATAAAGATGTTCAAAAACTTTGTGGAAAATTTGTTTCATCAATTTCCATTTTTTTATGCTTATTTTCTGGAACCACTAAAGGTCCTTTTTTTTAAAGATGAAAATTATCCATTTATTTTCCATCTAATTTTTTAGAAGAAGGATACTTACTTGCGATGGGGCGACATGGTACCCATGTAAACAATTGAAAATAATGTGTTAATGCAAGAACCTTGGGAGAATTGAAGATTGGAAACGATACATCGTTGTCCCTCACTCGCATTTATCCTTTCAAGTGCTAACATCACCCTTTTGGATATTTGGCAGCTCAAGATTGCTCTTCATTTGCATTTGTCTTTACACATTTGATGTTTCCTTTTGTTGTGGTTCTTAGCATTGTGGACTGTCTTTTAGCTTTTGTTAATTTTGAAAATAAATAATAGATATTATCATTTTTCTTCTTGACTGAAGATATGGATGTGGTCGTTTGAAATTGTGGGTGCAAAGTTATTTATTTCCTCTTCTTACCTAACCGAAAAACGCAGTATTTGAAGATGATAAAACAAAGTGGACATATGTTACCCAAAATGTATTTGAATAACAAACTATATCTTAAGTGTCTGTTTCATTATTTGGTTACTCGCCTCCGCCAGAAGGCCGGTGAGGTCCGCTGTCCTTCATCATTTCCATGTAACAGATCTTTGTAGTTTCTATTCATTGTAGGCAGCTTACTCAGCATATAGTCATCCAGGAAACCAGGGAAATCTAGGCATATTGGGTGAAAATCAAATAAGACGATGCCAATCCCACCTTGGTATCTCTATTTCTTACCATTTTCCATGCCTCAACTGAAGAAAACATCCCATTTTCAGAAGCAGGAACAGATTACTCGATCCTCAACTAGTGAGTTAGGATTAGTTGTACTGCACGAAGGGGCTCGAACGGTAACCAGGTCATCAGAATCAGACATGAGAGTATTGATTATTGTCAAAGTGGCATCATACATGATTCTCCTAGGAGAAGTTTCAAGGACCACGCCGTCTGGTACACCAACTATCAGTCCACAAATAGGCAGACCGTCCGTTGTCAATTCTTCCCTTACTACATTTGCTTTTCTTAAATGAGAGAAACGGTTGGAAAGATTATATTGTTAATAAGTTAACGAGTACCACTTAGAACTTGTTAAACACATCTTTTACAAAATCACTCAATTTACAAAGCATTTGTGATACGTAGTACAAGAAAAGTCGGTGCATTGACAACTACAAAGTTTCTCTAATTCATTCCTAATAAACAAGTTCCTCTAGCTAGTCTAATCAATGGGCCAATTGGACCCGGTATAATAATTAAAAGTTCTTGTCTATGGCCGCCCATGATGATAAAAAAAATTATTATCATATTTACGTTTAGTATACTCGTAAATAAAACCTAACGAAAAAATTAATAAGCATGGGAAAGGCAAAACAAAACAATGACAACCTGAGAGTGTTTACTAATTGCAGTTTCAAAGTCTTCGAATATATCTCAATCTTTTTCTGAAAGAAAAGTCAAAGCAAACATCATCATCATCATCATCTCAATGACAGAGCAATGTGAGGATACCATTAGCTTTGCAATGTCTTTTCGTAACGTACTTACGTAATTTTATGCACTTACAAACATAGGATAAATGTAATGACCGAGAAACTTAATTTAAAAAAATATAGCGTGAGTAATGCTGGCATTAGTTAATGGAAAAGTCAAACAGACATCACATACTTACTCATATATTGTGCTCGTTTATAGGTGACGCAATTTATCTATGGAAATATCTCTATCGACTTTCATAAGTCGGCAGTTGAAGTGATTCAATCGAAGGCCAGTTGGAAAAAAAAACATGCTGCGTGTATGATGCAAAGTCTGATGATTAAGTATCGAAAAATAATTACTTTAGGCAATGAAGGTACACGTTTTGGTTTGCTTAATTTATTTTGTTGGATTCTTTATATAGAATTAAGATTGTGTGTTTGGTTGATGTGGTTCTTAGCATGGTGGACTGTCTTTTAGCTTTTGTTATCTTTGAAAATAGGAATATGTTCACTAAAAGTCCTAAAATCTATCATGAAAATGCAATTAAGTTCTAAAACTAGTAAAAAGTGCAATCAAATCTCAAAACTTGTCAAATTGGTGCAATTGAGTTCTTCCATTAATATCGTCAATTTGATTAATGGAAAATGATGACGTGGCATTTTTATTATTTTTATAAAATTCTTGTTTACAATAGATTTAAAAAACTAAAAAAACTAAAATCTTATTAAAAATCAAAGCCGAAAAAAAAGAGAAAAGAATGGAAGCTAGTCGATGGAGCTTTAGCTATTGCTGTTGCCCATTCTTGGAAGGGACAGCGACCTTTGTCAGCCCTCCCCCTAGCAGGACGAGGCCTTGTTAAACCTAGGCGAGGGTTGGTGACCCTTGCCAAGCTTGGGTGAAGTTGCTCACGAGGACTAGCAACCATCGCCCATCTTGGGCGAGGCCTTATCGGTCCTAGATGAGGGCCAACAACCCTCACCAACGCTTACTTGGGCCCTAGGCACTTTGCATAAACTCTCTCTCTCTCTCTCTCTCTCTCTCTCTCTCTCTCTCTCTCTCTATATATATATATATATATATATATGGGGATATATATGGCGTCAAGTTGGTCTGCAAAGAGGACGCAGTTATGGGGACTCGAGCACCAATGAGGCCTTGCCCAAATTTGGGTGAGGCTCACTTGACCCTAGTGAGTGCTAGTGAAGGTCACTAACCATTGCTTGGGGTCGGCAAGGCCTTACCCAAGGTGAGTGATGGTCATCGACCCCTCAACTATCTCTATATGGCGTTAAGTTGGTTTGTAAAAACTAAGAAGAGGACACAGTTATTAGGACTCAAGCGGTGATGAGGCCTCCCCCAAATCTGGGTGAGGCTCACAAGCCCTGAGTGAGCGTTGGCGATAGTCACCGATCCTTGCTTGGAGTTGACAAGGTCTCACCCAAGGTGGGCAATGGTCGTCGACCCCTCGTGAGGGTCGTCACTTAGATTTGGGCGCTTTCGCCCAAGCCTATCGAAGGTCGATGAGGCCTTGCCTTGCCAATGCTAGGGTCGGTAGAGGTCACTATCCCTTGCAGCAAAGAGTGGCAATAGCAATTGAAGCTCCATCGACTAGCCCTCCATTCTTTCTTCTTCTTCTTCTTTTTCCAGCTTTGTTTTTTTAATAAGACTTTGGGGTTTCTTTTTTAGTTTTTAATCTAATTTAAATAAGAATTTAATAAAAATAATAAAAATGCCGCAATAAAATTAAATTTTAAAATGTCATGTTAGTATGTTCCATTTGAAGTTGTTAATGAAATGACTTGATTGCATTAATTTGACAAATTTT
Organism: Corymbia maculata; assembly: GCA_014182735.1. Classification (NCBI taxonomy): domain Eukaryota; kingdom Viridiplantae; phylum Streptophyta; class Magnoliopsida; order Myrtales; family Myrtaceae; genus Corymbia; species Corymbia maculata. The sequence continues at coordinate 29,838,652 of CM024685.1, forward strand.
AGGATTTGATTACATTTTCTTATAAATTTTAGTACTCAATTACATTTTCATAACAAGTTTTAAAATTTTTAATGAACATATCCCTTGAAAATTGATAGTAGATATTATCATTTTTTTCTTCTTGGTAAATGATATGGATATGGTCATTTGAAATTGTGGGTGCAAAGTTAATTTCCTTTTTTCACCTAACCGAATAACACAGTATTTGAAGACAATAAAACAAAGTGGACATATGTCACACAAAATGTATTTGAATAGCAAAGAGATCATGTGCCCCCTTGAGGATTTTCTAATGTTTTAATTTTTTAATTTGCACATAATAATTATAAAAAATGACATTATTATCGAAAGATATGTTGCAGCCAAAATAACCTAGCTACAATTTTTTTCCATTACGATGAAATGGGAAGCATGATTATTTGGACAGATGTCATCTTTGCATTGCGGGTTTTTGCTGACAATTGATATTATCGTTAGGTCTTCGATGATTTGTTGCTTTTCAAATTGAGGGTAAATTTTATATTTCTCAATATGGACAGTACCAGGTCCGTAGATGCGTGCCAATTTAGGAAAAGAAAAGAACGTTATATTTTTTCATCATCGTAATGGCATTTGAGTGAATGCAAAAGTAATTATGATGCAAAACGAAATGTCACATTTCTACTACGGGTACTTTGGCATTCAAATAATGAACCCCAGACTTTTCGAATCGGAGAATTGACACCGAATTTAAGCTTTTTATTAGTAATATAATGAAGGTGATGATATATAAAATGGGCAATGTTTGGTGGGGGTTCTTAAGCGAAACAAATTATTTACAAGACTTAAATGAAGCATTATAAAACTTTATGATTAGCTGAGAGAATAGCCATCCACATCAGCGTATTCCCACAACATGCTCTGGAGAGAGATCTCTATATATTTTGCCATTTGCCCTCTTAAGGTAGAACAAGACATTTATCGATAACGTTCTCTTATCTTAAACATGAAAATCATTTCATTCGCCACCATTACACTACAAAAGTTGCACTAAACTAACCTTTCAAACTTTTAGATCTTGCCTAATCCAAGTCCTAGCTGATATAATTAAAAACGATATTGATTATACGCTTTGCATTTAGATTCTTTCGCCTCTTTGGTTCCATAATTTGGCTCTATATATATGATTCATGAGATAATGATAAGTCGTCATGAGTTCTCCTCAGTTTGGCACTACTGACGCGAATGATTAATGGTGGACTAGTTAAGCATAAGATTTGTTATGCAAGATTGTACTTTTGAAGTTACTGGTCGGCATGCATAATAGGTTTGTTGTTGTTGGGTTAATCCCATTTATCTAGAATGAAGAGCATAAGGAATTGACTAATGCACAATATTTAGTCATCGGTTTTCATAAAAAGAAGAAGGATTAATCACAAAATATTTTCAGGGAATTTTTATAATGTCAAATATTAAATTACAATGCATGCCTGGCATGGGAGTTGGGTTTTCAAAACGCTGCGTAGAATATAATATTCATTAGGTTAATTAAGAAAGAATAAAGTATATGAATATAGTCTGTTTAACTGAAATAATTAGAAGTTGCTGAAGACACCTTGACATTTCGCCGATTGAATAGAAGTGGTTGCGTGTGGCTTTCGTAAAAATCTGGTCTACATGATCCTCGGAAAAAGAACAATTCGGATAGAATTGTTTCACTAATATAGTTTATGCATTATAGTGCTTCTGGCTTTGGAATTTGAACAATACACGAAGGTAATAAAGAAAGAAGTCTCCCTTCTTTCAGGATAGAGGACAGCGGACGGAAACAAATTTGATCGTGCAACTTGTTTGACAGTGACGATCTTAAGTATAATAGAAAAAAACAATGGAAAAAGAGTAGTTGAAAAAGGGATGGACTTCTTTAAAGCAGGTAGAAGAAGGGGCAATAGTTTTGTTCAAGAAGAGAAGTAAAAAGTCCTCTGATGTTGCATTGCATCGTGTATTCACTTGACGCGGCAAATTGTCATAGGTCTTCAAAATAGGAAATGACATATTCGGGATATGAACAACCCAAATGTCATAATTTTTGTATAGTATTTACTTGAATGTCATAACTTTTTTATTATTTCAAATCACTTGAGTGTCACATTAGTTAAAAAGCATTTAGTTGAATCAAATTTAAAAAAAATAAGAAAGGCTAAAAGTTTTTTTCAAAAAAAACAAAAAAAAAAAAAACAAAAATACTAGGCCCTCACAGGCGGTGGGTTTTCTACTTTATTTTTGTTCTTTTTAAATTTTACCTTTTTTTAATTTAGTATATTAAAATTTAGGCTAAATAAATAGGATTGTACCATAACAACATCGTCTTAGTCTTTTGCTTAATGCATTAGTATCATTAAAGTCACATAGGGGAAAATAATAAAACAAGCCATATAAGATTTTTCCATTAACTAAATTGGATAGTGTTAACGAGAAAACATAATTGTACCAATTTGATAAGTTTTAGGATTATATATAAAAAAAATGTGTCAAACTTTTAAGTTAACCTAATCTAACTTCAAGCAATCAGGATATAGTTAAATATGATATTGATTATAAACTTTGCATTGGACTCCTTCGCCACTTTTATCCGTAGCATATTTTATGCAAAATAATTATGAATCACGATTTCATAAATTGGGCTTTATATATCTCATTCACGACATAATTGGTAATTCATAATAAGTTTAGCACTATTGATATAAATGATTTATGGCGAACATGTGAAGCATAAGTTCAGAAATGAAAGACTGTACTTCATAAAATTACTCCATCGCACATGCATGATAGATTTCTTATTGTTTGGTTCATCAAACTCATCAAGAATTAAAAAAATCACAACGTAATGACTCATGCACAGCTCTTTAGTCTTCGGTTTTTGTTTGCATGATATAATATGGTAAAGCTATAACTGTTGTGAATTATCTAAATGATAATAAGATCATTATGCTATTTCTATATGCGCGACAAATCCGATATGATTCTAATAATGTATTGTTAGGAATAGTATTCATAAGATATATTTTTTAGCTAATATTTGAGGGATAATCATTAAATGGCAGCTTGGCATGGGATTTGAGCTGGTCGTATTGAAAAGTTAAAGCCTAGAAATGGACAAGGAAAATATACTTTGTTATATACATTGACCCGGGCGCCGCGTAGGTCAATTTGGAAAATGGAAAAAAGGGTAGATGAATACCTAGTCTGTTTGACTGAATTAATTAGAAGTAGCTGAGCACATCGAGACATTCCACCAATCGCACAGTTGGAGTTGCTTGTAGCTATTTAAGGAATCTGGTCTATGTGATCGGGAAACTTCAACAAAAAGTACAATATATAATAGAGTTTAATGCTACCGGCCTCGCTAAGTCTCCCTCGTATAATATATGATCTTGAATATTAACAATAGTAATAAAAGACTTGCAAGAAGACGTAGGGCCAAAGCGAAACAAAAGATTGTGCTGACGGAACTTTGCTGACGAAAGCATATGGCGGACCAGTCGAATGCAACGCAAATAAAAGAAGTTGTGCTGCGGCGTATAGCATGGGAAGGTCACAACTGAGGAACAAACTCTAATCTAGATGTGCGCGGAGCAAAAGTTGGCAAGTCAAGAGTTGCACGCTTTCTCAACACAGCACCATTTTCACGTGTGGTGAAGTGAGGAGCGGGGAGAAGATAAAAGATTAGTGTATAAAACAATAGGTCAACATGTAAACGAAGATCTATATTAATATATATACATATATATACATGTTATGTAATGATATCATAAAACATGAAACTATATTCTATCCTTAGTATATCAATTATATACGATACTATATATATAGATGATATAATCATATAAATTAAAACAGCTAGTAATTAATAATGTGTAATTATATAAGTTGAGTAATTATATTGACATAAGTCCATATATATTAGTAACATTGTCATACTGATTACCGTACTTTAAATTAGTTGCCTCTCTTCTTATAGAGATTTTCTTTGAGAATTCTAGGTATAATAGAGAATTAATTAATTAGTAGTGCGTTCTTGACCAAAAAAAATTAATTAGTAGTGCATTTAACAATTGCGGAAATAATTAATAATGTATAATCACATATGTTATAGCATAATACACTTTTAAGATTAACAATAATTTGTTTCGTGGATTGAGAAAGGTACCTGATTGTACACAATTAGACTATGTTAAAAAAAAATCCTTTGTCTGCTATAAAAATAAAAATAAAAAGGCAAGTTGTTAAATTTTCTCCTAATTGATCGAGATATTAGAAATTGAAAATTTTAAAAAAGGCACATAGATTCTGCCATGGCTAAAAGTGCTCTCAGTAGATAAATAAGGTTGAGAGTGCCCTTTGTTGGGACAGAAGTTTATAAAACATGAGTAGAGCTAAACAAAAAGCTCGAGAGTCCCGCATCTCCAATAGTATCGGTACTCGGGCGCCGGGTATGGGAGTTAATGATTCCCGTAAATACCTCCATAGCTAAAGTAAAGAGGTAGGAGGATATAGGGTCGCCTTGCCTTAGTCCACGCCCACTAGAGAAGAATCCATGAAGTTCGCCGTTCATGGCGATGGAGAACTTCGGGGAGCGAACACATACCATTATTAGCTTAATGAAGTGGTTTGGAAACCGAAAAGCTTGAAGAGTAGTTTCCAGAAAATCCCAGTTTAGGGTATCATATGCCTTCCTGAAGTCCACTTTAACAGCGCATTTTGGAATATGCGGCTTGGAATGAAATCCACAAAATAATTCTTGGGCAAGGAGGATGTTATCAGTAATCCTCCTTCCTTTCACAAAAGCAGTTTGGACTGGGCTAATGAGATCCGGGAGAACCGCCGCAATACGCTTTGAGAGAAGCTTAGTGATGCACTTGTAGATAGTATTACAGCACGCAATAGGTCTATAGTCTGTCACCGAGGTGGCATTATGGACTTTAGGCACCAAAGCAATGATAGAGTTATTAATCTCCTTTAGTATACGTCTTGATTCAAGGAAATCCAAAACAGCTATTGTTACTGAGGGACCCACTATGTCCCAGGTTCTTCTTAAAAAATCTGCATTATAACCATCGAGGTCCGGGGCTTTATTCCCAAAGCAAGGGAGAACATGGCATCGCGGACCTCCGATGGTAGAAAAGGCTGAGATAAGAGTGTGACCTGATCATCATTGAGCGGAGACTGAATGAGTTCCATGAGCTCCTGAATGGATGGTCTCATGGGCACCTCTACTGGGGCAAGAACCTCCTGGAAGTAGGAGACAAATACCTATTGAACCTCTCCCGGATCAGTAACCAACTGACCAGAACTATCCAAAATCGAGATGATTCTGTTGCGAAGATGTCGATGGTTGACTGATTGGTGAAAAAATTTTGTATTTAGATCCCCTTCTTTGAGCCAGCGTATTCTTGACTTTTGCCTGAATAGAGATTCCTCCTGTGATCTGAGGACATAGAAGTTCTTGAGCTGGATATGCTCTAAGGCCACCAAGCTCTCATTTTGAGGATCTTGGGTTAGAGCTTCTTGAGTATCAGTAAGGGCCTGTTTGGCATCAGATGCTCTCGTGGAAATATCTGAGAAGGCTTCCTTGTTGAGAGTCTTCAAACGGCCTTTAAGGAGTTTGAGACGACCATATAGCTTGAACATAGGAGAACCCCTAATTTGTGTTTGCCAAACCTGGGAAACTATCATGGAGAAGTCCGGGTGATTCATCCACATATTGAAGAATTTGAATGGTGAACGTCGAGGATTTGGTGCAAGAATCCTTACAACCATTGGTGTATGGTCCGATATGCCCGGGGCAAGGAAAGATGCTTCTGAGTAGGAGAACAATGTGCACCAGGCATTATTAACAAGTACACGATCTATTTTGCGTTGTTTCCTGTTGACACCTGAAAAGGATGACCAAGTGAATCGGAACCCAACATACCTTAGATCAAAAAGCTCCGCCTGTTGAAGACATTCCTTGAACTCATCGAACGCAGGAATAAGTATCTGGGCTGCCCATACGGTCTGAGGAATCCAGGATTGCGTTAAAGTCGCCAGCCACCAACCATGGGCTGTCTTTTAGAGAGGAGCTTAAATGTATTAAGTCATTCCAGAGAGTTCTCCTGGTAACAAAAGTGTGCTCACCGTATACCACTGAGAGATATATACTAGTCCCAGAAGACAATATTATAAGAGCACCATGAATAATCTGGCTAGACATATGAAGAACATTAAAGGCCACCAAAAGCGGGTTCCATCCAACCCAAATACGACCACGAATAGAGATAGCATTATTTGTAGTCCAAACCCATCCAGGAAATAAACCAGATGATATGGTACCAAATCTAGGAGGTGGTACCTTGGTCTCTATCACCCAACGCAACATAAATGATTAGACTTTACAAAATTCCTGAGTTCGTCTCCTGACCGGGTCTACGACATTCCAAAAACCAACATTCATTTATACCAGCTATACTACCCAAAAAACTAGGAGGCTTACCTCCTTAAAGGTCGCCCAGGCTTCAAAGCCGGTTTGTTAGGAGCGGAACTTGGAGGGAGGTGGAACGACCAGCTTTATTCTTTTCATGGGGGAGAGCGTCATCCAAGAGATCCGAAGAAAACAGCCGAGGCGTAGAGACTCCTTTTGCTATCGAGGGTGTAGTCCGGGGGTTGGCCCTTTTCATCGTGCTCTCTACCACCTTGGATGTCGGACGTGTGGAAGATGGTCGCAAAATAGGGTACTTACGACTTTTGACTTGCTGCCATCCTACCGCCTCAGCAGTGTCTATTTCAATCGGGGGGGTGATCCGACCAGCCGTGTCTGCATTACAGGGAACCCGAATGTAAAGGTCCAAAGTGCTGCCATATCGAAGCTCTAGGAAGGGGGGAGTTGAGGATCGAGGGATGCCTCCACAGCAGCTTCCAGCATTCGGCAGGATGGGTCTTGACCAGCATCAGCCTGTCCGACTTCAGCAGAGGAAAGGCTCGACAGAGGGAGAGCTCGGCAACCAGCAGCAGAAAGATCAGCAACAGGGGTCCTCCCAGTAAGAGCTTCATTCGAGAGGGCCAATGACGATCGGGCAGGATCCTGGCTCGCTTCATCCTCAGCCCTAGTAGTCGCCGTCACTAAAGCAGCAGCAGGAACATAGGACCTTGTAGCAGGAGCTTCATCCGGGAGGGCCAATGACCGGGCAGGAATCTGAGTTGTTTCTTCATCAGCTACAGCAGCTGCCTTCAGAGTTGCAGCAGCAGGAGAGATGGAGACTCTTTCTGAAAACCTGACTTCACTCGAGGTGTTCTGTACAGGTTGTTCGGTTGACTGCAAGGGTGGATAAAGACCAGCTGAAGTCTCCACAACAGCGAGCTCCATTGGAGCCATAACCGGGCCAGCAGGGGGGGTTAACTGTTTCTCCTGGACAGGGGTTTGCTCGGGGCATTTGTGCCCAAAAGTTCTGCAAATTTTACACGAAACCGGCTTCCACTCATACTCCACTTCCACCAAACGAGCTTCCCCATTTATGACCACCTTCAACGAGTCACAGCAGTCCTTTGTTGCTGATATTTCAACACATACTCTTGCGAAGGAAATCATCTTTAGTTGCTCCGTATGTTGGTCAACATACAATGGTTTACCGATACGGCTTGCAATAGCACTTATTCCGGGCACTGAGAGATCATAGGGGAGATTTTTCAGCCGTACCCATACCGGGACCGAGGTATGGCTTCCCTTACGCAGTTCCAGTAAGGGGCGCCATTGCTGCAAAATTAATGGCACCCTTGCCACAGTTATAGGACCTCCTTCGACTACCTTCCTACGGAATTCATGATCCGGTATATGAAAGAAATAAAAGCCTTGGTCGTTCACTTTAATGTCCTTTAGTTGGTGTCCCCAAAGGTGTCTCAAAGCTGTCTCGATCAACTTGAAAGGAAGCTTTTTACCAATGAAATACCCAACTAGGCATTCCTTCCATAAAGAGTCACCGCCTGCCGAATTTGATCCGATAGATGCACAACATTCTCTACAACATCGTATGAGGTATATAGGATAGAGAGTAACCTTGAGTTGCTGATTTTGCGACATTCGCCCAAGAGCGAACCGCTGGAGGCGAGGTGCCTTTTTGTTGGGGCAGCGGGGTCTGATTTCTTAGGCCTCTCCGAGTCCCAACTTCGCCTGGGCTAGCTCGAGGATTATAGTTCGGTGCTGTCCCTTTGCCTTTCGCACGTTCATGGGACAGGCCGAGCCTCTCGGCGGCCTGCTACGGCTACGAGCACGATCTCCACCCATCTTTGAGTGGTTATGACAGTCTATACGCTCAAGCACAAGAGAATTCGTAGGAAGAGCTGGTAGATTCGCAGCATCCATGGGAAATAGCAAAAACAGAGCCCTAGCATTTCGCACCAGAATGAAGGGGGATTTGGGGGTTACCTAAGCAATTGGACCTGGAGGAAGGGAAGATCCGCAACTGCTTTACATCTTCTTCGACTTCCAGTTTTCGCCAGCGCCGAGGCCGCCCGAACGGGGAAGCTCGTGTTCGGAAATTTTAATATTTTTTTTTTTTTTTTATCTTTGTCTTGGTTCAGAGAATAGATATCTTACGTAAAGACAACATATACTATAAATATAGTGACACAACTCTATTAGTTCTTAATAAAGCATGGACCTATGGGTACAAAGCATGGACCATGGTAAGCCTCTACAGCATAGACATAGAACTAATATAACACAAGGGTCGGTTCTTAGTTGTGGATGGCAAGGGAACGATAAGGGCATGCGACGTGAAACAAAGACAGATCAAACCCTACTACTGGAGCCCCAATCGTGGCATGGAGGCCACACAGATCGATCAATCGCGGGTACTTCATTGAGAAGCCTTATCTCATGGAGTGTTCGGGGGTCATTGTTCGTGGTTTTGGGAGAATGGCAACGAGGGCTTACGACATCCGGCTTTAAAGTGCTGTCAATCGTCTTTGAATCGAGCACTTGGACAAAGGTCGATAGCTTGGCAATGGATCTCTATTTCTAGGTCTCAACTTGATCCATGAAAGTGAACGAGTAACATCGCAGCGTCGACCCCAACCTCATATACTTTACGCGGTCATACTTATGGGCACCACAAAGGTCAAGACACGGGCGTTTATCGCCCGGAAGACAGCCAAGTCGATTGTCTCTTCAACAGCATGCCGGATTGCCCTAATTCAACGACTTTGTGGATAGAACCCTTCTATTGTCTGGAACTCCTATCGGTAGGCAGCGACAACACTGACTAATTACAAGCCTTTGTAATCTTAATCATTTTAGACAATAGTGCTAACGACCGAAAAAAAGGAAAATCTTATCTTATATGATAACTGACTAGACAACATTTTTTAATATCTATTTCAAAATTGAAATAATATTAGAGTAGAGTGTATATACATATAGACGTTAGAGCAGGGGAAAATGTCATTGACCTTGGGCAACACGAAACTCCCACATTTATATAAATTTTATTGGTCTAGCCCATAAAATTAATATAAAAGCACATGAAGGAAGAAACAGGTATTTTGATGTAGAAGTAACCGGTACAAAAAAAAATCCGGAATCTATTTAACAAAATAAGATATCTTGCAAGTGAATCAGATATATTCATACTCTATCTCAACTTGATTAAGTAATGAAATTACTCATATAAAAAAGAACCACCTTAATTTGATTAGTCCATGAGTTGACTCACTGAGTTAGATCTATCTACCAGTGTGAGCTTAACTATGGCGATACTTAAATCTAATTGCTTTCAAATGTAACCTTTATTTGACTAGGTAATCAAGTAATTAAAGCTCGAGAACAATTTAGCTTAGTTTGAACATTTCAATAATGGAGTTTGATAAGCTTATTAATTACCCAACTTGTTTAGAGTTTCCCCGGTGCCAATGCCATGTACAAGAAAGAATCGCCTATAAAAGAAAGCGAAAACTGAAGTATAGACCTAGTACACCATCCAGATCCAGGTATCAAAACCATGACAAAACTGCACGTAAAGGTGGCTGTGATCGGAGCCGGCATGTCAGGTCTTGTTGCAGCCAGGGAGCTCCGCCGTGAGGGGCACCAAGTGGTGGTGTTTGAGAGTAGCAATGATGTTGGGGGCACTTGGCTGTACAACCCTCGGGTCGAATCTGACCCACTGGGTTCTGATCCAGACCGTGAGGTCGTGCATGCCAGCACGTATCGGTCGCTCCGCGTGAACCTTCCAAGGCAACTCATGGGTTTCTCGGACTACCCATTTCTCGAGAAGGGATGTGGGGACCCAAGGACCTTCCCAGGTCATGAGGAGGTGTTCCGGTTCTTGCGCCGCTTCGCGGAGGATTTTGGGCTGATTGAGTTGATTCGATTCGAGCATGAAGTGGTTCGGGTTGAGCATGCAGTCCATGGGAGGCGGGACAAGTGGGCTGTGGAGTGGCGGACGTGCAATGGGGAGGAGGCGGCAGGCGTGGATGTTTTCGAGGCTGTGGTGGTTTGTAACGGCAAGCACACCCAACCGAAGATCGCTGAATTTCCAGGTATATCGTCCGATGTGATGTTATCATTCTCGAATTGTTTCTCTTTTTCGGTATCTGTTTTCTTCATTTTTCTTGTCTGAATTTGTCGTCATCGGTTTTAGTGGTCAAGTAAGCATCAATTAGGGGGAAAAAAGATCCGAACTATACTGCTTAGCAACCCATTCAGGTGTGGGTTTACCATCAAGAGATAGACTTTGGAGGGAGTTCATCAGCATCTGACAGTAAAAAAGTAGATCACGAAATTCCCAAGGACCCGAGCTATTTTCCGCAACACCCTTAACTAGGGTATATCTCTTTCAAACAACGCGATAGTCTCGGTATGGAGAGCAGAATAGCATCTAGGTCATGAGGCAAAACCATCAATGGGGCATCCTGTCTAATCTCTGCAAACCACTCCATAGCTCCTTCATGAATTTCTTCTCCAAAAGCTACATAGATGTTCACCTTAATTACCTTAATGGTGGCCCCTACTGGAGAAATCCATCTATCATCGTGCTGCTCTCAAGAGGAACTAGGGTTTTAACCAGAAGCATTGGTGAGGTTGCAGAGTAGTCGGGCCTAAAACGCCACCATCTCAGGTGGGGGGTTTCAGCAGTGGAGAAGATGAAACTATTACCAGTTTCCAGATGTTCAACAATCCAGTAAAGATTAATTCGGGGGAAGAAAATTTAATTCCTCTTCTCTTATCTTAAATTTTTGCAAGAACCACTTTTAGGTACGAGCAAGACTAGTCACATAGATGATAAATCTGCAGTTGAAATGAGCTATGGTTTGATATTTGCGTAATGATAGCTTGAACCATGAAAGCTTATTCTATCATTAGCATTAAGATTCCATGTACAAATTTAGATGATATAATTATGTAAAGTAAACTAGCTTGTAATTAATTATGTATGTATGTTATGTTGAATTTGTCATTTAAGTCTAGATCATGTGAATTGATAGCGTTGTTATATATATTATCGAACATAGTTGCCTCTTTTCATAAAAAGTGTTTGAGGATTTTATATTACTGTGTACCATAAAAAATCAATAATTAGCAATCATTTAAGTTGTTATGTTATTAAAATATAGAGTTTTTTAGAATTTTTGTTGCATAATACACTTTCAAATTACATAATCAAGTGTTTTGTTGATTAAGAAAACTTATTTTATCATAACAAATGTAGATCTTTGCTAAAAAAAAAAATTTGTGGTATTTAAAAAAGGAAAATTTTTGAATTTTCCCCTAATTGATTGAGATATTAAGAAATGAAAATTCTAAAAAAAAGCCACATAAGTGCTTACTTGGCACAAAGTGCTCCCAAGACATAAATAAGATCAAAAGTGCCCTCTTTTGGACAACAAATTTATAAAGAATCAGGGTTTGGGAAAAAACTCCATGCTAATGTATACCAAATGTCACAACTAGTAAGAAAGGAGTGTCAAATAATCTTGTTGAATTTTTATGGATTGAGCGAATCAGATAAAATTAGTCGGAAGGAAAGAAAGGAAATCGGACACTAAATTTACGTGGTTTGGTTAGAATATCAGAACTTACGTCCATGGAGAGAGTAGGACGGAATTTTACTATAGAAATCAAGCGATATAATGGAGATTACAATTACTCGAGTACTCAAACTCTATCTTAGTGTTTTCTAACCCCCAATTACACTTAATAACTCACATAATATTTAGCCCATCGCAATTTCTAGTGAAATTATCATTCAAGGAATTAAGAAAATTCTACTAATAAGAATTTAACTAATAAAATACTTAGATGTAATTACAACGAGATAATCTCCTTTCTGTTGAGAGCTCCTCTGCTTTCAGGAAAGCTTACTTCTTGCTCTCCTTGCTCTCTATTTTCTCATGGCCACCGAAGTCCTCCTTTCTGCTGATAAAAAAAAAAAAAAAAAAAAAAAGTCATCCTTTCATAGGAGAATGGACAAAGAATAAGACAAATAATGCCTATAAGACAGGCTTCTGAAGCGGCACCCACCAATTTCCATCCCCATGCATGCACATGGCCATGTGCATGCATTTAATCAGGTGGAGAAGAAGATGAACGGAGGAGTCATTCTTTTCTCTTTCTTTGACCATGTGCAATTAATGAAAGAGGACAAATGAAGCCCATAAGATTTTATTTTGGCCAATTCTTCCTGCGGATCCTCTCTCTTTTTAACACTTGCTGTCAAAGATGGGCAATAAAATATTACCCATCTTTCTTCACGTGGCAAGAGTCAACAAAGGACATGTGCAGCAAATTAAATGCACATACGCTCAACCTGAACTTCTTCATGCTGTCTTCTTTGTCTCTTACCATGCAAAAAAAAAAAAAAATCTATGTGTAATCTTCATCTTCTGACACTTTGTAGATAATCAATTCATATACGCCAATTTAACTGACATGCGATCAAATTCACATATTTTTGTCAATTTAGTTTTATTTACTGGACTCAAACTTGAGACATATTTTCAATAGTTAAATAATGTGAGTGGGGCGACTTCTCTTTATCAATTTTAAAATAGTCATAATTCCATACTTTTGCTTTATCTTGGAGTCATTTGAGGAGTATTTTCTCGATATGAGTCAAAATGCAAGAGTAGTGAGGATTATTCATGTGTTTGAACTTGTCAAACATAGAAATAGAATTACAATAATTAACTCATTTGCCTAATTAAAAATTAAGTTGGCAAACAGGTGGACTTATATTTTTAAATAATCAACTTAAAATGTTGGATTGCCTTATGAAAAATGAATTACACAAATTCGACGCATATGCTTCTGTGGAATAGTTTTCTCTATCTTTTTTTATAATTATATGTATACTCTACGATTGTGAAGTCTTCTCTTTATTGTTCACTTACTTTCTCATTAGAAAAATCCTTTTCATAGGGAGATTAACATGGCCAGGAGAACAATTACACGGTCATAATTATCGAATTCCTGAGCCATATAAAGATAAGGTATGATTGATGTGACTTCTTTATTTTCTGTAAGCATAATCTCGAATTAAATTATGACACTTAGATTACATGCAACAATCAAATGATTTATGTAAACCAACTCTTGAAAGAGTGTCAACAAGTAGGGGAAGGTCGTTACTTGATGGAAAATATCACAAGCACACTCTCATGACTAGAGAGGAGTTACGGATTCCTCCATGTAAAATATTGATATCCTTATTAGTATTAGCCTCCATTGTCAAATTAGACACTCATCATATAACATGTGATTTGGTTCATTGCTAGTCTCTTCAATGTTCGTGTTAGAAAATTGCAAAGAGTGTGCTTTGTCTACATTTTCTAGCCCTGGAGGATTACTCCCTGCCTTCGTCAGGACGGCTTGGGGCTTAATTTATCCTTGAAACACACATCTGGTTCCTACTTCGGCTTGACATACATGAGTCAAGTCGTCAAAAAGTGTGCAACAATGATGATCTTTTGAGTTGGATATGTCCTTATCATGAATCACAACGCAAGTCCTTTCTCATAACTTACAATAACGTTGTATGCGCCTTCAACTTGCAGCTCACTCCCATTATGTTTATGTATGAATTGTTTTTCACTGTTTTGCATGACAGATTGTGGTGATAATAGGAAAAGGGATTAGTGCAATCGAAATAGCCAAAGACATCTTACCTTTTGCCAGAGAAGTTCATCAAGCCACAAGAGAAACAAATGCCCAAATTGTGAAATTGAGAAAACTCGATGGGGTCTTCCCACATACCATGGTACCTTACATTAAATCATATGTCTCTTTTTCTAATTGCAGCTAAGCTTAGATGAAAATTCAAGTGCAGCCTTAAAAGTCCTAATTCCCATCCTCAAATATTAAGTGATGTGATTATTTCCGATCTATCTCAATCTCATTTTTCTGATTTTGTCTTTTCGCAGATTGAATGTGCGGAAGAAGATGGTAAATTAGTGTTCCAAGACGGATCTTTTGTATATGCAGACGTTGTTATTCATTGCACTGGGTATAAAAAAATTTATACAATTTTCTGTTGTTACTTATTCGTTTATTTATAACAAATTCCACGAGTAATTTCACAAATGCCTGGTAATAAATATGCATCTATGGTGTTGTATGTTGCCTGATATATGTGATTCTCATGTTGTAGATACAATTATCATTTCCCATTTCTGAAGACGAAGGGATTTGTGACTGTGGACAACAACTGCGTGGGGCCTTTATATAAACATGTTTTTCCACCAAGCCTAGCTCCTTGGCTATCTTTCATTGACATTCCGTTTCTGGTATAAACTTTTTTATAAATTATTTTATCTTCCATCACGTAGACAAACCAGAGATTAAGGTTTTGCCAATAAAAGGTATATATGATAGTAAAAAGTCACACTTAGTAATGTGAGATTTTGTGGGACCACAACCAACTGTTCTAAAAGTTTAAACTCTTCGATGATGGCGTGGTTTATTATTTAAATATTGTAACACTCTTCCTCACGCTTAATCTGGTATTTTGCCTAATACTAAATATGGAAATTTAATTGGGGAGGAAAATGGGGCTTGAAAAATTTGAACTCAGAATCTTCAGCTTTGATACCATGTGGGATTTTGTGGGAACTACAACCAACCACTCTAAAAGCCTAAAATGTTAGATGAATATGTGATTTATTATTTAAATATTCTAACACATATTTTGAGCCAAACAAAAAAAACTTTTTCTAAAGCAATTAGAGAATTGGTCACTGATTACTTAATGTTTAAGTTCAAAGATGTGGGAATTAATCTTTCAAAATAGATGAAAATGCAAAGAAAAAAAAAACTGGGAAAGGAAACACTTCCAGTTTGGCTGTTTTATGCCATAGTTATGGTTTAGACATTCTATTAGAACATGAGTTTAGAATTGTGGAAGCAATTTAATATATGACAGTACAAAGTCACACTATTTCTTGGGTTTAATTCCTTGTTCTCACGTTCTCTCCATCGGTCTCAATCGGGATTAGACTGTTCATGCATACCTGAGCGAGTTACAGTCGAAGTGGGTGGCCAAGGTTCTATCTGGAGAATTGGCGTTGCCAAGTGAAGAAGAGATGACGTCTTCTGTTCAAGAACATTATCAGCGCATGGAAGAACTCAGATGGCCTAAGCATCACGCTCACAAGCTTGAAATGGAAAAGGTTGAAACTAACTAGTAATTCCTCAGTTCATAGTGCTAGAATTTTTCAATGAATTGGACAGCTCCAAAAGTTAAAAAGACACAATGCTCTTTCGATTACTATTAATGTCACTGCAAGTTTAAGAAAAGACTTTACATTTACCGTTGGATGAATAATATGTGTGTTTAGAGTTGGTTCTTTAACTGAATTCTTCCATATGTCAATTACCTAATAGTAATTGTGCGAAGTATTTCTTAAGCTGGCACTAGACCTATTTTTCTCCCACTTGTCATGAACTTAGTATATATGATAAACTTAATTTGGAACGTCATATCTAATAGGACACACCTGGGACTGACCATTTCAATTATCTAGATTGAATTTAGTATATATGTTGTACTCATTTAATAATTTCTCCTATTAGTGGGCAAATCCACTACAGACACAAAAATAATATGATCCCCACAAATTCTTTTGAACTATGTTGGCTGAGGACCATCTTATTAACTATGAAATGACGCTACTTTAAAAAAAATTATTATTATTTTTCTTTGTTGGTTCCCATGCGAAGAAGTTGATCCTCTTTCATGTGCTTGATAGTTCGAGTATGAGAAGTGGCTTGTGGGTCAATTGGGATTACCACCATTCGAGCAATGGAGAGAGAAGATGGGTTCTGCTGTATTCAAATTCCTCCAATCTTCTGATCAGAATTGGAGAGACACTTGGGACATTGAAAAGTGGATGCAAGAAGAAGGATTTGGCAAGCAACCTCATTGACTTTGAACATTTTTCGGAATACCGGTAGCTTCTGGAAAGAGAACTTCAAGAGAGTGAAAAGAAAGCAACAAAGAGTTTGATTTGGATGTGGGGCATTTGTAAACCCGTTGATGCTCATATATTTATCTGTGTTTTGAATTGCAGTGGTTGCGCTTCAAATGAAAATGACATTTAGAATGGCAATAATGAGTATTGTTAGAAACAACTATCTTCCGATAATGTGAATAATGTCTTGCATTTTAAGGGCACATAAATTTACTCTGGATTTGGCTTTGCTAATAATCTCAATCGCGAAACTATCTGGAGAAAATAAATGTACCGATAGTGGGAAAATATATTACTTGTGAAGATTATTTGCCTTTATGACCTTGTAATTGCTTTATCAACACTAATAAAAATGACAATCATCTTGTTTTTGGTAAAGCGATTAGGATGTCTAGGTTAGCTTTGCGCACTATAACCTTTTCACCTTCCCACGTGATCTTAAAGGGTGCACTCCTGCATGTTGGTCTAGATCATTTAAGATTCTAATTCTAAATACTCTAAAAAATTATTAAACTCAAAACTATCGACTAGTGTCAAAAAAGTTCTAAACATTTTTCATTTGTGTCAATTTAGTTCCAAACTTTTTGACTTGGCACCAATTTAGTCCTAAAACTTTTAACCTAGTGCCAATTCGGTCCTTCCACTAATTTTGGTCTAATTTTGCTAATGTGGATGCTGGTCGGTGATGTGGCATGGCCAGTGGTTGACATTGACAACTTTTAATGATATTTTCATATTTTTTGAATTATTTATTTATTTATTTTCTTTCAATTTTTCCTTTTCTTTTTTTTTTTTTCCCCTGTACTAGTCCCTCTAGCTAGTCATTGGCCAAGCAACCGGCTAGAGGTGAGGGTCGGCGAGGCTTGAGCCCTCGCTAGATTTGGTGAGGCTCGACTTGGCTAGATTTGGCAAGGTTGAGCCTTGCCTAGCCACTAACAAAGGCTCAAGCCATCGCCATAGGTCACAAGGTCGTGCTTGCAACAACTCGAGCCTCGTTGGATTTGGCAAGGTCGGGCCTTGCCAATGGCTGAAGAGGCTCGACCCTCGCTAGATCTGGCAAGGGTGGACCTCCACTTGCTTGACGCAAGGCTTTCCTAGGTGCACCAGAGGCCAGTTGTCCAACAGGCAACCAACTAGAGGAAGGAGTAGAGTGGGGCAAAAATAAAGAAGAAAAAGAAGAGAAAAAAATAAAAGGAAAAAAGGAAATAAAATAAATACATAAATAAATAATTCAAAAAATATTTAAATATTATTAAAAAATTGTTCATGTCAGCCGCTAGCCATGCCACATCAGTCGACCAATGTTCATGTTAGTAAAATTTGGCCAAAATTAAGCCCGAATGATAGAATTGGCACTAAGCTAAAAGTTTTAGGACTAAATTAGCATTAGGTCAAAAATTTTAAGACTAAATTGGCACCAATAAAATGTTTATGACTAAATTGACACAAATATAAAAGATTTATGATTTTTTTGGCATTCTCAAAGCTATAAGAAAAGGAATCAACTCTTTTGTCATCTAAGTCAAAATCTTAATGGTAACTAGCTAATCAGTTTTACAGGCTTAGGACTATGTGGGTTCATTACATTCCCTCAATCAATCAGTTAGACGAAATCCCATGAACTTTGAATTATCAATTTTTTCAGAGATTGCAAGTGATGGTTATTAGCTACTTGGGTATGTCATTGCCATCCTTTTTTTGAATTGAATTCATTAGGTTTTATGTGTGAATTTCAAGTGATTGCATTGTCAAACTATGAACCCGAAGGATTGCAATTCAACTTTGTGTTTTAGCTAGTTCACTTTGAAGAACATTTCACATATTTGGATTGATTTCTCCAGAAATGGAGGATAAGAAGTTTGGTTTCCTTTAAGAGGGTAGGAAATTATCAGAGAATTAACCACATTACAACCTAATTCGTTTAGCATGATATTAATCGACTCGTCCATCATCTCCAATCAGCAAGTCTAAATGTCACTCTCTTGAGCATTTCTCAAGTTCAATTCAATCAATTGCTCTTGAATTTGATGACATCAAACAAATGGGCATCACAAGGAGCATCTTCTTGTCCTTTCTAGGGACTTATTTTATCTAAATTTTGATGACTCATTTAGTCAAAATTGCATAAAAAAAACTGGGGATCGACCTTGACCCTTAACAAAAAAAATGTTATTAATCTGTATTTGCATCTTAGGAGCATTTCCATACAATAGTCATAAGTTCACATAAACTGTATTCTTATTGGACTAGGGCTAATGGATCTAAGCATGGAGGCTTAGTGCTTAATTAAATCATCTGGACTAAACCCATGAGGCAGGGGATTCGGCCAAGCCCATTGCATCTCTTTGTGCGGCCGAAAATCCATATGTGCCATGCACAAGGGGTGCTCTAAACTAGGGAGGTTTGTGGGTTGGTCACTATGGGAAATAATAGGCTATGTGTCGCATAATTTCCGGCCAGAGGAATGGAATGAATTGTCGACAGATATTCAAAGGGGAAAGATGGAATTCTTGGGGGAAGAGCAAGTGGAAAGTAGAGCGTTATTGGCTACTTTGGAGAGCAAGAATTGAATAAAATAAATAAATAAAATATCGCTAATCAATAAAGGAGCAAAAGAAAGAAAACATCAAGCTTGATATATCTGCCAAAACAGCACTTGCCATTATCCACTCCATCATGTTATCTTTATGATATTAAAAGAAGGCAAAAAAGGAATGGGCACAGGAAGTGGACTCTTCGCCCACTACCTTGCTCAATGATCTACTTCTCTGTTTCATTGCAATACACTGCGGAGGATAACTCCAATCTCTTTCGTTCCTATTTTATTATATAGCTAAATACATGATTTATGAAGAGATAGATACATACTAAGACATGATTCATTCGTTCCCTACATCCTCTAATTGTACTGAGTTACAATATTCGGCAAGAGCCCACAAGGGATATATGTTCCTGTAATTTGGATGGTGCAACATGCAATTCTTTTTGAAAGCCCCAACAATTTCCTGCCGTGCAAAATGGCTCACCGTAAGAAATGCGTATATATCAGGATATATATCGGGAAAAAGAACTTTAATTAATGTGTATTTTATAGTTTTATCAAATTTATTCACTTCCTAAACTGAGATACATCATCTCTTCTTCTACCTATTTGGATTAGATTAATCTCCAACATCTTTAGAAGGATGGTATTGTATTAGTTTTTAACAAGACCCATCTACATGTTGCCAGACTCTTGAGATATGGTATTGAGAATACACATGCACAGGGAGGTACAACCTGTTGAGGAAAATCGCCATTATCCATTTGGGAAATGATTATCAGCTTTGCCGCACGATTTAGGGGAGTCGGATCCCTTTTTACCTGACGAGAAATTTCGAGTTAAAAGTAGATATCTACGATACTGCAGCATCTGCTACTATGTAAATGATATTTTGCCCCACATTTGCAGAGATAAATTCCATTCCACCTGTTCATGGAATGATTGCATTCATCAAAAAGAAAATGCACAAGTCGCTCTTTCCAATCCGCCATCCGCAAACAAGATTTTCCAACAATGATAAACCAAATAAAAAGTGCTAGTTAGACATGGTACTCCAATGGCATGTTTGGTTGTCAAATTGGAATGGATGGAATACCCAATCCTTTCCTTTTCTAAACTTAAAAAATAATGAATAAATATTATACAACTAATATACCAATTATTACTGACTATTAATTAGTATGATCGAGGGCCTGCTAGTTTATATTTTTTGGAAATTAAAAAAATAACTTTTTTTCATTTACGGTCAAAATTTAAAAATATTATCCAAGTTTCAAAAGAATTTGTTTTGGTCGAAAGTTTCTAAAGAATATGAAATTGTTATATATGAATGCACCAGTCAATATATTTATATTATGAAAGTTTCGAATTAAGAAAAAGTCAAAGTGCAGCACAAGATTCAATCATAATATACATGAAACACTCCTGAAATTATCAAAACAATAAATATGACAACTTATCAAATTTTAAATTATGTTATAACATATAATTGAAACATTTCAACAGAACCATAGATATTTTATCTATAATAATTTATGTCTACCAAAATTATAATGAATGGATAATATGACTAGTATTATAAAATAAAGCTTTGTTGATACCTCCTTTTTGGTTCCTTCTTCCATTATTAAATAATTAAATTTATTGGAAATATTTAAACATTTTCATTTAATATACTATCTAATTATAACTTATAAATTAATTATTTCAAATTAATGAAATTTAATTAACTAAAATTATTACTATATTAAATAATTATAAATTATAAATTATATTTAACAAATATCAATTATTATGCTATCAATACGAGTATAATGTAAATTAATTTACTAGAAAATCCTCTTTCATTCCATTCCCGAAACATCATTTCTCATTGTTGAGAACAAAAAACCCCATTCCATTCTATTCCCATAGTTTACCAAACAAAGTAATTGGAATCATCGTTCCATTTCATTCCGCCCCACCAAAAGCAACATAAAAGATTTGACAAAACAAGAGAACACACTAACCTGCCCGGTATGAATTAGACCCATCATAGCCCATGCAGTCTGAACCAAGTTTGATTTATTTCCTTCAAGAGGTATGTACTTCTGTCTCATTTAAAGAAATATATTAATTCATAAAGTTCATTGTTACTAAATAAGGGTACGTCCAAGATACAAGAAATGTAAATCTATATACCCCATGGGATTTTAGTTCTAGTTTTGGCAGTAACTTGCTATCATGCCAATGTTAATCTTTTGATCCAATAATTCATGTTTACAAACGGAACATAAATTATTAGTCTTCACTATATTGTGCAATTCCTCATAAATCTTATATATAGTTACTTATTCTTCAAAAGAATCTAAAAAATACAAAAGCCATCCACTTCTACTATTTTTGAGCTTTTAGAAAACAGATCTATCAACGCATCTTCTTTTCAATAGTGTTGTACCGAACTCAATCAAGCAATCTCCAAGAGCATTCTAAAAAGTTACCTTTCTCGGGCAAGAGAGGTAACTCTCTCCCCAGCCACCATCATCTAATTGCGTTCCCAAAAGAAAAGCTACTCCTTTACGGATAGCTGCGCTATCATTGTAGCTCTTGCCGGCGGTTGTCAGTGCCATGAGCGCAAACCATGTGGAATACGTAAAACAAACTCCCCACTCTCCATACCTGTGCATATGCTTCAATAGTCGCTGTTTTAATCGAATTGAATTCTCGGAACTAGTCCTGAGGAGAAGAGGAACATACCACGATCCATCAGGCATTTGCACGCTTTCAAGGTATCGAATAGCATTGGATATGCAGTCTTGGATCTCTTCTTTCCGGTGCCCTGGGTACAATTTCTTGAACAAAACTAATGCCTCGATAGCTGATGAAGTGCATTCAACGTATGCATGCTCGACGATAATGTCATCAAGAAATTCAAGTGGATTGAGGAGCTACACCATCGACAATTGATAAAATATATATGTTCTCAATGATGTAAAGGAAATGAGACCTCAAATGAATAATAAGACACTTTGAATTCATCGAGCGTACGTACTTCCAACCAGTTTTCTCCTCTTACAGGCTCCCAAGATGAAAATCCACCATTTTTACTCTGCAAAAAATGTTGTTTTCATGTATAACAATATGATATTGAAATTAGGAAACCCTTATTAAGTACAGTTGACCATAATTTGTTTCTTAAATTCTTCATGTCAGAGTTATAAAATTGTGTCTTATATCATGGTGCTGGCTAGTCCTCACTTACCTGTAAAGAAAGGATTATATTGACAGCATCAAATAGTCTCTTTGGTTCCATGTTCTCACCCACAATTTCCGGTGGCATTTGTGCTAAAAGCAGGCAACACTGCATTATTGGAAACGAAATAAAAAGTTAGGAGGTAAATCAACTTAGTGTTGCATACTTATTGGTCAATAAAATGATTTACCATCAAAGCTTCTGCAGTGCAATCACACCCTTGCCAACCGGGATCTTGGTCGGAAAAGGTCCAAGCTCCTTTGGAGATATGGCGATACATGCTTTGGAAGTCACCCGAAGGATCATCCTTGACCTTCAATGTCATTAATGGATTGACACTGCTCGATTAATTCATGTGTATGCCACTAGGAAAATTCAATAAGACGTCTATTCTGGTAAGAAGATTGATAAAAACCGAAGGATGTACCTGAGATGTTTTGATAAAGTCATGTCCTCTCGCAAGTACTGGTCCTATTTCGTGGGTTAGACCAGTAGCGAGCAATGCTTGAATTCCTAAGCTAGTATCCCATAGTTGGCTACCAAAACTCTGCACCCGAGATGCAACCAGCAAACTTAGCTATCCCGCCTCAAGATGAGCAGTAGAATTTTTACGTTAGAAAGAAAGTATTCTTTGGTTCTTGCTTTCATTTAGGCTTGAATTATGTAAATATAGTGAATCTGAGTGACTAACCTGAATCTTAAGTCCGTCTTCGGAAATCCATATGAAATCCTGAATCCTAGCGAGATGCTTCTTAAAGTATGCACTGTTTGGGTCTTCCACCCAGCAAGCAAGCATGCTAAATGCCTATAGAAAGCAGGTTTTAATCCCACTTCAGGTTTAAGTGTTGTAAGAATACTGTAACTTTAAATCTGCCTGCTCATTACCTTTATTACATATCCGGAAGTGATGTACCGGGTATTCTCATCTTCATAATGAGTGTGCTTCATTGCCACTTCAAGTGCCTTCTCTCTTAACTTGTTTAGCAGCCAGTGGTTGAGCAAAGGCTCCGTAAGTATGTAAAAACAATCCCATAATAGATCTATAACAAGATGATGTGAGTAGTAGCGATCCTCCTATGAACAATGATTAGGAACTTATGTAAGAAACTTATGAAAGCGGGATACATGGATTAAAAGATTGGCACAGGCTAATTAAACTTGCCTTGGCACACAGATAGCGTGCTTTTCTGCAGGAGATTGTGTTATAGGGTTGAGTGTGGAGTTCCTCTCTTAATTGATGAACAAGAGGTGTACTTGGGACTACGAATCTTCTTCCATACAAATATGACATGGGCATATAAAGGGACTGAAAATAGCACCACAACTTAGCTGCAGTGTTACAGGAGAAAAAACAATATAAATAACTAGCAAAGCAATGGTAAGAAGAAAGATCTTACATACTAAAAAGGAACAAAATTTGATAATTTCAAGATCTTTAAACTTTCCTAACATGAGCTTGAAAAGAGAAATTGACTTAGTAGCAAATGTTGTATTTGGAAATTGTACACTTTTCAAAATCTATGCATCAATACATGCAAATGACATGGCAACCTGGATGGAAGGGGAGAACTAAGAGAATCATCCAAAACTCTGGAGGCATTGGGTGGGTTCCAGACCAATCAAAAACACCAAGTATCTATCAAACATGAACAGTAATTCATCAGTTTCACTTGACATATGGAAATAAGTATGTTGGTGTGTACACTCATTTCAGCGGGCTTGAGGCTCCCAATATCTTTTAAGTGAAGCGGTTTATCTCAATATTCAAAGGGATTATCATTGTTGCCATAAGTAAAGATTTTCTACCGAAAGCCAAATCTTTCCCCAGGAGGGTATGTACGTGACTCCGCCATGGTCGAGGATCCACTTTCGCGCTCTTGCACAAGCATTGCCTTGTCCGCCATCTAGCCTTCTCCAAGTACACGCATGCATACGTAGCTCAGTACAGTGCAGAACATGGTGCTATGGCCTTCTATATGCAAGCCCCACCCACCATCTTCATTCTGTAATGTAAAATTCCTCAAATGCCAACAAGTCCAAACTTTCTTCTTATGTGAAATTGAGCAATGGCCCTAAAATCTCAATCTTTACAGCAATTTTCAGGACATACTAAATAGGAAAAAAATAAGCACCTGATGACTATATAGATATCGAAGGATCTCTTTTTGGTGCTCTATAGTGAAAACAATGTTGAGATGTCCTGTGACGAAGAAACATATCACCTGCATTGTTTTAAAAATAAAAAAATAAAAAGTTGAGACTAGAATATGCATTACATCGATATAACTATCAATGTTGTTAAAGTATTCCAAATGATTTTTTTATAAGGTTTATGCACTTTTTATATATATTTGACCTCCCTCCACTAATAAGCTCCATATTATTCCACATCACTCATTGCTTATTTTCGGGGTTTATAGGCACTTGTCGCGACCTTCCCAAAGGTGAATCACTAAAGGAAGACTAATGGATTACTAAGTCTGAAAACTTAGTATGGACTCTCCCAAGCCCTACCAACTGCAACTTAGTACTCAAAATTTAACATTGTTAAACATGCAATTCTATTCAATTAGGAGCCGCCACTAATCGATCAGGGTTGATTAGAAACCCAAGTAAAGTATGGAAGAATACTTTACTTCTGCGAACAACCAGAGATTCAATAGGTTCGGGGACATGGTTACGCTAAATTGAACTAGCGCCCTTTCAGAACCATTTCTCTTTAACTTTCAAAAAGATTTTTTCTTGCAAGCAGTCTTGGTTAATTTTAACCTAGGCCACTAATATGGAAATGAGTGGTCATGCGGATCACAATCAATGACATTCAACAGGTCCAGGAGAATAAACAAAGAAATCATGATCATCATTAAAGTAACAAGTTATAACTAAAAATGCATGCCCTAAACATAAATTCTAAATGAGATGACATCTAATTTTTTTGAATTTTTTTTTTTGTAAAATTAATTATGTACAACTTTAATCTAGATTTTTAACATGCATGATTCTTACTCTAACGACATATGATATGCAATTCAAATGTCCTAACTCTAATGACGTGTTAATTGAAAACTATTGTAACATGTGTGCAATCTATATTATATATGACACTAAATATGCATGTGCCAGATGATATGGGATGGATGATGAATTGTTCCATATGCATATGCATGATCTTTTTCTTTTCTTTTTTTTATCAAAATTCAAAACTAAGCTAAGTCTGGCTAGAAAATTTCGTCTAAAAATATTATGTAAATCTAAGATGTAACATAGCTACTAAACTATCATGCAATCAAACTACCATGCGATGTAATGTAATTTTTTTGTATTTTTATTTTTATTATTGAGAAAATTAGCTAATGTAAAATCAACACAAGCAACAAACATAACCATATGATCATGCAATACATCACGACCCAAGATGGAAAATCACAATAATCAAAAATCTAATCCGATGTCTCTCGGATCAATATTTTTGATCGTTATGATCCTCGACACGACAATCTTTCTAATTGGATAACGCCTAACAAATCATCGATCACAATAAGAATCAAATAATTGTAAAACCAAATAAGAAAATGACCGAATTAATTTTAGTTAAAGAAAACTACCTGATTTAGTAGAGATTTATCTTGTAGGATGCGAACGATGCCAAGATCACAATGATGAGTTCACAATTAAGTGGGAATTCGGCTATGAGAACAAGAGCGCAAGGTAGACCTTCTCAGACACCAAGCGACCTGATTTGGATGATTTCTTCAACAGTGAGGCTTGCGGGTAGGCTAGCAAAGAGGTTTGCTTGGCTTCGATAGCTTCGATAGCTTTGACTAAAGAACGGTTCTGGACTGCAGCTGGGGCATCGTCAATTGCAAGATACGAATAGCGGTCTTTGCTTGTGATTTGTACACTTGGTGGACTTGCGTCACAAAAGTGAGAGGTGCTGGCTTCGCTAGGATTGGCTTGCTAGATTTACTGGTCAACAAGGCAAGGAGAAGGTGGATTGTGAGTGACCTCAGGAGGCTTGATGAAAAGGCTCGTCGATACGGCGGTGGCACGATGTCGGAGTAGGAATTGTCACGCAACAAGGATGGCGTGGGGGCAGCAGGCCACGACTAGGTGGGACTCGTGGCAGGAGCTCGACTTGGATCAACAAACAGCAACTCGTCACGTGCAAGACTCGGCTTGGGTCGTGACGATGATCAAAGCAGCGAGCTCATCGTGGTCAGCTCAAACAGTGGATCGCGAACGGCAGTGACTCGGGCATGCCATGGAGGGCTCACGGCCAACAAACCTGCAAGAAAAGAAACTTCGTGGGATCGTCTTGGTTCGGACATGAGCGAGAACAGCGGTTCGTGTTGAAGGTTCGGATGACAGCGGCTCGTGTTGAAGGTTTGGACGGCAGCGGCTTGTCGGCAGCGGCTCGTCGAGGCGGCGTCGGACACTGTGTGGCTGAATTTGCAAATGCGGAAGGATGACTCGAAGAAAACGAACACACTCTCCCCCTCTCACGTTCCTTTCACTTCTTTTTTCAAGACCCCCACTCTTACGATTCTTCTTTTTCAGCCTCTCTGTTCTCCCAACTCACTCAACTTTGACCAGCTTCCCCTCTTTTTTTCGAGTTTTTTTTTTCTGCCCTCTCCCCTTTACGATTTCTTTTTCAGCCTCCCCCTCATCGTCTCACCTCTGCCCTCTATTTATAGAAGAAAAGGAAGATTTGTTATTCAGCAAATGTTCCCCTCGATTGTAGCATATATTCACTCAACAAATGACGATTTCCGGAAACCGCTCAACCGAAAAATGATTTTTTATTCAGCAAATATTTCCCTCGATTGTGGCATATATTCACTCAACAAATG
Organism: Corymbia maculata; assembly: GCA_014182735.1. Lineage (NCBI taxonomy): Eukaryota > Viridiplantae > Streptophyta > Magnoliopsida > Myrtales > Myrtaceae > Corymbia > Corymbia maculata. The sequence goes on from CM024685.1 coordinate 29,865,749, forward strand.
ACGATTTTCCGAAACCGCTCAACTGAAAAATGGCTCCAAAATTTAAAAATCATTTTCAAAGATCAAAATGAAATGCTTAATATATATATATATATATATATATATATATATATATATGTGATGAATAATCTAAATTTGGGTGTTAACAGCCTTTATGTACTTTTGGTCTTCCCTCACATATCAGTTTAAGTTTTTAGCTCAATCATCCTCTGACAAAGAAAACCATATGGAATATCACTTGTCATTTTTGTTAACACAAATATTGAGGTTAAAATTGCATAGGATCCACACAACTATCAGGTGATGACCATCTATCAAATTTGAACTCATTGCTACATTTAGGCTATGTAAATTGAGTAGATTTGCATCAAACATGGCTTAATAAGCGAAGGATCATATTCAAGAAATAGTTCAACTCAAAGAGAAGTATGTACCACCAAAGAGCAAACTGTAGGTTTAAATAAAATAAAAGAGTCAGGGTGAAAAAAACTGACCAGAGGAGGAAGGAAGAACAGAGGGCCTGAATTTTCAGCAGGCCAATGACCGTCACTAGCTTGCAATGTCGAAAAGTAATGAACGCTTCTCCTTGATGCAGTTAATGCTTTCTCCTTTGTTATATCTTCTCCATCCTCTATCTTAATGGGAGGAAAACTTTGTTTGAAATTCTTCTCTCTTAAGAACTGCAGTTTCATTGAAAATCCGAAACCATTACTTGGCCTTGTCGTACAAAATTCTAGCATGCATGTGGGAATATTTAGATATGTAATTTACAATGGTCATGTCAATCTTAAAGAAGAGTTTGACCTCAAAGTTGGTCAAAGGCATTTTTGTTCTTTGCTTGACTTACTTTCTTTTGTCCTTTTGTTCTTTTTCTTAAAAAAAAAAAAAAAAACACAGGTGAGAGGGCTAGGAGCCCTCCCCAACCTATGGCCTCCTCTCCATTGCTAATGGGGCATTGGCCATGGCTAGCAAGGTTGCCCACAACCCTTGCAAACTAGGGGCAAAGGCCAGTGAAGTCGCCAATACTAAGAGAGGACCACGACAATCTAGTTGAGGGTAATTGGCCCGGTGACCCCATCGGCCATGGCCAACGGCCCCATCAACAATGGGACAATAGCCACAAAAGGGCTAGCATTCACCAGCTGGGTTTTTTTCTTTTAATTTGTGGTTTTTCAAGTTTTAAAGGTTTTTTCTTTTTTGAGTTTTGTCTTTTTTAGGAAAGAAAAAACAGAAAAAGGAAAAAAAGAAAGAACATAAAAGAAAATGTAAAGGATGAAAAATGTCATTGACCAACTGGTGAGGTCAAGCCCTTCTTTGGGATTAATGTGATTTTTTTGAGCTCTCATTTGGAATAAAATTCCCTTTATGCCTTTATTTAAGAAAATGAGAACACTCAATACCTTTATTTAAAAAAAAATCAATTCAAACTCTTATTTGAGAGAATAAGGGCACTTCAAGCCATTATTGGGAATTCTCCCAAGTAAATTGTGATTTTCCTATTGGGTCAGTTCATTTTGGGGCAAATTGATCATCTACGATGAAAAGGAGGAATTTAAAGAGAATCATCCGAGTTTCTTGCATACAACATAGTGAGGGGATGCCATTTTTCGAATATACCAATAAATATGGATATTGTAGATCAACTCTATTTCCTTTCGAAAGTCGGTCTTCTCTATTTTCACAATGGGCTTCTATTACTTCCCAAACAAATCCCCAACAAAGCTACTTTATCATGAAAAAACAAGGAATGTACTTTGAATTGTTGATTTATCACAAGAAATGGCTCATAATCAATCGTTCATTGTCTTGTGGAATTTTCGGTTCTAATACTTCATCTAAGAGTTTTTAGACGAAAATGCCCTCATTGGCCATAGCAAGGGCCACAATCCTTGCCTCTCGCCAGCAAGGGCTTTATGGCACTCATATAGGGGCCGGTAAACCTCGCCGACCCTTGGTTGAGGACTCATGATGCCCTCACTTGCCATGGTGACGACGTTTGTGAGTGCCCTTGCTATAGCTAGCGAGGAAGTTAGTGAGCCCTCGCTAGGCCATCATGGGCCATGGCATCGTGACCCTTGCTTGCCCTTGCTATGGCCTACAAGGGACTGGGTGGGCACTCTCTCGGGCTATAGTGAGGGCCATAGCACCCTCATGGGCCATAGCAAGGGCCATGAACCTTGCTCACCATCGACAAGGTTACGGGGAAATTGGACTATGATACAAATAAGGGAAAACAAAAATAGAATTCATGGCAGGTATACTATTCCCAACACACGGCCCTTTCATGACCTCAGAATGTGGGCTACTTGTTAACCATCAAATTCCTCTTTGTTCTTTGGCTCATATCATAGAAAATTTTGAAGTAGCATAATTCTGATATACAGGTTTCACATTGTGGTAAGTACAAAGCGTATTACTAGAATTGATCAGAACATCCCTAGTTTTGGAGAATCATACCAGGTAGAAAGGAAAAGGGAAGTGGGCATTTTTTGCCCCTTAATGTTACAAGTCTTACCTTATATAAGCATAAAACTATGCACAAGACTGACACGCAATTATTAGTGATAGCTCTAGAGACCACTAATAATTTTTACAAACCATTTTATGGCCAACAATGGCCAATCATTTGTACATATTAGGTTTTGATAGACTGAGATTTTTACTCTTGATAGCACAATTTTAACTTATGCTACAATGCATGAATAGTGTCAAATAGAGTTGAATAGTGCTAATAATACTTTGAGCCAAATTTTCTTTGCTTTCACATGGCTTTCTTCTGACTTCTTTAACTCATTTGTTTGCCTTGTTATGCCTATGGATAGGCTCCTTAAAGTTGTCATCCGAGTATTCTCCATCCTTCTGTCTCTTATATTCACGGATGAGCCTTTCAACTTTTAGGGCTTCAAGATATTCGGTACCTATGTCATCCATAGGCACAACTCGGCATCACCTCACTAGGGGTCATGCAATGCCCGTCACCTCGGGTCAGGCAACTTCCGTGGCCCATCGCCTTAGGTGGTGTGATCTCAATGGAGGTTGCCAGGTCTTCACATCCATTGTTAATCTGATTCATTCCCTTTTTTAAGAATCGCCTTATAGGTTGAAACCACAAACAAGTGGTTCCCCAACACTATTTACTTTTCATGAAAATCCGTTAATTCAGAGTTGTTTTACATATGCAGAGGTTTTGAGTAAAATCTCTCCCAAATGCACCCTCTACACGGGTTCCACTATTTTGATATTTTGATATGCGATCTATCTGATCACTAAATTGAGTTTATACAATAAATTCTCGAACTTAACATGGAGAAATAGTACTTCACCTGCATTCTCCACAAGAGGTCTCCGCTGGGCTTCACCTTAAAGCGATTATTGGAGAAATGAAGGCGAGCTTCCTCAACTTCGGCACGCTCTTCTGGAGTTCCTGCACCCGGATTGAACTCCCATGTCTGCCTACCAACGTAATTATTTGTGGTGTATATGTATGGATCTTTCCCACCTTGTGCAATCTTCGGTCTCCACATATTCTCTCCCTTAATTCAACCGCAACGCATCCGCAAATGAGTTGTTCGGGATTAGTTTTTCTTTTCAATAAAACAAGATATTCTGATAAATACTTTAATAATGACAGTGACATGTGATCGTTGCACCGCTCTAGCAGTGTCGCGACCTATTTTTCGTCCCGAGGGGGAAAGAAATCTATAAATAGGTCTAGGGATATTATCTAAAGGGTGGATCCAGAATCCTTAATTAGACATGGGCTTTCCCAAGCTCATGTCTCACGTGACATTGGTTGTTCATGAAAATCTTCAAATAAGGAATCGCCACCAACTTATTAGAGTTGGTTAGAAATCAAGCGAGGCATAGGAGCATGTCTCACTTTCTACACAACTAGAGAATCTAGGATCGAGGACTTGATTACACTAATTAGCCAATTAGTGTTCTTTCGATACCTAATTTTATTCATTTCAAAAAGATTTTTGTCAAATAGTTTGGATTGATTTTAAAACAGCCGCAGGTGTGCATAGCCTTTGCCGTGCCAACTTGCCACATCCGACCCTGAGATCGCGATGTGGCCTGCTGCTCTGCCCCCCATGTCTACTGCCGCTCTGCATCTATTCTTCTTCTGCAGGTGGCATTTTCGCGCGCGAGGGAGAAGACAGGTAGAGGGAAGAGACAAAGCGGGCCGAGCTGGAACAAAGGGAGAAGGGAAAAGAGAAAGGGTCCAGCCCAAAGTTGGTCCAAACCCAGCCCGACTGCCCCTTTTTTTTTTTAACTTCGAATTTTTTATTATTATTATTTTGATAAATTTTAAAACTAATGACACAAGTGCTCTTAATTTCTATATGTGATGCAATTTTAATGAAATTTTTTTTGTCAAGGGGTTAGAAATTAATCCATAATTTTCTAACACAATTAATAAATACTTAAACAAATCGCCAAAATTTAGGTATCAACAAAAGAAACATAACTATTTTATGCCTTTATATGATACAAAATCTACTTCAGGCCTTTATTTGAGAAAGTGGTAATACTTCAGACTCTTATTTAAAATAATGTCCACTTGGTCTTTATATGAGGAAATATAGGTAATTCGGGCTTTTTTTTGAAATTTTTTTACTAGAATTAATATTAGTACTCAATATTCCAATTTAGGTGATAAAATATCAAGACCAAATTTGATTTGAGAAAATTACCTAATTTGAATGGTGTACTTCTAAAACATAACCGACGGCAAAGATTCACAAGCGACGGCCAAAGTTAAGCACATCGGCAATGGCAAGCGGGGGTGGTGCAGCACTCAGGGCAACAGTGGTGACGACGAAGATATGAGATCTAGTGATTAGCCACAAATTATTTTGCTTAACATATCCATTATTGTGAAACAAACGTGTGCTTAGCCTACTAATACTTTGTTGATCCTCTTTGTTTTTAGGATTTGCATTTGTATTGCAACATTCTGGGCTTTGCTTTGCTTTGATTGGTTTTGTTACGAAGTTTAAGCACTTATGATGTATCATTTTAAAAAATGAATATTATTTTCTTTAAAAAAAAAAAGACTTTCCCTATTTAGGCCATAAAATATTTCAAAGCTTCCTCCATCCCCTCCAAAATGAAAATATCTTTTGTGACAGTGAGTCAGACATACCCAAGTTTTTTTCTTCTTTATACCAATTCTGACCTCCTTAATTAGTTATTTTCTCAATAAGCCACTAATTGCTATCATGGCAACTAATTTTGGCCGAGGAAACACCTTTTAGTTAAATAAGAGTCATTTTCAAGGGGAAAATCTTAAATTACTAAATTAGAGTAAATATAATAAAAATAATTATTTCATGAAATTCTCTGTCATCACTCTCTTTTACTCAATTCTTTGATTTAGTAGTCGTGGAAAACTCGAATGCTACTTCGGAAAGCAAAAACTTCAGTCTGTCCACGGAGGAATTTTCCTCTATCTTCGATCTTCCTGCCCTCGATTCACCGAAATCACTGACGCAACTATTGAAGCTTATCACCATCCTCTAGGATGACTCATTTGTTAGAGAGCTACGACGGTTCTTTTCCCCATTTTCATGTTAGCAGATTCGTTTTCCTTAATTTTAAGGAAATATATTTTCTTTAACCGTAAATGATTTTTCGTACATTTATTATTTTCAGCAAACCAAATTCATGAAAGTTTAGAAAATTAATTTGCGAAAAATTCTTTCACTCAAACAAGCATACCCTAATTATGAATCCGAGTGACTTCGAGCTACTTAAATGGCATTCCATTTAGTCTTGGATACACTGTCTTCTTGGATATGTTTTGAACAATTATTGAAAGCTCTAACGCCCTTGCTTACGGCCGTGTCATAATAAGAATTCTGAGCGAGAAAGGAAATGAAATTCCTGAGTTGATGAAGGACGAGGAGTTGCTGAGCCTGGTGGGCTTCGAGAAATTGAATAGAAAACAGATCAAGTCAACGGGATGATGGCTGGATGAAGCAGGGAAAAATACTCCTATCGACAGGGAGGTAGATGAGGGGGTGAAGAAGTTATTGAAGGAGAAATTCGGAGGAAAGGAGAAGAAGAAAGAGATTTGCAGAAGGTGTACGAGGTAGATGAATCGAGCAAGATGAGAAATCTGTGACTACAAAGAAAACACCCTCTACATCCTCAAAGAAGAGCAAGACTCGGGGAGAGCCATGTGTGCCTGAAGGGAATCAGGAGGTAAAACTCATGTCACGTCAATTTTCTGCTGAGAAATCCCCCGACCATTCATCCTCACTTCCTCCTAATCAGAAGCGACAAACCTTCAAGTCAAAAGTAGATCTCACAGCAATAGTTTGTGATACATGTGTGGGTGAGTAATCCGAAAATGGGGATTTTATGGGTTGAGTGTATAGATGGATGAGTGGAGATGGATAGAAAGCGAAAGGTTCACCACCTAAGTATAAAGACAGAACTCACCAACTAAGGATAAAGAATCAAGATAATGATAGCTAACCATCGAGCCATAATGGATTGCTCTACCAGTCAAAAATGAAGAACTATTTGATTCACTACTAGGAGTGTTGGATAAAGAATCGAATAGAAATTCATGGGGGAATTCTCATAAATTCATTAATCATCAAATCTGCATTAAAACTGAGAACTCTTCTCCCTTTAAATGAGAACTAGACGTAGGAAATAGACAAACACTAAAGACATGAAAACTATCTAGATATTAAGACTGCATTTGATCGTGTGGATATTTTATTGAATAGAATAATGTCGGATAGCATAGGATTTTAAATTTCTCATCTAAGGTCCGTTAACGTTTGGATATAGTATGGATTCAAACAGATATTGTCCAAATGAATATTTGATTTGCAGCATTAATTAAAAATAAACCTCAGAAGTCATCTCGAGACACCGATAAATCCTACCCCACTCTACCTCCGACTTGAGGATTTTTCCATAAAATCGAATGCTTCTGCATCACTTTGTTTGTCTGACTTTAAGAAACTACATCACTAAAGATGAATACATAACCATTAGTTTCTCATTTGAATTCAAGATCCAAATAGTATAACCGTATCTTTTTAGTACAACGGAAACCTCAATATATAGAATATCATAGATCATAATACCTTCAAACAATCATAAGTTATTTTCCAAATAAGCTATATTCTCTTTATCCACCATTCAAGTTCAAATAATATAATGGTTTGGATGTGATCACCGATAAGTTAAAACTTATCGGTAGAATTTGATTGCCACATGGCAACCATACTTGCTAATTCAAGTGCCACATGATAAAGCACGTGTACAACTATCCTCTTAGTTTGGGTTTATGTATTGTTCGATTACAATTAATAGATTGCTAGATTTTATTTATCATCCCTAAGATTGTTCTTAAAAATTACATAAATTGATCAATGCATTTTCACCACAATCCGAAAAGTAAATCTGAAATCAAGCGCATCTTTAATCAAGCACCAAGCAGGACGTAAGGTGTAGCAATCCCAGCAGGTTTGCCAGCACGACTTCCCTATGCACAAGGGCAAATGCGATGCTCAGACGCACCCTCCAAACAGTCCCAAATACATGAAGTCCCATCCAAACACGGCGACATCCGTATCGGAAAGATATTGAACAGACAGCAGCCAGAATCTCTTATAAGCTTACGTGACAACTCCCAACACAATTCACAAGTGACAAGACACAAAGAAAACATTAACCCGGAGAAGCCCAAATACTAATATGCGATACGACCACAATCAAGTCGTCATGGGTGCGGTTCGGCATGTTCAGCTATCATGTGAAGATTGAAGAGCTCAACTTCCATCAGACTCTACAAAATTATGGCTGTGAGGAGTAGCAATCACATATAATTCATTCTCTCTCTTGACTGCTGCTCCAATAGCCTCGGTCATGTCAAGTCTTTCAAGGGTTTGCCCATCCGGTAGAGTCCAGTCAAAATGGTACAACAGAAGTGCTAGTAGAAGCTCCATATTTGCACCGGCGAATGCAATTCCTGGGCACACCCTCCTACCAGTCCCAAATGGAAGAAACTGGTAATACGTCCCGGTGAAATCGGTTGAAGATTCGAGAAACCTCTCCGGTTCAAAACTTTCCGGATTTTTCCAATAATTCGGATCTCTCCCTATCGCCCAGGCGTTGATAAAGACCCTTGATTTCATCGGTACATCGTACCCGTGGACCTTGCATCCTTCCCTTGCTTCTCTTGGGATTAATGGGACAGGAGGGTGTAATCTAAGAGTTTCTTTGATGATTGATTTCAGGTACTTGAGTTCTTGAAGGTCTGGTTCTTCCACATGACCTTTTTCCTTGAGGACCTCACGTAGTTCGGCCTGCACCTTCGCCATCACCCGTGGGTTTTTGATCAGTTCCGACATGGCCCATTCGACAGTTACTGTTACAGTGTCACTTCCAGCGGTAAACAGGTCCTAGAAAGCATTATTTCAGGATTTCCTTTCTAGTAGGTCCAAACTAATTACAGAAAGTAAATTGAGGCTGTTATAATATATAAGTAATAAGACACATTGTCATCTAACAGTTTAAGCTTTTAGAATAGTCGGTAGTGGTCCCACAAAATTTTATAAGATATCAGAGTTGGAAGTTCTAAGTTCAAATCTTATTTGGCCCCATTTACTTTTCTAATTAAATTTCCACATTTAGTACTATGCAAAGGACCAAATTAAGTGTGAGGGGAGTGTTAAAATATCAAATCTTGGTCCCATTTACTTCCCTAATTAAATTTCCACATTTAATACTATGCAAAAGACCAAATTAAATGTGAGGGGAGTGTTAAAATATATCAAATCTTGGTCCCATTTGCTTCCTTAATTAAATTTCCACATTTAGTACTATGCAAAAGACCAGACTAAGCGTGAGGGGAGTGTTAGAATATATAAATAATAAATCACGTCGTTATCTAACAGCTTAAATTTTTAGAACAGTAAGTAGCAGTCTTACAAAATCTTGCAGAGGGTAACAAGTTTACTTCGTCACGTACCTGGAAGACACCTTTAATGTTATCGGTGGTGAGATGAAGTCCAGGTTCGGCGGACCCTTGAATTCGGAGGAGCACATCAACTACATCTTCCTTGACTGACCTTTCTTCTCGGTTAATCGAGCCCTCTCTCTACCTATTGTGATTGACGATAATTTCATCCATAATTCCGTCGAATTTCTGACGGACCCTATCAAGCTTCCATTTCATCCCGCTCAGGTAGCGTAGAATTGTAAGGGACGGGAAGATATCCACGAGGCTGAACCCATTGGCATGCTTTCTTGCTTCTGCGAGAGTCGAAAGGAACTCCGCCTTCCTTTTGCAGCTATCACCGAACGCTGCCTTGGCGATTATGGATATCATGCACGAGAATATCTTCTCGCTGAGATTGAAAGGGCGACCCCGCGACTGGTGAACATATTCGATCAGATTGCCCATCTCGTCTTCTCTGAATGATCGGAAAGACTGGACCTGCTTGATGCTGAGAAGTTCTGAGACAAAAATCTTGCGGAGCTGTCTCCAATATTCTCCGTAAGGAGCAAAGATGACGCTTGAGTTTTCGGGGTTCATCATCTCTACGGAGGGAAATTGCGGCCTCTGCATGAGGTGGAGCTCCTGCTCCTTGAGGGCCTCTTGGACAACTTCAGGATTAGTAAGAAATATGAGGCTAAGCTCCCCAACTTTGAGGTGGTAGATGGGTCCATAGATCTTGGCTAGGTTGCTCAGTTTATAGTGCGGCAATCCAGGACCGATTAACTGGTGCAAATTCCCGATGAGCGGCAACTTCTTCGGCCCCGGAGGCAACTTCGACTGGTTATTGGAGCTTTTCGCAGCATGTGCGATGAAGATTTTAATCAACAAGAGTAGAAAGAGAAAACAAGGTAGGATCAAGCCAAACTCGCTGAACTGAAGCATTGTGTGAAAACTAGATTTCTTGTCTGAGGCTTTGGATGATCCAGACAGTAACTAGGTAAATATAAATAAGGGAAAATGACAAATAGTCTCTCAAATTTGGCTTAATGTATAATGTGATCCTTAAACTTTTAACTTATTTAATGTAGATCATGAATTTTAATCTAATATGCAATGTCATTTTTAGACATTTAATTTGGGGTTTTGTCATATTTAATAAAGTTTGGGGTTTTTTTGTGGCTTTTTGTCTATTTAAATTGCATTAAAATTAGATGTCTGTGTAGAGGACGCAACTTTTTCCAAGAAATGACATCAGAACGTAATCATACTTTTAATGTACTAATAAACAAAACCTAACAAATAATTAAATAAACATGTGAAAAATGAAACAAAATAATATCCATTGCTATCATCATGAAAAAGCATGAGAGGATAGCATTACCTTTGCAATATCTTTCTTTTATGAACTGTTGTATTTTATACACTTATAAAGATATGACAAACGTAAAGACCAGGCTAACCTAATTAACAAAATAAAACATGAATAATGCTTGTATCAGTTAACAAGAAAATTTGAATTAAGGATGCGCAAAATATATCGCCCAAACTAGAAACCACTCATCGGTTCGGTCCGGTTCTTAGGAGTGTCAATTTGGTTCCTAGTTCCTAAAAGTAGAACCGGTGTTTGGACGATCCAAGCCCGGTTCTCGATTCTAAGGAGAAATCGGACTGGACTGACTATATATACCCTTTTTTTTTTATTTCTTCAAAAAAATTAGTAAAATATAAACTAGCAACTATCTTCTCTAATGGTACCACAAGCTACAATGCAATAACTTTTCACTTATTATCGCTTCCATCAATATTTTAAAATTTGTTACTTTCTCTTAATGTACACAAGCATTTTTTAGTGGAGAAAAAAAGTGGCTAATATAATTGGACCAGAATTAATTGCGATCTAGTTTGGTTTTCGATCCTAGGACCAAACGGTCGGTCCCCAATTCCCAAAATTAGGAACTAGCTTGGGAACCGATCGCCCCTAAGTTGAACAAACACCATACATTTAAATATTTCTCATATCTTTTGTAATTGTGCATGTATATGAAAGGTCTCCATAATTTTTGACTTACAAAGTGCGAAAAACAGGCAATCGTTCTCAAAGGGTCAGAAATTAACTGTTGAATTCAATTGTCAACGTAACTGTTAAAAGATTCGTCCGGAAGAACAAATCTCATTTTTAAAGTTAAAAATATGTTTTGCGCCTTGCATATCGACAGTCAAAACTTTGATCAATTTTATGAGCTTGGCCTTGCCATCTCCCCTCTGTTTGCGAGATGGAGCTTGCCGCCATCTCCTCCATGGCCATGAGCTCGACGGCCACTGAGGAACAGGGAGCTCCATGGGCAAATTTGACATTAGAGGCCATCCATCATCTCCTCTTAGCTCGCTATCTCTTTATTCGCGAGTTCTAGCTCAACGCCATCTCCTTCATGGTCATCGAGCTTGACAATCATTGTGGAGGTCGAAACAGGCCATGGAGCTTCTCCTCGACCAAAATAGTTAGCAAAGCTTGACAACACTGCCAAGCTCTGCCAGCTGAGTAGTTTGTCGTTGCTGCCGTCATTGGCGTGCCGATGAAGTAGTGGCAAAACTCTACCGATAAAAGCTTTCGAGGAAAAGAACGGTTGAAAAAGTGATGAAAAAATAAATTTGTTTGAGGCATGTAAATATTATCTTTAAGGATAATTTCGCTTCTCAAAGTACGAAAATTAGTGCAATAGGCTTTAACGGCTATCCTTCCAACCTACAACAAACTTTCTTCTATATTCCACATTGAATATTAGAATGAGCAAAAATAATGTTGTGTATAACTAGGAGAGTCAAATGGGTGGATCGGGTCAGGTTTGGATCGGGTAAAAAATGATTCGACTCATATCGACTCATTTAACCCGTTTTAATCTATTTTCATGCAATGTAAATTTGATGACCCATATCTAACCCATATTACCAACACATATTAATATTTAACTTAATTTAAGAAAATCTACTCCCACTTATTTAGTCTACTTTAAACTTTTCACATATAAATTATTTGAATAAAAATTTCACATCAAATTTATAAAGTAAATTAAATAATAAAAAATTAGTAAATACAAAAAAAGTGGAAACCTCTAAATTGAAATAGTTCGAGGAAAACAAATTTTTTTTTAAAAATCAATTTTTTAATTATTTTAACAAAATTGAATTTTTATTATTATTATCTTATTTTATTTTTTTCTTTCTTTTTCTTTTCCCTTTCTTTTCTCTTTTCTTTCTTCTTCCCCCTTTTCCTCTACTGGTGCCGTCCGACGGCAACTGGCCAAGACGTAGGCCAGCAGGCCCGAACTCAACCAAGGCCAACGAACTCAAGGCTCGACCGATCTAGGCTCTGTTGAGATCAGTGGCAGTGGTCAAGCTCGGGCTCACCTAGATCTAGTGAGCTGTGAACTCTGTTGCAGCCACTGAGTTCGAGGCTCGCCTACCCAAATCCGAGCGAGCCACAGCTCGGCCAAGGTCAGTGACCTCGCAACTTGCCTGTCCAAATCTAAGCCGAGCTTTGGCTAGTGAGCTTAGGGCTTGCTAGCCCAAGCTCTGTTGCAGGTCACCTATCCAGATCCAGGCTGAGCACTAGCCAACGATGACAAGCTTAGGATCGGCGATGATGACGACGGCGTGATGGTGGAATCGGCAACGGAGGTCGATAATGCATAGAGGAGGAGGAGGAGGATGAAAGGAGAAAGATAATGGTCTATCTAATAACTCACTCAATCCATATTTGACCCATGTTTAATTTTTACTTGACCCATATTTAACTTTCACTTGACCCATTTAACTAAAAATAGGTCATAATATGGGTTTATGACTCATATTGACACCTCTATGTATAACCAAGTAAGGAAAATGAGAGGAAAGATTCTTTAAAATAAATGATATTCTCTTTTTCATTCGATGTATATATCAAGATTGTCTTTTGAAGCTTTATTTCTATATTCAGATAAAATAGAGTTGTAAAGAGACATTTATATAATCGTTAAAAGGCCATTATATAACCGTTAAAGGGAAAATTACCCAAAAAGTGTTAAACCTATTACAATTGTGCCAATTCAATCATTACAATTGTGCCAATTCAATCATAAATCTTTTTTTTTTGGTCAATTAATTATAAGTCTTTTATAATTGTGCCAATTCAAATCATCCGGCCAACTTTAGCTAACTAATTCTAACGTGGACATTGGTGACAATTTTTTAATAAATTTTTTTCGAATTTTCAAATTTTTTAAAATTTTCCTTTTCATTTTTCTCTCCTTCCTCCCTCGCCTCGCCTCCCCCCACCCTCCCTCGCAGTGGCCAACGAGCTCTCGTTGAAGCTCGCAGGCCAATGGCAAGGGTCGTGAAGCCCTCGCCATCCACCGATAAGGTTCATGGTCCCTGCTAGAACTCCCCATCCTCCCCGGTGACCTCACCTAGACTTGGGCAACGCTTGGGAGCTATGGCAAGGCAGCCTCGCCATGGCCTTGCTGCAGGCGAGATCTAGGCAAGGCCACCAAGGAGAGCTTGCTGGCCACTACCCAAGGGGGAAGGCAAGGGAGGAAGGAGAGAAAAAAGAAAAGCAAATTAATTAAAAAGTCAAAAAAATTAAAAAATTATTGCCGGCACCGATAGGCATCCACATCAATATTGACAGGCCAAATTTAGCCAAATGGAGTGAATTGACTTAATTACAAAAGGTTTAGGATTGAATTGGTATAATTACAATAGGTTTAAGACTTTTTTGGTAATTCTCTAAAGCGTTAAAATAATGACAGCCTTCAATGCGGTCATAATTTTTATTAAAGCTATTACTTTATATATTTCAAAAACTATTGAAATATCCTACAAGAACAAAGAGCGGCAAAACTCTAGAAGCAAAACACAAATTAAAGTGACTCCGCCTATTAGAACAAATCGCTTAATTAACACTCAAATGGGCTTCATAACTCAAAGACTGATGACCTTCAATTTAACAGCAAATGCAAACGTCCAGAATATATATGATCCACATACGGAATCATTTGATTATGAAGCATCTCACTGTGGCCTCTCCAAATATACTTAGATGCACCCATTCCATGTCAATCTTAAAACAGGATATCTAAAAGCAGCTCCCTTACCAGTCACCATTTTGCCTCAACTACCTTAAGGAGTCCCATAAACCAGGAGATCTATCCACCTTGAAAAGCAGAAGACATCTCTTTCGAAGTTGGGAGGCCAAAGATCACTAGAAAAGGAGATGATATTGGCATTCCCCATGCTGCTTGCATAACAAACACAGGGTAGGAAGTAAGGGAGTAAACCAGCAACTAATTCTACTAAATGTAGACAGCTTATTCAATGTATAGTCACGTCCGAAATGAAGACAAATTCAGGTAAATTATGCCGGAGAAGGCACGCCTCCTCTCTCTCTCTCACGTCCGAAATGAAGACAAATTTAGGTAAATTATGCCGGAGAAGGCACGCCTCCTCTTTCTCTCTCTCTCACGTCCGAAATGAAGACAAATTTAGGTAAATTATGCCAGAGAAAGCACGCCTCCTCTCTCTTCCCCTTTAAATTTGTCTTGATGCTACCACCTCCGGACATTTCCAAAGAAATATCAGGCAACAAATCAAGCAACTTGTCAACTTATATGTCACATCAAGAAATCTCTGGAGGAAAATTTGTCAAAGCAAGTTGGCAAGCAATAGATGCTTGCTGGACTCCGCCAACTTTATAGCCTATACTAGAACCACAATATTAGATTAGGGAGAAATTTCAAAGATTCTGCCCGTTCTTCGAAGTTGGGCCAGCCTCCAGGAAGGAGCTCTCGATAGGATTCACAGCTTAATAGGAGCAAGTGCTCCTTGTGCGTGTGTAGGTAAGGTAGTTAAGCGAGAGTTCTGTAGAGGTGTGTTGGTGTAGTGTGTGGAGTTGTGTTGTGAGTGACGTGAGCAGGAGTGAGTCCCAAGTGTGAGAAAGTGAGTGTATTAAAGTAGAGAGTGTGTGAGTGAAGTGAGAGACTTGTGAGTGAGTGTAAGGCAGTTGTGTACATTTGTAATAAACATTTTATGTAGCAAAGCACTACAAATTAGGTGAAAACAAGATAGGACGATACCATTTACCAAACTGATCAAGCAGAACTTCCCATTTTTAGCATCGAAACAGATCACTGTATCCTCAACTAATGAATTAGGATTAACTATATGACGCAAAGGAGCTTGAACGTTAACCAGATCCTCAGAGCTTGCAGCATGCCATTATAATCAGACATAACAATTGTTAGCCTCATAGGATAAGCTTCTAGGAGGATGCCCTGTATATGCCAAATATCAGTCCATAAATTGGTAGATTGTCCATTCGCATTTCTTGAATCCATGCAGCATGCGGCTCGAGCTCAAATAAATCTGGTAATTAGGAGAAACGATTGGAAAATTATTTTATATTTAATAGGTTGACAAGTGCCCGCTAGAACTTGTTATGCATTGACAACTCTCTCGTTAGACCCTATAGAACAAGAAAAGTTAGTGCATTGAAAACTACAAAGTTTCTAATTCATTTCTTAGTCAACAAGCACCTTTAGCTAGACCTAATAAATGGGCCGATCTATAAAAGTGTTGTCCAAGCCTGCCAAGGATGTGCTTTGAGCCTGGCAATTGTCAAACTCATGACCAGACTTCCTTATCATAAACATGTAACCAAGAGAATGACCCTCCAAATTTATGTTTGTTACATGTAATTCAAGTCATTCAAGGAATTCCACCTTGCCCCTTTCAGATAATAGGACCATCCTTCACGGGGTAAGCCAACTAGTAGTTTAAATTAGCAAAGGTGACTGTGTCAAGTAGTTTGTCCCCCTAGTTGGTGGTGTAACTTTTTCTTCCCCACCATCAGAGAGTAAGGAAGGCAACAGAGTTTCCTCTGCTTGCCCAAGAGTTGGCTAAGTAGCTGCTTTTGGGTTTTTTGTAAGTCTTTTTAGAGACCTACTCAGGTCTTCTCTTATTAGATCCTGTAGTACAAGAAAAGTTAGTGCATTAAAATTTGCAAAGTTTCTAATTCATTTCTTAGTTAACAAGTGCCTCTAGCTAGACCTAATAACTGGGGCAAGTGGGCTTGGTATCTAATCTAAAAGTGTTGTCCAAGACTGCCAAGAATATGCTTCGAGCCTAGCAATTGTCAAACTTACAAACTTACGATCAGATTTGCTTTGACAGTAGAATAAAATTGTTACTGATAACTTTATTCATCATAATTTACAATAAAGAAAAGTTGCACTATACTTATATTGTTGAACTTTTAAATCCAACCAAATATAATTTCAACCAGTAATGATATGATTGACTACGGTATTGATCATACATTTTGCATTGGGATCGTTTACCTCTTTGATCTGTAGCATTTTTTATGCTTAATATACATATATGTATACATGTATACATGTATATGTATACATGTATACATATATGTATATGTATAAATGTATATGTATATATGTATGTATGTATGTATGTATGTATGTATGTATGTATGTATGTATGTATGTATGTGTGTGTATTATTTCATATATTGGGCTCTCTATATCTTACTCACAAGAAGAGGACAAATGGTATTTTTTTTTCTCTTTTTAAAATTTTAAATTTTTTTTTTGATGTGGCATTTGATGGGCACTACAGCAATGCCACGTATATGAAGAAAGTCATAAAAATAAATTTCACGTCTGCATTCTCCATTTACCAAAATGGATTGACTTAACCAACGGACTTAATTGTATTAATTTGATAAGTTTTAGGATTAAATTGCATTTTTTAAAAGTTTATAACTTAATTGCACTTCGGCTACAAATTTTAAAACTTTTAGTAACTTATCCCTTAAATCTTTTCGGAGCAAGTGCGAACCAACTACCTAAGAAAAATGACATATCCACTTAACGGAAAAAAAAATTATTTACCACGTTGACTTGTATGTAAAATTAATCAATGTACAACAGTATGGGACATTATAACTTTTGGCTTGTCCAATATCTCTTTCTCTCATGAGCACGCCCAACACTGTTCAAATGACCACAGTCTGATTATCAACCCTTCATGGTCAAATTAGGTAAAAGTGCCAATTTGTAAAATAAATGTTTGCCGTGAGATGAAGTTTGATGTCCAAATGAAAAATGAGGACGCAAAAACGTGCTTTTTAAATTTAAGGGTGTAAAGTGACATAGCCGGTGAAAACTTAAGGCATACTTTTTAATATCTTCCTCCTCCACTAATATAAATATTGACAATCAATTTATTTAATGTTATTATTTTTGTTATAAGCATAACACACTGCTCGTTAAAAAAGTGTTACTATTTCGAATTGACCGTTTACTTTTAGAAACGAAACTTCAACATATAAGGAAAATGTTAAGGAGTGCAATCGGGGCAGTTTTGAAGTTCTATTAAATATAATTTATAGTTTGCTAAATGAACTTGAAGACATTGTTAAAACGTGTAATTCTTTCATTTTCAGAATATCTTGAAAAGTGTGATTTTCATTTTCGGTTAATTTATTGCCTTAGCGATTGCTGGCCCAATGGGCTCTCTTTTCGTATCGGGCCGAAAGGAGCACCACCAACCCCATACAAAATAGCCCACCCCAATCGTCATCCTCATCACTCGGATTGAAAACCCTAGAACCCATCCTCAACCTCGGCTTCCCAGAGGGTAAGCTAGACCGCCGCCGACGCCGACCGAAGAAGCAGAGGCAGCAGAGGCAGCAGAGGCAGAGCGCTGTCCCTCCGTCCGCCGCCATGGGTCGCATGCACAGCCGAGGGTGCAATTCGAAATCCCATCTGCTTCTTTACGTCGCTGTCCCGATTCGTTGCGAGTTTTGCTGACTTTGTTTTTGTCTCTGGTTGTCTCTCCTTTGTGGGTTTTCTTGGTGCTTGACAGTAAGGGTATTTCAGCTTCTGCTTTGCCCTACAAGAGGACTCCCCCGAGCTGGCTCAAGATTTCTTCTCAGGATGTAAGAACATTCTCCGACTACGTTCGTTTGACTTTGTGAGATAATGTGTAGTTTGTAGCTGCCGCCTCCCTCTTAGGATCTGGTATACGATGTGGGAAGCTCAAGCTCAATTCTGATGTTGCTATGATATTTGTCTTGGCAGTTTGTAGTGAATTTCGTTAGGATGAAATAGGGCCTATAACCATGCATGACAACTTATACGAAACTGAGTGATGTAGTCACTCTCATCCAGTAGAATGGTGCTTGTAGTTGTTTACCTGACTATCGATGGGAGGAAACCGTGGATGCTGTTTCACTTCCTATTTCTGGGCTTATCTGTCTAATTGCATGGTGTTGGATTCTGCGCAATTTGGTGCCTGTTGTTATGTTTAAATTACTGTCAACTCCTTGATGAAATAAGGCATGCATTTGGATAGTGGGATTCCAATAGGAAGGGCATTGACATGATGGTACCCTTCCATGTGTGTAATGGTGTTGAGCATGATCTGATCGAAATAGTTATTTGTGACTATTGAGTGATGGGCTCAGTTTCGAGTTCTGATAATTGAGCATGATCTGATTTTGTATGGCTGCTGCTGCATGAGTTATAGAGCCTCGATAATAGAACACTTAAAACTCATTGTCGGGATTATGTTCCTTGAAATTTTAGGTTGAGGAGAACATTTGCAAGTTCGCCAAGAAGGGTCTGACTCCATCACAAATTGGTGTCATCCTTAGGGATTCTCATGGTATTGCTCAGGTCAAGAGTGTTACTGGGAGCAAGATCCTGCGTATACTGAAGGCCCATGGTGAGATTTTTTACTACTTCTTGCTCTCCCCCCCTCCCCCTGTGCAGGGAACCCACAAGTCAAGAGACACCTAGGTGATGCTTTGCTTTCTCTTTCTATATCTTACCGACAATTTTGGGTCAGGGCTGGCTCCTGAAATTCCTGAGGATTTGTACCACCTTATCAAGAAGGCAGTTTCCATTCGGAAGCATTTGGAGAGGAACCGAAAGGATAAAGATTCCAAGTTTAGACTCATCCTGGTTGAGAGCAGGATCCACCGTCTTGCTCGTTACTATAAGAAGACCAAGAAGCTACCACCCGTTTGGAAATAGTAATGTTCTTTCCTCTCGTTTCTCCAAGCATTTTTTGTTATAGGAGTGCTTACTCTTCTTTTATGTGCTTTGCTTGGTTCTTTGAAACGAATCTCTGAATTAGAGTATCCATGGCTTAGTTACCTGAGAATATAGGTATTCCGAGAGAAGTATATTACACAAGTAACAGGTTGAGATTGTATGAATGTTGCTCACACCCCATGTATTGACATTTTCAGGAAAACAAGATCCATGTTACTTAAGCTCTAGCTTGCTTATTTTAGAGATACCCCATTGGGTGGAGGAACTAGATTGAATCATCCTTTTCTATTCTATTTTTCCTTAGAGAAGGTTGGGTCTTGACTAATGTCTGCTTCTTTCATGAGGATCTTTCTCATTATTGATTTTATATGCTATTTTTGTTCATTGCTTGGTGATTTGTAGATGAACAAACTTGTTTCTGGTTTTTTCTGCTTACCACTGTGTATGGTGATGGGAAAGATGCCTTCATATATAAGATGTTTCGAATTGGTTATTACATTGTTATCTATGAAAATGTTAATGTGTTACACGTTCCCCTTTTTCAGAAGCATCTGTGTCTGACTCCTGATGTTCCACCATTATTAGAAAGCTGTTCTTTTATTTTTCTTTTATTTGGTCACAGAAGTTCTTTTCTTCACAATTAATTGATTTTCCAGGTGTATATTTCTTTACCAAAAACATCTTCCACAGTGGGTTCTTTTCATTTTGGATATTAAACTACTGAATATTTTTCCTCAATAGGGAGGACTGGACTTTCTTGTCCAACAGCAGTTGAACACTGCAATGAATTAATTTGATACTTGCCAAAGAATTGAAAGCAAATTATGTCTTATAATTTGGTAAGAGGATGCATATTTGCAGAGTTGCCGATTGGGATAAATATTGCTGGGGCTGGAAATAGCCTTTTGGCATAACTTTGAAGTAGAGTTCTGGGATCTTTGTTAGTCAAAGATGATAACCTTTTGTTTCGGCTGCTACTACTTCACTGACTTATTGAGAATGTTATAGTAAAGCATCAAATAGACATGTTTTTTCTTTCTTCTGGATTAGAATGTTTCAAGTTACGACGGTACAGTTTATGTTACTGTTTTTCTATGGAAATTGCCTGATAACTTTTTCCTGTGTGGCCATGTCGTGATGGCTAGTTATGTAAGCCGATGAATCATCTTGCAAAAAGCAAATGGCAATATCTTTGTAGTCGTTTTGTCCCCTCCTTTACTACTACATACTCAATTCAAACTCCTGTTCTTTTTCTTTTTCTTTTTTGCAGCGAATCTACAACGGCGAGCACTCTTGTGGCATAAACACTTGATGGCAGTTTTCGAGGGATGCCACATTCTTCACTTGTTTATGTTTGTCACTTAAGTTACTGGACAGAACATATAGTTTTGGATCATCAGTACTTTAGTTTTGGGGCTGTTTGAGAAATTGGATTGCAGGTCTCTTTTCCCTCCTCTCTGTTTTCTTCTGTTCTCTCCATGATATTTGCGAACTTTAATGAATTGGCCTCATTGGGACCCTAAGGCGAGCCAGGAAACTTCTGTCAAAACATTTCACTAAAGTTAATGGGAAATGGAACATGAAAACACAAGTTTAAATAATGCAAATTTTTATTTGATGACTTAATGTGACCCTTTTAACCATATAGAAATATCATATTGTTTTAACATACACATTTTCTTTTGCCAAAAATCTTTGTAAGCTTAAAGTCTCTTGATATTGCTTGACCAAAAGCAGCTAGAAGACATGATGTTGTATGAACAATTAGTCATTGAGCAGCCTTCTGCGTAGAATAATGAATTCCTTGGGTAAATTAAGGAAACAAAAGTAGATGAATACGTGGTCTTTTTAATTGAAATAATTAGAGGTAGTTGAACAGGCCGTTACATGAATCAATTTTACTGAAGTAGTTGCATGCAACGATTTAAAAAAACTGGTCAATCTGATCTTAGAACAACAACAAAAAGTTAAAAAGGACATGCTCTTAAATTGAAAAAATGTTAGGGATGATTGTAGCACTAATATAGTTTTAAGTACCATACGCGATACAATACAATGCTACTGACTTTGGAATTTAAGCAACGCGTGAAAGTAACAAAGGAAATAAGAAGTCTCCCTTTTTTCAAGATAGATAAGCATGGATGGAAACAAGTTAGACTGTGCAACTTACTCGGAAGTTGAGAAACATAGGATTAAGATAAAGTCGGTAGAAGTAATGTGCCTAAATAACACAGGTCTAATTCCCTAAAAAATTATAGTTTAGTCCCAAATATTTTTCAAACTTTTTTTTTTCTAAAAAAATCCTTAACTTTTACTCTAATTCCAAATCTGTCTCTGTCAACATTCGGTCAAAAATCACCATTACATCAACACTAAGGGTGCATTTGATTCAGCTTTCCCAATTGACTTTTAGCTTTTAAGGCCCCCCGGAAAATATTGGGGGTATTTGGCAAGTATTTTGAAGTAGCTTTCGGCCAAATGTTAGTTTTAAACATGTTGAAAGTTCGAAGCTATTCTCACCCAACCTTCAAGAATAGAATTTGCGGAATGCTAAAATTAGGATTAAAGTGTTTTTTTTCTTCCAAAACTACTTTAACCCTCATCATTTTTTTAGTTTTTGGATTTTGCCGCTCCTTTTTTTGCCAAAAGCTATTTGTACCCAAAGTCGCTTTACAAAGAGTATTTATCAAATGCAATTTGCATTTTCCTAAAAGGCTTTGGCTTTCAACATTTGCATTACATCTAAAGCCTATTTCCAAAGTTAAATCAAATCCACCCTAAATCCACATAAGAAACTGACAATGGAAAAACTCCACAAAAATGTTGATGTTTCTTGTTGTGAAGATTGAGGGAAGTTGACACCAATTCGCACTCAAAGAGAGAGAAAGCTTGATAGTCCTCTCCATAAAAGATTTGCTCTCAACTACACGAAGGCAAAGCTGGTGAGTCTCTTCGAATGCGTTTGGTTCAATATTTGCAAGGGACTTTGAGCTTAGTACAAATGCTGAAAGCCCAAAGCTACTTGAGGAAATACAATTGTGTTTGGTAAAATTTCTTCGCAAATGAATTTTGAGTTGAATGTGCGTTTGGTAAAAAAAACTTTCACAATGGACTTTAAGGGGATATTATAGGTATATATATATTTTATTTTTTTAGAAAATTGGACTAAACCCTTCGCCGGATCGGCGAAGGGCTATGGTTGTCGACGAGCCAAATCTAGTGCCAGCGGCTGTCGGCCGAGGTCAGGCGACCTCTGACAAGGGTCACGCAGCCCCAACTGAGGGCCGCCGGAGGTTGCCCGTGGCGAGAGTTGCGCAGCCCTAGTTAAGGGCCGCCTGGGAGACCCTCGGCAAGGGTCGTGCAGACCAATCGAGGGCCGTCAAAGGTTGCCCGACCTTGGGCAACCCTCGGCAAGGGTTGCTTGACCTATGTGCGCCATGACCCAGCCAACCGCCGCCTGGGTTCACGAGGGTCGCGCAACCACCGGCCACCATCATGCAACCCTCGCGAGACCTAGGCAAGGGCCACCTACGACCGTGAGATCCAGGTGGCAGTCGCCTGGGTCGAGCGACTCTTGCCAGAGGTCGCCCAAGGTTGGGGGACCTCAATCGACGGACGCCGGCGCCAGATCTAGCTTGCTAGCGACCATAGCCCTTTGCCGGATCGGCGAAGAGCTGCCCATTTCTCAATTAAAAAAAAAAAACCAGGGGCAAAATCGGAAAATATGAAGAACTAGTGAGAGTAGTTTTGGAATGGAAAAAATAGTTTCAGCATTTTGAAAGCTACTTGAAAGTTGAAAGCCAGCTTCAAAATTGAACCAAACGGTTTAGCATTTCCCCAAAGGCTTTCAAGCCTGAAAGCCTTTTAGAAATTTTGAACCAAACTCACCCTTCGTCCTTCGCATGTTCGCCCCTCTCCTTGCGTTAGCCTCTCGACTCATTTCACTCGAAGTAATTGATCGTGAAAAGGAGGAAATTCTCTATGTATCGATTGAGTAGCCGACTCCAAAGCACTTGGTCTCTTCCTATACAATGTCACACTTGGTCGCCTCGGAGGAGGGATGATGGAAACTGCGAACAGCCCTTGTGACAATTAGGAATTTATTCTGAAATAAGTTCGCATTTATCTCTTGTTGTTCAGTTTTTGCTATTCTAGTTACGTGTATATTCTAGTTAGAAGCTATATGTTTAGTGCTTGTAGTTTTTGTTTCCCTATGCACCTTTTTCTTATATATCCGTAAATGGGATTTGTTGTTTCCTCGTGATCTTCACCATCACTTTAAACAGTGGAAATGACAAAAGATGTCCTCAAAGTCCTCATATTCTTGAATAGAATTCAATCGCACAAAAATGTAAATTGATTGTTGTGGCAGTCAATTGTTCTCAAAATGTGAATTGGGTTGTTTACAATTCGCTTCAATCAGTATGATGTGTTTGACATTGAGCTTGCAAGTTGACCATCATTTTGCTTGTAAAAAATTGAAGTGTTACTAGGTTGAATTAGAAGCAATGGCGAGTTCATCGAATAGTTGACTCTTTATGTTCGAATATTATTTTTAGTTATCAATTTATGACTTTGTGTGTTTTTTAACGGAATGAAAGTAATGATGATGATAGCTTAATGGGCTTGAGTAATAAAGAACCAAACATATTAGATAATGAAGAATGGAGATGAGGAAAGAATTTGAAGAAGCAAGAATGGAGGAGGAGGCGGATGATGGTCGATCTTTAGTTGTAGGTTCCACCAA
Organism: Corymbia maculata; assembly: GCA_014182735.1. Taxonomy (NCBI): domain Eukaryota; kingdom Viridiplantae; phylum Streptophyta; class Magnoliopsida; order Myrtales; family Myrtaceae; genus Corymbia; species Corymbia maculata. The sequence continues at coordinate 29,889,573 of CM024685.1, forward strand.
TGTTGTTTTATACGAAGATGAGGTAGCTTATGACGACATAGATTCTAATAATGAATCTCTAAACTGGACATAATATTGATGTTTTTAAGAAACGAGTGGCATATCAAGCCTAATTATTCATAGGTGTGATCCTAAGTATGACCAAAACAAGGAAGTGTTTAGTCTAGGCATGAGTTTTGAATCTCATGAACAGTTTAAGAATGATGGGAAAAGGTATGTCGTAAATAATGAATTTGACATTTTTTGGCGAAAGAGTAAATATAAAAGAATGGAAAAGAGATGTGTAAGAATATGTGATTGGATTCAAAATGAGAAAAATTTTGTTATGAAAACAGTATCATATGTCTCCATAATTGCAATAGAAGTCCTAAAAATAGGAAACCAATCCTACATGGCTTGCTCAAGAGTAGATGCATACAAATGCAAGAGAAAGATTTGCTCTGACATTTAACAATAAAAATGTTGTAGGGCTATATGAAAAGCTTTTAGTCATATATGGGCCTGATAGAAAAGCAATATAATATGCTAATATCTTATTTGACGGAACTCAAGAGAGTTAGCAACGATGAGACATTTGACATATAAGTCAACCTAGCGATTTTATGTGGGCTTTGATTAGTTGAAAAGGGTTTTTGGGCATAATGTAGGCATGTCATAAGCTTAGATGGGTCCCTTTTTAAGATTGGATTGAAGGATATGGTATTGTGTGCTATAAGAAGAGATGGAAACAATCAAATATTTTCAATAACTTGGCAGTTGCGGAAGTTGAGTCCAATGCATCTTGGACTAGATTTCTCACCCTTCTATTCACTAGCCTAAACACGAGCACGAGTGAGGGATGGTAAGAAATTGATGAAAGTTGAAGTCTAATGTGATGCTCAAATTGCCTTTAGAATAGGCATAACAAGAAAGCATACCAGAATCCTACAACATTTAGGCCACCCAAAGTAAGTTTGACAATTTTGTCACTTTCAATAATAATTTTTGAGGGGCTACCATGACCGTTAATGTTGGTGATTCTTGTGTTTTTTCACATGTAAGTAAAAAGAAATAGACCAAAGAAGGCTATTGGTGCGCAGGATAATGCATAGGCCAGTAGACCATCTAATAGGGACTCTGCCATCATCTAAAAGGAGAGAGCACCAATTAAAATCTTGTGTAGCCATATCTTATTTTCATAACATTTGTGCATATCATGATTATTAGTGTATTATGCTCATTTTGTATCTTTAGGCTTGACAAGGATATGAACTTTTTTTGTTTGAAATTGGGAATTCATATTTAAAGACAATTCTTTGTCTAATGTTTTATATTTAAATAACAAAGAAAAGCAAGTTCATAAGTCTTTTTTTTTTTTTTTTACTGCAAATGCTTGGTAGTGATTGAGTTATTGACATCTACAGCCGATCCTTCTCCGACAAACAAGTAAGAGTAAGGAATGTTAAAGTTTTACCAAACCAATCTTCAATTGATATCTTAGAATCTCCATGCACTCAACAATTTAGAATCGATGCTAGATTGTGAAATTTTGGACCAAGAAATGCTAGTGGATGTTCAATGTCTGCTATTAGATGAGGATATTTTGTTGTAGACTAAAAATTGTTAGTTTTTAAGGTTTTTTGTAAGTTGATTTGACCTTGTACTACATGTTTGGTTAGGGGATTTGGTAATTTAATTGATGTTTCAGCTATGTACAAGGTGTTGAGTTGTGCTTGCTATGTCGGGATGTCCCTATATTCCAACACACAATATGGATTGGTTTAAGTTTATCTAATACTATTTAATCAATTTTTACCTTTGCCTTCTTTTGAGCTATGTCTACTAGGATTGGATAAAAGCCTTGAGTTAGATCATTATTTATGGTAAAGTTGATGATAGAAAAGAAGAAACTAATATAGTAACTTTTGTATTTCAAGAGCAGTAAGGATTACAACTCAAATAGGTCTTTCACCAACATTAGAAACAAATAAATCGAAAAGAGAAAAGTAAGAGATCATAAAAACATCTCGGCATCTTATAGAACACAGCTTCATATCAGTGAACCCCTACTAAAAGTTACCATAGATATGAGAATGTTTTCTCAAAGCACCAACGTCAATAAACGTTTTTCCACATCCTTCATGCTACAGCTATAGAGGAGAAGGACTTCACTAGCCAGCACTACCGCTGGCTTGGACACCTCTGCTCCTTTTCTTCTTTTTCAAGATCTTCAATACGTTCTCTACATGTGAGACAGACAAAAACTTGAGTCACTTGAGCCCATACTTGACAGTTCTTCTCAATTTTTCCCCAAGTAATGGTAATGCTAAAAGGATTTTAGAATAAGGAGGCACAATAAAAATACACCAAAGAGAACCATCTGCTAACGCTTAGTTGAAAATTCATGAGCTTCTTGCTTTCATCCTTCAGGAAACCACGTAAACGGAAAAAGACATGTTCTTATGCAAAACCTCCACAAAGTAACTCCATCGTCACCGTCACTGTAGCCTCCATGAAAATAAGCTGGCTTATAGCAGAAAAAAGTGCCAAACTTAACTACTAGTTCCTATGATATCAAAGAAAATTTTTAATTACAATAACATACAATTGCTAATATCAAATCTAAGCATGTATGGAAGAAAATTGATTATTTTTCAAAAAATAACGCACGCACCTCCAACTCGTTAGCTTGGTCAACTTACACTTCACCTAAATTAGTGATTTCCCCAAACATCACTTGCAGCTTTCGAGTCCACTATATAGTCAGCTCATCATTCTTCAGTTAGAGAATGATGAAAAACAATTTATTCAATTTCTCTAATCTTGGTCGCTTCCTCATCAAGGAACCGAGCGCGAGCCTGCATGAGATAGGAAGAGACGGACTCTTTCCAGTTCACTACTCAATCAATTCATAGAGGAATTTTTCTTGTTTCGTGACCAATTCCTACAAGTGAAACAAGTTGAGAGGCTAACACACACAGAGAGGCTGATGCGTGGGGACAAAGAAGCTCGTTAGCTCCTGTTTTGTGTCGTTGAGAGCGCATATGATATGAAGGGAGCAACCGAGCATTCTCTCTCTCTCTTTGAACGGAAATTTAAGAAGCGAAGAAGTAAGCCTTAATTGCTTTGAACTTCTCCCAACCTTTAGAACGAGGAACATCGACGTTATGGTGGAGTTTTTCCACATCAGCTTCCGACATGGAGTTAGTGCTGACATGGAACTGCCACGTCAAATGACTTAATGGTGTTCTTTTTATGGAGGATTAACGAGGGCATACTTAGAACTAAATCTAAATTTTGGAGTCTTTTAGAAAATTAAACCAATAACTTGTAACTTGCAAATTCATTTGTTGTTCTCGCTAGGTGAACTAATGTGCAGCGTTCTCATTTGCTCAGAAAAGAAAATCATGAGAAATTAAAAAATTGGGAAATTTGCATTTGACCCCTAAAATTGAGCCACAAGCAATTATTTTTATCAAAATTCAAAGCTACATGATGTCAAAGCCCCGTAAAATGCCAAGTGGGGAATGCCCTTTGGCCAGGAGTGTAGAATATGTTAGGAATATTACCAGGTGAATGGAGAAGGATGCGGAACGGCTATGAAAACCAGAAAGTTTGTGGCTACGACAAAAATCAAAATGCAGAAAATAACTTATAATTTGACGTAGAAGTACAGCACAAATGCCAAAACTTGATACGAAGGGATATTTAAGTACTAAAAGTTCCGAAAGATACACTTAATTGTTATTTTTTTAAAAACATAGGACATTTAAGTATCAAGTTCGGCGAATGGTGCCAAATATCAAATTTTGCTTATTTTTAATAATATAACTTGCCTACATAGCTCACTAGAATGTTGAGTTAGTAAGACTCAGCCAAAACGATGTCATTTTACCTCTTATTTGAATTTTAATATAAATATTATTTAAATTAAATTTAAAACTAAATTAAAAAAGAGGTTGCAAAACGTGTTTGGCAAGGGTTGTGCAAGCCCTCACAACCATTGCCCCACGATTGTCGACCCTCCCGATGACAATGGGGGAGGGTCAGCCGGGGTCACCTAGCCCTAGCTACGAGCCAACGACCCTAGTCAATCGACAGTGAGGACTTACAAGCCCTCGCCCAAAGTGAGGGTCACGGCCCTCCCCCAAATTCGGCAAGGGTCATCAGCCCTCACTCAGTAGAGCTAAGGACCGCTACTAGCTAAGGCAACCCCGTTGGCCCTTCCCAGCGACTGTGGGGAGGTGATGACAAGGGCTTGCACAATTCCTTTTTTCTAAAAAGAAAGCTATTTATTTATTTAGTTTTTAATTTAGTTTAATTAATATTTTTATTAAAATTCAAATATGATGTAAAATAACATTGTTTTCGACTTGTTTAGCCACGTTAGCATTGTTTTGCACTTGTCTCATTGAAAAAAATGTCATGTTGGCATTTTGGCCGGAATTTCTCATCATTAACATTGAAATGATACATTTTTCTTCGATTTTGATATTTAAATATACCCTTTTCAAATTTTTCGAACTTAAGTGTCCCTCTAGTAAGTTTTAGTATTTGGGATGTCTGGTAGTCTATAATATGACAACATTCAAGGGCTATCGTGCAATGATACCCAAGTTAGTGGGTGATTCGAATGTTCAAGGTGTTAGGGAAATCCCTTATGATGTTTTGAAGATGACAAAATAAATCAAAATGCTACTAACGTGTTTATTGAGTAACTTAGTGAAAAACGCACAAGCCGCTATGCAGATGATGGAAAGCTTCTGAGTCTGGATAAAGCAGACAAAGAAGCACATAAAGTCTCTGAGTCTGAATGAAGCAAACGGAAGACCCGTACCATACGAGATTTAAGTCTAACCGTACCTGGGGCATCGAGATTTAAGTCGACCGTACCAGAGGCGAGATTTAAGTACGAACGAACCGGGCGAGATTTTAAGTCCGAACGAACTGGAGGCGAAAATCTAGGCGGATTCGAGAACTTAAGACCATCGGACTTAAGATGAACCTACACGATAAGATCACCAATGGTAGAGTATTTCACTTACTTTATTTATATTGATTCTGTTGTATCAAACTGATTGACAGGATCAATCAACGGACAACTTCCAAAGAATAATAGAACACTTATGGAAGCCCAGATTCTGATTGTATGGGCAAACAGAATTCAAGGGGATCCAATCTACCTCCAACGGTCAAAAAGACTTACCTTATGAAGTCTGTCCAAGAAAGGAAAGGGAAGACTAATCTTTCACGGAAAGAGCCAACGGTCGAGTGTGGCTTAGAAAGTATATAAGGATAGGATGAGACCTAGGAGACTAGGGTGGATAAATATATTCCAAGGCTGATTCAATTCTTCACTGGTTGTCTGAAAAAGAGCGAAACCGAGTTATCCTAGTGAATTACCAAGAAAAGTGACTTAGTGAGACATATCATCACCAAGTGCTAACACTCAAGAGTGTGTAATCACCTTTGATCATATAATGAAATCCAGCTTATTGGCTGATCGCCTAGAGAGTGGACGTAAGCTTGTCTAAAGCCGAACCACTATAAACTATGTTTGCAATCTTCTCTACTCTCTCTATTTAATTTCTGTTTGTGGATTGCAATAAATCGATATTACTTGCGCGTAAACTTCCTCTACACCTATTCACCCCCCTCTAGGTGTTTATACTAGTTCCAACAATTGGTATCAGAGCCTCGTGCTCAGTATCTTTAAGTATTTATTACTTCAGAGCTAAAGATCTTTCATGGCTAGCATTTTTGCACCAGGTCTGATTGAGGGACGAAGCATCACCAGACCACCTTCCTTTGATGGGAAAGAGTACAATGTTTGGAAAAACAATATGAAGGCATTCCTAAGATCTAAGGATCTGTTGGAATGGGATGTTGTTGAGAAAGGAATCAATCCAAATGTTGTGTCAGCATCTACTAGAAAAGAGGATGGCGAAACGCTTCAATCATCTGTTACTCTATCTCAAAAAGAGATAACAAAAAGAGAAGCTTTAGATGCAAAGGCTATCTACTCTCTTTACTGTGATTTATCTCCTAATGAGTATAATCGAATTTTCTCTTGTGAAACAGCAAAGGAAGTATGGGATAGGTTGCACGTTACCTATGAAAGGACTGATCGTGTAAAAGAGACCAAAGTAAATATTTTACTTGGTCAATATGAATCCTTCAAGATGAAACAGGGGGAGTCCATAGGAGATATGTTCGGCAGATTTACTAATATAGTAAATGGGCTTGCAAGGACAACTTGTCCCAGGACCAATGAAGGTCAACAAGCTCTTGAGAGGATTATCGAAGGATTGGAACAACGTCAAGACTTCAATCCGCGAGACTTTGAGGATTTCGCCTTTATCTCGTTGATGAACTTATTGGAACTTTGCAATCTTATGAAGCGGAACGTATAAATTATGAAGATCCAGAAGGTAAGAAGTTAATTGCTTTAAAATCTAATGCTGATTTTAATGAGGCAGATTTTGAGGAAGATAAAAAGGATGACGATGAGGAGATGAGGTCGTTGATCAAAAAATCTGAACACCTTGTGAGAAAAAGAAGCAATTCGAAAGGGAAGAAGTCCACAAAGAAAGCCGAGACGTGGAGCGACATCGAGTGTGAATCCAACGATGATGAGGATTTATGCTTAATGGCGGGCATTGAATTTGAAGAAGACGAGGTAACATGTTCAAATCTTATTCTTGATGATGATGATCCTTTTGAAGAGTTATGCGCAGAACATAAGAAAGCGTTGAAGAATATCTCTAAATTGAGAGAGAAAAATTCTACAAATGAGACAAGGATCGTTGAGCTGGAAAAGGAGAATTCTTTTGTTAAGAAAGAGAAAGATTTTTTGCAAAAGGAAAATGATTCCTATAAGGAAGAAATTCCGAAAATTTGCAAGAAATTTTCTATTGGCTCAAAGACATCGAAGCATCTCCTCTCCATACAAATGCCATACTACAACAAATCCGGTCTCGGTTATGAGAAGGACAGTGAGATCAATAATGATTTTCCGAAAGTAAAGGAGAGATTGCGGCACAAACCTTCGATCCACCATTATCGAAGTCATTTTGGTAAGCAATTTGTGAAGCCTATTGGATCTCAATATTTTAATTGCTCGAATTGTGGTGATCATAATCACTTTAAGCAACAATGTCTACTTGATTGGAAGAAATCCAAGTCAATCAATTGGAAATTTGATACTTCCTCTAACCGAAATGGACCCAAATTCATTTAGGTACCAAAGAAAAGATAAGTTGTTTTCTTGCAGGTAATAAAGGTAAGGAAGCGAGAATCTGTTTGTGCATAATGTTCTTTTTATGCTTCGGTTGATTCAGATTTTATAATAATTATATTCTATAATTGGTTATATTGAAGGAAGAATCGTGTGATATATTTTTGGTAGTTTTGTGAGTTGGAATTTGATACGTGTGATTAATTTAATATCCTGCTTAGAGATAATCATGATTATTTGATCGGATTTTATGCTCTCTTATTTTGTTATATTTTGCAAAGAGAAATTCTATCTTATGAGATATTATCATGCGAGATATTTTCCCTTGAATTCTCTTTTGTGTCGAGCTTGGAATGGATATTTGAGTATCTTTGAAGATTTCCTATTTGTGCTCTAACGTGAAAGAAGGATCCAAATTCATGGATACCAAAAGAAAAAGAGCTTGCTGCAGGAAATTTTACAAAAGAAGAATTATTGCAAATCTATACAAATCATTGAGCAATCAGAAGAATATCTCAAGCGATGATTGAGGAAGATCTTTTCTAAAACAATGGTATATTTTTAAATATATATATATATATATATATATATCTTGGGTAAGGAAATAAAATATTCCATCTTTATCATCCTGCCTTCCAAATTTATACACAAATTTTATGGTTCTGGATGATTTTTATGACTCACGTGTGATTTATATTAAAAAAAAATCTCTTGTCAGATATTGCACATTTTTATTACTTGATTTGACACGTGATAAAAATTCTACTTCGTTTTTGCATATTGCATCAATAATATCTTTTTGAAATTTATGCTTAGGGAAATCCCTTTAATCTTGAAAGATATTGTTGTATTTTGGGATTCACTTGCTATAACTTAGAAGATATTTTATATTAGGCAAGTTTGATCCGCAAATTGAAGAAATGTATGCGCATGATATTTTCTATAATTTGCAAAGATTATTATCTATTTTACAAGGATTTGTAGGTGGCAAAATATATTTCCATATAAGGTTGGGAATGCTTATTTCGAACTTGTGGAGATTTTTGAAGGCTCAAAAATTCTATTCATTACACAAAATTTTCAGAAATTATTGAGCATGCCACTAATATGTCATATGTAACGTTGAATAGTTTTGAATTGAAATTTTTATGTTATCCAATTTATTTCACAAGAAAGGGCATTCTATATTACATGAAATATTATAACAATGCATTTGTGCAGAAAGTTTGTTAAGTTTATGCAGATTAAATTTGAGGCGAGCTTGATTGAAGAAAACAAACTTCTACCTCAAATTTCAAAAGCAAATGAATGCTGTGAATATTGTTACTACAATGGAAATATAGGGACAACATTGCATTCAACGTGCACAAGTTGCGATTAGTATTATCGCAAATACTGTCATGAGGACAGGGGGAGAAAGTGAATATAAAAAGAAATGGAGAATCATGATCATTTCAAAAAGGAAACAAATTGAGGGGGAGCATTGATTAATTATGGTAGATTTTTTGAATTGATCATGATCCTGATTACTATGGAAAGAAAAAGGTAAATTGTGTTCTACATAATTTAGTAAGTATATCATTCATTTCTTTCCTTGGCAGATTTTTGTTGATATATATGAGCTATATTGAATATTCTTTATGTTCATATCAACATGATATCTTTAAAGTTTGTGTTTCATGCCTAATACATTTTTAAAGATATTATGTGAATTTATTCTCCACGTGACACCATTTTTAATTATTATCGCCTTTTGATTATGACAAAAAGGGGGAGAAAATATGTATATGCATATGTGCAAATTGATTTATATTATTTAGTGCATAATATTGAGCTGCAATTATTTCTATATATCTCCTATTTTGAATGACATTCATTGAATATATGAAATTTTGGAGATTGCATTATGTGCTTATGATGCTTTGATTTATCAATATATTTAAAAAGCATAATTGCACATTTGCATATTCAGATATTGTTTTGTCATCATCAAAAAGGGGGAGATTGTTAGGGAAATCCCTTATGATGTTTTGAAGATGACAAAATAAATCAAAATGCTACTAACGTGTTTATTGAGATTTAAGTGAAAAACGCACAAGCCGCTATGCAGATGATGGAAAGCTTCGAGTCTGGATAAAGCGAGACAAAGAAGCACATAAAGTCTCGAGTGCGGATGAAGCAAACGGAAGACCCGTACCATGCGAGATTTAAGTTTAACCGTACCTGGATCGAGATTTAAGTCGACCGTACCCTGGAGGCGAGATTTAAGTACGAACGAACGAACCAGGGCGAGATTTTAAGTCTGAACGAACCAGATTGAAAATCTAGGTAGATTCAGAACTTAAGACCATCAGATTTAAGATGAACCTATACGATAAGATCACCAACGGTAGAGTATTTCACTTACTTTATTTATATTGATTCTGTTGTATCAAACTGATTGGCAGGATCAATCAACGGACAACTTCCAAAGAATAATAGAACACTTATGGAAGCCCGGATTCTGATTGTATGGGCAAACAGAATTCAAGGGGATCCAATCTACCTCCAACGGTCAAAAAGACTTACTTTATGAAGTCTGTCCAAGAAAGGAAAGGGAAGACTAATCTCTCACGGAAAGAGCCAACGGTCGAGTGTGGCTTAGAGAGTATATAAGGATAGGATGAGACCTAGGAGACTAGGGTGGATAAATATATTCCAAGGCTGATTCAATTCTTCTTGGTTGTCCGAAAAGAGCGAAACCGAGTGATCCTAGTGAATTACCAAGAAGAGTGACTTAGTGAGACATATCATCACCAAATGCTAACACTCAAGAGTGTGTAATCACCTTTGATCATATAGTGAAATCCAGCCTATTGGCTGATCGCCTGGACAGTGGACGTAGGCTTGTCTAAAGCCGAACCACTATAAACTGTGTTTGCAATCTTCTCTACTCTCTCTATTTAATTTCTGTTTGTGGATTGCAATAAATCGATATTACTTGCGCGTAAACTTCCTCTATACCCATTCACCCCCCTCTAGGTGTTTATACTAGTTCCAACACAGGGCTTGTGCTGTGACAGCACCGGCTTTGGGAGTTCGAGCAATTAACCCGAAGAGGAATGGACTTCGGCTTCTTTGGGTTCTTTCTCTTTCTTTTTTATATTCTGATTATTGTTTCAAACTCTTTCGAACTTTGGCACTGCTGTGTTATAGCTCCTGAACTTAAAGGAGTAGTTGATTATCCTCTTACCTTTGGCACCGTTGCATAATAGTCATGAACTTCCAAAATTAATAGATTATTTCCCTGACTGTTAATTTTTTTTTCCCTTACAATCGGCTTTTTGTGTCCTCATAATCATTAGATATCACTTGAGAAAGGGCTAAGTCAGTTTCCTTAACCAATAGAGGTTATCTCGGTCAAGAAAAATGACTCAATCTATTTTCAAGTAAAACTTGATGACTACATATGAAAAAACTAGAGACTGCGACAAAAGTCAAAGTTTGTGGGATTGTAACTTTTTGAAGCTCGGAGGCAGATTTCAAGAGTATAATCTATAGTTCTTTAATTTTTCCCTTTTTAAAATTTTCGATTTTTTTTCTGATGTGGCACTTGGTGGGTGGCACCCACTGGGTGCTACATCGATGCCATGTGTTTTGAAAAAGTAATAAAAAAGCAAAATCACCTTAGCATTCTTTGTATGTCAAACTAGATAAAGTTGATTGAAGTATTTCATTGCATTAATTTGATAAATTTTAGGACTTAATAACACTTTTGTAATAAGTTTTAGAACTTTTTATGCACTTATTCCTTAAATCTTCTTGAAGTAAGTGTGAACTATATAACAGAAAAGAATGGCATTCATTGTAGAGATAAACAAAAAGATACAAACCATTTACCATGTTGACATATATGTAAATCTAATCAATATACAAATCTATATGGTGTGGGACATTGGAATCTTTGGCTCATCTAATTCTCTTTCTCTCATGAGCACGTGGGGGCATAAACGCCGTTCAAATGACCATGGCATGGTTTTCGACCCATCATGGTCAAATTAGGTAAAAGTGCCAATTTATTAATACAATATTTGTTATGAGATGAAGTTCGATGTCTAAGTAAAAAAGTGAGGATGCAAAGAAGTGCTTTTGAAAATAAAAGATGTAAAGTGGTATTGTGGGTGAAAATTTAAGTTATACTTTTGTAATATTTCCCTACTTCACTGATATTAATATTGACAGTCTATCTATTTGATGTTGTTAGTTTCGCCCTAAAGGCGCAGATTGTTCATATGTTACTATTTGGAGTTGATCTTATACTTTTAGAAAGAAAACTTCGATTAATAACGAAAATATTAAGGAGTGAAATCAGCGCATTTTTAAGTCTAGTTGAATAGAATTTAAAGTTTATTAAGGCTGTATTTGGTAACCAATCAATTCTTCACTATTTTTGTTCTTTTGCTTCTCGAAAAAAAAAAAAACTATTTGGTAACGTCAGTCAATTTTTCTATTTCCAAGAATAAGAATAGATTATTGGTCAAGAAATAGATTTAAAATAGAAACAAGAAGTGAAAAAAAAAATGATTTCTTTATTCCCGAGAATAATTTTTGAAACAAGTTATTTTTATTTTGTTCTTTTCTTTTTTCATCTTCTTTTTTTATATTTTCTTCTTCTTCCTCCTATTGCTGTTTGATGGGCTCAGCAATGGATGGCAACCAGCCAAAGACGAGATGAGGTCCAATGACCTCGTCGTGGCTAGGCGAGGTTCACTTCACCTAGCCAAGCGAGGCCGACTTCGCAATGGCTAGGGAGGCTGACCTCATCAAGGCCGACGAGGTTCCCCCAAGGCTAGTGAGGTTGTCAACTCTTGTCTTTGACTGATCGCCAACCATTACCAAGGCCCAAAACCGACTAGAGGAGGAAGAAGAAAAGAGCAATATAAAAAAGAAAAAAATTAAAATATCATAAAATTATTAAAAAATTAAAATAAAATTTTGTCACAAAAAAATTCGAGAGCTATACTAAACCCATTTCTTTTCATTTTCTATTTCGAGAATATGAATTTTATGCCGTGGATTTAAATGCTCAGAAATCATCTAAAGAACATAATTAAAAAAATTATTTCTAAGTAGAAATTATTTTCAAAATTAGAATGGTTACGCAACGCACTTTAAACGAAGTAAAAAACTTTGTTAAAATGAGTAACTCTTTCATTTCTGGAATTTCTTAAAAAGTGTTATTTTCATTTTTAGCGATTGCTGGCCCAATGGGCTCTCTTTTCGTTTCGAGCCGAAAGGAACACCACCAACTGCATACAAAATAGCCCACCGCGACCACCATCCTCCCCTTCCGTCGGATTGACAACCCTAGAACCCATCCTCAACCTCGGCTTCCCACAGGGTAAGCTAGACCACCCGCCGACGCCGACCGAAGAAGCAGGGGCAGGCTGCTCTACCTTCGTCCGCCGCCATGGGTCGCATGCACAGCCGAGGGTGCGTCCTCGAATCCCATCTACTTCTTGTCATCGTTGTCCCGACTGGTTGAGAGTTTTGCTAACTTTGTTTTCGTTCTCCTTTGTGGGTTTTCTTGGTACTTGGCAGTAAGGGTATTTCAGCTTCTGCTTTGCCCTACAAGAGGACTCCCCCGAGTTGGCTCAAGATTTCTTCTCAGGATGTAAGAACATTTTCCGACTGCGTTTGTTTGACTTTGTGGAATAATGTGTAGTTTGTAGCTGCCGCCTCCCTCTCAGGATCTGGTATAAGATGTGGGAAGCTCAATTCTGATGTTGCTATGATACTTGTCTTGGCAGTTTGTATAGAATTCGTTAGGAGGAAATAGGGATTATAACCATGTATGACATCCTATCCGAAACCGAGTAATGTAGTCAGTCTTGTCTAGGAGAATGGTGCTTGTAATTGTTGACCCGGCTTTCAGTGGTAGGAAACCGTGGATGCCGTTTTACTTCCTTTTTCTGGGCTTATCTGTATAATTGGGTGGTGTTGGCTTCTGCCCAATTTGGTGCCTGTTGTTATGTTTAAATTTCTGTCTGACCCTTCGGTGAAATAAGGCGTGCATCTGGAGAGCGGGATTCCAATAGAAGGGGCATTAACATGATGGTACTCTTCCATGAGTAATGGTGCGGCGGTTTGCATTTGAGCATGATCTGTTCAGATGGTTATCTGTGATATTAAGTGATGGGCTGATTTTCGAGTTCTGATGTTGGACCATGATCTGATGTATGATGGCTCACTGCTGCATGAGTTATGGAGCCTCAATAATAGAACACTTAAAACTGCTGATGGTCGGGATTATGTTTCTTGAAATTTTAGGTTGAGGAGAACATCTGCAAATTCGCCAAGAAGGGTCTGACTCCATCACAAATTGGTGTCATCCTTAGGGATTCTCATGGCATTGCTCAGGTCAAGAGTGTTACGGGGAGCAAGATCCTGCGTATACTGAAGGCCCACGGTGAGAGTTTTTCCTAGTCCTTGCTGCTTCTTTCTTTATGTCTTTCTATCTGTCTCTCCCCCCCCGGTCTGAACCCACATGTCAAGAGACACCTAGGTGATGCTTTGCTTTCTCTTTCTGAATCTTACCAATGATTTTGGGTCAGGGCTGGCTCCTGAAATTCCTGAGGATCTGTACCACCTTATCAAGAAAGCAGTTTCCATTCGGAAGCATTTGGAGAGGAACCGAAAGGATAAAGATTCCAAGTTTAGACTCATCCTGGTTGAGAGCAGGATCCACCGTCTTGCTCGTTACTATAAGAAGACCAAGAAGCTACCACCCGTTTGGAAATAGTAATGTTCTTTCCTCTCATTTGTCCAACTATTGTTTGCCATATGAGTGCTTAATCTCCTTTTATGATGCATTGGTTGGGTCTTTGAAACAAGTTTCAGAATTAGAGTATCCATGGCTTAGCCACCTGAGAATATAGGTATTCCAAGAGATGTATATCACACAAGTAACAGGTTGAGATTGTATAATTGTTGCTCACACCCCATGCATTGACATTTTTAGGAAAACAAGATCCATGTTACTTTAATTCTAGCTTGCTTATTTTAGTGGTACCCAATTGGGTGGAGGAACTAGATTGAGTCATACTTTTTCTATTCTATTTTTCCTTAAAGAAGGTTGGGTCTCAACTAATATCTATTTCTTTCATGAGGATCTTTCTCATTATTGATTTCATATGCTATTTTTGTTTATTGCTTGGTGATTTGTGGATGAACAAACTTGTTTCTGGCTTTTTCTGCTCACTGCCATGTATTTGTGATGACAAGAAGAAGTGTTTGTATATAAGATTTTTCATATCAGTTATTGTATACTCATCTACGAAAATGTCAATGTGTTCGGCATTTCCCTCTTTCAAAAGCATCTGTGTCTGACTCCTGCTGTTCCACTATGGTAGGAAGTTGTGCTTTCTCTTTTTCTTTTTGTTTGTTTGGTTACAAAAGTTCTTTTCTTCACAATTAATTAATTTTTGCGGTGCATGTTGCTTTATCAAAAACACCTCCCACAATGGGTTCTTTTCATTTTGCATAACATTTGAGATATATTTTATTGTTTAAACTACTGAATATTTTTCCTTGAGAGGGAGGACTGGACTTTCTTGTCCAGCAGCAGGTGAACAGACAATGAAATTAATTTGATGCTTGCCAAAGCACTGAAAGTGAATTGTTTCTTATAATTTGGTAAGAGGATGAATATTCGCAGAGCTGCCGATTGGGATAAATCATTCTGGGGCTGGGAGTAGAAATATGAGATCTTTGTTAGTCAAAGATGATACCTTTTATTTCAGCTGCTGCTACTAAAATGATTGAGTATGTTATGGTAAGCATCAATTAGACATATGTTTATTCTTTCTTCTGGATTAAAATGTCATGAGTTACAATGTGACAGTTTAACTTTTCTGTTCTTCGATGGCAATTGCCTCCATACTTTTCTCTTTGGCTGTGTCGTGATGGCTTGTTATATAATTGGATGAATCTATTCATGTTTCAAAAAGTGCGCAGCATTATTCTTTGTAATCGTTTCATTCCCTCTTCTACTACTACATACTCAAGTCGACCTACTTTTTCTTGCAGCGAATCTACAACGGCGAGCACTCTCGTGGCATAAACGCTCGACGGCAGTTTCCAAGGGACGGCGGCATTCTTCACTTCTTATGTTTGTCGCTTAAGTTACTGGACGGAACATCTAGTTTTGGATCATCAGTACTTTAGTTGTGGGGTTGTCTGAGATATTGGATAGCAGGTCTTTTCCCTCCATCTCTCTGTTTTGCTTCTGTTCTGGCCTTGATAAGTTGCGGACTTATTTAATGAATTAGCCTCGTTGGGAGTGGACTCTGACGTCTAGCCAGAGAAGCTTATGTCGAAACAATTCACTGGAGTGAAGGGAAATAGGACATGAAAACATAAGTTTAAACATTGCAAATCTAACTCGATGACTTCAGGTGACCCTTTTAACCATATGGAAATTTCAGAGTTGTTGAGGGGAAATAGAACTTGAAAATAAAAGTTCAAATCCGCGACGGCAGGGACGCGATATTAGTACAAAAACCTTTGTAACAGCTGAAATTGTCATATGATATCGTGATGCATTTGTCGTAATCAACTATAGAAGTGTCGTGAGACGTGAAATTGATGGAATTTGTTATTGATAATGAAATTATTTTTCAATTATTAATTATTATTAAGAAATTTTAATATAAATTACTCATTTTTTGAGAAATAGAGAAAATTTTGACGGGGTACACTTTCTTTACTTGCACGTCCTGCAGGCTTGTGTAACACTAGTGTCAATTTATCTTTACTCGACGAAAGGAGTTTCCTGTCCTAAAAAAAGGTGCTTCATAGTTAAATTCAGCGAACTCTAGTGATATCTAATGAATTCTATTCTCAAATGTTTCAGCTCTGAATAACAGCAATAACAATTATAATTAGAGTTTCACTGATGAATGTTTTCGAAACACTTATTAAACATATTTCGTGAAGGAAGTATTAATTTTCTAAATATTGATACGAACTGTGCACTATGAATCGCAATATATTTTATTGACTAAATTTGCAAACACCTCGAAAACACTGCTTAATAATAAATGTGAACGTCATAAGTTTCGAGATTTAGAAGGTCGAAAATAGAGTATAAAGCCATTTTCTTGAATTAAAAATTGAAATAAAAGTTACCTTCTTCTCCACTCTCCTTGTACAAATGGGCATGGCCCCGCCGCTACTCGGTGTCCCGAATCGAATCTTTCCGCACAAAACTAGTGGCAAAGAAGGGCGAAACAAGGGAAGTTATATCAGGAGTGAGCAAAAGGAATTGCCCATATCAAGCCGAACCTGTCGATTTTGAGTGGCTTCCAATTCCATGCAATTGGAATTAGTGAATTTCGCTCCGTTCTCACTCCCAAGTGTGAAACATTCTTTCCCAACTGAATTGATTATTTTTATTTATTTATTACGAATGTGAAAAATCCATAATATCTTCACAAACCTTGCTCTTTCACGCCTCTTTCCCAAATCTGAAATAAAACCCTAATCCCATTCTCATTCTTCACGCCTCTCGCTCACGACCGCATGTCTCTCGCTCGGCTCAGCTACTCTCAGTTTCTCACTTGACTCTTTGACACCACCCTCTCGCTTGAGTTACTCAACACCTCCCTCTCTTGCTCTATTTTTAGCCTATCGTGATTGCAGTTGAATCTCATCAAGATAAATATCCAATGCTCTATTTTTTTTCTATCGATGTTCGTTGATTCTCTAGTGATTTTTATATTTGTATGTTGCTTCAAGTTTTGGGAATTCAGAGCTGTTCATCTTCCTTCCTCGTCACCTTGAAGATTTTACAAGGATCTTTGTCGGTGTTTTGGACTTTCTAACTTCTTTTTCGTTCCGGTTAAGCTTTCGTTTCTTCGTCTTTTTCATTTTTGTGAACTTACATGTGATTCTCTTTATTTGTTGTTCTGCAGAAAACCATCAAGCAGGAAAAAAAGAAGAAGCATGCCATCCATTCCATTTACCCATCCAAAGCCGGAGTAGACCGATCGGGTCTAGTTCCAAGAACAAATGATTTGATCTCCAATTCTAGAAATTGGGAACTGGTTAATCCGGTTCCCAATTCGTGAGTGGGAATTAGATCACCCGAGAACCAATTACTCCTAAATTACATGCATGTTACATATTTGGTTAATTATATGTAGGTGTTAATTAAAAAGAAGATAGTTGAATATAGATTAAAACGTATTATTTTTAAATTAATTAATTAAATATAGATGGTAATTACAAATAACACTTTAGTATAGAGATTATCTATACAACTCATGAAATTAAAATTATCCACTTAAAATTCAAACTTTTCATAATTAAGATAGATTTTTTTTGTTACGTGTTCACATTATTTCCCATATTATAGTAATTAAACTACTCATACTTAGGATTTTTATTTTGTCAAAACTGAGGACTAAAGTAGCATATCTCTACTCTGTTTGTTTTATACAAAATTTTACATTTTCGGAAAATGTTTTTTATGAAGATACAACAACATTTTTTTGATGTATGGTTGAAACCTGAAAAAGAATCGAAAATTATTTTTTGTCGTTTGAAAAGAAAAATCTGATTTTATATTCTGAAATACACACAAATTACATACTACTAACTTGCACACAGGCAATCAAGAAACCAAACATGTGCACCAAGATCCCGAGGTCTAGCCTCAATAGATTCCAACCTGAGTGTCAAGCATTTGGGTCTCGAGAAAAAGCATAGGCATTGGTCCTAAGTCCACAAAGGTCGAGCCCTAGACTCTGGTGCCTGTGCTCATATCCCTAGCACCCACACCCTAGTACACAAAAGCTGAGCGTAGTACCCCGGTGCTTGAGCCTAGGCCTATATCAACAAAGGGGAGGCTGGGGACCTTGTGCTCTAACTTGGGACGCTAGTATTCGTGCACAGGTCCTTAATGCCAATGCTTGGGTCTCCGGTGCTTGGGCTTAAGACCCCATTGCCCATGCCATGATCACAAGCCTTGAGGTCTTGAGCTACAACCTCAAGCACGAGGGATCCAGGCATGAGAGTCTCGACTTGAAATATCGAGGACTCACGTAGGGGCATCAAGCTCTAGGGTCTTACATTCAGTGGACTCAGGCTCTAGCACAAGGAATCCAAGCAAGGGCATTGGTGTCTCGGGGTTGGCCTCAATAGAGCTAAGCTTGGTCTCCATGAACCAGCCCTAGGCACTCGGAATCCTAGCTTGATATTGGGGTTCCCAAGCATGGCCTCAATGGACCTTAGTGTGGGCATCAAAGTCTTGGGCCTCAACCTCATGGACCTAGATTCAAGCGTAGGGGATTTGGACACAAGTACAAGGAACCCAAGCTTGAGCATCAAGGACCCGAGTTCAAGTGCTATAGATGGGCACAGGTGCTAGGGACCCTAGCCCAACCCTAGCCCGAGTGCTAAGGAATTGGACATGGCCTTTTCGGACCTAGGTTCAAGTGCCAAGGATCCAAGCATGAGCACAAAGCTCTTGTGCTTAGCCTTCGTGGACTCTAGCCTAAGCGCTAGGGCACCTAGGTGCAAAACTTGGCGTTGATGGACTTAAGCATTGGCAATGGGGTCTTAGGTTGAGGCTCGATAAACTTGGGTTAGAGTGCTAAAGACCCGTGGAAGAGCATTAGGGTTTACATGTCCAAATGTAGAATTTTTGATCCAAACGCCAATATCTAGTTAAATTTTAAAAATTAATTTTTGATTTTTTAAAGGGGAAATCATTTTGCTGAGTTTAATCATAGACTTTTCGTTAATTAGAAAAATATATTTTGTTAGATTCATTTTTCTAAGCTATCTAAGTCGGGAAGACGAGGACAATATCTTTCTAAAAAATTATTTTCTAGGACTCGCCTGCTATTATTCTATCTCGGACCACGCCTTCTTTCAAGTCTCCACGTCCGCCAACGGCCATGACCTTTAGTAGCGTCCGCGCTCTGCACTCCCTCCACCGTCACCTTCCACGTATCCTCTCGACCTTTCCCCCTTCCCTTCGCAGACAAACCTCTCCCCTAAGCTTCTCACCGACCGCCATGGCCGACCTCAACCGGAGGACGACGCAGAGCTCCTCTTTCTCTGCCTCCTCTCATCCTGGTAAAAGGTAATGACGCCCTTCCGTCTTCCCGTTATTGCGATTTCATTCCTGGGTCCGGTCCTGCAACAACCAATTGGAGTCAAAGGTCGGAACTTGATTTGTCTTTCTGGTTTTTTCGCTTTTGGGTCCGGAGCTGCAGTGACGGCAGTAGAGGGGAAAGTCTAGATGTGGGCTACGATCGAGAACGAACGAAAGGTCGAGGTAGAGGTCGAGGCGGTGCTGGCAAAGATAGAATCGACGCTCTCGGTAGACTCTTGTAAGGCTTCAATCCTCTGATGCTGTTTCATTGATTGTCCGTTCCCTTAAACTTCTTAGTGCTTTTGTTGATTGGAATTTGAGTTGAATGGATGTCGGTGACGCTGATACCTTTTATAATAGCTGTGGAAGCATGATGAATTTTTCATGATTATTATTCACCTTCCTCTTGATTTCATTGGAAACCTGGAGGATGATTGCGTTAGTGTATTTGTGGTTTGCTGAAGATACTTTATTTTTCTGCTCCCTATGCTAGCGGGATGACACGGATGAAATGTCATGTTGCTTAACCCCTTCCTCCTTTTCTGTGTTCTCTGTCATTCCAAGCAAAGAGAAACCTGTGCTATCGGTCTTTTCTCGTTCTGCGCTTGAATGAAAAGTCTCAGAATTTTTTGTTTGTTTGTTTCAGGACTCGCATTTTGCGCCACATGGCTGCTGAGTTGAATTTGAATATGAGGAGTGATGGGTATGTCAAAGTTCAAGATTTGCTTCAGTTAAATATAAAAACGTCCGCCAATGTACCGTTGAGGGTGCACACAGTTGATGAAATAAAGGAGGTGTGTCCAGTCATTTCTATTGTTTCTCTGCATTGATTTTGTAGGACCAGTCTTTGCAAAAGTTGTCTCTGAATGTGGCAACTGGAGTTTATGATACTTATTTGCTAGATTGTGCCTTGTCATTCTATAATGTTTGAATGCAGAAAATGTTTTGATGATGACTTTAAGAATGACCTCCTCATTATTAAGAGGAATAATTATTCTTCTCTTTTATTTCTTTTCACAAAAAAGTTAAGTTTTAGTCTAACAAGTATTGTAGTCATCCTGTAGCTTGAATCAAACTCCCTAAATATCTCTAGAATCTAGATAGTAACATTAGCCTAAGGTTGCCCCTTGTTTTGGTGGGCATTGCTGATGGGGTCAGCTATTGCCATATTTCTCTGATGATTGTGTGGACCGACTCACCTAGTTGTTCAATGAAAACGGCTTCTGGTGCTGCCATTGCAATGAATTTGACTTGATGCAAAACTGCTCTATTAGATCTAGATTGATATATTCCAAATAGATTACCAGCAAGACAAAATGTATATGTCCTCCAAGATTAGTAGGCAGTTGTGGCATTTGTGCAAAGTTTGCTATTCATTGAAAAAAAATCTGAAAATTAAGTACTCCTTTCAAAGAGCAAAGTTCAAAACCTCCTTCCTGTATTGCATTAATGATCCTTAGCTGTTGCAGATATTTTGAGGTTTTTGTTAGTAATTAGCTCTATTGAACAATCTTGAGCAGTTGCAGTCATGGATCTTAATTAACTGCTGCAAGTTTCTGTTCTTTACATTTAGTCATCAGAAAGTAGAGCTTGGATTGGATAGATGTTCTGCAAGTGGATTAGCCATGTGATTCGTATCTTGATTTGAAGTTATAGGAAATGCTCCAGCAAAAAATGGTGCCTTTAATGGTATAATATTTTTTTAAGGATTCTGCTGATCTCTTATGATGGACCATTTTTTGAATCCTCTAATCTAAGGGTTAAAAGTTACCATGGAAATCACATTGCAGGGTTGATATTATAGTTTCTTAGACTAACCTGATTGATGGGCCTTCTGTTTCTATCATGCAGGCAGTGAGGAGGGATAATAAGCAGCGGTTTAGCCTCTTAGAAGAGAATGGGGAGCTTTTAATACGTGCAAACCAAGGTCATACAGTAAAGGTGATAGAACAGAGACCTTCTTAAGCCGCTTCCTTCTATTTTTTTATTTTTTTATTATATTTTGCAATCAGAACTCAATTGATTGTGCATAGATTGCTTAGCTTTAGAATGATGTGTGGTATCTGTTGCTTCAATTGTCAGTAACTGTGTAGAGTTCTGAATTTCTTCCCTTACATCCATGTGTCAGCCAGCAATGTTTTCTTTCATGCATGTATTTGGTAGCCATACCAAAACATTTCAAAATCAAGATCATGATTTGACAAATCCACTTACATTGTAAAAGTTGTCGGTTAACTGACTCTTTTAAGGGTGTGATATTGCATCAAGATTTATCCATGTTGACTGGGTTGTTTTTTATGTTCGTGCTATGTTAGCTGCATGGGGTGCTGATCGTATATGTTACTGTAACTATGCTTGTTAAGGTTCTAAATTAGCATGTCCTGTTGCCAGTTTTACATCAAAGACAGTTGATACATATTGTGTGGTGATATTGTTTGAAGTGGGATTTAATGTACTTTAGCTATTTGGTATGAAATTTTTGCTCAGAATTCCTACAAGAGGTTTCAATCTATAAATACTGCGAATATACTTGTAGATCAAAAACAGGATTTCTAGGTTGCATCTCTGGTTTGCACTTTTCCTAATTATGCATCATCAAGCTTTCAGTCATGTGAGAGTGTATGGATTGCATAAAGAATGAACTTATTAAAGGGCAAATTGCTCTGGCAACATGTTGAATTTCAAAGAATATGCAGGGTTGACCTCCTCTTGATTATAAAGGTGCAGTCTCCTTTGTTAGGATATTTTGACACTGCATATTGATGACTTGATTGTTGAGCTGATTCACATAAATAGTCTTTTGAGCATTATATGAACCCCTTCTGGTAGCATTTCTGACTGATTGCTGCCTTCTGGTCTAGCAACTTTGTGATTCTCTGCATCTGTGATATGACAAAGGGAGAAAAGTTGATCTTAGCTAATATCTCCTATTTGGCATTTAAAAGATATTTACCTAACCGAAAGAGCAATTAGTAAAGAGCTGTGGACTCAAATTGGGCTGAGGAGGAACAGGAACTTTTGAGTTAGTGCAGGCATCTATTCATTTTTCCAAACTTCAATTGGTCCTATAGCAATTTGTTTAGGTATTGATTAAAATTTCTCTTCCTGCAAAGAATCTGAATGGCATCTTGAACTGTTTCTGGCAGACTGTTGAGTCTGATAGCTTGCTGGAGCCAATACTTTCTGCTGAGGAAGTTCCAGGTGAGGACATGCAATTTTAGGCTTCCCATGTGCAGAACTTATTCTAAATGATGCTTACAGCTCTATGTCTCTGTACCTCCCTCTCTCTTACATGTAGTTTGCGTGCATGGAACCTATAAGAAGAATCTGCAGTCTATATTGGACTCTGGTTTGAAGTGTATGCAGCGATTGCATGTGCACTTCTCATCAGGCTTACCAACAGACGGGGAAGTAATAAGTGGTGAGGCGCTCCTGAAAGTTTGCTCGCCTACTGTTCAATATCTTTAGCTTTTCCAAAGATGATATTATGTATAGTTGCTAATCATAATTGCTTGATGAAGATGGTAAAGTTAAATTGAGGCAGTTATATGGGATGAACAAAGGAAATAGAAAGACTGTCGCACAAGTGAAGCTAACTGTTCAAAAATAAATAGATTTGCCTCCTATCAGGTGGCTTGCCTTATGAATGATCAATCTTAAAGATAATTTCTAGTCATTAGGAGTGCCAAAGCAATATAAGTGTTTCCACACTTATATCCAGAAAGTCGTGACAGTTCTTCATGTGCAGTATATGGTGGATAGATTTTGAACTTTGGCAATATATGTTGTCGTGGTTCCTCTGTGTTTTGTTTTCTTTTCTTTTAGTGCTGCTGTGAAGCATGTTGACTTAAAGCAGTAGCTGGCACGGAAGTTTAGAAATGCATGCTCATTCCCAGAACTTCAGTTTGCTATGACATTTGATCTCAGCAGCACACCAAGGAAATAGTTAATTAGAGTTTTGCCTTTTCTCTAATTGTCCAGAGTTTAGATTCCTTCCCACATATTTATAAATGGGAAGTACTAGCTGTATCATGATATGGCTGTCATGTGTTTTCAATAGTTTCGTGATTCTATTTTTACAGGCATGAGGAAGAACGTAAATGTTCTGATCTTCCTTGACATAAGAAAAGCTCTAGAAGGTACTTCCTGAATTCCATGTTATCTTAATTTTTATCATTCCAGTTGCCTTGTTACTGTTTTGTACCATGTTAACTATGGTCAAGCAAGACTCTTGATGATTGATTCCTATTCTATATCTTATTGATAGATGGGATGAAGATTTACATTTCAGACAATCGGGTCATCTTGACTGAAGGTTTTGATGGGGTTGTACCTGTTAAATACTTCAACAAGATATTATCATGGCCAGATAAGCAGGTCATACCTTTTGAGAAAAAGTGAATGTTGTGCAACAAAAGCCAAATGAGAGAATCTACTGAGGGCTATTTTCCTTCAGCAATGGCATACCATAAGTCAGCAAGAAATTGTACATTGATCTGATGAAATGGTCAATTATACTTTTTCAGTAGTTTCCATGTTAAGAGCCTTTTTTTCTTGTACGTCTTTGTACTTCAGTTTCCTGCTTAACGAAGGTACCATTTTTCTATGTTACTCCAGCTCTTTTTTTTGAATTGCTTACCGTGCCAATAGGATATCTTGTAGGCATGTGTATTATGGGTGATGAAATTTTCATTGTAGAACATTTCATGTTGTGTCTTATTGCACAACTATTCGACTACTAAAGCATTGTTCAAAAGTTTCCACAAAGTATTTATCAAATTTGAAGGACAATGATTTTAGAGCACCACAACATTCATACAATGTCACATTCTAAAGATTTTTTTTTTTTTTGTGTCGGGTACATACACTTACCTGACACTCAAATGTGAGTTCAAACTTGTCGTGAACCTCGTGTGTTTGGGTAGGTCCGCTCATTGAAGGCCTATCGTGAAAGAGGTGTGAGTTCTTTAATCCTCTTCCACTCTTTCGTCTGAGTGTTGCAGGTTAATGGTACAGATAGCAATTGGCACTGTATTGAGTACATTGCACCTTCATTTTAGATGTCCTCAGTGAACTTAATTCAGGTCCTCATTGTAAATGAACGAATCATAGTAACTTAAACTACTAAGTTAGCATATCAATTTATTTATCTTCTTTGAGTGTAAGCTTTCGGAAGGGAAACATCAGAGTACGATGTCATTCCTTTCCCTCTCCTATCTTTCCACTTTTTTAGGCGGTACTGCAGCGACATGTTTTGAGCTTGATGTAATTATGTTAAATGTCTGGTTTACGTCTACTTCTCTAGTTTTGTTAATTCTGAAAAGGACTCCAAATTCTGTCCCTTTTCGATTCCATCTAAGAGGTTAAGTTTCGTGCATCCCATCCTCGAATACGATCCGAGAGTCATGTTTCTTGTAGTGCAAAAGCCCGTTTATTGGACCACTCATACTGCTTGCTTTGTGCTTTTGTTCTGTCTTTTACACTTTTAGTTTCTTGCTTTTCACGTCCAGGACGTCCTGGAGATTCTCTCCTCTTTTTGCCTTTTATTTTCTTGCTTTGCTTGCTGTTGTTTCCTTTCATTTGCCTTGTTGTTGTATTCCTACGATGCTGCTGGTTCTTCGTCCCCATTTGCACTTAGTTCTGATTAGAAAAGGCTAAATATCTTCAGAGTGAGGTAATGCACCTTGAGCATAGCACCCATTACATAGGGATAAATCAGCAATTGTCGACACTGTTTGACACACTGATGGAAAATCTAACTGTGTCTCAATAAATGTCATACAAGGACGAGCAGCTTTAAGATGATGCAGCGTTTCCGTGCCATTTTTAGACCCCGCACAGATTTCCTTGTGATCTACACATGAAGGGCCGTCTACAAGACTCTTCCAACCTTCCAATCTTACCTGTCAATGCTAATTACTGTGCTGATTCACTGTAGAAACCGAGCATGGGCCTTTGTGATTGACGTTGCCCATTTGAATTCTATCTACACAACTTCTAAGTAGGGATGAGCAATTTCAGATTCACCTAAAACCTATTGATTTCAAAACCTAAAACTTACCGTAAATACTCAAGAACTTAGAACCTACTTAGTCAAAGTTTTTAAGGTCTATTCAAACTTCACCCATGTTCTTAATTGAACAATCACAATGAATGACCTATAATGATAATTGTTTGCTGCAATTCACTAATCACAACTCACATTTAGATATACAAAGATTATGAAATATGAACAAAGTAAAAGTTTTAGTCATAGATATCGCCAGAAATGGAAACTCGCACTAAACACAAAGATTGTTCCTATTCCAAGTTTTGTCATCCCAATTCCATTTAAAACCTACCCTACATATTTTAAAACCTAGAATCGAAGCAGTTTCCACCGGTGTGATTCTCAAGTTCGTAGTTCTACCTTAGAATCATGCTTGCCCCTATTCCTATGTTGGCCAAATGCATTCTACCTCGCAAACACATTTGAAAGAAACACAAGGAAGTTCTCTCTCACTATCTCTATAATTTGTTGACATGAAGCGAGAAAGCACGGAGCAATATGCTGCATTAAATTGTTGGTTCAGGAAAATGATCCATCTCACAACAAGTGTAAAAACAGACGGGATCCCAGTAGTTCTAGGAAAGATGATGCCTCTTGCCATGTTCAGCAGAGGCCTTGCTGAACGACAGACAGGAGAAATGCGGATACATGTGCTTTCACTTCACGTTGTACCGACAATTCATGAGCCGTGTATGAGCTGGAGTCCCGCCTTGACACGGAGCCGCCCTCTGTGATTGCGAACACCGGCTGCTCCACCACAAAGCGCATCTACTTGGCTCCGGTATCAATTGAATTTGTAATAACATCCATCTATTTTTAAGCCTTTCCTAGTTACTTCTGGATGGAAGTCACACAGTTCAAAGCAGTTTATATCAAGCAATTACATATTTTAGTTCCAGGTTCTAGAATGACTTGGCAAGTGCACCACGATTCAACCAGGTTCATGATTCAAACATGTTTCCTACTGTTATTGCAGATGCCAAGTAGTATAATGGCTGTGTCGATGCATGCTCCGAGGTCCTAACCCTCCCAAGCAATATTTCACGAGCAATCAGCAGCCACAATCATGGTATTCAAGGGGCTCGGCGATCGCTCCACTCGTAACCTCATGCATATGTCGTGCCTCCTACATTATCGCAAGAAAGTTTCAGGAGTTTGCAATCAATGGTGAGATTTATTCTTGCTCGATTCGACAATTACCAATCTCAGCTCCGAGGATTGGTAGAAGGTGCCCGGTACTTTATAGACATGTAATGAGAAAAGTTTCATCCAACAGATACCAAGTGCAATGGAAGGAACATCCAAAAAGCTTCATTGCCCTCTTCCACACGTTCTTGCTTTCATTCGATTGAGCCCCAATCCAAGGGGGCGATTGTAATTTTTTCTACTCCACCCATCACGCGCGTGAAAGCAAGAATGTTGCAATGCCTGTATTGCCTTTTCGAAGGGCCAAATTGCAATTTATGGCGCGATAATTCCAGTAAGATTAAGATAAGGACGTGGCTTATTATCGTTAGGCCTTTGTAGGTACCCACTCCTGACGAGCTAACAAGCAAGAACTACACTGTTACTGAAGTTCTAAGGAAACACACCTGAATTGCCAGCCTTTTTCCATTAATGTCCACAAATTCACAGAAACTACAGACCCATCAAGGAAACCAAATTGACCGGTGCAATAACTTTAGTCAACGCTCTTGCAGATCTTCCTCTTTCTCGTTGGAAAACATGTGGTTTTGACATTGAAAACGACAACTTTCGTACCAAAGCGCGTAGCAGCAGAAGCTTCGCGGACACTTCGAAATCATCTCAAGGGGTCCATTTAGTGGCTGTGATTGGCTGTGAGATAATGAAACAAAGTCGCCTGAAATGTCTTATTCCAGCCTTAAGAAAAAAACAGATGACTTGCTCTCCTCAACTTTCTTTATTCAAACCTTATAGGATGAGCTTGAAGTTCAGTTCAACTTAGGCCAAATCAGAAGCTTCTACTACGAAGGCACATATAGAGCACCAAACCAAGTCATGGGTTACATCTCTTTCTCAACTACCACCTGCATTTAACTCGCATTTAAAAGCAAAAACATCTCCCTCAACTACCTCCTGCACAGCTTTACCCTGATAGAGACCCCCTGATTGCTTGGCCATAGTTGAACCCACCTAAGCTTTCATTTGGTGACTTGGTGGGTGCCAATTAAAGCAAGAAAGCCAGTTTCTGTGGAAACTGCCTGATGAGATTATGGTGAGGATGTTGAAGAGACCCCATCCTAACCTAGATCAAATGTGAAGAATGCTTGACAGCAATGGACCGACCATTTAATATCATTATTTTCCTCACACGTGCAAAGTACAGAACACCCGTATAACAAACTAGAACGCTTAACGGATTCATTGATGCTGGCAACATCGAGCCTACTAGTAGTTAAACAAATCGCCAGGCAAACAAGGAAAAGAAATCCTCGCAGCCAGATTCAAGCATCCATCTCCAAACCCTCCGAGATTTAACAACATTGCCACATTAGGCATATCCCTCTGATAGCCTTAATACCTACAGTTTTGACACTCACGACTTCTTCAGTCTGGACTGCTAATTTTTTTTTATCTCAAAACACTATCCCTAGGTTTTTGCTGTGTCTTTACACTTTCGGGAGTAACTTAAGCTGAAATATGACCGTTAACTTACAATAGAGGCATGCTCCAAGTGACCACCTCACACAAGCAAAAACATCTCATTATGGAAGCTGATAGACAAAAACAGAGCTAAAACCATTAACCTTGGAAGCACATACACTACTGACAATGCAACAACGAAACAGACAGAGATGAGGAATGAGGAATGAGCAATGAGGATCAGCCTACAAAAACACACATAGAGTAAACAGGGATAGAGAGGAGACCAGATACCGGATATATGCTTTATTTGTAGCTCAGACCACCCACACAACTCTGTTGATTCAGCTGTCATCTGAGTAGGGCTCAATCCAATAAATGCTAATTGCAAACTAATTGAGAGTTACAAGATCATAGCAAGTTCAAATATCACTGATGCAGCAGCGTTATTTCATAAGGATAATCAAGATGATCACATCATTAACATGGGAAGCCCTTGGAGGAAGCAAGAAACACAGCAATGCGATAAAAAATGCAATTCGATAATCTAAGTTAAATTAAAATGTCTCCTCTTTTTTATTGAAACTTCATGGAAAGGATACATGTCCATCCATCCTCATATGTTCTATGAATCACTAATTCTACAAAACAAAACTACAAGAATTACATTCCCCAATGATTAAAAAGAATTCAAAAGAAAGGCAGTTCATTTTATCTGATACAGCTAAGGGGGAATCTCTGCAAACAATGTCCATTTACACCATAAAACTTCATACTGCGACGAGACTCCCCCCAGATATGGGCACCCCTATTATATAGGCACAGACAACAATTGTGGAAATGAACACATAAATGTTAGAAATTGGCCATAAGAATCATAACCAATAGCATCTATAGAGAAAGCTAATGTTTTGCAACCAAAAGAATGTCATACACCACTCTTCTTGCCATCGGCGTAAAATCTGAGGTACCATCGAACGAATTTCTTCAAACCAGACTGAAGATCCGTAGTCGGCTTATATCCCAGCTCCCGCTGAGCCAAGCTGATGTTGGCATGAGTATATTGCACGTCCCCATTCCGTGGCAACCTCAGGATGTTCCTCTTGGCTTTCACTTTCAGAAGCCTCTCCAAAATGCTGACGAGGTCGGAAACAGGAACTGGCGAAGTATTCCCCAAATTATACACCCTCAATTGTGCCGGTCCTTTCTTCTTCCCCCCACTTCCCGTGCTCTTCTCCGCAGTATCCAGAGCCGCTAAACATCCCCTCACAATATCGTCAATGTACGTGAAATCCCTTGCGACCGTGCCATGATTAGCAGCCTCGAAGATCGAAATAGACTTTCCCTTCAATATGTCTCTAGTGAAAAAAAAGTAGGCCATATCAGGCCTTCCCCAAGGGCCATAAACAGTGAAGAACCGCAACCCCGTCAAGGATAGACCATGGATATGATTATAAGTGTGCGCGATTTCCTCGCCGGCCTTCTTCGTGGCTGCATACAAGCTAGCGGGTTGGTCTGTCCGATCTTTCTCCGAAAAGGGCACTTTGGTATTGAGTCCATATACAGAACTAGAGGATGCCCAAACAATTGCGGGCTGTGGATTGGCAGACTTACAGACCTCAAGCAAGCTAACAAGACCAGCAATGTTGCTGTGCACATAAGAGCTAGGATTCTCCATTGCATACCTCACTCCAGCCTGAGCAGCCAAATGCATCACATGAGTGAAGGCCACGACCTCGAACAGTTTCTTCAAGAGGGCTTCGTCGTTGATGTCCCCCTCCACGATGAACACGCCGGCCCGCTCCAGCAGAGCCTGGCGGGCGCGCTTCAGGGACGGATCGTAGTAGTCGTTGAAGTTGTCGAGCCCGAGCACGCCGTCGCCGCGGCGCTTGAGGGCGGCGGAGACGTGGGTGCCGACGAACCCGGCGGCGCCGGTGACGAGCACGGACATGCCGTTTCGGGACCGGATGCGGGCGGAGGACCGGACCCGCTTCTCCCAGGCGGCGCCGCCCCAGCTGTAGTTCTGGAGGTAGCGGCGGGAGGGATCGGAGAGGGCCTGCGGGGTGGAGGAGGACGGGGATCGGAAGAAGAAGATGAAGATCAGGGCGAGGAAGACGAAGGACCAGAATGTGAGCTTGGCGAGGGAGGAGTGCCACCTCAGGCGGTTGTAGGGGGACTTGTCCATCTTGAACTTGCCGGGCGTCGACGGTATGTCGTCCAGATGCGAGATTTGCTTCATTGGTGACAATGCCGGATCTGCGAACGCCTGCCCAAGATTCTTCGGTGTTCTTGCTTCTGGGGAAGGAGTTTTTACGAGCTCAGAGGTGATTCCGGGAAATGGGTTTTCAAGAATCCGTCGCCGTCGGTGCGGTGGCCGGTGGTGGTGGTGGTGGTGGTGGTGGTGGAGGAGGAGGGGGTGGAAGAGATGGGGAGGAACAAGAGCATGAAGAAGATAAGGGGGGAAATGGGGAAAGTGGTTTCGGTCTGAAACTTTGCTTTATGGTCTCCTCGTTGGCATTATTGTTATTAATTATTTTTTTGGGAAGAATCTTGTGGTTCCTTGAATGGCAGGGTTGGTGACGATGGTGGTGGTCGTCGTGGTGGTGATAGAAGTGACCTTTAATCTTTGCTGGGTTACCATGTTCAGACAAGACGATGATCGGCGATCTTGACTACGAGGATGATGACGACGACAATGGTAGCCGATGACGATTCTAACAAAAACGTTTGAATGCTATTGAGTAGATCAAGAAGGTGGTAATGGGAGGAGGAAGGAGACCTTTTTGAGCAAATGGAGACCCCAAGAAGAGTCAAAGAGCGGTCATTAATGAATGAGAGAATGAGAGGAATGAGTTGGGTTTTCTGTCATTTCTTGTTCTTTCTTGAAATCGGTTTTCTCAGTTGATATGATTAAAAATAGGAAACCCAAGTTTCTAGGGCTTCTTACCTAAAAATATCAAACAGAAAAGCCTAGGGAATGCCAGGAATAGTAGTGGAGCATGCCTATCTTCCAATCAACACCCCGCACAAAAGATGGAATCTTGATCAAGATTGGTTTGGAATGGATGCCTTTGGGTCGGTGCTTTTAACCCCCTTCCCCCTTTATTTAGGAGGGAGGGCAATGTTTTGTTTAGGGTGGGGATTGGATCTTGAGGTTGGGAATGTAGAGGCCTCCTATTTCCTGGTCTTTTCAAGTTTCAACCGAGAGGGATAGGGTGGGAGAAAGACAAGGGAAGGTTGCTGCCCTTCTTCTTCTTTTTTTCTGTTTTTGTTTATATTGGTGTTTTCACCAAATTAGTTTTTTGTGTGGATACTCCTAGTCTCAAGCTTGGCCAGTTGATAGAAAACTTTGGACTTTAATGAGGTTATATTTCTAGTTGAAATTATGATTTGACACTAGGGAGGAGGATTCATGGATCCTAGGAGAGACTCGATTGAAAAGCTTATGTAAGGTTGAGGATTTGTTTAGATCAATGGAAAGTGAGCAATTAATATGCTTTTGGAGGAACTCGATTGGAAAAATATTTTGGAAGAGCTCAGTTATAAATTGATTCGAGTTGATGATCAAGTTTATGAAAGTTTGAGGACTTGGATTAAACAACGCTTTTAAAAGGTGTATGAACTTGGAAACAGGTAGAATTTTACCTGAATTCTTTGGTGAAGCCAACCGTTTGGAATTTTAGAGGAGACATACCATTGACTTAGCTATTCAAATTAAAGTGTCTTTCTCCATAAATATGAACTTTTAAAGTAAATTATCGAACGCTTAACTTTACCGTAATATTGGAATAAGGGGATATGAGTTTGCTTTATGTCCTTCACTCCTTTATAGGATTCTTTTCTTTATGGATCTTGAATTTACTTGTGCGTACAACATCTGACTGTCCTACCATCATTCGTATGAGGAAAGTGTTAAAGACACAAAGATTTAACTCATCAACATATTTTTCATATAAATGGCCATTTCGCCATCTAAATAATTGCCGATTGTCTCTTATAGAAAACTATTATATTCATAAATTAAAGGATCCTGTTTATATTTTTGGTATGTTATAAACTTTTGTGTTGAATTTGTAATTGTGGTAAAATGTTTCTTTTTTCATAAGTATTTATGGAAAAACCAAGTCTTTGCTTTCGTTGAAACGCAGTTCTTTTGCCTTGTAATTCTAGTTTTTTTTTTTTTTTTTTTTTTGGTAGACTGATTAATTTTAGTTGAAAAGCCATCCAAACACTTGAAGCCCAAAAACAACCAATTATGAGCAAAAAGTGGGCAGAAATTTTTTTTCTGGAACCAATGAGCAGAGACCACATTCCCCATGTGATGATCTGATTTCGCTAAGGACAAAGGGAACACTCCCAACTTCCCAAGTTGGCCTTCTCAGAGCTGGACTGGACTGCTGCTCCATGCTTTTGTGCAGTTAATCAAACACACAAGATGGGAGTGCCCTTCTGACACAAACAATTAAAATACCAACTACAAAGTACTCTCAAATTCGTAAAAAAATAGGAGCACTGTATCCTTCATGATCCTAGCTGGAGAGTTGGATCAGTAATTGTCCCTCACATGTCGTCCCATAAAAAAATACAGCATCACATTATTTTCCTGTCTTTTTACCTTTTATGGTAGTACGAAATCAAGGGAATGAAACAGAGGAGATAAAACTTTCTGCATAATTTGTCAGCTGAAGTTTTATCTTTTTATGCATAAAACAGAGGGCAGTTGACAAATTGCCTGACAAAAACTGCAGGAGCTTTTGGAATTTAATGGTAGGTTAATGGTAAATGGTTTTTTAGTTTAATGTCTCCAGCTCGTTATTGGGAAACATGGGAAGCTCCACTTGCTATAACATATGCGGATTTGGTTCCAGGAACATTAGCTCAACTTGCTAGAACAAGACAGAAGACACGACACGCGTATCAGAGAAGCAAATCTACATTTGAACTGCCCCTAGATCTTCTGCCTTTTGGCACTTTCCCTATGTTATTGCCCTTGAGTCGGTGAAAAAGCAGTAAGGATTTGATGGGAAAATGAGACAAATGCCAGTGGATTGACCAAAGCTTTAGTGATTTTAATCAAAACAATAATGCCAGAGACATCATAAGCTCAAGGAACTTAAAAACTTCAGCACATAATATCGACTGTGATTGGGCTTATTGAAACCACTATTTGACACAAAACTTCATGATTTTTTTTCTGGCTAAACTTATTTTAAATTTAACTGGTAAGGTTGTAGTGCTTGCTTCACTAACATCTGTGGTATAAGCAATTATAAGCAAGATGACTTTTGTTTACTTTCTCGGCCCTGTTGATACTTACACTCCATTTATCTACCGTTGACCGCGGTGGTCTTCTCGTTTGCTACTTTTTCTCCCTTCACATCTACATATTTAATAGCATTGTACCTACAGGATTTCAAAGCATTTGATCAGAGTCAAAAGGGCACTACTCGTCAGCCAAATTTCTCCAACCATTTGGTGGTCTTCCACAACAGGTCACTTCTTCAACTCTTCCAATACTATTGACTACAAACGATCTGCTGTTTGGATTAAGATATTTTTAACAAAATGTTAGTTGGTCGTTTTGCTGAGACAATCAAAGAAGAGTTACTTTTAGGGTGCGCATGGTAACGATTATGTACCCGAGAATAATTTCTATTCAAAAATGATTCTTTTTTATTTTACTCCCGGAAACAATTTTTAAGCATTTGAAAGTGTTTAGTAATTGTCCAAAAATTTTATTTTATGACAAAAATGCATTTGGTAAAATCTGAAAATTTCTAGTTCAAAATAATTTATATTAATTTTTAAATGATTTAAATACAATTTTCTTTTTTTTTTCCTTTCCATTTTCACATTCTTTTTCCTTAATAAATTGCTGGCGGCCGGCGGTTGGCGGTCGGTAATCGGCGACTAGCCAAACGAGGGTTGACACCCTCGCTGGGGGTCGGCAACGCCCAACCTTGCTGTGAGCTGGGCGAGGCTTGGCCTTGCCTTGGCTAGGCAAAGCGACCTCACCCAGACCTAGCGAGGCCAAGCTCACCCAGCCACCAACAAGGCTTGGCCCCATGAGCCCACCCGGCGGGCGACGTTGGCGGCGGGTGACATTGTCTTGGCGGTGGGCTTGGTGAGGCTTGTCGATCCATGGTGAGGTCGCCTCACCCAACCAAGGCGAGGCCGAGCCTCGCCCATCCACGGCAAGGCTCACGCCGCCTGGGCGAGGTTCACCGGTGGCTCGATGAGGCTCACTTGGCCACCAGTGAGGCTTGGCCTCTCCCAGATTTGCGAGGCCAAGCTCGCGGTGGCGGGCGAACCTCCAACGAGCTCACCGGCCACCGCCGGTGCCAACGATAGTGGCCAGTGGGTGGCAATGGGGCGGCAGTAGGTTGAGGGATGAAGAAGAAAAGGAAAGAGAAAGAGAAAAAAAAAAAGAAAGAAAGGGAAAAAGAATGAATTCTTTAAATTGTTACCAAGAACAAGAAACAACTTTTTTTATTATTGATTCCGTTCCAAATCTATTTCCAAGAACAAATTTATTTTTAGGAACAAAAATTTTAACAAATGGATTTATGTTCCAAATCCACTCCTAGGAACAAAAGAATAGAAATTTTCACTATTTGGCCAGTTACCAAACAAGCCCATTAGCTTTACCAAGATAAAAAGGAAGAAAAGTCATCCCAAGCATGTTCTCAAACACCGTCACCAGTTGCCAGGGAAGGGTTTTGTTACGTTTTTCTTCTTCCTTACCAGCACCTTTCCACGGTTTAACAGATGGGCTCACAACCATCAAACGCGCGAAGCATCAGACTTCAAGGCACAAGATCTCAAGTTCGACTCTAATCTGTGCGAATCTGGAGTCTAGACGACACGAGGTGGTAGTTCCACCATAAAATTCCCAGTCTCAGCCGGGAGCAGCCTGCCTTCGACTGGTTTGATGAGGAGAAAAATCTGAAGTACTCCGCGTACCACTTTCCAAATCCTATATTGTGCATCTTAGTTATACCAAGGACATGACGACCTCCGCAAGAAATGGTGAATAAATCGTCTCGCCACATTAGGTCTCAACAGAAATATGTCCAGAACTCTCAGCAAGAGCCATAGCTCTGCAGACGGATTGCGCATCTAGTAATGACTTCTACCCTTTCACCATTCGGTGAGAGTAAATACTTGGAACAGACACTAAGGCCTAAAGCTTAATGTTGATTATTATATCATGAAAAGCCAGACTGCAAAACCTTAACATGGCTCGTTACTTACTGTGCTTACGAGCAACTAATCGGCCAAATGTTATTAGTTGTTTCATCACATTTAAGCGGTCATTGCTATACAGGTCTTCAACTTCATTTAAAGACATGATGAGAAAGAAATTTAGGAGAATGGAAGACTCACCTCCACAAAAATTGGCTAGTACAGTTCCTGATTAAATTAAGATTCGGGGCCCTATTGAAACTTTATAGGTAAGGTCCAAGAGTACATTCCAAGAAAGGAGTAGCTCCAACAACCATGTATAGGAAAACATACAATCAGACTACAGAGCATGACATTGCTTAATAGGCATTACCAACGCATTTGAAGTCCCTTGCTCTTATATTTTTACCGGCTCGTGACACTCTGTAGAACTTCAAAGTAGTCAGGGAAAGTTTTTCTCGTGCAACCTGGATCCTTGATTGTAACTGGAACATCTGCACAAGCAGCAAGTGAAAAAGCCATGGCCATTCGGTGATCATCGTATGTGTCGATAGCCGTCACGTTCAGTCTCTCTGGAGGAGTAATCACACAGTAGTCTGGCCCTTCTTCAACCGTTGCACCCAGCTGGAAGAACCCAAATTTCACCACAAATAAGATCCAGAAAAAAAGGACAAGGTCTAGAAAATTGCAGAAACTTGAAGCTTACCTTTCTGAGCTCTGTGCATATAGCAATCATACGTTCTGTTTCCTTCACTCTCCAACTTGCCACTGAAAACAAAGATTCAAAGGAGATTTTGCTTGAGCAACTTTTTCAGACAAATGACTTCAGAGATTGACGGTATGTAATAATTTCCTGATGTTTTGATAACAATAGTAATGCTTTCCTAGTAGCATAAATGCACTAGTGCCAGGCACAACAAGGCTATTCTCTGCAACCCACTGCTGAAAGAAGCAGCTCTTCTCCTCCAATAAGCAATTCATGTTGTCCTAAGAGGATCGCAAATCATGGCTCACAAATAGGTCCTCTATAAAGCACAAGAGGAAGGGGCACAACAGAAATTTAGGTACACTTAAACGGGAATGTCCGCTGACTGCAGAATAGCCATAGGAAGTGCAGTGCTGTATAAGGGGCCTACGGAATGAAAATGCCATCTTCCAAAACCATAGGCCTATTATATCCGAGGAGATAAGGAAATGTTCTTAAAGAAGAGGCATCTAGGTTTTAACCACTGGTAAGATTGACTGTCAACAAGCTTGTTATAGCAGACCAGTAACTCAGTTAGGATGTTTTGCTTCTCAGGACAAAATCCATAAGCTAAAATGATGAAATCACTATCCCTAGAGAAAACAAGCAAACCCTAACACCTGAACAGTAAACAAGCAAATCCTACAACCACCACAGTTAAATCCACCCCCCTTTTTTTTTTTTTTCAGTCAATGAGGCCAGAAGAGTGGTGGTCAGTTTTAATTTTGGTATTGTACCACAAACTTAGAATATGACTACACGTGGTACCCAACAATCGATTAAAATCAGATGCACACATAACAGCAAATCACCAACATAATTGAACCATACCATCTCTAATTGCAGTTGGCCCATCAGCAAAAAGTGCAACCACTGCAAGAGTCATGGCAACATCTGGCATTTTATTCATGTCGACATCAATAGCGCGCAAATGCTTTCTTCCAAAAGAATTCCGTGGAGGTCCAGTCACAGTCACACTGTTTTCTGTCCAGGTGACTGTAGCCCCCACTTTCTCAAGGACTTCAGCAAATTTTACATCGCCCTATATAAGATAAAATTGACAACCCAACACTTTTCAGGCACATTTTCAACATAAGAGAAGCCCAATAATTATGTAACCAGCAATATTTCTTCCCAATGAAATAGAGACTTTATAGTTTATGTGATAAAAATAGTTAAAAGTTGAATCTTTATGACAGAATCTGAGATTGGGTCTAGACACCTGTAAGCTACTTGTACCGCAACCTTCAACAGTAACAGTTCCCCCAGTGACGGCTGCACCTGCTAGGAAGTAACTAGCACTTGAAGCATCACCTTCCACATAAGCTTTTCCAGGAGTCCTGTCAATTTATGGATCAATTAAACCGAAGAAGAAAACTGTCAAGTCAACCAACCACATGGCACATTGCACAAGGACTACCTGTATTTCTGACCTCCTCGGACCAAGAACCTATCCCAGCTACCACTGTGCTCAACAGAAACTCCAAACCGTTCCATTAACTTTAGAGTCATCTCAACATAAGGAATGGAAATTAGCTTGTCAATGATTTCAATCTCCACATCCCCTAGAGATAAAGGAGCAGCCATTAGCAAAGCAGTCAAGTATTGACTACTTATGGATCCAGACAACTTCACCTGCAAATACCATAGCAATGGTGGACAATAAATTTCATGGTGATAAATGCTATCCTCAGAAACAGAATTCAATTCATATAAGAGTAACATTATCACTCATAGCGGAGACATTTTACGGAGTTCTATCAAATTTTATGCGAGATTCTACTTCAAGATCCAATCTCAGACAGCATCACTAGAAGCAATGAACAGGTTAAAGAATATTCAAAAACAATATTAAAAGCAAATCGCCTCCCAGGATAATAGACATCTATTGGTGCATCCCATGTTCTCACTAGCTCTTTTGCACTTGTTTAGAGGGCTAGGCCTAGGCACTAGACTGGTTGGGTAAAGAATGTATACAAATAGTACCTAGATCATACACATTAGCCAAATGGTAAAATATTCTCATTAAAAGGCAATGCTTATCCATTGGTTCTCACTTCTCATGCCTCACACAATAGGACTACCAGCATCTGGCCATTGTAAAGCTATATCCAATAACATAAATCTTTATAAATAAAACAAGACAGTAACATTAATTGTGTAGTTGTGTAATTTTGAAATGCTTAATGATTGCTGAAGCACACCCACCTTCCCCCCCGGAAGGCCACCCTTTGCATTAATGCGCACAGGTGGACAGTTTGTGCCAAGAAAACAATCAACATCTGCCCCAAGCTGCTTCAGACCAGTGACCAAATCTCCAATAGGTCGCTCCCTCATTCTCGGCACTCCATCAAGAATGTAGCTGAAGTAGTTTAAAGCGACAGATACATGAAGATCAATCAAGCACAGAAATGGAAGCAGATGAAAACAGAACACTTTAGAAAAGCAATGCAAGTAACCTGGAAAGATGAAATAACAACAGATATGGAGTGATGCAGTCAAGCTCTCAGACACCGACCAAAAATGCTTTCTCACACAATTTCTGCCATAACAACATCGAGAAGAAGAATACAGGCAGCCGGTGCTACACACTTTAGTACAGACAATTTTATTATCTGGGCTACGCTATCCCTCTTTGCAATTACCCAGAACAAGTTTGTAAAGATGCAATAGTACATCAATGAAAAGTGGAATTCATAGTACTCAGTCTAATGATGCGACCATGTCCTATTTCTAGATGCATGATAAGAGAGGCAAAAGGAACAACTGCAAATAATTGATTATCAAAACATAAGAAGCAACATCCTGAACTGCAATCATTGTGTCTTAAATAGCTTTGGCTAAATGGAATTGCATGGCATACCTGGAGTTTCCACCTGCAGCAGTCACTGCAGCTGTCAAGGGACGCATAGCTGTCCCTGCATTTCCAAGGAAAAGTTGGACTTCATCTCTCGATTCTTTTCCAACCGGAAACTGACCAGCGCAACCTTCCACGATGGCCCGTTTGATAGACTTGTCTTCCTCTACATTCAGACCAAGAGCTCTCAACGCTCCAATCATGTAATGGACATCATCACTATTCAACAAGTTGTCTACAACAGTTGTTCCCTGAATGCCAAACAAAGGAAAGAGAAAACAAAAGAAGAAAAATTATCAGAACAGAACCCGAAAACAAAGAATGAAACAGCCATTAACATGATTACAGTAGCATTTCAGAAGGGAAAAAATATAGAGGCAAATGCTCCATAGAATACTTCAATAGCAAAAGCCATGCCACCATCAAAAGTCAAATGTCTACAAATTTTTTTAAGTTTACCATAATTAGTCATGGTCAGAGCAAAAATTGAATAGATTTGTACATGTACCAACTGCTATATGACTATATAGCCATAAAACAGTAATTACAAGCAAAAGCTGTTTTCCTTCCACAGAATTCAGAGAAATTGCAAGGTTCAAGATACACAACCGATCATAACAATTCCATAACTAAGTGAAGGACCAAGTGATCTGCAAGAAAAGGCATAATTACAAAACCAAATCACCCTGGCAAAAGCTTCTCATCAAGCACATAAAGGGCTAGTTTATTCCAACCATAATTCACACACTAACTAAAATGCCTCTCCCCATTTCCTGATTCGATCAGCGCAAAACTAGCACCTTTATAGCAGCAAATTAGACTCCACCTAAAAACAAAACGCTCACTCCAAGCAAGAAGATCAACCATTTCACAGTAGATACAACAACACAATTCACATCTAATTACGGTAGAACAACCAAGAACCCCATAAAAACCCACAAATCAAAAAGGGCTTTTCCTTTACCTCAGAGAGAGCCGCAAGGAGCAGAACCCTATTGGAAAGCGACTTCGAGCCCGGCAACTTCACCGTGCCGGAGATCTCTTTAATGGGTTGCAACACAATCTCCGGTACCTTGGACGGCTTCTCAGCCGTGGCAACTGAAGCCGCGACCTTAAAGGAAGGAACTTTAACTGCAACCCAAGGATTCTTGCAATGCTTCACCTCCGAAGCACCCAAGAACTGAGACCCCAAGGCGACTGAAACGGCGAATCTGGGTCTCGAGCTCTTGGCGAGAACCTGCATGTTTAGAGGGCAATTCGGACTCCTGACGGCGTTGGCCATTTTCTCTCACCCTTCTCTCTGCTTCAAGAAACTCAGCTCTCGTCTCCCAAGATCGCGCTTCCGGCTTCTGGGATGGAGGAGGTGATTAGAATGCGGGGATCCTCGTCGTCGTCGTCGTGGTTGGTAGCTTTGGTGGAGTATTGACTCGCCACGAGAGATCTCTCAACGACCCAACTCGGCAGTCGTGCGCAACAGGGGAAGGTCCTCTGTTTCTTGCCAAGAAACTACGCGAACGAGCGGCTAAAAACGTCGCGGTGGGATCGAAGCCTATGCGCTCCCGGCCAAAAATCTCAGTAGGCAGAGGTGTTTCACGAGGGCCGTACTCAGTTTCGCGACTCCGCGGTGTTTGGTTTCGGATGATGATAATGACGATGATTCGGAGTTGGTGAGTCGTGGTTGGTGAAAGGGCTGTGACGGGTTCGAAGCGGAAGAACGTTTTTCGTTTCGGCAAGTGTTGCGATCGCTCCTGCCCACCAACCCACCCACCTCCAAGATCAACCCCCGCGTTGGTTGGGCCCCGGAGATGGCAAGGGGAGAAGGTAAGGGTGGCGATCATGATCTTCATTTTGTCCCCCTCTCATTTCCCCTTGTTTTTGCGCAATTTGGTTATCAATCTCTTTCTTAAGGCTGAGCAATTCCTAATTTGACCCTGGATCGGCCAATCAGATCGAGTTCCCAAGAAAACTGAGCCAGTTTTGATCTTGAGGCCACTAAAACCTATATCGTGTGAGTTGGTCCTTAATCTCGAAATTTTAAAGTTTGTTCGATTCAGACTAACCCTATAGATATATATATTAATTTACAAACCTTAATATATAACTTAAAATGCCTAGCGACTCCTCCTTTTTCGTTGTATTTATAATCTAGACTAACTTTGTGTATACGTAAATATATGTATATGTATGCTCATGGTTTATATTACATATTTTGAACATATCATTGTTTAATTTTTATTTATTAACGTGTTCATCTTCTATGATTTATTACTTTTGGCAAGTGGAGGCTTATGATGTTGTCTTATCTTAGATTTCTATTTAATATTTACCGGTGCATAGTTCAAGTATGTTTGTCACTTTAAGGGAATACAAAAAATGAAAAAAAAAAAAAAAAATCAATTGATCTCGAGTTAATCCTAGAGTCAAACTAGGCCCATAAAATTAATCCATTTTCGGTCCCAAGCTCAATAAGGTCAATCCTAGTCCTAAAAATTGGGGATCGACGTTATGCAAGTGGGATATTGGATTAGGTGTTAGACTAGCCTAATCGAGATTATGCTCACCTCTACTCTTTCCTATACTCTATTTTCTTGAAATTGCAATTGATTAGCAAGGCTAAAAATTCCAATAGGAATGAAAATTTAAAAATATGTGATTTTGCTATGCTTTCGGAGTCAAGATCAAGTAAGTGCACTATCGCTTAAAAGTAATATGATGTTTCGAAATGTAAATTTGTAAAAAAGAACCTCTTTTTTAGCATGTATTGATAAGAAAATGGAAGAATGGATTGCTTATTTTCATTAGAAAATGAGTTGAACGGTCGTGCGCCTTCTTTCTCTACACTTTGGCAGTTTCTCCCTAGGATGTCTTGGGTACATAGCTCAACTCCTTCCGTTGAGTATAAGTACCCACGAAGGGGTAGAGGGTTGCATAATACAGACCAACCTCACCAACCAACCACTTTTAACACCACAATGCTTCAATTCCAAGACCTGGTCTTCCATGTACTTTTAAGTTTTATAGGTTCGAGACTTCACTTAGAACTCTTTCAAGATAGTTTTCAGGATTAATTGGTTTCATGTTTGGAATTGGGTCGATGGTATCTCGACTCGCCCCACAACTATCCTCAATAGCTCCAAAATTTCATTCCAATAATTGGTTTTCGATACTTTTGTTGAGTAGGTATAGAATTTGTGGCAATAAGACTCCTTGTTGGACAACTTCTATTAGGACTTGGAATTGGGTCGATGATATCTGGACTTGCCCAGCTACTATCCCTCATGGCTCCAAAATTTCATTCCGATGATTGGTTTTTTGGTACTTCTAATGGGTAGGTATAGAATTCGTGGTAATAGACTCGTTGTTGGGCTACTTCTATTAGGATTTAGACTGAAATCGAAAGCTGAAACGCTAAAATGGTAGACGCAAATTAATTTGACTTAGAAAGGGGAATATTGACTTAGGGAAACGGTCAAGACCTCTTATTTATAAATTGGACATTGTATAGAATTTGTGCTGAACATTCAGAATCCTGGATTGGGTAGTAAACATGAGAAATATGAGGTCATGTGCTTTATGGTTGTCTTAATTATGGATTTGGGTAAGATCCACCGCTCGTATAATATCTTTTTGAACAAACAATCATTGAAAAAGAAAAAGGAAAAATTATGAAAAAAACAATTCTAAACCTATCACAATTATATCGCCTCAGTCTTAAATTTAGTTTTTTGCCAATTGAATCTTAAAATTTTGCAATTGTGACAATTCAGCTCATCTAACCAAATTTAGCCAATCAACGCTAACATGGACACAAGCTAGTGCACGATGTTCAATCAACATTGTGGTGGATAATTTTTTTAATAATATTTTATTTTCTCGATTTTTTTTAATTTTTATTCTTTTTATTCTTTTTTTATTTCTCTTTTTTTTCCTCCTCCTCCTTTTTCCTCTAACCGATCCGGTGATGGTCAGCCAATGGCAAGCTCGACCTCAACGTGGTGAGGGCAAGCTCATTGATCCACTATTGAGGCTTGTCTCTGCCAAAGACAATGAGGCGAGCATGCCAATCCACTAGCAAGGCAAGCTCGTCTTGTCCAACTTGCCACTAGCTAACCGCCTTAGTCTTGTGATCAACCCTCACCTTTGGCCAATTGTTGGAGCCAGAGAAGGAGGGAGGAGGAACAAAAAAAAGAGAAAGGAAAAGAAAGGAAAATGAAAAGATAAGATATAAAAAATTAATTAAAAATAGAAAAAATATATTATTAAAAATTTGTCCACACTAATGTTAACCGAATGACCCATGTTAATGTTGGCTGAACAGCCAACATTGAATAGCCAACATTGGCTAGCGTCCAAGTTAGCGTCAAATGGCCAAATTTGACCGAATGGATTAAATCGACCCAATTGCAAAAGATTTATGACTCAATTATCCAAAAAAATAAGTTTATGACCGAATCGACATAATTGTAATAGATCTAAGATCTTTTTGGTAATTTTCCCAAAAAAAAACTTGTCTACTCATTGAATAAATTCATTGACAAAAAAAATTACATATGTGTTAGCACTTAAATCCCTAATTGTGTAATAATTTACACTGCCAGTGTACAAAATAAAAGTCTTTATTAAATTATAGGAAAATTTCAAAGAATAACCCGGTATGAAGCTATTTTTTCAAACAAAAATTTGAAATGACTACATTAATCTCAAATAAAGATCTCAATTCGTGACCGGCCAGCCAAATGTTCTTCGGCCAACAAGCAAGTGGCATTTCAAGTTGGCAAAGTAGGGACATTTTTGTTAAAAAAAAAGATTGGATATAAACTAACAATTCCTAGACCAAGGGAAAAAAAACCCAAAGTCGAAGCAAATGTTCCTCACGTTCTTCTTCCCTATTCCTTGGAGCACCCAAATTCTCTGTTCGTGGAGCACAAATGTTCCTCATTTCTTCGCATCTTCTTCCTTCCATTTCTATCTTCGTTTCTTTCCAAAGAAGAAGACAAACCTCAGCAACTTCCATCTCTTCATTTAGTCAAATCCTCGGGTGTAACACGAGGGGTCGATCCTCCATTATCCTTTCCAGGCCCAATTCAAGTGCCCTCGATTCTCCATCATCTTTTCATTCTGTGGAAGTGAACGGGA
Organism: Corymbia maculata; assembly: GCA_014182735.1. Taxonomy (NCBI): domain Eukaryota; kingdom Viridiplantae; phylum Streptophyta; class Magnoliopsida; order Myrtales; family Myrtaceae; genus Corymbia; species Corymbia maculata. Next base: position 29,933,507 of record CM024685.1, read on the forward strand.
TGAGGACGAGAAGACACCGGGCTTCTAAGGAAGTGTCGCTGTGACGGTGCCGGTGACGAAGGTGGATTTGGCTGTCGAAATTGCTGGGCGATTGCGCTCAAAGGCCGGGAAAACTAAGAAGTTGGGGAAGAAAACGAATGCTGTTATTAGGAATAAAAGCTTTGGGCTTTTTTTAAATTTTGGGTTCAAACAAAACCGTTTGCCCAAAATCAGTAAAGCTTTAGGTTTTCTTTTAAGTTTTTAGGAATTGTTATTTTTTAATCTTTTTTTTTGACAAAAATGTCCCTATGTCACTTCTTAGCCAGCCAGAGAACATTTGGCAGGCCAACAAATTTACTTATCTCTAGCCACTTTGGGTATTTATTTAAAACAATATTCACTTCAAGTTTTTATTTGAAGAAATAACTTTACTTTTAGTTCTTATTTGAAATTTTCCTTTAAATTATTTTCTTATTAATCATGCTGCCCAAAATTCGTGCGAGGTTTGTGTTTTCTTTAGAATCCTTAAAGCCCACATGGCTCAAACGATGACCAATTTGCTGCAAGCTAATTGGTTCGGACACCCGACCAAAAAAAAATGGTTCGGACAAGCCCAAGGCCCAAGCATCATGTAAGAAACTCTATAAAACCCAAACTCCTAGGAAGCCCACCTCAGAAGCTCTTCCAGCTAGAGAGAGAGAAGCAGGGCCTTACCATCCTGTAGCTTTGCTGAGAATTCTTTCTTTGGACTGTGTTCACAGCTTCAGATCTTGATCTGCCCTGGAGTGTAGGTAGACCAAGGTGTTTCCCAGGGTTCTTACACTTCCCTGATTCTAAAAGCCTGAGAGACCTCCTGTCTGTATTGATCTGGAAGCTTTACAGCAAACATCAAATTACTCTCTTAAAGTTCCTGCAAGATTCTTGCTCAGCATCTAGCAAAGGGAGAGAGAATCGTCTGCGAATATCTGAGTGTGACAATGTAGGAAACCCTCTCTTCAGGACTGTGCCTTTCACGGCGTTATTCATCACTGCATTTTTTAACCGACATTGACGTTACATTAGCAATGGTAATGAACAGATTAGGGGAAAGGCGATCTCCCTGTCGAACACGTCTAGATAGTTTGGCAGTTCCGGATGTTGTTCCATCAATGAGCAAGTTATGGGTCACAGATGTTGCAGAACACTTAATCCCCCTTGCCTTCATCACGGTCCACTTCAAGCAAAACGAGCTCAAGGAAGTCCCACTTAATTCTGTCATAGGTCTTAATCATGTTCAGCTCCGAAGCAACCCGCGAAACACCGCCTTTCTTTCTCTGTCTCATCTGATTGAATGTTTCATGTGCAATGATGATACTGTCTTGGACTCATCTACCCTTAAAGAGAAGGAATTTGGAAACGAGGTAGGAGGTTAGGTAAAGGAGATTCATGTCTTTCAACAAGGATTTTTCGAATGTACACGAAATTATGAAGGCTCATAGAACGGAACAGCTCTTGGAAATACTATGTATACATAATGACTCGCTAACACCATAGGTTTCCTCGTCTCAACGTTTTAGGTCATATGTACTCTCATTTGCATTTCCTAGACTCGGACTTTTAGTTCTTACCCGATCCATAATAATCTCATTCTTTCGTGGCCAACCATATCATACTCTGGTTATATGTATGACACGAAACTCCACCTTACACCGAGATATCCGACCCATAAAGTACCTCATGAATTGAAACCACCTATATGTGGGAAATTCCGACTTAAATTTTCATTGAACATCTATCGTGCATCTAACCCATGTACCAATATCGTATGTGCTTTAAACTCATGTCGATGTATGTGTAAATTGCCCTAATATCCAAGTGGCCTATGAATAGAGAATGATACGAAGAAAAGTGTCACAAAAGTATTAAATATATTAAATTGGTATAAGTTTTGTTATAAACTTTTTAATTGTGTTAATATATTCATAGACTTTTTAACTTTGAGACAATTCAATCATTTTAGCTAATTTTGATATGATATTATTGACATGGGCACCGGCCAGGTTACAAGGCATGGTTAATGCTAACATGTACATTTTTTTAGATATTTTAATAAATTTCAAATTTTTTTCTCACTTTTTTTCCTCCTCTTTCTTTTGGTGGTCGGCGAGGGTTAGCTTTGCCTAAGCTAGGACAAGCATTGGTGAGGCCAAGCTCGGTTGGGCAAGGCGGCCTCGCCTTAGCTTAGGCAATGCCTAATGAGGCCAACTGATGACTCTGGCCTCTCTAAATTTGGTGAGGCCACCCTTGTCCAAGCAACACTTGGCCTTGCCAGCGTTTGCCCTCACTTGTGGCAACAAGAGCAGCCCTCTTTTGCAGCGACAAGGCCCACCCTTGCTTAGGCGAGGTTAGCCCTCAACGGCCATGGCCATGCCAACCGCCAGAGAAAAGAGGATAAAAACAAGAGAAAAAAAAATTAAAATATTATTAAAAATATCAAGATTAGTGCCGACTATACCATATAACATAACTAATGTCAATGGCAATAATATCTAATCAAAACCGATTAAAATGGCTGAATTGACTATAAGTAAAAAAATTAAAGATTAAATTTGCACAAATACAATAGGTTTAGAATTTTTGCAACACTTTTACTGAAAAATATCTATTTCTGAAGATGTTATGAACAGTTCATGGGTGACTGCGGAGAGTTCAATGGTATTATTATTGGGAGCAAGCTGGAAACAAATTCTATTTTTGGTTGACCGATTCGGTCTCTTCCCACTAATTTTTTTTTTTTAAAATTTTTAACTAGCAAAGCTAATTTGTCTGATACCATGTGCATCTCATTGTATTTGCAAAAATAAATAAAATAAATACGTAAGGCGCTACACTAATTTTTTTTTTTTTAAACAATTTAATGATCTTTCAGTGAGCAGCATGTTCAACGTCAGCTGCTCCCACCACAGTGGCCGATTGACATGGAGATTGGGCGGTTCGGTGACTTGGGTGGGTGGTTGAAGTTTGAATGACAAGGAGCCTTTCCATGTCCCTTTCCAACCAACTTTAATTAATTGATTAATTAATTAATTTTCATTTTTATCTTCTTGCTTTAACAAGTCTTCCACTCAACGAGGATTGCGTCCGGTTCTTGACTAAATTTCGTTGCACCAAACTAAATTCCCAATTATTAATTTCGTCAAACTTATTATAGTAATATGACCATAATGTCAAATGCCGGCTGCGATAGCTGAATTTCTCTCGTTATGGCCGATTAGTTAGGTCTCATTTGGTGGGCTCTAATCAAAATACTACTATCGATTTTTTCATCTGAGTCCACTAAAATAGAAAAGCATATCTAGAATAGTAATCTCATCTTTAGTTTCTTTTCTGAGCAACTTTTTTTTAAAAAAAATGGGATAAAGGACTCGGATATTCCAAAAAATTGCCCCCAACAACCTCGGAGAAAAAGTAATCCCATCTTTAGTTTTAAAGCTTGGACTATTTCTATCGAAATGTCCATCAAAATATACGTCAATTTACTTCATATGCCGTATTCAATTGCCGAAGATGTAAATTTATATGATAAAAGCGAAACATCTCAAATCAAATAAAAGATGCTATTCCATACGTAAATTGCAAAACTAAAAGTTTGGAGAAATTATCCAAAATGTTTTAATCTGATTGCATTTATGCCAATTCAATTCTAAATCTTTCAAGTTGGCTAATTTAATCCTAAACATTTTGACCATTTGCTTATTTAGTCATAAAAATTTTAATTGTGTTAATTAAGTTCTAGACATTTTAAAGATTTGGTAAATTAAACATTTTGGTCAATCTGAGCCGAAAATCCTCAAAATGGTGGTTTAGTCAACATTAGCCATCCTTCATGGCATAGCCATGGCTAAAGTTAATGCAGACCTTTTTTGCAAATTTTTTAATTTTTCTGAATTTTTTATTGTTATTTTATTCCTTTTCTTTTCTTTTTCTTTTTTTTCCAAACATGGCCTAGTCATGCCATGTGAGAGGCACAACATTGATTAGATAGCCACATTAGTGATTTTTTAGCTAAAATTGATTGAAATGACTAAATTAATAAATCGTTAAAATATTTAAGATTAAATTAGCACAATTGCAATGTTTAGGATTAAATTGACAAATCAACAAATGATTTTGATTAAATTGGTCAAATTGAATGGTTTAAGATTAAACTAGTATAAGTGCAATAAATTTATGACATTTTTAGTAATTTTTCTTAAAAGTTTTGTATGTTCACCCTCTAAACTAAGCAAAGATTTCATCTCTCTCTGTCTTTCTCTCTCTCTTTGCACATACAATGTGTGTCCTTTATGTCTATTTAGGTCGATTGAGAACTCGGGATTTTGTCTTGGTCAACTAAGGCATTAATATTTTAAAAGGAGAGAATGATAATAGAACTTCCAACGATATTGTTAAAAAATTCACTATAGTGCCAAAAGTTTCTTTTGAACACTTAAGTGCCACTTATTTTTAAAAACAAATTGATTACTTAAGTGTTAACTCTGATTTGGGTCATTAAAAATTCGATGTTGCCATATTTTATTAATTTATCAGTCTTACATAACTTGCTAGCATGCCTAGTTAGTATATAACCCCTAAATGACGTTGTCTACAAGTTGTAAATGGTGATTGTTTGAGTGTTAAATTTTGTTTAAAGTGATCCCTTTGGTCCTAGTCATTGTTAACAAGCTATTATGTTAGTGTCAAGCACACCATTTGGATATGACAAGTCATATAAAAATTTTAATTATAAAATTCACGTATTATTTTTTGTTAGATTTTCTCACCATTAATACTTAAATGATTTAGTAAAAACTTTTGGTCTGAAGTGAGTGCCTTACAAAATTTTTGGCACTTTCTAGTGTTCTTCTGCCATTTTAAAAGCTTTAATTGAGTGTCGAGCTCATCATCGGTGGATTCAAGCATTGAAAGTCCAGATGACTCCCCACTTGAAATATTTGATCGTCATTTCCAATGTCTCAATTCCACCAATGGAGCTTGAGACTTGATCGTGACTTTTATAAAACCTTATATCCTTAATATATCAAAGTAAAACATTTAGGTCCTCAATTGATCAAGGGTCAAAACCTCAAGTCCCGTTTCAACATTTGTCCCCCATAATTGGGATAGGATAAGATCAAAGTGGATAAAAAGACGCATCGTAAATCTTGTATCGCACTCTTTGTTTGGGAAAAAAGAAGAAGTATGATATAAGATCAAATAGAAACTCGAAACCCGTCGCCGTTCCATTTAGGTTTTAAAATGGGTCGGGTACCCAATTGCGCCCACCCCGCTTCCGCCCCAGTTGTCGCCCGAGCCGGGGACAGGAATATCAGGCGTCCGAACGTTCTTAGGTTGAATCTGATCCCAGCATCGGACCAACTAAATTCGTTGCATCGTCGATAGCCTGGAATCACGTGCAGCGCATAAACTTAAAAGGAAGGGCGCAACTTGCACTCGATCGGATCGAGCATTAGTGAGTTCAACAGAGTCTTGGTCTACCGACCCGGCTGGTCAGCACCAACCTTTCGCATCCGAAAATCAAGGTTGGTACGATCGTACAGCGGTGGGTTTTCAAAGGGAACAGATCAATTTGCTCGTCGCGAATGGCAGAGAGACATAGAGCCGGTTCGGTGAAAAATAAATATTCTATGGATACAAACAAGAGATTTTTATTTTTATTATTATTATTATAAATGTTCAAGGGAGATTTTCTCTTGTTGAAAACTTTTGGTGATTGCGGATTTGGATCGGGAAGAATAGTCGGTGATTTTTGCCTGAAATTGTGATCACTCGGTTCGGATCCACTTGGGGTTATGCCCCTAAAAGAGTACTTCGAGAGGTGATTTCGTGATGTGTATGACACTATTGTTCTTGCATAGGATCTAATTCTTGCATTTTCGAATAGTGCAATATTCATCCCCTGTGTTTTTATTCAATTGTGAGATTTCCACATCACCGATGTATCAAAGGCAATGGTTAATCAATGCGAAGATATTGTGTTGACCGCTAATGGTGAGTTTGGTGATATTACTGTTCCTAAGAATAATTTTCTTTTTAGAAATAATTCATTTTTCATTTTATTCTTTGAAATAATTTTTTAGTGAAAAAACGCGTTTGATAATTATATAAAATTTATATTCTCAGAATAAAAAATAATATGAATGCATTTGGTATGACTCATAAATTTTTTTGTAACAAAAAATTCCTTTTGATTTTTTAAATAATTTTTTGAGATTTTTCTTTTCTTCTTTTTTTCCTTTCTATTTCTTCTGGTGATTGGCAACGGCAACTGGCAGCCGAGTAGTGTGCAGTGGGCGGTAGCAACGATCAGTTAAAAGAGGAAGAAGAAGAAAAGAAAAAAAGAAAAAAAATATTTTAAAAATTGTTTTTGAGAACAAGAAATTTTTTTTTTTTTGCTTCTTATTTTTGTTCCAAAATCTATTTCTTAGAACAATGTTCTATTTCAGGGGATAGAAATGTTAACTGACATTATCAAATGGATTCTTTTTTTTTTTTTTTATTTCAGAGAAAAAAAAACAAAAAAATAGAATAACAACAATGTTAACAAACGGTGCCTAGGACGATGGTCCAAGAGCTACTAATGATGTTGGTGGCCGATTTTTAATCACGATAGTGATGGTAGTAACAATCTACGGTGTCACGTATAAATATTGTTAGACATCGTTAGAAGCTGAACTTTTTCTTATTATTTAATATTGTCCCTAATTTTTTTTCCTGATCTAATTGTGAACTTTCGGGAACCAATCCAATGTGATGTTTCTATTGAAAATAGCGTCATGTCATGTACTTTTTCTAAAGATTTTATTGAACTGAATTCGAACAGTTGAGGACAAAATGCAATAGCAAGGAAAAATTTCAAGAATTAGCCATTTCATTACCTTCTTCGTATTAGGGGCGAGCGATTTCACAATCGGTCCAAATTTCACCTAGATCTACCCTGTTGAAATCAATTGCTCGATTTTCGAAACTCCAAAACTTACTATGTATATTTTAGAACTTGAAACCCCATTATCAATTAGTTTCAAGGTTTATTTGGGTATTAGACAATTTCTTCTTTCATTTTTTTAAGCAAAATAAAAGTGAACACAATAATAAAAATTTCCATATGTTAACAGCAAAATTCATAAAAGTGAATATGTAAAAGGAAAAAATTTCGAAACACCTAGGTTGACCAATACAATAAGAAATTTCAAAATAAAGATCAGACATTTATATCAAAGCAAAACAAACTTCCGTACACGAACATTCAAACACATAATCGGTGAATAACAAAGAGTATTTAAGACATGAAGAAAAGACAGGACCGATTGAATGCGACTTTGGGTTTGGCTTCTCCATTTTCCAAAACTAAAGCTAAATTCATAAGCAAAAATGCATCTTATATTTTCTCGTATTAATGAAGCCTAATCTATGCCAAAAAGAAGAAGAAGAAGAGGTGAATATTACTTTCTTATTTGGGCTTAAAAATCAAATCTTTAAAAGGAAAGAAAGTTTTGAACTTACTAAGAGTTCATGCATTTCTCTAATCAGTCCTGTTCGCTTTAGATTCTAGGTCTTACCTTACCTTGCCTAGTTTTGATACCATCAGAGAAAAGCCTCAATAAGCAAGTTGGTGGTTCGATTCTTACCCAAAAATTGGAAATTGAACTGCTCAATACTGATTTTACTTGTTTTTTGGGCTAGGAATTGAATTGGAAAATGTAACAATGGTACCGATTCCTTTTGGGCTAGGAATTGAATTGGGAAATACCAGAATGGTACCGATTCCTATGGCCAATTATATTTAGAACCCATGCTTGTGCCTTATCCCGAGCACGTTACCTTTTCTCCAGGTACACTCTATTTCTCTTTTAACATCGAGAAGAAGAGTTTTTCTTTTTTATGGCCGAGGAGCGTAACCGTCCGTTCACTACCACCATACACACGTAATAGCAGGGTATGTTACCTTACGACATGATTTCAACTCTCGATCTTTTGCGAGAGGAAGAGAAGCGTGAGCCCAATAACGCCACTCGAGATAGAGAAGAGTTATTAAATCAAAATTTAAGAAAGCCAATAAGTCTCCCCAAAAAAAATAAAAAATTCCTCTAGATAAAAAAAATTTAGACTTTCTTAAGATTCAGATTTGTACGGTGGAAATTTACCAAAAAAGAGAGGCGTGCGTAATTGCGTAGGTCGTCCACGGCATAGGAAAATCCGTGGGGAGCCACCGACGGCCGCCCTTTCGGCGGCGGAGAAGCCAAGGATTTTGGGAAGCAAAACTTCTTCCGCTTTGCTTGCGCAAACCATTAAAAAAAAGTCAGAGCGATAAAACAATCTCTCTAAATTCAGCCCTCTTCCCTCGCATTCGCCGCTCGAAATCCCGTAAGAGCCCCGTGTCAAAAATAGCCCGATGGTCGAGCGCGATGCATGGAATTAGATCTAGCACTCCAAATTTTTTAATTAATATTATGAAAAATTTCAAATTTATATTTTTATGACAAATTTATCATAATATTAATATATTTATGACAAATTTACTCTTTATTAATTTTTATTAAATTTTATGATTAAAATACTAAGTTGGATGATGCGTGACAGTCGATGAGTATACTGGTTTGTGGCATAATATTAAGTTAATTTAATGTAAATTAACAAATAATAAATTTATTACAAATATATTAATTTAAAATTTTCGAAGGTAAAAACTTTGCTGTGGATAAATTTGACACTCATCAATTTGAGATTTTTCATGATAAAAAAATTAATTTGGAAGTAAAATTATTATATATATTAATTTGAGATTTTTTATATTATTAAACTAAAATATTTTCCGCGGATAATATTTGTGTTTATTACAGAGCATGGCGAAGATAGAAAATAGGAAAAAAAAAAAGGAAGGTGAGGAAAGGTGGGAGCATTCTTCCTAACCCGCGGCGGTCAAGGGCTGGGATGGGCTGCTGCCCGCCTCCTGGGATCTAACGGTCAGCTCCCCTCCTCACCTGTCCCCCCCTCCCTCCCTCCCTCCCTCCCTCCGCTTTTTCTGGTTGGACGAGAAGTCCCATGCGGCTGGAAACAAGTTAAAAACGACCCCCGTTTCCCCCATTTCTCTTGTCACCTCTCTCTCTCTCTCTCTCTCTCTCTCTACGATCGCCAGCCTCCGCCGAAATCAGTAGAGAGAGAAACCCATCGCCACCAACCCCCACTCTCTCTCTCTCCACCCACCGCCGGCGGCGAAACAATGGCGTCCGCCTCGTCCCTCGCCCTCTCCCAGGCCGTCCTGGCCCGATCCACTTCCGCCTCCGACGGCGCCACCCCGTCTCCCTCCTCCACCCGCCTCTCCATCCCTTCTCCCTCCCTCCGCCTCCCCACCTTCTCCGGCCTCAAGTCCTCACCCACTGCCGCCCCCGCCTCCGCCTCGGCCCACCGCCGCCTCCGCCGACTCGCCGCCCCCCGGCCGATCAGGGCCTCCGCCGCCGTCGAGACCCTCGGCCCCGCCACCGAGACCGCCCTCGTCGAGAAGTCGGTCAACTCCATCCGGTTCCTGGCCATCGACGCCGTCGAGAAGGCGAACTCCGGCCACCCCGGCCTGCCCATGGGCTGCGCCCCGATGGGTCACATCCTCTACGACGAGGTCATGCGGTACAACCCGAAGAACCCCTACTGGTTCAACCGCGATCGATTCGTGCTGTCGGCCGGGCACGGCTGCATGTTGCAGTACGCCCTGTTGCATCTCGCCGGGTACGACAGTGTCAAGGTAACCGCGCTGCTCTGGCTTCTTGCCTCTCGTGTGATCGCTGAAATGATCGCGCGTAGTATATCATTTGATTGGCTTGTTTAGATCTGGAGGAGTGACGATGATGGTGTCGTTGTATCGAAGTGGAAGTGATCTGTGCTTTATCCGTTCTTTGGAATTAGTATTGTTTAGCTATTTTTTTAGCTATTTTTTTTTTCTTGTGTAGTTTTGAGACATTCTTACATCCTTGTTTTATACCACCTTTTCTTTTCTTGAAAATGAGAGTGTCGTTGTAGGATTGAGAAGAACGACAATTTTGAACGAATCTTGTTATCTTTCCTGTTTTGGTTAGTGCACCTTTTATCTGCAGCTCAATTTAAGGGGAAGAAAAGAAAAAATAATAAAAAAAATGATTCTTCTTGCCGGATCTTTGAACGATTTGACTTATCATGTTTCTTGCAATATGATTAGGAGGAGGATTTGAAGAGTTTCCGTCAGTGGGGAAGCAAGACACCCGGGCATCCCGAGAACTTCGAGACACCTGGCATTGAAGTTACGACAGGTGAGGGAATCTCCTTTGAAACCATCCCTGTACGGGATCACGTTCTGATTTTACCATGCCTGCTCTAAAGCTTAGGTGTTTTACAATTAGTGTGATGTCTGTGTTCAATGTAGGTCCACTTGGACAAGGAATCGCCAATGCTGTTGGTTTAGCTCTGGCGGAGAAGCATTTGGCTGCTCGTTTCAACAAACCAGACAATGAAATTATTGACCACTACACGTAATACACCGATTCCTCATCGCGCTCAATAGTTTGCTCGGATTTTACAGACTGTCGGTTGATTTAATGAATTTTGTTTTTTTGGTGCTTATTCTAGATATGCCGTTCTCGGAGATGGTTGTCAAATGGAAGGCATTGCCAATGAAGCTTGTTCCCTTGCTGGGCACTGGGGACTTGGGAAGCTGATTGCCTTTTATGATGACAACCACATCTCCATTGATGGTGACACAGAGATTGCATTCACCGAGAGTGTCGAGAAACGTTTTGAGGGTCTAGGGTGGCATGTCATATGGGTGAAAAATGGCAACACTGGTTATGATGAAATTCGTGCTGCCATCAAAGAAGCAAAGGCTGTGAAAGACAAGCCTACTTTGATTAAGGTTAGTGTTCCCCTGCCATTATGGATTTCTGTGGAATTCTCAAGCGATAGAGGTAGCTTTCAGCTTTTACTGCTTGGAAAAATTATCTTTGGTTTTCCCCCTTTCTAAACTCTAATCCGCTAACCAAGAAGTACTTAACTGTTGAAAAACAAATATGATCAGCTGCATGGGCATGCCCAGGGAGGAGGATAAAAATATATCATTCTGTAATCACCTATTTTACCTTGATTTAAATGCAGTGCAATTATTCTGGCATTTGATAATGAAAATATGCTGGCTTCTGCAGGTAACTACAACCATAGGTTTTGGTTCACCTAACAAGGCCAACAGCTACAGTGTACATGGTAGTGCACTGGGCGCCAAGGAAGTTGATGCAACTAGGAAGAACCTCGGATGGCCGTACGAGCCTTTCCATGTGCCTGAGGATGTTAAAAAGTAAGTGAATGACAAAAAGCTTCTTATCTCTATCATGTGAGGAGAACGACATGGTATCCAAACTCCTTGATAACGTGTATGGTTTTTTGCAGGCACTGGAGTCGCCATGTTCCTCTTGGTGCTGCTTTTGAAGCTGAATGGAATGCAAAATTCGCTGAATTTGAGAAGAAATACAAGGATGAAGCTGCAGTGCTGAAATCTATCATTAAGGGTGAACTACCTGCTGGTTGGGAGAAAGCCCTGCCAGTGAGTATTTGATCATACACTGGATCAACAGAATTGTTTTCTAGTTGAAGTTATTATGCATTCTCCACTTTGAGCTATACAGACACCAATATGTGTCGTCGCCTTAAATGTGATCATTATTCATGTTTTGTATTTTCTGAGTGCAAATTTGGTTTAGTTATAATCAATGAGCTTCAAAGTGTATAATCATCTAACTGACAATATTCAATTTGTATTAAAAGCAAAAGTATTTTCACACGAACACTCAAGCAAAGTTTTTGTTTGCTGAACAAAACTTCCACATTTTTTAGATTCTTTGTGGGGCTTGTATGTGTTCAGGTTTCTGATTCTTGAAGTTGGTTGATCAGAGGATTGGTCAACGTCTATTCATGACAACAAGTTTGTTGGTCTAGTAGTTTTCATTGTATGTGTAATAATCGAGAGTCCTGTTTTTTTGCAATTCTCCAGACATACACCCCAGAGATTCCAGCAGACGCAACCAGAAACCTCTCTCAACAATGCCTCAATGCCCTTGCAAAAGTGGTCCCTGGTCTTCTTGGTGGAAGTGCAGATCTTGCTTCCTCCAACATGACTCTGCTCAAAATGTTTGGCAATTTCCAAAAGGATACCCCTGAGGAACGTAATGTTAGATTTGGTGTTAGGGAGCATGGAATGGGGGCCATCTGCAATGGGATTGCTCTCCATAGCCCTGGACTCATCCCATACTGTGCCACCTTCTTTGTCTTCACAGACTACATGAGGGCCGCAATGAGGATCTCTGCGCTCGCTGAAGCTGGAGTCATCTACGTCATGACCCATGATTCTATTGGTCTTGGAGAGGATGGACCCACGCATCAGCCAGTTGAGCACTTGGCTAGCTTCCGTGCTATGCCAAACATTCTAATGCTCCGCCCAGCCGATGGGAATGAAACTGCTGGTGCATACAAGGTCGCTATTCTCAACAGGAAGAGACCTTCTGTCCTCGCTCTCTCCAGGCAAAAGCTTCCCAACCTTCCTGGAACCTCCATCGAAGGAGTAGAGAAGGGAGGTTATGTCATCTCTGACAATTCCTCAGGCAACAAGCCAGATGTTATTCTGATTGGAACTGGTTCTGAGTTGGAAATGGCTGAGAAAGCAGCAGATGAGCTCAGGAAGGAAGGCAAGGCTGTGAGAGTTGCGTCCTTCGTTTCTTGGGAACTTTTTGACGAGCAATCTCCCGAGTACAAGGAGAGTGTTTTGCCTTCTGCTGTAACAGCTAGAGTCAGCATTGAAGCTGGAACGACTTTTGGGTGGGAGAAGATTGTTGGCAGCAAAGGTAAGGCTATTGGAATTGACAGATTCGGTGCCAGTGCTCCGGCAGGTAAATTATACAAGGAATTCGGCCTTACTGTGGAGGCGGTCATTGCTGCAGCCAAGCAAGTGTCCTAGACTAAGTAATATTCTGTTTATGTTGTTTTATTTCTTGGGATTTGGGTTTTGGAGCAGAGCTTAGATGGGGACGATGCCCAAGAGATCTTCACGAGCTCTCTTATGCTTTAATAAAGGAGAACTATGAAAATTTCGACCGCTTGAATTTCCTCAATGCAGCGAAACATAGATTTAGAGTGGAGTAGATTGAGTACCATTGGACTTGTAAAAACACCTGGAGAGCTTCTTCTTCTTGAGATTTGTATCGACTTGTGGCTGAATCACACTAAGCAAGCACATTTATTCTCCTTGCCCATCCCTTTTACAGGAGTTGAGTTCAGCAAAGCCTCGTTTCCTGTTTGGATTTGAATCTTGAATATTCAAATCTTTATTTATCGTGGCTTGTCTTCTTTTCTAAATCAAAGTTTCTGATTCCCTACATCATGGGTATTTTGAGGGGTATGATTATCTGAACAAATTGGATGAGCAGGGTGGCTGAGATTTGCCATTCAATACAGAGACGACTGTCTTGAACAGAGGTCTTTTGTGAGAAAATTCTAGCATTGCTCCAGGCAATTGTTTGGTACCTTGTTCTTAATTGATCTGATACGTGCTTAAATATCTTAATTCTTGTTGAAGTTGACAATGACGGGTCTCCTTCTAACGGGGCTGGAACGAAGGAACTTTCGTTGACACGTCGGAGATTTCACGCTCTTCACACCTGAGAGAACACGCCTGAGAGGAAGCACAGCTCAGGGTCGGAGATACGGACTGTTTTTCCACTTTGGACTTCACTCACTTTGAAGAAGGCCACGTTGAATATGTTAATATTAAAGTAAATAATGCGGAAGCATTGGACTCCATCGATAACCTGTCCAGCTCAACTCATATTTCGTTGATTGAACTAACCCATTCGCTATTCAGGCAAGCAAAAGTCGATTTCAGTTACAATTTAATTACGTGGGTTCAAAGATGAAGTTACTGAATATGTGACATAATTGTCGATTTATAGGACTTTTTGTCAATTTTGGGATTTCCAATTGACTATCTAATGACTAGTGGTTGTTCTGATTGCTTTTTATTGCTGTTTGATGATCTTCAATATGACTATTTGGTTGCCAAGGCAAAATTCAAGTTTCTAAGCGTTTTAATGCAACTTCTAGGTCCTAGGACTTTTACTGTGTTTTCTAGTTCCTATGCTATGTTTGGCTTTAATTTCTCCATAAATAGATGTGTAATTTCATTTGTGAAAGGGATAAGATGTGGATATTGAGAATTTATGAATTTTTTTCTTTATGTGAGCAATATTCTATCTCAATTCTTTATCATCGGGAAGTGAATTTTTCCTTGGTGGTGAATCAAGAAGTCTTTTATCTTGATTGATGGTTTTCCTTTAAGTCTTGATGATGAGTTTCTTCGATCATGAATTCATTTATTCTTTGCAGGTCACTTGTCCTTTGAGTTTGAACAAAAAAAAAAAAAAAAAAACCTTGTCCTTTGAGTCTTGGTAGTAAACTTTGTCAATCCCAAATTTTATCCTTGGTGGTGCATCATTTAGGCCTTGGTAGTGATCTTAATTTATTTCTTATCACTCAAATTGTATTCACCTACTTCAAACCTGCATCAATAAATCCACATCTAGTCTTCAAAAATATGTTGTTGGAGTAACTCAATTGGACAAATCTTGAAAGTCATGACATTTAAGCATTCCACTAAAAAATAATGATACTAAAGTGAATATCGTACAAAAATTATCATACAGCTCTTATCATCTTCTCTAAAAAATTAACCCTTGATGCAATATTCAAGATTAGTTGTTGTAAATGAGAAAATGAATAACGAGAAAAAATTGGCATGGTACCCTAAAAAGCCTCTAACTTTAGGCTTAGTATAATTTTATCTCGAACTTTTTTTGTCTAAAATGAACTCAAAAAATCCTAAATTTAGGTCTAGTATCAATTTTCTTTGAACTTTTTTTTTATCTAAAAATCATAAACCTTTATTTCTAGTTCTAAATCTGCCCCAACCTTGTTCTTATCTAAAAAAAGTCACAAACTTTAATTCTAGCCTCAAATTTCCCTGAAATTTTTTGTCTAAAAAAAAATCACTAACTTTCAATCAAGTTTCAAGTCTGTCTCCATTTGACCATTCGTCCAAAATTCACCATTAGTTTTTTGACACGATATTCCCATATCGCTACATACCCACATAAGTAAAGTGACATGGAAAATTATCCGCAAAACAAAACTAATCTTTGATATATATAAAAAAGAAAGAAAGTAGGGATGACTAATGGCAAATGGACAAAAGGCTAACTAGAGGAGATTTATGATTAGAGTTAAAATTCGAGGTAGATTTAGGATTAAACCTAAAATTTAATTTTTTATATTAAAAAGTTAGAGGTAGAATTAAAACTCGACCTTAAGTTTGAATTTTTTTTTTTTATCTTGAATTACGCCAAGAAAAGGTTGTAGACTATTTCATTATTCATCCGAAAAAGGGGACCCACGAGTGGCCAATTATATTGCCTAGGAGAAAGGGAGAGAGGTTGACCCATTTGTTACCTAGTTCTGTGGTGGCCAACGCTTGAGCTCTCGACTCCTTCTGCTCCCTCCTCTCTATCCTCCATTGTCTTCTCCATCACCACCCAATAAGTCACTCGCCGAAGATGCCATGGCATATGCTTGGAGTTCATATCCACAACACATCCTAGGAACTTGAAATCCAAGGCATATTCAGCATGCGCTTATGCATATTCTTTCTGGAAAATAATAATAATAATAATAATAATAATAATAATAATAATAATACGAGTGCATATAAAAATTAAGCGGTCCTCGTCTTCAAGAAAGTATGACACCACCTAATTATTTTACTCAGTAAGGTCATATGAAAGCAGCGACTCCACTAGATAAAGATTCACCCTAATGTGATTCTTGTTTAGTGGTTCGAATCCCGCCTTTTCAAAAGCCTAAATTCCGAGGCCACCCACACAAAAGAAGGCTTGTTGCATTCCGCACTTTAGTGGGATCATGGCTGCAGGCTAGTCCATCCTGGGAAAACTTGTTTGAAAGTTAGTCGGCGGTTCTAATACTATAGAGGTCCAGTGTGACAATGTTGCTAGAGGCTCGAGGGACCTGCAAATTGGGCATTTTGTTAAGAAGGGAATTTGTGTCGCAGTGGAAGCTTTTGTTGGAATACCTAAATTTTGTGCGAGTCACTTGACATGCACAATACTTTATTTAAACTCCGAATGACCCACTTGTTCATTATTATCTCAAATCTTGTCACTCATGGAAAAAAAATGCTATTCAATCCGGCATGAGCATCATTTCTTTAAAAGAGACCATATGATGTAGGATTAATATCAATTGAATTAAGGCTTTTTAAAATTCATGTTGATTTAGGGCACACCTCTTTTTTAAGGGGAACGATTCCAGGTTTCGTATAAGTTTCACCTAGAATCTACCCGTTGGAATATGCTTATTATTTTTTGAAATTTGAAATTTACTCGACATATCTTGAAATTTGGAACCTACTATATCAAGGGTTCTAGAGTATATCTAAGTTCTATCAATATCATTAATTGAACAATGAAAATTCAGACTAGTGATTCCATATTATACATACATACATAATCAAATACTATGAAATATCCAAAATTCCAAAAACACAAAAACTTATTTTAAATTTTAAGTCACAGGTTCCAAGTTATGTTAATTTAGAACTTGGAATCTACCTATCGAAAATTTGAAATTTATCTTGCATATCTTGAAATTCTAGAATTGATAAATTTTCACTTATCCGATTTTTAGATCGCAAATTTTACATTATAATCATGCTCAACCCTATCATTTTGAGGCATACCGCCATTTTTTGGGCCGAAAGATAGGAGCTATAAAAAGAAAAGGCAATAGAAGGGTAGGGAGGAATGAAAGGCGGAGCATTTCCTATCCGGAGTCAACGGCTGCGATGCCGTCCCTCCATCGATCCAAGGGCCGCGACCTTTCGCCAGACCGACCGGATCAGACGACATTCAGTGGGCCCCAGATCCTGATCCTCACATCGTCCACACAAAAAGGAAAGACCATCGTTCCCCCGGGAGCTGATCTCGCTCGCTACTTCATGCTCGGACAACCGGTACTCAGTCGGGTTTAACTGACAAAACGGTGGAACCAGACCATCTCCCTCTTCCACTCTGAGTCAACCATGGCTTCCACCTCGTCCCCGACCCTGTCCCAGGCCATCTTGGCCCGACCCATCTCCGGTAACGCCTCCAGTTCCTCCTCCTCCGACCGCGTCTCCCTCTCACTCTCCGCCCTCAAGTTCTCTCCCCTCTCCTCCTCGTCCTCGTCCTTGTCCTCGTCCTCCTCCAGGCGCGCGTCTGGCTCGTCCCACCGCAGCCGCCGCCGCCTCCCCGCCGTCCTCCGACCCATCCGGGCCGCCGCCGTCGAGACCCTCGACACCGCCACCGAGGCCTCCCTCGTCGAGAAGTCGGTCAACACCATCCGGTTCTTGGCCATCGACGCCGTCGAGAAGGCGAACTCCGGCCACCCGGGCCTGCCCATGGGATGCGCCCCCATGGGTCACATCCTGTACGACGAGGTCATGCGGTACAACCCCAAGAACCCCTACTGGTTCAACCGCGACCGCTTCGTGCTGTCGGCCGGGCACGGTTGCATGCTGCAGTACGCCCTGCTGCATCTTGCTGGGTATGACAGCGTCAAGGTTCGTGCTTTCGGTTTTTATGGGCTACCGTGAATCGTTCTTGATTTCTAATTGAGGATTCTGCCGTCTTTATGATTGGCATGTATGCTCGATTTAGCTTTGTTGGAGCATTTGAACACTGAATATTTTGGATTTTCAGATGGGTTGGTGTTAGAAATGCGAATTGTGGGTCTTCAGATGGTTTTATTGTTGTCCATCACCAGAAGTTTTGAGAATAAAAAAAACAGTTGGCTTGTCTTGTAATTACATCATGTTGCTAGTGCTAAATGACTTATTGTCGGAAGCAGCTTTTCCATTTGAAATGTTTGTTTGTGGAAATCTTTTTAGGAGGAAGACTTGAAAGGCTTCCGGCAGTGGGGAAGCAAGACCCCTGGCCATCCGGAGAACTTTGAGACCCCTGGTGTTGAAGTTACAACAGGTTTGAGTTTGACCTTTTTTCCGTAGTTTTATATGACTTAGGCGGTGTTAGACGTGTATTCTGATTTTCTTCAAGAGATATGCAATTGATTTGATAACTTGGTTTATTAGGTCCACTCGGGCAAGGAATTGCCAATGGTGTTGGTTTGGCACTCGCGGAGAAGCATCTGGCTGCTCGCTTCAACAAACCGGACAGTGAAATAGTTGACCACTACACGTAAAACAATCCTCCATGATACTTTTCACTGTGCATATTTGAGTTTGGCAATGATTAGCATTGTGACTTGTGATTCGGTGGTTTCTCGCACTTCTTTAGATATGTCATCCTTGGAGATGGTTGCCAGATGGAGGGTATTTCCAATGAAGCTTGTTCACTTGCTGGTCATTGGGGACTTGGGAAGTTGATTGCTTTTTATGACGACAACCACATCTCTATTGATGGTGATACGGATATTGCATTCACCGAGAGTGTGACACCCGTTTCGAGGGTCTTGGGTGGCATGTCATATGGGTGAAAAATGGAAACACTGGCTATGACGAAATACGTGCTGCTATTAAGGAAGCGAAGGCCGTCAAGGATAAGCCTACATTAATTAAGGTCCTGCTCCTAAATCTGATGGAATGTGAATCATTTTTGTTTATGCCAGGCTAGCAAAGTTTGAAGTTACCGTATCCATGGGCATGTGGTCCTTGCTTATATCCGAAGAAGCTAAAAGCAATTCATGGGAATGGAATTTCAAAAAATACTCTTTATGATTAATATATGATCTATGTAATTTTTGGTAGGATATACTGGAGGCTATATTTGAAATACTAGTCGAACTGTTTTATGCTTTTCGAGAAAGACATTAGTACTTATTGCAGTACAACTAATTTGTATTTCTATATTGCTTTTGAAAGAATTTCATTTAGTTTCACTTGATAATTGTCTTTTGAAGCTGTTGATGAACCATGCTTTTTCTTTGCAGGTGACTACCACCATTGGCTATGGTTCACCTAATAAGGCCAACTCATATAGCGTGCACGGGAGTGCACTGGGTGCCAAGGAAGTTGATGCAACACGGAAGAACCTTGGTTGGCCATATGAGCCTTTCCATGTGCCTGAGGATGTCAAATCGTAAGTAAAATCTCGAGAACCATCCATCTCTCTGCCTTGTGATGGAGAAGAATTTGATATTTAATTTGAATTCCTGATGAATTTCTGTGGCTCTCTCTAGGCACTGGAGTCGCCATGTCCCTGCTGGTGCAGCTCTTGAAGCTGAATGGAATGCCAAGTTTGCCGAGTATGAGAAGAAGTACAAGGAGGAAGCTGCAGAACTGAAGTCCATTTTCAAGGGTGAACTGCCTGCTGGTTGGGAAAAAGCACTTCCGGTAAGAAAATTACAGAGTACTGTAGCCTTCTAGCGTGGAATTCCAGTTATGCTATATGAGGTTTATGGAACCTTTAAAAAGAAGAGAAGGGATTTAATACTTAGAGAAGACATTTGAGCAAGTGGCATGCTGACTCTTCTTAGTTGTATTTGTCATCCAGTCATTACTTCTACTTGTGGTAATCTCCCAAGCTTTGTTTTCACAACTTTCTAAATGCTTCTAGCTTCCAATCCTTTTAATTATCCTTTATGGGAGTCAAAGTCTGGCAGTATCATAGTTATCTTGTTGCTGTCAGTAATTTTAGATGCGATGCACATAGTGAATTCTGTTAAACTATTGGTAATTAGTGCACTTCAACATTGTGGTAATTGTTTGCTTCATTTTACAGATGTATACTCCTGAGAGTCCTGCTGATGCCACCAGAAATCTCTCTCAGCAATGCTTGAATGCCCTCGCTAAAGTGCTGCCTGGTCTTCTCGGTGGCAGTGCTGATCTTGCTTCTTCCAACATGACACTGCTTAAGATGTTTGGTGATTTCCAAAAGAACACCCCTGAGGAACGCAATGTCAGGTTTGGTGTTAGGGAGCACGGAATGGGAGCTATTTGCAATGGGATTGCCCTGCACAGCCCCGGTCTCATTCCATACTGTGCCACATTCTTTGTGTTCACTGACTACATGAGGGCTGCAATAAGGATCTCTGCCCTTTGTGAAGCTGGAGTTATCTATGTGATGACCCATGATTCGATTGGTCTTGGAGAGGACGGGCCGACCCATCAACCTATCGAGCACATAGCCAGCTTCCGTGCTATGCCCAATATTTTGATGCTTCGACCGGCTGATGGGAATGAAACTGCGGGTGCATACAAGATTGCTGTCCTCAACAGGAAGAGACCTTCTATCCTTGCTCTCTCCAGGCAGAAGCTGCCCCAGCTTCCCGGAACTTCCATTGAAGGAGTCAAAAAAGGTGGTTACATCATTTCAGACAACTCTTCTGGCAATAAGCCTGATGTCATCTTGATTGGAACTGGTTCTGAGTTGGAAATTGCTGTGAAAGCAGCAGATGAACTGAGAAAGGAAGGGAAGGCTGTGAGAGTTGTATCATTTGTTTCATGGGAGCTCTTTGATGAGCAATCTGCTGAGTATAAAGAAAGCGTTTTGCCAGCTGCTGTATCTGCTAGGGTTAGCATTGAAGCTGGGTCAACCTTTGGATGGTCGAAAATCGTCGGAAGCGGAGGGAAGGCTATTGGAATCGACCACTTTGGGGCCAGCGCTCCGGCAGGTAAAATCTACAAGGAGTTCGGCATCACTGCTGAGGCCGTCATTGCGGCAGCTAAAGAACTTTGCTAGGTTCTGGTAAGTACACAATGCGGTTACTTGGGCGGCATTTGGGTTCCGGCACAGAGCTCCCCTGGAAAGCCCGCTGGAGAGATTCGTATTTATTCAAATGTCTCTTGTGCTGTAAACAAAAATAATGACAGAAATTTTTTCCTTCTAGTGCTTGAAGTTTCTCAATGAGGCAGAAGTAGATCACAAGAGAGCTGTAGTGAATGATCTTGCACTAGTAAAACTCTTGCAGCTGTTCTCTTGAGATTTGTAACTGTGGGTGGATGAAGTCAATGAGGCAAGATGTGTTCCATCCTGTCAGAAGAGTGACAACCCTATCTTCATTTTGCAGTAGCTATTCAGATCTCTATATTCATGATTTGCCTCCTATGTTCTGGTATTCTATTCTTGCTTCAGATGGGTGTCTAGTATTCTCATTATTCAATAGTTCTAGGATAGCAAAGCAAGTAGAGGAGCAAATGACAAAAAAACAGAAGAGGGCAATTCTGTGTCTTTTGGGTGGTTGGAATGTGGTCTAAACTGAGCTGAAAATCTTTAGCTAACCTTTACAAGCCATTGAAGAAGGGTAGGCCTATCTTTTATTCTCTCAGTACTAAGCCCACTGATTTTGTTGGAAGCTACAGTTTTTGAACGGGGGAGGTGAAGATTGACCTTTTGTTAAGTTTGTGGTGGTAGTTGAAGCTACTTCTTTTAGCCATCCTATGCTTGTTTATCTTGTATCACTGGTGGTGAGAGAACTCTTATATACCGACTGCATTGCTGCTGTTGCTTTATAGATTATCGCAATTCACAAAGTGATGTAAATCTCGAGCTTAGTTTTTGAAAACTGTCGTTTTTGTCGGTATGTACTTTTCACGAGGTATGTCTCATTCACAATATCGACATGCAATTGAGAATTAACCATTTCTAAGACCTTTCTTGTAATTGAATTACAGCCGACAAACCAGCTTTTGATCCCACTTTGCTCACTATTTAAGTTCTTGTTGCTTTCTCAATTGTAACTACTTCATTATTGTCACGAGGGAGCAACGCGATTATGGAAATCGTCAGTGGAACTTCGCCTTTATTGACGGTCGAAATCGCTAATTATGGTTTGTCACCACTTCTTGACTCAACATTGACTTGATTGACATGGATTCGACTGTCGGTTAATAGACAAAATGTTCCAGAGTAATTTACCTGTTCCATAGACTTAATTTTACTGGCTTCTCACAGTCAACATTGGTGTTTCTCTGTCCACTATGTCGACAATAAAGTGTCACATCGCATATACCTGTTTAACATACCATTTACTCCCTCCCTTGAAGACACCCAACACGTTCTCTTAATCAATGCTCACAATCGGTCTTAACTTCTTGTAATCGATGACTTTGTTTTATCACTAAGCTCGACTTCTAAAATTTCTTGCCTCACTAATCTTAATACTTTCTTATCAACGACGGTCTGACCCTATATCAAAGTCTTGATCGATTGATAGTCAATGTTACCAATTGCTCATTGACTTTAATTCTTTAATATGAAGCCGACATCTTATAGGGTACCAACAAATTTTGATTTTTCTTTTTTCTTCTTTTCTAGTAGAACCGATTGCCGCAATTTCCAAAACGAAAAATTGAATTGAATTCGATAGTTGAAAAGCATCAAGGTACGAACTGTTACACTCGGTTTATGTGAACATGCATATCAGGTTGGTCCCATGTGAAACTAGGATCCATATGATCCAGCGATTACTGTGTTCTGCCTCACATTGTCTGAGTTCATCGAATGATTGTTCGAAAAACAGTGGAAGGAGAACTATGTCTACCGAAATCACTGCTGACAGATTCTTTCAGAGCATTCAAGAAAAGCAGAAAACAAGGCTCATGACTCAAGTTTTGACTTCTCTTCCTTTGCTTCTAAACAGAAGAAAGAATATATTAATCAAGCAAACCAGTTCCATGAAGTAACATACTGAGAAGCCCAAGAAGAGGCTTCTTCTCCGTGAGAGCACGGCGGAAGGGGGAGGTCCCAGCATGCTAAGCTCCCATTGTCATCGTCAGGAGAGGACTCTTGACTTTGTTCTCTCTGTCGACTACGATCAGCAGGCCGGACTGCCTGGTCATGGGCATTCCCTTCGCTCAAGGGCATGCATGGGGACTTCAATCGTGGTGCTTCATTTCAGCATCTGGTACGTTCTGATGCTCTTCATGTTCAAGTACCGAGGTGCGAAGATGCTCATCTCCGAGCAGTTCCCCCAACACAGCAACATCCCCATCGCTGGTTAGCATTTCGAAATTCAAGAAAGGAATTTGTTATTTTAAAATCAAGTCGTTCTGAGCTCAATCTGCATAAACTCAACGTACTTCGATAATTTGTGATTTGGACGCGTAGAGGGGACTTTCTTGTCTTTCGAAAATAGTGCAGACTCTTTCTCCAATTTTTGAATCAAACTTTTCAAACTTTGTATGAAAAGATTGTATTTCTACCTCCAGTTTCTTGTAGAAGAGACAATGATCTCTGCAAAATGGGGAGTATATTAAGTCCATACTTCTTTTGGTTTGGGGATGAAACTGTTAAATTATATTAAGTGGGAAAGAGATATTAGAAATATCATAATTTTTGTATGGAGCTCACTTTAAAGTCAGAACTTTTCGAAAAATTTATATTAGTGCCACATTGGACACAAATGAGAGTACTTAAGTGTCTCTAGTGATGAATTCCAACAAAAAAAATTCCATGCTGCTTTTTTTAGTGAAATGTTGATTCCTACGACTACGCGACTTTATTAAAAATAAGATAGTTTAATGTTGACGATAAGGTGGCCCTCCATGACAAAACGACATTCCTTTCACGTTGAAACTTATTTTCTCCCTGTCCTTCTCTCTTCTGACTCGCTCTCTTCCCCCTCTCTACTTCTATCAAACCCAGAACAATTCGTTCAACTCGAAGAGCACCAAATTTCACGATCTTTTTGTTTCTAGGTTTATTCTCTTAAATGGCATCCACACGCTCCTCAAATCGAATTAATCACGACAAGCTTCAGTACCCTCAATCTAAGCATTTCCTCGATGGACCCAAATCTACATACCCATCTTCGAACCTTTACTTGGCCCTCAAAGATATAGTGGCTAACAATATCACCTAGAAGAAGTGAATATATGATTTTAAGAAACTTGACAAACTTATGCTGAACTGTAAAAGCCAAGTTGAATATAAGTGGAATAACTTGTTGTGAACAAAGGCAAGTTAATATAGGCAGGAACATATGATTATATTAAATGCAGTGCACTTCTATCAGGCAATAATAGATAATTGCAAATAGATAGAAAATGATGTACACTAAGCTTTACAATGGTTCAGGTTGGTGAGCTTATGTCAACTTTTCCAAATTAACAGCTTACTGGCTAAATTCTACTAATAATATTTTGAGTCGTTATAGTAGTACGTGTCACTTATACTCAAAGTACTTTTCCTGAAACTGATGCTGCTTATACCCAAGTGAATGTATCTCACTATCACATACCTAAGCACAAATTATAACATGGATTGTCTCAATAAATTACATTTTAAATATCCTTGGATGAACAATTTAAAAATGTAAACCTTTCTATGTCGGGAAAAGAACAACCCAAGTGTCAAAACTTGGCACGATGGGATATTTATAGGACGTTTAAGTGCCAAAAGTTACGAAATGTATACTTAAGTGTCACTTTTTTTTTTTAAATTAGATCACTTAAGTGCCAACTCTGATGAAGGTCGCCGGAAATTCAACGTGGCTTATTTTAATAATTTCTAATATCTACGTGGCTCGTTGGAATTTCACATAAGCTCACATTCACCAAAAACGACATCATTTTGGCAAAAGTTTGATTTTTAATATAAATATTAATTAAATAATATTAAAAAAAAACAACAACAACATAGGCGAGGGAGCCTCCCCTACTTGTGGTAGCTACCCCATCGTCGGTGGGGTGGCGTTGATGGACGGCGAGGGTTGGCGGCCCTTGCCTAGGCATTAGCGACCCTCACGGCTAGCAACGCCGCCCCCACCAGCAATGGGGCGGCAGCCATAGGCGGGGGAGCCCCTTCTCTCTTGATTCCTTATCTTTTCAGTATTCGTTGATCTCCTTTTATATTCCTTAGTATCCAGTCTTCCCGTCAGACAATCATCATGATGATCAATTTCAATGCTATTCGTTGGAATTGTTGAGCAGATCAATTTAGCCATTGAAGCCAATCAATTTGAATTTCCGAATATTTGGTCGCTCATACTATCAAATCTTCCGATTCCCAAACATAGAGGCTCGAACTTTAAAAATAATTTTGCCTTTTGGATGATTGTCAATCAATCAAGGTCCTACACATAATTGAAATCCTCTACGTAATCAATTTATATTTTTCATGAGATTGATAATCAATCAACATCTTCATTTACGAATCTAAGCTTGCCTTAAATGTTCAAATGAAAATTGTTATGGAATATTTTTATCCAGATTTCCAGAACACGTGATAAATTTGTTGTGTAAAGGTAATATAGGTGCTCTTCTTATATCGACAATTTCTCGATTATGTCACGTTTCCTGGTGATATTGTAACTGCACTTCGTTCGGCAACTTGAGTATAATAGTGATATAGATTCTGTGATCCTGTTCACCTTGGTATCTCCGGGTCCTTCCAGTCTTCACGAATGTTCCTTAGAAGCAGATATTACGTAAAATATGAATAACATTTACATTTATCAAGCTCGTAAAGTATTTATTGATTATTTTGTCAATTTCAAAATATTATAGGAAGTTTTCTCAAGAAAAGAAATCCTGAGCAGCACCCGACTGAAGCGAGGGAATCACGAAGACATGTGAGGGAATCTTCAATACTTTTGTATTCGAGAGGTGGGGGAATCAAGGAGAGATGAATAAATTTCTACAAATAATCGACCAACATCTTTTCTGACTTAGTTTTGAGAGAGAGAGACAGAGAGAGACTGTATTGTGGTGCGGTTGAGATGTACTACGATTACACCTGTCAAAATGGGTGTATAACCCATTTATGACCCATTTAAATATTAAATGAGTCATAAATGGGTCAGGTTTCCTTTTAGTATAACCCATATATGACTCATTTAAAGAAAACTGACCCATTTATGACCCATTTAATATTTAAATGGGTCATAAATGGGTTATACACCAATTTTGACAAGTGTATATATAATGGGTTTAAAAATTAAAAAGACTAAAATACATGAGTTGTTAATGAACTTGAATAAGTTTAAAATCTTTAAAAAAGATTATAAGAATAAGTTTTCCTAAATTTAGTTATATAGAGAAATGTTTTAACAATATGGGTCGGGTTGGGTATGGATTGGGTATGGGTTGGGTTGGGTATGAGTTAAAAATTTTATACTATGCTTAAATGGGTCATAAACGGGTTAATGGGTCAATTTGGGTCGGACCATTTATGACCCGACCCAAATCCAACCCAACCCACCCATTTAACAGGTCTAACTACGATGATGTTCTGCTCTCCATTGCCAGTTTGAGTTGCTAAGGATGCATTTGGTAAAATTTTTTATATTGGGAATAATTTCTTTTGAGAAATAGTTATTTTCTATTTTTACTTTTCAAAATAATTTTTGAGTAAAATAAAATGTTTAGTAATTACAAAAATTTCTAATCTCATAATAGAAAAAGAATGTAAATGCATTTGGTACTAATGAAAAAATTGTGTTTCTTTTTTCTTTGATGGCGGTTGAGACTCGACGGCCGGTAGCTAGATGCCGGTCATTGGGTCACCAGCCACGGGGCGAAGGATGGTGGCAGGCGGTAGCGATAAGCGGTTGGTGGTCGACAATTGGCGATTGGCAATGGTGGTTGGTGGCCGTTGGTAGGGGTTGGCAACTGGTGGCGGCAACGGGCAAAGGTCAACGGATAACAGTCGGTTATGATTAATAACCCAAGAAATAAGTTTCTAGAAATTGTTTTAAAAAAAAAAAAAAACTACTTTTTTTTACTTCTCATTTTTATTTATAATCTATTCCCTAAAATAACTTTATATTCCAGGGAATAAAAACAAACACTAGTGGATGGATTTATGTTATTCTAGGGAATAAATGAACAAAAGAATAGAAAAATTGACAAGTTGCCAAATGCTACCTAATACGTTGGTTCTCAATTTAGGATTGGAAGAAAGAAGCGAATTTGTCCCTGAATTCTTTAATTTGGGGCAAAATGTGCTATACAACATTGTTTTATGCAATAAAGCTGTTCACTTTGCTAGTGAATTACAAAGAAATATTAAAATAAAGTCACGTTGGATTTTTGAAATGTTAAAATTGACGATGACATTTAAGTAATCATTTTTCTAACAAAGTGGTATTGAAGTGACCACTTAAACACTCATAATATCTTATTCTATGTAAAATAAAGAGATGTTGGAGATGAAAAGTCAAGAATCCATTGTTATCCTAACTATTATGCTTGGAAATACTCACATGGCATTGTTCCCAAAATATTGTTGCATTACTTAAAATTTAGAAAAAAAAAGGTAGGCCTAGTTACCCAGTTGACTCAAGAATCGGCCTTGAATCGGTTAGTTCAGTTTTATGTCAGAACTAAGAATTGACTCTAATAAAGTAAAGTTTTTCAGGTTTTTATTTAAAACCTACTATAACTTAGGTAAACATGTTACGCTTCAATCCTAATTTAAGGTTCTTTGGACATGCTGAGTTAAAGTGAGAAGGGCTAGATATCCAAATTAAATCTCCTTTGTTAAGGTTCTTTTTTTGCACATTGTGTCAGAGTGACCAAGGTCATGTCTCTATCAATACAAAACTCCAATACATAACCCTCTGTCAGCTGACCAAGTGATTTCCATGCTTTTCACTTCAGACTGCAGGCGACCTGGTTTATTCATCCTAATGCAATTCAATTCCAAGTCTTCATCTGGCAAGCTTCAAGGCCTCATCTGATTTACCACTGGATCGAATTCCTAAGGAATTAGAACCCTAAGATGAGCATATTTCATGTTGTGATAGAGACTTCATCTTGATAGAAAAAAGGAGAGTAGGAATACGATTCTCATTCCTTGAGTAATCCGGTTGAAAGTTGGAACCAAGTGATGCCCAAGGAGCAGTGGAAACTGGTCCACAATATTCTATGAATATTATGTTTATGGATATATATGGAAAATTAATAATTCTATTTTATCTCTTGCACGTTCCCATATTAAAATTTGAATCTTTTCATCCTACAACAGATCTTATAATATCATTTTCTTTCGACATATGTTTATATAGCTTCTTTGTAATTTCAATTTTATTGACAATTTGTTTCTATCAATTACATCTAGGGGATCTTAATATTTTTCCCAAAACATGTCGAATTATTTATTTATAGTTCATCTCTCATGCATTTCTATTGTACTTTCAATCTTAAAATCTTTCTCTTTCACATATGTTTGTATTATTTATGCTATCTACCATTTCTTTCCTTAAAAAAGATAAGTATAGCAAGTGATCTAAAATTTGTTGTGAAAGTGTAATCATAGAGTGTACTAGTAGTTTTAAAGCTATGGTAGTTGATGGTGGTGAAATCAACTAGTGGTAGTGGTGACGTAAATGCAGAAATAGTGGTGGCGGTGGGGTTACCGAGCCTTTTGGTGGTTTTAGTTTTTTAGCTTTTCATTTTTTAGTTCTTATCCCCCTTTTCTATTTTCTTTTTACATTTTCAAGGTTTTTTTTTTATCCCGATGTGTCGCTTAGTGAACACCACATCGACACTACGTGTCTTTAGAAAGTGATAAAAAATAACAAGTCAAAATTTTCCATTAGCCAAATTAAATGGATTAACAATGGTATTGATTCCACCAATTTAACAAATTATAGGATTTAATTGCACTATTTGAATGTTCTAATACTTGATTATATTTTCTTAATAAATTTTAAGACTTCTAGGGCACTTATATATAAGGTGGTTCGATGTAATTTTTCAAATTTTAAATTTTTGCATGCATGCATACATTGCCAATCACATATTTAGTGCCCGAAAATAAAAGAGATTATGCGGGATAAGAACAATAATTTTTTTCCTTCATTAAAGTGCCAAAATTTAAAAAATTAGTCACCTAATTGCCATTAACAATTTTTCTCATTGGAAAATGTGATGTAGATATCGATTGTCCTATGTGGTTTCACCGACACTAATGTGAGTAATTTTTAAAATTTTTAATTATTTTTTCTTTTCCCTTTTTTGGCTTAGATCGGCTGCAAACACCTTGTCCAAACTAAGTAACGGCCACCTTGCCCTTAACTAGTGTGATGGCCCTAGGTGAGGCCTTTGTGGCCCCATTGGTCATTAGTGAAGGCCTTCACAATCTTACTGATCATAGGCAAAGGTGCAGAGTTCCTCAACAAATATGGGCAAGGCCACCTCGCCAATGGTAGGGGATGGCCTTGCCTAGGACCTTCATGGCCACACCGGCCGAAGGTGAGGCGGCCCTTGCCCAGTTTGGGTGATGCCTTCCTAGCTCTCCGAAGAGAGTTGTTGGGGATTCTTGCCGACATAGAAAAAAAAACAAAATATATATGAAAAACGAAAAATAAGAATATAAAAAATAAAAAAATTGAAAAATTTATATTAGAATGGAAAATTAATTAAATTTTTTTACATAAGA
Organism: Corymbia maculata; assembly: GCA_014182735.1. Taxonomy (NCBI): domain Eukaryota; kingdom Viridiplantae; phylum Streptophyta; class Magnoliopsida; order Myrtales; family Myrtaceae; genus Corymbia; species Corymbia maculata. The sequence continues at coordinate 29,962,975 of CM024685.1, forward strand.
TGATATATAAAAAATGATACTCAAATAATCAATTTTACTATGACTTAGTATTTAAATGAGTAAAAAAATTTAAAATTATAATATTTAAGTGAGCGTTTCATTCTTCATTTTACAGGGAACTCTCCTTTTTCTTTGGAAAAGATCGATGTAATAATAAATAAATAAATTTAATAAATTTTAAACCCCCCTGTTCTCGAGCATTCGAACGGAAGAGAAGCCATGGAAGACTCCCCAACGAACCAAAGGCAAGACAGGAGGGAGAGTGGCTCTAGAAAATGTCGCAGCTTCACTTCTCCTTCCCTCTCCCTCTGAACCGCCCTTCCCTCCGCCGTCTCCCTCCCACGCTCCGCCTCCACCGCCGGCGGTGGCCCGCCATGTCCTCCTCTTCCTCTTCACCTTCGCCTTCGACCTCCACGGCCGACCACCCCAAGGCCGACCCCGTCCTCGACCCGCGGAGCCTCTCGCAGGTCCTCCGGTACCACGACCAGACCAAGCACTCCTTCTCCAACTACGCCAGAGGCCCCCGCGGCCTCGACTGGGCGAACCAGCCCAACCCATTTCGCCGCTACGCCCCCGCCCCTCTCCTCCCTCTCCTCCACCTCCCCACCGACGATCGGACCCGGGGCCAGTCGTCGAATTTCGACGCCGCACCTCCGTACTCCTCCCTGTTCCGTTCGCTCCCTCCTCCGCAACCGGTCTCCAAGGCCACCGTCTCTCAGCTGTTCTACGACTCTCTCGCTCTGTCCGCCTGGAAGACCGCGGGGTTCTCCACTTGGTCGCTCCGTGTTAACCCCAGCAGCGGGAATTTGCACCCGACCGAGGCTTACTTGATCGCCCCGGGCGTCGAGTCGCTGTATGGTTCGGGTTTTGTGGCGCATTATGCGCCCAAGGAGCATTCCCTGGAGGTAAGAGCCGATTTGCCATCTGGGTTCTTGTCTAAGTTCTTTCCCGAGAATTCTTTCCTCGTCGGCCTGAGTTCCATCTTTTGGCGAGAGGCTTGGAAGTATGGAGAGCGAGCCTTTAGGTATTGTAATCATGACGTGGGTCATGCAATTGCTGCGGTTGCGATGGCGGCCGCGGGGCTTGGATGGGACGTGAAGCTTCTCGACGGGTTGAGTCATGAGGATTTGAAGAGGCTGATGGGACTGCATATTTTCCCCGAATTTGAAATCCCGTCTAGGCCTGTTAAGGGGAACATGGTAGACATTGAGTTTGAGCATCCAGATTGTGTATTGGTTGTATTTCCTAGGGGAATTGGTGAATTCAATGTGAATTATAAGGAATTGAGCACAGCTTTGTCGGAGTTTCCGAGATTGGAATGGAAGGGGAAGCCTAATGTGCTTAGCAAGGAGCATGTTTGTTGGGATATTATCTATAGAACGGCTGAGGCTGCGAAGAAGCCCTTGACGGCAGGAGATAGATTTTCCATTGATCCATTTTGTGAGAGTGAGAGTCATAGCGAAAATTCGTACAAGGGATTTAGTGTTAGGGAAGTTGTAAGGAAGCGTAGAAGTGCAGTGGACATGGATGGAGTGACTGCAATTGATAGAGCCATGTTTTATCAGATACTGTTGCATTGTGTTCCTTCGGGTACTGGGAATGGAGGAAAGCAGAAGAAACAGCTGGCATTGCCATATCGAGCTCTTTCATGGGATGCTGAGGTGCATGCTGCCTTGTTTGTTCACAGAGTGACTGGGTTACCAAAGGGTTTGTATTTCTTGGTGAGGAACGAAGATCATTTTGAGAAGCTTAAGAAAGCTACAAGGCCTGACTTTGAGTGGGTGAGACCAGAGGGATGCCCTCCTGGTCTTCCTTTGTATGAACTTGCTAGAGGTGACTGTCAGCAGCTAGCAAAGCAGCTATCATGCCATCAGGCAAGTCAATCTTCCTAATATTTTGTTAGCAATGAATTTGAGCTGTGTGATCAATGTTCAGCTCTCAAGGATCATAGGTAAATAAATATTATAACATGAAAGATGTTAAGGCTGGAGGAAGCCGATGCACCTGAATTTTGGCTTATTTACCTCTTCTTGTTGGCCCAAACTATATATGAAAGGACTTTTCTTTTGCAAAGAATTCAAAGCAAAGTATAGTTTGACAAACTTGTCTGCCAGTAATGTCAAACATCATGTGCTCAGAGTCTGATTAATGAGAAACATCAACATTTTGAAATTAGTAATTAGTTCTAATGTAATATGAAAAAAAAAAAATCTTACTTAGCTGTTTATGTATCACCTCTCTGAAGTACCATGTTCTTTCTCATGATTTTCCTTAGTTCGATGTGATTTAATCAATCATCACTGGCTTTTTGTCATTTTGCTGAATCCAGTGTTTTGAATGGGCCTTTTGGTCATTTTTCTGTGCAAGATAGTATTTTGTGGTCAGCATCTTTCAATCACTTGTTCCAATATTTTGGCATGTAGGATATTGCCAGTGATGGCTGCTTCAGCCTTGGAATGGTGGCTCATTTGGAGCCTGTGTTGAGTGACAAGGGCCCCTGGATGTATCCTCGGTTGTTTTGGGAAACTGGAGTGCTTGGCCAGATTTTGTATCTGGAAGCACATGCTGTTGGCATATCTGCAACTGGAATTGGCTGCTTCTTCGATGATCCTGGTAAGCTATGCACCCCAGCCTGTGTGTTGTATTATTATGATAGTATTAGGAGGTATTTTGCTTTCTGTGTTACTTGGTTCCCAAGTCAAATAGTGTCATCTTGTATACTGAGTTGCTATTACAATCCTCGACTAGAGCATCTGGAAAATACTTTTGAAGGATTATCAGTATGATCGGATTGTGGCCAGACTTATAAGATATGTCTTACTTACTATTGCACTATAGTAATGCCTGTGCGTCTTCATAGAGAACAGATTATAGTGATGGGATGTTGCTGGCAATGTTTTCAACAGCCGTTAAAGGATGAGGAGCTTGTTTGGGGTTTGCTTTTTCCCCTGCTGTGTTCTGCCGTAGCTTGGCATTTAGATTTTTTACTATTTAATAGGCATTAAAGGAGGAGAGAACTAAATGCAAAAGTAAGTGGTTAGCATATGATGAGGTGCTTCTGAGTTGTGTTTATTGAAGTTTTGATGGAACACATTTCAACAAACTGGAATTGAAGATACAAACCTCTAATCATTTGCTAACCTGCTGAACATGGAAGATTGTAGCCACTGAGATGAGTCCTAAAGTTCTATTTCCTGGGGACTAGTTACAACTCAAATAGAAAGTTGCACTTGCTATGCCCTGATTATTTGGCTGAGATTTTAACACCTGCAACGATGGTTATCTTAATGCTGTTTTCCTGCCTGATCTTGGTCAGAGAGAAGGTAGCGTAGACAATTCCTTTCATCTTGTACTGATAGCCACTCGGAATATATTTTGTTCTTCTATGAGCCATCAGCACTTGTAAGTGGAGCACTAGGCAGGGGAAATATCCTTAGTGACTAATGTGGAAAGTAATTTTTGCCTTTCTGTTGAATTCTGAGAATGATTTATTGGGGGCTACTGTGTAAACACAATGAATAAGAATAGTAGCCCTGAATGATTTTAGGCATATTTTATGCACGGCACAGCTGATATCTTTGGGCCAAATCTCCCAAAAATATCATGTACTTATTTTCAATGGACAAAAAAGGACTGACTTTTCAATGTCCCCCCCCAAAAAAAAAAAAAGCATGAACTTTCATTCAGTGGACGGAAAATGGCACTGTCATATTTTTGTTCAAATGATCTGACATGGCATCTGATGTGGCTAATGATGCTGAGGTGGCATGATGGCATGACGCTTTCAATTAAAAAAATTAAAATTAGTGATCTTAAAATCAAAAGAAAATGATTTTCATTAAGAAAAAAAAAAGGAAAAAGCAAAGTAGATCCCATACACAAATTGGGCTTTGCTCTCGTAGATGCATGGCGGCCTCCATGTGCAGCACCATCGTGACTGCACGTGACTGTGGCTGACCTTGATCTAGGTCAGATCAGAGGGGTGACCATCACCGATCTGTGCAAACCTCAGATTTGAGGTTGGCAACAGTTGTGATAGTGGTGCATGCAGAGGCAGCTGTGCATCTCTGAGAGCAAGCCCAATCTGTGTGGGATTTTCTTAGCTTTTTCCTATATATCTTAATGAATGTCATTTTCTCTTGATTTCAAAATCGCTATATTTATTTTTTTAACAACAAAAAGTGTCACTCCATCACGCCGCTTCAGCATTGTTGGTCACATTAGGTGCCACGTACTATCATGTGGCTGGAAAATATAACGGTGGCCATTTTTGTCCCCGATGTGAAAGTACTATCATGTGGATGGAAAATGTAATGGTGGCCATTTTTGTCCCCGATGTGAAAGTACTATCATGTGGATGGAAAATATAATGGTGGCCATTTTTGTCCCCGATGTGAAAGTTCATGCCTTTTTTGGGAAATTTGGCCAATGTCTTTGTGTGTCAAGAGTCTTCTACAAATAAAGTGTGGAAGATATAGCATGATAAGTCTGGTGATGTAGGAGTATCGCCCAAAGTTTATACATGTGTGTGGGAGATGCGGTTTAGATAACAGACAGGGATGTACAATGGAACACCATGGACGTCTAATCATGTCTATGCTGCTTCCACTAATCCTGTATTGGAGTCGTATTTGAATTTCTTTTATTGCTTAAAAGAGGGAGGCTGCCTCAGTTAGGTCAAGCTTAATATTCTGGAATGAACTCCAATTACATGTTCTTCTTCTGGGTAATAGCACAATATGGTACAGCTAGAAACAGTGCACCTCATATGTCCATTATGAGTGGGCTAATGAGTCACAGAAGATTCACCTCATTGGAGTGTAGGAAAGATTCTCAAACTCTTATACTTGGGTGTTTTGACTTCGGATAAAATTTATCAGTCTCCTTTTAACAAGATCCTATCAAATTCGACGCCTTGTTTGGACAGAGAGTAACCCCAAAATTTTTCATAGTCAAGAGTTTCAAAAGATGGACCTTTGCTGCATTGGGGCACAAAATAAGATGGGGACTGTCTCCCACGATCTGTCTGTTACTGAAACTGTATGCAGGGATAAATTGATGCCAGACATCAATTGAACAGTATGTTTTGGATGATTTACGGAACTTTATTTATTGTTTTATTGAACTGTGGATGAACAATTATAAGCCTCCTTTTGAGAGTTTTAATTATTTGGTTTCTTTTCATCAAACCAATGTTTTTTCTTGCATCTTAGCTGTTCCAATTGGGTAACATTGTATGTGTGATTAACCTGTCTTTGCAGTGCACGAACTTCTTGGTCTTAAAGGGCCGACCTTCCAAAGTTTGTACCATTTCACAGTGGGAGGCCCAGTAATTGACAAGAGAATAATGAGCTTACCGGCTTATCCTGGACCCAAGATTGATGCATAATTGTGTCTACATGAACTCTCAACAAGATTCCAAGGATCCATCTGGGCGAGTTTTATCGATGTCCAAGGTATTTGAAAATTGTTTTCGTTTGTAATTACCATATTCTAGACTAGGCTTACACTGAGTCCTTTCATGTACATAGGCATCTCCATGAGCACAGTTATTTGTATGTAATTGGATTAGCTAAGAGACAGCTATTGAATCCAGCTAAAGGGGAATTAAATGCATTAGCAGAAAGATACATAGTCATTGTCATATTTTATGTGCAGCTACTTGTCTGTTGCTGGTGTTGTGACCTGGTTTCTCAGGCTACTTGCTAACTTTCATATTGAGCCTCATGTTTCTCATGCAAGTCCAGTTGCCCCAAGGGACACCAAGGATGATATGTGGAGTCTACTGGTGGAGTCTCTCTTCCTTCTTAATCTATTATAGAAAAATCCCAGCTTCTTAAATTTTTCGCATGTTCTATGGTCCGAGGGACTTTTGTAATCCCTGACCTTTCCCTCACCTCTGGTGGCTCACATGAACCAAAGTTGACTTCACACGTGAACCCTTTTTTCAAGCCCCTATAGCTATTTTTACTTTTATTTTTGATTTGGGTTTGCTTGATAATTTATTGGGAGGAGGAAGAAATGCAGTCTTTAAACTAACTGCCCGTAGTCTTTCTAGTCTCATATCTGTGATCCATTGGGTTGGAACTGAAGAGGAGAAACAGTATATATACTAAAGAACGCTCGGAGCTGGCATGGGTGGCGACTTGATCCCCTGACTGAACCGGACCCATGGCTCTCGAAACATTATCGATCAAGAGAATTGAAAAAAAAAGAAAGATGAAAGAGAGAAAACTCGGACCCACTGGTGTGTAAATTGCTGGATGCTTTCACGAGTTCAAAACATTATCAATCAAGGGATTGAAAAAAATAAAAATAAAAAGGGAAGAGAGAACTCGGATCCACTAGTGTGTAAATTGCTCGATGCTTTCACGAGTCCCAAACGAACTTGGACTTTGGAATTGGAGTAGTCTCTTCTTATCTTGTTAAAGATTTGTTGAAGTTGTTTTACATTGGTTGAGGAAGTGGTTGGGGGTCAGATTATAAGTGTGAGGGAATGTTTCATCCCTTAAGTTAGCTTTTGGGATAAAATAGGCCCAAAATCACCTAATATCGGTTTGACTTACCAAGCATTATCCCTTGAGCTACCTTTTAGGATGGGAGAGGTGTAAGACATCCAACGGGATAGAGAAATTTTTACACCAAGGTCTGTTGGGTCGAGTTCTATTGTCTTTGGTAAGACCGAGAGTTGCACCAAGCTTTTCTTGGTGTTGCTTTATGAGCTTGCTGATTCCTAGAATAGTCCTCAATCACAATAAATTAGTGGAACTGGAATACGTCGCACGTGATAACGTTGGATCCAACATCCAGTCGTGGTTCGATTTGTCTGTTACCATAAACTACTATGTCTTTGTCTTGGTCAATCTTTATAAATATTACACACTTTAATGTGGATTTGTTTGTGACCTTTTTTCTGCTCTACGGCCATGTGATTCTTTCTACTAAGATCCAGATTTGATGATTCTTGGAAGGATGGCTATCTCCTTTGGAGAATTTTGTATTGCTTAAATCTCCGGAACATACTCAGGGAGTTTATTGTGGGGGCAAAAGAGAAGCATCTCATTAAACTAAGTAAAAATGAAGTAAAAGGACGCAACCCTTTGTCCCGTAAGAGGAGGAGCCATATAGGATCATGTCATGTGCTTGACTCAAGTACTTCTTTATTGGCCATGAAGTACATGATAGTTGAGACTATTGGTATTATGGAGATTAAGTCAACTAGATCAAATGAATCACATTTCAAGAATATACATGACAAGCATAGGGTCCGGTTGAAAAACACAAAATTTTTTTCATATGTTTTTCAGTAATGTTATTGGGCCTAATTGCAATATGTCACACCCTTTGTTGGTAGGTGAATTTTTTTCTTTCCTATCAGCTAGGGAATATGGGAGATAATATCATAGGGTCTCTCACCTCAAGGTGGGTCTCTCATTTGTTTTTTCTCCTTTGAGCCTTTTAAAGATTAGCTCAAGTCCATAAGAAGCCATATAGTATCATGTCATTTGCTGACTTGAGTGCTTCTTTGTTGGCCATGAAGTACATGATAGTTGAGATTATCGATATCTCGTAGATGAAGTTTGCTAGATCAAGCCAATTACATTTCAAGAATATACATAACAAACATATGGTCCTGTTAAAAAACACAAATTCCCTTATGTTTTTAGTAATGCTATTAGATCTAGCTACAATGCCTTGCACCCTTTGTTGGTAGATGAATCTTTTTCTTCTCCACCAACTAGGGAATATGGAAGATGATATCGTGGGGTCTTTCACCTCAAGGTGGGTTTCTCATTTATTTATTCTCCCTTGAACCTTTTAAGGACCTGCTCAGTCTATAATAAACCATATAGTATCATTTGCGGACTCGAGTGCTTCTTTGTTGGCTATCAAGTACATGATAGTTGAGATTATCGGTATTGCATAGATGAAGTCTACTAGATCAAGGCAATCGCATTTCAAGAATATACATAATAAGCATAGGGTCCTGTTAAAAAACACAAATTTTCATCTGTTTGTCAGTGATGTCATCAGGGTCTAGTCGCAACAGTATTCTTAATGTTCGCTTGAGGTATGTCCTGATGTGTGTAGCCAAATAAACGATAGACACTCTAGAAGCCTGTTGGGGGAGAATAAATCATTACACATATGAGACAGTTGTCGCTTGTCACATCTTTTAGGAATTTTCTAGGTGGCCGGCATGGCTCCAGGTTGGGAGATCCCTATGATTTGGTTGTTATTATCGGATTCGACTCATTCAAACCGCGTCCTCGATTTCTTTATCTACCCCCTTTTTATCCTCGTGTACACATGGAGTGTAAAGTACGAATTCCACGATTCTAATCTCCCCGATAAACCCGTTTCAAGTTGCAGTACGTTTCACTCAAAAACATCACATGAGGGAGGTGTCTCAACTTGCAGACAAACCTTCTTTGTATATTCAAATCCCCTTCAATAATTGCACGTAGTGATTACATTATTTTGCGCCTAATGTTGGCCAGTGGAAATCGGAATTCACATCTCCATCTGGTCGACAAAGCAACCGCATGCGTCGCCGGGGTCCCCTCCTTCATCACCACCGTCCATCTTCCATCCGACGGCCTAGAGGACGCATACCCTAATCAAAGTCAACGTTCCTAGATCGTATCTGGAAAGTTATTCGGTTCCTTGATCCGATCCGTTAGGCAACATGGAGAAGATAAAAGTAAGCTTATCGGGCGGTCGATGTTGTCTGATCTGGTCAAAGGGAATTCGATACCTATGAAACGTAAGTTCCCTGGAAAGTTGACCAAACTTACCGCACGTGGTCTTTGCCCACAAAAAAAACTGATAATTCTGCTCAAAACCCGCTCGACTTTGACGCCTTTGCGTAGTAGCCCCCGAACTTTGAGAAATTATAAAATATCCCCCCCCCCTCTGTCGAGAAGTTATGATTTGCCCCCTAAACTTTGATTTTGTCGCAACCCTTGGTTTCCCTTCTATGTAGCCGTTAAGTGTTACCACGAATGAACTAACTCTTGCTTTTCCTTACCGAAATAATCTCTATTACATCGTTAACAAAACCAAGAAAGTAGAGAGCGGCGCATGGTGAATGAAGTTTAGAAGATCTAACAAAGGTCGTTTTGATCAAGGAAAGACGAGTTAGTCCGCCTTTAGTTAACCTCTCAACGACTTATACAGATGGAGAGGCTGCTGCAATCATAATAAGAATCTAGAGCGTAATTAATCGGCAACTTTAGAGTATGTGGGGTCGGCATGCAAAGGTGCCAAGGTTCAGGGCTTAATTTGCAACTTTTCAAAAATTTTGGGGGTTATTGTCCGTCGTTGCCAAAGTAGGGGGAGTTTTAAGCAATTATCCCCCCCTAAATCTCCTGCGATAATTTTATATAATGAATTCTATAATGAATTCAATTCCATGAGAGGTTGAGTGTGGGGAAACAAGAGAGCAACTAGCAATCCAGCTATCTGAATTTTTGCAGTGCAGTGAAGGATGGGACTTCTTTGCGAGATTCCCACTTCATGCTAGAATTAAACAAAATAAAATTGTATCCGGGGTTGGACCAACGGCGTCTCTATTGAATAGTAATTGACCAAATAAATTCAGAATATAGGAAGTAAATAGTGACCCTCAATGGAAATGCAGAAATTTCGAAAATACTAACGTTTTTCTTTTTCTTTTTTTATTGAAGAAAAGAAAAGAATTGTAGTATCGGGCATTCTTTAATCTAATCGCCCTGATTGAGTGTCTAAGCGATTGAACAAAAGATTACTTCTCAATTTATTCACAAGTGTAGAGATATGCGTTGTGAGGTTAAAATGGGTCGGGAGAACGAATTTTCACGCCTATTGATGCACGAAAGATATCCATTTTCCATGTACTATGAAACCCTAGATTGTAAAGATCAGTCATATAGGAAAAGCAATTCTTACATTTCGTGTGGCTTAACATTACCATTAATCTAATTGGCTAAAAAAGATAATACCGACCGCCCTATTGTCGGGACCTTTCCTTCCCACGAGGGCACGCGGAAATTAAAATTTTAATCTCCAAATCTGAGATTGCACGTAAATCGCACCTTGAAATCAATGACAGGAAGAAGCCAAGCATGCATGAAGATCCCCTTCCTTCTATATAAACTCCCCTGGCCCCATGAAAGTTTCCACAAATCAAGAAAGTTCAGCAGCATCAGCTCCTTAGCCTTCCGCCAATTTTCCTGCTCCTGCGAAAGCAAGGCTCCTCGATCTTCAGAAGCCATGGCGAAGCTGAGCCTTCCGCTCCTAATCTTCTCCCTCATTTGCGTCTTGGCCTTGGTGGCGCCGGCCCTCGCGAGGCGCTCGCCCCACCAGGCCCACCAGGCCTACATAAAGGCGTCGTGCCACGCCACCCGATACCCTGCGCTGTGCATCCAGTGCCTCTCCGGCTACGCCAACGGCTCCATCGAGAGCCCTCAACAGCTCGCCCAGGCCGCCCTCGCCGTGAGCCTCTACAAGGCCAGGTACACCAGGGCCTACATGGCCAAAATGGCCAGGGGCATCCGGGTGATGAAGGCCCGCGACTACCAGCCCGTCCAGGACTGCATGGACCAGATCGACAACGGCATTGACCAGCTCACGCAGTCGATCCGGGAGCTGCGGCGGCTCGGCCAGGAGACCGTGGGCGATGACTTCTACTGGCACATCAGCAACGTGGAGTCCTGGGTGAGCGCCGCCCTGACCGACGCCATGACCTGCCTCGACGAGTTCCCGGGGGATCAGATGGGCAAGACCAAGGCCGTGCTCAAGGGGAAGGTCCTGAACGTGGCCATGACCACCAGCAACGCCCTGGCCTTGTTCCACAGGTTCGCGGCCAAGTACGGGGCTCGAACTGCAACGAAGCCGTGAGGGCTAAACCGAAACAATGTTTGAGGATGAAGGGTTCGTTTATTTTTCCAATCGTTTTTTACTCATCACATGTTGTTGAGTTATCGCTTGTAATAAAAAAAAAATTGTATATCAAACAGATCGTATGAATTCTCATGCAAGGCATGTGAATATATATATGTCGTTTTTTCTCCTGCACTTTGCATGGAATGTAAAGTATGGATATAGTGAAATAGAAGCCAATGCATAGTTTCTGTTCACAACCATTTTACATGGCTTCCGTGCTCTTTCCTATCAGAAAAAAAAAATTAAGAGTACTAGAAAAGAAAGGTACGAAAGGACGAGCTCTTCCATGCCCGTACCTCTAGATTATACGAAAATCAGGAAGGGGGAGGGTCCGTCATTGGTCATTCACGAGGTTTTGAAATACTTAGGGCCGGACGACTTGGTTTTTTCTTCTATCATTCATGGGATTTCGAAATACTTAGGGTTAGATGAGTTTGATGAATCGCTTGATCATAAGAATATTCCATTAACCTCATAGACGAGGCGGAAACATGAGCCGAAACTCGAGTGGATCAGGTGAATGACTCGATCACGAAACCGGTTTGTCTTCAAGAGAGTGCGAAATCGAATCTGTATCATGCGCCTAATCTACTCATGTAAAAATTTATTTAAATCAGTAAGCCAGGTCAAATTCATGCAAAGCCTCCCAGTTTCTGTTTCTTTTATGTACGAAACATTATCTTTTCACCCTAGATGGCTTCTAATAAAAGTGGCTTGCAAGAATATAATTTAGAGAAAAACTACGTCTCACTTATACCCGCACGATAGGCTTTCAAGCTTTCTATATTCTGATGGCGAAAAACTTCTTTTTTCTTCTAAATTTTTCCTCTGCCTTACGTATTCAAGTCGCGAACATGTGATACATCTTGCTAGCTGGGGCAACTAGCACATGACATAATGCATATATTTAGGGCAAGTGCAACAAGCTTCTCCCTCGTTTCAAGCCGAAAGTAACAATAGCTGTGCTCAACCGGTGAAAGCAACGCGTACGGATTCATTGAAAATTTGAGGAAATTGCAAAGTTAGTCTTTGTAGTATCGCCGCTATTTGACTTTGGTCATGGTAATTCATCACAAGATGGAGGGAAACTACGAAGGCGATATGCGTTGCTGCATGAACAGAGATAATTTGTTCGCAGGAAAGGTAATATCGGCTCTTGCTAGAGATCAGTACTGAAGAGAACCAATAATTTGGCGATGATTTGTAGCATCAGTGAGAGGTGAACAATCAAGAAGAGATAATACGCCACTGGTAGATGTTGGGGTGGCAGCTTCTTTAGGACCAACCGGTAAGCATGTTGATTTGAATGAGAATGTTCTTGACGTACTTGTGGCGGGTCGGAAAAACACCTTCGGAAGCCAGTTTAACTAAGGATCCGTTCGTTTTACGAAAAATGTTACTTTTCTGAAAAATCTTTTTCAAAAAGTTATTTTCCTAGAAAACATAATTATTTTCTGATGTTCGGATGAAATTTGATTTTGAAATGGAAAATACTATCCACTATTCATTTGAGAAAATATTTTCCTTTATAAACTCTTTTCAATATATTTTTTTAAATATTTATTATTTTTTAAATTGATTATTATTATTATTTTTTGTTTGTGTTCTCTCCTTCCTTGGCCGGTCGCTGGCCGGCCACGCCTCGAGCTCGCCTTTGCCCGATCAGCTCATCGGCGAGGTGAGCTCGAGGTGACGAGGCTCGAGCCTTGCCAGATCGATGATGCCTGGGCCTCTCTAAATGGCAATGAGCCTCAGGCCTCATAGATTGGCGATGCCCGAGCCTCGCCGCAGTCTTGCGAGGCTCGGGTGTTGCCAATCTGGCAAGGCCCGTGCCTCACAGCCTCTAGCAACACTTGGGCATCGCTGATCTACGAGGCTCGAGCCTTGTCGCCGTTTGGCAATGCCCGGGCGTCGCCGATCTAGCGAGACCCGAGCCTCGTTGTCGTCTGGTGACACCTGGGCGTCGTCGATTGAGCAAGGCCCAAGCCTTGCTGCCTCTGGCGACGCTCGAGCATTGCCGATCTGCGAGGTCTAAGCCTCAAAGCTGTCTGGCGATGCCAAATTGGTGAGCTTGTCTCACCTTTCGCTGATCATTGCCATGGTCGGCGACTGGCCAAAAAAGAAAAACAGTAAAAAGACAAGATAGAAAAATAAAGAAAAATAATAAAATAATAAAAATCGATTTTATTAAAAAATAACAAAAAATTCGAATTTATAAAAAAATAAAAAAATTGATTTGAAAAATAAAATATAGAAGTAAAGACTAATAGGAGATGTGAGGTAGGAGAGAGTGAGTGTGGAAAATGTTCTCCCTAATTTGAAAAGTGGAAAACATTTTCCTTCACTTTAGAAGACTTTTTTTTCCTTCCATGTAAAATGTTTTCCCCAATGATTTTATTTTCCGTGAAATGAACGTCGGAAAATTTAGAAAATATTTTCCTGAAAGTTATTTTCCGTAAAACGAATGAAGCCTAAGTCATCCAGAAAATAGTGCAGAACACCAAGTTTCGTAAGTGAGAAACTACCCGAAAGAACTTGGACGAAATGAACGATGGAGGAACTTTTGCTGCCAGCGAAAGATCAGATATCCAACAGAGACAGGAAAGTATGCAGTAATGCCATTCTGGGAATATATGAAGAGTGATGGATCAGATTTCGATTGGTTAAATCCAAATGAGATCAGAGAAGAGCCAAGGATCTGACATTAAGCCTGACGAGCCTGTTGGAGGCCATAGATGGCTTTCTCAATTCTGCCAGGTTGCTGCATGAAAACTTGCTCTTCAAGATTGCTGGAAGAAATGGACTGTTCTCGTCCAATTGAGGATCAGACCATCCTTATGAGAAGGCAAGCGAAAGAAAAATTCTGATGGTGGTGACTGAATTTGTCATGGTAGCCTCTGCCAGGCTCGGATGAAATCCTTTAGGAACAAGTCTCGTTTTTATGGCTATCGATGGGTACTTCTGGATACCTTTTTGACACGACAAGAACCCATTTGCAGCCGATTATGCTGTGATGTGATGGGTGAGGGACTAGTCTTCACAGGTACGGCAGTTCACCAATGCAAGCCCTTGGGAGCCGAGAAACACAAGTTGGTACAGCGGAATCTGCAGGGAATGTTTCGCCGCTGCCAACGACACTTCCCCCATCATATGGTCGACTAATGCCCAGGGAACTCCTCTAGGTGTAAATGTTCATTCACTGCAATTTAGAGAATATGTATCGGTGTAGACCAATACGTGGGAAGCCCGAGAATATGTTTTAGCTACTGCCTATCGGTGTTGACCAATAGGTGGGACTGTGGAATTTGCAATGGGATGTTTTGTTGCTGCATAAATTTGTTTAGGCCTTGCAATGTAATATAACAACATTGTAAGGATCTAGAAGCTATCATTATGTGATATTATTCATTTTAGGTCTTTAGCTTTCACGGCTTTAAAAAACAGTACACATAATAAAGAATTCAAGCCTTATAAAATAGCTTAGGACTTCCCCTTTAAGCGATGTGGGATATGAGACATGATCTCTCTCCTTGCGCACATCCAAGGACTGAGGCACGGAGGCACCGCCATCCCTCCTCTCCATGCACTGTCACTTAGGCCATTGTTACATTTTCCTCCCTCCTTTGACCACAACATCGTCGCTTCCACGTGCCCTCTCTCCTTGTGCACATCCATGCACCGTCACCTACGGTTAATCCTGTTGTGGAACAAGCTATTATTGCAAAAATAGGTGAATACAACCAACTATCATCAAGAATTTCATCTTTGGACCAAAAACAAGTAGGGGGGAATACCACAAAGAGAAAGTGTACCCTTTGTTTCGTCCAAAAAAAGATTTGGAATTATCAAAAATTGGAGCGTGAAGTGAAATTAGGTGAAATTATATCCTTTTTATTTTATTTTGGAGGGTATTCAAATTTCTATTATCAATTAGAAAAGTCTATAGAATAATTTATGGTTGGATTGGTTGGCCCAATAAAATGAAGTATTCAAACTTTGTTTAGAAAAAACCCAATTGGTAATATATTTATGATTACTACTACTTATCTTATAGATCATAAAATATTTTTTTATATAATAAGAGAGTAATCTTAAAACTTTTAATCAAGTGAGTAAATATGATAAATACATCGAATATTTGTGCACATCCATGCATTGTCACCTAGGCTGTCATATTTTCCCCCCTTCGAGCACAACTTCCTCGCTTTGGCCCCACATGCCCTCTCTCCTTGCGTGCACATACAAGGACCGAGGCACGAATGCATTGCTATCCCTCCTCCCCATGCTTTGTCGCCTAGGCTATCACATTTTCCCCCCTTCGGGCACAGTGTCCTTGCTTTGACCCCACATAATGTAGTAGTTGGCTCGAATATTATTTGTAAGAATCGCTTAGATACTATTTGTAAAAGAACCCGAGGCTAATTATAAGGATTAGATACCATTTGTAAGAACCCAGGGCTAATTATAAGGATCGAGGGGCTATCAGTATGTAATATTATTTGCTTTGGGCTTTCGATCCTCATGGCCTTAAAAGATGTTACATAGAGTAGAGAATCCAAACCTTGTAAACTAGTCGATAACTCCTCCCTTAAGCAATATGGGATAGGAGACATGCCCCCCCTTCTACGCACGTTCGAGGATTGAGGCGTAGACACACTGCCATCCTTTCTTTTTGCGCACCATCGCCTGGGCCATCACAGTAACTCCCCGAAATATCACCCTAGAGTTTTACCTTATCATTTATCCAAGATCACCCTTAAAAGGATGCCAAACCAATGAATTACATTATCTTGAAATTTTACCTTATCATTTATTTAAGGCTTTGTTCATTTTTTGGAAAATGTGGCGTTTCTGAAAAATGTGTTTTAGGAAGCCATTTTTCAGGAAAATAACCACATTTTCTGGTATTCGACTGAAACTTGACAATGAAGTAAATTTTTTTTTTTTGCTATTTTGTATGGAAAATTCAATTTGATACTCATCCATGCATTCCTATTAATATATTTTTTTTTTTTTGAAAATTGAAATTTTAATTATTTTTGAAAATTTTTAAATTTTCCCTAAACTTTTTATTTGATTTTTTTTTCTTTTCCATCTTCTTCTTCTTTGATCAATCACTAGCCACGGTGACGATTGGTGAACCTCAAGTTCACTAGCCTCTAAAAGGGTCGTCGATCTGGGGAGGTCAGTAATTGGCCAAGGATGAATACAAAAGGAAAGAAAAATAATAATTAAGGATTGGTTTTTTTAAAATAAAATAATTAAAATTCGAATTTTTATAAAAATTAAAAATTCGAATTTTTTATAATAAAATAATTTAAAATTTGATTTTAAAATAAGAAAGAAGTGGAGGCTAACAAATGCATGAGATAAGAGAGAAACTGAGTCATGGAAATGTTTCCTCTTAGTTGAAAAACAGAAACTATTTTAGAAAGTTTTTTCGTTGATAGAAAATGTTTTTCCAATCAGTTCATTTTCCGTGAAATGAATATCATAAAATTTGAAAAATGTTTTTGTGTAAATTATTTTTTGAGAAGTGAACGAAGCCACTACAAATGCTTCTTGCATGTGTTGTAGCGGACCATGATCGAGAAGTCATTTCACATTGGTGAGATTTCCAAGACGATGTGGACAACCATGATAAAAAAAATTGAGCAAGGAATTTTCCACCCTAACAGAGGCATTTGTTCAAGAGCAAGACGAGCGAGTATTCTCTTTATGTTTTAGTGTTTTGTGGAATATATCTTCCCTTTATTGAAGATGATACCAAAGTCAAGATTATCTTGCTTTCCAATTTTCATTTTGCAGTTTTAATTACTTTCATATTCAATTGCCGGTCTTACTTCATGCGAAAGCACAAGCTCTATATGAACTTTAAGTAGATGCCAATGGTTTAGTTTCAGAAGATTTATATGACGTCATTAGCAATTATAAATTTAAATGATAGCTCATCCATTCTCAACTCGATACTCAGCATCACAACTAGCCTTAAACATAATACATCATCCCGTTAGACCTGTTCATTTGGCTCTAGCTACGATTGAATAGTCAGAGCTCGCAATGGTGAAGTCTCTTCCAATTTTTTTTTCAAATGAATAAATCAACTTGGCTTGTTATAGTCAGACGCTTACAACAATCAAAGACTATTCCTTATGGTTATGTAAGTTTAGTGAAATCAATGGTTGGTACCACTGCTGCGGGTCATGAAGACACTTTCCCAGGATAACTACGACGTGTCGTGAGGACATGGGCTAGATGGAAGATTTTACGGGTGTTGCGATAACGTTGATATACATTAAACCCATTTGAAAGGATTAGGAGTAGGCCAAATCTTGAAACTAGGAGTAACCATGTTGTTAAAGTGTGTCTCCTCTCATTTAGCCTCTCGCAATGAGTTTGAGTGGCCAATCTTTCGACTTGCCTAACTCATCACCGCGATAACTTTTTTTGGGCGATCCTTAATATGATTCTACATAACTTTTCGAGAGGAATGCCATACAAAATACAAAACTTCCCAAAATAGAGCAACCATGTTGTCACTGTTAAAATATATAATTAATAAATCATGTCTTCATTTAAAGTTTAAGCTTTTACAATAATTGGTTGTAATCTCACAAATCTAACATGGTTAAGCTCTATTTGTCTCTCAAATTAAATTTCAACGCTTAATACTAGATATAAAAAAACCAGCCTAAGTATAAGGGGGAGCGTTGGAATATTTAAACAATAAATCACATTTTCATTTAACAGCTTAGACTTTTAAAAGCGTTGATTATGATTCCACAAAATCTACACTCACAAGCCAAACTCCAAATTACTTGACGAATGCAAAATGAATTCGACCACCAAAAGTCTATGATTGTCACATCTCCATCATTTGGAAAAGAACCTGAGACGTGTTTGGATCCATGATTATTCTAATTGTTTAGGTCCACGGGATTGGCAAATTTTTCTTCGTCCGTTCCGTAGGCTCCAATAGAAGCCGCTGGTGGATCTATTTCGTAATGAAATTTCATTGTGCAACTACACGTATTCAACTTGATGCATCCTATTAATTTGTTTACTTTCATCGAAGGGGAGTGTAAAGACAACTATGCAAGTGCACAGAGCCTGCTACAATAAGATGATACGACCAAATCGATTTAGGTTGTGAATTCCCTTTTTAGGCCAAGTGTTAGAGTAATTAAATATTAAATCACACATTTATTTACCTGCTTAAGCTTTTAAAGCAGTTGATTGGGAGTGGCCCAACAAAAATTTTATGTGGTATAGGTCTCAAGTTCAAATCTTTCTAGGCCTCATTTGTTTCCCCAATTAAATAGTCTTTGTTTAATACTAAGCAAAAGGGCTAGGTTAAATGTGAGGGGGAGTGTTAGAATATTTAAATAATTAATCTCACATTTTACAGCTTAAGCTGTTAGATGAATGCGTGATTTATTATTTATATATTCTAACAGTTAAAGCATGTCTCCTTGTATTCATCCTCTTACAATGAGTTTGAGTAGCCAAAACTTCCAATGTGCCTAACTCATTGCTTGACAACTTTTTTGGGCGATTTTTAATATGATTCTACATAACTTTTTGGTAGAAATGTAATAGAAAACACGAAATTTCCCAAAAAATAGGAGTAACAATGTTGTTAGAGCGTGTCTCCTCTTATTCATCCTCTTGCAATGAGTCTGAGTAGCCAAAACTTCCAACGTGCCTAACTTCTCACTTGACAACATTTTTGGGTGATTTTTTATACGTAGAAAAATATGATTCTACCTAACTTTTCGAGAGGAATGTTATCGAAAACACGAAAACTTCCTCCTTTTTTCTCTTCCTGCATGCCTCCATCCACTTCCTCCTCATCTTGCAAAGCGCGAGTTCATTCAATCGAGACCCTCCAGTAAGAGGAGTAAGCCTAGTCAGTTGAGAGCTTACTCGATTGAGAAGCAACTACCGAAAGCGAGAGCGTATTTAGGAAAATATAAGATGTAAGAGCAAGATGAAGAGAAGTAAAGCACGACAACTACCTTTGGTGGACTTTCCTTGAATATTCCACTGTAGAAGTTTCAGAGCAGGCTGAGTTTGAACAACGAATGTTGAAAAATCCTCCGAAAGCATCCTTTCAATTACTTCATCCATCGACGAATCCTGCTCCAGTGCTTTATGATTGGACAGTGGTCCGTTCAGAGGTACGACCGAGAGCAGGTTGAGATTCATCGATATCGGGCAAGTATCGAGCATGCATAATCTGGTTGATCTTAGAGCACAAGTTTGAGATTGTGAATAAGCTAAAATAACGGAAGCATATATGCGGGATGACTGGTGATGGCGTGAATGATGCACCAGCTTTAAAGAAGGCAAACATGGGAATTGTTGTAGCTGATGCAACCGATGCAGCCCAAGGCGCATTTGACGTAGTAGTCACCAAGCCAGAGTTGAGTGTGATTGTCGGTGCTGTCTTACCATTTGACGTAGTAGTCATCAAGCCAGACATTTTTGACATTTTTACCATCCAATAAAAGTTCAGTTGGAAAGCATAAATGGTGTAGCATTTCATTCTCTGGACATCACAGCTACGACACTCTTAAAACTTCTCAAATGATATCTGCGATGTGATGGATGAGGGACTAGTTCCCAGGTTCCATTATGAAGTAGAGCAGTGATATCGTCGGACATGGCATATTGCCTGTGCAGGTTTTTGAGAGCTTGAGAAACACAAGATGGTACAGTGAAATCTGCAACGGGATGTTTTGTCGCTGCACAGATTTATTTTGGCTTTAAAATGTAACTCTTTGATCGTGATCATTGAATGAATTCATTTTACAGGAGGTCTATCATTGACTGTGGTTGAGCGAGTGAAGGTGTTGTAGACACTGGTAAAGAATTCTGAAGGTTTGTGGGTTCCAAGGATGGAGGTTTGTCCAATAGAGACTGAGGAGAATTGATTGCAGGTTATTAGAATTTAGCGCATAAATATAACGAAATAAAAGTAAAAGCCAGAAAATAAATGGAGATATAAGCTTTATCTTGGTTCATCCTTAGTTTAAGGTTATATATAATAGATGATTCAAGTATAATTAACACTTTCCACTTCTCCATATTGCTCCAAATTACAAGAGAAATAGATTATATATAAGCAGCATAAGAAAACCCTAGGTGCCAAGAAAGTCCTAAATCACTAGGTAGATATTCATGAGTCCAAACCCAAACTAATAATAAAATATAGGCCCGAATTCAAAAGCTCTTTGGCTGCCAGAGGGCACTGCCCACTACGAACCTGCCGGCCCTAGACCTTGCTCACTCATCAAGGAACGGGACCCTTGCCTAACAATAGGAAGTATGAACCACACCTGAACACAGGTGAAGTGACCCGTTGCAGGAATTTCACTTGAAGACAAGTTGACGTGGAGGGGCTGAAGGAGGACGATGGAGGTAAACACTTGGAGATGACGAGTGTCTGCACGCAAGGAATATTTGACCATCGCCGGAGTAGATGGACCTGATGGAAGTTCGGACATGATTTTCCACAAACCTTTTGGAAATTTAGGAAACGAAGAAGTAATGTCCATCAGTATCGATTCGATAAAACAGGTCTGCGGCCAGACGAAGTGGAACCACTGGACGGAAGAGAATTGACTTTTATTTACAATAATGACAGGATTTACATCCGAGAATTTAATGCTTGATTTGAAATAAAGCGCAAAGAACTAGACTTCAGAAGACGATGCGGGTGATGTCAAAGTGATTGAACCAGGGTCGGGAAATTCTCGAGACCTGACCCGTCTCCGATCGCGACTTCATCTGGCTCTTTACAGTCCGAATGACTGTATAGATTCTGCAGATTCACACCAGGCTCCATGAACCGGGCCTTGACCGGAGCACGGTTTGGTGTGCAGAGTCAAGTCGTCCCCGTCAATTGAGTTGCTGTTGATAATGCTATGCTCACCTGCAACCTTTTTCATCAGTAGAAGATACTCCCGCACAGAACGGTTCTCGCCTTTGGTTTCGGTGAGGGCAGGACGCTCCTCAAAACTCATGACGTGCAAACGAAGTCTCGTTGGTGAACCATCGAAAGATGTTTCCGCAGAAGCGATGATCACATGGAGCAGCACCTTAGTCTTGCCGGACCCAATGTCGATGAGCTGGGTTACAATTAATCCAAAGGGTTAATGTTTTGCAGAAAACATTTTCCTTATCGGCATTTGATCAGCTTAGGAAAGTAAGTTAAAAGGAAAATATTTTCTCACACCAAAGCTTTCAGAAAAATAATTTCCTTTTTAAAAGATCCCAAAAACGTTTTCCAAAAGTTATCCTAATCTTAGGGCTTAATTGTTAATTTGCCCAATGGTGACTCTCATTCTATTTTTTTGTTTCGAGAAAAAAAAATAACAGAAATTCGTTTGGTAAAATTTTTTTGTTTCCGATAATACATTTGAAACAGAATCAAGAAGTAAAATAAAAACCACTTCTTTATTTCTAAAGAACAATTTTAGAGTTAAGCTCAGAGTTAAACCCAACCTACTTCTTCTTCTTTTTTCTCATTTCTTTTCTTCTTCTCTCCTTCTTCCTCCTAGCCAGTCGCCGGCCACTACCTATAGTTGAAATTTGAATTTTTTTTTTTTGCTTGAGATAAAATTATGAGATCAAAATCATTTTCTAATGAAATCCAAATATCAAAAAATATTTTCGATTATATATCACCAAACAAACGAAAACTAATCATATTCCTTAAAAATGCTTTCCAGGAAATCATTTAATTTTATCATTGAGTTTTTTGCAAAACAAACATATCCTAAATTCATGTTGCGATAACATTATTGGAATGATTTTCTCACTCAAAGTAATATCCTGATTTAAGCATCAGAGGATTCTTGCTAAACTGGGTTGGTTCTAACATTGGGGAGTGATCGGACTTGGGGAGATCGATCCTCCCCTTTAGCAGCTATGCAATACCAAGCTGTTCGAAGCTTAGCTACGATAACGTAAATCAAACTTCTAACCTCAAGATTGACGGTCGATCCTTCTACCGTCGGGCCAATGCTGCTGGCCACCTCCCCTGGACTATTTCACGAGCCACCCTCCATCAAAGTGTTCTTGTTTAGGGCAAAAAAGAAGAAGGGAAGAAAGCAGACGGTGTAACCCTAATTCATAACTCAGTAAGTTGGGATCATCATGCTTCTGACATTTTCCTTAGCATTAATGTTTCTTAAAAGTTTCTTCGAAGAGAGAGATAAACTATTCTCGGAATCAGACATATGCTTTATATTCATACAAGATTGCATTTTACATTCTAATGATTGCTGAAGAAGAAGGATTAAAAACTACCCACGACGATCTTCATCACAATTCACGATCTACATGCATTATCGTCATCGAGATAAGTAGTTGATGCTCAATGCCTCCAGATCCTTCCCCAAATGCGCCTCTTCCAAGTGCTCCTCTGGCCAAGGTTCCCGGCGGTGGTGGCGTCCACCCGGCTCTTCACTCTCTCAAACTCCGAGACCTCGCAAGGTATGGTGATTCCTCCTCCTCCGTGACTGATCCCGAACTCCTCCTCCGCTTCTCTCAACAAGTCCCTGAACAGCGGGTGATTTAAGTGAGCCACTGGCACAAAAACTCGGCGAAGTTCGCCACTCCTTCGGCCCACGTACGCAGCCAAGTGTCCCTTAGGCACCGTCTTCGCCGCTGTTCTTTCCTCGACCGGATCTTGTCCCACGGGCACGTAACCTGAACCGACGGGCTTGCCAGAGCATAAAAACTTGGTCCTCTTGCTTGTCAGGCTGCTACACCAGGAGAGAAGCTTGGACGTGGTATTGGTCGCGCATGGCCCCGATGGCGGTGCGCCGAGGCGGCAGCAATCTTGGGAGGGGCTGAAGCCTCTTGTCTTGTCATTACTCATGATCACGGCCAGCAAATTGCGCGGATGCCGCCCGTGCAACGGCGTTGAGACTGTGTTACGTAACTTAGTTTTCGTGAGGGAAGGGATTACGTTCTTTGTATCTTGAGGGGGTTTGTTTTATAGTGGGGAAGCAATCTGAAGAAAATTAAAGGAAAATGACCCGATAATTTGTATTTTATGACATAGTCAATTGGAAAAAAAAAGGAACAAAAAGAGAATCTTGACCTCTTCGGGAAAAGTAAGTTCACGTGGAAAGTAGAAGAAATATTATGGAATCGGGTTCCCATCAAGGATATCGAGGCAATCACGTTAGGTTAGGTTCAATTGCTAAAAATTGAAAATTTTGTAGGGTCGAAATTTCGAATTCAAGTGATGTTCACATTCTTTTATTTTTGAATTATTGACCTTGAAGATGTGGATGTGGGTTTAGGCCTCGAAAAACAAGATGATAACCTTAGTAAGAAAAAATAGAATAATTAATGAAAACATGGATTCGCGTATGAAATCCAAGTTATATGACATTTGCATACTAATAACACTAAATTTCGAAAAGGCTAGTATTTCATATTTCAAATTATTATCACATGTACATATTGATGCGCGTCAAAAGAAGAAATATTAAATACTCGAGAGTTGCAAGCGACATTTAAGAATATATTTCGAATTCAAGTATTTTTTAACTTTACCCATTAGGCCTCTTGTCATGGGCTGATGGTATTTAAGAAGTTAACTTTAAGTATCCTAAATTGATATGGTAAAAATGCTATGGTTGAGGATACTAATCTCAGTGCATGTGTCAATCCAATTGGCGTGTGCACCTGGTCTACCAAAATATTTTGGTAAAACGGGATAGGTTCCTAAACAAATAAAAAGAATAATGACAAGATAGTCTAAATCAACTAAACAAGAATGGACCTTGTAATCAAGGACCTTTTCTGATTTCACCACCCTTAGTTCCCATAGAAGATGCCAATCGACTTCCAATTAGGCTGCGCTGACAGTGACATTGGTTTAAGAAACTAAGGTCTTGTGGAATATTCTTTACAAAAAGTCTATCAAATAATATAATAATTCGGAGAGAAATTGCCGAGGGAGTGCAGAGCTGGTCATGCCAACAAGTAATATCCTAAAATTTAAGCCGTAGACATACAGCTTTTTAAAAAATCACATCTGATGTTAATCGAACTCGTGACCTCGTGATCGATAGCTGACCCTTTCATTATTACATCAATATAGCTAACTGTCTCCCAAAAACTATTTCACGAGCCACGCTTTATCAAAATGATTTTGATTGGGCAAAATTTGGGAAAATTGGGTTAACAATTGTCGTCCTGTAATTAATTTGGATCATTACGCTTCGACAATTTTTTTCAGCATTGATGTTTCTTAAAGGTCATCTTTACAAGAATAATAGCATTTTCAAATCAAATACATGCAATGATGTTCATTCAAGATTGCATTTAGACTCCACTAAAAATGTATTTCCAAGAAAAACTCACCACCAAAAGTCTAAAACCATGAGCAAATAGTAGAGAGCAATTCGAAAATTACTATTTACACATTAAAAAGGATCATTTTAACGCGAAAAGAACCCTTGAACATGATTAGTAAAAGAGTAAAGACTAAAAGCTTTATAGATAAATTACCAACGACCTTCATCACAACACACAATCTACTTGTATCATCGTCATCATCGTATACAATAGTTTGTGCTCAAAGACCTCTTCTAATCCTCCCTCAAAGGCGCTTCCTCCAAGTGCTCCTCCGGTGCCGGAAACCGGCAGCGGCGACCTGGCTCTTCACTCTCTCAAACTCCGAAACCTCGCAAGGAATGGTGATTCCTCCTCCCCGGTGAGTAATCCCGAACTCCTCCTCGGCTTCTCTCAACAGGTCCCCGAACAGCGGGTGATTGAAGTAAACCACGGGCACTAGAACTCGGCGAAAGTCGCCGCTCCTTCGGCCGACGTACACGGCCAAGTGGCCCTTAGGCACTTTCACTGCCGTTGCCGGTCCTTCCTCAACCGGGTCTTGACCCACGAGCATGTAGCCCGACCCGACAGGCTTGCTAGAGCATAGAGAATCGGTCCTCTTGCTTGTCAGGCAGCGACACCAGGAGAAGAGCTTCCACATGCGAGTGATCGTGTGTGGCCCCGGTGGCGACGCCCCGAGGCGACGGTAACCTCGGGAGGGGCTTCGGGTCCGGGCCGTGATCCACTCAGAGACCCGGAAGAGGTGCTTCTTGAGGCTGAAGCCTCTCGTCTTGTCATTCCTCATGATCCCGACTACAAAATTACGCGGATCTCGCTTGTACCTTCAGATTATCAAAAAAGAATGGAAATTCAACCGGATGAACATGAAAGAAAGCGGAAGGAAATCGAGAGAGAGCGCTCGACAAAGCAGGAGGTGAGACGGATGCCGTCAAGCGAACGGCCAAGGGTCGGCAACCGACATGGCGAGGCGGAAGGTGGTGAGGGAGGATTCGGAGAGGGAGTTGGGAACGTTCGACATGGCTTTTCTTGAGGAAGAAGATGATCTTGAAGAAAGAAGAATTGGGGGGAGGTGTTAAACGGTGTTATGAGGGGGAAGAACTTGCATTCTTTGCAGGGGTTGTTTATATAAGGAAAGATATGTGTGAACAGAGAAATAGAAATTTGACGTGATGATAACTTTGCAATACATAATAGTCAATAGGAAAAAGAAAGGAGAAGCTTCCGCACCTTTGGACAAAGTAGCTCACGCGGAAAGTCGTAGAAAACAATTATAGAAATTGGTCCCTCTTCAAAGTTTAGGTGGCATCGACATTTGAGTTTGGGATGTTGATCTTCGAGATTGGGATGATTCATCTTGAAATTTTGGGATACGCGATAACTATCTTCGTGATAAAAAGAAATTAATAAATATGGATTCGTACCCAAGATCTAGGTCATTTGATGTTTTCATATTAACAAAATTGAATTTCCGACACGTCGTAGTTTTGAATTATCGTCGCGTGATGTATGTCTTTGCACGTCGGGAAAAGTAAGGAATGCTCAAAAGGTGCGGGTGTTTGTGGATATATTTCGTTTGAGAAGGAATTGAGTCTTTTTTTTTTTTTTTAATCTTGTCTTGTTAGATCTCTTTAAATGATGTGGCGGTATCTGAAAAAGTTACTTTAGATCTCCTAAATCACTACACGGTAAAAAACACTATGGTTGAGAATAATCACTTGTCAGGGCATGAATGAAAATAATTTCTGATTAAAAAATTTTCTTTTATTGCTATTCTCCAAATGAGTTTTTGAGTAAAAATACGTATTTGATAATAACACAAGTTTGATAATGACACAAAATTTTTCCCTCTCAAGCAAGTAGCGAGTGACGGTGAGAGATAGGTGGTGGCGGTGGAGGATGGTGGCAATGGGAGGCTATGGAGGATGACATATGATGGGCAGCAGCGGCTGGGGATGGAGGACAGGAGGTAGTAGAGGGTAAAGGATGGGTGGCTGGTTAGTAATGAAGGCAAGCAACGATAATAGTTTTTATTTTTCATTTTTGCTCTAGAAATAGAAAAGTAAAAAAAAATTATTTCTCATTTTTGTTTCGAATATATTTCTGGACTATAAATTTGTTCTAGAAATAGAAAAATGAAATTGCGTTACTAAACGTATTTCCATTTCAAATCTATTTCGAGGAATGAAAAAATAGACCTGGACAAAATAGAAATGATTATCATGTATGCCCTAAACAATTCGTTTGTAAGAAAATAAAAAGAATTATCACGAAATAGTTCAAAATTGACTAAACATAATTATCCCAGGACAGAAAAAGATTAACTAAACAAGAATCTCACCCAGTATTGAAGGATCTTTTCTGATTTTCCACGTTCTATTCTCATAGAGCATACCAATTTTCTTCTAACTATACCGCACTGACAATGACATTGGTTTAAAGAACCAAGGTCTTGTGGCATATTTTATGTTCTTTTTGGTGATATTGATCTGCAAGATGTGATTATTTTATCTTGATAATCTTATTAAAAAAGAATATATAAATATGGGCTAGTATCCAAAATCCAAGTTATTCGACTTTTCGTATTAACAACATTAAAAGTTTCAAAAGGCCGACGCCTTGTATATCAAACGATCATCGTGTATATAAATTTTTTTTATACATGTCAGAATGAGAAGTACCGAATAACGAAAGCTGTGCGAAGTTTATGAAAATATTTCGCCGAGAAAATCTTAAGTGCTTTTAACCTTTACCCAATAAGTCCCTATAAATGATGCGGCGGTATCTGAGAAGGTAAATTTAAAATCTCCTAAATCAGTACGGTAATGAAACTATGGACGAGTATTTAACTTTGTTATCGCGTTTATGAACTGAGGAAATCAATCATAGTTTCTCATACCATGTTAGGCAAGCGACTAGTTCATAAATGCCAAAAAATTAATAATTTATAACCAGATAGTGTAAATCAACTAAACAAAATTAACCACAAAAACGAAAACTTAACTGATCAAGAATCGACCGAGTAATAAAAGGACTCTCTTCTGATTTTACCACGACTCAATTCTCATCAGCCTTCTTGTAATTAGACTGCATCGACAGTGACATTGGTTTAAGGAAACAAGGATTTGTATGGGTATTCTTCACAAAATTTCTAGCTAATGATATAATAATTAGGATAGAAATTGATGACCGAACCCGAACCCGAACTCCTCCTCGGCTTCTCTCAAGAAGTCCCCGAACAGTGGGTGATTGGAGTCGACCACGGGCACCAAAACCCGGCAGAATTCGCCGCTTCTTCAACCCACGTACGTGGCCAAGTGACCCTTAGGCACCGGAGCTGGTCGTTCCTCAATGGGGTCTTCACCCACTGGCACGTTGCCTGCCCCGACTGGCCTGCCCAAGTGCTAAAACCCGGCCCTCTTGCCCGTCATGGAACGGCACCAGGAGAGGAGCTTCGACACGGGGTTGGCTACGCATGGCCGCCTCGGTGAGTAATCTCACGAGGGGCCTCGGCCCGCGACCCCCTCAGAGACCCGGGAGAGGTGCTTCTTGAGGCCGAAGCCTCCTGTCCTGTCCTTCCTCCTGCTCATGTTCGACCAAACAAGAATCCAGCCTAGTAACTTAGGACCCGTTCCTCGTCATTGCCAAGCATCAAACATCTTTTTATTAAACTGCACCGACAGTGACATTTTGTTCTAAGGAAGGAGCCGAGGTCTCATCCACATATTCTTCGCAAAATTTCAAAGCCAAAAACCATAATAATCTGAAGAGAAATTGTATAGAGAGTGCAGGAAAATCTCTTATCCTGTCAGATATATTTGGATTATTTATAATATTTCGGATAATCTTTAATGTGTCTATCATGTTAGTCGATTGTCATTCGGGTTTTTGGATCTAGGTGCCGGAAAGAACCGAGAACGAAGGTTCCGGCCACCGCGTGAGAGGATAGAGCTAGCTTGTGGGAGGCTTCTAGTTCTGGACCCGGTCGCTTCCTAGAAATTACGTGCCTTGTTGAGTCAAGACTCGAAAGGGAATATGACTGTTTCTATTTCCATGTATATGAACGATTCCACCTCTTTTCTATTTTTATTTATACCCGACTGAGAAATTAAGAATTACCCCTTTTGAAATGTATATTTATTGTTGCTTTCATACCTATTTGGCTTCATTTTTTTGTCAACTTTTCAATCCACTAAGAGTACATTTGGTAATCATTCTGTTTCTAGAATAGTTTCTGCTAAGAAATAGTCTTTTTTTTTTTTTTTATTCTGTTTTTTTTTGGTCGGAAAATGCATCGTCTCTATTTACGAAATCGAAAAATTACATTCATTCTCATAGTCTAAACATAAAATTTGTAAAAGGGGTTGTGGCGGCATGGATACCCAAGTGGTTGGTAGAGATCCCGATCTATGAGTTTTGGCTATCCAATCGGCGGCCCAATTCGTTTCTCTAGGTTCAAACTTCAAGGATGTGTTCGGTAATTGGGCCAACAAGTCTTGGCAATCTAACACTATAGATTGGCAAGCCCATGAACATTCAGCTTGGCCCAAGATGGCTTCAACTACTGGTAAGCAGTTAGTAACTATCGTTGTCTTCAGTTCAGTTTGTGGGGCAGTTTGGGGAGGTTGTACTTCTCTTCCCCCAAAGCTACGAACCTTCTGAAACCAGAGCAAAGCTTCGCGCACCCCTAGGGTTTTCGCTACGGAGGCCGATTCTGCATGGATGGTCCTCGCAAAGCCGTCAAAAAACACGCTGGTGCTCCCTCGATAAATCCCTACCACAGATCCCTTCATCTCGAAGCTGTCCCAGGCAGCATCGATGTTCAATTTGAGTTCATCTCGAGCTGGAGGAGACCAGGTATGCGTGTTTGAGTACCCAGCTTCTCTATCTTGTTTTGTGGAGTTCCATTTTGCAAACAGCTGGTGCATCAAGCTCGCTTCACTTATGATAGGGCTCGGGTTCGGTGTTTTTCCTTGAAAGGTCATAGCGTTTCTTGCTTTCTAGATCATCCACAAAATGTTGGCAAAGACAGCCTTCTCCCTGTGCGAGACACCCAAAGTGAGGTACTCATACACCCACTTGTCTATCCTCGAAGTAGATGTAGTGGAAATAGGGATTGCGACCCTCGAATCTGACCAAATTTGCATTGTCCAGCCACATAGCAAAAATAGATGCTTTGTCGACTCTGGATGCTGGGCACAAACAGGGCATGTTGGTGCAGGTATGATCTGTCGTTTGTGAATGTTAACTTTCATGGCTAGTCCTTCGTTACACACACTCCACATAAAGAACTTGACTTTGGGATGAGTCCGTAGGCTCCAAAGTTCAAACCATAATTTGTTAGGGACAAAATAGGATGATGAAGTATGAGTGCCTTTTGTTGCCCTGTTTGAGTTGCGCAGGTTGTTGTATCCACTCTTCACGTTATAAGTCCCTGATTTGCTTGCCGACCACACTAGTTTGTCTGGCTTAGGATGTAGACTTAGGGGGATTGCCAGGATCTTTTGAACAATATTATTTGCAAATGTTTCCTAAAATAGCTGAATGTTCCATGTTCTTGATCTTGGAGTGATTAAGTCATTTACCAGCATAGGGTCATTGAAATTAGCCGGTCCGCCTATTAGGCCAGATTTCAACCATCTATCCTCCCGTAAATTAATACTCCTCCCATCCCCAACCTCCCATCTTACTTCGGAGACAATCGCATCTTTGCCCATTAGAATGCTTTGCCAGCCCTAGGATGACATAGTTCCTTTATTAGCCTTCTAGAAATCGCCATTTGGAAAATAAATACATCTAAAAACTTTGCTCCATAGTGCTTCTAGAGCTTGACTAAGTCTCCAAGCTTGTTTGCCCAACATAGCCCTATTATAGTCAACCGGGTCTTTAAACTCGAGGCCCACTTTATCCTTGTGAGTCTTCAGTAGATTCTAGTTCTTCCAGTGAATGCATTTGTTCCTCACATTTTGTTTCCACCGTAAAGAAGAAATTATGTTTTCTATTGCTTTGCAAACCGAAATAGGGATTTTGAAAATGGCCATAGCGTATTGTGGTGGAGCTTGGATGACCATTTTGAGGAGCACCTCCTTACCCACCTTCGATATTCAATTCTCTTTCCATCCCTCTAGTTTTCTGTCAACCTTTGCTAGCAACTAGGCAAACATTTGTTTCTTGGTTTGACCCTAATTGGATGGAATTCCCAAAAAGCATGAACTTTCATTCAGTGGACAAAAATTGGCACTGTCATATTTTTGTTCAAATGATCTGACATGGCATCTGATGTGGCTAATGATGCTGAGGTGGCGTGATGGCATGACGCTTTCAATTGAAAAAATTAAAATTAGTGATCTTAAAATCAAAAGAAAATGATTTTCATTAAGAAAAAAAGGAAAAAGCAAAGTAGATCCCACACACAAAATTGCGCTTTGCTCTCGTAGATGCACGGCAGCCTCCATGTGTAGCACCATCATGATTGGCATGCGACCAACTGTGGCTGACCTTGATCTAGGTCAGATCAGAGGGGTGACCATCACTGATTTGTGCAAACCTCATATTTGAGGTTGGCAACAGTTGTGATGGTGATGCATGCAGAGGCAGCCATGCATCTCTGAGAGCAAGCCCAATCCGTGTGAGGTTTGCTTAGCTTTTTCCTATATATTTAATGAATGTCATTTTCTCTTGATTTCAAAATCGCTATCTTTATTTTTTTAACAACATAAAGTGTCACTCCATCATGCTGCTTTAGCATTGGTAGTCACATAGGTGCCATGTACTATCATGTGGATGGAAAATATAACGATGGCCATTTTTGTCCTTGATGTGAAAGTTCATGCCTTTTTTGGGAAATTTGGCCAATGTCTTTGCATGTCAAGAGTCTTCTACAAATAAAGTGTAGAAGATATAGCATGATAAGTCTGGTGATGTAGGAGTATCGCCCAAAGTTTATACATGTGTGTGGGAGATGCGGTTTAGATAACAGGTAAGAATGTACAATGGAACACCATGGACATCTAATCATGTCTATGTTGCTTCCACTAATACTGTATTGGAGTCTCGTATTTAAATTTCTTTTATTGCTTAAAAGAGGAAGGCTGCCTCAGTTAGGACAAGCTTAATATTCTAAAATGAACTCCAGTTACATGTTCTTCTTCTGGGTAATAGCACAATATGGTACAGCTAGAAACAATGCACCTCGTATGTCCATTATGAGTGGGCTAATGAGTCACAGAAGATTCACCTCATTGGAGTGTAGGAAAAATTCTCAAACTTTTATACTTGGGTGTTTTGACTTCGGATAAAATTTATCAGTCTCCTTTTAACAAGATCCTATCAAATTCGATGTCTTGTTTGGACAAAGAGTAACCCCAAAATTTTTCATAGTCAAGAGTTTCAAAAGATGGACCTTTTCTGCATTAGGGCACAAAATAAGCTGGGGACCGTCTCCCACGTTCTGTCTGTTACTGAAACTGTATGCGGGGATAAATTGATACCAGACATCAATTGAAACAATATGTTTTGGATGATTCACGAAACTTTATTTATTGTTTTATTGAACTGTCGATGAACAATTATAAGCCTCCTTTTGAGAGTTTTAATTATTATTATTATTATTTTAATTTTAACCTATGTTTTTTCTTGCATCTTAGCTGTTCCAATTGGGTAACATTATATGTGTGATTAACCTGTCTTTGCAGTGCACGAACTTCTTGGTCTTAAAGGGGCAACCTTCCAAAGTTTGTACCATTTCACAAAGTGGGGAAATTGACAAGAGAATAATGAGCTTAGGCTTATCTTGGACCCAAGATTTATGCATAATTGTGTCTACATGAACTCTCAACAAGATTCCAAGGATCCATCTGGGCAAGTTTTATCGATGTCCAAGGTATTTGAAAATTGTTTTCGTTTGTAATTACCATATTCTAGACTAGGCTTTCAGAGTCCTTTCATGTACATAGGCATCTCCATGAGCACAGTTATTTGTATGTAATTGGATTAGCTTAGAGACAACTATTGAATCCAGCTAAAGGGGAATTAAATGCATTAGCAGAAAGATACATAGTCATTGTCGTATTTTATCTTCAGCTACTTGTCATTCTTTGGTGTTGTGACCTGGTTTCTCAGGCTACTTGCTAACTTTCATATTGAGCCTCATGTTTCTCATGTAAGTCCAGTTGCCCCAAGGGACACCAAGGATGATATGTGGAGTCTACTGGTGGAGTCTCTATTCCTTCTTAATCTATTATAGAAAGATCCCAGCTTCTTAAAATTTTCGCACGTTCTATGGTCTGAGGGACTTTTGTAATCCCTGACCTTTCCCTCACCTTTGGTGGCTCACATGAACCAAAGTTGACTTCACACAAATGTGAACCCTTTTTTCAATCCCCTCTACCTATATTTACTTTTATTTTTGATTTGGGTTTGCTTTGATAATTTATGGGGAGGAGGAAGAAAATGCAGGCTTTAAACTTACTGCCATAGTCTTTCTAGTCTCATATCTGTGATCCATTGGATTATAGTGTTGGAAAATAATCCACAGAAAGTAAACTATTTGTTGTAATCAGAATATCAATACAAAGAAAACAATGACAACTTTATAAACTTACAATTCTTGGAGAAGATGAAAAATAAGATATCACTTAAAAATCACACAAAATTGAAGGTGATGTACGGATGTTCGAATCTCCTTAAGGCGATTAGTTCCTGCCAATGGTGCTCCGTAAATTCACAAACTATGCCTCCCAAGATAAAACACCTCGAACATGTTTGAATTAGCACTATGCAAACAGAACTCAGTCGAACCGTTCAATTGAAGCAGTACACTAAGAAGAATCAGAAGAGTAGAGTAGAATTTTTTCTTTCTGAAAACCTCCTAATGAAGCTCTATGCTCTTATCTATTTATAGAGCTTCCAAGTTCTTGTACAAAGGAGATACATGAATTAAATAGATACATGTATCTAAGAGATTCATGAATTCAAAGATACGTGAATTCAAGAGATTCATGAATTCAGATTCATAAATTCAGGAAATACGTAAATCTAAGAGATTCATGAATTCATGAGATACGTGAATCTCAGAAATTCATGAATTTAGGATGTATCCAAGAAAATTCATGAATTAAATAAATATAGATACGTGAACAGAAAAAACGTATCTTAATATGTTTACGTTCGTTGATCTATTAACCATATATATAATAATCCCTCACATTAATGGATTAACAAAACATTTTTAACTCGAAATAATATGAGCATACCTGTTGAAATACACCGCATTAAGATAGGTAGCTTTCGCTTTGAACATTCTTTAGTGAAAGTCTATCAGACTTACTTAACTAGTCGATGGACTAAGCCTTGAATTGCTAGTTGTTTGTGTAAGCCTAAACAATAAATCTCACATGGAGTATTTTTAATTCAAGATTGGTTCTTGGTTGTGTTCATTCTTTCGGCCCTGAACCTCTCGGGATTCATGCGTGCTTTAGAAAATTTAGCCTTAAAAGATTTTCATAGAGTCGGCCAGCTCCACGCATATAGGAGCATTCCTATTAAAGATATTATACTATATCTTACTTGAATGTTACATTCCAAGTTATAGCTTAAATGCATAGCGCACCCTTTATAACGTTGTAGGATAGCATTGTTGCATTATAGGAATGGGAGATAGTGCTTACACTAGAGTTTCCAGAATTTGCGTTGTCCTAGTGAATCTAGTCCATGGGATCTCCAATTGCATAGGTTAGGTTTCCACCCCAGAATCTCTTTATCAGGTTAAGGCTCTTAAACCCATTCCCCTTGATGCGCAGTTTATCTGCTCTCTCGACAAATCTTGTGTCAGCGGATCCACAATATTTTCCTTTGACTTTACAAAGTCTAAAGAAATGACTCCATTTGAGAGCAACTGTCTTATAGTATTGTGTCTACGACAAATGTTTCTAGACTTACTGTTATAAATCACATTATGTGCCATTGCAATTGCCGCTTGATTATCACAGTGTATGTAAATTGTAGGCATAGGTTTTGGCCATATTGAAACATCATCTAAAAAATTTTGAAGCCATTCTGTTTCTTTAGCAGCTTTATCCAAAGTAACAAACTCTGATTCCATCGTCAAAAGTGTTATTAGAGTTTGTTTAGATGATTTCCATAACAATATAGCACCTCCTAGTGTGAACACATATCCGCTAGTCGATTTCAATTCATCAGAATTTGAAATCAAGTGACATCGCAATAACTTTCCAAAATAGCTGGATATTTGCTATATTGTAGAATATAGTTTTTTGTCATTTTCAAAGATCCTAATAATTTCATCAGAGCATTCCAATGCTCGTGACCAAGATTATTGGTATATCTACTCAATTTGCTTACTGAGTATGCAATATCTAGTCTAGTGCAATTCATGATATACATGATGTGGAATGAAAAGATTCCAGCTGTCTAATACTATTTCCAGTGTTCTTTCTCAAAGTTAGGTGTGGAATGAAAAGATTGTTTGTATATTTAATGCCAAATCCTTTAAATCTCTCAATTACTTTTTCAATGTAATGAGATTGTGTTAAACCTAAGCCATCAGAATTCCTTAAAATTTTGATACCAAGTATAACATCCGCTACACCTAAATCTTTCATCTTAAAGTTCTTCTTGAGAATGTTCTTGGTGATTGATGACTTCAGTGTTATCTCCAAGAATTAGTATGTCATCAACATATAAACAAATAAGTACATATCCAACTGTTGTGGATTTAGTGTACACACATTTGTCACACTCATTGATTCTATATCCATTTTGAATCATTACCCGGTCAAATTTCTCATGCCATTGCTTAGGAGTTTGTTTAAGTCCATACAATGATTTGACTAGTTTACACACTGTATTCTTATCCTTTGACCTTGAACCCTTCAGGTTGTTCCATATAAATCTCCTCGTCGAAATCACCATTTAGGAATGCAGTTTTCACATCCATTGATGTATCTGCAAATTGTATAGCGAAGCTATAGCAATTAACATCCTTACTATTATTATTCTTGTGACAGGTGAATAAGTATCAAAGTAGTCAATACCCTCTTTTTGTTTAAACCTTTTGGCTACAAGCCGAGTTTTGTACTTATCAATGGAACCATCAGCTTTTAGCTTTTTCTTGAATATCCATTTATATCTAATTGGTTTATTTCCAGGAGGAAGATCAACCAATTCTCAAGTATGGTTACTTAGGATAGAATGGATTTCATTGTCAACAACATTTTTCCAAAAAGGAGTGTCTGGATATGATATTGTCTCTTTAAATGTTTGACGCTCACATTCTAACATGTATGTTAGAAAATTAGGTCTGAAAGATTTTTCAATTCGAGACCTTTTACTCCTTTGAAGTTCGACTTCTTTGGTCAAAACTTCATCATTCTCAGATTCTGATTCTCTAAGCCTTTTTTGATAAAGTTCTCATTGATTTTTTTTGCAGGATATATATCCTCAAAAAATTCAACATCCCTTGATTTTAGAATTGTATTGACATGGGTTTCCGTATTTTCATATTTGTGAACCAAAAATCTATATACGCTACTATTTTGAGTATAACCGATGAATATGCAATCCACTGCTTTAGATCCCAGCCGAGTTTGTTTAGGAGGAGAAATTGCCACATTGGCCGAGCACTCCCACACTTTTAGAAAATTGTAAAATGACAACTTTCCATTGCATAACTTGTATAGAATTTTACCTATCTTTCTGTGGGGTATTTTATTAATAATATAATTTGCAGTTAAAATTGCCTCCCCCCACAAGTTCTAAAGTAAACCTAAACTCGGAAGTATGGCGTTAACCATATCCTTTAGTGTCATGTTCAATTGTTCAGCAACTCCATTTTGTTGTAGAGTATAAGGTGTAGTCGTTTGGTGAATTATTTCAAAACTAGCACAAAACTCTTTGAACTTGATTGAACCATATTCTCCTTCTCTATCAGACCTAAGTACTTTGATTCGTTTGTCAAGTTGGTTTTCAACTTCATTTTTATACTTGACAAACATGCTTAATGTCTTATCTTTGCTAGTTAGTAAATAAACATAGCAAAATCTAGTACAATCATCCACAAATGTGATGAAGTACTTCTTTCCACCTCTACTTTTTACAAATTTCAAATCACATAGATCACTATGGATTAATTGTAGAGGTTTATTTATTCTTTCAACAGATTTGAAAGGTTTCTTGGCAAACTTGGCCTCAACACAAGTCTCACACTTGTAATGGGCATCCAACTCAAATCTTGGAATTAACCCCAAATTTGCTATTCTCTTTATTGTTCCATAGTTTATATGTCCTAATCTACCATGCCATAAATAATGAGACACAACAGTATAAACTGAAGACTTTTCTTTATTAATAATTTTTTGGTACACATAATTTGAGTTTACATCAATGACAACCACATTGGCTTTAAACAAGTCATTACACAAGTACATTTTCTCCACATACATCTCTCATTTTGAAAGTACAAACTTGTCAGATTCAAATACCACTTTGAAACCCTTTTTGACAAGTATGGGATCAGAAATTAGATTTTTGCGACATCTCTAGTACATGCAACACATTTAGCAAGGCAACCTCCTTGCTAGATGTAAACTTCAAGATCACGTTTCCTTTTCCGGCAATCTTTGCTAATGCAAAGTTAGCCATATAAAGCTTTTCATCTTCTTCAGCATTCTCATAAGATGAGAACATGTGTTTATTTGCACAAATGTGATTTGTGGCACTTGTGTCTAGCCACCAGCCGTTAGTGTTCAACACTAGAGATGCTTCGGATATTATCACAGTAGACAATCTCTCAATATTGTCATGTTCAGTCAAATTCAATTGCTGGGCTGCACCATCATTCTTGCCTTTTTTTGGGCGCTTCTTACAATCCTTAGCTCGATGGCCAGGCTATAAAACATGTCTCTTGGAATTTCTGGAACTGTTCCTTTTGCTTGGCTTTTCCTTAAAAGGACATCTTCTTTTTCTATCTTGTTTAGATTTGGAAGATTCCACAACATTGGCCTTTGGCTCAGAAGAAGGGTTTGCACTCCTTCTATTGTCCTCCTCGATTCTGAGACACAAAATGATATTTTCAACGCTCATCTCCTTCCGTTTGTGCTTCAAATAATTTTTAAAGTCTGACCAGCTCGAAGGTAGTTTCTCAATCATGGCCACCACTTGGAATGATTCACTAAGTATCATTCCCTCAGCAGAGATATCACTTAGAATTAATTGCAATTCTTGAACTTGACTCATGACAGATTTAGAATTTATCATCTTGTAGTCCAAAAATTTGGTAACCACAAATTTCTTGGTGCTAGCATCCTCAGTTTTGTATTT
Source organism: Corymbia maculata (assembly GCA_014182735.1). Classification (NCBI taxonomy): domain Eukaryota; kingdom Viridiplantae; phylum Streptophyta; class Magnoliopsida; order Myrtales; family Myrtaceae; genus Corymbia; species Corymbia maculata. The sequence goes on from CM024685.1 coordinate 30,000,616, forward strand.
CCGCTCTAAGGACTCCCATAACTGTTTAGCAGATTCAATATTATAATAAACATTATATAGTGAATTCACTAAACAGTTAAGAATATAATTTCGGCATAAGAAGTGTCCATGCTTCCAAGCCTTCAATGCAACGAGCATCCTAACATTGTGCTCATCTAGACTAATTACTAGGCACACTTCCGATAAATACTTCGTCAAATTTAGCATGGTCAAATAGAAGAACATCTTCACTGCCCACTGTTTAAAACACACTCCGGTGAATTTTTCCGGTTTCTCATTAGCTGTAACTAGAGGTGTTGCCATCACAGTAGGCAAGGTTCATTGAACCATTTCTCCAAAAATAGAGTCAAAAGCCATTTGGCCCGTATTGTTTTGAAAACAGTCCCGGGCATACTAGTCGTAAGATTTGTACTTGCACCACCAAAATTGGTGTTTGCCCAAGGGCCCGTAGCTTTAGCTGCTACAAATTCGGGCCCCAAGGGCTGAACATCTACTGTAGCAACGGTCAAATCGACCACAAGAACATCTCCTAAAACATTCTGGACTTTGAAAGACACTTGATTGTTTTCAGCCATATCAATAATCTGACTAGAACAACAAACAGTGAGTGCAACTAATCACTTTAAGAATGTTGGAAAATAATCCATAGAAAGTAAACTATTTATTGTAATTAGAATATCAATACAAAGAAAACGATTACAACTTCTTGGAGAAGATGAAAAATAAGATATCACTTAAAAATCACACAAAATTGAAGGTGAGGTATGGATGTCCAAATCTCCTTAAGGCGATTAGTTCTTGCCAATGGTGCTTCGCAGATTCACGAACTATGCCTCCCAAGATACAACACCTCGAACCTGTTTGGATTAACACTATGCAAACATGATTCAGTTGAATTGTTCAATTGAACTAGTACACTCAGAAGAATCAGAAGATTATAGTATAATTTTTTCTTTCTGAAAAACCTTCTAATGAAGCTCTATGCTCTTATATATTTATAGAGCTTCCAAGTTCATGTACAAAGGAGATACATGAATTAAATAAATACATGTATCCAAGAGATTCATGAATCAAGAGATACGTGAATTCAAGAGATTCATGAAGAGATTCGTGAATTCAGAAGATACGTGAATCCCAGATATTCATGAATTTAGGATGTATCCAAGAAAATTCATGAATTAAATAAATATAAATACGTGAACAGAAAAAACGTATCTTAATATGTTTGCATTCGTTGATCCATTAACCATATATATAACATATAACATATAGAACACTTGGAGCTGGCACGGATGGTGACTTGATCCCTGGCGACAACCGGACCCATGGCTCTCCAAAACATTATTGATCAAGAGAATTGAGAAAAAAAAAAAAAAGATGGAAGAGAGAAAACTCGGACCCACCGGTGTGTAAATTGCTGGATGCTTTCATGAGTCCAAAACATTATCGATAAGGAGAATTAAAAAAGAAAAATAAAAAAGGAAGAGAGAACTCGGATCCACTAGTGTGTAAATTGCTTGATGCTTTCATGAGTCCCAAACGAAGTTGGACTTTGGAATTGGAGTAGTCTCTTCTTATCTTGTTAAAGATTTGTTGAAGTTGTTTTACATTGGTTGTGGAAGTGGTTGGGAGTCAGTTTATAATTGTGTCGGAACGTTTCATCCCTTAAATTAGCTTTTTACTCTAAGATTTGTTGGGTCGAGTTCTATCATCTTTGGTAAGACCGAGAGTTGCACCAAGCTTTTCTTGGTGTTGCTTTATGAGCTTGCTGATTCCTAGAATAGTCCTCAACCACAATAAATCAATGGGGCTAGAACATGTCGCACGTGATAACGTTGGATCCAACATCCAGCCATGGTTTGATTTGTCAGTTACTATAAACTACTATGTCTTTGTCTTGGTCAATCTGTATAAATATTACACACTATAATGTGGATCTGTCTGTGACCTTTTTGTTGCTCTACGCCCATGTGATTCTTTCTGCCGAGATCCAGATCTGATGATTCTTGGAAGAATAGCTATCTCCTTTGGAAAATTTTGTATTGCTTAAATCTTCGAAACATACTCAGGGAGTTCATTGTGGGGGCAAAAGAATCTGCGTAGGGAATGTTTTGCCGTTGCACAAATTTGACAAGAAATAAATTTCAGGTTAGTATAAATTATTGATCCAATATTCTTTTAAGGTGATCTTTTTTCCATAATGCAAAACAAGAGAATCACATCGAAATTATTAAGTTACTAGAAAACAGTGTGAAAAGGCCATTGTGACACTTTCCCCATTGTATGGTCGATTAATGACTAGGGAACTCCTTTTGGTGTAAATGTTCATTCACTACAACTTAGAGAATATGTTTTAGCCACTACCTATTGGTGATGACCAGTACATGGGAAGCCTTTGAACCCATTTTGGCACGAAATTTCAAATTGGCATGATAGTTTGAGCCTGAGAACACATGTTGGAACCATGGAATTTGCAATGGGATGTTTTGTCGCTGCATAGATTTGTTTAGGCTTTGCAATGTAACTGTAAGAGCCTATGGAATCTACAATGGGATGTTCTATCGCTGCATAGATTTGTTTAGGCCTTGCAATGTAATGTAAGAAACCGGGGCTAATTGTAAGTATTCGGAGCCTATCATTGTGTGATATTGTTCAAGAAAGGATTCGAGGCTAATTGTAAGGATTTGGAAGATATCATTATGTGATATTGTTCACTTTAGGTCTTCAGCTCACACAACTTTAAAATGCGTTACATAGAATAGAGAATTCAAGCCTTATAAACTTCCCCTTTAAGCGATGTAGGACAGGAGACATGCCCTCTCTCCTTGTGCACATCTAAGGACCAAGGCACGGACCACCGCCATCCCTCCTCCCCATGCACTGTCACTTAGGCCGTTACATTTTCCTCCCCCCTTTAGGCACAACGTCCTTGCTTCCACATGCCCTCTCTCCTTGTGCACATCCATGCATTGTCACCTACGGTTAATCCTGCTGTGGAACAAGCTATTATTGTGAGAATAGGTGAATACAACCATCATTAAGAATTTCATCTTTGGACCAAAAACAAGCAAGGGGGGGAATACCACAAAGAGAAAGTGTACCCTCTATTTCGCACAAAAAGATTTGGAATTATCCAAAAATTGGAGCGTGAAGTGAAATCAAGTGAAATTATATCCTTTTTTGTTTTGGAGGGTATTCAAATTTCTATTATCAATTCGAAAAGTCTATAGAATAATTTATGGTTGGATTGGTTGGACCAATAAAATGAAGTATTCAGACTCCGTTTAGAAAAAACCCAATTGGTAATATATTTATGATTACTACTACTTATATTATAGATCCTAAAATCTTTTTTTTATATAATAAGAGAGTAATCTTAAAACTTTTAATCAAGCGAGTAATATGATAAATACGTGAAATATTTGCGCACATCCATGCAATATCACCTAGGCCATCACATTTTCCCCCTTCGGGCACAACTTCCTCACTTTGGCCCCACATGCCCTCTCTCTTGCGTACATCCAAGGACCAAGGCACGGATGCACTGCCATCCCTCCTCCCCATGCACTATCACCTAGGCTATCACATTTTCTCTCATTCGGGCATAGCGTCCTCGCTTTGGCCCCACATAGTGCAATAGTTAGCTCGAATACTATTTGTAAGAATTGCTAAGATACTATTTGTAAAAGAACCGAGGCTAATTATAAGGATTAGATACTATTTGTAAGAACCCAAGGTTAATTATAAGGATCCAAGAGCTATTAGTATGTAATATTAAGTGCATTTAGTTCAGCTTTGCTGAAAGTTGGCCTTTAAAATGTTGAAAGCTCAAGGCTAATAGAGACTAACCTTGGGCTTTCAACATTCCCCGAATGCTTAAATCATATTTTTCATTCCAAAACTACCCTAACTGATTTTTTATATTTCCAATTTTACCCTTGAATATTATTATTTTTAATTGAAAATGAGGCAGCCCTTCGCCGGTCCGATGAAGGGCAATGGCAGCTAGCAAGCTAGATCTGGCGCCAGCGGCTGTTGGGTGAAGTTACCCGAGGTCAAGTGACCTCTAGTGAGGCTCGTGTGACCTAGCCGAGAGTCACTGGAGGTTGCCCGACCTCGGGCGACCTAGGCAACCGCCACCTGGGTCTTGCAGCCGCAGGCGGCCCTCGCCTAGGTCTAGCAACCCTCATCGGAGGTTGTTGGTGGCTATAGCCCTTTGCCGGTCCGGCGAAGGGTTTAGGTCAATTTAAACATATATATATACATACATACATACATATATTATACCCATCAAAGCTCATTGCGAAAGTTTTTTTTACCAAACACAATTGCATTTCCCAAGTAGCTTTGGGCTTTCAGCATTTATATTGGACTCAAAGCCCCTTGCAAATGCTGAGCCAAATGCACCCATTATCTGCTTTGGGCTTTTGGTTCTTATGGCTTTAAAAGATGTTACATAGAGTAGAAAATCCAAATCTTGAGAACTAGTCGATGACTCCTCCCTTAAGTGATGTGGGATAAGAGATATGCCCTCCTTCTACGCATGTTTGAGAATCGAGGCGTGGACGCATTACCATCTTTTCTCCCCTTGCACCATTGCGGGCCATCTCAATAACTCCTTGAAATATCACCCTAGAGTTTTAGCTTATCATTTATCCAAGATCACAGTTAATCGGATGCCAAACCAATGAATTACATTATCTTGAAATTTTACCTTATCATTTATTTGAGGCTCTATTTGTTTTTCGGAAGATGTGGCGTTTCTGGAAAATGTTTTTCGGGAAGCCATTTTTCAAGAAAATAACCACATTTTCCGATATTTTGCTGAAACTTGAAAATGAAGTAAAAAATATTTTCTGCTATTTTGTATGGAAAATTCAATTTGATACTCATCCGTGCATTCCTTTTACTATTTTTTAAAGTTTTTTGAAAATTTTAATTTTAATTATTTTTTAAAACTTTTTAATTTGCCTTAAACTTCTTCTTTTTTTCTTTTCCACCTTCTTCTTCTTTGATTGATCACTAGCCATGGTGATGGTTGGCAAGCCTCGAGTTCACAAGCCTCGAAAAAGGTCATCGATTTGGGGAGGTTGGCGACTGGTCGAGGATGGAGAAAAAGGAAAGAAAAATAATTAAATATTTTTTTAAAATAAAAATAATTAAAATTCGATTTCTTTTAAAAATAAATTTAAAAAAATTAAAAATTCGAATTTTTTATAAATAAAAATAATGGAAAGTTTGATTTTAAAATAAGAAAGAAGTGGAGGCTACCGAATGCGTGAGATAAGAGAGAAAGTGAGTCATGATAATGTTTTTCTTACTTGAAAAACGGAAAGTATTTTAGAAAGTTTTTCCGTTGATAGAAAATGTTTTTCCAATCATATCATTTTCCATGAAATGAACGCCATAAAATTTGAAATTTTTTTTTTTATATAAATTTTTTTGAGAAACAAAAAGAGCCATTATGAGTGCTTCTTGCATGTGTTATAGTGGACCATGACAGAGAAGTCATTTCACATTAGTGATATTTCCAATACGGTGTGGACAACCATCATAAAAAAAAATTAAGCAAGGAATTTTCCACCCTAATAGAGACATTTGTTCATGAGCAATGAGTATTCTCTTTATGTTTTAGTGTTTCGTGGAATATGTCTTCCCTTTATTGAAGATGATATCAAAGTCAAGACTATCTTGCTTTCCAATTTTCATTTTGCAGTTTTAATTACTTTCATATTCAGTTGCCCATCTTACTGCGCGCAAAAGCACAAGCTCTATATGAACTTTAAGTAGATGGCAATGGTTTAGATTCCAGAAGATTTATATGACGTCGTTAGCTATTATAAATTTAAATGATAGCTCATCCATTCTCAACTCGACACTTAGCATCATAACTAGCCTTTAACCCAATCCATCATCCCGTTAGCCCTGTTCATTTGGCTCTAGCTACCATTGAATAGTCAGAGCTCTCAATGGTGAAGTCTCTTCCAAAAAATTTATCAAATGAATAAATCAACTTGGCTAGTTATGGTGAGACGCTTACAACAATCAAAGACTATTCCTTATGGGTATTTAAGTTTAGTGAAATCAATGGCTGGTACCACTGCTGCGTGTCATGAAGACACTTTCCCAGGATAACTACGATGTGTCGTGAGGACATGGGCTAGATGGAAGATTTCACGGGAGTTGCGATAACGTTGATATACATTAAACCCATTTGAAAGGATTAGGAGTAGGCCAAATCTTGAAACTAGGAGTAACCAAGTTGTTAAAGTGTGTCTCCTCTTATTTAGCCTCTTGCAATGAGTTTGAGTGACCAATCTTTCAACTTGCCTAACTCATTGCGGCAATAACTTTTTTTGGGCAATTCTTAATATGATTCTACATAACTTTTCGAGAGGAATGCCATAGAAAATACAAAACTTCCCAAAAATAGAGCAATCACATTGTCAATGTTGGAATATTTAAATAATAAATATATATTCATTTAATAGTTTAAACTTTTAGAATAATCAATTGTAGTTTCATAAATCCAACATGGTTAAGCCCCATTTGTTTTCCAATTAAATTTTCATGCTTAGTACTAGATAAAAAGACCGGGCTAAGCGTGAGAGAGAGAGAGAGTGTTGAAATATTTAAATAATAAATCACGTTTTTATCTAATAGTTTAAATTTTTAGAAGTGTTAATTATGGTTCCACAAAATCTACACTCACAAGCCAAACTCCAAATCACTTGACCAATGCAAAATGAATTCGACCACCAAAAGTCTATGATTGTCACATCTCCATCATTGGGAAAAGAATCTGAGACGTGTTTGGATCCGTGATTATTCTAATTGTTTAGGTCCACGGGATTGGCAAATTTTTCTTCGTCCGTTCCGTTGGCTCCATAGAAGTCGCCGGTGGATCTATTTCATAATGAAATTTCATTGTGCAACTACACGTATTCAACTTGATGCATCCTGTTAATTTGTTTACTTTCATCGAAGGGGAGTGTAAAGGCAACTATGCAATTGCACAGAGCCTGCTAAAATAAGATGATAGACCAAATCGATTTAGGTCATGAATTCCCTTTTTAGGCTAAGTATTAGAATAATTAAATATTAAATCACGTATTTATTTACTAGCTTAAGCTTTTAAAGCAATTGATTGGCAATGGTCCCAAAAATTTTACATGGTTTCAGAGCTGGAGGTTCTGAGTTCAAATTTTTCTAGATTTTATTTGTCTCCCCAATTAATTAGTCATCGTTTAATACTAAGCAAAAAGACCAGGTTAAATGTGAGGGGGAGTGTTAAAATATTTAAATAATTAATCTCACATTTTACAGCTTAAGCTGTTAGATGAATACGTGATTTATTATTTATATATTCTAACATTTAAAGCATGTCTCCTTGTATTCATCCTCTTACAATGAGTTTGAGTAGCCAAAACTTCCAATATGCCTAACTCATTGCTTGACAACTTTTTTGGGTGATTTTTAATATGATTCTACATAACTTTTTGGGAAAATGTAATAGAAAACACGAAATTTCCCAAAAAATAGGAGTAACAATGTTGTTAGAGCATGTCTACCACACCTTCAAGGATAATATGCCATATGCTTGGAACCCACAAACCTTTAGAGTTCCATCGGACAAACCTCCATCCTTGGAACCCACAAACCTTTAGACTTGTGCAAGGATAATACACCATATGCTTCTCGTCCACGTGCATTGAAAGAATAGATGATCTTGATTTTCTAGATTATCCAAACAGAAATTACAATGAATTGTTACTGTAAGCATCTAACGTGATATAATATCTGTTGTTGGGAGTTTGTCTCTACAAACTAGCCATCCGATAAAATTGTATTTGCTAACCTCACCTGTCCATATCAATTGGTACCATCACACAATCGGTCCCACATTCTTAAGTTCATCGTATAATTCTTTACAATAATATCTTTGTCTAGATATGGCTGGAGCTAAGGTTGGCCTTAGTTTGAGAATACCACGCAAACTCCATACTATACCACCTTTAATTTCAAGCTGCATAATTGGAATGCTTTTACATTTGGTACTATGAACCCACTTTCTCCATAAGGAAGACGATGGACAATTTATAAGACTCATAGCATGCGGCCCAATAAAACTTTGTTCCATAGATTTAGATTGAGCAACTCTAGTCTTCCCTCCCTTTTTGGCAAGCAAACAATTTCCCAAGTAACTTATGCGATCGATGGCCTTTGTTTGTTTGGTAATATATTCAATAGATGATTCAACTAAGACTCCAAATTACAAGAGAAATAGATTATATATAAGCAGTATAAGAAAACCCTAGCTACCAAGAAAGTCCTAGATCACTTGGTAGATATTCATGAGTCCAAACTCAAACTAAAAATAAAATATTGGCCCAAATTAAAAAGCTCTTTGGCTGCTTGAGGGCACTGCCCACTAAGCCCCCTGCCAACCCTAGACCCCACTCACTCATCAAGGAACGGGACCCTTGCCTTCCTATTGTTGATAGGAAGTATGGACCACACCTGAACACAGGTGAAGTGACCTGTTGCAGAAATTTCACTCGAACACAAGTTGACGTTGGAGGTGCTGAAGGAGGACGACGGAGGTAAACACGTGGAGATGACGAGTGTCTGCACGCAAGTAAAATATTTGACCATCGCCAGAGTAGATGGACATGATGGAAGTTCGGACATGATTTTCCACAAACCTTTTGAAATTTAGGACCCGAAGAAGTAATGTCCATCAGTATCGATTCGATAAAAGAGGTCGGCAACTAGACGAAGTGGAACCACTGAACGGAAGAGGATGACTTTTATTTACAATAATGACAGGATTTACATCCGAGAATTTAATGCTTGATTTGAAATAAAGCGCAAAGAACTAGACTTCAGAAGACGATGCGGGTGATGTCAAAAGTGGTTGAACCAGGGTCGGGAAATTCTCGAGACCTGACCCGTCTCCGATCGCGACTTCATCTGACTCTTTACAGTCCGAATGACTGGATAGATTCTGCAGATTCACACCAGGCTCCATGAAACCGGGCATTGACCGGAGCATGGTTTGGTGTGCAGAGTCAAGTCGTCCTCGTCAATTGAGTTGCTGTTGATAATGCTATGCTCATCTGCAACCTTTTTCATCAGTAGAAGATACTCCCGCACAGAACGGTTCTCGCTTTTGGTTTCGGTGAGGGCAGGACGCTCCTCAAAACTCATGATGCGGAAGCGATGATCACTTGGAGTAGCACTTTAGTCTTGCCGGAGCCAATGTCGATGAGCTGGTTACAATTAATCCTAAGGGTTCATGTTTTGCAGAAAAAATTTTCTTCATTTTCCGGCATTTGGTCAATTTAGGAAAGTGAGTCAAAGGAAAATATTTTCTTAGTCAATAGAAAAGATTTTCCTACTAAAGCTTTCAAGAAAATAATTTCCTCTTTAAAAGAACCCAAAAACGTTTTACAAAAGTTATCCTAGTCTTAGGGCTTAATTGTTAACTTGCTCAATGGTGACTCATTCTATTATTTTGTTTTGGGGAAAAAAGAGAGAGCATAAATTCATTTAGTAAATTTTGTTTTCAATAATAGATTTGAAATAGAATCAAGAAATAAAAAAAAATTACTTCTTTATTTCTAGGAACAATTCCAAAATTAAGCCCAACCTACTTTTCTTTTTTCTCATTTCTTTTCTTCTTTTTTTCCTTCTCTCTTCTTCTCTCCTTCCTCCTAGCCAGTTGCCGGTCACTGCCTATAGTTGAAATTCGATATTTTTTTTTTCTTGAGATAAAGTTATGAGATCAAAATCATTTTCTAATGAGATTCAAACATCAAAAAACATTTTTGATTATATATCACCAAACAAACGAAAAACTAATCGTATTTTCGAAAAATGCTTTCTAGGAAATCATTTTATTTTATCATTGAGTTTTCCGCAAAACAAACACACCCTAAATTCTTGTTGCGATAACATTACTGGAATGATTTCCTCACTCAAAGTAATCTCCTGATTTAAGCACGAGAGGATTCTTGCTAAACTGGGTTGGTTCTAACATGAGGGAGTGATCGGACTTGGGGAGATCGATCCTCCCCTTTAGCAGCTACGCAATAACAAGCTGTTCGAAGCTTACCTATAATAACGTGAATCAAACTTCTGACCTCATGATTGACGGTCGATCCTTCTACCGTCGGGCCAATGCTGCTGGCCACCTTCCCTGGACTATTTCACGAGCCACCCTCCATCAAAGTGTTCTTGTTTAGGGCAAAAAAGAAGAAGGGAAGAAAGCAGACGGTGTAACCCTAATTCATAACTCAGTAAGTTGGGATCATCACGCTTCTGACATTTTCCTTAGCATTAATGTTTCTTAAAAGTTTCTTTGAAGAGAGAAAGAAACTAATTCTTGGAATCAGACATATGCATTATATTCATACAAGATTGCATTTTACATTCTAATGATTGCTGAAGAAGAAGGATTACAAATTATCCACGAAGATCTTCATCACAATTCACGATCTACATGCATTATCGTCATCATGATAAGTAGTTGATGCTCAATGCCTCCAGATCCTTCCCCAAATGCGCCTCTTCCAAGTACTCCTCTGGCCACGGTTCCCAGCAGCGGCGGTGTCGACCCGGCTCTTCACTCTCTCAAACTCTGAGACCTCGCAAGGTATAGTGATTCCTCCTCCTCGGTGACTGACCCCGAACTCCTCCTCGGCTTCTCTCAACAAGTCCCTGAACAGCGGGTGATTGAAGTGAGTTACTGGTACTAAAACTCGGCGAAGCTCGCCGCTCCTTCTGCCCACGTACACGGCCAAGTGGCCCTTAGGCACCGTCTTCACCGCCGGTCTTTCCTCGACCAGGTCTTGTCCCACGGGCACGTAACCTGAACCGACGGGCTTGGCCGAGCATAAAAACTTGGTCCTCTTGCTTGTCAGGCTGCTACACCAGGAGAGAAGCTTGGACGTGGTATTGGTCGTGCATGGCCCCGATGACGGTGCGCCGAGGCGGCAGCAATCTTGGGAGGGGCTTCGGGTCCGGTACACTACCCACTTGGAGGCCCGGAAGAGGTGCTTGTCGAGGCTGAAGCCTCTTGTCTCGTCATTACTCATGATCACGGCCAGCAAATTGCGCGGATGCCGCCCGTGCAACGGAGTAGACACTGAGTTACGTAGCTTAGTTTTCGTGAGGGAAGGGATTACGTTCTGAGTATCTTGAGGGGGTTTGTTTTATAGTGGGGAAGCAATCTGAAGAAAATTAAAGAAAAATGACCCGATAATTTGTATTTTATAACATAGTCAATTGGAAAAGAAAAAAGACCAAAAAAATTGGAATAATAAAGGAACAAAAAGAGAAACTTCGCCCCTCTGGAAAAGTAAGTTCACGTGGAAAGTAGAAGAAATATTATGGAATCGGGTCCCCATCAAGGATATCGAGGCAGTCACGTTAGGTTAGGTTCAATTACTAAAAATTGAAAATTTTGTAGGGTCGAAATTTCGAATTCAAGTGATGTTCACATTCTTTTATTTTTGAATTATTGACCTTGAAGATATGGATGTGGGTTTAGGCCTCGAAAAACAAGATGATAACCTTAGTAAGAAAAAAATAGAAGAATTAATGAAAACATGGATTCGCGTCCGAAATCCAAGTTATATGAAATTTGCATGCTAATAACGTTAAATTTCGAAAAGGCTAGTACTTCATATTTCAAATTATTATCACATGTACATATTGATGTGTGTCAAAAGAAGAAATATTACATACTCGAAAGTTGCAAGCGACATTTGAGAATATATTTCTAATTCGAGTATTTATTACTTTACCCATTAGACCTCTTGTCATGGGCTGACGGTATTTAAGAAGGTAACTTTAAATATCCTAAATTGATATGGTAAAAATGCTATGGTCGAGGGTACTAATCTCAGTGCATGTGTCAATTCAATTGGCGTGTGCACTTGGTCTACCATAATATTTTGGTAAAACGGGGTAGGTTCCTAAACAAATAAAAAATCATCACAAGATAGTCTAAATCAACTAAACAAGAATGGACCTTGTAATCAAGGACCTTTTCTGATTTCACCGCCCTTCAGTTCCCATAGAAGATGCCAATTGACTTCCAATTAGACTGCGCTGACAGTGACATTGGTTTAAGAAACTAAGGTCTTGTGGAATATTCTTTACAAAATATCTATCAAATAATATAACAATTCGGAGAGAAATTGCCGAGGGAGTGCAGAGCTGGTCATGCCAACAAGTAATATCCTAAAATTTAAGCAATAGACAGAGCGTTTTAAAAAATCACTTCTGACGTTAATCGAACTCGTGACCTCATGAACGATGGCTGACCCTTTCATCATTACATCAATATAGCCAGCTGTCTCCCAAAAATTATTTCACGAGCCACGTTTTATCAAAATGGTTTTGATTGGGCAAAATTTGGGAAAATTGGGTTAACAATTGTCGTTCCATAATTAATTTGGATCATTACACTTCGGCAATTATTTTCAGCATTGATGTTTCTTAAAGGTCATCTTTACAAGAATAATAGCAATTTTCAAATCAAATACATGCAAATGATATTCATTCAAGATTGCATTTAAACTCCACTAAAAATGTATTTCCAAAAAAAAACTCACCACCAACAATCTAAAGCCATGAACAAATAGTAGAGACCAATTCGAAAATTGCTATTTACACATTAGAAAGGATCGTTTTAATGCGAAAAGAACCCTTGGACATGATTAGTAAAGAGTAAAGAATAAAAAGCTTTATAGATAAATTACCAACGACCTTCATCACAACACACAATCTACTTGTATCATCGTCATCATCGTGTACAATAGTTTGTGCTCAAAGACCTATCCTAATCCTCCCTCAAAGGCGCTTCCTCCAAGTGCTCCTCCGGCGCTGGAAACCGGCGGCGGCCACCCGGCTCTTCACTCTCTCAAACTCCGAAACCTCGCATGGAATAGTGATTCGTCCTCCCCAGTGAGTAATCCCAAACTCCTCCTCAGCTTCTCTCAACAGGTCCCCGAACAGCGGGTGATTGAAGTAAACCACGGGCACTAGAACTCGGCGAAAGTCGCCGCTCCTTCGGCCGACGTACACGGCCAAGTGGCCCTTAGGCACCTTCACTGCCGTCGCCGGTCCTTCCTCAACCGGGTCTTGACTTACGAGCATGTAGCCCGACCCGACAGGCTTGCTAGAGCGTAGAGAATCGGTCCTCTTGCTTGTCAGGCAGCGACACCAGGAGAAGAGCTTCCACATGCGATTGATCGTGCGTGGCCCCGGTGGCGACGCCCCGAGGCGGCGGTAACCTCGGGAGGGGCTTCGGGTCCGGGCTGTGATCCACTCGGAGACCCGGAAGAGGTGCTTCTTGAGGCTGAAGCCTCTCGTCTTGTCATTCCTCATGATCACGACTACAAAATTACGCGGATCTCGCTTGCACCCTCAGATTATCAAGAAAGAAAGGAAATTCGACCGGATGAACACGAAAGAAAGCGGAAGGAAATCGAGAGAGAGCGCTCGACAGAGCAGGAGGCAAGACGGATGCCGTCAAGCGAACGGCCAAGGGTCGGCAACCGACATGGCGAGGCGGAAGGCGGTGAGAGAGGATTCAGAGAGGGAGGTGGGAACGTTCGACATGGCTTTTTCTTGAGGAAGAAGATGATCTTGAAGAAAGAAGTATTGGGGGGAAGGTGTCAAGCGGTGTTATGAGGGGGAAGAATTTGCATTCTTTGCAGGGGTTGTTTATATAAGGAAAGATACGTGTGAACAGAGAAATAGAAATTTGACATGATGATAAATTTGCAATACATAGTCAATAGGAAAAAGAAAGGAGAAGCTTCCGCACCTTTGGACAAAGTAGCTCACGCGGAAAGTCGTAGAAAATAATTATAGAAATTGGTCCCTCTTCAAAGTTTAGCTGGCATCGACATTTGAGTTTGGGATGTTGATCTTCAAGATTGGGATGATTCATCTTGAAATTTTGGGATACACGATAACTATCTTCGTGATAAAAAAAATAATTAATAACTATCTTCAAGACGCCCCAAGGTCATTTGATGTTTTCATATTAACAAAATTGAATTTCGAGAAGGCCGACACGTCGTAGTTTTGAATTATCATCGCACGATGTATGTCTTTGCACATCGAGAGGAGAAGTAAGGAATGCAAAAGTCTTTTATTTTTTTTAATCTTGTCATGTTTGATCTCTTTAAATGATGTGGCGGTATCTAAAAAAGTTACTTTAGATCTCCTAAATTACTGCACAGTAAAAACCACTATGATTGAGAATAATCACTTGTCAATTGGTGTGGGAATTCGATCTTTCATAATATATCCAAATCTATTCTAAAGAATAGCAAAATAGATTTGGATAAAAATATAAATAGTTATCATGTGTGTCATAAATAATTAGTTTGTAAGAAAATAAAAAGAATTATCACGAGATAGTTTAAAATCGACTAAACATGATTATCCCAGGACAGAAAAAGATTAACTAAACAAGAATCTGACCTAGTAATGAAGGATCTTTTCTGATTTTCCACGCTTCTATTCTCATAGAGCATACCAATTTTCTTCTAATTATTCCGCACTGACAATGACATTGGTTTAAAGAACCAAGGTCTTGTGGAATATTTTATTTTCTTTTTGGTGATATTGATCTGCACGATGTGATTATTTTATCTTGATAATCTTAGTAAAAAAGAATATATAAATATGGGCTAGTATCCAAAATCCAAGTTATTCGACTTTTCGTATTAACAACATTAAAAGTTTCAGAAGGCCGACACCTCGTATATCAAACGATCATCGTGTATATACATTTTTTTTATACATGTCAGAAGGAGAAATACCGAATAACGAAAGCTGTGCGAAGTTTATGAAAATATTTCGCCGAGAAAATTTTAAGTGCTTTTAACATTTACGCTAGACTTGTTAAACGGGTGGGTCGGGTTGGGTTTGAGTCAGATCATAAATGGTCCGACCCAAATTGACCAATTAATCTGTTTATAACCCATTTTACCCATAACCAACCCAATCCATACTCGATCCGACCTATATTGTTAAAACACTTATCTATTTAACTAAACTTAGGAAAACTTATTCTTATTATCTTTTTTAAAGATTATATTCCTTTAATATTTTTTATTTTATAAAAAAATCGAATTCTTAATAATTTTTATTTTAAATTTTTAAAAAATCATACACACATATGGGGGAACGAGACTCACCTGGGTTTTGACGGCCAATCAAGCCAACAAGGCACAGCGGTTGGGGCTGTGCGAGTGCGAGCAAAGTCAAAGATCGAGAGAGGTTCAACGATCGTGGCGATCGCGTGTGACGACGCCGTTGTGCGAGCGAGATGAGGAGCTATTGTGTGAGCGAGAGGAGGAATTGTTGTGCGAGCAGTGGGAGCGAGACAATATGCTGTCGTGTAATGAGGAATGTTTCGTCGTTTTAATTTAAGAGATGAGAGGAGAGGAGAGAAGAGGAATCCTCTTAGAGGACCGAGGAGTAGTTGGGTTTTGAGTATGTTTAAATTTTGATCCATTAACCATCCATATGTTTTAGTATTTTTAGTTTTAAACCCATTATAGGTGATTAAAAAATAAAGCTCGATCCATTTATGATCTATTTAATATTTAAATGGGTCATAAATTGATTATGCACTCATTCTGACAGGTATACCAAGCATCAAACATCTTTTTATTAAACTGCACCGACAGTGACATTTTGTTCTAAGGAAGGAGCCAAGGTCTCATCCGCACATTCTTCGCAAAATTTCTTAGCCAGAAACTATACTAATCTGAAGAGAAATTGTTCTTATCCTGTCGGATATATTTAGATTATTTATAATATTTCGGATTCTCTACAATATATCTATCATGTCGGTCGATTGTAATTCGGGTTTTTGGATCTGGGTGTCGGAAAGAACCGAGAAGGAAGGTTCCGGCCACCGCGTGAGAGGACAGAGCTGGCTTGTGGGTGGCTTCTAGTTCTGAACCCGGTCGCTTCCTAGAAATTACGTGGCCTTGTTGAGCCAAGACTCGAAAGGGACTATGACTGTTTCTATTTCCACACATATGAACGATTCCACCTCTTTTCTATTTTTTATTTATACCCGAATGAGAAATTAAGAATTCCTCCCTTTAATATATATATATATACACATTGTTGCTTTCGTACCGATTTGGCTTCATTTTTCGGTCAACTTTTCAACCCACTAAGAGTGCATTTGATAATTATTTTATTTCCGAAACAGTTTCTGCTCAAAAATAGTTTTTCTGATTTTGTTTTCTGAACGAGTTTCGAGCGTTCGAACCCATTTAATAATTGCACAAAATTTTCTATTCCCGAAATTTAAAAAAGAATAGAAAATGAACTTTAATTTTTTTTTGACATGATATTTCTTTTAATTTTTTAAATAATTTTTTAAGATTTTTTTCTTTTTTCCTTCTCTTCTTCTTCCTCGTCCTCTAGCCCATTGCCAAGCCTCGGCGATGGTCGGTGATTTGCTAGAGACAAGAGTCAATGATCTTGTTAGCCTCGGGGGAGCCTCAACTTAGCCTTGCCTAGCCATGGCAAGGTCCCGCCTCGGTGAGGGCTGGCAAGGTCCTTGGACCTTGTCTTTGGTTGGCTAGCCATTGCCAAGCCTAGTGTCTAGTTAGAGGAGGACGAAGAAATGCAAGAAAAAAAGAAAGAAAGAAAAGAAAATGGCTTTGATTATAAAATTGTGCTCGTGGATAAAAAAGTAATTTTTTTCTAATTTTTGATTTTATTCTAAATCCATTCCTGGCCATTAATTTATTCCTGAAAATAAAAAAATAGTTAACATTATCAAATTGATTTTTATTTTTATTTGTTGGGATGAACAAAACAACAGAAGTAGCCAAAATTTGATCAACTAGCAAACAACCCATAAATCTTCAATGCCACGGGATCGAAAGGTTATGAAATTTAAAAAGAGCTTGAACTTCGGCATAGAGATTTCGATTCTCCTGCCCGTGTGGGACAACTTTTAAAGCTTGAGCTTGATTTATCGACAGGTTGAATTTGATGAACTCTTAAAGCCCGGGTATCTAATCTAGGGATGTGCAAAAGAATCAGCAATTGTCCGAAACCAAACTTGATTAGTCCAAAATCAACGGTTCCTATAAAGACCAATCCAATTCTAGGTTCCAATTTATTAGAACCGATCAATACTGATCCAATTTTCGAATTTAGGTTGGATCACCCATTCATACTAGATTGGTGTGTGTATTTTAAATTTTTGAGTTTGAATTTTTCGTATCAAAACTTTAGTTTCCTCCTTGTCTCTCTCTATCTCTTACCACACTCATCTCATAGCCTTGCCTCCCTCTCACACTCTCGCTTTCAATGGCCTTCGGCCTCATCGATCCCTCTCACCCCTTGCTCTAGATCACCTTCAGCCTCGTTGCTTCCTCTATCACTCTCAATCTTAGTTGCCTCTAGCCTCCAACCTCGTTGCTTGCTCTCAAGTCTCATCCCTTTTTTGAAGTATGAACATTTTCACCTGATCCATGAAACTAACATGTGGCTTTCGATTCTAATTTTTTGGAACCAATCATTAATGGGTGATTTCTGATTCTAGGATGGGAATCATCCATCTCGAGACCAATTGCCTCTATTCTAATCGAGTCGAGCTCGAGTTTGCTCAATACCAAAAAAAAAAAAAAAAAAAAAAAAAAAAGCTTGGAGCTCCAAACTTTGGAATTATTGAGATCCGATCGCACGAGAGAAGCGGGCTTTGGGCTTGCAAGCCCAAAGGCTCGATCCGGCCCAATAAGAGAGGCCCATCTCTCCTTCTCTCTCCTCCTTCTCTCTCTCGCGCTCGCAGGCCTTCAACGAATCGGAGAAGGCGAGAGAGAGAGAGAGAGAGAAACGAACAAGCGGAGTACAGAGCGAAAGCGAAGATCCGGCGAGGAACAAAAATCTGCGCTTTGGAACTAGCCACCGTCCGGAGTTCACGTCGGGAAAGCGGAGATGGCGGCGGAGTGAGCGATCGCGCCCCCACCGGTGACCGCCCCCATTGCCGCCGTCGCGGCGTCCAGCGGGAGGACGAGAGGAGGCGAGTATCGGGGGAGTTTGCCGTCTGGAAGGATCCGGAGCCCCGGTGGATCTCCGATGGTGGGCGATTCGAGCCTGGAGCTGCAGGAGTCCGGCTGGGAGGAGCTGAGGAAGGAGGCGAGGAAGATCGAGGGCGATCTCGACGTCAAGCTCAATTCCTATGCCAAGCTCGGGGCCAGGTTCTCGCAAGGAGGTTGTTTCTCGATCTCTCTCTTCGCTGTTCCGCGATGCGTCGTGATGGCGGCTGTTTCTATTTTCCCGTGCATTTGTTCGATTTTCGTAGCTGGCGGTTGCTAGATTAGGTGTTGTGGAAACTTGAAGTGTGTTGAAGCTGGCTAGCTCGCCTGTTGTCAATCTGAGTGAAATCGCTCGTGTAGACTTTATGTTTGGTGTGCTGATTGTAATAGTTCGAGTGGCGCTGTGTGGCATGCTCCTTCAAGCGACTTGCGGTTGTTCTTAGTTGAATGATGAAAGATTGAGGAAAGAAACAAAGAGAGAGGGAGATGGCGTGAAGGTGGATTGGTAGGGCGGCAGCAATGTGGCTAGTTATCTGGAACGAGGCGATTGTCAGGTGTTGCAGAAGAACAGATGGGTTGCTGCCTAGTCAAGTTAGAATTCTTCGAAGGGCTAATTTCATCTAAAGGGAAATTTCGGCATGGATATTATCCAAATGCAATGCGTCAAATTGAAGTGGAAAATAGCTCAGCTCAACAAATTGGTGTTCTTAATCACTGGCTAGCTATGTGCATAAGATATCTGTTGGATTCTAGTACTTTCAAAGTCCTCTTTGGTCCTCTGTCTGACTTAAGCAAGAAAGACAACATTTCAGCTTTCATAGCTGTTTCTGTCTAAAGTACAAGAATGGGTCTCAAATGTTATTCAAATTGGTATTTCTTTGTTTGAAGTGCTGTTTTGGAATTGTACGCATTTGCTCTTTCTAGTTTAGGATATTAAAAACATTGCTGCAGGTCCTATGTGTTGTACTGCGGTTGTGTATTGTGAATTCCCTACTGTAGCATCTTCCTTGGTAGTTTATTCCTCCTAGATGGTCCTGTCTTAAAATGACTAGGCAAAAGATCAGCAAATCAAGAATAACACATTCTAGGGAACAGGATTATTTGTCATTCATTACAATAATTAGTAACATTGGTTATGAATGTCTTCTGTTTGTCAATTGTCTACTTTATCTAGGCCGTTTTACCTAATTAGTATGGAGTTAGTTGCATTTTATTATGACTATGCCATCTTTTGAGAACTCTGACAAGCCATATTTACCTGCTCCTATACCAAGCATTTAAGCTACAATTTGGCTAAAGGATGGATATTAAGTCTATGATAATTGTATTCCTCACATATTTGTAATGCCGAATGCTAACATTGTACTTGCTGAACTTTGTTCACGTTTATCTATATCTTCTTTTCTGTTCTTTGCATCCTAGGCGTTCTTTTAGGTGCAATTTATTGGTAGCATTGCCAGATTCTTAATAAAAAAAGCTTCAATTCTTAGGTATCTCTGATATTGAGTTTTTCAGGTTATGTAGACACTGGGTCACCAACTGTTGGGACCAGCAGGTCATGGAAGTCAATGGAAATGGAGATCCAGTCCTTGCTTGAGAAACTATTAGACACAAATGAGGCTATGAGTAGATGCGCTGCATCTGCTACTCCCACTACCTCAGTAACTCAAAAGTTGGCAAGGCATAGAGACATCCTTCATGAGTTTACCCAGGTTTCCTTTGTTTTATGCTTTTCCAATTTCAGCATTCCTGAAAATTTACTATGTCATCACATTGTGAGCATTACATGCCATAAGAGATGTGATGAGTGTGAGTAAGATATACTAGAAACTTGGGCCCAGTAGTCTGTAAATATTTGAAAAGTTCTTTGGTGGTAGACCTAATAGCTTTCTGACAGTGGCATCCAACTTGGATCCCTCCCTGGTTAGAGATTATTTGATGTAATGAAATTGCTGGCTATTGGTGCAAGCTTCCACCAATATGCTTTGCCCCTTATGTTGCTAATATTGACATCTGCAAATCTTTATTTCATACTACAAAAAATTTCTTTAAAAGCAAGGGATGTATATAATTTTTGTTGCCTATTCTGCCTGAGAGGATGTACATCATTTTCTTCAAATTAATCTTTGAGTTCTTATGGATTTTAAATGAGTCATCTTTCAAAAAGACGTATTGTAATATGGAGAGTTCCATGCATAGGTGATTATAAGGCTACCACAACATTGTTATTTACCTAGTTGACGAGGTTAGTGGGATATTATGCTCTGCATTTACTCCTCTAAGTCGGGTTTTCTAGTCATAAAATAATAAGTAATCACATGATTTACGACTTAAACACCTCCTTCTCAATGCTGTTGCGTGGAACAAGATGGATTGCCCAAGGGTCTGGACTTTGTTGGCCTGCTTCTGACTTCTTGATCTCATTGTCTTGATTAACAAGTTCATGGGATCTCATTCTTTTATTTTTAATTTGCTTCTGTGGCTGGTCAAAAATTATTCTAGCTAGCTGCATTAATGTCGAATAATACTGAGCATGCCCCACATTTCGTGTGTTTAAGACAGTGTTAACTTATTATAGGCTAGAGTTCTCTGTAAAGAACGAAATTATCAAAGTGTTGCCGTTGGCTTCATGCATAGAGGTTTCAGTTGCAAAGTCTGAATTTGATGAAATGCTCTAGCATTCATAGAAAAATGCATCTTTAGGCCTTTTTTTCCTTGGTTATTTCGTCCATGCAGTAGTGGCTTGTCATCCAGGTGATGTATTTGGATTCTTGATCAATTAGATTACTACAAAAGTGCCTAGAAGATGTGGAAGATTGAATTTGCGCCAAGCTTTAAAGTTTGCCACTTGACTGATTGTCGTTCATTTTAGTTCTCACATTGGAAACAATTTTTTTGGGTGTACATATTGTCTATTTTTGAAACAAACAAAAGCATTATCAAGTTCTTCCTCCTTACTATAAACACTTTTTTATGTGTAAGCTGCTCGATAAGTTGGATTTGTCACTTGTTGAAGTAATAAAAGACATATGCTGCTGTATAATAAATATCTCATTAACCAAATGGTAAGACCTGTTGAACTGGAAATTTCTGTTTGTTAGGAGTTCAGACGAATCAAGGGAAACATCAGCTCAATGAGGGAACATGCAGAACTTCTCAGTTCTGTGAGGGATGACATCAGTGAGTATAAGGTGAGCATCTATAAGATCCTACTTTACTTAGATCTGATAATGCTTGGTTTTCTTTTTCATTTTTCTGTTTTTGAGACCTTAGACCTCTCTGATTTGCTTTCTTGCAGGCTTCTGGGACTATGTCACCACGAGTGCAATTACTAAGAGAAAGAGCTTCAATTCATGGAAGCATATCCCATGTAAGTCTGGTTGTATCTCTTTTGTCATGGTACATATGTTCAAAAAAGGATGTTCCTTTATGTGTGCGAATTAAATTGGTCTTTTCTTGTTTATATACTCAAGATAGGATGAGATAAGATGATAGCAGCCAGTAAACAACAAGATTTATGAATTAATGTACCAAAGTTATGGCTAATTTTGAAGGGGGCTGTAACTAAATTTACTCAGCTTGATTCCAGATTTGTAATGAAAAGGAAAATCAAAATTTTAAGAGCCTTAAAAGTATATGAAAAGCCACTAAAGCGAAAGTTTGCGCCACATAATCTAAAATGGGGATGAGTAACTAGACAAATATACAATTTATTGGACTATTGTCTGGTTTATACAGATTCTATTTTTGATGTAGTATGAAAAGCTTTGCCTGCGGAATTTAGCATAGGTTTCTCCAATAGAATCTGCAACTCTGCCTGAAGGGTAAATGCACATATGGTAGTTTTTATTTGTTGGAGACACTTTGAGAATATTACATGACATATTTGTCTTTCTGTCTGTTGTACTCCTATAAGAGATTTGTTTAACCATCTGTCCATTAATCACTTCCAAGTTTCCCCTCCTTGACCTCTGAGAATACTGGGTTTTGGCTGTTGCTTTTCATTTAAGGGAATTATCATGAGGATGCAGCTAGTGTGTGCCGTGTAGTGTGTTCTCCCTTTTTTCACTTGCACTTTATGAATGCTTGTTGATATGTATGGATATAGACTATTCTTGGCAGACCAGTATATCCCTTTGTGTTGGACTGCCAACCTGGAAGAAGTTTTCATGATCCCTTCTGCCCTCCTTCCCTCAGATGAGCAAATTTGTTTCTCTTTTCATTTTGTGGTGACCAATCGTTTCATGGTATAAGATATCCTTTTGGAGCAGTTCAATATTTTACTGGTAATGCAGTTATGATTATACATACAGATGGATAAACTTGCTTGGATCTATCTCTACAGCATACATCGTGTGTTTCATATGTGTGATTGTACTGATCCTGGGTTTCTAAATAGAGAAGAATCAAATTTGAGAGGGACCTGATAAAGGAATAGTCTGATGTTCTCTCCCTCAAGATTATCACTTTGAGGCTTCATAAACAACCATGAGTTTTCCTGAAGTGCTGGCGGTTGTATAATGTACCCTCTTGATGATAGTTTATGTTGATTGCGCAGATAGATGAAGTGATTAGCCAAGCTCAGACAACAAGAGCAGCTCTGGGCTCTCAGAGGACTCTCTTTGGGGATGTTCAAGGGAAAGTGAAGCTCTTAAGCGACAAGTTCCCTGTAATTCGTGGCCTCCTAGGTGATTGGATAACCTTCACTGAAACTTTTCTGCCCTATTTTCATTGTGATGATTTATTAAGCTCATAAGTGGTTAATGCAGGCTCAATAAGAAGGCGGCGATCGAGAGACACTCTTATTCTCTCTGCTGTTATTGCTGCCTGTACATTGTTCCTTATAATCTATTGGCTCTCAAAATAGTTGAAAAGTGATATCATCACAGAATAATCGGAAGTTATCTGCTATTTTAGGAATTTTGCTTCTGTATTTTGCTCGAGTATATTCTTTTTTTTTTTTGGACCTTGTGATACACGGTTGTGACTTTCTGATGTTAGTGAAGATTATTCTTGCATAAAAATGACAATCTATCGAGCATCATTGGGGTGGTTGGGGTTTCCATAATCATGGACCATGGGAAACTTAGACTTCACTTACGAGCCCACAAGAGCGAAATATCAAAGCTGCATCGGCCTTCTAACTATTCCGTCAGGAGAATTTGCGGAGGGAAATGGTGGTTTCTTGTCATGTGAATCGATTACCCGAATGTTCACGTCTCTCCCAATCTTTACTATTCATGTTGAATCTGCATTTACCTTGCATTTACCCGGCTGACATGTACAATGACAGTTCATCAAGCAATTTCTCTTTCCTTTGCACTGCTGTGTGATTCCCGGTATGATGCATGTGACTTCTATGTGTTTTGCTTGTTCCAACGCATCCATGGGTTCCACAACTTAATACATGGTTCATTCTTCTCTGGCCATTCTTGTGGTCCAAAAAATAAAACTTTCTGGAACTTGGTTTACAAGATCTATCGCTGTATCTGCTCACAAAAAGAAGATATCTTCGCCTTCTTTATGATTTCAGAATTTGGTTCATGACTCATGAGCTATAACATTCATGCTCCGACTTGGTATGCATGCCCTCTGCCTTAACCGTTCCATCCAAGGGGATAAGGGACGTGCTGGACCGGACCATTCAAAATCCCAGAGGATTCTCGTCGGACAAACTCGATAGCTGATTTTCCATGCGTGACATTCTCGAACTTGTCGCTCTTCCATTATAAGAAGAGAGAGAAGCTTTCGTGTGCTACGAGGTCCGAATATCGTACTCATGAGTCGAGCAAGAACCGGTAGGTCGATCCCTTATTAGAACGTTTGCAGGCGGAGACCTAAAGGTGCCCACGGGCTTTGGGCGTTTCCGACTCTTGCTCTGGACTAATATGTGATGTAATGTGAAGAAAAGTCGAACTCTGTCTCTTCGTATATCTCCAATTCACTGCGTGGGAATGTCCTACTTCATTCCCGTGACAATTGTGTTAGTCTATCTGATGGAGGGAATTCCTTTTTCTGATTCTCTTTTCAGTATGAAATGAAAAATAAAAATGCCTAAATTTTCCGTCACATCAACTTTTTTTCTTCTATTATCCACCACACACACACACACAAACTGATTATTGTGTGTGTGAATATATATATATATAATCTTTTTAATAGCTGAGGTTCAGATTTAACTCAAAGATGGATTATTTGTGATGATAAATGCAATCTTTACACGTAGATAGAGATGTTTATTTAAGATTTTTGAATATATCCTCTCAAATTACTTAAAGATGCAATATCAATTCGGTACAAAGAACTTTTTTTTGCTTAATTTTTAGAAACTTGTAAGTAATAAACAAATTAAAATTTTGCATTCATCCAATACAAAGAAAATCAAGGTTAAATTGAATTGTTTCTAAGACTTCTTTAGAAACTAATATAACAACTGAATAAATGACTATTCATGATTCCATAATTGAGTCAATTACATATCAATTTTGAAATGATGTGGTAGAAAGCAATGTAACTTGAAGAACATGATCAACTGTGGATTCTTACACTCACTATTTTTGTTATATAGAAATAAAGGTGCCCTTGGCTCGAAATCCTTCATTTTCCTTCACTAGAACCCTCATTTTTTCTTGGGTTGTAGTGTAAACAGTATGTGATGCCGCTCAAGCAGAAAGTATCGATCCATTTCTCAAGTCAATTATCTAGGATTGGTGCTGGTTAATAAATTGGAAAAACTTCGTAAGTGTAATCTATTCGTCTATTTTCGATTTAGAAATGGAAATGATCTAATCGAATCAAAATGATCCAATCCGATACCTATCTCAACTTTGATTTTGTTTGTTTTTATTGTAAATGACATAGTCAAAGTTTTACCTATTTGAAGAATTTTCTTCAATATCAATGAGAGTGGAAAAATTATATTAATTAATGATCAACGTAAATAGAGTCATTGTAAATGGAAGAAATGATTTCCACATAGTTCAAGGTAAAATCCCGAAAAAGTAAAAATGCTAAAATGCAAGATACACGGAGGAAAATCGATAATAAGAAAGATGTTTCCTTTTTAGATATTCAATTTTACCGCAAATAATCTCCCGATAATTAGCTGTTAGGGACATAATTAAAAGCCACGATGGGAATCTCACCCTCTTTAATTTTGCTAGTTTCTTTTTATTTTTTCCCTCTTTTTTTCTCATCAACATGCCGAAAATTCAAATATTTTGACAACCAGAAAATGTATATATATATCATCAATAAGACAACAAGTTTTGTTAATATCAAGGTCCGCGCGGTACGGCCAAGCGACGTTGATGCTTCATGGGAGGAGAAGGGGGGCCAAGGGGGCCCATCGCCTGAGCTGCTCCGATGCTGATGCGGCAGTCGCGGTCGCCCCCTCCCTCCCTGCCTCTCAGGTTGACTCCTCTCCCTTGACATGACGTGAGTCCTTTCGGTTTCTCATTACGAATTAAACTCAAAAGAGGAAGTAAAAGGAAGACGACAAACCCTCGTTGGATTTTCCATTTCTGCTTCCCATCTTGAGAAAAAGCATCGAGAATGCAAGAAATGAAATGTGTGGTGTTTGGTTTTCAATTTGGTTATCGAGACCATAGATGCCAACTTTGCACAGGACATTTCACCCTCCTTTCGATCTTTCACCGGCAAGGATGACTCCTAACTGGTCCACCAGCCCCTCGAATATTCTCGAAGAGATGTGGTGGAGTCTACCCTCCCCACCTCGAAAGCCGCGTTGTTTATATTGTCTTCCCAATTATCCTGGAAATACCAACATCTTTACTCTGTAGTCTATGTTGGCTTGTCACAGAGTAGCAGTTTGAGGATTTGTTAAGGTCCAATTCTTTGCTTTCATAAGAAGCATCAATTATTTTGTGAAGAGGGAATTGTTCCCTCCCTCCCGGGGAACAAACCGCAAAGTCGAACGGAAAGGTTGGCTTACGCTTGTGGAACGATGAGCGAGAGGAGGGATGGGTTGGGAAATATTCCTTAGATGGTGCCAGACGGCTTGGGTGCATCCAGGGCGTGATCACTGGAAGCACCCGCGTCGTGGTTAGCGCAAGACGACTCTGGGAATAGAGATGCGGGGAGTAGGGATAGGTATGGTTGTCTTCAGGAAATAGATCCAAAGAAGGATTTGTGAAGAAAACGTAGTAGTGGTCAATTCGAAAGTGGCTAATCAAGAAAATGTCTGGCATTTTGAAGAGGTATCACGACAGGCACACAAAAAATAGCAGTGAATGAGGATCTAACTTGGTGCGTTCATAAGGTAGAAGATGAATAAAGCAAGCACTGCAAAGCTCTGAAGAGGCTATAACTAGGAGCACAGCCATGTAAGAGGTATGGTTGGTTGTGTGCACCACAGTATGACAATTTTCATCCTTAAATTGTTTTAAACGAAAGAAATTGGGATGAGAAGAGTACACAGTGTTCAAAATATGCCTATGCCTTCGCTTTGTTCGATCGTTTTGTAGAGATGCTCCTGGACATGAACACTGAACTATAGTACATTTTTGTGCTTGACTCTACAAGGGAAAATTGTGATTTTCTTGTCGAAACAAATTCATGATAAATTTGAACGAATTGAAATCAATTTTTCATACAATAAAGTCATGAAACATGTGGAAAAAAAAATCACAAAATATATAAGTCCTCCCATACTTGCGGTTGGAGGTCTCCAGATGTTAGTGTGTCAAATTAAATGGAGCATAAGAAACAGACTTATAAATATAAGAAGGTAAAGCATGTTGTCTTCCTAATTTTCGCAGTAAAAAATCAAGACTTATATCCTTAATTAAGCCTAAGTGACCACTAAAAATTTAAAGAATTGTATTCTAGAAATAAAATAAAAAAGCATGACCCAAATTAGAATGTCAAGTGTCTGATGATGATATGTGGCAGGACAACTATCTGGAGAGGCTTTTGGAAGCTTTAAAGAGATGAGCTCAAACTGAATTGTCTCCATAAATCCTGCACACAAAAATCGTGTATATATTATAGGAATAAATGTAGTTGAATAGAGTAGCAAGAAGGTTACATGTTCTATTATTTCGAGATGCGAGGTATATATATGAATACTAACATGATCTATCTAGAGAAACATAAACATAATAACACGATTTGAGTTGTTTCATGGAATGATAAATGTGTCTTTTGTTTTGGATTTGAAACAAAAAAAAAAAAAGGGAAAACAAGTTAGTCAAGGGGTTCGAATTTGCTCTCCTACGTGGGAGCTTTGAGCTCGGGGCCCTTTTTAAGAATGCACTTAAGATTCCACCAATTTACTATCCAGAATGTGTTTGTTTTGCGAAAAAAGATAATTTGAGAGACATTTTTTTTAAATAATCGCATGTATCACTTATAAACATCAATAAATAAATCTTTACCAAAAAAAAAATCAATAAATAAAAGTTATTTTTATCGTTCACGAAAATATTTAAATATAAATTGTTGTCGATGATGAAAACATCTTCTATTAACTGATTATTTTAAATGATATAAGTAATCATTTTAAGAAAATTATTTTTTAAATATTTCATTTTTTGTGAAAAGTGGTTCTAAAAGTAGCCTTTAACACTTTTAGAACTGACATATATGTTGGGCTTTATAAGTCCGCCTGTTTCGTAAACAATATATCTTCCAATTTGATCAAAGCACAAAATTAAAAAGAAAAATTCTATATATCGATGAGGCTTAAAAAAATTGTTGTACTTGAGAAGAAAGTAAGACTTCATTTGTTTTGTGAAAAACGAATAATTTCAAAAAGATTTTCCTAAAAATGATCATTTATATCACTTGAAATAATTAATTAATGAAAAATGTTTCCATCATTGACAATAATTTATATTTAAATATTTTCATGAATAATAAAAATACGTAAGTGTTACAAGCGATCATTTTTAGAATTTTTTTTCTAAATCATTCATTTTTCACGAAATAAAGAAAGAACATCGATTGCACTTGTACGGTGTATTAAGAGAATAAAGGTGACCAAAAACCATTTTTGGAGATAATTTTCAATAAAGAATTCTTTTGTAATATTATTCTCTTATTTTTCTGCTCCATAAGACAATTCTTAACTTGTATCTCCTGAAGCAAAATGAATTCTATGTGACTTCAAGGTTTGTCTCAGCATATAAGATAACATGTCTCGTTCACTAAGCCTAAGTCTCTGAAAAAACGGTTATACACTCACCTTTAACTGGACATCGAAGCAGAGTTTGAATAAAAACCTGCTCATTTATAAATTTTCCTCGTTTTATATGAATAAACCATTTTTTTCACTCATGTTATCTGTTCTCATTTCTAGCGGTTTAAACCTTTTAGAGTATATGAGTACACACTAAACTTTGGCAAAGACAATCTTTGAGATCTACAAATGTCAAGTCACTCACTCGAGTTTGGAGCACATTTCTTGTTCACTCTCGAGTGAATTGATTGCATCACGGCTTTAGGCTCCTTTGATTTCCCATGAATGTAGCTATTGAGATGCACATGTGAGTCATGCTAGAAAAAAAGTAAACTCCCTCTTGACAATCTCTAGTTGAAGACATTAAATTTCTACTGCGAGCTCCTAATAATAGTAATAGTAGTAGCCAATCTTACGGAATCACGTAAGTTTGAGTGTTTTTCCATTGATGTGCTGCATTTTGTCTCGACAACAAAAGGGTATGTTGCCAAGGTCCTCTGCGGTCACAAAATCATTAACTCTTTATCTTAAAATCTCTTGGTTGCTTATGCCGCCGAGACAATTCAATTCACGTCTTGTCCCAAGGATTCAGCCAGGGAAACGGTCAGATTTCTCAAGCTGAACAAACAAGAGAAAAAAAAAAAAAAAAAAAAGAGAGAATTCCCTGGAGACAAACATGAAGGAAGGGGGGGTCACTGGTCAGCACAGACCACCGAGTTAAATGCACGTCTGCCCCAGGCATTCATTTTCATTCGATCCGTACGCACAGCGTCAAATTTAATGGGGACGCACGGGTCGTCGCCCGTCCTTCAATTTCATATGAAGAATCTTCAACATTTTTCCATCTTCTCTCGCTCATTGCACGTCCATATGACATTTTCTTGCAAGTTTGCCTCGTCCACTTGTTAGCCAAATCCCTGAAAAAAGAATGGCCCACCTTTCAATTGGCCCCCGGAAAGAAAGCCTAACCTTTCCCACTTGAGACAGTAATAATACTACTTCTTTGCCTGCGGGACAAAGATGAACCCCGTGTCGTACATTTCGTCCTTTCTCACGGTTAAATGACGACGTACGTGTCGTCGTACATGGCTCGCTGTTCTGGCGTGAACAGTGAACCATGTTGACCACGACCAGAAACTCTTATTGTTCGTGTTGCAACGCATGGTAGTGTCTGGCCACGGTCTCCGAGCTTCTCATCACAGATTACAGGACGTGAAAGCTGGAGGAGATAATGTTGCAGCCAACCATCCGATGGACGTCTTTCAGGAGTTAGATTCGTTTTTCGATCAAAATTAATAAGATGAATTCAACTTGCAGAAATGCAAAATATTTAGGATAGTTTAAATGGTCTAAAACTAAATTAGTATCAATATAATACATTTATAATTTTTTTGGTATTTTCCCGTCCAAATCTCTGCCTTGGGCTAGCCAAACTTGACAACAACATAGATAAGAATTAATGTGGAAAATTAATTTGATGAATTTATGTATATTTCGATCTTCTTCCAATAGATCACATGCGCCTATTGATGGGTTTTCTTAGATGACTGTTTAAGTAATATATCAATCAAGAATATGCAAAATCAAATAGAGATATGGAGAGTACTAGATATATCCATTATCTTTAATATCTTTAGCATATCATAAATTTTTTCTAACAAACATAAAGATTGCATCCGCCGATTGGTCCTTACTCAAAATCATCATCCATCCACTAGAACACAAAACATCTGATTACTCAGTTTTCGAGGGTTGCCATCTCATATCAAGAGTCATCACGAGACACAAGATCATAATTTAACACCATTTAGAACACGAAAACCTCAACAAATCTATGAGAATCCTTCCTTGAGACACTCATAAAAGACCGATAAATGCAGAAAAGCCCGTAAAATCAACCAGCGGGGCATTAATGCCCCTCTATTGGACTTTGTATCGAAGTCCGATACATCACCATAAAGAGATTTAGAGAGCACTTAGATACGAGCCCATCAAGTTAATCAGACCACCGACCAAAAAAAAAAAAAAAAAAAAAACATAGCCGGGCCCATTTTGCCTGAAAATCTTAAGTTCCTTAATTACAAGACAACTAAATCTATTAACCAATTCCATATCACATCAACTATCCGATGTGAGATTTCATTACACTAAAACTCTTTCGCATACATCTTAGCACATGATCCTTTGAGTTATCATCTAAAAACAAGAAACTAGCAGAACCACATCTTAGGCCACATGCTTGTTCTATTAGATATGTCTAGCGAACGCTAGAGAAAATAATAGAGTAGAGTGGTACCATGAATTGACATTACATGAGTTGGTGAGATGTTTACTTCCGATCAAGATTATTAGTGAATAATTGATCCCATAATGAGATCCAGCGAACTAACGAGAGGTTACAGATAGCAAGCCATAGGTTTTCTTACTATAATAGAAGAAGCTCAAACCTCCGACTTCTAGATAGCAAATACTCCATGAATAATCAACACTATGGATACAAAACATATGAATTTATTCCTACAACAGCTTCTTTGTATGCAACTATGAGAAATATGATTGAGAAAATTGCCCCAAAAGTCCTAAATCTATTGTACATTAGCCAATTTAGTTATAAACTTTTCAATTTTGTAATTTAGTCTTAAACCTTTTAATGATTTACTAATGTAGTCTTTTCGGTTAATCTTGGCTAGAAATCATTAACTTAGATACTGGCCATCTTACGTGACACAACCACCACGTCCATAATTTTCTAGGGGTGAGCATCGGTCCAGGATCAACCCTGGACCGACCCAACCCTATTAGTCTTGGTCCGATTCCCAAGAGGACTGGGTCGATTCTTAGTCCTGAGATCCCTAGACTAGTATTGTGCGGGTTGGTCTTCAATCCTAGAAATTTCGGGTTGGTCCAACCTGAATCAACCTTGACCTTATATATTATATATAATATATTTTAGATATATTATGTTTTTATATCTAATATATTTTTTATAATATTTTTTATTTATTCTAAAGAGTAAACCTAATTCAAATGGCGTCATCATCTAGTACTCTTGTTCTCTCCTTTCTTTTTTATCTTCTTAGTATTCGATTTGCCAAGTAAAATTGAAAAAAATAACTTTATTTGTAAACAATCTTGCCATGCTCGTTGCTTGACACTCACCCTGCTCACCTATGGTTGCTCTTCACTTGACGCTCGCCCCGCTTGCTGTGCTCACCCCACTCATTGCTCGATGCTTGCGACGTTTACCTCTATTCACTAACCTCGCTCATCGGTGAATAAATCAGAAGAAAATAAAGCCTTAATTAGAAATCATTTTTGCTCATGAGTACCGCTTGTTTTGCAGCTCTATGAGCAATTTTAATCGTTTTTACAGTTCCTTGCTTTTAGCAAGTGTGAAATTTTTATTGTTATCTTATCTTAAATTTGTTGAATATATATTAGTATTTATAGTTTAGTTAAAACCATAGTATTGAAGGATATACAAATTGAAATAGGAGGTTTGACTTTTCAGAAATATAAAAAAATGAAAAAAAAATTATCGATTCATCTTGAGTTAACCTTGTAACTGGACCGAATCCATTGGGTCGGTTCAATCCTCGGTCCTAGAAGATTGATTTTAATCTTTCCAATTTTGCAACAATTCCTTCCCTAAACTATTTAATATATATCAAAAATTTCTCTTCTCCTCTTATTAAATAACCTTCTTTTTTTCCTTCACTCTTTGGCGTGCATACACCTGTGCTTTTTGCTAGTAGTTTTTTTTTTCCTTCTTCTTTGATGAATAAGAATAGTGAATAAAGCAGGATGGATCATTCGATAATTCAAGGTGTCAACGACAAGAAGATAAGGCGAATGTTCGAGGCCATCAAAGAATCTTTGTTTTTTTTTTTCTGGCAATGCTATAAAGGTCTTACACATATTATCGAATGTTCAACTTGAGTTACAGCTATCGCTTGAAGCTCGAAGTTCTAAGTTTGGGAGTTTGTCACTGTAGCTCCTCCTGCGTGCCAAAATTCAGGAGATTTCTTCACGAATTAGCAAATGTTGAAGATTTACTTGTATCTGACATTAATGTTATTCATAATATGTGAGATTTGACTAACGACAGCTTGGATCGCAAAAGATCTCCGACCGCTCTTAGCCGTATATTTCTAGTGGTCCCAAGCAAAGTTGACGATGCGCTCCCGACAATTAGTAAGCCTAGTTGTGCCCAAACTTTCATAGCACAGCTCATTAAAAATGACGAAACAATTAATAGCCTTCCAATGGAATCAAGAGTTCTTGTTGGGTTTTCATTCTGTCAATTGTCAATGGGAAAAATATGGTTCCACTTGTAGCATTAGTCTTCTGGTGGATACCGAATGAAATAGAGCAAGGTAGGGTTTTTGAACTAACATGCTAGGTTTTAGGATTTCTACTGCCCAACTGATTCATATTCAAATCCAAATCCAAATTGAATTCAAATGCAAATTGGTGTCTCACTTGAAAAGTCGTTCTTTCACACTAATAGTATCATAAATTAGGTTGATGCGGGGAAATGACGCCAAAAAAAAGAAAAGATTTGGAAGACAAAAGTAAATCTTTTTTGTTAGATATTAGACATACTAATTTTCTATTTTCAGTAATCAAATCTTATATCTCTCGCAATCGGCCCGGGTGGGTCATTCCTTCCGTAGTTGTTGCTAGCAGTAAAAAATTATCGACCATTTACATGATAAATTTGATGCATTGTATCGATTCAGCACAAAAAATAATCATAAAAAAGGTAACATAAGGCCAGAAAAAAGAGAGGCTACACAAAGAGAGTTGGCAGCTCTAGCTAAGCATGGTAAAAAGGTCCAGAAACCTTGCTATGCTCAAGCTCTGTCTATGTGCCAGCGTGCATGCGTGCATGCTTGCGTGCGATGCCTGCATAGTGTGTACATATAAGCATGCAGAAAGGGAGAGGAGCGGCGGGGGGGTTTACATCTCTTTCTCTCTCTCAACCCTAGTGTTAGAGATATAAACAACAAAGCTGAATGTGATGTTATGAGCGATGGCAATATAAAATCAGAATGCTCGGCAGTATCGTGAGGATGGCAATGCAAAACTAGAATGCACGGTAATATCATAAGGACATTATTAGTACGAGACATATTATATAGTTGAAGAAGAACTTGATTCCTTTGAGTGCTCTGAATTTAGCTAGATATCAGTATATTACCAATCGATTTGTTCATTGTCCTTTTCATGTTATACTTTAACCAGCTCTTACATGGCATGACAAATTTCATTGAGTTGCGACTGTGGTTAAAGTAGTATTAATATAAATAGCTAATTAATAATTTCTTGAAAAAAGAGGATATTGCATCATATAAAGAGCATATAAACTCCATAGATAAGTGATGTGAAAGACTTTAATACCTCGGTTTCTCGCGATGAAGAAAAATGGCCACAAGTCCCCACAGCTTGATTTCTAGCGACCAAATCAATTTTAAATGCCAGAAGTCTTTTTAGCGACAAAAATTCATTTGGTTGCCAGAGACCCATTTTCTTGTAGTGCTCAACCACGAGAAGAGTTCATAATGGAAATACTCCACAAATACCTGGCCCAGCTTTATTATCTTCTTATAGGAACAAAGAAACTATATTAATCAAGTGAGATGTGTGCCTATGCTTAAATTTATGTAATCCACCTAACAATTCTTGAAGGGGGTGCTATTTCCACTCCCATTTTAGCTAAAACACTCCTTTTTTTTTCAGTGAACTTATTGAAATACCCTCCTCTTTCCCTCTCCGTTCAATTTATTGTTTCTTCTTTTATCAAGCTAACCCATTTCTTTTCTTATTAGGCTAACCACAAAACTGCCTTCTTATTTTTATCATTTTCTTATCTTATCAGCTTCACAATATAAATATCAAATTTCACCCAACAAAATATTATCTTAACCTACATCCTATTATCACTTTGCCTAGAGAAGGTTGTTAATTTTAATTTTTGATCTCATGTTTTCAATAACAAAATTTACATAGAATGTTAGAAATCTCTAGTACTAATGACTTTTGAATACACAATTAATTGCCTATTTTTTATGAGATAGTTTAAGGGAAACTTTACTTCAAAGTTTAAAATTAAAATTCAATGTAATTATCTAGTCGATATTGACATTGCAGGTGTTTTTCCATAATAAGTTTGTAGGTTTTTAAAGTTCAAAATCGCTGGTTTGGGCTATCTTTTGAGCTTTTTATATTTTAATAAGAATTGCAAGTTCAGGTTTGACAATTTATTTACACTTTCTTCACTTTCAAAGTCACATCAGATATTTCCATAAGAAATTTTTAAGCATATTTTAAAATTATAATCGACTTGATATGAGATTGGATTTACAATTGATATACAGGAAGGAGTTTCCTTTTTCCTTTTCCTTTATGTGGTTATTTTTTGTTAAAGATTATATTGATCAAAATATTAATATGTTTGACATTTGATCATGCTTCTAACAAATGAATCTTTTCCATATTTTGATCAATTTTTCTTTTCCATGTTGATAAATAATTAAATGAATTTTAATTTTTGACTTTGAAATATAGCTTCTTTCATACTATTTGATAAAAAAAAAAAGCAATTAATTGTGTGCTCATAAGTTGTCATAAATAGAAATATCTTGTGATTGAAGATATGAGATCATATACTAAAATTGACAGCATTTTCTAGGCAAATTGATAACAAGATGCACAGTAAAATGATATCTTATTAGATATAATGGCGCATTTATATTGTGAAACTAATGTGATAGATAATAGATATAAAGGTACTATTGTGGATTAGCCCGATAAAAAAAATAAACAATAAATTGAAGAGAGAGGGGGTATTTAGGTAAATTAACAAGAAAAAAGGAGTGTCTTAATCAAAATGAATGTGGAAATAGCGTCGCTCTTCTTGAAAGGACTATTGTTTTATACACAGATAATGTACAATAAGAAAAAATAAGTCCACAGCTACAAGCAGACTCAAGAAAGTCACACGCATGCAACTTTTATTTTTTCGATAGCTGTTTCATTTAATTTTCATTTCAAAAGTACTTTCAGACAAGATCCCTTCACATTTGTCGTGTTCTTGATTGCAAAAATCCACCCTTAACCGACCTTAGAACCTTTGGAAAATAGAAAGAGTGGAGGAGGATATGGTTAGGTGAAACATGCAACCATTTACAATGACCCAAGGATCCGGAATAGAAACTCCCAAAAGAGATAAAATAAGAAGTTAAATCCAAAAGAATGGAGATAGTGGTGTGCTTGTCTCACAGAAAAGTAAGGATTTGTAAAGTATTTTTCTTAAAATAATTGTTCATATCATTTTAAAAAGTTAGTTAACGGAATTATTTTTCCAAGTCAACAATAATTTTTACCTTAACATTTTTTTACTTTTTTTCTATGACATAGACAATCAATTTTGAAAATATACTTTCAAATTGTTATTTTTCCATGAAACAAATGTAGCAAAAGATTGGGTAACATTAACCAGCTTCATTCGTAAGTTGAGTGATGATTTCATGCAAATCTAAAAGGCACGTTTGCTTACCATTGATAAAAAATAAAATCGTTTTTTTGCTTTTCTATTTATATTTACAATATTATGTAAATTTCAAAAGAATTATGAAGTTACTATATGTTGATTTACAAATCAACATTTATTTATTTTTGAAAGCTTGGGATGTGTAGAAAGAGTCAAAGTGTATAAGAAACAAAATTTAATTAATGATGTGTTTGTTTCGCTGCAAACTTCATAATAAAAGAAAATATTTTTTATGAAAATCATTTTTAATGAAAATAGTTAATTTTCATTTATTTGGTGGTTTAGGGATAATGATTTATTTTTTGTCAGAAGAAGAAGAAATTGTTTTCCCAATCTAAGCTTGTCATTTTCAATTCATGAAAAAAATTTCTGTAAATTAATTAGCTTTCCATCATCCAAAAACTAGAAACATTAAAAAATAATTTCCCATAAAACAATTTTCCTTCAAACAAATGTACTCTAAGTAAAAAAAATTGAAAAGTAATTATTTATTCAAACGCTATGTTTTCGCATCTTGTACCAACTCTATCAACGTCTAAATTCGATAGTTCAATATTGCAGAATCAGTCACAGTAAGGAAAAAAAAAATGTTTTGGCATATAATGCTAGAAGGGAGATGCAAAAGTTGAAACATGTTTAGAGCAAGAGAAGTGAATAAAGTCTCTAATATAAATTAAGTAGTCCAGGCCTTTTGTTAATTTAAAGAAAGAGCGCAGACCTACACTGACAAGCTCCTCCATTAGTGGGGGCTTTCGATGTTAAAAACAATGTCCGAAAAAAACATTCCCAAGTCATTTCAAGCAATGTATATAGTCAATTCTCAACGAGGAGGAAACAATCATCACAAATGAATTATCTTCATAGTAACTTTAAATGGCAATCAAAAGGCGACTGTCCTCAACGATGGTAAGGAAAAGTGGACAGGCTTTTTCCCAGAGTTGAACTTTGCGACAGTAAAAATAAAATAAAAAACAAATAAAAAAGACAGAACTTGATTGGAAGGGACTAGTGGTGCCTGAGGTGCCTAGGTAAAAAAAGTCTAACCTAGCTTTTAGCTAATCGTAGGCAAGCGAAATTGGGAAAAAGCACACCATGCAAGGACAAAATTAGGGTAAAGGATCTCTGCCTCCTGTTATCACTGACAGCTTCGTATCTCTGTGGGTGGATGAGAGAGAGAGAGAGAGAGAGAGAGAGAGAGAGAGAGGTCTGCTCTGATCAAGGATTAGTCATGTATGGCGTTGGAAGAGAGATGATCAGCTTCTGGCGATTTCTGTCATTTTTGTGGCGCTTGGCATCATGGTGATATCATCAGTAGCACCATGAGTAAAGTTTGGATACAGATTCAAACTTTAGTACTGTTAAATTATCTCTTATGTAAAGCATCTTTTCATCTATGATTTTTTGAATTTCAAGTCTGTAAGAATTATAGTGATGAGTTCATTGTCTGCTCATCTCCGAATTCTTCATGCACAGTTTTGGCAAATGCAAGAAAGAAGAAGAAAATTAAGTTACATTTGGTCATCCAAATTTCTAATTAAGATAAGATTGGATAAGATAAGATATGAAATCCATGAATTTTATTATATCCTATCTACTATTTGGTAAATCATAGTATTAAAATCAGATTTATTTTCATCATATATATATATTTTGATAGAAACAGTATTTTTCCTAAAAGTTCACAAAGAAGATAGTAAAAAACTCTCTCATGACATTATTGCTTAATTTATTTTTTATTTATTTTTCCTTTTTTTAATTATTTTATTTTTTATTTCCTTTTTCCCTTCCATCATTTTCTAATAAAATTTTATTAAACAATAAATTGTACTAATGTAGCTAAAATACGAAAATACCTAATATATGTTATAAATATAAATCTATATTTATATGTTCATATTGAATTTATATTATAAGTTAAAATTAAAGTCGAATATATATAAGAATAAATTAAAAAATAAATTTTTATGTTTTGTTATTTTGAATTTCTTATATTAGTATTTAAATATAATTTAATTTTTTTAATTTAATAAGTTTGTTATTCGAGAAAAATAAATTTCCTATTATGCATATTAGAATTTCTATCCACTTTTATATTACCTCTCTCATGGGATAATTTTTTCCAGTATATATTTCTTTTATATCCAACTTTATATTATCTTGAGCAAACATCAAACGCAGGATATGATAAATTTTATCATATATTGAATTTTATTGTGACTATCAAATGTAGCATTAGAGGATTTAGTAAATTGAATGTCACCTTGAATGATGTAATGTATAATGAGTAGAATACGTGAAGCAGTTCCTTAGCAAGTGGTAACCTAGTGTGAGTTATCTCTCTTATTGAGTCATGCTTCACGAAAGTTATAAGAGGTTGAGAGTATTGGGAAGTTAAGGTAATAAATGTGTAATTAACCACAAAGTTTAAAGAGAAATTTTTTTTACCCAGCTAGCATAATTAGGAGGAACAATCGGATCGTTTATATCCTAAGATTTTGGATATGCCATACTATCTAGGGGTGTGTGATGGAACTGCCCAAACTGGACTAGACTATCCTATTTTGGGTGATTCCTGTAGCCGGCGGTCTAGTTCCCGATTCCCATTCTTAGAACTAGTGGCCGGTCGATTCAGTTCCCAGTTCCAAGGTGAGAACTGGACCGATTGGATCAAACTAGTAGTTTTTAATATATATTTTAAAGTTTCTTAAGAATTCGAAAAAAAATAAAATTTCAGAGTCTTAGGAAAATACAATTATATGCATATTAGAACGATGAATCGATAAAGTAGTGTATAAACAAAATATGTTGTCTTTGATAATGTACTGTAATATTAACAATTTTTTTCTCAAAGAAAAAAAGTTACCAGTTCTACCATATCGGTTGGTTGGTCCAATTCTTGGTTCCAAGACTGGCCGGACCAAATCGGGAACCGATCATCCCTAATACTGTTAGGTGCTTGAAATACCAAAATGGATTGGGATCCTCTACATTTGAAGTACATTGATATTTTCAATTGATTCAATCTCTTTACACTGAAGACACTGCAACACGGCAATGCACAAATGGTCAACATTAGTTTCCTAGATTCGATTTTGTATGCATCTTGCCCCCTTCTTCTTCCTCCATAGTCACGTCGGCAATGTCCCCATCATGGCCACACCTCCCTCGCCACCTCCGCCACCGTGCAGTGGCCTTCACCGTTGACCTCAGCCCTAGCCATCGTAAACAACGGTGGTGGATAGAGACGATGTCCTATAATCCTATGTGAGGTCGAATGAGTTTAACAACTACTGACATGGGTTCACCTAATGTGAGAATTCCCTCTTATTGATACACCTTCTTATGTTCGAGTGACAATTAAGTTCTAATTAGTCTATTCCAAGAGCAATGCAAATAACTTCTGGAAGAAAAAATTTCTAAACCGGAAATTGGCAACTAGGGGGTAATGGGATTGCAAGACTGGACCTCTTCCTACTTGTTACACAAGTGTACTTTCTTAAAAAACCCAAACCAAGTTCATATGAAATTTAATCTAATATGCCCTAAACCAATGGTAACTTTAAGAAGTCAATAGTTCGTTGTTGCATGTTTGCAAGTTGTTTATTTCATATTATAAAGAGAAGTTCCTTTATTCATTTTCTCATTAACTTCGCCCGTTTTCATTGAATGAGATTATAGTTTTCACACTCCAATTAGCATATGTAGGTGGTTTTGTCGTTGACACGCATTTTAGCTGGTTGGACAAGGATTAAGGCTTAGGTACTTGACGGTACTGTATGCAAATGAGTCGTTAAATCGATGTCCACACTTCGACATATTTATTCACACATCGGAGGGAATACAAAAGAGTTCGTGCATAATCACTGTCATACGCAGGGAATGTTGGCCAAAACAAAATATAAAATGTTTACCGCGCATGCTAATCCAACTGTTCAGCAATTTAGGAAATGCTTCTCCACAATTTAAAACTTCTTGGAAGAGACCAATCTTGCTCATCCACAAATCACGGTAGACTAATTCATGGGGCGGAGATGAAGCAAGAAAAGGAAAAATGGCATTTAGGGCATTGGGACAAAAATTCACAGAACTTCAAAAGCTAACAGTGTCTAGAGAGAACCATGCTGCACTAAAATGATGAAAAGACTCATGAAACTTTAGAGTGAGTACAGAAATGTGGCTAAATGGGATTGGATCTTTAGTCAGCTATACATTAGTGTAGGGAAGAGAGAGAGAGGGGGAGGGAGGGAGGGAGGGAGGGAGAGTATTGCAGAGAGACATAGCTAGGTACCTTCGTCGGATAGTGCTTTTGAACTTGAGAGAGAGAGAGAGAGAGAGAGAGAGAGAGAACAAAGATTTGATTGTGAGGACAATGGAATTGTAGAAAACCGAGAAGAGAGAGAGAGAGAGAGAGAGAGAGAGAGAGAGAGAGGGTTCACAGTTGATTACAGACACAAATACACAGAGAGGGTCTTAAGTTTGAAAACAACTGGTGAATGACCGCCAAAGCTAATCGTCCATGCACACGTCCCTTTCTCTCTTCCGCTCCCCCACCTCTGCCGCCTCTGGAAGCTCTCTCTCTCTCTCTCTCTCTCTCTCTCTGCGGGCCTCATCCTTGGGGATTGTCAACCATTCATTTTCCCTCTCCCCTTTAACCTCAGCCGTTTATTTTCAATTCTCTCTCTTTCTCTACCTCCCCCAGCTGTGTGTCCTGTTTATGTTGCAGCAACAGCTTGTACAAATCCCAGACCTTCCAAATCTTCAATGAACAAATAAGAGTAACCATGAACGCGATATTTATATTGCAAGTCTCTAAAACTCAATAGTTTAAACTGTTAGATACAAACGGTATTTATATCTTGACATGGGGTGACATACGATAAATTAATTTAGTTATACAATATATATATTGAAGATCAATATTTTTTATTGATGTGATAGACATAATGAATCAATGTGGTAAAAAATACATAGAAATTTATGTTTTTGCCAATGAGCTTCATTTTAATCTCTAATTTTTCCTGACCTATATGTATGTTAATCTATATCAGAATGAGCTTCAATGATACTTTTCCATGTTTTAGTCTCTTTTTTTAATATCTTTTTTGGTCAGAAATTCATTCTTACTCGAAAAGGATGAGAGGGAAAAGACCTTTCTCGGTCTTCTTTCTCTAGACTATATTAGTGGAAATAAAAACTCTCTCTCTCTCTCTCTCTCTCTCTCTCGCTCTCTCGCCCTCTCGCCCTCTCGCCCTCCCTCCTTTTGTCTTCTCACTTTCTCCTCTTCCTCTCCTATGAAAAGCAAAAGCAACTAAACAAGCAAACCCAAATCCAAGGTGGTTAAGGTGTCTTTCACAATCCATTCGGCCATATCACCTGTCAATCCATCCATCCATCAAATCAAAGCCCAAGAATTCATCAACTTCAACAAAAGGAAAAGATGAACATGATGTCCTCGTCCTCGTCCTCGTCCTCCTCCGGTTTTGCGCCAGACCACCACCACCACCTCTCGGCCCCCACCGAGCAGCTCTGTTATGTCCACTGCAACTATTGCGACACCGTTCTCGCTGTATATACTCTCTCTCTCTCTCTCTCTCTCTCTCTCTCTCTGTGCATGATCCAAGATTGACTTTGTTTTCGTTCTGGTGGTTTAATTTGGGGCTTGTGTTTGTGCACACAAATGCACACACAGGTAAGTGTTCCTTGCACCAGCTTGTTCAAGACTGTGACGGTCCGATGCGGTCACTGCACCAATCTTTTGTCCGTCAACATGCGCGGGATGCTTCTTCCCTCGGCTAACCAGCTTCAACTTGGCCACAATTTCTTCTCTCCTCAAAACCTTCTGGTAATTGCGAATTTATAACCTGTTCCACCTTTGCGTCCAAGCAAAAATAATCAAGAGAAAGAAATTACAGGGTTCCACTTCCCACATCACCCCATCTTGTGATCTTTTACTAATCACAGTTCATAAATTGAGTTCCCTTCTGAAGACATACGTTAGCTCGAAAAAAAAAAAAAGTTCTTGGTTTTACTGTAACAAATAGTATAAGAAGAATGCATTTTTTTGGAAGGTTCTCCAGGAAATACACATTCGTACTGCTCTGAAGTAGTATTGCTAATGTGTATCTTGGGTAAGATAATATTAGTATTGTTGTTTTCCTTAATTATGCTAGAACCTCTATCTCTATGTGTTGGCTAATAATGGGGGTGGGACGTTATAGGAGGAGATCCGTAACGCCCCGCCAAATTTGCTGATAAATCAGCCGTCGCCAGCCGACTCCATAATGCAGCTACGAGGAGGAGCTGATCAGATCCCTAAGCCTCCAGTAGTTAACAGACGTATGAACATTCTCTTTCTCTCTATTTAAAATTTTTGTTCTTTATTCTTCTTTTTTTCTATACCCATCTTTCATTTAGTTTGGCCTATGTTTTATGGCGTGAGCCGACACTTGACAAGTTCTAAGTGGCCATTCTGTGTGTGTGTGTGTGTGTGGGATATGGAACATATACCTAAGAAACAGTTGCAGTTCATGAGAAGAGAGAGAAGAGAGAGAGAGAGAGTCAGATTATTTTTGTGATCTGCATTCTTAACGAGATCTTAATCCTCCTTCTAGTTTTGAGCTTGCATCTCATGTAAGAAAAAGAACTTCATAGCCCATCAGATAGCCGCCGCCTCCTATGTTCTATATAATGACTAGCCGAGAAAGCCTACATTTTGTTTTTCTTGTTTTCGCAATCCTCACTTAATTGATCAAAGATTGCATTGTCTCAATCGTTTCTAGAAGAAGGAAGCCTTGTCAGATCATCTTTCGCTCTGACTCTGAAAAGGCTTTTCATCTTCATCTCCAAGATTGTCCGAAAAGTTTGAGAGAGGGAGAGAGAGAGAGAGAGGTGTTGCCATCTCTCGGGAAGTCATGATGAGACTATGATGAGAGAGAGAGAGAGAGAGAGAGAGAGAGAAGAAGTGGATTGGCGTTGCC
Organism: Corymbia maculata; assembly: GCA_014182735.1. Taxonomy (NCBI): domain Eukaryota; kingdom Viridiplantae; phylum Streptophyta; class Magnoliopsida; order Myrtales; family Myrtaceae; genus Corymbia; species Corymbia maculata. The sequence goes on from CM024685.1 coordinate 30,043,447, forward strand.
ATATCTTGGAAGTCATGATGAGACTATGATGAGAGAGAGAGAGAGAGAGCGCCAGATAAGAGATATTAATGTGTCTTTGAGAGAGAGAGAGAGAGAGAGAGAGAGAGAGAGAGAGAGAGAGCGCCAGAGAAGAGATATTAATGTGTCTTTGATTTGTCTCTATGTCTGTCTGGTTGCTCGTGCCCAGCTCCGGAGAAGCGACAGAGAGTCCCTTCTGCCTACAACCGCTTCATCAAGTAAGTTGATACATTCTATTTTAAGCACATTTACGATGATTAATTTTGCATAATCCCTTTTACTACTGGAAATTACTTCTGTTTTACTAATATTTGTAAGCTCTAAGGAGCAAAGAGAAAAAAGAAGAAGATGAATTTTATGGCTATAGAAATATGCGTTTGTTGCAAGTTTAAAATTATTTATGGCGATAAGCATCCCAGATGATACATTTGTCACCCCCATCAGTGTTAACCAAGTGACAAGTACATGTACACTACTTAGAATTAAAGTGGCTGACCTATCTATACATAAATGCATATGAGTGGTTTGACTAGGCTAGCTCGCTGATGAAATTGATTCTCTTATTCTTTTTTTGTTTTCCCCTTCTCTGGCTCATATGATATAGATGTTAAAGAGAAAATTAAACATGTTTATTGATTGATAAGAGGCATTTGGTGTTTAGTAATTTAGATAAGAAATGTTCGGTTCCCAGCACTTCGGGAGGTGCTCAAATGTTGAAACGGTACATAGTAGATGCGGTTTTGGTCTAAGTTGTGATGGAAAATGCTTATGGTTGTCCTACATTTGCACAATTGTAACATCAAACCCTTAGGAAAAATATGAAGTTATGAACAATTTATTCATTGAGTGGCAAGAGCTAGTTTCGTGTAAGAATTATTCCAATTCTTCACTGAAGAAACCCACCCAGTCTCTAATGAGATAACTAGTCAAGCATTGTCTCGCATGTTCTTGTAGTTTGTCACCTCATACTAAAAAGAAAATGTCATCGAGAGTTACCTAATGGAGAAATTATACGTGCTACCTACTTAGCATCATCATTTTCTGTCTATTTTGAACTTATAACCGCTGAAGAATGGCTTGATCATTAGGTTAAAAAAGAAAAATACTAATCTAGCTAGCAGGCGCCTCAATCTGGTCCAGAACGAAGCCCTTTTTGGCAGTTGATTTTGGACAGTGTTAGTCAACTTTTGGACATAGCTTTTGTCATTTCGTGTTGGTTTTTTTTGGTGTCTTATTACTCGCACATGTGAAAAGCCAAACCAAAGTGAAAAAAAAAAAAAAAAACGCCTCACATTGTTATGCAGCGACAAGTAAAGCGTTCAAAGACTGCTTAAATGTCTCCATCCCTCCCAAGACCACTGGACCATTTCTGTTGGTTGATGCTAAATGATTGATGAACCATTCTTTTTTCCCTCTTCCGTTATGTCGGGTTTATTTGCGTGTCGGTGCATGTGTTTGTGTGGTGATGTTACAACCAAAAGCGAAGAGACAAAATGCACACGCCAACTCGGTTTTCAGTACATTTTGGACCTTGCATTTGCTTATATTTCATCGTCCAATTCAATATTCCATAATTGCAGTCTGAAAACTTGCAAGTCCGATGATTAAATTCTTTGAATTCGCAGGGAGGAGATCCAACGCATCAAAGCAGGGAATCCTGATATAAGCCACAGGGAAGCTTTTAGTGCTGCTGCGAAGAACGTAAGTATCCAAACTTCCATCAAAAAGAATTTAACGACAATCTTTAGCACAGTTTTTTTTTTTTTTTTTTTTTTTTTTTTTTTGGCTTTTCCTCTCTATTGAAAAGTCGCTCTCCGGCCTCATTTCCCTCCACTTGTTCATTGGGTTCATTCATTTTTTCTATCTGCTCTCCATTTGAAATGTTCAACCTGTGATCGTTTCATTAGAAAAAAGCTTTCGATTCTGATGATCGTACGTTCGTGTTCTTTTCCTCCTTTTTGCAGTGGGCCCACTTCCCCCACATCCATTTCGGACTCATGCCTGACCAGCCCGTGAAGAAACCTAATATCTGCCAGCAGGTAATATGCTTCGAAATCCTAAAATCAGTTCTACTGCTGATTAGGCTGTTGATCATTCTACTTTTAGACATCTAAAGCTGACACATTGTTGGATGACACGTTCATATTAAAAGGAATATAGTTTTGATGTTTTTGAAATGTATCATGGTCGATATTATATATAAAATGATATTAGAAATCTGACATACCTTGAAATAACGTGGGTTGGGAATTTTGTAGGAAGGAGAGGACGTGCTGAGAAAAGATGGTGGGCTCTTCGCAACTGCGAATGTGGGAGTGTCACCTTACTGAGAAAATCTACGTTGGGTGTCTGTTTAAATTTCTGGAACTGTCCTTTTTTTTTTCTTATCCTCTTTTTAGGGTTCTTCGTTTGTGGAGGACTCTTGACTGTTCACCTGTTTCGGGGTTGCTTGAATTTGTGTTTGTCATGGTCAGATGGGGGTACATTCTGAAATCTACTGAAAACAATGTTTGTGACTCGACGTAACAGCTAATTCCAGGTGACCGAGACATGGTCTCTCCTTAATTTCTGTCTGCAATTCTAATAGATAACACCTGCTATAAGACGTGACTAATATGTTACTAAAGCGATAACGTAAATATCATCACATTCCATAAATCTTTCGCACGTTTTAAATATGAACTAAATCTGAATCATCCTGCAGTAATACAAACTTTGTTCTTAAATGACTCAAATGAAAACTTCTCCTTCTGAGTTTTTTCTTTTTCTAAATATTTCGGCACTTAGATCTAGATCGTACTGTTTTGCTACTGATGATTGAAGATAAGGCTTATATGATCCTTTTTCTTCCTTTGGTCAGTTTACATTGATTATTCAAATATGTTAGAAAGACCACCTTGTCATAGATGGTACTGCAAGAGGTTTTATGGCATGGAATGATGAAATTATGGCTCAGCAAATATCGATAATTTAATTAGTACATAAATAGTAAAGATACATGAGTTTAAGCCAGAAGGCACCCATCAGTAATAGAAGAACATAAGGCCCAATACGGACATCACAGAAGCCCCAAACTTAGAGGATCGGAAAAGTTCAACGCAAGGTGCGGGGACGGCTGCCAATGTTGGCTTAAGCTCCAATGAGCAGCAAGTCGTGACAAATGAAGATGATGAAGTTAGGCTAGGATTTCGGTAACAGGATGAGTAGGCATCTACCGTGATCTGTTATATGGAGATGATAAAGGACGATAAAAGGCCTCACCAAACTTCGGCAGAGGAGATGCGTGAAGGCGGCGGCAAGTAACCAAACAGCAATACCGCTTCCTAAACAGACATTTGACCAAAGGGTTAGGGTTTATTGCGTGCAAACTGCTGATAATATTAGACGAATGCAATGACGCACATGAGTTGAAATTTTGAGCAGCCTATGTAGATCTAGTACTTGCTACAATTCAACTGCGCCGGCAGCTTCCTTCTCAGGTGACTTTCATGCTTTTGCGCACTAAGAAGGTGATTGATTTATCTCTTTTCTTTTTTGTGTTTAATAGCCAGATTGCTCTCTCAATTGATTTTCAATGGAAATTGATAATTATAATAACAAATTGTGTTATTCAATAGAAAGATGAAATTTACTGTGAATATTGATTTACAATGTAGAAACAAATTGAAGCAAGGTCTTTGGGGGATTGACCCGCGTATCTTTGATACAGAGCTGTCTTTGGTTTATCTTTAGGACCGTTTGGGACCTTAGGTCCTCTCTTATCTGTGTGATTGTACATGTTTTTCTTTTTTCAACCTGTGATCGTGGTATCTAGTCACTCCAATGATATGTTGTCTAGTCGAATGCCTGTTGGTGCTGTGCTTCACACGTGCTGTATATTTTGTTGGTCTATATTTTATAAACTTACCTTACCGAAAAAAAAAAAAAAAAAAAAAAAAAAAAAAACAAATTGAAGTAGGGTCAGTATTTGCTTATCATCTTTCTGTTGATTAACACATTAGTGTTGAGGTACGGGTTAATCACATGCATATCTTTTTTTTTGGTCAAGGTAAGTAATATATATAAGATTTTCAACAGCAAATATACAAGGGGTGAGACTCGACACCACCTACACTTAATGGGACAACATGTCGCTGGACTGGGGGGGGCGAGTTCACTGAGAACACGTGCATATCTTTGTAGTCTGGATATGGGGAATTTTAAGAATGTGCTTATTTATAGTTATGTCCTTATTGTTTTGGTTTCCCGCCTTTCTATTAGATAATACGTTATATATGCACTGTAAGTCCATTTCGTAATAGTTTAAACTTTAGAGAAACAAATTTATTTAGCATGACATTGGAGCACGGGTCAGGGTTTGAATCTTAATGCACACATACACTCTCTCTCAATTTTCTCTTGTTTATATCCCTATTATTCTACCTGCTTTCTTGTTCCAACCGTAATCTTGTTGACGGGGTTGCGTCCACTTCCTAACTTGCGTATTCAAGATCGACTTACATGCGAGGAAACCATTAAGTAATTTGTCATAAGTATGTTGGTGTTTTAATTTCTAATAACTTCAGCTCTTGGAAAATAATCATTTAATTAACATAAACCAAGTAGGGGTGATTGGGGAAGTTTCAAAGGGAAAAAAGAAATTGTGATTTTAACAATCTCGATATTGTTTTGAAACATTTATAGGGAAAATTTTTTGCATTGAGAGACTCATATGACTAAAGAACGTGAAAATTTTTAGAACTATAGCTACTTTTTTCTTACCTAAAGTACAAGAAGACTTCGTAAAAATCTTGGAAAAAAAGGATTCCCATGCATGAGGGACATTCGTGGGTCCTAACAATAGTCTAAAGTACTGTAGCAGAGAATATCTCCTCCTCAAATGCATGGGTCCATATGGCCAAAAAAATGTCAAAAGATTAGACTATCACCAGCTTCCATGGAGCCAACTAACTCTTTAAATTCATGGGAAGAAAATTTCATGGTACCGGGACATTGTGTATCGGTAGATAGACATCAACCTTCATTGAATATCCTCGATTTCGTAGCAAGTTGGGCTAGGCTTCGTTCAAGCGTATTTACTTATCATTATTACACTACGTGCAATAACTAAATAATACAAGAGATCGCAAATTCGAGTCCTATTGATCGTGAGCAAATCTCCAGCTAGCTTGTACCTTGGTATTTGCTACCTCATATAAAGAGAATCTCGGGACAGAACTGCATGATGCAGAAGCCTCACGTACGGTTCCTTGAGAAGAGAGTGGCTACTTACGGGCGCTACGACCAACCACCACCATTCAAGTCTGTTTTGGGGCCAGCCTTTATCCTATCATTATTATGTGGGAATGGGGTTTGAGATAGAAAGATCAAGGCAGCATATTGATTTTTCCTTTATACTTTACTTGGATATGTATTTATGCTAACTGGTTATTCTGTTGATTCTTCTCCAAACAGGAACCACGAATTTACAAACATCATCAACCACGGAATTTAGTGAGTGGACGCCAAATCTTTCTATGGATCGCTTCTTTCGCCTCTCTCTATGTAAAAATCATGAGCTATAAACGGTAGGGATAATCATCCAGGTCTTATTATGAAACAAAGAGATCTGGCCATAGCAGGGGCTTGCCATGGCTATAGAAGGATGAGATTGCAAATGTGCTGACAGCTCGCCGGAGCGTCTCGCCAAAGCTGGCAACGCATGAAGTGACAAGGATGGGTGGTAATTTGCCAAAGCTAGCAAAGCATTATGTTGTTAATTTGGGAAAAGTACCAAAAAAGTTCTAAACCTATTGTATTAATACAAATTCAGTCTTAAATCTTTCAATTAGACTAATTTAATCCTCAACCTTTTCACATCGGTACAAATTCAATCCATCTAACCAAGTTAGATTAGAAATCGGTGACGTGGACTATGGGCATCCTACATGGCATCATCAATGTCGGCTAGATATTTTTTAATAATTTTTTGATTATTAATTTTTTTTCCTTTTTTCTTTCCTATTCTTCTTCTTTGGACAGTGGCTAGTTTGGCCATGGCTAGCGATTGCCCACAGACAAGCACCGACAAGGGCATCGTGGGTGAGAGCAACCCTCACTAGAATTGACAAGGGAGTTGAGGTTCTAGCCCTCGCCAAAGGCCGTAAGGTCAACCTTCACTAGATTCGATGAGGGTCGAGCCCTTGCCAAATTCGGCAAGGGCCGCCTTCACCTAGGTCACGACCACGAGGGTTATGCCCTCGCTTGTGGCTGGCGAGGGCATAACACCCTCGCTAGCCCTTGCGTGTGGCTAGTTGTTGACCATTGCCGATACCTACCACTATCCAAAGAAGAAGATAGGGGAAAAAAAAGGAAATAAAGAAAAAGAGGAAAATAAGAAAAAATGATTTGAAAAAAAGATTTTTTTAATCAAAAAATTATTTAAAAATGTTCATGTCAGTACCGGTGACACCACATAGGACAGTTGATATTCATGTCACCGATTTCCAGCCTATATTGGCCTAATGTATTGAATTGGTACCAATGTGAAAATGTTTCGGATTAAATTGGTTTAATTGAAAAGTTTATGATTGAATTTGTATTATCATAATAGGTTTATGGCTTTTTTGGTACTTTTCCTGGTCAATCTTGTTCTCTAAAGATTCCCAATTTTATTTTATTTTTACTTTTCTCTTTAAATGCTGGCCGAATCCACTCAATACGCCGAAAATACATGTGCCCCAAATTATTGTCCTATGTGGCCGACTTCTCAAGGTCCCTTCAATAATGCTCTCGATGTCTGCCTCAATAAATCAATGTCTCCTAACTTGAAGGACCACATGGACCATCTTAGGTGATCAATGGGCTTGTTCTAATTTTTCAATCTATGAGCTTAGCCCTACTAATTTAATTAAATGGTTCCTTTAGTAATTAAATATTTATTTATTAATTAATTTTTTCTAATTTGATTAAGCTTGGAATCTCCCTACACTTGTCCAATTATAATTCAAATTATGTGGGTCTAATTAAAATGCTTTTAATATGAAAATGTAAATTTAAAAAAATGATTTTTTGTTTAGGAGTTGACTCATAATTTTTTATGCAATAAAATACTTAAATAGATCGCTAAAAATTTAGGTGTCAATGGATATGTTGCAAAGGAAAATGAACAAGACTCTTGATAGCATCATCGAAGAACATAAGATGGAAAGACACGGATCCTCGAGAATTAATGGGGAGAACATCTCCTTGATATGCTCTTGAGACTTGGGCAGTCCAAGGAGGTTGGGTTTCATCCGATTGCCGATGATATTAAAGGTCTCATTCTGGTAAGTTAATGCAGTGATTTTTTTTTAGTTATTGTTTGCACGAAACATTAACCAAGTTGTCAACATAAGTAAGCACGTTGCTAGAGTTGATGTGTATCAAAAGCATGGGTCACTGTCGACAATCGTGGGAATTGTTATCGTATAGGTATACATTGATGATCATGAGTTGTGTTGTCAATATACAATAATGAATGGTTGATGATTAACATAATAGAGTTGGTTTGTAAGGGTGCATTTGGTAACCATTTTGTTCCCAAAAATAATTTTTATTTAGAAATGATTCTTTTTTATTTTATTTTCTAGATGAGTTTTTGAGCATTTAAAGGCGTTTAGTAATTGCCAGAAATTCCTATTCCTGGAATAAAAATGGGTTTGGCGTGACCCTTAATTTTTTTTTTTTTTGTGACTTATAATCTTTTCAAACTTTTTAATATATTTACTATATTTTTAGTACTTTTATTATATTTTTTAAAATTTATTATATTTTTTAATAATAGTATTATATTTTTTATCAAAAAAATTTATTATGTAAATTTATTATAATATAATTTTATTATTACTTTTGTAAAATTTATTTAAATTTTTTAATAATTCATTATATTTTTGTGACCGGCTAGAGGAAGAAGAAAGGAAGAAGAAAATAAAAAGAAAGAGAAAGAAAAGAAGAAAAGAGAAAAGAGAAAAAAGAGAGAGATTATGGTTTGGCTTGATATTGGAGTTATTCCCAAGAACAAAGAAACAATTTTTTTCTACTTCTTAATTTTGTTCTAAATCTATTTCCAAAAACAAATTTGTTCCTAGGAACAAAAATGTTACCAAACGGAGTTATATTCTTTTTTTGCTCTAAAAAACCAAAAAAAATTGAATCAGATATTGTTTCATATGTTACCAAATAGGCCCTAATAATACCTATTAAAAGGGGATCGAAAAATTACTAATTGAGACACTAGATGAAGAGCAAATAGAATCAAAGCGCCAAAACTCAATTACAATATTATCATTGGTAAGTAAAGCAATGAAGTCAAGTGAATAGTAGGAGAAGGAATGGAGTTAACTCAATAGCAAAGTGCAAGAGATTGAGGCGCGAGTTTTAGAGAATAATCATTAGAGATGAGATCACGGTGACATGAAAGTATGGAAACAAGATTCTTGGATACATGGAAGCATGGCTACAATCGTAGATCAACTACTCATAAGTAGTTAAGTTGAGAACATTGTAAATATTAGTGTTTGTCCACTCGAGCCCCCTTGCACATAGACAAACAAACAGGTTACCTTTTAATTCATACACTATAGTTTTAGTTTCAAGATCTACGTTCAATTAAATTCTAGCATGTATCTTTGTTGTAGTACATGGGTGCCACATCATCGATTACATTTCGATTTTGTGTTTTTATGTTCTTAGGCTTTTCAAAATTTGACATAGTTTGTGTACATTGGATTCCGTTTGAAGTGAAGTTATCAATTCCCTTATTTATTGGTGATATTTCTTATCTTGAATTACCACAAAATTTGTCTCCTCTAATAAAAATCAAAGAATGACTTTTAGCAAAATGTATTACGTTGGGGATTTGAATTTTGGCGAAATAGTTCTACATGGTGTCTCCAATAATGAATAAATTTAAGGTATCCTAATATTATTTGGCTTAGTGATATGTCTAAGCTTGAATGTGTATTTCACCAAGGGTGAGCATGCATATAAAGTTGGTTGCGTTGAGGCTAACAATATGACTTAGAAAGGGAAGTTGAATATGTTGTGTGATGATAGTGTAAAACTTTTGCGAAATATCAAACAATCAGCATAAAAGATAGTGTTAGATGCAAGTCAATGTGTGTGATGCTAGTAAGTAAGTAGAGTGAGATAAGTAGATAACACAACAATATACAATAGTTCAACTTTATATCCTGTTCAAAAAACCTATTATGTATTTTGAAGCTGATAAAACAATGCATGATTTATTGAGATTTTGATATACGTACGAAGTTGTTTATGTTTTAAGTAATATATGCGCAAAAAGAAACTTGAGATAATGAGTGAAAAGATTCGATTCTAAATAGCTAGAAGGACCTATATGAAAAAGTCTAGAAAAATAAGTAGTTTATAAAAACTTGGAGGTATAACCAAAGTCTAATATAAGCAGAGGACTAGCTAAAGTTTAATATCATCAATAATGAGGAAGCTTGATATAAACGGAGCACCTATATTACCTGCAACAACAACTTTGCCACAAACTTCAAGATTATTATTTGAGATATTGTTATCATTACTTAATAGCTAGTAATCTGGTGTGAGTTCCTACTTTAGAAGATCTTGCTGATTGTCAATTTTAAAGATTATCCATGAGAAATATTTAATCAATGAGATATCTTGAATGATAGACAATTATCTTAAAGGCAAGATACTTTCCATACAAGAGCTACTCTATATTTGGAAACCAAGATTTAATTGTACGGGCAACCAAATTTATAGAACTTTGATTGATACTACTTTTTCTTTATTATTTCCTCAATGATTGTTCAATAGCCAGATTGAAGATTGATCCTCTTAAAGATTGTTCAATGGGAAGTTAAGATGTTGAGGAGTATAAAAGGAGATTATAAGACACCGAGCGAAGAAGATTGATTTAGGGTGAAAAATCTAATTTTAGAGAGAGCTTTTCATTCTTTAAATTGTCTTTTGAGAGCATTCATATTGTAATCTTTCGGGAAGTATTGACACTACTATAGTTTGTGTTTAGGTGTGAGATAGTGAAACTTATCAGCGTGAGTAAAAACAATACCTACTTCAAGGAGAAAATGCGTACATATAAGTGGCCCATTCTATTGTAACTTCAAGAAAATTTATTATGGAATCCAGCCAGTAGGTTATTATTGTGGGAGAGTGGACGTAAACTTACACCAAGTCGAACAATCGTAAGTTTTGTGTGCATCATTCTCCATCTCTTTGCTCATATTCATTTACTTCTTGATAGAAACGCATTGCACCATATTGCAATATAATCAATTTGCATTTCCATCAACTCTCTACATTACTCGATATAATTTTTATCAAACTTGACTATTTTAAAACTATATTATTTATCAAGTTTCTTGAAATCACCCATTCACCTCCTTTAGATGATACTATTAACCAATATCAATTGATATCATAGCCTAATGCTTATTGTTTTAAAGTGTTTACTTTTGAGTTAACGATTTGTTATAGTTAGCATGCTTGGATAAGGTATTGTTGAAAGACAAAGCAACACTACACCTCCCTGCATTGATGGAAATGATTATGATGTATGGAAAAATAAAATGAAAGCTTTCATCAGATCCACATATCCTCTGACATTTTAGATGTTGTACGAAATGGAGTGAATCCTACAACCAGAACCATTATCACACCTGTTTCTTCAAATAAAGGAAAAACAAATGAGAACTCAAGTCCAAAAACCACAATTACTCCATATGAGTTGGCCAAAAGAGAAGCAATCTTGATAAAACTATTTTTTCACTTTATTGTGCATTATCTTCTCCTGAGTATTATCATGTTTTTTCATGTGAAATAGTTAAGAAAATATGGAACAAACTTCAAGTGACATTTGAAGGATGCAAGAGAGTCAATGAAACAAAAGCAAACATTCTCCTTGGCAAATATGAGTCCTTGAAGATGATACTGAATGAGTCACTTCCTCACATGTTCAACAGATTTATTGATATCATCAATGGACTTGCAAGGGAAGCCAATCTTGTTTGAAGAGAAAGTTAATAAGTTTTTGTGAGGACTTTCAAAGGAATGGAATAATATTAAAACATCTATTCGAGAAACATAGAGAATCATACATCTCACTAGTTATGAACTCACTAGGACTCTCATGCCATACAAAGTTGAGCTTATAAATGATGAAGAAAATCCCAAAGGTAAGAAGTCAATTGCTTTGAAATTTAACATTCATGATTCAAATGATGTAGATTCTAAAGAAGATGATGAAGATGATGAAGAACTAGCCCTAATGGTATAGAAATTCTAAAAAGATGGCCAAGGAGGGAAGACATTTCAAAGGAAGGAAGTAGTTCAAGCAATTGAAAAACATAAGAAGAAGGTCCATCAAGAATCAAGAAGTTAAGGATATAATATGTTTCGATTGTAGGAAATGAGGGTATATCAAATCAAACTGTTTATCTTTAAAGAAGAAGAGATGAAAGTTTGAAAAGAAGAAGAAAACCTAGAAGACAGAGACTTGGGGCAACATTTAGTGTGAAGAAATTGATGTGGATGAGTATGCAAATATATGTTTAATGACAGGCTTGGACTCCGAAGAAGAAATCAAGGTAATTCATCATGAGATTACATATAAAATGTCATATTATATTGATGAGCTGTGTTTGGAATATAAATCGGCTCTTAAGAAAATTTTGAAGTTGAAGAAGGAAAATCCGAGGCTAAGGCAACGTGATCTTTTCAAAAAGCGAAGTCATCCTAGTGGAAGCTTTCACGCAATGGTCAAGTGAATTTGCTTTTGGTCATTTTTCCCTTGCCTTTGCCTTTAAAGAAACCCGCAAACAACCTTTGAAGGGACGTGCAGAAATGCTTTTGCTATTGAAGGCAACAAGCCTTTGATGATGATAGGGTTACCTTCGGCTTTGATCGCAATCCGACCATGCCTACACAGAGTTTCAAAAGGCAATCCTATTAATTTACGAATAAAGGCAGGCCTATCTCGTGGAAGCCGCCGTAGCACCATATTCTTCTCGCTTTAGTCAAAAGTCACTCGTGCTTACATAGTTCCACAATGAATTTGTGCCAATTTGAGATTGCGCAGGACTCATCTCGTAATAAGACAGCTCACGCGCGGACGGACCCCACCTAACTCTCAAGCGACACAACGAAGGCATTTACTGGATTTTCCTAGCCTCACCGCCCGGTCACTCTTATCTCCGTCACCGACCGCTTCGTAGCCGTGCGATTCTGCTGAATCTCGACCCGTCGGCCGCGCGGTCTTCTCTAGTCAACCGATCCAAAGCCCGCCAGAGTTCGGCTTGTCTCGCTTTCTAAACTTTGTAAGGAAGGTTGCCGCTCCTATTTCCGCTCCTATTTCCGCTCTCAGCAGCCCGAACTTGAATCGAAACGCGATGCTCGTTGAAGAACCCTAACCCTCGATTTCTTAAGGAAAAATAAAAGGTGGGTTCTTTCTTCGGAGTCGTTTCGTTGTCGCTGAAGCTTCAAAGACGGAATTTTGCTGAAGACGATGGTCATTGGGAATCTTCTTGACATTCATCCCACAGAACTGAAATTCACGTGTAAGTTTCAGTGATCGTGTAGCCTTATGTAGCGTTTGTTGGTGTTCGCGAGTGAGGATCATGTGTTTTTTTCCTTGTTTCGAATTTTGGTAATCGTGGGTTGTTTTTGTTTTTCCGCTTTTGTTGGCGTGCGGTTGTTGAAGTTGAACTGAGGAGGCAAGCTTCGTGCTCTGTGCAACTCAGCAACAAGACGGACAAGTTCGTAGCTTTCAAGGTGGGTGTCTTATTTTCCTTGTGTTCAATTCTAATGGCTTGAGCTGTGGGTTGAGATTTAATCCTGACAAAGATTTTGTGAACGGGGACGTAGGTGAAAACGACCAATCCGAAGAAGTACTGCGTTCGTCCTAACTCCGGTGTTGTCCTGCCCAGAGCGACATGTGGTTTCACTGGTAATTTTAGTTTGCCTTCATGAAATATCGAATCGCAAAATATCATGGTGTATTGATGAATTAGCCTGCAACCGCATTCTCAAGTATTTAAGTTTTGTTGTAAGCAAACAATGTTCTCTGTTTCTGTTGAGTAATGGGTAGGCATGGTTTGCCCTTTCTTCTATGTTTCCACATTACGTTTATTATGCTGGACTGTATTTGGTAGTCACAATGCAGGCCCCAAAAGAGGCACCTCATGATATGCAATGCCGGGACAAATTCCTTATTCAGAGTATTGTTGCCCCATATGGTGCAACTATGAAAGAGATAACACCAGAAATGGTGGGTCAATCTGCATCTTCAGAGCTTTTTCCCTATGTTTCCTTTACCACCCTCAATTTGAATGACTTTGAAGGGGTGATTGTAGTTTAATAAGGAGTATGGGAAGACTTTGGAGGAATTTAAATTGCGGGTTGTCTATATTCCTGCAAATCCTCCCTCTCCTATCCCTGAAGAATCTGAAGAAGGATCTTCTCCAACAGCATCTCCTCTTGAGGATAGACACGAGACCAGCTCATTATTTGATGTTGTGATTTTTGCTTGTTCTCCGTCATCTTTTCCTTTAAAATGAACCTTCTGCTTCAAGTGCCTCATGATTTGTAAAATTCTAGGTAACAAGATCTTTGGAAACACCCAAGAATAAGTCTTTAGAGGTAAACTTCCTACTTTTTATCCTTATTTGAATTTGATTTTGTCCTTGATGATTTGGTTTTTATTTGACACCTCAAAGAGGTTTCAGGTTATGATATCCTACTGCACTAGTTTTATATTTTGTATTTGTCAATCAGTTTTGCTGTGTCCTAACTTGTTTGAATTACAGTAACAGCAAGGGGTTATGCAGATGCTGCTATTTGTTTTTTTTTTATTATTAGGATAAAAAAAGTGAACCCAGTTGCTGAAGCTGACTCAGAATATCCTTAAAAGGACTTATTTGGGGAAGAAGTTCTTCAAATGTTTTATCTTGAAAGTTCTCTGGTGGTGGTTCCTTATCTGAGAACAACCTCCTTTTCTCTTTTCTTCTGCTGATAAAGTAAATATATCAGCAAACTGATATGACTAATTGTCCATTTATCAAATGGATCTTTCGTCCAGGGACATGAATGAAATGAAATCAAATGCAGACACAAACCATGTTTGGAAAAAAGTTAATTAAGAAAATGAATGTGGGAAACAAAGTAGGAGTAAGGACAGCGGAGGTGGAGACAAAATGAGGTTATTTCGGTTGTGTGGAAGGAGGGTGAGTGAAATCATAAGAAATCTGATGTTTTTCATCTTGCCATAATGTTCTTCACACATAATTTTACTTTTATGAAGAACAGTAACTTCAATTAATATATGCAAACTTTCTCTTCTAAAATTATGAGGAAGGATTAAGGGGCTGAAGAGAAAAACACTTCCTCCAACTTTCTACTCTATCTCCATATCTGCTCTTTTCCAAACAAAGGAAATGTCAATCTTCCCCCCTCTCTTTCAGGCACCGTATTTTCTCCACCATCATGCTCTCTGCTGTACTTTTGAGATTCCGGTGCTATGGACATGCACTCATTAATCAAGGAAAAAGATATGCTGCCACAGAGATTCTCGGTTCATTTCCTATAGGGACGTAAGACAGTATTTACGGACTTTAGAGTTTTTAGACTGACAGTATTTGAAAGAAGGATAAAGAAGAAAAAGAGTTAGTTGACTAATTAAGCCATTCCACACAGTTCTCGAGTCCCTCCAACATTTGATCATTAGTTAAGTTTTGTTGGATAGGTTTTTGATCTGTAGAAGAGAAAGCTTCTGAATGATGTTTGTATTGTGATAACTACTTCACTATAGTAGTACTAGTTAAAGCCCACACTTAGTAGCAGAGTACAGTTTTTTTGTCTATTAAATCTGTAATCATAATTACAGGAAATTCACCATATTGTTGGGTGATTAGTCTAGCTTTACTTGTGATGACCATATTCTTCAGATTTTATGTGCTGTATATGGTTCTTTGATGACCTAGCTAATGTTAACTTTTATTCAGCAGACATGGTCTATTATTTCAGAGCTGACTGAGGAGAAAACTTTAGCCTTGCAACAGACGCAGACGTTATCTAAGGAACTGGTAGGTCGATAACATCATTTCGTATACTAAAGGTGTTTGTAACTCATATTGCTCTTCATGTAGATTGATGAGTTAAGGCAAATAGCAACTTCATGATGTTTCTAGGGTGCTACTGTGCTTCTTTGACTAAATGTTCTCAAGATCTTTATGGGTAGTTAGGTTAGCAGGATGGAGCAAAGAACTAGTGAAACAGTTTTAGCAGGGGAACCACCTTTAGCCTCTTGCTCTGTTTAATGTCCATTCTTGAGTGTGACAATTGACATTCTTCATGAAGGCATGTTGGTAAGGCCTGACTTGTCACCTCTTTCGTGTAATTGAAATTTTGTACTGGGTATATTAACAAATACATGACCATCTGTATCCTAATTCAGGAGGTACTAGATAGGGTAATGGATGATGGGGTTTTATGCAATTGGATGAGTTGTTTAGCAGTAAGATTCATTTTCATAGGAATTAAGGTTGCTCTTTGACGATAGACTATGGATGGGATTTTTTCATATGTTTCAGATTCCTAGGTTTCTGATATTTGCTTCATTGCAGACCTTTGAGTATGAGATCCATGACTTAAAAGACACTAAAAAGATGCCAACACATACTTCTAGACTTGTTTTCTTCTTGTTCTTTTCTTTTTTTTAGTTTGAAAAGAGTAGGTCATTCCCATCAAAGTACTTAATACTCAGTAGTCATATCCCTCTTTCCTCTGCCATGGTGATTTTACTTGCTATTGGTCATTTGAGCCCTTTTGGGGGCATTTGCATTCTGCTCCTTCTGCCACATTTTGTTACATGGTGGTATCATATAGCAAACTACATTTATGGATATATGTGTTTTCTATTAATCATGTCTCGGTTTTTATTTTGGTCCCTCGAGCAGGATTTGCTGAGAAAAGAAGTTAGGGAGAATCGTTCGAACAGCTACTTCTTATTGCTTTCTGCATTGGTTGGTTTACTGGGCATCCTGGTCGGCTACTCCATAAAATAGGAGCTACCTCTGAAGGATAACTCTGTTATTTGGGTGCAGGCTTCATTGTTTGAGAGCTTGCTTGACCTTCACAGTTTTTACAACTTAGCATGTACATTTGGAGGATCTTTAAAGGTAATTAAGTATAAAATGATTTTGATGTTTATCAGAGCTGGACGTTTAAGATTTCAGCGATCAAGATTTTGTGAACCTGGAAGTCGATCATACAAATGGACCTCTTAGGATCTCTTCCCATGGTTCTCCTAAAACTTTTGAGTCTTTGTGCATGAATTCTCTTTCCCTAACTTATGAGGATATCAAGATGTGCCGTGTTGAACCTATTCTGCCAAAGAGCAGATGTTGACAGATGACATAACTTTCGAAACGAAGATGACCTGAAATTGTGAATGAGAGGCTTTGGCCATGGCTCAAGGTGGCCGTATGAAGATGCTAGCAAGTCACTAGATAGAGAGGCTTCTTGCTGCAGTGCCAGGAAAAGGAGAATGACAATGCTGGGCAAAAGAATCAAACAGAACCACTTCTTAACGATGTTATCCAATACAGCTCTCCGTGCGATAAAAACAAGAGAATATTGAAAGGTTCTTAAAAGCTGCATTTTGTTTATTTTGATGGAACAAATTGTCAATGTGTTCATCAAAGATAAAAAGGTAGGAAAACTTTGGGGCAAATGGTTGATTTGTTCATCGTAGATAAAGGAGCATTTGTAGTAGTTCACTGAAGCATACTTGAGTGGTCTTTGATTAGCAGGACGCTAATGGATGTACTCAAATCTCTCTCTCAAAAGTAACCCTCAATGACTAGGAAGAATCCATAGATTTTATCTATCAAGGGAAAACGTCGACTTTTCATACATAGATGTCACAGATTCTTTGCATCATGATCATCATATTCAACCTACCCGTCTCTAAAATGAATCAAACTGTGTTTCTTTAGTCTGCCAATCAGACAGGTCTATCTCCCCACAAAGGTGCAATTGGTACTACAGCAAGGTGTGCACGCACAAGCTGCTGCGCAAGCAGTTGCAAAGAACGTCTCTGCATACAAGTCAATGTCTCACGGGTTGACCAAAGTGTAAATGACACTCCATCCTCAGTATAATAGGACACAAATGACCATACCGGCAATGTGATCAAAATATTCGCGATGTACATAATCAAACACCGTTTAGTTTAGGGACAACACTAGAATGGACCAAACATGTAAAATTTCCTTCTCATGCCCTACTCATTAGTCAAAACATTACGACGAGCATTACATCATTTTTGGGAGATGAACTTCTTTTACCATTCATCCAAGTGTGTATAATCTGCATGCAGTGATTTACAAAAGTAATCTCCAATTTGTTCAGCCATGGCAAGCCTTGAATCATGTTTGCTTATGTTGGAACTATGGATGAAGAGCTTAGCAGCATTCTTGATTTGGAACAGCGCAGTAACATCATCATACCATTTTCCTGCTACTGAACTAATTCAACGAACACTTAATCGATCACTAAGAGCATTGAGGATGAACTGAAGTGCTCTCAGGGTTAAGCATACCCTGCTTCAGGGAGTTGACTGCAACAGGTCATGAAAACTCTTCATGTTTATCTGTTTTTCTCCATGAAATGTCAAGAAATGGTCACTAAAACTCATTCCTTACAAGAACGACATCTTCACATTTCTTAATCTTTCTTTCCTGTAAAAGGGCTCTTCTGTCAAAGGGCTTCCACCAAATGAAAACAAATATAACGGAACATATTATTAATCTTTCTTTCCTGTAATTCATGATTCAAGAAACGGCGGGAACACAACATTTCTGAAATAAATCAACCAGAAATGGAAGTTGAATTGACACTGAATGGTCTTTGCCTGAACATGGACTTCTTGGATCGACTTGGCAATTGAACGGTCTTTCAGACATGATTACCAGTGACAGTAATGATCAAGGGGAGAACATAAACTTTGCTTCCAAATCAGAAAATACTATCCGAAGTTCTAGAAGTCATAAGGAGCCCAAAGCCCTGACAAATGGAGGACTCAGGATTTCTTCTATCTGCCACAGCCATGATGTCGATCTCCAACAAACAATCCAATATTTTGTGGATGTGCCTACAATGAGCAAATTCACGATAAAATCAGCATCTAAAACAATGAACTCAGAAATTCAGAGAAATTGCTTCACCCTTGAAAAGGTAAAGATCTTTGGCTTTAGGAAATTTTCTGCAGAGTCGAGTATTTTCAGGCAGAGTGTGAGCCTTTTGTGGTTAACAAAGTATTCTTGGATACATGACATAGTTCAGCTGCATTCACTTACTTACTGTGATTAAACGTAGCAAAGACACAGAACAACATCATTGTAATAGCCTAATGCAGTGAGGGTGTCTGAGCAAAACAATTAAGGTGAAATTCAAGCAAAGTAAATCATCAGCTTGCAGTAATCATTGAGCATAAGATAAAGGCAGGGGAGGATGTTGTTTACCATCGTAACTGAAATATGGCATACGAAGTAGGACCCCTTAAAGGGTGTATGCCCACTGCTATAGGCTTTAAGGGAGACTATGGCATTATCCTCCCTCCATTGAGCTAACCTCATTGATCCTGCAATTGATATCATTATTGTCTACTAGGTAACCCCTTCCATCTTTAGCCAAAGACAGTAGATTCACCATAGATATTGCCAGCACCTTCATTTTGTCGCAGATGTTGAACCCTGTCAAGGAAGTCCCAAGAAAGACAAATAAAATGCATTGTTCCTTGAGTCTCCAATTCGCCATCTCAAAGGTAATCATAAAGAATCTCAACAAGAACGTTTCATGAAAGACATGTTCTCTCACAGCAATTTTGAACTAGAAAGACATGAACCGTGAACATGACTAGAACGATGTCTTTCTTTTCTTTTGCCAAGTGATTTAACAGTGTCTATCTCATGTAAGAATGCCAAAACATGATGATTGGATTCTTATTCCATAACACAATAAATCATCCGAACTCATGTAGGTCAAAGTCCACCAGAGGATGTGCTATCAATGGTTTAACAGAGGAACAATGTCCAAGCTATAAATAGTTTGCATAGCGGGTGTCTTATCATATCATTGCTAAATCGCTACTGAAAAGCAAACCCACTAGCAGACAGAAAAACTGAAGAAAGCGACCCAGAAAAACCACAGCCCCATCAAACTAGCATCACCCATCGCAGTTTCATACCCGACATACTAAATAAACCATTATCATTCCCAAAGGACAGCAAAGACCCAAATTACATCGAATTCATATCGTTCTCGCGATGAAAAGAACATCCGATTTTTTCCCATACATTGTAAGCGGATGTACATCAGTTGGGAACCAGAGGCCCCCGTCACGTGCTCGTGGCAGGGAGTACCTATCAACCTTGATGGAAACCGCAGAAAAGAAAGAGGTGGGTCGGCTTCAAAACTCAATCCTCGCCCTCCCTCTTGCCGCCGGGCTTGCGGTAGGTCTCTTCGACTTGCTTGGCCTTGGTGAGGTAGGTCCTGGCCAGATTCTTGATGTTGGGGACGTCGTAGTTCTGGGCGACGTAGACGCCGGTGACGGTCCCCAAGAGGAACGAGAAGCTGCTCCTTATGATGCCCATTTGGCCAAATTCGCCGGATTCGGAGAGCAATCGATGGAGCTGAGCTCGAGAAAGTCTGCTCGAGAGAGCGGACGGGAAGATGCCAAGAAAACGCTTTGGTTAGGACTTTGCGTGGGGTTGCTGGCGAGTTGGGGACGACCAGGCGAGTCGATTTTATTGCGTCGCCTGTCTTGATTGCCAAGAAATTCTTGCGATAGGATGCGCTTAATTTATGGTTGACCTTGCCAAATTTTAAGTTATTTATATCTTTATTTTTTATATTAATAATAAAAAATCAGCAAGAACCTTAATCATCAATCAATGCTTTAAAATTGTGATTTTTTTAAAAGTTAAGTAATTCTAAGATAATGGACTTGCTTAGCTATCAAGATATGATTTAAATGATATGAAAGTTCCTTTTTTTCATTATAATTTTGGGTTCAAATTTCATTGAGAATACTTCTAAGAGTAATCTCTTGAATGCACCAGATCGAGATGGAGGCATACACCATTGAGGTTGCCTGTGAGAGCTAAATAGATCAATATGTGCAAAAAATGAATCTAGACATCACCTAATCGCTTAAATAAAAAATAAAAAAAAAAGTCACTCGACCACCATTTCTCTTCCCCAATGGCAAGGGATTTGGGGATGCTCGAAATCAAGAGTGAGAAGAAAACGTCTGTGAAACTATTTAGCTACAAAGAGAAATATTCAATGCAAGAGTGGGAAATGCTTTGAATGACAATGAAACTAGAATGAAAAGAAAATGATTTGCCGAACCCCATTGAGTTGCTTAGTGACTGAAAAATGAAAAATGTAAATATGATATTGCAAAAACAATGCAAATTCGATTATGCATAGGCCTAAGATATTCATTCTTAGGTAGGGCTTCATCTCCGTAAGATTTTGAAAAAATAAGAACAATGGAAGCAAGATGTCAATGGACAAATTATCATTTAATTAGCCTTGATAGAGCAATTACCAGGTCATAAAGGCAAAATTATCACGAGTAATATAACTTCACACATCTATTTTTATAATTTCATAATTGAAATTGTTAGTGAAGCCAAATTCAGAGTGATTTGACGCGCACTTAAAATGCAAAACATTATCTATAACTTTGAGAAATCATTGCACGTAACAATTCGTATCATATTTTCCCATTTGAAACAGGATGGGGCAATTCAAATTTACGGATAGTTAGATTAGCATAAGCAGGTAACAAATATCCCACACGCCCAAATCAAACTTTTAGTCTGCTCTCTTTCAAACTCTCTTGCAATTCTCTTTCTAGTGGTTCCAAGTGTTCCGATATATGCTGTTCAAGATCAATCCCAGGAATTTGCTTGCCGAATCCTTGTTCTTGCATTCATTTTTCAACATCCCAAGTGTCTCGCCAATTTTCATCAGAAGATTGCGGGATATTGAGTAAGGTAAGAGCCATCTTCTCTCATTGCGGGATATTGAGTAAGGTAAGAGCCATCTTCTCTCATTGCGGGATATTGAGTAAGGTAAGAGCCATCTTCTCTCTCCATTGTGCCAATGGTGGCAGTCCCAATTGACCCGTAAGCCACTTGTCGCATTCATACTATCAAGCACATGAAAATAAGATCAACTTCTTCGTATGGGAAACAAAAATTTAAGGCAGCCTCACTTTGTAGTTAAGAAGATGGTCTCAGCAAATGACGTTCCACGAAAGTTTTGGGGGATCAAACTATTTTTGTGCCCTACTATGGATTTTGCTTGCTGTTTAGGAGAAATTATTCTATTAGAGTAACATATATATATATATATCCAATTTATTGTAATGGAATATTAGAGTAACATATATGTTATATTGAACTTGACTAATTGAAGATGATTGGTCCAACGTGAGTCTTACCAGACCTGACAGCCGAAATTCAATTTAATATCCAAATTATTGTAATGGAATATTTACTCGTTGTTTAGACTACCGTCCTTATGTCTAATAAAACAAGTTCAACAGGGGAAAAAAAAAAGAAGTCCGCTGCTGGTTTAAGAAATAATTTGCACACTCCGCCGTTGGATAATTGACATAAGGAAGAATTCAGTTACAAAACTAAACCCACCCTCAGTTATTATTTATACAACGGTGAATGTGTGAATTTTTTCTAACACTGGCAGCGAAGCTTATAATTTTCTTTTGAAAAAGTAGTCTTTTAGATTTTTGAGGGGTTCAAATTATTGAAAAAGTCTAACACTATGAATTGAGAGAAGACAAGTTAGTCCGAGCCTTTTCAATTTCAAGCCCATGAGCGTGATGCTAGGGGCCATCCAAGCTCATCAATGCGCTGGTAATGTTCTTGAACAGAAGACATCATCTCATCTTCAATCGGCAACACCAATTCTCCAGATAATACTTTGGCCACCCACTTCGGCTGTAACTTGCCAAGTTGTGTCGTGACAATCTAATCATGGCCGGGATCGATTGAGAGAATGTGGAAATAAGGAATTAAACCAAAGAACTAATGAACCGAAACCCACGTGAATGCAGCAATTGTAAACTCATGTTTTCATATAATGACTAAACCTTAAGCCTAGCACAAAACATGCAAAGTGAAAGTGTTTTCTTTCCCATTTTATTTCTTTGCATTTTCATCTACTGTGAAGCATTAATTCCTATGTCTTTGAACTTATTCATTAGTTAGTCAAGGACGGGTTTTCACCCTGCTGGAGAAAAAGTAGTTTGTTTGGCCCAAAGCATGTACTAAGAGTTACCTTTTGCTATTATACATCAGTTAGACTTTCTTCTAGCGAAACTTAGATCTCTGAATGAAAAGATGCACCTCCTCCCTTCTCCAAGACACTATATCTTTTTTAATTATCTAGAATCCTCTTCAAGAGTGTAGAATTTTGGGTAACATACAGTATTATTAGAATCTCTAAAGTTATGGAATGTGGTGTTCTACAATTACCTAAGAGGCAGGAACACTCCGGTGTGAAGAAGTTCCTAAACAATATTGTGGAGAGTGTCTAATAAAAAAATGAGTTTTCCTTAACTGAGTTTCTAGTTTTTCAAACAAATGGCATTAGTGCAGGCAGTCAAGGGCCATAAACCCAATAGTTAGTGACTGGACTACGCCAAAGTTCTACTAGTACACAGTCCATAATTGTGAAGTCAATTGGTTTGAGATCAATCTTATTTGGTGTAAAGCCCACAACCAAGTCATAATGGAGGATATGTCAAGTTGGGTATGTGACATTGAGAAGCTCAAAAACTTCAATTATAATAATTTGTATCCGCATTCAAGTTTATTTGTTGGGTCAAAGCTCGAGGGATACTGTTAACGGCAGTAACACTATACCCCATGGATGATGATGATTTAAGAAAGTGGAAGATAAAAGCTAATAAGCCACTCCACAATCTTGTGGTGACTATTGAAGCTGAATTCTTACAGCACATCAAGATACAAATATCTTGTGGAGGTGGGGGAAAAACTTGGTGCTATTCTCAAGTACGAATGATGCAAAGCTTCATTGGTTAGAGAATGAGTTACTTTCAATCTTGCAACAAGACATGATAGTGAGCTAATACTTCTCCAAAGTGAAACCTCTTTGTCAACAAATTTCCAAGTCCAATCCCGAAAATCCTATTTCTAAGGCAAGAATGAAGAGAATTATCACTCACTAATTGCAACTAGAGTATAATGGCATTGTTACAGATATCCGTGGATGGGCAAAAGATAGTTATCCGTCATCTCAATTAAGGATGATGAAGGCACTGCCTTCGGTAATAAGGGAGGGTTCAAGAGAAAGAGCGGAAATGGATCGAGCACTGGAGTAGAGAAATGGATGAAAGGTCACGGAGATTAGTAGAGAGGATAAAAAAGGACAAGCACTCTACCAAGAAGGGGGGCTGTGGGGTTTGCTAAGGTCAAAGGAAAGGTAACAAGAATGAAATAAAGAACGGCTCAAGGCAGGATGGTTGTTGCTACAATTGTGAAAAAATAAGTCACTTTAGCTAGGACTATCGGTTCAAGTTAACAAAAGGAAATGTGGTAGCATCAATTATGAAGGAGAAGGACAAGGAAGAATGGGATTTCCAAACGTCTATTGTAGTAAAGGGATGAGAAGAGCTAGCAGCCTCCTCTATTAACAAGCTAGATGACGTGGTGACCTTTGTCATGGTAAATGATAAACTAATCTATTGTAATAGATGAGCTCAACAAGCCCAGCCCATGCCTCTTGAAAGTCCAAGCCTAGCCCACTATCTTATTTCCCCTTCACTTGCAGAAGAGGATGGCAAAACAGAAATAAAAGGGAAAGAAGAAAAAGCAGAAATGAGAGAGGAGAGAAAGAGAATGAAAAGAAGAAAATGGGGAAAATGAGAGTATTTTTGGCGTACTCACGATCCAGACAACTCACCAAGCCAATTCAACACCATTTTATGATGCCGGTAAGTGATTAAGGCTTTTAATCATCTTTGAAAGGAATAATCTTAATTAGGGCTTCAAATTTGGAATTAGTGGGGGTTTGTGCGGCAAAATCCGATTTTTGAGTTGTTGAATAGCAAATTTTTATGGGAATGATAATTTAGGATGTTATGAAGCCATTGCATTTTGTGGATCTCAATTTGAACTTACGGTTTGGCCGGAATGGAATTTTCAAGTTCAACGCACATTCGGGAACCATTCTAAACAAAAACTTCGAGACTGATTTTTAGTTGTTTTCGATGAGGTTTTGAGGCAGTTGAGTTGGGGTTATTGTAATATATCAAAATGGCTTTGTAAGGACTATAAGTTGGCTTGAAACAGAATTTTGTGAAAAAAAAGTTATGGCGTGACGAAGTTGAATGCGTAACCCATGTCTCGCGAATAATAATGGGTTTCTACTAGAGGTGAGCTTTCTATTGTCGCATGGGTATTGTTTTATCGACAAATAGGCATAGTATAGTCAAGTCGTTCATTAGAATATCTTTTTACTTGGTCTTTTAATATTGTTTTTCGGTTAATTGTTAGTAATTTGAGTGCAATGGCTCAAGTAACTACCGTAGTTGTTTTTGGTTTTTCTCAAGTAAGTAATACTATTTCTTCATTGTATTTTAAACTCATATTTGAAAGACATTACAAGTAATATATGTTATTAGTTGAAAAAGAGCATTCTTTGTTACATAAAATAAGATCGGGCTTTTACTACAATTTGTTGTTTGAGTGAGGAAATTATCCTTTGATTTGAGTTGGAATATTTGCTTGAGAGTGGTTTGTGTAACATTTATCAAAGGATCTTGGAAAGCTTCTGGTTTATGTAAAGCATTTTCATATTTATTAAATACTTGAATTGTGAGATTATTCTAATTCTGTTATGGATTATTGGGGATTTGTGATTGTTGGTTGATGCTCAATGTCTTTGTGAACCCTAAGGGGTGTGTAGGTATGCACATACTAGTCTAGGATATCTTTGTGAGCCAAGCCACCAGCTTATAATAGGTAGAGACCTAACCAAGGGGGAATCTTGGTTGTCTCGTCATAAGCATTAAGTGTGACCATGGTTGAACATTTAGCTTGAGTTTGGTTAATGAAGTAGAGCATTGACATGTGATTTGAGTTTAGTTGATGGAATAGACCATCGACTTGTATTTTGATGAGTTTAGCTAATGGAATGGACCATTGTCATGTGTTTGATGAGATTGACCAATGGACTCGATCATTGGTATCTATTTTGTTATCTTCTTGAGATATTTGTAGTATGATTATATTATGTTAAAAGTTGATTATATTAGTATTGTAAATGTGCATAGTAGTTTCTTGATCCGCTCGAAAGAAATGTATTACTTACTGAGCCGTGGTAGCTCATTCTTTTCCTTTTATCATATTTTCAGGTCATTTAAGTAGTAGCCGTTTGAGTGAGAACGCCATTGCGAGGACTTTTGGGAGCTAGATATGTGAGTATAATTGAGGCTATGTCCTTCGGAGAAAGGACGGTCGTGTCACTCCTTCATCCCTATAGGATTTGAGATGTGACATTTTGTGGTATTAGAGCTTAGGTTGTGATCGTTTGGATATAAATTTTATGGGACGTTGTGAATTGTACGAGAAACTTTAGTGTGTTAGTCTTTTGTTAAGTACTAAGATGTATGTTTTGTCTTGGGTCCAATCGGTCATCAATTTTAATTTAGAGAAGCATACTTTGTTTTGAGAGACAATAAAGGCAATCGAGTTCTTACTTTTAATATGAGGATTGTATCTTAAGAATTTTAAGGAGTGGTTTTGTAGCACGCTTATTCTTGACCACCTGTCTGATGCGGGGTTGCTAAACTAGGAGAATTATACACAAGCAATTATTGACAGTACATTGCAACCATAACCATTAAACATCATAAATTGAGCTGCCTCGACTTTATTTACTATCATATTTGTCTTTGTACAAGTCGGGAGATGGAGTTATGGAGGGGGATTTGTACAAAAAACACACTAGGAATACAAACACTAGATATCTCGCCCCCCTTCAGCTACATACATGAGTCCTTCGTCAGTTAGCCAGTCAGCACAACCAAAAAGAGACGAAATTTCTCCCAAAAGTCAAACGCTCATTCGATCACTCCGTACACTGCTGGGCTACCGCCATGGCTCGGACCCTCGTCATACAGTGGCAGAGGTCCCAACAATCGACCTTCCATGTGGGCATAAAGGGCTACAAAGGCCAGGTATGCTGGCCCTGTTGGTGCCCCCATGTCCACCGTCAAGCAAGAGGTGAACTTGACGAAAGTTACGCCTGGGAAGTGCTGATTGTGGATGTCCTCTTATTGCCATACGAAGTTGGATGGGACGCCATAAAGGATAGTCATGGTGGCAGCCGGTGGGATGGATGACATTTTCTAGTTTGAAAAAAAAATGCATAGTAAACAAGTGTGAATTTAAAATAAAACTCAGCAAGTAAACTAGTGCTCCGAACTCGGGGTTGGCCGCTAATGACTAAACTAGCCTATCATATATCAAGGGTCCACAATATTCGCTTGAAGATAAAATCAGTACTAGTATAAGAGACAAATGAGTGCGGTTCCTACTAGCAATTCAAATATTATTGAAAATATTAAACCGACATGTCTATGTGGGTTGGCCCCACCAATCACCTCGGGGAGAGATGACACCCCGCCCCGTACCCCTCACACCCAACTTGGCATCGTCAGGTCCCTGAGGAGTTATTTGACTCTCCTCAGTCCTCTGGAGAGTACAATCACTCTAATTCACCCCTCTCCAGGCATCCCGACATCCGGGGCATAGCCATCGCAAGGTCCAACGACATTCACCATATATCAAATCCATAGTGCAACAATTCAATGATATAATTTACCAATGCCATTCACTATACTTATGCTCAAGGAACAATCCATTACCCTCCTAAATTCAATCATAAATCACAGAATTAATGCAAATGGGTTAGTTGGCAGTACCATTCGAAGTACAGGTTACCAAAGCAGTTTATCACAAACCTACACAACTGTCTGCATGCTTCTAAAAAGTGCACATTTTGACCTAGTAAACGAACTCCAAAATTACGAAATTTTAACCTAAGGTAGTCAAGACATAGAGGAACATTTTCTGTGAAGAACTCGAAGTCCAATTCAGCTTGTACGTTTCTAAACAATTCATATAATCAGAACAGGCACTGGTAGCAAATTCCATAACATATCAGAACAAAAAGGAAAATACTTAAAGGGCGCAATAAGCTTAGAAAATTCTGAAATTTTTATATGTTGTAGACTAGATTGTAACCCACAACTTTCGTGAAGAAAACTTGTTTAAATTCCTAGCCGAAAATTCCGTAAAAATCTAGAAATCGGTTTATGGAAAGCTTTGTTTTCGAAAAACAGAGTTATGGGTTCCATCTACCGTAAGTCCAACCTCAAACCCTTGCATGTCATCAAAATCCCTGGTTAACACAGAAATACTACAAAATCAACTAAAACACAGCAAGTCCGAGGCGTCCTCGTTCAGCAATGATCCATCTATCTAGCCTAGATGGGAAGACAATGTTCACTTCCTCCACACGAGCTTGCCTTCTCACCGAGCTGTCCAAAAATAACGCTCATGGTCTCTCCCTCGCTGTCTCTCTCTCGCACCAAGGAGGAAGTATCTACCACATGCAAGCCCGATCTTGACCTCGCCTACTCTTAAAATACCCTATAACAGCACTACCCATGAAGAACACGACAACTAGCTCACTTGCTTGGTCAGATTCAGCAGATGAGCACGCGATTCGTCGAACGGACGTTAGACAATGAAACTAGCTTCAAGAACTTCCTCCCGCACTGGGAATGTTTGGAGAGACCACTCGTTTACGAGTCTCTAATTCTCTGGTTTAAAAGAGCTACCCTGTCCTTTGCTGGTCGAAGATGATGAGGGAGTGTGGAAATAACGTTCTCCTCAAGGGAGTCTGAAGAAGATTGGATAAAAGATCAAAGTAATAGCTCCTCCCTTCTTCTCTCCACCTGTTATCCATGTGGAGAAACATTCAAGCCAACCCTTAATTTCCCCTCTCTTTTTTTCTTCTAATCATCCACAAAAGATGAAAACTGGCTGCCCAAGTTCTGCCGATGGTTAAGTTTTCTTCATTCTATTATTTTGCCCCAAGCCTACCTAATTTCTCACACCAACTTATGTTCTTAGTTAACCATATGAAATTGATGTAGTGTCTAAAATGCACAATTCACTTGGTGCACATTTGGGCGTCATAGGTTTTGATAATGAGATAAAGATGGTTATTATGATGTACATCCTAACTCACAGGAAGTGGAGCAAGCTAGACAAGAAATTATATTGCCAAAGATATTAAATTTGAGGAGGAGATGTGTACTTTGATGCTTATGAGTGTGGAAGACCTTGCAAATGTTATAAAAGTTACTAGGGCCGGAGGGTCATGATTCGGTGATTGAACAAAGTTTTGGTGTTCCCAAAGTGATGACAAATAGCGGTGTTACCATGGCAAGAAGTATTGAGTTCAAGGACAATTAAAAATATTAGTACTAGTTTTTAAGGCAAGTTGTAAATGCAACCTATGATGTCGATAGAGATGGCACCACATGCACTACATTCCTCACACGAGTAATTTTCTTTGAGGGATTCGAGTCAGTTGCAACTGGGACCAACATAATAATTTGACATAGTTTCACCATGGTAGTTGACGCAAAGGGAAATTGATGAATTGATCACAAATGCCATGGAAAAAGTTGGCATGGAGAGCGTTATTAGAATCTCTTATGGAAAGATATTATACAATGAATGAATGACATTTTATTGGGAGTTCTTATCTTAAATGCATAGAATGATCCGGTGAAAGAAATTTGCAACCACAATTTAGGACTAGGTGGGCACTTTCACTCTTTACTAGAAGTCAAGTAGAATGTGAATAAACTGTTGCAATCCATGTCATCTTAATTAATGCAATTATAAGCTGTGTTGTCTAGGGTGCTTTGTGAAGTTTGATATTGTTGTCATTGAAGTGGATTTCAACAATGAAGATGGCAACACTTGGATTCAAGGAGAATTTTGATAGATTTATAGTGAAAAAACGTGAAGGAAAAAGGCTATTTCTAATGGGGAACAGTGACACTGAATGATGGTATATGCACGCTATAGAAGGTAACTTTTACTAACAACTCAAGCTGGATAAGGAGTAGAAAGTTCAAACTCGATTTATAAGTCTCATTGGACTTTTGTGAAGGCATGCATCTTTAATGGGAAGCCTTTATGAGTTATATCTGGATGGTGTTATGAATATATGAGTTACTTTCAATAACGAGTTATCAATTCAATGGCTTAATCACATATTGACAATATATTTTTATGGATTCTCTTTTAGACAATCAGAAGGTTAATGTGAATGTCTTGGTAAAGAAGACTTATGCCAATTGGATGTATGTTATTGAGTATGATGACAAATCTTTGGATAAATTCATTGAAGTTCATGCTTTAAGAGGTCAACAATGTGCACATAGTAAGCTTGTAGTGTGCAATGGTTTCTAGCAATTACAAAAAGTGAGAGCATTAAAAGTTTTCTTTTTGAATATGTGGAAGAGGCTAAGAAAGTATCATGGCTCTATGGACAAGGATATAAATGAGTTTGATGGAGAATGCTCACGTCCTTAAATGCATACAAGAGTTCCAAACTTGAGAGTTTCTTGTGGATGTCGCAATTCTTATACCCAAAAAGAAGCACGAAGAAGAGCAGCAAAAAAAATAAAAATAAAGACAAATGAGATGCTGCATACGATTGTTCAATACTTGAAAAATGTGGATGAGGAGTGAGGAATAGAGATTTCTTGATAGTTGTTCACAATGTTACCTAAACCATGCAATATTAAAATGAGCAATTGTAAACTACTAGATGTTGCTAATTTTTCACATGATTTGAACAATATCATTCTTTGACAATGATTAGTTGTAAAATTTGAAATGGCCAAATGCTTTCCTTCTCTCTCAGGAGTGAAGTCACAGATGAGGTGGTGAAGGTCATTGTAAAATGTATAAAAAGTGAGCATCAAGTCTTGAAAAAGCAATTAGGATGTGTATTATTTAGTACAGCCACTGGTTAAAACAAAATGTCAATATATTTGAGAGAGGCATTGTCATGATTATTACACCTCTTCTTCTCAGCCCCATTCAAGAAAGGAAGTGACTTATGTCTTGAGAAATCATTGTGTTGGCCTAACTGAATGGGATGCAAAGTCTTATCTCATTCAGGAGCACTTGTAAGTATTGGATGCCTCTTGGGGTTTATTAATTTGACAAAGTCTATTGACATTGAGGTGGCAAGAGTGGGACTTTAATTTGTATAGCTGGTTTTGAGTATAATGACTAATAGCAAAGGGCCAAGGCTGATAGAGCAAGAAGACGAGATTGAACCCATGGAAATGTTCCAGTTTAATGAAAGCAAGGACTTGCGAAACATGAAAAAAATGGTTAAGTACTTCGGGGAGGATTATGGGGATGATGAATTGGCCAAATAATTCAAGGATGACCCTGATTTTTGGCTTTTGAATTTGCAATGGTGTATATTAGGCTTGTATGATAAATTGGTGCTAGCTTTCTCCCAGTATCAAGAGAAGTGTCAACCAAATTGTGCAATATATGGCATATACTTGGATTCCTTGATAAGGATCGATGTCATGAGTAAAGCCGAGAAGATCTTTAGTGAAATGTATATTGCATAGTAGTGGAGCAATTGGCATTAGTAGAGTAATTGCGACTTCATTTTAAGTGAGAATTTGTCCATTGCAAACAATATGAAGGTAGAGAAATCATGCCATCCTATATGTTGGAAATTTTTTTTTACAAAATTGAACTAACTTCAATGGAAAATTTTGAATTTGTTTTTAGTTGAAGAGAAAAGATGTTAAGAGGTTAGTGCACCTCAAGTTAAGCAAAGAGCAAAGAGAAATTTAGTGGATGGCATACAAATAAATTTTGATGAACAATAGCTTTCATGTTTTTTTTCTTACTCGCTACTTTTAATGAGATCCATCACAAGCAAATGTATATGACAACTCATTTGAGTAGAAACTTGTTTTATTCAAGGGTGGATCACAATATTCAAAATAATCTGTGAAAAATTTATGGCTAGCATGCTCCAGAGAGAGAGCACCCGAGAAGATTTTAGAAGAAATCCAGTAAGTCTTAATGGTGAGGGGCAAAGTGCATCGCCTATTCTCATTATTCTAGGTACTAAAAAAGTTGGGCTTAAGAAAAACCAACTTCCTTACTACCAATGGTGCCTTTTGACAATATTAGTATTGATTAGGTTAAAGGAAATGATGTCAACAATTTGCCAATATACCCATATGAACGACTGAAAACGAGATCAATGGACCCGTTTACAAGCATTGATATCAAAAGAATATAGACATATCTACCTGAAAAGAGTTTTAAAAGATATTTGGGAAAATAAAAAATGAGCTTTTTATCAACTTCTTAAGTGAAGACAAAACAAGCTAAAGATGTCTCTCCATTTGTTTTAGACAACAAACATTAGATGCACCATTCGTAAGTCTTCCAATTGTTGCATTTATAACGGAGGACATTTTTGATAAGAGCGGTGGGGCTGTTTACAAATTAAAGAATCAAATGGTTCATTCACTCAAGTCTAGAATTACACTTGATGATCAATGTTTGTTTTCACTATAGTGAGAACTAGGAATTAGAAGCGGTAGGGTAGGAAGAATCTCTTGAAATACACAAATACAAGTGGGGTATATCACTATGCATATTATTTGTGGTTTATTGAGAGAACTAATCGATGAGAATCTTATATAGGTAAGGCCACTTGAGAGCTCAAGGAGAGGCAAGACACAATAATCCATTTTGTTTGAAGATTGAATTGAGTTTAAATTTTGAAGATTAAATTTTTAAAAGGAGGGTAGATTGTAATAGATGGGCTCAACAAGCTCAACCCATGCCTCTTGAAAGTCAAGCCTAGCCCACTATCTTATTTCCCCTTTACTTGTAAAAGAGGATGACAGACCAGAAATAAAAGGGAAAAAAGCAAAAGTAGAAATGAAAGAGGAGAGAAAGAGAAGAAAAAGAAGAAAATGGGGAAAATGAGAGTATTTTTGGTGCACTCATGATTTGGATGACTCACAAGCCAAAGCAACACTATTCTACGATGTTGGTAAGTGATTAAGGCCTTTAATTGCCTTTCGAAAGGAATAATCCTAGTTAGAGCTTGAAATTTGGAATTAGTGGGGGTTTGTGCGACAAAGTCCGATTGTTGAGTTGCAAATTTTATGAGAATGATAATTGAAGATATTATGAAGTTATAGCATTTTTTGAATCTCAATTTGAGCTTACGGTTCGTTAGAAATGGAATTTTCAAGTTTGGCACGCATTTGGGTACTATTCCGAACAGTAACTTTGAGGACTGATTTTCAGTTGTTTTCGGCGAGGTTTTGAGGCGATTGAGCTGGGGTTGTTATACTATATCAAAATAGCTTTCTAAAGATTATAAATTAGCTTGAAATGGAATTTTGTGGAGAAACTTATGGTGCAATGAAGTTGAGCGTGTAACCCATATCTCGCGGATAATAATAAGTTTCTGGCTAAAGGTAAGCTTTCCATTGTTGTGTGGATGTCATTTTATCGACAAATAGCCATAGTATAGTCAAGTCGTTCATTAGAATATCTTTGTACTTGGTCTTTTGTTATTGTTTTTTTGTTAATTGTTAGAAATTTGAGTGCAACAACTCAGGTAACTGCTGTAGTTGGTTTTTGGCTTTTCCCAAGTGAGTAATACTATTTCTTTCTTGTATTTTAAACTCATGTTTGAAAGATATTATGAGTAATATATGTTATTAGTTGAAAAAAAGCATTCTTTATTGCATAAAACAAGATTGAGCTTTTATTGTCATTTGATTTTAGTTGAAATATTTATCTGAAAGTGGTTTGCAAAATCTTTATCAAAGGATCTTAGAAAGTTTCTAATTTATGTAAAGCATTTCATATTTATTAAATGTTTGAATTGTGAGATGATTATAATTCTGTTGTGGATTATTGGGGATTTGTGATTGTTGATTGATACTCAATGTCTCTATAAACCCTAAGGGATATATAGGTATACGCATATTAATCTAGGATATTTTTGTGAGTCGAGCCATTGGCTTATAATAAGTGCCCTTAACCAAGGGGGAAATCTTGGTCATCTCATCATTGGCGTTAAGTGTGACCATAGTTGGACATTGTAGCTTGATTTTGATTAATGGAGTGGACCATTGACATGTGATTTGAGTTTAGTCAATAGAATTGACCATCAACCCATGTTTTGATGAGTTTAGCTAATGGAATGGATTACTATCATGTGTTTAATGAGATTGACCAATGGACTTAACTATTGGTATCTATTTTATTATCTTCTTGAGATATTTATAATATGATTATATTATGTTAAAAGTGGATTATAATGGTATTGTAATTTTTCGATTCATTGGAAGAAATGTATTACTCATTGAGCTGTGGTAGCTCATTCCTTTTCCTTTTATCATATTTTTAGGTCATTCATGTAGTGGCCATTAGAGAGAGAGCGTTATTGCAGGGACTTTTGGAGCTAGATATGTGGATATAGTTGAGGCTACGTCATTTGGAAAAATAACGGTAGTGTTACTCCTTCATCTCTATAAGATTTGGAATGTGACATCTATTATGATAGTGATTGAATAGTTGACTTAGGGTGCTCAAACCATATGATAAGAGAACAGTACAAGCTATTAAGCATGTTTGAGTACATTGACAAATGAGTAATTGTCATGGCAAACAACTCAAGGGGTTCAATCACCTATGTTGGCCAAATGGTGATAATTGCCCGTTTCATATCACATTAGATTTAACTGTAATGTGTATCACATGTCAAGAATGAAGAAAAATTTGTCGTCAGTATCACAACTTACATAATTAGGGAATTATTTGGTATTTGGCTTGAACGCTGTTAATGTGTATTCCATTTTGAAACTCATTAGTGCATTGATCATGGAAGGGCATCAATTAGAGTTTATCTACATGATTTCAATTTAAATAGCATAATTAGGACAAAACTCAAAAGAGCAAGAGCCTAATTTGTGACATGCTCAACTTGGACATGTAGGTTATCATAATTTAAAGTTGATGATGAAGAATGTTGTGTTGAAGGATCTCTCCTAATTAGATGTCCAAGAAGATGTAGTATGTGCCAAGTGTTGGTATAGGAAGGCACATCAATTTTCATATGAGGATTTGGAATATCAAGTACTTGCAAAAGTATGAGTACACTAGAAATATATGAAATTATTGAGAGAAAGAAATGAATTTGGCAGATCTATAAGAGCATGTTCCATGCACAACAATGTCCCTCCAAGGTTTGGGCCAAGTGTATGAAGATGGCAACCCACTAAATGAATAGATTATCTTAAGTCAGGTTTGGTTTTATGATACCAAGCTGTGGAATCATTAGATGGTTCACTTCAGAGTATATGGATGTGTATGTTTTGCATTCATACTCAATTACCTACGAAGTAAGTTCAATAAGAAGGTGGTTCATTGCATATTTGAAAGTTTCAATGATCAGAGGAAAGGATGGGAAAAAGATAATGGGTCCAAATGGAAAAGTTATTATAGAAGGTGAACCTGAGAAGTCAAAGAACAACTACTAGAAAAATTAAAGAGTTCATGGCGATGAGGTGTACATATGAAAATAATGAAAGAGCTTTGATAAAATTAAATGGATAAACCCGAAGAGCAAGCACCTTAGCTAAGGAGGTCAACAAGACAAAGGAAACTAAATCTAATTATGGAAATGCGGCTTTATATAAAGATATTGGAGTGATGGACTCACAAGGGACTAGATGGAGGAAGGCTATCAAAGAGGAAATCTAGAATTATCATAATCTTTAGAGTTATCTAGGGAATGTGGTGTTTTAGATTATCTAGGAGCCGGGACCATCGTCCTTGTTATGGCTCTACATAGCCAAGAAGTGTTCTCACTTTGGCCGGTGTAAAAGAAGTCTTTCTCAATAATATTGTGGAGAGTGCCTATGATTAAAAAATAGAAAAAAAAAGTGTTCTCCTTAATTGAGTTTTCGATTTTTCTCAACGATAATTAGTCTACCTAAAGGGAAGAAAATTAAATTATATAAAAAAATTACCGGAAAGGGTATGCAAAAAAAAAAGAGCCAAGGAACTAGGCTTGGTGGGAAAACATGTTTATATAAAGGCCCCACGTAGTTGTTATCTACACTCACGAGTCCCTTCGTCTTCAAAAATGGGAAATGGTAACTGTATTTGCAATATGAGAATTGTATATATTAGGTATATATAAAAAAATGCATAAGCAATTGTGAAAAACTATATGATACCAATGTAGTGGATGATAACATCTAGATACATAGACAATTTGTCTTGGAACATTAATTTACCATCTTTTTCAACACATGCAATCTGCCCAAAGACAAAACAAGATCAATGAGATTGAGGTCAGATTGGAGATGATCGCATCACTTAATTTTGAAAATGAGAACTATGACTTTTGAGGCTACACTTGGATTTTCATCTAAACTTAAATGTAAGGTGCCATTGTATGTTGGAAGACCCCAGCAAGTTTTCTTCCATTTCACTACTTGAGAATATGTTTATCTTGAGGCTTGGTGAACTTCTCTAACAATGGGTAAGATTTCTTTGGCTATGTTGATCACGCTACCTCCTTTTCCTATTTTCAACACAATCTATTTTACAAAATAGTAAAAAACATCCGTACATGAACTTGATAAGAAATTATGGTAAGTTATGAAAAAAGGCTTGCGATGTGATTAATGAATAAGGACCCATTTAACTCAAAAGATCACCACTTGTGTAATCTTTTCGAAAACTCAACCAATGTATTTCGAGCCGAAGAAAGGAAACCCTCTACTACATGTCTTTCAAGGATGAATTAAGCCCCTAGCTGTCTTGACAAATGCAGGTAATCATTTGGGCAAGAAAATCTAGACATAGTACACTCCTTATACGTTTCTACTAAAATGGGGAAGGGATGAGAATGAACCAAATCACCCATTTAAATTAGAAAGTATCATTCCATGATAGATGCTAATACAAGGATGTTAGTACTTTATATGCTGGAGCTCAGAACACCTCTCTAGTCATGAGAGGGGGATCGTGATGTTTTCCTAAGTAAAGACTCACCTCTAAATGATCAACACTTAATACTATCTTTGGAGTTTTGGTTTACATAAAGCAATTGATAATTGCATATAATCCAAGAAATTTCATTCAAGGTAAATGAAGAAGGCATATTGATAGACCTTATATGTATATGGCTTGGAAACTTGATAATTATGATTGTGCAATTATTCTCGATGCCATGTTGATCTACCTATGAAAAAGATTTTTCTAGTGAGAAACTAATAAGTGAACAATAAAGAGGAGACTTCACAGTCATATAATAGTTGTGTAAGGGATCATCGTCCAAAATGTCCTAAACCTAAACATTTGCCTACTGTGACACAAATACCTTGAATATTTTTTTGTCACAAAAAAACTAAACTTGTCCAATGTGATACAACAAATACCCCCAAACCTTCTTCTTTTTTTGTGACATAAAAAATTTCGAAATTATATTGATGTGAAATAGAAAATATATGTCATACATGTAGAAGTTTAGGTTTTTTCCCAACACAAAAAAATATAGAGGGTATTGTATCACATTGGGCAAGATTAAGGTTTTTGGTGATATGAAAGAAGTTTGGAGCATTTGTGTCATAGTGAGCATAGTTTGGACTTTTTGGTAATATTTGCCAATAATTAAACTAGAAACTACATATGCATATCGTGTGAAAATTTTTTGGCTATATTTATATGTAATTAATTATCAAGTTACAATCATATAATATTTATATGTAATGATCATTCATAAAGCTTACGAAAATGAATGACCGTAAAATATTTTCATTATTTATGAAAATATTTAGATAAAAAATTGTTGTCAAAATATAAAATATTTTTCATTGATTAATTATTTCAAATAATATAAGCAATTACTTTATTTCAATTCATTCATTTTTAAATAAACAAATGGAGCTTGTTGTGATTGAAAAGGATTGATACAAGCAAGAGAAATCTCAAGCCAACTTCGTTCGCCGGTCAAATCCAAACTCCCTTATGATGCATTTTTCTTTCTTCTTTATCACAATTTTAAAATATGTGTAATATGTTTCCCGCTAAAAACATTAATATACCTGGAATTGAAAATGATGTCCACTAGCACATTAATCTAATCTCACATCACCTTTGGGGTCCATAATATTAAAAACGATGCCGGAAAATTTAGACAAAAAAAAAAAAGGCTAGGGAGCAGATACCAACAAGTTCGATAGGGATGATATTACACCAGACGATGTACCTGGAAATTTAGCAATCTTTGGTTGGGTGTTCTTGCCGTTACAAACCACCACAGCCTCAAATACATCCACGCCCGCCGCCTCCTCCCCGCCGCACATCCGCCACTCCACAGCCCACTGGTAGCGCCTCCCTCGACGGCTTGCTCCACTCGCACCACTTCGTGCCTGAACCGTATCAACTCGATCAGCCCAGAATCCTCTGCGAGGCCACGCAAGAACCGGAGCACCTCCTCATGACCTGGGAAGTTCCTTGGGTCCACGCTTCCCCTCTTGAAAAACGGGTAGGCCAAGAAACCCATGAGTTGCCTCGGTTGGTTCACCCAAAGCAGCCGGTACATGCTGGCATGGATGCCTCGCAGCTTGGATCTAACCCCAGCGGGTCGGATTTGACCCGAGGGTGTACAGCCACGTGCTGCCAACATCATTGCTACGCTCGAACACCACCACTTGGTGTCCCTCCCGGCGGAGCTCCTTGGCTGCAATGAGACCCGACATGCCGGCTCCAATCACCGCTGCCTTTACGTGCAGTTTTGCCATGGTTTTGAGACCGGATCCTGGTGGTTTACTGGATCTTTACTTCAAAATGCTTTCTTTTTCGGGAGCTTGTTTCTTGCTGTGGTGGGTCAATTTACTGAGGAGGAGTTAAAGAGGTTAGATTATCAATCAGCTAGTCAAACTCGATTTTGGCATGTTTAAACTAATCTAAATTATCTCAAGCCAGAATTACTTGATTAATTAATGAAATTGAGCTTTTTTTTAAGAAACAGTTTACTTGAGTAGCTCAAATAATCGTATTGGTAGATCTATCTAATTCAGCGAGCTTCACTCTTAGACTAATCAAATTCAGGAAAATTCCTTTTGGATATGGGTAATTTCAGTACTTAATCGAGTTGAGATAGGGTATGAAAATTATTTGACTCACTTTCGAGATATCTAACTTCGTTTATGCTGTCCATGTGAAATCGGTCTCGGAATTTGGTTTGTCCTATAGCGAAATAATTTTTCATCATTCCTGTGCTTTCATATATATTTTATAGGCTGGATCGACCTGGAGTGTAGCGTGTGGAATCTCACAGAGGTCATTATCTACTTTAGGTTTCCAAATTTTAGAATATAATAGTTGATATTGTCTGGCATATTTGTTTGGGAATCTCCTTATGAATATTCTTACTTTTATTAACTAGTTCCTTACGTCAAAGTGAGAGATTTGTTGGGTAATAGAATCAATCTAATTCTAAATTTGAAGTGCAATCAAGTCCTCCTTGTCAAATCTTCAATGAAATACCTGATGTAACTAATAGTCATTGTCGGTTGTCCTATATGTCACGGTGTAGATTAAAAGATTTTTTTAACTTTTGTAATTTTTCTGTTGTGTTTATTTTTTTCTCTTTTTTTTTTCCTATCCTTCTTTTCTACTCTAATACAATTGTGGGATGGGTGTGTGTTTTTTTAAGTGATGTCAATGGAATCAAGAGTGTATGGGGATGGATGTATGCAAAATGTAAGATAGAATACGACTAGAACTAAGGCATACAAGATGTGCCTTCAATCAAGGTTAAGATCGGGATTGAAGAAGCTCACCACAAAGGCCTACATAAATCACCAACCAATGATACAATATTTTGAGATTGAAGAAACTCGCCATCAATGCCTATGGGAAAACCACAAGCTGAGAGTACAAGGCTTCTTTGACTCACTAATGAAGAATTCACCTTCTAATGATATAGAAATTAGGAGTAATCCACTCTCCAAAGATATTCTCTCACATAAAGGAAAATATTATATATTCATGCACTTGAAATTCACAATCTTACATTTGAGAAATTATTACATAGGAAATAGACTAAACACTAAAGACATGAGAACTACCAACATTAATGACATGGAAACTAGAAAATACAATAAAGACTTAAGTACTACAAAAAAATGTTAAAATACTTAGAAACTAGAAATATAATTAAAAACATAGAAACTTGCTCTTTGACTTATTCAAATTCATGCACCATCTTTGGAAGCTGAACAGTCATGGCAGAAGATCACCAAATAGGATAGAAATTGATGAGAACAACCTTTAATCATTAGGTAGTCAATATGAAGTCTCAAAATCCACAATAAACTTGTATATTGATATCTCGATAGTGAATCAGTAGCCATGAATTCGACAATTTAAATCACATTTCCTTTGCCTGTAAGTTACTCTGCACTGTAAATCATTAGTAGTCCAAATCATGTGTAGATGACAAATAATTATGGGTGGTTGTAATTGGAAGGTGTTTGATGTAAGGGATAAAGATTGTGAATTGCCTTAGTAAAAGTTTATGTAAGTATTTTATAAATCTGCAGCTAGACCCTAAAGAATATATCTGACACCGTAAACAATCGGCATGCGGTCATCAAATTGAGTAGTGAGTACACACTGAGATCTCCCACTCCATTTGTAGCGATTTGCAGTGTATGTCTAAGTTCTAGGGGTGTAAACGGTTCGGTTTGATTCAGTTCGATTTTTTTGAAAAACTGAACTAAACTGATAAGGGATGATACCGAACTAAACTGAAACCGTTTCGAACTGAATACAAACCGAACCAAAAATGTGATTCGGTTTGGGACGGTTTTTTAGTTTTCCTATTTTTGCTTTGCTTATTGGGATCTAAGTAAAGAAGAGATAATAAACAATAGAGATTGTTCACTAGTAATTGAGAATTTCGGTTTGGTTCGGTTAACCAAACCGAAATGAAAACCGAACTAAACTGAAAAGTTAACGGTTATTTTTCGGTTAAATGAACCGAAACCGAACCGAACCAAAAATACACAAAATTTCAGTTCGATTTGATTCAGTTTTTAATTTCGGTTTGGTTCTTGACACTCCTACTAAGTTTAATGTCCACAAATCCATCGCTATGTAGACACACCAACATCAAAATGTCAAAAGAACACAAATCAAATATTTGTAGAGAGCTCCCAAATCTATAGTTAGATCTAGTTCGAGAAAGTAAAACACCCAAAACTTGACCTATATCTAAATCGAAAGAAAAGAGTGGCCTAATCTTGGAGAGGTTGTGGAGCCATGCTACGAATATCCTCCTCAATGGATTTCCACTAGATGAATGGCTAAACTGATCTCCACGTTCACCCAAGATCAATCGCAGAAATTAATTCAACTCCCCTGATAGATCAGGAGAGAATAGAGAGATTTTCGAAAGAGGGAAGAAGGAGACAAGCGAAAGAGAGCCTCAGGGACGGCCCTTGTCATTTTATTTTAACTTCTTGCCTCTTTCTGGCTGTTACAAGAGTTCCGAATGATGTTCAGAATCAATTCAAGGAATTTGCTTGCCAAATCCTTCTTCTTGCATCCACTTTTCACCATCCCAAGTGTCTCGCCAATTTTCATCAGAAGATTGCAGGAATTTCAACAACTCGAGTCCAATAATCGCCATCTTCTCTATCCATTGTTCCAAGGCTGGAAGTCCCAATTGATCCACAAGCCACTTCTCATACTCAAACTATCAAGCACATGACAGAAGATCAGCTCCTTCGTACGGGAAACAAAAATTAATGTAGCCTCATTGTATAGTTGATAATCTCAGACAATATAGTTCAGCAAAATTAATTAGGGATCATACTAGCTGTTAGCTCTATTATGGATTTTGCCTACTGTTCACGAGAAACTATTATATGAGTATAATATATGTGTTAAACTGAATCTAGATTATTAAAGATGGTCTGTCTCATATAGATCCTACTAGATCTTGCAGTCCAAATTGAATTTACTATGCATACTAGGTTAATGCGAAGTTTATTCATTATTTAGCTATAATTTCTATATCTAAAAAAATAGGTTCAACCGGAAAACAAATAGTCCACTGCCGGCATAGGAAATAATTTGCGCACTCAACGTTGGATAATTGACATATGAAAGAACCCAATTAAAAAACTAACTACAAACATACGTGCCATTCATCTAATGGTGAATATATAAGTTTCTTGTTACACTGACAACGAACCTAATAATAATCCACAAAACATTTTATCTTTTCAAAAAAATTTAGGTGTTTAATTCGTTGAAAAGGAATAGCACAGTGAATTGAGGAATGACAAGTTAGTTCCAACCTTTCCAATTTCAAGCCTGTGAGTGTGATGCTTGGGTCATCCAAGCTTTTCGATGCGCTGGTAATGTTCTTGAACAGAAGACATCATCCCTTCTTCACTTGGCAACACCAATTCTCCAGATAAAACCTTGGCTACCCACTTCGACTGCAACTCGCTAAGTGGTGTCGGATAAGTCTACTCACGGTCAAAATGGATTGAGAATGTGAAAATAAGGAATTAAACCAAATAATAGTGAACAGGAACCCATGTGAGTATATTTGATTGTTGCCACAATTCTAAACTCATGTTTTCATGAAGTGTAGGGCATAAGTATGGCATAAAACATCCAAAATTGAAGTGTTCTCTTTCCCATTTCTTTCTTCGCATATTCACCTATTACGAACGATTAATTCCATCTTTCAACTTAAACATCAGTTCATCAGGGAGCAGTTCTCTAATTGATAGAGAAAAAGTTGTTTGGTTGGCTCAAAACATGTACTGAGTGTTACCTTTTGCTATTATATATCAGCTGACTTTCATATTGTGAAACCTTATTCCCTAGTTAGTCTCCATGATGGGAGACCCCAAAAACAAAACCGAATGTAATGAAAAAATTTACCAGATAAGGTATGCAAATGAAAGAGAGCCGAGGAGCTAGGCTTGCTGGGAAAACATGTTTATATAGAGGCCCCACTCGGTTGTTATCCACACTCAAAAGTCCCTTCGTCTTCAGAAATGGATAATGGAAACTATATCTGCAACATGAGAATCATGTATATCAGGAGAGATACAACAAATTCGCGCATATGTATACATACATATATATATATCATCTGTATTCATATATACATATATATAATAGTGGAATTTTTAAGAATAAGTTCATAAGTAATTGCTGAAAACTATATGTTTTTTAATACCCAGTGCAATGGATGATAACATCTGCATAGATAGAAGATCCATCTTGAAACACTAATTTACCATCGTCTTCAGCACATGCTATCTATTCAAAAGACAAAACAAGATTAATGTTTCAGATCAGAATTATATCTTTGAAGGGTTCGCCTGGATTTTCATCTGAACTTAGTTGCAATTACAAAAGAGCGATAATATAAAACGTAAAGTACCATGGGATGTTGGAAGACCCCGGGGAGCTTTCTTATTTCCATAACTTGGGCATTTGTCTCTCTTGAGGCTTGATGAACTTCTCTGGCATGAGCTAAGATGTCTTTGGCTATGTCGCCTGCGCTAGTTCCTCTTCCTATTATCAACACAATCTGTCGTGCAAAATAGTGAAAAACATTCATACATGAGCTGAATAAGAGAATTGTTGTAAGGATGCATTTGGTTTGGCTTTGCCAAAGCCCTTTGGGGCCCTAAAGTCCTTGGCCAAATGCAAATGACATTTTGACAAATTTTTTGAACAGCTTTGAGGAAATGCAATTGCATTTCCAAAGGCCTCAAAGGCCTTTGGCACAAGGCAAAATCAAAGGTGCATTGGAATGCTGTATTTTTTAAATGCAAATAGACTTTTTTTTTCTTTCAAGTTTACACTTGTACTTTCATAATTACAGAAATGTACTCATAAACCTTAACATTTCCAATGAAGGCCTCAGCCACTTGAGGTCACGAGACCTTAGCGATGCTCGCCAGCAAGCTAAATCTAGCCAGCAACAGTTGGATGACCCATTTAGCTCATCAATGATTGAATTTCACCGAAAAGATTTGGGAATTAAAAAAAAAAAAAAAAAAAAAGCAAAAGTCCTTACAAAGTGTGTTTTTTTCTAAATGACATTTTAGTCAAAGTTGCTTCTCAATATGTTTTAAAATCACACTTTACCAAACATTATCTGATTTACCAAAATTCCTCTCTCCTAAAATCCTTTGCATTTTCTCAAAGGCTTTTCCTCAAAAGGCCAAACTGAACTCTCCCTAAAGGTCATGAGAAAGGGCTTGCGTGAGTAACAACCCATTCAACTCCAATGATCACCACTCGTGGTTTTTAGAGACTCGACCCATGTACAAGGCTGAAGTAGGAAAACCTCAATTAGATGGTTTTTTAAGCACCAGTTAAGCCCGTAGCCATCCTGACGAAGGCTAGGAGTAATCGACGGGGCGAGAAAATCTTGACAAAGTATACACCTTGTAAGATTCTAGTTAGAATGGTGAGGGGTTAGGCATTAAACGAATCACCCATCAAGTGAAGAGAGTATTATTGAACGATAAATGCCGATACTGACAAGACTGTCAATGCTGTACGTGATGGAGCTTGTAACACTTCTCTAACCATGAGAGAGGGCTAGTGATGATAATTAACACTTAGTACCCCTTTAGAGGCTTGGTTTACGTAAATCAATTGATTGTTGGTTATAATCCAAGAAATTTCATAGGTCAATCCGAAAATATGTTCTCAGAAAATAATGAAGGCATATTCGCCATACCTTATCTTTATATGGCTCAGGAACTCGATAATTATGACTGTGCAGCTGTTCTCCTGACCATGTTGATCTCCCTATGAAAAGGATTTTTCTAGTAAGAAAGTAAATGAACAAGAAAGGAGAGACTTCACACTCGTATGGTACACAAAAAATTGTAATAGAAGGAAGAGAAAACTATTCCAACGAAGCATATGCATTGATAATGTATTTCACTTTCCATAACGAAATGCGACATTCTAAGTTGTTATTTAAAGAGTCAAGTTCACCTGTTTGCCAATTTCAAATTAAGCAAATCGATTAAAGAATGGATTCATCTATAAGTGGCCTC
The DNA here is from genome assembly GCA_014182735.1 of Corymbia maculata. Classification (NCBI taxonomy): domain Eukaryota; kingdom Viridiplantae; phylum Streptophyta; class Magnoliopsida; order Myrtales; family Myrtaceae; genus Corymbia; species Corymbia maculata. Next base: position 30,087,851 of record CM024685.1, read on the forward strand.
AAAGAAAGAGAGAAAATTTTAGGTGGTTGTCTTTCGAATGTAGGTGAGGGCAAGAGGAAAAGGATTGGATAACACCCTAGACATGAACCTAAGGGAGGCTGGTGGTGGCCACCGTCTGTGAGTGGTTCTCAACCATTAAATATTGTGAGTCTCATTTGAGACTTATATAATCTATTACATGAAATGTAATGCATTCACATAAACCAGATGCATACAAAACTAAGAAAATTATCCAAAAAGTCCTATACTTATTGTATGGTGACCAGTTCAATCTTGAACTTTTTACTTGTGCCAATTCAATCCTAAATGTTTGCTAATATATTCCTAAATGTTTCTATTTTGCTAATTTAGTTCTAAAATTATTATTTGTAGTTTGTCAGGTAGTCATTTCGGTCAATTATCCAAATAATAGGTTTATCACTAATTAGCAAAACTTCATAAGGTTTATAACTGAATTGGTGTGATTGAAAGATTTAAGACTTAATTAGTTGCTATATATTAGATTTAAGATTTTTTGGACAATTATTCTCAGGCAAAACTTATCATACGTACACAAAAAAAAAAATACAAAAAGAAAAGACTTAATAGTGGTCTTACTTAGCCTTTTAAATTTTTCTTAGGCTTTAAAATAGTTTAAATTATAACCGATACAACGTAAGATATTAAATATAAAATAGTTATAACAATGTTTATTAAGCAATCAATCATGTAAAACATGCAATTGTTTGAACATAATGACACGATTGTGTTGAAGATAGTTATAATGGTTGTAGGCTTGAGGACGGTTGCCTCTTTTTAATGGGAAACCTTATCTTATCATATGCAATTTTAACCTTTTGAGTGAAAAAAAAAAAAAAAAACCATTTTGTGCTATCAAACGTGCAAGTTTCTAGATTTTCTCTTGATTGAACGAGATATTAAAAATCGAATAATTTAAGAACGGCCACTTAAAAGCTTACGTGATCATTTTGTTAAAAGCTTAGGTAAATAAGATTGAAAGTGCCCTCTTTTGGGGAAAAAAACAGTTTATAAAGAATGAGGGGTTGGACAAAAAACTCTAAAGTTTTGCACATATGGGATCCACAAAGTAATCCTACGTATTGAGATTGGGAAAGGTTGTTTTTGTATTTGTAATCGAATATTGGTTGAAAAGGGTTGATATGAATAGGAAAGAAGTCAAGCCCAATTTGGTTGACCGGCCAAAATCCAAAGCTCCATTAGAATGCATGTTCTCTTTCTTCTATATCATAATATCAACGAAGAGAAACAATTCAACAAGGATGATGTTAGATCAGACGATTGTACCTGGAAATTCAGCAATCCTCGGTTGGGTGTGCTTGCCATTGCAAACCACCACAGCCTCGAAAACATCCACGCCCGCCGCCTCCTCCCCACCGCGCGTCCGCCACTCCACAGCCCACCAGTCCCGCCTCCCCTCGACACCTTGCTCAACCCGAACCACTTCATGCCCGAACCGAATCAGCTCGACTAGCTTGAAATCCTCCGCGAAGCTGCGCAAGAACTGGAGCACCTCCTCGTGACCTTGGAAATTCCTCGAGTCCCCGCTTCCCTTCTTGGGAAACGGGTAATCAGAGAAGCCCATGAGTTGCCTCGGCAGGTTCAGTCGGAGCGACCGGTACATGCTGGAATGGACAACGTCGCGGCCCGGATCCAACCCCAGTGGGTCGGATTCGACCGAAGGGTCATACAACCACGTGCCGCCAATATCACTGCTTCTCTCGAACACCACCACTTGGTGTCCCTCGCGGCGGAGCTCCCTGGCTGCAACAAGACCCGACATGCCGGCTCCAATCACGGCTGCCTTTACGTGCAGTTTCGCCATAATTTCGAGACCCGGATCCGGATAGTTTACTGGGCCCGTACTTCAACTCGCTTTCTCTTATTGGAGATTCTTTCTTCCGTCTTGCGTTGGCGGGTAAATTCACCGGGGAAGGTCTAAACAAGTTTAGTTATTAATGGGCTAAATCGAAGTTGGTGCGCGATGCGTCAGTAGATCCACCCCATCACGCTCATGATCGACAATTTATTAAGATTACAAAAAAAAAAAAAAAAAAAATCAACGAATGTCGATTCCCCATTGGGAGCAAGTTGCTTAATTTGGTTTAATGATTTGTATCCGTCATCATTTGCGCGTGGCCCATATCACTTAATAAAATTTACACCTTCCAGCTTAAAGTCAGCTCCATTTAAGCTTATTAAAACATATAAAGCCAAACCAAAAACAGGTGGTAGGCCTTCACCTTCGTTTTAGGTGTCCGCTATGGACCATGACATGACGAAAGCGAAAACGATGCCTAAACAAGGGAAAATTCCAAAAAAGAGCTCCAAGTACTCTCAATTTCTCAAATAAGGGCCCGAAATTGACTTTATTTCAAATAATGGCTTAAAGTGGCCATAATTATTTCAAATGAGGGCCTGACCTTACCGGTCACCGGTCGGCCACCGTCCGGCTAAATTTTCCAACCGAATCAAGGCATTTTTGTCATTTGCCACTTTTTCTTCTTCTTTTTCCTTATGTTTCATCTTCTTCTTCATCGTGGCCCGGCCACTGGCGATGCCCATAGAGGGCTGGGCGAGGGTCACCCTCGCCTGATCCAACATGGGCCACCCTCGCCGACCTCAGGCAAGGGACAGGCAAGGCCATCTCTCACCCTGAGGAGGCCGCCTCGCGGCCATCCATGAGGTTAGTCCTTGCCGGTTGCGAGCAAGGAGCCCCTCGTCAGCCGCAGACGAGGGTGAGGCGGCCCTTGTTGGCTGCGGGCGAAGGCAACCTCGCTAGATCTAGCGAGGTCAATCCTTGTCGGCCACGGACGAGGGCCACCTCACCCATAGCCAACGAGGGCCGACCTCACTAGATTTGGCGAGGTCACCCTCATCCGCGGCCGATGAGGGGCTCCCCGCTCGTGGCCAGCGAGAGCCAACCTCGTGGATGGTCGTGAGGCGGCCTCTCAAGGTGAGAGACGGCCTCACCCGTCTCTTGCCTAAGGCCGGCAAGGGCAACCCTTGCCCAACCCTCTATGGCCGGCCATCGACGATGATGAAGAAGATGAAACAGAAGGAAAAATGAAAGAAAAAAGAAAAAAGAAAAAGTGGCAAATGACAAAAATGCCCTTGATTCGGTCAGAAAATTTAGTCGGGCGGTGGCCGGCTGGTGATCGGCAAGGTCGGCCCTCATTTGAAATAATTATAGTCACTTTAGGCCCTTATTTGAAACAAAGTCAACTTTGGGCCCTTATTTAAGAAATTGAGAGTACTTAGGGTCCTTTTTTGGAATTTTCCCCCTAAACAATAAGGATATCCAATGTGTGTCATTCATGAGGTAGAAAAAAATTAAAGAACTCGTGGATTTAAATGAATTTAAAAGAAATTGTTTTGACAAGTTGTTAGATATATACATATATATATATATATTTAGGTTATTCATGATATTATGATAATACTTTGGATATGTATAATATACTTGATCTTGATGATATTTATAATATACTAAATATCTTGAAATTGTAATATTCTAAATATCTTTATGATTGATTGTATAATATTTTATTGCCATGGATAGTCAATTTGTAAATCCTATATATAGGCTCATGTATATCCTATTACAAGATCATATAGAAAATTCCTTTCTTTTCTATTTTTTTTATTTTAACTTGATATCATACCCTCATTTCCTAAGGCAATCGAGGTGCACCCATAGGGTCTACTACAAGGTGGCCACCATGACGCTAGCCACATCGGCTGCGTCTCTTCTGATTGTTCATCAAGACAGAAGTTTTGAGTTACTATTTAGCATACATCCCACCACACTCGCCGCCCTTAAACAAGAGAAATACTGAAATATGGTCACCAACCATCGCCGAATGCCGCCACATGCTCCACCACGTGCCTTCGCGTCTCAGACATGAGAAAACCGCCATGGCTCCGCCATGACTTGGACGCTTTCAAACGAGTTTTTGGAAAAACAAACCACATCACACGACTCACCATCATCAAAACAGGTCGTTGGTAAAATTTTGCCATCGGACATGCCTCCACGCACCGCCGGAAATCCTCTATGCATGAGATCCACGCACCCTGCCATAGACATGCGCCTGCACATGCCGTCGCGTCTTCTCTCAATTTACGTCATTGCCATGTCACCCTCTCTACTAACGTAAGCGCCACGTCATCATTTGACTGTTGATGATCTACGGGTCAGATCAGACCGTTGATCATTGACCAAGCCAGATTGGGCCATTGACCGGTTCAGAATGGTTCCCAAGGTATTTTATGTGCTGTGTTCATTTTTGGCCTTATTTTCTCCGTATCTTTTCTCCATATACTATTTCCCCATAGTTGTGGTCCAATCTATTGTGTTTGACACGGTAAAGTAGATATAATGGAAAAATTTTGTAAGCATTGTCAACAACGTGATCATGTGGCATCCCATTGCTATCGATTACAATAGAAGCAACCCACCAAGTTGAACAATCAACCCCATAGTCAAGGTTCACATGCGCCACCATCTGCCAATATTTCCGTTATTAAGTCTTCTCCCTATGGATCATTAGTCAGTTTTTCATTAGAAGATTTTCATTCCGTCCTTTGAGAATTTGGTACTTTTCACTCCTCTATCCCTCCTGCTATGTCAATTGCTTTAGGTAATTTCGATTTATGGTATTTTGACTATGCTTGTTGTAATCATATGACATCAAATTCTGATATTTTTTTGTCAAAGTCCTTCCCTCAACATGTAACTACTATTCACACAGCCCATAATTTTGTCATGTAAGTCAGCTACACAAGTTATTTCCACACCCACCTTGTCTTTACATAACACTTTTATGGTTCCCAAACTCTCTTTAAGCTTAATTTCGGTTGGACAATTATGTGAAGTTGGCTTTGATTTTCTCTTATGTACTCATGGTGTCATGTATAGGATTGATGGACAGGACAGACTATTGGAACTGGTCATAAAATGGGATGTCTATTTGAGCTTGTTTTCTTAAATATTCCAAACTCCTTTGTGGGTTGTGTTGTCACAATGTCATTTGAAACTTGGCATTCTCAGTTAGGTCATCCTTCTTCTTCATGATTAAAATCTTTGATTTCAAGTGGTCATTTAGGATCTATTAATGACAAATATTTTGATTACTTGCCTTTCTAATTAGGAAAATGTCATGCATTGCCATTCGATCTTAATGAATCTATCTCTTGTGCTCCATTTGATCTAATTCATTCTAATATTCGGGGACCTTCTCCAACTCCAACCATGGGGGGATCTTGCTATTTTCTTATCTTTGGTGATGATTACTCTCGTTATACCTAGCTTTATCTTATGAAAAATCGATCTAGGCTTACTCGTATATACCGTGATTTTGTTGCCATCATTAAAACATAATTTTCTAAAGATATCAAGGTTTTTCATACTAATAATGCCATAGAATATCAAGACTTGGAATTTCTTCTTCAACTTCTCTCCCAACAAAGTACTATTATTCATCATTCATGTCTAGGCACTTCCCAACAAAATGGTCGCGCAGAACATAAACATAGACATATTTAGATGTTACGTGAACTCTTTTAATTTCTACCTCTTGTCTAGAAAATTTTTGGGAGGAAGCTTGTCTCACTGTTGTTTACACTATTAATCGTACCCCGTCGCCCATCATGAACAACATTTTTTTTTGTGACCGCTTATACGCCAAGGTTCCATTTTACAATCATCATAGCATCTTTGAGAGTGCTTGTTTTGTGTACCTTCTACCACATGAATGAATAAAGTTAGAATCCCGTGCTCATTTATGTTGCTTTCTTGGGCATGTTTTTGAGCACAAGGGATATCATTGTTGAGACCCTATCTCCAACTGTCTTCGTGTTTCTCGTCATGTTTCACTTTGGGAACATAAGATGTTCTTGTCCCTTCATCCATTCAAACCTTCTACTCATGTCCCTATCTTTTCTAGTCCTTTAGGCTCTGTTTGGCAACACTCATGTTTTTCTATTTTTCTGTTCTTCTGTTCCCTGTAATAGAAAAAGAATAGAAATTTGTTTGTTAACGCAAACTGATTTTTCTATTCCCGAGAATAGAAAGTTGTTTCTTGGAATAGAAATGAGAAGTAAAAAAAACTAGCTTATTATTTCTGGGAACAATTTCTAAAAACTATTTCTTGTGGACTACTCAGGGTGCGTTTGGTAGGGCATTTAGAAAGCCCTTTCAAGCCCCAAAGCCCCTTCGGGCAAATACGAGGCGTTTGGCAACCCCTTCCCAAGGAGCTTTCAAGTGAAAGCAAGCCTTGGGAAGGCTGAAAGCTCAAAGCAAGTCCCCCCTTGCTTTGAGCTTTCAACATTTTCGGAATGCTGGGAGCCCTCTTTAATGAAAATATATGACTTGCCTATTTTACCCTTAAAACATTGATGAAAATCCACCTTTACCCTTGTTTAAAAAGGGAACCCTAGTATTTTGGCTCTTTTCTTCTTTCCTCTGCAGTTCGGCCGCTTCTCTCCCTGACATGCTTCTCCTCTCCCTCGCAATAGCTGCTCTTCGCTTGACTCTACCTTCGCTCGACGGGGCCTTCGTTCGCGACGATTACCAGCCTTCGCTCGACCCAGCCTTCGCTCCACCCGCCTTCGCTCGACCCGCTGCTCGCTCGATCCGCTGCTCGCTGGACTCGCTATTCGCTTTACTAGATCTGTTCGATCGCCACCAATTTCACCACAAGCAGATTCGAGTTCTCTCTCGCTTCAAAGGTAATTCTTGAAAGACCCAACTTGTTTTCTGCTTGCTTGTTTTGGTGGGTTGATTTCGGTGGATTCTTGAGATGCTATATGGTTTCCGGGGCTTGTTTGCACAGAGGACATGAGGGATATCGGTGTCGAGTTTGGGTTTTCGATGTCTGGTTCGTCTGTCAGTGAGTTCAATTTGTGGTTTTTGGGCTCCGGCTTTGTGTGCTCCCAGACGGTAACCTTTAGAGTTGTTCGCTAAGGATGAGGTTCTCGCAACATTTGTATGGGGGCTTTTGTCGTTCGCCCCCTCGTTTTCTTGATCTCGGGGATGGTTCTTGTGTCCGCTTGGTGGGGTTTAATGGCTTAGAGATTGCAAGTAGGCTTAGTGGGATTGATCATGGGTGTTATGCAGAATCCTTGGAAAGTTTGGTTCCCCGACTTGCCAAAATGGTACAAGCTATAATATGTTAATGGCAAATGCTCCTACTGTCGGGATGTGATGACGAAGTTAAAACATTCTTCTTTTCATTCTCTGTGGCACCTTTGATGACCCCTGGATTTGTTTTCATTCGTAGGTTTGAGCGTGCAAGACCTTTGAATGCGCACGAGCTTGCATTTTGCGAGATAACTCGAGAGAATACCGAGGAGTTGTGTTTTGAACTATTCGATCATTGTTTTTAGGATTTTTACTGTTATATGGATTGCCCGGTGTAGTTCTATTCGAGACCGAGTCAAGTTTTCAGTTTGGCTTTTATCGATCAATGGAGCCCCCATTTGTTTCACTATGCATCGAAATTGAGTTAAGCATCGATTGTGGGAGGTTATTCTTATTCGGGTTGTTGAGTTTTGGGGATGCTATCCTTGCTTTGGAATTTGTTTGATTACATCCATGAACAAAAACATTTGATTTTGGAATATGCAAAGAGAACTCTCATATGCACACAAAAAAGAATAATCTTTTGATGGGGTTTAATGGGATTCTTGATCAAGCGGAGTCATAGGTAAATTCAAAACTAAAGTATTCTTATTATTATTGAAAAATAGAGCATGTGAATATTTTTTTAGCAAAAAAAAAATTCATTTTTAATAAAATTGTTCACATGATGACATCTTTAACATTATTCAAAAATATAATTAAAAAATGTATCCATTTTTTTAATTTTAAATAAATTAAAAATTAAAAATCTTAAATTAATCAGCAAAGGGGCTTTTCAAATGTGTTTTATACCAAACAACATTCTTCTCAAAGTTGCATTTGAAAGCGAGAATTTACCAAACAGTCTTTTGCATTTCCTCAAAGCCCTTTAGGCTAAAGCGCTTTGCATTTCCCAATGAGCTTTCTAAATGCCATACCAAATGCACCCTCACCCCTATAGCATGCCACCACCGCCCATCGCCCACCACCCGCCGCTAACCGGCGGCCGCGCGCCGCCCGCTGCCGGCCGTCGGCCACCATCGCCGGCCCGCTGTCGGTCGCCGGCCGGCCCGTACCCATTGGCCGCAAGTCGCCGGTCTCCGCCCGCCCCCACCGCTCGCCGGTGGCCGACCGCCCGGCCGCCGGCACCCGTTCGCCACCGGTTGACCGCCCGCCGGCCTTCACTCGGCGGTCGGCGACCTAACGTGGCGGAGGGCGGCGGCGGCGACCGGCGGGCAACAACTAGCGGGCGACGGCGGCAACCGGCGGCCGGCGGGCTGTGGGCGGTCACCGGCGACCGGCGGCAATGGCTGGCCGCCCGCTCGCCGGTGGCCGGCCGTCGCCCTTCTTGCCGTCGCCGGTGACCGCCCATAGCCCGCCGGCCGCCAGATGTCGCCGCTGCCCACCAGTCGCCGCCGTCATCGGGGAAAAAAGAAATAAAAACTTTGTGTCGATTCCAAACGCATTTCTATTCCTTTTCTATTCTGAGAACAAGAAATTTTTGTAGTTACCAAATGCCCTATTTTACCCAAAAATTATTCTAGGGAGTAGAAATAAAAAAGAACTATTTTTCAAAAGAAACTGTTCCCAGTAGTAGAAATGTTACCAAACTCACCCTTAGTAGACTTATTCCCAAAAGATCCAATAATATCATCCACTTGTGCATCTTCCTCTCCCCAGTTGTCTTCTTCTCATCTTAATGCAAGCTAATTTGGTGATCCCACTTCGGCAACTTCTGACATGTTCGCCTCAACCAAGGATCCTACACCTTCAACCATTCCATCCACTTTTGCCCGTTGTTTTGCGAGAGTAAGTCAACCTCTAGCTTATCTTCGTGATTATCATTGTCAATCTACCATTGCTTCTCTTCATGAACCTCGCACCTATAAAGAAGCTAGTACTAATCCTATTTGGTAGTAAGCAATGGCATATGAGTGGCAGGACTTGGAAAATTTTTACACATGAGATTTAGTTGATTTGCCTCTTGGTTAGTCTGATATTGGTAATAAATAGGTATATAAGATTAAAACCAAGGCATATGGTACTGTGGATCGCTATAAAGCTTGGCTAGTAATAAAAGGCTTTACTTAGGAGTGAGGCATGGATTATGATGAAACATTTACTCTTGTTGCTCGTCTTACTTCTATTCTTGGTCTTCTTGCTATTACTATTGTTAAACATTGGCATTTATTTCAAATGGATGTTAAAAATGCATTCCTTAATGACGATCTCATAAAGGATGCTTATACGGTACCTCCTCTTAGATACACCCATTCATCTACTAAAGTGTGTCTATTATGTCGAGCCTTATATGGCTTGAAGCAAGCTCCTCGTGCATAGTACTCCAAGTTTAGCTCAACTATGGACTCTCTTGGTTTTAAATCCACTTCTTATGACAATGTTCTCTTTGTTCGGTGCACACATATTGGATGTATTATGGTGCTTTTATATGTGAATGATATGGTTATTACTAGCGATGATTAGATCGACATTACCAAACACCAACAGTATCTTAGTAAAAAATTAAAAATGAAAGATTTTTGGAGGCTCGGCTATTTTCTCAACTTGGAGGTTGCATCTGATGCTTCTAGTTATTATCTCTCGCAAGCAAAATTTGCCACTAATCTTATGTCTCAAGCAAGGCTCATTGATAACAAAATTGCCTATACTCCCATTGAGTTGAATGAAAAATTCAATGACAAGGATGGAACCCTTCTTTTGAATCCTACACTTTATCGGCAGTTGACTGGTAGCCTTATATATCTCATTGTTACCCATCTTGACATTACTTATGTAATTCTGACCACGCCTCATATGACTTATTTTGCTGCAGTTCTTTGAATTCTTCACTATGTCATGTCAAGGGTATATTATTTCATGGCCTTCATTTTTCTGTTCATTCTACTATAGAGTTGACAACTTATTCTAATGCTACCTGGGCTGGTAACCCTCGAGATCGTGGCTCCACTAAGGGCTATTGTTTCTTTTTGGGTAATTCACTTATTTCATAGTGTAGCAAGAAACATACCACTATTGCTCATTTAGTACAAAGGAAAAATATCAAGTTATTGCTAATACAACATCAAAATTATTATGGTTACATAGGCTACTAGAAGATATGGGAGTGCATCATCATAGCAAAATAGTTATTCATTGTGACAATCGGAGCACTGTCCAAATTGCACATAAAGATATTTTTCATAAACCACCAAGCACATTGATATAGATTGTCATTTCATTCAATATGTTCTTCATGGCACCATTCGACTTGTCTCCATTTCCTTTACTGAACAGACTGTTGATGTCTTCACCAAGACATCCACCCAAGCGTTTTCTAGATCTATTTTCCAAACTCAAGTCAACATCTCTCAAATCATCTTGAGTTTGAGGGGGATGTTAGATATATATTGAGATCATTCATGATATTATGATAATATTCTGGATATCTACAATAATTTGGATATCTTGACAATATCCATAATATTTCAAGATATCTTGATAACATTTTGGGTATTGCAGTATTCTGAAATTTCTATAATTGATTGTATTATATTTTGTTATTATAGATAATCAACTTGTAAAGCCTATAAATATGCTCATAAATTTCTCATTATAATATATCGAATCATATAAAAAATTCCTTAATTCTCTTTTCTATTTTATATTTCAAATGAAGTAATCCCTTTCATTCAGAGAGGGGTGAGAGGGGAGAGGATAACTACTCATAAAGTGTTGCCACTCTCTGGACTACTTGATATCATATATTTCGATACAGCAAGATCTCATCAGTTTCTTAACCCACCTTAGGCAGGGCAATGAAGAATTTAAATGATGAGAAATAGACCTAAGCCAGGTGCGACAGAATCCAAGCAAACTAGCACCCATTTCGACCGTAGATTGATGCACATCGGGTACACTTAGATATGTAAATCTTGAGGTGCTACGCTCGTGCCCCTTTTTCTGAAGTCTCATTCTATCTGAAACAACTTTTCACAACGATAAGGTGCTTACTCTTCTTTGTTAAGAACTTTATGCACCACTAGTAATCTTCATAAGCATTCCATCACATCCTCAATCGAAATGGTGTATAAAAATTGACCCAAACATGAACCATTTAAGAAAGTATTCGCCTGCCTCTTATTTGATGAACAAATTTCATATACAAAGATTATATAAACGCTTATGTAGCATACTTTAACACTCTGTCATGTGCAAAGTGGATCAGACAAACGTGTGGGATTTGACAAACGGGAGCATGCGCATGCAAAATAAATTGGGCAAAACCAGACTGCAATATCATGTTAGAAAATTCAATCCAAAAGTTTAAACTTATAAGTAGAAGAAGTATATATATATAAAGCATATAAGCCTCGTAAACTAACATTATGGCATGCTCAAACACGGATACAGTCCCTCACACTGCCTCTCCACTGCCTCTTCTCTCTAAGAATCATGCCGCCACCTTCGTCTCCTCCATCGACAATGGCAACCCAGCGGGTCCAGTCTCTGCTGATGTCGGAGTCTTGAAGAAGCTCTGCTCTTCAATTAATCAAATTCGGGTCAAATTTCTTTTGTATAACGAGTAATTTTCAGTACTTAATTGAGTTGACAGGGAGTTTAAAAATATTTTAATCATTGGCGAGATAATTTATGTTATTCTATTGCGTGCCTGTGAAATCGATTTACCATAATGCTTTTCTTCCTTCCTGAGCGTTTATAATATTTTATAGGCTAGTTGGACCTGTGGTGTAGTGTGCGGAATCTTACCGAGGTCACTATCTATTTTAGATTTTCAGTTTTAGAAATAAAATAATTGGTATTGCCTGGAAATGATCCATCAATTAAGTTGGTACTATCCTTAATAAGATTCTTACATTTATGTAACTAATTCCTTTCATTGAAATAGGATATTTGTTAGTTATCATTTGAAGATATCGTATTTTGATTGTTAATGATGGTTAACTTTCCTTTTTCCTTTTTCTAAATTGATAAGAGAAAAGGGCGTTTTGGTGATATGAAAAGTGGATACCGAATTTGAAATTTCATTTTTGGATGGTATAGATAATTAAAAAAAATAAGTTGAAGCTTCAATTAACTAAATTTGATCTTAACTAATAATTGATAATTGAAATATTGAGTATGATTTTCCTATCAAAATTTCTTATAGCTTTGGGTGTCATCTTATCGATCCCTCTCGTGATTTATTTCATAATGATAAATGATAAGAAATCTCAAGAGTCACGATGATAAATCAAGCTTATAGAGTTTTAAAGTAAACAAAAAAAAGAAAAATCAAGACATATCATTAGAACATGGTTGGCAAATATAATCATAGGCTCATCTTTCAAAAATAGATCTATGGCTACATCCAAGCGAAATGATTAACGACCGTTAACCAAATCACACAACATCATCAGTAATAAACACACACCAAAAAAATCTCCATTTATAGTTATGGCTTTGCCTTTTGATTTTGTGTTCCTATGTTTGGTGTCTCCAACACCATCGCCATATGGGGACAATATAAACATGTTGAACAAGTTCAGGTCTACCACCTGTGAGAGCAAACTCTATAGCCAATCCGAAATGCCAAAACTTTTAACTAAAGCACATTGAATGAGTATATATTTGACATCAAAACTACTGTAAACACTATTTAAACTAGAGATAGAGTACTTATTCATTAAATTCCAAAATTTAGAATTGGATCAGAGGGAAAATCTCCCAAATTTAAGATTGGGAGTGCAAAGTTCCAGATCTAAAACTAGATTAGGAGAGTAAAGAAAGAAACAAAAGAAAATAAGAGGAAAAGCAACTAGGAGGTGAGGGTGAGATCTAGGTCAAACCCCTACCCTTCATAAATGGAAAAGACAAAGAAATGTTCAAATAGGGAGAATAAGGGAGGGAGAGAAGGCGGGGGAGGAAAGGTTTTTGCTCTTGTTACTTAGACCACTTAACTGAATTTGTTTTGGCATTGTCATATTCATGTGATCTGCTTTAGACTATTAAGTTGTGTTTCGCCAGAATTCAACTTTGCAATGAAATACCTTTTATGAAAAGTTATTTTTCGATTTTTTTTTTTCAAAAGATAGGTTATGTAACAATTCCAAACAAGAAACATCATAGGTAGACAAAGGAATTGACAACTTCACTTTCAAACTGAATTGAACATACACAAGTTGTGCCAAATTTAATCAATGATAAGGCAGTCGGGATATGTAGCAAAGATACACATCGAAATTTAATTGATGATATGAATTTGGGAACTATGACTATAATGCAGGAATAGAAAGGTAATTAAAAGATAGCTCGAATTTTAATTGTTTATGACATTACTACTTGAGAGCGTTGTTATGTAGTTTTAGCGATGCTTTCCTATCTCAATTTATGTACAGTCAGATAAGCATCAAAGGGTAACAAATGCCCCATTCAAATCAATCTCTTTGTTGTTCTATTTTAGGTCGTCTCTTTCTAGTGGCTACAAGAGTCCCAAAAGATGGTCAGAATCAATTCAAGGAATTTGCTTGCCAAATCCTTCTTCTTGCATCCACTTGTCACCATTCCAAGTGTCTCGCCAATTTTCATCAGAAGATTGCACGTATTTCAACAACTCGCGTCCAATAAGGGTCATCTTCTCTCTATATTGTTCCAAGGATGGAAGTCCCACTTGATCCACGAGCCACTTCTCATACTCACACTATCAAACACGACAGAAGATCAGCTCCTTCGTATGGAAAACAAAAGATTAAAGTAGCCTCATTTTATCGTTGACAGAGATTATCTCAGCCAATATGGTTCAACAAAAATTTTGAGGTTCATGCTACTATTTAACTCTATTATGGATTTCGCCTACTGTCCCGAGAAACTATTATATGAGTATAATATATGTGTTAAACTGAATCTAGATTATTAAAGATGGTCGGTCTCATGGTCCAATTTAAATTTACTACGTGTACTAGGTTCATGCAAAATTTACTCATTGTTTAGACTATAATTTCTATATCTAAAAAGATAAGTTCAACCGGAAAACAAACAAGTCCATTGCCGACTTAGGAAATAATTGCACACTCGATGTTGGATAATTGACATATGGAAGAACTCACTTATAAAATTAATTTCAAAATCACATGCCATTCATCTTGTGGTGAATGTATGAGTTTCTTGTTGCACCGACGGTGAACTAATAATAATCCACAAAACATTTTATCTTTTTTATTTTCTTGGGCGTCCAATTTGTTGAATATGTATAGCAAAATGAACTGAGGAATGACAGATCAGTTCCAACCTTTCCAATTTCAAGCCTGTGAGTGTGATGCTTGGGCCATCCAAGCTCTTCGATGCGCTGGTAATGTTCTTGAACAGAAGACATCATCTCTTCTTCACCTGGCAACACCACTTCTCCGGATAAAACCTTGGCCACCCACTTCGACTGTAACTCGCTAGGTTGTGCCGGAAAAGACTAATCATGGCCGAGATTAATCGAGAGAATGTGAAAATAAGGAATTAAACTGAAAATTAGTGAACTGGAATCCATGTGAATACATTAGTTGCTGCCACAATTCTAAACTCATGCTTTCATGAAGTGTATTGGCCATAAGTAAGGCATAAAACATCCAAAATCGAAGTGTTCTCTTTCACATTTTCTTTCTTTGCATTTCCACCTACTGTGAACGATTAATTCCAACATCTTTCAACTTAAACATCCGTTAATCAGGAAGCGGTTCTCTAATTGCTAGAGAAAAAAGTTGTTTGTTTGGCTCAAAACATGTACTGAGTGTTACCTTCTGCTATTATACTTCAGCTGACTTTAATCTTGGAAAAGCTTAACCTCTAGTTAGTCTACAAGATGGGAGGAAAAAAAACAAATTTCATGAAAAAATTTACCAGATAGGGTATGCAAATGAAAGAGAGCCGAGGTGCTAGGCTTGGTGGGAAAACATGTTTATATAAAGGCCCCACCCGGTTGTTATCCACGCTTATAAGTCCCTTCGTCTTCAGAAATGGGAAATGGTAACTGTATCTGCAACATTTGTATCAAGCATGATATATTTGTATCATCAATATTAAATTACCTGCGGAATTTTGAAAAATAAATGCTTAAATAACTGCAGAAAACTATAAGTTTTTTTATACCCAATGCAATGGATGATAATATCTGCATATAGAGATGATCCATCTTGAAACACTAATTTCCCATCGTCTTCAGCACGTTCTATCTATTCAAAAGACAAAACAAGATTAATATTTTACAATGGGGTTTATATCTTTTAAGGCTTCGTTTGGATTTTCATCTAAATTTAGGGTGCGTTTGTTTCAATAAAAGTAGTTACTTGAAAAGTGTTTTCCGGACTTTCCGCTGTTTGTTTTTCCAAAAACGATTAGGTCAATGGAAAATACTTTCCAGTCAACATAAATATCATGTATTATTTTAGGAAAATGAATTCCTATACATGAGAAGGGGAAAACACTTTCCCTCTTTACCAAGTCTTTAGGTCCTTCCCATTTTAAATGTTATTCAATCATTAACCAAATGCAATCCAAACACCTGAAAACATTTTCAATTACATATAATCAAACATAAGAAAACTAATCATTTTCATGGAAAATGATTTTCTAGAAAATATTTTCCAAAAATGGTACGATTTTCACGAAACAAACACACCCAGTTGCAATTAGAAAAGATGGATAATATAAAATGTAAAGTACCATGGGATGTTGGATGACCCCAGCCAGCTTTCCTCTTTTCACAATTTGGGGATTCGTCTCTCTTGAGGCTTGATGAAGTTCTCTGGCAAAAGGTAAGAGGCCTTTGCTTATGTCCCTTGCGCTAACCTCTCTTCCTATTATCAACACAATCTGTCGCGCAAAATAGTGAAAAACATCCATACATGAACATAATAAGAGTGAGCTATATGTTGAAGGCATAGTTATTGTAAGTCATGGAAAGAGATTACGATGTGATCCATGACTAACGACCCATTAAACTCCAAAGATCACCACATGTGTTTTTCAAAGACTCGACCCATGTATATGGCCGAAGTAGGAAATCCCCAAAGAGATGTTTGTTTTAAGGACGAGTAAGCCCTTGGCCAACCCAACGAAGGCTAGGAGTAATTCTTGGGCTGAGAAAACCTCGACAAAGTATACTCCTCATTTGGTTCTAGCTAGAACAGTGAAGGGGGCAAGAAAAAATTGCATCACACGTCAAGTGAGGGAGAGTATCTTTGGACGATAAATGCCGATATGGACAAGAATGCTAGTGCTTTACGTGATAGAGCTTGCAACACCTCTCTAACCATGAGAGAGGACTAGTGATGATGATTAACGCTTAGTACCCCTTTACAGGCTTGGTTTACATAAACCATTAGACTGTTGGATATAATCCAAGAAGTTTCATAAGTCAATTCAAAATCATGTTCTCGGAAAATAAAAAAGGCATATCATCCATACCTTATCTTTATATGGCTCGGGAACTCGATAATTATGACTGTGTAGCTGTTCTCTTGGCCATGTTGATCTCCCTATAAAAAGGATTTTTCTAGTGAGAAAGTAAATGAACAAGAAAGAAGAGACTTCACAGTTGTATACTACACAAATATTTATAGTAGAAGGAAGGAAACATTCCAAAGGAGCATATGCTTCGAGATTAGGTATTTTACTTTCCATAACACCATGCGACATTCTAAGTTGATTATTTAAAAATTCAAGTCCACCTGTTTGCCAACTCAATTTCAAATTAAGCAAATCACTTAACGAACGAATTCATTCCTAAGTGGCCTCGAAGAAAGAGGCAAAAGTTTGGGTGGCTGTCCTTCAATATGTAGTTGAGGACAAGAGAAAAAGGATCGGATCTCACCTTAGAGATCAATCTAAGGGAGGCTGGTTCTGACTGCCGCCACTCAGCCGTTCTCAAACACTAAATGTTATGAATTGCATGTGAAATTTACGTGATTTAATAACGAAGATGAAATAAGTCCACATATACTGCATGCACACAAAATTTATTCTATGTACATGGAAAAAGGTACAAAAAGAAAAGGCCCAGCGGTGGCATTACTTAGCCTTTTAATTTTCTCTTAGGCTTTATGCCTCCTTTTGTAACACCAACGAAATTAATTTACCAATTATAATCGATATAATAAGATATTATAATATTTACAACAAATTTTTTTAGCAATTGATTAAGCAAAACATGCAACAATTTGAACATGATTACACGGTTCTGTTGGCAATAGTTATTAATGTTTCTAGATCTAAGGATAGTTGCCTCTTTTTAATGGGAATCTTTACTTTATCATATACAGTTTTAACCTTTGGGTAGAAAAAAACATTTTAAGTAATCCAATAAGGCTACCTTTGGTCGATTGGATAAAAATCAGGATATGATATATTTTATTCTATCTCATGTTTGGTAGCAATATAGGATAAGATAAGGTCAGATATAGACCGAATATAAACCAGATAAAAAAATCTAAAGGAGAATGGGATAGATCCGTATAGGATTTTTATTGCCTACTTTTCTAGAAACCTTACGCTCCACTCACCGTCATCTTCATCTCCACACCCTGCACGCCTTCACCAAAAAAATTTCTCGGCTTCTTTTCCTTCACCACCTCCCTCGACGACCACATCCTTGACGTTGGCTACGGAGTCGGTGGCCCCATGCATGCCATCGCCACCCACTCCCGCCATCACCACCGCCACTCAACTTCAGGACGTGGTTCGTGATTCTCTCCATCCCCACCATCACCGCTGCTGCCGCGCGGCAAACCCTTCTCCTATGATCTCTCGCCCCGCCTCTGCCGCGCAGCCACCATGTCACAGCCGCCGCCCTCCACTTCTTCTCCTCCCTCAAACCCTTCTCCCCCAAGTCACCCTTCGACTGCCTCTTGGTCGACGACTTCAACGCCAAGCAAATTTCGTAGCTAATTAATCTTCAATCACAGCCGTTCTTGTCAAGCTTGCGGCACGAATTGAGGCTGCTTGAGAAGAACCCGGATGAAATTTCGAATCTTTTTGAGTGTGGCAAGGCTTCAAAGGAGAAAAGGAGGGTTTTGGAGGAGGTGGGGATGTTGTGGTGGTGAAGTTGATGATTTGGGCAACATTGATGATGGCCACATTGAAAATATCCGATTTTAAATCCGTAGTTTACCAAACAGTGGATGGAATATAAAGAAATCTCATGATTTCTTATCATATCTTATTCAGTCCTATTCCATTAAAAAATCAGGATGACTAAATGTAGCTTAAGTGTTTCCACACTCAAGGGACCCGCAAAGTAATTCAATGTATTGAGATTGCGAATGATTGATTTTATATTTGTAATTGAGTGCTGTGATTAAAGGGGTTATCAATAGGAAAGAAGTCAAGCCCAATTTGTTTTTATGAGGCTAGTTCTCTTTCTTCTATATAACACGATACCAACGAAGAGAAACAATTCAACAAGGATAATGTTACATTAGACGATTGTACCTGGAAATTCAGCAATCTTTGGTTGGGTGTGCTTGCCGTTACAAACCACCACAGCCCCGAAAACATCCATGCCCGCCGCCTCCTCCCCACCGCGCGTCCGCCACTCCACGGCCCACAGGTCCCGCCTCCCCTCGACAGCTTGCTCGACCCGAACCACTTCATGCCTGAACCGAATCAGCTCAACTAGTCCAAAATCCTCCGCAAAGCCGCGCAAGAACCGGAGCACCTCCTCGTGACCTGGGAAGTTCCTCGGGTCCCCGCTTCCCTTCTTGAGAAACGGGTAGTCTGAGAAACCCATGATTTGCCTTGGCAGGTTCGTTCGGAGCGATTGGTACATGCTGGCATGGACAACATCGCGGCCTGGATCCAGCCCCAGTGGGTCGGATTCAACCCGAGGGTCATACAGCCACGTGCCGCCAACATCATTGCTTCTCTCGAACACCACCACTTGGTGCCCCTCACGGCGGAGCTCCCTCGCTGCAACAAGACCTGACATGCCGGCTCCGATCACCGCTGCCCTCACTTGCTTTTTTGCCATGGTTTTGAGACCCGGATACCGTTGGTTTCTGGGTCTGTACTTCAACTCGCTTTCTCTTATAGGAGAACTTTCTTGCCCATGGCATTGGTAGGTAAACACACTGGGAAAGGTCTAAACAAGTTTAATCATTGATGGGCTAAATCAAAGTTCTGCACGTTAAGCCAGTCCATCCACTCATCACACTCATCATCCAAGCTTATTATAACATATAAAGACAAACCAAAGACAGGTAGATCGTAGGCGTCGACCATCTGTTGGCACCAACAAAGATTTTGTTGGGCTTCGGAAATGGACAAAGTTGGTCAGGCCCAATCAATAAAGAACATTCAAACAATGGGCCGTAAAAGTAGCAGACGACAAAATTGTCGGAGGACGCGACGTAAAAAAACCGCTCGTGAAGGACATGATAAGAACGAAGGTGTTTTCGACGCATTGGCATCAGTAAAAGCGTGGATAAGGCGGAACAGTTATCATTATGGTGTCAAAGCCTCCGAAGTTATTTGAAATTACAGCGGTAATTGCCCGAGAGCAATTATTTGAAGAGTTCCATTATAGATAATAAAAGAGGTGTTGATGTAAAGGACCTTTTGCTAAATCAACAATCGAGAATACATTGTTTTATCTTGTTATCGAACATCTTTCAAATCGCAATTTTACTTTATCGCATTTAGTTTTCTCATGTTTCTTGTTTTATTTCATTTGCCCTAGTATAGGAACAAATCGTTTCCTTTCTGAAATGACACAAATTTCATATCAAACAATAAATCTGAAATTATGCCTTTTCAGTGAATGATATTTATTGAGGAAGTCGATTCCCCGACAAACACTGTTAATGACAAATGTGGAATCGAGACTCGGACAATAAGGAAATGTTATGCATGCGAACTATGAGGTAGAAAGAAAATCAAAGAACTTCCTAATTTGAATGAATTTGAAAGAAATTGTACTGAGTAGTAATCCTTTCATTCAGAGAGGGGAGGGGATCACCGCTCATAAAGGGTTGCCACTCACTGAACTCTCGTCAGGTTCTTAGCCAACCTTTAGGCTGGGCAAATGACCAACTTAAATGTTGAGAAATAGACCTAAGTCAGGTGTAGCAGAATCCAAGCAGACTCGCACCCATTTCGGCCATTGATTGGTGCACATCGTGTACACTCAGATTCGTAAATCTTGAGGAGCTACCTTCATGCGCCTTTTTTGGAAGTCTTATTATATCTGAAACGACTTTTGACAACGATAAGGTACATCCCCTTGTTTGTTACAAACTTCATGTAAATGGTGCATGCATACACCGGCAATCTTGGTAAGTATGCAATTACGTCATCAATCGAAGCGGTGTATAAAATTTGACCAAACACGAACGATTTAGGAAAGTAACCACCTGCCTCTTATTTGACGTACAAATTATATGTATAAAAAGTATATAAATCCTGATTTGGTATGCTTTAACACACTCTCTCATGAGCAAGGCAGATAAAGAAGATGCATGGAATTTGATAATGGGAAAGCATATGCAAAATAAACTGGGCAAAAGCATCAAGTTTGACATAAGCATAACCAAGTAAAATATAGTGTTGATATAAGTAGAATTTGGTTATATCAAGCAATGTTGTACACTTCAATCAGGCAATAACAAATAAAAGTAGAGAGATGACGAACAATGCGCTCCAAGTTTTATAGTGGCTTGGCTTGATGGAAGCCCTACATCCACTTTCCTAGACTAACAGCCAATTGGCTATATTCTAGAGGTGATCAGTTCCCGGTCCGGTTCCCAAATTTTGGGACCGTGGACCGGAACCGGCCAATCCTGGAACCGAGAATCGGACCAACCGACCGGTCCAGTCCGATCCGCTGGGACCGGTAACTTTGCAATTGCCTAATCTTTTACAAATATAAACTTTCAAAAGGAAAAATTTAACAAAAGATGTATTGATAGGCCACATGAAAGTTTCCTATGATAACGAAGTTGAGATTAGGGAACTTAGGACTTGTAGAAATAGGAAGTTGGGAATTTGAGATGAAAATTGAAGGGCGTGGCATGCAATGTAGAGAGGGGTGTATTTGGAATTTGAAATTGAAAAGAATAATTTTCTTTTAATTCTTAAGAATTTAAAAAAATATTTTTAAATATATATATATGTGTGTGTGTGTTTTTAAAAACTACCGGTCGGTCCGATCGGTCCGGTCCGGTCGGTCCGATCGGTCCGGTCCAGTGGGTCCAATTCCTACCTTGGAATTGGGAACCGGACCAACCGACCACCGGTTCCGAGAATGGGAATCAAGAACCAGACCATCGTCTATGGGAACCATCCAAAACCGATTGGTCCGGTCCGGGCTGGGCAATTCTCGGGTTAGGTGGTTCCCGTTGCACACCCCTGCTATATTCCACTAATAATTTTTGAGTAATTACAATAGAAAGTTTTGCTTATACTCGAGCATTGCTCCTTGAAGTGATAGATCTCACTTTAACACACCTAAGCACAATTCATGACATTGTTAACACTTCTCAAAAGATTACAATGCCATCCTACTCATCCTACTCGAAAGGCAGTATAAAATGTAAAACTTTGTTTTATTTTGGATTTTTGAACTCTTGCGGTTAGTAGGCTCCGATTGTATCATACTTCATGGTTATATCAAACTACTTCTCATTAGGCACTTCGTGTGTGATAGTGATTTAGATCTTGTAGGTTATTCATCTTGGTACCTTCAAGTCTTTATGAACTCCCAATTCCTTTAGACTTATTTACGTAGGTTCTACCAGCTATTTTGAATCTTTTCACTTAACACAAAAAGTTTCTTTTAAGCGAAGATTACCTAAAACACAAACAACTCGTGCATATATCAAATTCGTCAGAAAAGATGGATTGTTTTTGTCAACTTCGAAATATATTAGGAGATCTTCTCAACAATATCTACATGAGTAAGTAATTGTGCTACTTGTGTTGTAGAAATGAAATAATAATAATAATAATAATAATAATATCATATATAATGTGATTTTTTATAGCATAGTAATTAATTGCTCAACTGAATATAATAAATGATAATTTTCATATTTGAAAATCTAGACATAGTACACTCCTTGTAGGTTTCTACTAAAATGGGGAGGGGATGAGAATGAACCAAATCACCCATTTAAATTGGAAAGTATCATTCGATGATAGATGTTGATACAAGGATGTCAGTACTTTATATGCTGGAGCTCATAACACCTCTCTAGTCATGAGAGGGGGATCGTGATGTTTTCCTAAGTAAAGACTCACCTCTAAATGATCAATACTTAACACTATCTTTGGAGGTTTGGTTTACATAAATCAATTGATAATTGCATATAATCCAAGAAATTTCATTCAAGGTAAATGAAGAAAGCATATTGACATACCTTATCTGTATGTGGCTCAAAAACTCGATAATTATGACTATGCAGTTATTCTCGTGGCCATGTTGATCTACCTATGAAAAAGATTTTTCTAGTGAGAAACTAATAAGTGAACAATAAAGAGGAGACTTCACAGTCATATAATAGTTGTATAAGAGATCATCGTCCAAAAACTCATAAACCTAAACCATTGCCTACTGTGACACAAATACCTTGAATCTTTTTTGGTCATAAAAATACTAAAATTGTCCTTTTTTTTGCTACATAAAAAATTCCGAAATTATATCGATGTGAAATAGAAAGTATATATGTCATACATGTAGAAGTTTAGGTTTTTTCCCTACTCAAAAAAAAAAAATATTGAGGGTATTGTGTCACATCAGCAAGTTTAAGATTTTTGGTAATATGAAAAAAGTTTGGAACATTTGTGTCACAATGAGCATAGTTTTGAGTTTTTGGTAGTATTTGCCAATAATTAAACCATAAACTACATATGCATATTGTGTGAATAAATTTTGGTTATATTTATATGTAAATAATTATCAGGTTACAACCATATAATATTTATATGTAATGATCATTCATAACGCTTATGAAAATGAATGAACATAAAATATTTTCATTATTCACAAAAATAATAATGAAAATATTTAGATAGAAATTGTTGTCAAAAAATAAAATATTTTTCATTGATTAATTATTTCAAATAATATAAGCGATTACTTTTAGGAAAATATATTTCAATTCATTCATTTTTAAATAAACAAATGGAGCTTATTGTGATTGAAAAGGATTGATACAAGCAAGAGAAATCTCAAGCCAACTTCGTTTGCCGGTCAAATCCAAACTCCCTTATGATGCATGATGCTTGTTTTCTTTCTTCTTTATCACAATTTTAACATATGTGTAAAATGTTTCCCGCTAAAAACATTAATATACCTGGAATTGAAAATGATGTCCACTAGCACATTAGTCTTATCTCACATCACCTTTGAGGTCCATAATATTAAAAACGATGCCAGCAAATTTAGACAAAAAAAAAAGCCTAGGGAGCAGATACCAACAAGCTCGACAGGGATGATATTACACCAGATGATGTACCTGGAAATTCAGCAATCTTTGGTTGGGTGTTCTTGCCGTTACAAACCACCATAGCCTCAAATACATCCACGCCCACCGCCTCCTCCCCACCGCATGTCCGCCACTCCACAGCCCATTGGTCGTGCCTCCCCTTGACGGCTCGCTCCACCCGCACCACTTCATGCCTAGACCGATCAGCCCGGAATCCTCTGCGAAGCCACGCAAGAACTGGAGCACCTCCTCATGACCTGGGAAGTTCCTTGGGTCCACGCTTCCCCTCTTGAGAAACATGAACCCATGAGTTGCCTCGGTTGGTTCACCCGGAGCGACCGGTACATGCTGGCATGGACGACCTCGCGGCTTAGATCCAACCCCAGCGGGTTGGATTCGACCCGAGGGTCGTACAGCCACGTGCCCCCAACATCATTGCTACACTCGAACACCACCACTTGGTGTCCCTCGCGGCGGAGTTCCCTGGCTGCAACGAGACCAGACATGCCGGCTCCAATCACGGCCGCCTTTACGTGCAGTTTTGCCATGGTTTTGAGACCTGGATCCTGGTGGTTTACTGGATCTATACTTCAAAATGCTTTCTTTCTTGGGAGCTTGTTTCTTGTTGTGGTGGGTCAATTTACTGAGGAGGGGTTAAACAGGTTAGGTTATCGATCAACTAGTCAAACTCGATTTTGGCATGTTCAAACTAATCTAAATTATTCTCAAGCCAGAATTACTTGATTAATTCATGAAGTTGGGCTTTTTTAAAGAAACATTTTACTTGAGTAGCTCAAATAATCGATTCTATATATATACTGTATTGGTAGATCTGTCTAATTTAGCGAGCTTCACTCTTAGACTAATCAAATTCAGGAAAATTCCTTTTGGATACGGGTAATTTTAGTACATAATCGAGTTGAGATAGGGTATGAAAATTATTTGACTCACTTTTGAGATATCTAACTTCGTTTATGCTGCGTCCATGTGAAATTGGTCTCGGAATTTGGTTTGTCCTATAGCAAAATAATTTTTCATCATTCCTGTGCTTTCATATATATTTTATAGGCTGGATCCACCTGGAGTCTAGCGTGTGGAATCTTACAGAGGTCATTATCTACTTTAGGTTTCCAATTTTAGAATATAATAGTTGATATTGTCTGGCATATTTGTTAGGGAATCTCCTTATGAATATTCTTACTTTTATTAACAAGTTCCTTACGTCAAGGTGAGAGATTTGTTGGGAAATAGAATCAATGTAATCCTAAATTTGAAGTGCAATAAAGTCCTCCTTGTTAAATCTTCAATGAAATATCTGACGTAATTAATAGTCACGGTAAATTATAAGATGCTGTTTAACTGTTGTAATTTTTCTGTTGTGTTTATTTTTTCCTCTTCTTTTTTTCCTTTCCTTCTTTTCTACTCCAATGCGGTTGTGGGATAGGCAAGTGTTTTTTGAGTGATGTCGATGGAATCAAAGTATATGGGGATGGATGTATGCAAAATGTAAGATAGAATACAATCGGAACCAAGGCATACAAGATGTGCCTTCAATCGAGGTTAAGATCGGGATTGAAGAAGCTCACCACAAAAGCCTATAGAAATCACCAGCCAATGATACAATATTTTGTGATTAAAGAAACTCACCATCAATGCCTATGGGAAAGCCACAAGCCGAGAATACAGTGCTTCTTTGACTCACCAAAGAAGAATTCACCTTCTAAGGATATAAAAACAATGAGTAATCCACTCTCCAAAGATATTCTCTCACATAAAGAAAAATCTTACATATTCATGCACTCAAAATTCACAGTCTTACATTGGAGAATTTGCCTCATTATATAGAGAAATTATTACATAGGAAATAGACTAAACACTAGAGACACAAGAACTACCAACATTAATGACATGGAAACTAGAAAACGCAATAAAAGCTTAAGTATTACAAAAAACATTAAAATACTTAGAAACTAGAAATATAATTAAAGACATAGAAACTTGCTGTTCGACTTATTCAAATTCACGCGCCATCTTTGGAAGCCGAACAGTCATGGTAGAAGATCACCAAATAGGATAGAAATTGATGAGAACAACCTCCAATCATTAGGTAGTCAGTATGAAATTTTGAAATCCACAATAAAGTTGTATATTGATATCTCGATAGTTGATCGGAATCCATAAAATCGATAATTTAAATCACACTTCCTTTGCCTGTAAGTTACTCTGCATTGTAGATCGCTAGTAGTCCAAATCATGTGTAGATGACAAATAATTGTGGGTGAATGTAATTGGAAGGTGTTTGAGCGAGATAAAGATTGTGAATTGCCTTATTAAAAGTATGTAAGTTTTTTATAAATCGGAAGGTTCGTAATATGTAAGTGCTTAGTAGAAGAGGTCTACGTGTATCCCTAGAAGTACTTCCACTAATGCAATTTAAAATTTATGTTTAGCCACGGGAGCATTAAGGGGTAACCGATGCCCCCACATCCAAATCAAAGTACTTGTCATTTTTTATGTTTATTTTTTTGAAAGAAAGATACCATTCGTATATCAAAATAATACTTAAGAGATAATAGAAGGCTTTCAAACCTAACAAAATCTAAATAACTACAAAATAAAGAAAAAGTCAGAAAGCATATAATAAAGGACGGTTTGCAGCTAGAAGCATACTCTTATCCCTAAAGAACATATCTGACATCGTAAACGATCAGCATCCAGTCATCAAATTAAGTAGTGAGTACACACTGAGATCTCCCAGTCCATTTGTAACGATTTGCAGTGCACGTCTAAGTTTAGTGTCTGCAAGTCCATCGCTGTGTAGAGACACCAACATCAAAATGTTGAAAAAAACACAAATCAAATATTTGTAGAGAGCTCCCAAATCTATATTTAGATCTAGTTCAAGAAAGTAAAACCCCCTAAACTTGAGCTATATCTAAATCGAAAGAAGAGAGTGACCTAATTTCGGAGAGGTTGTGGAGCCACACTACGAACATCCTCCTCGATGGATGCCCACTAGACGAATGGCTAAATTGATCTCCACGATCACCCAAGATCAATCATAGAAATTAATTCAACACACACAACTCCCCTGATAGATCAGGAGAGAATAGAGAGATTTTCGAAAGAGGGAAGAGGGAGACATAGCGGGAGAGAGCCTCAGGGACGGCCCTTGTCATTTTATTTTAACTTCTTGCCTCTTTCTGGCTGTTACAAGAGTTCCGAATGATGTTCAGAATCAATTCAAGGAATTTGCTTGCCAAATCCTTCTTCTTGCATCCACTTTTCACCATACCAAGTGTCTCGCCAATTTTCATCAGAAGATTGCACGAATTTCAACAACTCGAGTCCAATAAGCGCCATGTTCTCTATCCATTGTTCCAAGGCTGGAAGTCCCAATTGATCCACAAGCCACTTCTCATACTCAAACTATCAAGCACATGACAGAAGATCAGCTCCTTCGTATGGGAAACAAAAAGTTAATGTAGCCTCATTGTATAGTTGATAATCTCAGACAATATAGTTCAACAAAATTAATTGGGGATCATAATAGTTGTTAGCTCCATTATGGATTTTGCCTACTGTTCACGAGAAACTATTATATGAGCATAATATATGTGTTAAACTGAATGTAGACTATTAAAGATGGTCTGTCTCGTATAGATCCTACTAGATCTTGTAGTCCAAATTGAATTTACTATGCATACTAGGTTAATGCGAAATTTACTCATTATTTAGACTATAATTTCTATATCTAAAGAAATAGGTTCAACCGGAAAACAAATAAGTCCACTGCCAGCATAGGAAATAATTTGCACACTTGATGTTGGATAATTGACATATGAAAGAACCCGATTAAAAAACTAACTACAAACATATGTGCCATTCATCTAATGGCGAATATATAAATTTCTTGTTACACTGACAATGAACCTAATAATAATCCACAAAACATTTTATCTTTTTAAAAAAATTTAGGTGTTTAATTCGTTGAAAAGGAATAGCACAATGAATTGAGGGATGACAAGTTAGTTCCAACCTTTCCAATTTCAAGCCTGTGAGTGTGATGCTTAGGCCATCCAAGCTTTTCGATGCGCTGGTAATGTTCTTGAACAGAAGACATCATCTCTTCTTCACTTGGCAGCACCAATTCTCCAGATAAAACCTTGGCTACCCACTTCGACTGCAACTCGCTAAGTGGTGTCGGATAAGTCTACTCACGGTCAAAATGGATCGAGAATGTAAAAATAAGGAATTAAACCAAATAATAGTGAACAGGAAGCCACGTGAGTATATTTAATTGCTGCCACAATTCTAAACTCATGTTTTCCTGAAGTGTCTAGACCATAAGTATGGCATAAAACATCCAAAATTGAAGTGTTCTCTTTCCCATTTCTTTCTTCGCATTTTCACCTATTGCGAACGATTAATTCCAACATCTTTCAACTTAAACATCAGTTCATCAGGGAGCAGTTCTCTAATTGCTAGAGAAAAAGTTGTTTGGTTGGCTCAAAACATGTACTGGCTGTTACCTTTTGCTATTATACATCAGCTGACTTTCATATTGTGAAACCTTATTCCCTAGCCAGTCTCCATGATGGGAGACCCAAAAAAACAAAACCGAATGTAATGAAAAAATTTACCAGATAAGGTATGCAAATGAAAGAGAGCCGAGGAGCTAGGCTTGCTGGGAAAACATGTTTATATAGAGGCCACACTCGGTTGTTATCCACACTCAAAAGTCCCTTCGTCTTCAGAAATGGATAATGGAAACTATATCTGCAACATGAGAATCATGTATATCAGGAGAGATACAACAAATTCGCGCATATGTATACATACATATATACATACATATATATATCATCTGTATACATATATACATATATATAATAGCGGAATTTTTAAGAATAAGTTCATAAGTAATTGCTGAAAACTATATGTTTTTTAATACCCAGTGCAATGGATGATAACATCTGCATAGATAGAAGATCCATCTTGAAACACTAATTTACCATCGTCTTCAGCACATGCTATCTATTCAAAAGACAAAACAAGATTAATATTTCAGATCAGAATTATATCTTTGAAGGGTTCGCCTGGATTTTCATCTGAACTTAGTTGCAATTAGAAAAGAGCGATAATATAAAACGTAAAGTACCATGGGATGTTGGAGGCGAGCTTTCTTATTTCCATAACTTGGGCATTTGTCTCTCTTGAGGCTTGATGAACTTCTTTGGCATGAGGTAAGATGTCTTTGGCTATGTCGCCTGCGCTTGTCCCTCTTCCTATTATCAACACAATCTGTCGTGCAAAATAGTGAAAAACATTCATACATGAGCTGAATAAGAGTGACCTTTACGGTGAAGGCACATAAGCATTGTCGTAAGGATGCATTTGGTTTGGCTTTGCCAAAGCCCTTTGGGGCCCTGAAGTCCTTGGCCAAATGCAAATGACATTTTGACAAATTTTTTAAACAGCTTTGATGAAATGCAATTACATTTCCAAAGGC
Organism: Corymbia maculata; assembly: GCA_014182735.1. Lineage (NCBI taxonomy): Eukaryota > Viridiplantae > Streptophyta > Magnoliopsida > Myrtales > Myrtaceae > Corymbia > Corymbia maculata. Next base: position 30,116,967 of record CM024685.1, read on the forward strand.
CTCTAAAGGCCTTTAGCACAAGGCAAAATCAAAGGTGCATTGGAATGCTGTATTTTTTAAATGCAAATAGACTTATTTTTTTCTTTCAATTTTACACTTGTACTTTCATAATTACAGAAATGTACTCATAAACCTTAACATTTCCAATGAAGGCCTCAGCCACCTGAGGTCACGAGACCTTGGTGATGCTCGCCAGCGAGCTAAATCTAGCCAGCAATAGTTGGACGACCCATTTGGCTCATCGATGATTGAATTTCACCAAAAAGATTTGGGAATTTAAAAAAGAAAAAAAATAGCAAAAGTCCTTACAAAGTGTAGTTTTTTTCTAAATGGCATTTCAGTCAAAGTTGCTTCTCAATATGTTTTTAAATCACACTTTACCAAACATTATTTGGATTTACCAAAATTCCTCTCTCCTAAAATCCTTTGCATCTTCTCAAAGGCTTTTCCTCAAAAGCCAAACTGAACTCTCCCTAAAAGTCATGAGAAAGGGCTTGCGTGAGTAAAAACCCATTCAACTCCAATGATCACCACTTGTGTTTTTAGAGACTCGACCCATGTATAAGGCTGAAGTAGGAAATCCTCAATTAGATGGTTTTTTAAGCACCAGTTAAGGCCGTAGCCATCCTGACGAAGGCTAGAAGTAATCCACGGGGCGAGAAAATCTTGACAAAGTACACACCTTGTAAGATTCTAGTTAGAATAGTGAGGGGTTAGGCATTAAACGAATCACCCATCAAGTGAGCAAAGTATTATTCAACGATAAATGCTGATACTGACAAGAATGTCAATTCTGTACGTGATGGAGCTCGTAACACTTCTCTAACCATGAGAGAGGGCTAGCGATGATAATTAACACTTAGTACCCCTTTAGAGGCTTGATTTACGTAAATCAATTGATTTTTGGTTATAATCCAAGAAATTTCATAAGTCAATCCGAAAACATGTTCTCAGAAAATAATGAAGGCATATTAGTCATACCTTATCATTATATGGCTCGGGAACTCGATAATTATGACTGTGCAACTGTTCTCCTGACCATGTTGATCTCCCTATGAAAAGGATTTTTCTAGTAAGAAAGTATATGAACAAGAAAGAAGAGACTTCACAGTCGTATGGTACACAAATAATTGTAATAGAAAGAAGAGAATACTATTCCAAAGAAGCATATGCATTGATAATGTATTTCACTTTCCATAACGAAATGCGACATTCTAAATTGTTGTTTAAAGAGTCAGTTCACCTGTTTGCCAACTCAATTTCAAATTAAGCAAATCAATTAAAGAATGGATTCATCTATAAGTGGTCTCAAAGAAAGAGAGAAAAATTTGGGTGGTTGTCTTTCGAATGTAGGTGAGGGCAAGAGGAAAAGGATTGGATAACACCCTAGACATGAACCTAAGGGAGGCTGGTGGTGGCCACCGTCCGTGAGTGGTTCTCAACCATTAAATATTGTGAGTCTCATTTGAGACTTATATAATCTATTACATGAAATGGAATGCATTCACATAAACCAGATGCATACAAAACTAAGAAAATTATCCAAAAAGTCCTATACTTATTGTATGGCGACCAGTTTAATCTTGAACTTTTTATTTGTGCCAATTCAATCCTAAATGTTTGCTAATATATTCCTAAATGTTTCTATTGTGCTAATTTAGTTCTAAAATTATTATTTGTAGTTTGTCAGGTAGTCATTTCAATTATCCAAATAATAGGTTTATCACTAATTAGCAAAACTTCATAAGGTTTATAACTGAATTGGTGTGATTGAAAGATTTAAAACTTAATTAGTTGCTATATATTAGATTTAAGATTTTTTGGACAATTATTCTCAGGCAAAACTTATCATATGTACACACACACACAAAATACAAAAAGAAAAGACTTAATAGTGGTCTTACTTAGCCTTTTAAATTTTTCTTAGGCTTTAAAATAGTTTAAATTATAACCGATACAACGTAAGATATTAAATATAAAATAGTTATAAGAATGTTTATTAAGCAATCGATCATGTAGAACATGCAATTGTTTGAACATAATGACACGATTGTGTTGAAGATAGTTATAATGGTTGTAGGTTTGAGGACGGTTGCCTCTTTTTAATGGGAAACCTTATCTTATCATATGCAGTTTTAACCTTTTGAGTGAAAAAAAAAAAAAAAACCATTTTGTGCTATCAAACGTGCAAGTTTCTAGATTTTCTCTTGATTGAACGAGATATTAAAAATCGAATAATTTAAGAACGGCCACTTAAAAGCTTACGTGATAGTTTTGTTAAAAGCTTAGGTAAATAAGATTGAAAGTGCCCTCTTTTGGGGAAAAAAACAGTTTATAAAGAATGAGGGGTTGGACAAAAAACTCTAAAGTTTTGCACATATGGGATCCACAAAGTAATCCTACGTATTGAGATTGGGAAAGGTTGTTTTTGTATTTGTAATCGAATATTGGTTGAAAAGGTTTGATATGAATAGGAGAGAAGTCAAGCCCAATTTGGTTGACCGGCCGAAATCCAAAGCTCCATTGGAATGCATGTTCTCTTGCTTCTATATCACAATATCAACGAAGAGAAACAATTCAACAAGGATGATGTTAGATCAGACGATTGTACCTGGAAATTCAGCAATCCTCGGTTGGGTGTTCTTGCCGTTGCAAACCACCACAGCCTCAAAAACATCCACGCCCGCCACCTCCTCCCCACCGCACGTCCGCCACTCCACAGCCCACCAGTCCCGGCTCCCCTCGACATCTCGCTCGACCCGAACCACTTCATGCCCGAACCGAATCAGCTCGACTAGCTTGAAATCCTCCGCGAAGCTGCGCAAGAACTGGAGCACCTCCTCGTGGCCTGGGAAATTCCTCGAGTCCCCGCTTCCCGTCTTGGGAAACGGGTAGTCCGAGAAGCCCATGATTGGCCTCGGCAGGTTCAGTCGGAGCGACCGGTACATGCTGGAATGGACAACGTCGCGGCCCGGATCCAACCCCAGTGGGTCGGATTCAACCGAAGGGTCATACAACCACATGCCGCCGATATCACTGCTTCTCTCGAACACCACCACTTGGTGTCCCTCGCGGCGGAGCTCCCTGGCTGCAACGAGACCCGACATGCCGGCTCCGATCACCGCTGCCTTTACGTGCAGTTTCGCCATAATTTCGAGACCCGGATCAGGATAGTTTACTGGGCCCGTACTTCAACTCGCTTTCTCTTATTGGAGATTCTTTCTTCCGTCTGGCGTTGGCGGGTAAATTCACCGGGAAAGGTCTAAACAAGTTTAGTTATTAATGGGCTAAATCGAAGTTGGTGCGCGTTGCGTCAGTAGATCCACCTCATCACTCTCATGATCGACAATTTATTAAGATTACAAAATAAAAATAAAAAATCAACGAATGTCGATTCCCCATTGGGAGCAAGTTGCTTGATTTGGTTTAATGATTTGTATCCGTCATCATTTGCGCGTGGCCTCTATCACTTAATAAAGTTTACACCTTCCAGCTTAAAGCCAGCTCCATCCAAGCTTATTAAAACACATAAAGCCAAACCAAAAACAGGTAGACAGTAGGCCTTCACCTTCGTTTTAGGTGTCCACTGTGGACCATGACATGATGAAAGCGAAAACGATGCCTAAACAATAAGGATATCCGATGTATGCGATTCATGAGGTAGAAAAAAATTAAAGAACTCGTGGATTTAAATGAATTTAAAATAAATGGTTTTGAAAAGTTGTTAGATATATATATTTAGGTTATTCATGGTATTATGATAATATTTTGGACATCTATAATCCACCACGTGCCTTGGCATCTCGGACCCAAGAAAACCGCCACTGCTCCGCCGTGACTTGGACGCTTTCAAACGAGTTTTTGGAAAGACAAACCACATCACACGACTCACCATCATCAGAACAGGTCGTTGGTAAATTTTGCCATCGGACATGCCTCCATGCACCGCCAGAAATCCTCTATGCATGAGATCCACGCACCCTGCCATAGACACGCGCCTGCACACGCCATCGCATCTTCGCTCAACTGACGTCATTACCATGTCACCCTCTCTGCTAATGTAAGCGCCACGTCATCATTTGATTGTTGACCATCGACGGGTCAAATCAAACCATTGATCATTGACCGAGTCAGATTGGGCCATTGACCGGTTCAGACCGGTTCCCAAGGTATTTTACGTGCTGCGTTCATTTTTGGCCTTATTTTCTCCGTATCTTTTCTCCATATACTATTTTTCCTATAGTGTGGTCCAATCTACTGTGTTTGACATGGTAAAGTAGATATAATGGAAAAATTTTGTAAGCATTGTTAGCAACATGATCATGTGGCATCCCATTGCTATCGATTACAATGGAAGCAACCCACCAAGTTGAACAATCAACCATAAGTCAAGGTTCACATGCGCCACCATCTGCCAATATTTCTGTTATAAAGTCTTCTCCCAATGGATCATTAGTCAGTTTTTCATTAGAAGATTTTCATTCCATCCTTTGAGAATTTAGTACTTTTCACTCCTCTATCTCTCCTGCCATGTCAATTGCTTTAGGTAATTTTCATTTATGGTATTTTGACTATACTTGTTGTAATCATATGACATCAAATTCTGATCTTTTTTGGTCAAAATCCTTCCCTCCACATGTAACTACTATTCACACAGCCCATAATTTTGTCATGTAAGTCAGCCACACAAGTCATTTCCACATCCACCTTGTCTTTACCTAACACTTTTATGGTTCCCAAACTCTCTTTAAGCTTAATTTCGGTTGGACAATTATGTGAAGTTGGCTTTGATTTTCACTTTTGTACTCATGGTGTCATGTATAGGATTGATGGACAGGACAGACTATTAGAACTGGTTGTAAAATAGGAGCTCTATTTGAGCTTGTTTTCTTAAATATTCCAAACTCCTTTGTGGGTTGTGTTGTCACAATGTCATTTGAAACTTGGCATTCTTAGTTAGATCATCCTTCTTCTTCATGATTAAAATCTTTGATTTCAAGTGGTCATTTAGGATCTATTAATGACAAATATTTTGTTTACTTGCCTTGCTAATTAGGAAAATGTCATGCATTGCCATTCGATCTTAATGAATCTATCTCTCATGCTCCATTTGATCTAATTCATTCTAATATTTGGGGACCTTCTCCAACTCCAACCATGGGGGCATCTTGCTATTTTGTTATCTTTGTTGATGATTACTCTCATTATACCTGGCTTTATCTTATAGAAAATCGATCTAGGCTTACTCGTATATATCGTGATTTTGTTGCCATCATTAAAACATAATTTTCTGAAGATATCAAGGTTTTTCATACTAATAATGCCATAGAATATCAAGACTTGGAATTTCTTCTTTGACTTCTCTCCCAACAAAGTAGAATTATCCATCATTCATGTCTAGGCACTTCTCAACAAAATGGTCACACAAAACATAAACATAGACATATTTTAGATGTTATGCGAACTCTTTTAATTTCTACCTCTTGTCTAGAAAATTTTTGGGAGGAAGCTTGTCTCACTATTGTTTACACGATCAATCATATCCCATCCCCCATCATAAACAACATTTCTTTTTGTGAACGCTTAAACAGCAAGGTTCCATTTTACAATCATCGTAGCATCTTTGAGAGTGCTTGTTTTGTGTACCTTCTACCACATGAACGAATGAAGTTAGAACCCCGTGCTCATTTATGTTGCTTTCTTGGGTATGTCATTGAGCACAAGGGTTATCGTTGTTGAGACCCTATCTCCAACTGTCTTCGTGTTTCTCGTCATGTTTCACTTTGGGAACATAAGATGTTCTCGTCCCTTCATCCATTCAAACCTTCTACTCATGTCCCTATCTTTTCTAGTCCTTTAGTAGACTTATTCCCGGAAGATCCAATAATATCATCCACTTGTGCATCTTCCTCTCCCCAGTTGTCTTCTTATCATCTTAATGCAAGCTAATTTGGTGATCCCACTTCGGCAACTTCTGACATGTTTGCCTCAACCAAGGATCCTACACCTTCAACCATTCCATCCACTTTTGTTCGTTGTTTTGCGAGAGTAAGTCAACCTCTAGCTTATCTTCGTGATTATCATTGTCAATCTACCATTGCTTCTCTTCATGAACCTTGCACCTATAAAAAAGCTAGTACTAATCCTATTTGGTGCAAGTAATGGCAGATGAGTGGCAGGCCTTGGAATATTTTTACACATGGGATTTAGTTGATTTGCCTCTTGGTTAGTCTACTATTGGTAATAAATGGGTATATAAGATTAAAACCAAGGCATATGGTACAGTGGATCGCTATAAAGCTTGGCTAGTAACAAAAGGCTTTACTTAGGAGTGAGGCATGGATTATGATGAAACATTTACTCTTGTTGCTTGTCTTACTTCTGTTCGTGGTCTTCTTGCGATTGCTGCTGTTAAACATTGGCATTTATTTCAAATGGATGTTAAAAATGCATTCCTTAATGACGATCTCATAAAGGACGCTTATATGGTATCTCCTCTTGGATACACCCATTCATCTACTAAAGTGTGTCTATTATGTCGGGCCTTATATGGATTGAAGCAAGCTCCTCGTGCATGGTACTCCAAGTTTAGCTCAACTATGGACTCTCTTGGTTTTAAACCCACTTCTTATGACCATGTTCTCTTTGTTCGGTGCACACATATTGGATGTATTATGGTGCTTTTATATGTGAATGATATGGTTATTACTAGCGATGATTAGATCGACATTACCAAACACCAACAATATCTTTAGTAAAAAATTCAAAATGAAAGATTTTTGGAGGCTCAGCTATTTTCTCAACTTGGAGGTTGCATCCGATGCTTCTAGTTATTATCTCTCGCAAGCAAAATTTGCCACTAATCTTATGTCTCAAGCAAGACTCATTGATAACAAAATTGCCTCTACTCCCATTGAGTTGAATGCAAAATTCAATGACAAGGATGGAACTCTTCTTTTGAATCCTACACTTTATCAGTAGTTGACTGGTAGCCTTATATATCTCATTGTTACCCATCTTGACATTACTTATGTAGTTCTGACCGCGCCTCATATGACTTATTTTGCTGCAGTTCTTTGAATTCTTCACTATGTCAAGGGTACATTATTTCATGGCCTTCATTTTCTACTATAGAGTTGACAGCTTATTCTGATGCTAACTAAGCTGGTAACCCTCAAGATCGTGGCTCCACTAAGGGCTATTTTTTCTTTTTGGGTAATTCACTTATTTCATAGCGTAGCAAGAAACAGACCACTATTGCTCATTTAGTACAAAGGAAAAATATCAAGTTATTGCTAATACAACATCAAAGTTATTATGGTTACAGAGGCTACTAGAAGATATGGGAGTGCATCATCATAGCAAAATAGTTATTCATTGTGACAATCAGAGCACTGTCCAAATTGCACATAAAGATATTTTTCATAAACCACCAAGCACATTGATATAGATTGTCATTTCATTCAATATCATGTTCTTCATGGCACCATTCGACTTGTCTCTATTTCCTTTGCTGAACAGACTGTTGATGTCTTCACCAAGACATATCCACCTGGGCGTTTTCTAGATCTATTTTCCAAACTCAAGTTGACATCTCTCAAATCATCTTGAGTTTGAGGGGATGTTAGATATATATTGAGATCATTCATGATATTATGATAATATTCTGGATATCTACAATAATTTGGATATCTTGACAATATCTATAATATTCTAAATATCTTGATAACATTCTGGGTATTGCAGTATTCTGAAATTTCTATGATTGATTGTATAATATTTTGTTACTATAGATAATCAACTTGTAAAGCCTATAAATATACTCATGTATTTCTCATTATAATATATTGAATCATATAAAAAATTCCTTAATTCTCTTTTCTATTTTATATTTCAAATGAAGCAATCCCTTTCATTCAAAGAGGGGAGAGGATAACTGCTCATAAAGTGCTGCCACTCTCCGGACTACTTGATATCATATATTTCGATACAGCAAGATCTCATCAGTTTCTTAACCCACCTTAGGCAGGGCAATGAAGAATTTAAATGATGAGAAATAGACCTAAGCCAGGTGCGATAGAATCCAAGCAAACTAGCACCCATTTCGACCGTAGATTGATGCACATCCGGTACACTTAGATATGTAAATCTTGAGGTGCTACGCTCGTGCCCCCTTTTCTGAATTCTCATTCTATCTGAAACAACTTTTCACAACGATAAGGTGCTTACTCTTCTTCGTTAAGAACTTTATGCACCACCAGAAATCTTCATAAGGATTCCATCACGTCCTCAATCGAAATGGTGTATAAAAATTGACCCAAACATGAACAATTTAAGAAAGTATTCACCTGCCTCTTATTTGATGAACAAATTTCATATATAAAGATTATATACAAGTTTATGTAGCACACTTTAACACTTTGTCATGTGCAAAGCGGATCAGACAAATGTGTGGGATTTGACAAACGGGAGCACGCACATGCAAAATAAATTGGGCAAAACCGAACTGCAATACCATGTTAGAAAATCCAATCCAAAAACTTAAACATATAAGTAAAAGAAGATAATATGTATATAGAAAGCATATAAGCCCCGTAAACTAACATTATGGCATGCTCAAACACGGATGCAGTCCCTCACACCGCCTCTACAGTGCCACTTCTCTCTAAGAATTATGCCGCCACCTTCGTCTCCTCCATCGACAATGGCAACCCAACGGATCCAGTCTCTCCTGATGTCGGAGTCTCGAAGAAGCTCCGCTCTTCGGTTAATCAAATTCGGGTCAAATTTCTTTTGTATAACGAGTAATTTTCAGTACTTAATTGAGTTGAAAGGAAGTTTAAAAATATTTTAAGCACCGGCGAGATAATTTATGTTATTCTGTTACGTGCCTGTGAAATCGATTCACCATAATGCTTTTCTTCCTTCCCGAGCGTTTATAATATTTTATAGGCTAGATGGACCTGTGGTGTAGTGTGTGGAATCTTACGGAGGTCACCGTCTATTTTAGATTTTCAGTTTTAGAAATAAAATAATTGGTATTGCCTGGAAATGATTCATCAATTTGGTAATATCCTTGATAAGATTCTTACGTTTATGTAACTAATTCCTTTCTTTAAAAGAGGAGATTTGTTAATTATCATTTGAAGATATCGTATTTTGATTATTAATGATGGTTAACATTCCTTTTTCCTTTTTCTAATTTGATAAGAGAAAAGGGTGTTTTGGTGATATGAAAAGTGGATACCGAATTTGAAATTTCATTTTTGGATGGTATATATAATTAAAAAAAATAAGTTGAAGCTTCAATTAACTAAATTTGATCTTTTCAATTAACTAAATTTGATCTTAACTAATAATTGATAATTGAAATATTGATTATGATTTTCCTATCAAAATTTCTTATAGCTTTGGGTGTCATCTTATCGATCCCTCTTGTGATTTATTTCATAATGATAAATGATAGGAAATCTCAAAAGTCACAATAATAAATCAAGCTTATAGAGTTCTAAAGTAAACAAAAAAACAAAAATCAAGACGTATCATTAGAACATGGTTGGCAAAGATAATCATAGGCTCATCCTTCGAAAATAGATCGGTGACTATTTGACATCAAATCTACCACATGTGAGAGCAAGCTCTATAAATGTGAAAGGCCAGAACTTTTAACTAAAACTTATTGAGCTTGTACATATTTGACATCAAAACTATTGTAAACACTATTGAAACTAGAGACAAAGTACTTATTCATGAAATTCCAAAACCTACAATTGGATCAAAGAGAAAATTTCCCAAATATAAGATTGAGAGTGCAAAGTTCCAAATCTAAAACTAGATCAGGAGAGTAAGAAAAGAAACAAAAGAAAATAAGAGGAAAAACAACTAGGAGGCGAGGGAGAGATCTAGGTCAAATCCCTCCCCTTTAGAAATGGAAAAGACAAACAAAGGTTCAAAGAGAGAGAGAGAGAGGGAGGGAGAGAGAGGTGTTGGGGGGAGGAAAGGTTTTTGCACTCGTTACTTAGACCACTTAAGCAAATTTATTTTGGCGTTGTCATATACATGTGATCTACTTTAGACTATTAAGTTGTGTTTCGTAAATTTTGACTTTGCGATGAAATACCTTTCATGAAAAGTTATTTTTCGGTTTTTTTAAAAGAGATATGTTCTATGGCGATTCCAAACAAAAAATTTCATTGATAGACAAGGGAATTGACAACTTCACTTTCATACCAAATTGAACATACACAAGTCGTGCCATATTTAATTGACAACAAGGCACTTGGGATATGTAGCAAAGATACATGTCGAAATTTAATCGACGATATGAATTTGGGAACTATGACTATAATGCAAGAACAGAAAGGTAATTAAAAGATGGCACGAATTTAAATCGTTTATGACATTACTCCTTGAGAGAGTTGTTATGTAGTTTTAGCGATGCTTTCCTATCTCAATTTATGTATAGTCAGATAAGCATTAAAGGGTAACAAATGCCCCATTCAAATCAATCTCTTTGTTGTTCTATTTTAAGTCGTCTCTTTCTAGCGGCTACAAGAGTGCCGAATGATGGTCAGAATCAATTCAAGGAATTTGGTTGCCAAATCCTTCTTCTTGCATCCACTTGTCACCATCCCATGTGTCTCGCCAATTTTCATCAGAAGATTGCACGTACTTCCACAACTCGAGTCCAATACGGGCCATCTTCTCTCTATATTGTTCCAAGGATGGAAGTCCCACTTGATCCACGAGCCACTTCTCATACTCACACCATCAAACACATGACAGAAGATCAGCTCCTTCGTATGGGAAACAAAAGATTAAAGTAGCCTCATTTTATCGTTAATAGAGATTATCTCAGCCAATATAGTTCAACAAAAATTTTGAGGGTCATGCTACTATTTAACTCTATTATGGATTTCGCCTACTGTACCCGAGAAACTATTATATGAGTATAATATATGTGTTAAACTGAATCTAGATTATTAAAGATGGTCGGTCTCATGGTCCAATTTAAATTACTACGTGTACTAAGTTCATGCAAAATTTACTCATTGTTTAGACTATAATTTCTATATCTAAAAAGATAAGTTCAATCGGAAAACAAACAAGTACATTGCCGACTTAGGAAATAATTGCACACTCGATGTTGGATAATTGACATATGGAAGAACTCACTTATAAAATTAATTTCAAAATCACATGCCATTCATCTTGTGGTGAATGTATGAGTTTCTTGTTGCACCGACGGTGAACTAATAATAATCCACAAAACATTTTATCTTTTTAATTTTCTTGGGCGTCCAATTTGTTGATTATGTATAGCAAAATGAACTGAGGAATGACAAATCAGTTCCAACCTTTCCAATTTCAAGCCTGTGAGTGTGATGCTTGGGCCATCCAAGCTCTTCGACGCGCTGGTAATGTTCTTGAACAGAAGACATCATCTCTTCTTCACTTGGCAACACCACTTCTCCGGATAAAACCTTGGCCACCCACTTCGACTGTAACTCGCTAGGTTGTGCCGGAAAAGCCTAATCATGGCCGAGATCAATTGAGAGAATGTGAAAATAAGGAATTAAACTGAAAAATTAGTGAGCTGGAATCCATGCGAATACATTAATTGCTGCCACAATTCTAAACTCATGCTTTCATGAAGTGTATAGACCATAAGTATGGCATAAAACATCCAAAATTGAAGTGTTCTCTTTCCCATTTTCTTTCTTTGCATTTTCACCTACTGTGAACAATTAATTCCAACATCTTTCAACTTAAACATCAGTTAATTAGGAAGCGGTTCTCTAATTGCTAGAGAAAAAAGTTGTTTGTTTGGCTCAAAACATGTACTGAGTGTTACCTTTTGCTATTATACTTCAGCTGACTTTAATCTTGCAAAAGCTTAACCTCTAATTAGTCTACAAGATGGGAGGAAAAAAAAACAAATTTCATGAAAAAATTTACCAGATAGGGTATGCAAATGAAAGAGAGCCGAGGTGCCAGGCATGGTGGGAAAACATGTTTATATAAAGGCCCCACTCGGTTGTTATCCACGCTTATAAGTCCCTTCGTCTTCAGAAATGGGAAATGGTAACTATATCTGCAACATTTGTATCAAGCATGATATATTTATATCATCAATATTAAATTACTTGCGGAATTTTGAAAAATAAATGCTTAAGTAACTGCAGAAAACTATAAGTTTGTTTATCCCCAGTGCAATGGATGATAACATCTGCATATAGAGATGATCCATCTTGAAACACTAATTTACCATCGTCTTCAGCACGTGCTATCTATTCAAAAGACAAAACAAGATTAATATTTCACAATGGGATTTATATCTTGTAAGGCTTCGTTTGGATTTTCATCTAAAGTTAGTTGCAATTAGAAAAGAGGGATAATATAAAATGTAAAGTACCATGGGATGTTGGATGACCCCAGCAAGCTTTCCTGTTTTTATAATTTGGGGATTCGTCTCTCTTGAGGCTTGATGAAGTTCTCTGGCAAAAGGTAAGAGGCCTTTGCTTATGTCCCTTGCGCTAACCTCTCTTCCTATTATCAACACAATCTGTCGTGCAAAATAGTGAAAAACATCCATACATGAACATAATAAGAGTGAGCTATATGTTGAAGGCATAGTTACTGTAAGTCACGGAAAGAGATTACGATGTGACCCATGACTAACGACCCACTGAACTCCAAAGATCACCACATGTGTTTTTTAAAGATTCGACCCATGTATAAGGCCGAAGTAGGAAATCCCAAACTAGATGCTATCGCGACCTACTAAAATTACATTTTAGGAAAATAATAATAGTAATAGGTTTAGGGGTATTATTAATTTCGGGCCGAAGGCCCTTAATTAACTTGGGCTCTCCCAAGCCCATACCCCGCGCGACGTGGGATATTCACAAAAAATATAAACAAGGAGTCGCCACTAGTCTATTAAGGTCGACTAGAAATCAAGCGAGACATGGAAGCGTGTCTCACTATTTACGCAACCAGAGAGTCTAGGGTCGGGGACTTGATTACGTTAGTCATGCGACTAACGCCCTTTCGGTATCTAACTTAATTGTGTGTTAGCTAAAGACATGGCAACACATTAAAAAAAAAAAAAAAACCTATTATAGAGCCCTAGAGGCTTATTCAATTTTTTTTTTTTTTCCTTTTTTGGGGTTTTCTGAATTTTTGCAATTTTTTCTGATTTTTCCGAATTTTTTGAATTTTTCTGGATTTTTTGGATTTTTTTGAATTTTTTAATATTTTTAATATTTTCGAATTTTCAGAAATTAAAGAAAACAAAATTTTCAAGAATTTTTTGGTATTTTTTGGTTCTTTTGAAAATTTTAAAGAAGAACATTTATTACTTTTTTTTTTTTTTTTTTTGGGATTTTATAATTTCTTATAATTTTTTTGGAATTTCTGGATTTCTGATTTTTTTTTTTTTTTAAAAAAAAAAATTTGAAATTTTTGAATATTCGAAAAAAAGGAATAAAGTAAATTAAATTAAATTAAACTTTTAAAACCTTTCTGAAATTAAAAAAACATTTTTTAAATTTTTAATGATTTTTCAAAAAAATTTCTTAATATTTTTTAATATTTAATTTTTTCAAGTTTTTGGATTTTTTAATTAATTAAAAGGTAATTCGGACCGGGTCGGGAGACCCGGCCCTACTAAACCGACCCGGACCGATGACCGAACGGCCCGGATGAGATTTTTTTTTTTAAACAAAAATTAAACTGTCGGCCCATTAATAACCAAAATTAAAAAAAAGGCCCAATTCCTATTTCTATTTCCAGCCCGACCATCTTCAGCCCATATCAAACAATCAACCCAAATTCATGCTAGGCCCACTCAATATCAAGCCACTGACCCACAATTTAACCGAGACTTAAATAAAAACAAGCCCACATAGCAAATTAAACATAAGCCCGGCCCGGTCCACTTCTACTAACCCAACGAGATAAAACCTACCCGCTTGTACCTTACCCGACCCGGATCTTGACCCGAGATCGGAGGCTGGCTGCGCGCCTCCTCGATTTGCTCCGTTGCTGCTTCTTCGCAGCGGCCGAGCGTGTCCCGGCTCGACCATGGCGCCGGCGGCAACCGGTGTGAGACCCGGCGGCGGGGGCGACAAGACGGCGGACAGCCACCCGGGAAAGATGGTTGCAGCTGCGTTGGTCGTGGCGGAGAGGCGTGCGTCGGCACGGCGGGACGAGGGTGACGACAGGAGCGGAGCCAGCTACTAGCAGGACTCGTCGTCGGTGGTTGAGCGGCAGCGGCGTCGGTTATCGAAGGTCCCGTCTTCGTCGGCTCTGTCCACCTCGCGTCGTCTTCCTCTTTCTCAGATTTGGTTCAACATTCTGCTCGCTCGGCCTCTTGTTGCGTTTCCATGTCTTCTCCTCCGTCCAGGCTCTCGGTTGCTGCTTTCATGCGGGAGAGGCGCGCGTCGCCGAGGCTCGGCGGCCGAGGACCAAGCGCAGTGGCTACCGGAGGAGGAGGCCCTTCACCCACAGCCCCTCACTCTAGCTCTCTGCTTGACAACCCCCTCATCTCTTCCTCGTTTTCTCCTCTCTTTTTCTGCAGATTTGCCTTCCTCGCGGCTCTCGCCTCGCAACTCAGATCTGGATTTTTCTATAGCTTCCTGTCCAAAAGAAGCTCGCCTTCCCCTGTTTCTCTCCTTCAACCCAGCTTTCTCGAGCTCTCTAGTTTTCTTCCTTTTTCAGATCTGGTTCTTCGTCCCTGGATAGCCGCGACATCGCCGGCCATCTCCCTTCACCTATTCTTCCCTCAGATCTCTCCGGTCTTCTATTCCTGCATTTTCCTTTTTTCTGATCTTCGTGCCTCTCTCTCTCAGATCTGGGTTTTCCAGATCTGCTTTCCTCGAGCTCTCTTGCAGTCTTTTTCTCAAATCTGGTTCGGCCTTGCGCTTAGGGGAAAGGTGTCGCTGAGCTCCTCGGCGCTGAACGCGTACTTGTAAAACTCGATGGTGTCGCCGGCTTTGAGGGGCTTCCACCACCAACTCCGGCTTCAACGCCATGAACCCGACTGTCTTCGTGGCCGCTCTTCTCTCTCCGCTTTCCGCCGCGTGACCGCGCAGCAAGGGAATTCCTTTGCTGGCGTCACGCGGCTGACGTGAGGCGTAAGGGCGACGTCCGGCGACGTCCTTCTCTTCCTTGCGTGTTCTTCCTCGTCTTCTTCTGCGGTGTCCTTTTCTGATCCGCGTGCCTTTGCGTGTCTGTGTCGCCGTTCAGATCTGCCTTGGCGATTCTCTTCTCCGCGGTGGGGGATGCGTGCGGCGTCGTTGGCCGCCTGCGTGCTGTCCTGCTCCTCCCAGTCTCTCGGGCCCTCTTGAGCTCGGTTTCTTCTTCTACTATGCTGTTTCCAACGCCGGAGCCGAGGGACGACGGAGTGTTGCCGGCAGTGGATAAAGCGTGGCTGCCGGTCACTTTTCTCTTCCTCCGTTCGCTCCCCCTTTCTCCACCGTGCGTCGCCGTTCTTCTCCTTCTTTTCCTCGATCTCTCTGCCTTCCGCCGCGCAGCAAGGGAATCTTCCCTCGCTGGCGTCACGCGGCTGACGTTAGCCGCGGTGGGGGAGTCGCGCTAGAACCGCGTCGTCGGCTGCTCCCTTCTGGATTTTCTCCTCCTGCTTTTTCCTGTCTGTAGGGGTGATCGGGTCCAGGTGGGTAGGGTCCAGACCTCGACCCTGTACCCGACCCTGTTATAACCGGTTCCCATTTTTTGGACCATGTACCCGACCCTGTTTTCATTGGACCCTGTTTTGGACCCGACCCTGTTTTTCCGGTCCGGGAACAAGGTCTACCCTGTTTTTATTATAACCTGTTTTTTAACCACTTGATATCCTACACAATTGCAAATTTTACATTAATTCGCGAGAAAATAATAACATAATCATCCTAATTTGACTAACAAGAAAGTGCAAAAATCAAAAATTTGCATAAACATTATCAACAAACATGGTCTAATATTAGCCTCAGTCCCACAACTACTAATTTAACTTTGCATTACATTCAATATTCCACCAAACACAGCTAATTTGCATAAAAAATAAGAAAATTAAATTTGCTTGGACAGCAAGGTGGCGACGTGGTTAATTTGAATATGCTTGGACATAGAACCATTTTTCTCCTCCTTTGCTCTAACACCCACTCCAACTCCTTTCCTCCATTTGGTGAGCAAATCGGTCGCCCACAACACTTGTGCAAAATCCCTAACAAAGACCTGCAATTCATGTACAAAGAAAAATCAACAAGAAACTATGCTCTAGAGACATGTGCAAAGTTATAGTTTAATGAAGTCTATTTACTTACCACAAAATCGGAATTTTCACAAAATGATTTATTTTCCAATGACAATGTCCTCGGTAAGACAATCCAAATCTAAAAACCAAAAAAGAGATCAAACAAAGCACTTACTCAATAAATACTTATGTGAATGAATTATAAGATAAAAAGAAATATATGCGACTTACCCGCCTCAAACTTTTCTGCATTCTCAATGCACTCTTCAACATTAATCGACACGCGAACAGCTCTCAACCAATCTTGAGTACAAATTAAACCTTCCACCACTCTAGGAGTTAAAGAACTTCGAAAACCGTCAAGTACACGTCCTGATGTACTAAAAGTCGACTCCGAAGCAACAGTAGTTACGGGGATAGACAAAACATCCCGGGCCATCAAAGATAAGATTTTATACTTTGACCCACTACTCTTCCACCACATCAAAATGTCAAGTTTAAGGACATCTTCACTTTCAGCTTCAAGATACCGATCAAGCTCAGATTTGTTGTAATCAACCACTCTTTTCTTCGCATGGAGAAAGCTTTTATGCCACTCTTCCATTTCACACTCATTGTCATCAGTATTGGCATTGGAAGCAGTACTACTAGTACTTACATTTGAACTATCATTATTTTTTTTAGTAGAAGAACCAACAAAAGATTGCTCATAAAATTTATACAACCGCTCCAAGGCAACTTTGACCTTATCATGCATCTCATCAACTATTGCTTCATCATCATAAATTTGTTCAAAACAGAACCTCACATAAGTTAACTTCTTTGTAGGATCCAATGCAACTGCAATCAACACCATTATATTTATTTTATCAAAACTCCCATAATACTTGTCAAACTTCTCTTTCATTTTTATACCCATGGCTTGAAGCTTTGGATCCAAAGAATTCACCGCATTATTCAAATATTTATACAACATAGCCATCCCCTCAAAATATTCATTTGAAGTTACATATGAGCTCCCCGACATCCTTTTAGTTGCATCATAAAACCGTTTCAGAAATTTACAAAGGATGGTGGCATTTTCCCAATCTTCATCTTGAGGAGCATCATGGTCAATTTCTCTTAAGAAAAATGAATCATCTTCTTCCATCCTTTGAAAAGCTTTCTTGAACTTTATGGCGGTGTCTAACATCATGTAAGTGGAGTTCCATCTAGTGGCAACATCAAGACAGACTGAACCTTTATATGTAATCCTCACTCTCTCAATACATGATTGAAATGTTTTTGCTCTCGTGGGAGAGCTCCTCACATACCTATTTACGTTTCGGATACGTGCAATAGAATCACGCACCTCATTCAATCCATCTCTTACTATCAAGTTAAGTATGTGAGCAGTACACCTCATATGTAAAGCATCGCCATTCAGAATCAAAAACCCTTCTTTTGAAAAATTTTCCTTCAAATAACCAATGGCCACATCATTTGAACTAGCATTATCCACGGTTATTGTTGACACCTTCTTTTCTATTCCCCAATCATAAATGCATTTTTCAACCATTTTCCCAATCTCCTTACCTTTGTGACTATGCATCACCACAAATTTGATGATTCTTTTATGCAACTTCCAGTTTTCATCAATAAAATGTGCAGTAAGACATAAATAGTTCAAATTTTGAATGGAACTCCACATGTCAGTCGTCAATGCAATCCTAGAATTAAGCTTATCAAAGTAAGCTTTTAAACAAGTTCTTTCACTTAGATACAATTTCATACAATCTCTAGCCACTGTAAATCGTGAAAGATGTTGGAAAAGAGGCTGTAATTCAGTAATAAAATCACGAAAGCCAACTCGCTCGACCATAGAAAAGGGCTGTTCATCAATAATAATCATTCGAGCAAGCATGTACCTACAACGCTCTTGATCAAACTTCCACGTTGTTAAAACGTTACCATCACCAGTAGTATTTTCCCCCACCTCACCAGCCACATCTTTGTTACGTGGTGCAAACAACATTTGCTTCTTGTCGGTATGAGGATACTTTTTACACTTTTTCAAGTGTTTCCACATAGTAGAAGTTCCATGATCAACATTATATCCATACTCAATCCCACAATGAATACACTTCACTTTGCTTGTTTTCTGTGTTTTCTCATCTATGATTCTCGAATAATTATCCCAAACCTCTGATTGATTAGCTCGCTTTTTACCTAGAGGAAGACGAGAGTTTGGTATGCTCACCTTGTTTGTCACACTCGCAGTCGTGGATTCCACTTCATTAACTCCATGGAATGGCAATTCCATGAGTGGACTCATTTCATTTTGTCCATCCACTTCCATTGATATGTTTTTTTCGTGATCCATCGACTGAAAACAAATTATAAAACAATGTCAAGATTCTATAAAATCAGAAATATAAACTTATACCAATTTACAAACAAACCACATTGCAATATGGCAAAATGAACCTGCTGAGGTAATATTAAGTTGCTTAATGCTTGTGCAACAGGAGAGACTTGAATTTCCATTGGTCAATAGGAAGTAATAAACTCACATGCCAAGTAAAAAATTACAGGAACTTCCATTTTAACAAATGAGAAGGAACTCACATGCGAAAGTTTAGCAGTAGTGGGCAACATTATCAGAATAAAAGGTGGTCAAATCATGTCACGTTGCATTTAAGTGCAAAATAATTGCTTTCAGCAATATAGAGGAGACCAATTACCTGCGTAGCTCTAGACCGTAAGCAAATCGAGATTCGAGGGTAAGGTTCAACTTTACTTCTTGGAAACAAACTCCGGCGGATCAAGGCTTAAAACCCATATATCACAATACTTTCCACGGCCTATACTGGAAAACCCATGTTTTGGCAACACATAATCATCATCATTAATCCCAGAGGGATTCAGCTTCTAAATTAGCTGCCTGCACATCAGAAGAAGGTCATCGTACATGGTCTCAGCTTCCAGTCTAGACCAGGACAAATAATGGCTAATTTTCAAATCAAACTAGGATACAACAGAGAGATCAAAGAGGACATAAAAGAGAAAGAGACATAAGTAGTTGTTATGTTAAGACCAACAACGGAAATACAAGATAAATACTCGATGAAGCTAAAAAGTATACAACCGTACTTTGATTGGTTGGGATAAACAATGACTCATATCAAATGACATCTCGATGAAGCTAAATTCTAGTGAAAATTGATCAGGGACCTATAACTTTCAGTTCATCAGCAGTCCTTGTGAAATCGGCAACTTCAATGAATATGAACTTCAAAGATGACTAACGTAATTGGTACACTCTCCATTTCTTATTGCAATACTCTTTGTTCTCCATCCGGTCTTTTCTGAGGCAAAAACCAGTTTTTGTTCTTGCCTTGCTCCTAATCATACAGGGAAAGAAAGAAGGAAAAGAGATAGAATGGAGAGATACAAGAAGTGCAGGTATTTTTTCATCCCTGTACACATTATTCTCATTTTAGTCACCCACTGACTGTTTTGCTAACTTTACTAAATACATGTTTTTGTTTTGGAGCCTAATAAGGCGTATTAGGCTCCAAAACAGCAGGTAAAAGAAACAAATCCAGGAGCAAAAAGTTAGGGATGGACTATAATGAACGAAATATGTAGTATGTAGACAAAAATATATCTTTGTACAGGGACGGAAATTTTACTTATAACTTCACCTGGTTTGTTAAGTATGTTCTAAACCATAAAAGAGGTGTGCCTAAAGGTTGAGACTACATTTTGCTCAGGGGACAATTATCAACCATAATAAATGCAGAAAAAATGAAGAGAAGTCACATTGTTATAAACCCTGTTAAAGTATCTTTAAAACATCATTACTCACTTTGATTAATAGTCAAAAGAGGTGTTAATTGGCATAATAAGAGGACTGCCTAGAAATCCCAAGAAGGTAGGGGACAATAGCAAGGACACCAAACAATCACGGAGAGACAGACAGACAGACAGAGTGGCTTGGGTCAGAGACGCCTGTTGAACCTGAGCATGGAAATGCCAAGTTTACGGTAGGCACTTGAGTCATGCCAAGCAACTTTATCTGCCGACGAGCTCTTCCCCCAGCCGGACCTCCCCTCTGTCGACGAGCTCTTCGTCGACGACGTCCTTCTCTTGCTCCACCTCCCCCAGCCCAACCCTGCCCCCAAACCCCAAATCGGCCCCGAAGGTCCACAAACTCCTGCTCCAGAGGCGGACCACCTTCTTAACGCCCCCGACCCAGATCTGGTTTAGCAAGTGCGCCATGGACAGTGGACACAATCACACAAACACACACAAGGACAGAGAGGGAGAGGGAGAGGGAGAGAAAGAAAAAATCGGTTACCTTTCGCGGACCCAACACTCGTCGTCGGGGAAGAAGAAGAAACCAGCAATTGTCGCCTCGTTGGTTGAGCAGCGGCAGTCGGCGGAGCAAGTAGATCGGGGGGGGAGAAGGAGCAGCGATGGGAGAGGAGAAGCTAGGGCTCGATTTGTGCATCTTCAAATTGCCATATTTTGTTCTTTCTTTTTTTAAAAAAAAAAAAAAAAAAACCGGTCCGGGCCGGGTGGGTTTTCCAGTGGAACCGGTTCCCGGACCGGTTCCAACCGGTTCCGAAAAGCTGGAACCGGTTCCCGGACCGGTTTCACTGGGAACCGGTTCCCGAACCGGTTTTTCCGGGTGGTCCGGTCCGGTTCCCGGGTCAACCCAGTCCGGTTGCACAGTCCTACCTGTCTGTATGCGTGTGTCCATGAGGGAGACCAGAATCCCTAGGGGAATCAGGCCGGGCTAGAGAGAAAATCCCAAGCTAGATGGGCTGGAATCCAAATAAAAGGGAAAAAGGCCCAAGAGAAAAGAAGATTAAAAAACTAGGCAAGGTAAATGAGTGGGTCGGGCCGAACCAGCCCATTCGATCTTCTTTTTGAATTTTTTCGATTTTTGATTCTTTTTTTTTTTTTTTTGATTTTGATTTTTTTTTTCTAGAAATTAATAAGTATTTATAGATGCAAATTAAAAAGGCAATTAAAACAAAATAAATAAAAATTCGGGTGTCAATAGCCGCCCCTCTTTGAAAGGGAGCTCGAAAAGGTTCGTTTCAAGGACTAGGTGACACCCGACTTTTCTCGGCGAGCCATGAAGGCACAAATTTTTTCCATTCATTTTTTTCCGTTCATTTTTTCATTTTCATTTTTTTTTCATTTTCATTTTTTTTCACTCTCTTTTTCTTTTCTTTTCTTTTCATTCATTTTTTTCTCTCTTTTTTCTCTCTCTTCCTTTTTTTTCTTTTTCTTTTTTTTCGATTTTTTTTTTTTTTTGAGATCTCCACTCGTGCGAACGAGTTTTGACCAAGTTAGTAAAGTCTCACCATGTAATAACGGGTTTCGACTAGGTTATTAGAGGAAGGTCTTACTGTATAATAACGGGCTTCGACCAAGTTAGTAAGTCTTACCGTGTAACAACGGGCTTCAACTTGGAGGGAGGTCTCACCGTGTAACAACGGATTTCGACCGAGTTAGTAAAGTCTTACCGTGTAACAACGGGCTTCAACTTGAAGGGAGGTCTCACCGTGTAACAACGAGTTTCGACCGAGTTAGTAAAGTCTTACCGTGTAACAACGGGCTTCGACTTGAAGGGGGGTCTCATCGTGTAACAACGGGTTTCGACCGAGTTAGTAAAGTATTACGGTGTAACAACGGGCTTCGACTTGAAGGGGGGTCTCACCGTGTAACAACGGGTTTCGACCGAGTTAGTAAAGTCTTACCGTGTAACAACGGGCTTCAACTTGAAGGAGGGTCTCACCGTGTAACAACGGGTTTCGACCGAGTTATACATGGTTTAAGGAGGACCCATGAACCTTTTGGAAATTGCATGGTTTCAAGTTGACCACGAACCATGTGGTTTAAGGAGAACCCACGAACCCTTTTGGAAATTGCATGGTTTCAGGTTGACCACGAACCATGTGATTTAAGGAGAACCCACGAACCCTTTTTGAAATTGCATGGTTTCAGGTTGACCATGAACCATGTGGTTTAAAGAGGACCCATGAACCATGTGGTTTTAAGGAAGACCCACAAACCCTATGAAAATTGCATGGTTTTCCGGTTGACCATGAACCATGTGGTTTAAGGAGGATCCACGAACCATTTTAGAAATTGGATGGTTTTCCGGTTGACCATGAACCATGGGGTTTAAGGAGGACCCACGAATCATGTGGTTTTAAGGAAGACCCACAAATCCTATAAAAATTGCGTGGTTTTCCGGTTGACCATGAACCATTTGAGATTGTACGCCTTCATTGAGTGAACCTGTTAAATTCAACTTGAGCAAATGCCATTAGAGACAATATCAAAAAGATGCATTGGCAGTGTTGTAGCATCAATTGCATAAGCGAATCAAGCTAAGTCCAATCAAATTGAAAACATTTGATTTTTTGATTTTTTGATTTTTTGATTTTTTTGATTTTTTTTTTTTTGGTATCATGTACCGCAAAATTGTCATTAAGCTTGAAATGTATCATTAATCATCAAATCCCTTTAAAAGAAAAATCATATTAGAATGATCATACTCATGAAAGAGGTTTATTAAGCATGCCAAGCAAGAGTTCTTAATTAGAAAAGGCTTATCACATGCTCTCAAGAAAGGGTTATTTGATCCCATCCATTCATGTGGGAAGTGATTTGAACACTCAATTTACCTCACATTTCCAATGTCAAAGGATTTGAGAATCATTCGCAATAAGTACACATTGACCAATCCAAAAGGTCTTTCAAAGGGACCGTAATGCAGGTTTGGTTATGGTTTTAGCAATGGATATGCATCATTGGTCATGAACCGAAACAATTATCTGCCAACATCTTCGCCGGGTTTACAAGTCAAGAAACCTTAAGATGAGATAAGACAACCTTGCCCCCACTTCTTTGAGCGGTAGCTTCTTTGGAAAATCCTTATTCTCGCTTGAATCATCCCAATCTGAAGAGACTTCGGGAAGGGTTGTAATGTTGGTTTGGTTATGGCTCGAAAGGCTCAGAATTTTTCACAAAAAAGGGTTGAAAATTGGTGATTATCATGACATCATGGTCATATCACTCAATCTTTTTTAAAGCACTTGACTTTTGGAATCTGAATTGTCTCGAAAGTCCATTGACTAATCAAATAAGAGCTTTGCCCTTCTCAATTGTTTTGCATTTGCAATGATTTTCTTTTCAATGCAAACATTTTGGATTTGACAACTATTTTTTCACATAGGAGTCTTTTTGCCCCCTAATGCAAATCTTTTTTCTTTTTCTATTTCTTTTTTTTTTCTTTTTTTTCTTTTCTTTTTTTTTCACGGGCATTGGCCTTGCTTTTACCAGACACACTGCTTTTTCATGCCCCTTAATTTTCATTAGACTTTGCTCTTTTGAACTTTTTGAGCTTTTAGGACTTTTGAGAGTTTTTTTTTTTTTTTCACATAAAATGCCAACCGTATTGGTCAATCATGTGCCTTGCCCCAACATGGGGAGATAATCACCACTTGGGTTTTAGAAATGAACAATCAGGCTCATCTTGGTTTAAGCAAAGGGTATCAGTATTTGGATAGAGAAAAGAATGCTCTTCTTCACCTCGGGATGTTTCAAGCTTCATAAGAATTCACCTGAAATTACCACAAAAAGATTAATGCAAGTGAAAGCAAAGAAGTCTTTTTCATCTTTTCACCATGTGATATCAACAAAAACCTCCAAATTTGCCCCATTGTGGGGTGGTTCTTGACAGGGGTATTTTATGATTTCTTCACATTTAAGGCTCAAAGGGGCTGACTATGGTCACATGTGGTGTGTAAGATAGAGAAAAGAAATGCCTCTTTTCATCTTGGTCCATGTACCAATTGCGAATGACTCATTTGTCCTTAAACGACATAGATTTTCTTTTTCGCTCAATTCTCACAGTGTTTGAAGGACGTGTTTGGAAATGGATTGCCTTTCCTCATCCTAAGCATTTCCTACTTGGCATGACTAACATCTCAATTTCATTTGGTCGAGATTATCTGAGTAGATTAATCTCCATGAGGAATTCTGATTCAAAATGAGTGATCCATCAAACAGACATACAATTTTGAGATCAAAAACAACGCTCAGAAACATTGTGAAAAGTTCATTTTCTCAATTTTTATCTTTTTTTTTATTTACTCTAAGTAAAATGCGGAATTTTTTTTTTTTTGATGAAAATTCTCAATTTTTTTTCTTTTGATTTTGATAAGAAGGGTACTTACCTGCAATAGGGTGACTTAGTAACCCTGTAAAGAATAGAAAAGAAAGTGTTAGTACAAGAATCCTCAGGGATTGAAAAATTGGAAACGATACACTATTACTCTTCACTCGCATTTATTACTCAGATGCCAACATCATCTTCTTGGATATTTGGCAACCCCAAATTGCCCTTCACTTGCAATTTTACATTTGATGTTTCCCTATCAAAGGAAAAGGGGATCATGTTAGAGACATGAGCAATTGGAATCGATACAATTTACCCTTCACGTGTTTTTGTTCTTTAGGCATGAGTATTTATGTCTCAACATTTGAGAGCATTGATTCTTGGATGCTTTGCCCCATTTATTGCCTGTGAAGAAAATGATTGAGCATGTTATTTCCACACTAAATTGGAAACCATTTAGGAACGAAATACATCCTTTACGCCAAAATGGATGGTTGTGCTTTAACATGCTTCTTTAGTGAAAGGCACCACTTCCGCAATCAATGCACACATTTTCCTACAAAAGATGGGAGATGTTATTTGCATTCTAACATCGAATTTGATTAATTCAAGAACAATACACCCTTTTTAGCGTCGAATTGATTGACTCCATGTCAACATGCTTCACAGGTGTGATTTATTATGCTTTGAGTGACTTGTGTTGATGATCGCCCTGTGACAAAAGAAAATGAATTGTGTTATCTCCCTACTTAATTAGGGCTCAATTTAGGAACGATACATCCTTTTGTAATGAATTTTTGCCCCAACACGCATCATTGGTGAGGAAGAGGAGATATTGCCCCAGAGTCAAATGCTAGTCCAATGTCTTTTACATTAAGACATGTAATTAAGCTTCACCATATCTTGCTCTGGCACATGTTGAAATCTTGTGCCATGTCATGCTCATTTGATGGGCTTTTGTTTCATTCAAATTTACCGGCTCAACATCTCAAGGTATCTTGTGCCCTGTCTTGTGCCTTGTCATGCTCATTTGATGGGCTTTTGTTTCATTCAAATTTACCCTGCATCAAAGAAAAGGACATGTCATTTCCTTATACTAAAGAGTATCAAATTTAGGAACGAAATACACCATTTTTCAAAGTCAGACGGCTCAACATCCCAAGGCATCTTTTGCAGAGAAAGGGGAAATATTGCCCCCATGCTCAAATGTGCGCCTTATGAAGTTAGAATAACCTCGCCACACATAGCTCTATCATGTTGGATTAGCGAATCTCCGCCTCGTTCGAATTTTTCATCGCTCATGATCAACTAGGTTTAAGAATGCCTCGCTGGCTTGTTCGAACATTATAAAACTTGGTGCTCAAACTGTCTTCTTTTCGAATACTTGGCAATTCCCTTCCTTTGTCTCATCATGCAAAGCAATCGACGGACTGGTTTGATATTTGAAGGTTTTGCCTCATTTCCTTATGAAAAAGTAGATAACAAAACTGCATTTTGCATCACAAATCATGAGGGCTGCATTGATAGTCTCCAAACAAAGTTGACACCGAAGGAGTTTAAAACTAGATTTAAACATTTTGTGTTTCTTGACTACACAACAAGGCTGAATAGGGAATGCTTCAAGTCTTCATGACTTCAATGTCTCTTAGCAAAGCAGCTTCATATGATTAATCTTCCCCATGACATAGTTCGAAGCAACACACAAATCTGTTAGATGCATTAGTGATGCCAATTCACGAGCAAGTGAGTCATCAATGGATAAAGCTCGTCAAAAGTCTAGTGATGGAGGCATCCGACCTCCAAATAAAGGAACTTCCTGGAACAGAACTTGACTTCATTTAGCCTCTGTGGAAAATTGTCACCAGCAAAGCTTCAACACATGCTTGAGGCACTTCGGGTTCTCATCAAAGATTGATTTTCAGTTTCAATGAGTGAGGAATCATGAACCTCCTATGTAATGTATTCTTCAATGGTCGCTTCTCAATTGATGGCACTGATCTGAGTATATTCATTTCCATCTATGGGAAAATCGTCTTGGTACATTGACCCTCTAGAAGTGGATGTTATGGTTGGCAACTACCATTCAAGAGGACACCGGATTTGTACTAATCTTCTCCCGACCATGGGAACTTTTCTAACAATCATGTGTAACATCATCAAGATAAAAGCCCAAAAATCCAGCAAGCTATATCGAGTATATTAGCATGCAATGACTTTGTCCAAATTCTAAATAAAATCAGTGAGAAAAATTCTTCTCTCATCGGGGACGTCAGCATTGGATTGCATCTCAAAAGCTCCGTTCTTTGATGAGGCACAATGCTGTCTTAAGGCTTGAACAAGCTATGAGTCTCTGAGGCAGTGAACTCCCGTCACAAGAAGCTGATCAAATACAATCTAGCCAGTGATCTTTCCAACCCTTAATGCTATATATCTGATAGCTTCAAAGATTTGGGACATGATGAAAGGCGATGCGTGAAAAGTGTCGTTTGAATTCATGAGTGCGAGTTTCCAAGGAAATCGATGGCAAAGTTGGACTCTCATTCCTTTGAATTCCAAGATCAAGACTTGTGAGAGTATTTGCTTGTGATCTAATTCAAATACCAATGTCAAAATTGTTTAGTTCTCTCCTGCAGGAAAATGTATGGACAAATCAGTTTTAGAATAAATTGATTCCATTGGAACGATCACGATTTTACCATCCTAGATTATCCTTCTCGAGATTCCCTGCAAAGGACGAACATGTGAGAGGAACACAATACATTGACTTTTAGAAACTCATGGAAATTCAATAGAATACACCAACTTCCAAATTGCCCTCAAAGCCAAAGGATGTTTTAAAAAATTTAAATTTCTTTACCCAAAAAGAATGAGTCACTTAGGTTTATGATCAACTTGGAATTGAAAACATCATCCATACAAAGAATAAAGACACAAGGAAATACAATACATTCCGATGAGTAACAAAAATTCTCATCCTAAACTTAAAGTCCACTTCTCGGCATGGTCAAGTGATAAAAGTTCAAAGAATGGTTATCACGTATCCTGCAAGAAGAAGAAACAATGTCAGTATGTGAATGAAAAAAATGATCTTCCAACAATGTCGCCTCTTACAATGAAATCGAGGCGATGACACATGCCCTAGAACTCCTATTACAGGATTTCAATATTTTGCCAAGATTTGATTGTAAGAGGAGACATCATTAAAAGATCAATCCGCGATTATCAATTGAATGCCCACTCTATTCCCAAAAGTTTCAAATGCAAAATGTGACATTAATTTTGAAAGAATGATTTGTGCTTTCACTGTTGCCAAAATAAGGTGATTTTTATTTTGAGAAATCTATAGACAAAATGTGATTTGAATTTTCGATCTCAAAATGTGAGAGGGAAAGAATTTGATTAAAAGTGTGAATTCAAATTTTTTTGTGCCCCAAAACATAATCATGAATTGGATGAATTTTTTTTTGACGAGATGTGATTTTAAGCCCATGATTGGAAACTATGACAAAATCATCCGTTGTGCAGGGCTAAATTAATGATTTTTGAAATTGACACTGAATGTTTGCTTATTAAGGGTAATTGCCAATTTTCCCAATTAGAAGCTTACACTGAGGGCGTTCGATTGACATCCACAAATTTCAAAAATGAAAGTTTCAATAAGAAATGAATAAGTAAAAGAAGAAATCATACTTACCAATGGTGATGATTTTTTCTTTTTCTATTTTTTTCTTTTTTCAATCACATAGACATGCGCATGAGACTGTGGGTCAATTTTTACACTAGACGGCTCAAATGAAGCCACGAGATTACCGAACTGAACCAGCATGGTCGCGGTTGGGTCGGGGTTCCCATGACTCCGGCTTTGTCAAAGAGTCGACCCGTGATGCGCGGTTACAACCGGGGTGGAAGCTCTCGACGTCAGAAGAATTTTGGAATTGAGATGGGCGACTCGTACTACATGGTGGTAGTCGGAGTGGTATCCATCTCAACACCATCCTAAGTGATCCTATGCGGCCCAGGTCCGGCGGCAGGTTGTGTGTGCTAAAGTGTAGTGCCATGTAAGGGAGACATGCACAACAATTTATATAGCAACCAACACTTCAAAAATTTAACATATAAACATTCATTCCCATCCACCGACCTACAAAATAAAGTGTTAGCAAACACTCCACCCCTTATTACTCCAATCCTGCACCAACATTTAACATGAGGTTAGTGGACTTACCTCACCTTCTCGAATGCGCTGCCAAAGAAACACATTAGTTAACACACAATCAAGCAAATTAGGCCTAAGTCCTCTAAGGTTTAGAACCAGTCCCCAGTGGAGTCGCCAAGCTGTCGCGACCTACTAAAATTACATTTTAGGAAAATAATAATAGTAATAGGTTTAGGGGTATTATTAATTTCGGGCCGACGGCCCTTAATTAACTTGGGCTCTCCACTAATCTATTAAGGTCGACTAGAAACCAAGCGAGACATGGGAGCGTGTCTCACTATTTACGCAACCAGAGAATCTAGGGTCGGGGACTTGATTACGTTAGTCATGCGACTAACGCCCTTTCGGTACCTAACTTAATTGTGTGTTAGCTAAAGACATGGCAACACATTAAAAAAAAAAAAAAAAAAACTATTATAGAGCCCTAGAGGCTTATTCAATTTTGGTTTTTTTTTCCTTTTTGGGGTTTTCTGAATTTTTGCAATTTTTTTCTGATTTTTCCGAATTTTTTGAATTTTTCTGGATTTTTTGGATTTTTTGGATTTTTTTAATATTTTTAATATTTTCGAGTTTTTGGATTTTTTAATTAATTAAAAGGTAATTCGGACCGGGTCGGGAGACCCGGCCCTACTAAACCGACCCGGACCGATGACCGAACGGCCCGGATGAGATTTTTTTTTAAACAAAAATTAAACTGTCGGCCCATTAATAACCAAAATTAAAAAAAAAAAAAAAAAAGGCCCAATTCCTATTTCTATTTCCAGCCCGACCATCTTCAGCCCATATCAAACAATCAGCCCAAATTCATGCTAGGCCCACTCAATATCAGCACAGCCCACAATTTAACTGAGACCTAAATAAAAACAAGCCCACATAGCAAATTAAATATCAAACCAGCTTTGCTGTGTAGTCAAGAAACACAAAATATTTAAATATGGTTTTAAACTCCTTCGACGTCAACTTTGTTTGGAGAGCATCAATGCATCCCTCTTGATTTGTGATGCAAAATGCAGCTTTGTTATCTACTTTTTCGCTAGGAAATGAGGCAAAACCTTCAAATATCAAACCAGTCCGTCGATTGCTTTCCATGATGAGACAAAAGAAGGGAATTGCCAAGTATTCGAAAAAAAGACAGTTTGAGCACCAAGTTTTATAATGTTCGAACAAGGCAACGAGGCATTCTTAAACCTAACTGATCATGAGCGATGAAAAATTCGAACAGGGCGAAGATTCGCTGATTCAACATGATAGAGCTATGTGTGGCAAAGTTATTCTAACTTCATAAGGCGCACATTTGGGCATTGGGGCAATATTTCCCCTTTCTCTGCAAAAGATGCCTTGGGATGCTGAGTCGTTTGACTTTGAAAAAATGGTAAATTTGAATGAAACAAAAGACCATCAAATGAACATGACAGGGCACAAGATTTCAACATGTGCCAAAGCAAGATATGGTGAAGCTTAATTACATGTCTTAATGTAAAAGACATTGAAACAGCATTTGACTATGGGGCAATATCTCCTCTTCCTCACCAATGACGCGTGTTGAGACAAAAATTCATTACAAAAGGATGTATCGTTCCTAAATTGAGCCCTAATTAATTAGGGAGATGACACAATTCATTTTCTTTTGTCGCAGGGCGATCATCAACACAAGTCACTCAAGGCATAGTAAATCACACCCATGAAGCATGATGAAATGGAGTCAATCAATTCGACACTAAAAAGGGTGTATTGTTCTTGAATTAATCAAATTCAATGTTAGAATGCAAATAACATGTCCCATCTTTTGTAGGAAAATGTGCGCATTGATCGCGAAGAAAGTGCCTTTCACCAAAGAAGCATGTTAAAGCACAACCATCCATTTTGGCGTAAATGATGTATTTCGTTCCTAAATAATTTCCAATTGAGTGTGGAAATAACATGCTCAATCCTTTTTTTTACAGGCGATGAATGAGGCAAAGCATCCAAGAAACAATGCCATCAAATGTCGAAACATAAATGCTCATGCCCGAAGAACAGAAACACGTGAAGGGTAAATTATATCGACTCCAATTGCTCATGTTGATATTGTCTCTAACATGATCCACCATTTTTCCTTTTATAGGGAAACATCAAATGCATAAAAAAGATGCCAAAAAATGCAAGTGAAGGGCAATTTGAGGTTGCCAAATATCCAAGAAGATGATGTTGGCATTTGAGTGATAAATGCGAGTGGAGGGTAATAGTGTATCGTTTCTAATTTTCAATCTCTAAGGATTCTTGTACTAACACTTTCCTTCCTATTCTTTACAGGGTTACTAAGTCGCCATGTCGCAGGTAAGTACCCTTCTTCTCAAAATCAAAAGAAAAAAAATTGATAATTTTCATCAAAAAAAAAATTCAGCATTTTATTGGGCAAGTAAAAAGAAAAAGAAAAAAAAAGAAGATGAAAATTGAAAAAATGAATTTTTCACAAAGTTTATGAGCATTGTTTTAGATCTCAAAATTGTATGTCTGCTTGATGGATCACTCATTTTGAATCAGAATTCCTCATGGAGATTAATCTACTCAGATGATCTCGACCAAATGAAATTGAGATGTTAATCATGCCAAGTAGGAAATGCTTAGGATGATGAAAGGCAATCCATTCCCAAACACTTCATTTAAACACTATGAGAATTGAGTGAAAAAGAAAACCTATGTCGTTTAAGGACAAAGGAGTCATTCGCAATTGTACATGGACTAAAATGAAAAGAGGCATTTCTCTTCTCTATCTTAAACACCACAGGTGACCGTAGTCAGCCCATTTGAGCCTTAAACGCAAAGAAATCAAAAAATACCCCTGTCAAGAACCACCCCACAATGGGGCAAATTTGGAAGGTTTGGTTGACATCATATGGTGAAAAGATGAGAAAGATTTAATTGCTTTCACTTGCATTAATCTTTTTGTGGTATTTTCAGGTGAATTTTTATGAAGCTTGAAACATCCCGAGGTGAAGAAGAGCATTCTTTTCTCTATCCAAACACTGATACCCATTACTTAAACCCAGTTGAGCCTAATTGTCCATTTTTGAAACCCAAGTGGTGATTATCTCCCCATATTGGGGCAAGGCATATGATTGACCAATACGGTTGGCATTTTATGTGAAAATGTGAAAAAAAAAAAAAAAAAACTCTCTCGAAAGTCCTAAAAGCTCAAAATGTTCAAAAGAGCAAAGTCCAATGAAAATTAAGGGGCATGAAAAAGCGTGTGCCTGGTAAAAGCAAGACCAATGCCCGTGAAAAAAAGAGAGAAGAAAAAAAGGAGATTTGCATCAAAGAGGCAAAAAGACTCCTGTGTGAAAAAATAGTTGTCAAATCCAAAATGCTTGCATTGAAAAAAACATCATTGTAAATGCAAAAAAAAAATTGAGAAGGACAAAGCTCTTATTCGATTAGTCGATGAACTTTCGAGACAATTCAGATTTCAAAAGTCAAGTGCTTTCAAAAAGATTGAGTGATATGACAATGATGTCATGACAATCACCAACTTTCAAATCCCTTTTTGTGAAAAGTTCTGAGCCTTTCGAGCCATAACCAAACCAACACTACAACTCTTCCCGAAGTCTCTTCAGATTGGGATGATTCAAGCGAGAATAAGGACTCTCCAAAGAAGCTACCGCTTAAAAAAGTGGGGGCAAAGCTATCTTATCTCATCTCAAGGTTTCTTGACTTGTAAACCTGGCGAAGATGTTGGTAGATAATTGTTTCGTTTCATGACCAATAATGCTTATCCTTTGCTAAAACTATAACCAAACCTACATTACGGTCCTTTTGAAAGACCTTTTGGATTGGTTAAGATGTATTTATTGCGAATGACTCTCAAATCCTTCGACATTGGAAATGCGAGGTAAATTGAGTGATCAAATCACTTCCCACATGAATTGATGGGATCAAATAGCCTTTCTCGGGAGCATGTGATAAGCCCTTTCTAACTAAGGAGCTCTTGCTTGGCATGCTTAATGAACCTCTTTCATGAGTAGGATCATTCTAACATAATTTTTTTCTTAAAGGGATTTGATGATCGATGATATCTTCCAAGCTTGATGACAATTTTGTGGTACGTGATACCAAAAAAAAAAATTCAAAATCAAAATAAATAAAAAAATCAAAATCAAAAAATCAAATGCTTTCAATATGATCGGACTTAACTCGATTTGCTCATGCAATTAATACTACAATGTTGCGAATGCATTTTTCTGATATTGTCTCTAATGAAATTTGCTCAAGTTGAATTTGACAGGTTCACTCGGTGAAACCACACAATTTCTAAAATGGTTCATGGGTCCTCCTTAAACCACATGGTTCATGGTCAACCGGAAAACCATGCAATTTTCATAGGGTTTGTGGGTCTTCCTTAAAACCACATGGTTCATGAATCCTCCTTAAATCACATGGTTCATGGTCAACCGGAAAACCATGCAATTTTCATAGGGTTTGTGGGTCTTCCTTAAAACCACATGGTTCGTGGGTCCTCCTTAAACCACATGGTTCATGGTCAACCAGAAAACCATGCGATTTCTAATAGGGTTGGTGGGTCTTCCTTAAAACCACAGGGTTCGTAGGTCTATCCTTAAACTACATGGTTCGTGGTCAACCTAAAACCATGCAATCTCCACATTGGTTCATGGTCAACCTAAAACCATGCATTCTCGGTCGAAACCCGTTATTACACGGTAAGACCTCCTTTCAAGTCGAAGCCCGTTATTACACGGTAAGACTTTGCATTCTCGGTCGAAGCTCGTTATTACACGGTAAGACTTTACTAACTCGGTCGAAACCCGTTGTTATACGGTGAGACCCCCCTTCAAGTCGAAGCCCGTTGTTACACGGTAAGACTTTACTAACTCGGTCGAAACCCGTTGTTACACGGTGAGACCCCCCTTCAAGTCGAAGCCCGTTGTTACACGGTAAGACTTTACTAACTCGGTCGAAACCCGTTGTTACACGATGAGACCTCCCTTCAAGTCGAAGCCCGTTGTTACACGGTAAGACTTTACTAACTCGGTCGAAACCCATTGTTACACGGTGAGACCTCCCTCCAAGTCGAAGCCCGTTGTTACACGGTAAGACTTTACTAACTCAGTCGAAACCCGTTGTTACACGGTGAGACCTCCCTCCAAGAGCCCGTTGTTACACGGTAAGACTTTACCTCCAAGTTGTTCGGTGAGACCTCCCTTCAAGTCGAAACCCGTTGTTACACGGTAAGACTTTACTAACTCGGTCGAAACCCATTGTTACACGGTGAGACCTCCCTTCAAGTCGAAACCCGTTGTTACACGGTAAGACTTTACTAACTCGGTCGAAACCCGTTGTTACACGGTGAGACCTCCCTCCAAGTTGAAGCCCGTTGTTACACAGTAAGACTTACTAACTCGGTCGAAGCCCGTTGTTACACGGTAAGACCTTCCTTTAATAACCTAGTCGAAACCCGTTATTATACGGTGAGACTTTACTAACTTGGTCAAAACTCGTTCGCACGAGTGGAGATCTCACAAAAAAAAAAAAAAAAAAAAAAGGGAAGAGAGAGAAAAAAGAGAGAAAAAAAAATGAATGAAAAGAAAAGAAAAAAAGAGTGAAAAAAAAATGAAAATGAATAAAAAAATGAAAATGAAAAAATGAATGGAATAAATTTGTGTCTTCATGGCTCGCTGGGAAAAGTCGAGTGTCACCTAGTCTTTGAAACGAACCTCTTCGAGCTCCCTTTCAAAGAGGGGCAAAATTTGTTGACACCCGAATTTTTATTTATTTTGTTTTAATTGCCTATTTAATTTGCATCTATAAATACTTATTAATTTCTAGAAAAAATCAAAAAAGAATCAAAAAAAGAAGAAGAAAAGAATAAAAAATCGAAAAAATTCAAAAAGAAGATCGAATGGGTGGTTCGGCCCACCCACTCATTTACCTTGCCTAGTTTTTTTTATCTTCTTTTCTCTTGGGCCTTTTTCCCTTTTATTTGGATTCTAGCCCATCTAGCTTGGGATTTTCTCTCCAGCCCGGCCCGATTCCCCTAGGGATTCTGGTCTCCCTCACGGACACACGCACACAGACAAGAAAAAAGGAGGAGGAGCGGAGGAGGAGGGAGCGACCAACGACGCCATTCTAGCACGACTCCCCCACCGCGGCTGACGTCAGCCACGTGATGCCAGCAAAGGAAGATTCCCTTGCTGCGCAGTCACGCGGCGGAAGGCAAAGAGATCGAAGAAAAGAAGGAGAAGACCGGCGGCAGCAAGGAGGGACGAGACCGTTTATCCGGCGACCCCCCCTCTCCCGAGGGGGACGATTTGCAGGGAAAGAAACGAGAGCGAGGCGGAGGAGGGGAAGAGCTTCTTCCCATTTTTTTTTTGGGTTCTCGGGTGACGATTGTCTTACCGGAAGGGGGAAGAGGATTTTCGAGAGAAGCGAAGAAGAAGTGAAGATCGGAAGAAAAGTGAAGTAAGCTGGTTTTTCGATGCTTGGAGGAGAGAGAGACGAGAGAGAAGAGAGAAGGACGGCGAGGGACAAACGGCGAGAGGAGAAGACAAAGCAACGACTCCGTTCGGACGCGACTCCCGGCCTCGGTGACGTCGGCCGCGTGACGCCGGCAAGGGAATCTTCCCTTGCTGCGCGAGCGATCACGCGGCTTGGAAGGATGATGATCTCCGGCGAAGGTGGTTCGGGTTTTGGGCGAGGTCGTTATGGCCTTCGAACCGGCAAAAAGCGGAGGAAGAAGAGCTCGACGGAGCGAGATCCGCGAGAGAGGGAGCTCGAAAATCGGGCGGGAAGAAAAACGAAGGAGCGAAGCGAGATCGAGCGGCGAGAGGAGAACAGATCTAAGAGAGAGGGAGGGCCGACTCCGCTCGCCGCTCAACCATCCACGACGGACGCCATCACCATTCGACCAACCCCGACGCCGCTCGTGCACCATCCCCTATTGTCGGTTGCGCCCAAGACCGCCGTCCGTGCTTTGTCCCACAACGGAGCAAAGCAAATCCGCGAGAATACAGAGGCACGAAGACCGAGAGAAAAAGGTAAATGCGGGAATAGAAGAACCAGGACAGATCGATGAAGAGAGTGGAGCCGCAAGGGAGAGAGTTGCGGCCCGAACGCCGTCGTCTTGTCGGCTGGTCTCGCGACGCCACCGATGTTCATCAACGAGACGACGAGGCTGCCGGTGACCGCCAAGCCGCTCCCGCCGCCATCCGCGTCGTTAGTCGCTCGACCCACGACGCTCCCGCCGCTCACGCGATCCCGTGGACCTCGCGCCATCCCTGTCGCCGACCGCCCTCATCCCCGGTGTCACCCGCCACTTCTTCGCCCCAGCTGCTGTCTCACGCTGGTCACCGTGGCCAAGCAGGGACACGCCCGGTCGTCCCATCAGCGCCGCAGAGGAGAGGAGCACCGCTGCGATTCGGGTCGCGAACCGGGTCGAGTGAGGTACGCACCGGGTAAGGTTCGTTTGGTCGGGCCAGCTGAATTTGGCCATTGGGCCTAGATAAGGCCATTGGGCCCTTTTATTTATTTTTAGACTTGGGCTGAATTTTTGTTAAAAGGTTGAAATGGGGCGACCAGGATTTTCGAGTGGGCCTAGTTTGAATTACCGGTGATTGTCGATGTGGGCTGGAACATAGTTGGGCCGAATGTTTTTTTTAGAAATTGGAAATGGGCCATTTTATTCTCTTTTGTTAGTGGGTCGATTAGTTTTTATGGGCCATTTTTAAAAAATAGGGCCATTCGGCGGTCCGTGCCTTGGCAGGCCGGCCGGACCGATAGGGTCCGGTCGGTTTGGGAGGCGGGTCTCCCGACCCGGTCCGAATTACTTTTTAATTAATTAAAAAAAAGATCCAAAAATTCAAAAAATATTAATTAAATATTTAAAAAAAAAAAAAAAATTTCGAAAAATCATTAAAAATTAAAAATGTTTTTTTAATTTCAGAAATGTTTTAAAAGTTTAATTTAATTTATTTTACTTTATTTATTTTTCAAATATTCAAAAATTCCAAAAAATATTAGAAAAATTAGAAAATTCCAAAAGAAACATTAA
The DNA here is from genome assembly GCA_014182735.1 of Corymbia maculata. NCBI lineage: Eukaryota > Viridiplantae > Streptophyta > Magnoliopsida > Myrtales > Myrtaceae > Corymbia > Corymbia maculata. Next base: position 30,153,667 of record CM024685.1, read on the forward strand.
TAAATGTTTTTAAATTCAGAAAAGTCAAAAATTTGCAAAAACCTTAAAAGCTTGTTTTCTTTAATTTCAGAAAATTCGAAAATATTTAAAATATTTAAAAATTCAAAAAAATCCAGAAAAATTCAGAAAAATTCAGAAAAATCAGAAAAAAATTGCAAAAATTCAGAAAACCCTTAGAAAAGAAAAAGGAACAAAATTGAGAAAGATTGATTTTTCGATCAAAAGTACTATGTGAGTGAAATCTTCCGTTTTTTCCTCTTTCTCTATCCCTATCCCATAGGTACAGCCTTTGAATCAATAGAGAACCGCTTTTCTTGCGTATTCTTGATAAACCAGCGTTTATATATAGATGTAGGGGAATCTGTTTGGGAAATAAGAAGCCCCTTTGACATCTCTTCATCTGCAAACTCGGGCTCTCCCAAGCCCATACCCCGCGCGACGTTGGGATATTTGTAAAAACTACAAATAAGAAGTCGCCACTAACCTATTAAGATCGACTAGAAACCAAGCGAGACATGGGAGCGTGTCTCACTATTTACGCAACCAGAGAGTCTAGGGTCAGGGACTTGGTTATGTTAGTCATGCGACTAACGCCCTTTCGGTACCTAACTTGATTGTGTATTAGTGTGGTCTTAACAACCTATTCAAAAAAACCTATTGTAGAGTCCTAAAGGCTTATTCAATTCTGTTCTTTTTTCTTTTCTAAGGATTTTCTGAATTTTTGCAATTTTTTCTGATTTTTCTGAATTTTTCTGAATTTTTTCTGGATTTTTTGGATTTTTTTGAATTTTTAAATATTTTTAATATTTTCGAATTTTCTGAAATTAAAGAAAACAAGCTTTTAAGGTTTTTGCAAATTTTTGGCTTTTCTGGAATTTAAAAACATTTATTAATGTTTCTTTTGGAATTTTCTAATTTTTCTAATATTTTTTGGAATTTTTGAATATTCGAAAAAGAAATAAAGTAAAATAAATTAAATTAAACTTTTAAAACCTTTCTGAAATTAAAAAAAAAAACATTTTTTTAATTTTTAATGATTTTTTTTATTTTTTTTTAATATTTAATTAATCTTTTTGAATTTTTGGATCTTTTTTTTAATTAATTAAAAATTAATTCGGACCGGGTCGGGAGACCTGGCCCTACTAAACCGACCCGGACCCTATCGGTCCGGGCCGGGCCGGCGACCGGACTGGCCGAATGGCCCGGTCGAAAACATTTTAAAAATGGCCCATAAAAACTAATCAGCCCACTAACAAAAGAGAATAAAATGGCCCATTTCCAATTTCTAAAAAAAAAAATTCGGCCCAACTATGTTCCAGCCCACATCAGACAATCAGTTAATTCAAACTAGGCCCACTCGAAAATCTGCTCAGCCCATTTCAACCTTTTAACAAAAATTCAGCCCAAGTCTAAAAATAAATAAAAGGGCCCAATGGCCTTATCTAGGCCCAATGGCCAAATTCAGCCGGCCTAACTAAACGAACCCTACCCGATACGTACCTCGCCCGACCCGGATGTTGACTCGGATCACGGCAATCTCCTCCGCGGCGCTGATGGGGACGGCCGGGCGTGTCTCGACTAAGCCGCGACGACGGGCGGCGACCGGCGTGAGACCAGGAGCCGGGGCGACGAAGCGGCGGGCGGCCCAGGGGCGACGGCGGTCGGCAGCACGGACCGCCTTCGGGCGCTGGTGGCGACGGCAGTGGCGCGAGCCATCAGCATTCCTCGTCGTCGGTGGTTCGGGCGGCAGCGGCGTCGGCGTGGCGGTGAAGGGTGACGGAGGCGGAGGGCTTGAGGAGCTCGCGGCTGACAATGGCGTTCGAGCCGTCTCTCTCTCTCTCGCGACTCCCTCTCTCTTCCTCAGATCCGTTCTCCTTTTGCACGCTCGGCTTCTATCTCTCGGATCTGCCCAGCTCTCTCCCGGTTGCTTCCTTAGAAACCCAGTAAAACCTGCATCCCGTTTTTCCCTTCAAAAACCCAGAAAACCAGCCTTCTGCCTTCACCAATTCTTCCCTCTGCTGCCTCCCGAAAATCCTCTGTCTTTTTTTTTCTGTCTCCGTCTCCGCCTATCTCTCCCTCAGATCTCTCCGGTCTTCTATTCCTGCATTTTTTCCTTTTTTTCTGATCTTCGTGCCTCTGTGTTCTCGCAGATCTGCTGCTGCTCCGTCGTGGGACAGCACGGATGGTGGTCTCAAGCGCAACCGACGATGGGGGATGGTGCACGAGCGGCGTCGGGGGGTGGTCGAATGGTGATGACGTCCGTCGTGGATGGTTGAGCGGCAGCAGCGTCTGCTCTCCCTCTCTCTTAGATCTCTCTCAGTTTCTTTCTCTCTGCTTGGCACTTCTGTTCAGCCTCCCCCAAAAAACCAGAACCACCTTCGCCGGAGATCATCATCCTCCCAGGCCGCGCGACTGCGCAGCAAGGGAAGATTCCCTTGCTGGCGTCACGCGGCCGACGTCACCGAGGCCGGGAGTCGCGTCCGAACGGAGTCGCTGCTGTCTTCTCCTCCGCTGGTCGGTCCGTCTGTGCGTTCTCCTCTCCCTATCTGTCTCTGTGCACGTGGATCACCGTTCGAACGGCCTCCGGTGTCTGTCTCCGTCTTCGTCCGAAAATTCCCGTAGATGTCGATCTTAACTGCCTTGGAGGAGGAGGTGTTCGATGGGGGAGATTGGGCGGCCGTCGGAGAAGATGCCGACCACCAGCTGGTCGAAGAGGAGTTGGAGAATGTCGGGACCAGGAAACGACGTCGAAAAATCGCCGCGGAACGGCCCTCGGCGGCGGCAAGAAGCGGTCGCCGGAAGAAAGCCCCCTCTGTCCGCGTCGTCGAGTGTTCCTTGCTGCGTCCTGCCGTCTCCCTTTTTCCTCCTTCTCTCCTCTTTCTTTTCTGGTTTTTCCTTCGCTCCTGCCCCCCTTTTCTCCGCCGTGCGTCGCCGTTCTTCTCCTTCTTTTCCTTTATCTCTCTGCCTTCCGCCGCGTGACCGCGCAGCAAGGGAATCTTCCCTCGCTGGCGTCACGCGGCTGACGTCAGCCGCGGTGGGGGAGTCGCGCTAGAACCGCGTCGTCGGCTGCTCCGATCTGGATTTTCTCCTCCTCCTTTCTTCCTGTCTGTGTGCGTGTGTCCGTGAGGGAGACCAGAATCCCTAGGGGAATCGGGCCGGGCTGGAGAGAAAATCCCAAGCTAGATGGGCTGGAATCCAAATAAAAGGGAAAAAGGCCCAAGAGAAAAGAAGATAAAAAAAACTATGCAAGGTAAATGAGTGGGCTGGGCTGAACCAGCCCATTCGATCTTCTTTTTGAATTTTTTCGATTTTTGATTCTTTTCTTCTTCTTTTTTTATTCTTTTTTTGATTTTTTCTAGAAATTAATAAGTATTTATAGATGCAAATTAAATAGGCAATTAAAACAAAATAAATAAAAATTCGGGTGTCAACAGATGTTTGTTTTAAGGACGAGTAAGCCCTCGGCCAACCCAACGAAGGCTAGGAGTAATCCTTGGGCTGAGAAAATCTCGACAAAGTATACTCCTCATTTGTTTCTAGCTAGAACAGTGAAGGGGGCAAGAAAAAATTGCATCACAAATCAAGTGAGGAGAGTATCTTTGGACGATAAATGCCGATATGGACAAGAATGTTAGTGCTTTACGTGATAGAGCTTGCAACACCTCTCTAACCATGAGAGAGGACTAGTGATGATGATTAACGCTTAGTACCCCTTTACAGGCTTGGTTTACATAAACCATTAGACTGTTGGATATAATCCAAGAAATTTCATTAGTCAATTCAAAATCATGTTCTCGGAAAATAAAAAAAGGCATATCAGCCATACCTTATCTTTATATGGCTCGGGAATTCGATAATTATGACTGTGTAGCTGTTCTCTTGGCCATGTCGATCTCCCTATAAAAAGGATTTTTCTAGTGAGAAAGTAAATGAACAAGAAAGAAGAGACTTCACAGTCGTATACCACACAAATATTTATAGTAGAAGGAAGGAAACATTCCAAAGGAGCATATGCTTCGAGATTAGGTATTTTACTTTCCATAACGCCATGCGACATTCTAAGTTGATTATTTAAAAATTCAAGTCCACCTATTTGCCAACTCGATTTCAAATTAAGCAAATCACTTAGCGAACGAATTCATTCCTAAGTGGCCTCGAAGAAAGAGTGAAAAGTTTGGGTGGCTGTCTTTCAATATGTAGTTGAGGACAAGAGAAAAAGGATCGGATCTCACCTTAGAGATCAATCTAAGGGAGGCTGGTGCTGACTCCGCCGCTCTGCCGTTCTCAAACACTAAATGTTATGAATTGCATGTGAAATTTACATGATTTAATAACGAAGATGAAATAAGTCCACATATACTGGATGTACACAAAATTTATTCTATGTACATGGAAAAAGGTACAAAAAGAAAAGGCCCAGCGGTGGTATTACTTAGCCTTTTAATTTTCTCTTAGGCTTTATGCCTCCTTTTGTAACACCAACAAAATTAATTTACCGATTATAATCGATATAAAATAAGATATTATAATATTTACAACAATATTTGTTTAGCAATTGATTAAGCAAAACATGCAACTATTTGAACATGATTACACGGTTCTGCTGGCAATAGTTATTAATGTTTCTAGATCTAAGGATAGTTGCCTCTTTTTAATGGGAATCCTTACTTTATCATATACAGTTTTAACTTTTGGGTAGGAAAAAACATTTTAAGTAATCCAATAAGGCTACATTTGGTCGACCGGATAAAAACCAAGATATGATATATTTTATCCTATCCCATGTTTGGTAGCAATATAGGATAAGATAAGGTTGGATATAGACCATATATAAACCAAATAAAAAAAATTAAGGGAGAATGGGATAGACCCGTATAGGATTTTTATTGCCTACTTTTCTAGAAACCTTACGCTCCACTCACCGTCATCTTCATCTCAACACCCTGCACGCCTTCACCAAAAAAATTTCTCAGCTTCTTTTCCTTCACCACCTCCCTCGATGACCGCATCCTCGACGTTGGCTACGGAGTCGGTGGCCCCATGCGTGCCATCACCACCCACTCCCGCCATCACCACTGCCACACAACTTCAGGACGTGGTTTGTGATTCTCTCCATCCCCACCATCACCGCTGCTGCCGCGCAAAAAAAACCCTTCTCCTATGATCTCTCGCCCTGCCTCCGCCGCGCAGCCACCATGTCACAGCCGCCGCCCTCCACTTCTTCTCCTCCCTCAAACCCTTCTCCCCCAAGTCACCCTTCGAACGCCTCTTGGTCGACGACTTCGACGCCAAGCAAATTTTGTAGCAAATTAATTTTCAATCACAGCCGTTCTTGTCAAGCTTGCAGCACAAATTGAGGCTGCTCGAGAAGAACCCGGATGAAATTTCGAATCTTTTTGAGTGTGGCAAGGCTTCAAAGGAGAAAAGGAGGGTTTTGGAGGAGGTGGGGATGTTGTGGTGGGGATGTTGTGGTGGCGAAGTTGATGATTTGGGCAGCGTTGATGATGGCCACATTGAAAATATCCGATTTCAAATCCGTAGTTCACCAAACAGTGGATGAAATATAAAAAAATATCATGATTTCTTATCATATCCTATCCAGTCATATTCCATTAAAAAATCAAGACGACTAAATATAGCTTAAGAGTTTCCACACACATGGGACCTGCAAAGTAATTTAATGTATTGAGATTGCGAAGGATTGATTTTATATTTGTAATTGAGTGCTGTGATTAAAGGGGTTATCAATAGGAAAGACGTCAAGCCCAATTTGTTTTTATGAGGCTAGTTCTCTTTCTTCTATATAACACGATACCAACAAAGAGAAACAATTCAACAAGGATAATGTTACATTAGACGATTGTACCTGGAAATTCAGCAATCTTTGGTTGGGTGTGCTTGCCGTTGCAAACCACCACAGCCTGAAAACATCCATGCCCCCCGCCTCCTCCCCACCGGGCGTCTGCCACTCCACGGCCCACAGGTCCCGCCTCCCGTCGACAGCTTGCTCGACCCGAACCACTTCATGCCTGAACCGAATCAGCTCAACTAGTCCAAAATCCTCCGCAAAGCCGCGCAAGAACTGGAGCACCTCCTCGTGACCTGGGAAGTTCCTCGGGTCCCCGCTTCCCTTCTTGAGAAACGGGTAGTCCAAGAAACCCATGAGTTGCCTTGGCTGGTTCGTTCGGAGCGATTGGTACATGCTGGCATGGACAACATTGCGGCCTAGATCCAGCCCCAGTGGGTCGGATTCAACCCGAGGGTCATACAGCCACGTGCCGCCAATATCATCGCTTCTCTCGAACACCACCACTTGGTGCCCCTCACGGCGGAGCTCCCTCGCTGCAACAAGACCTGACATCCCGGCTCCGATCACCGTTGCCCTCACTTGCAGTTTTGCCATGGTTTTGAGACCCGGATACGGTTGGTTTCTGGGTCTGTACTTCAACTCGCTTTCTCTTATAGGAGAATTTTGGGGTTAGGACACTAGGAGTGCCATAACTTTCATACGGCGCTCATTTTGGTGCCAAAACTTTTTTTTCGCTCACTTGAGTGCCACATCGGAGTAAAATTGTTCAGTTAAGTGCCACTTCCGGCCAAAAATTGTTCAGTTAAGTGCTAAAATGCATACGTGGAATTTTTAATGATTTTTCTTCTTTTTTTAATAAATTTCGACGTCGACGTGAACTTTTCAGGCAAAACAACGTCGTTTCTACTTTTTTTAATAAAAAAATCGATTTTTTTTTTGCTTTTTTTGTTTTTTTTAGGGCCAACGAGGGCCACCGGTGACCCTCACCGGCCTTAAAGAAAAAAAAAAAAAAAAAAATTCAAAAAAATTCAAAAAAAAATAAATAAATATATTAAAATATATTAAAATATTGTTTATCGGCGCCACGTCAGCTTTTCCGGCGGCCACGTCAGAATTGACACTCAAGTGAACATTTTTTAAAACTTGTAGCACTCAAGTGAGCGAAAAAAAAGTTTTGGCACCAAAATGAGCGCCGTACGAAAGTTATGACACTCCTAGTATACTTACCCCGGAGAATTTTTCTTGCCTATGGCATTGGTAGGTAAACACACTGGGAAAGGTCTAAACAAGTTTAATCATTGATGGGCTAAATCAAAGTTCTGAACGTTAAGCATGTCCATCCACTCATCACACTCATCATCCAAGCTTATTATAACATATAAAGACAAATTAAAGACAGGTGGATGGTAGGCGTCGACCATCTGTCGACACCAAGAAAGAACTTGTTGGGCTTCGGAAATGGACAAAGTTGATCGGGCCCAATCAATAAAGAACATTCAAACAATGGGCCGTAAAAGTAGCAGACGACAAAATTGTCGGAGGACGCGACGTCAAAAAACCACTCGTGAAGGATATGATAAGAACGAAGGTGTTCTCGACGCATTGGCATCAGTAAAAGCGTGAATAAGATGGAACGGTTATTATTATGGTGTCGAAGCCTCCAAAGTTATTTGAAATTGAAGCAGTAATTGCCCAAGAGCAATTATTTGAAGAGTTCCATTATAAATAGTAAAAGAGGCATTGATGTCAAGGACCTTATGCCAAATCGACAATTGAGAACATCTCGTTTTATCTTGTTATTACACATACTTTCCAATCACAATTTTACTTTATCGCATTTAGTTTTCTCCTATTTCCTATAATGGTTTCCTTTCCGAAATAACACAAAACCCATATCAAACAATACAAAATCCATATCAAATAATAAATCCTAAACTCTGTCTTTTCGGTGGAGGATATTTATCGAGTTTAATGATAAATGTGGAATCGATGCCCGAACAGTAAGGAAATGTTATGCATGCGACCTATGAGGTAGAAAGAAAATCAAGATCGAAAGAAATTGTACTGAGTAGTAATCCTTTCATTCAGAGAGGGGAGGGGATCACCGCTCATCAAGGGGTGCCACTCACTGAACTCTCGTCAGGTTCTTAGCCAACCTTTAGGCTGGGCGAATGACCAATTTAAACGGTGAGAAATAGACCTAAGTCAGGTGTGGCAGAATCCAAGCAAACTCGCACCCATTTCGGCCATTGACTGGTGCACATCGTGTACACTCAGATTCGTAAAGCTTGAGGAGCTACCCTTCACGCGCCTTTTTTGGAAGTCTTATTGTATCTAAAACGACTTTTGACAATGATAAGGTACATCCCCTTGTTTGTTACAAACTTCGTGTAAATGGTGCATGCATACACCGGCAATCTTCATAAGTATGCAATCACGTCATCAATCGAAGCGGTGTATAAAACTTGACCAAACATGAACGATTTAGGAAAGTAACCACCTGCCTCTTATTTGATGAACAAATTATATATATAAAGAGTATATAAACCCTAATTTGGTATGCTTTAACTCTCTCTCATGAGCAAGGCAAATAAAGAAGATGCATGGAATTTGATAAACATGGGAAAGCATATGCAAAATAAACTGGGCAAAAGCATCAAGTTTGACATAAGCATAACCGAGTAAAATATAGTGTTGATATAAGTAGAATTTGGTTATATCAAGCAATGTTGTACACTTCAATCAGGCAATAACAAATAAAAGTAGAGAGATAACGAACAATGCGCTCCAAGTTTTATAGTGGCTCGGCTCGATGGAAGCCCTACATTCACTTTCCTAGACTAATAGCCAATTGGCTATATTCCACTAATAATTTTTGAGTAGTTACGATAGAATGTTTTGCTTATACTCGAGCATTGCTCCTTGAAGTAATAGATCTCACTTTAACACACCTAAGCACAATATATGACATTGTTAACACTTCTCAAAAGATTATAATGTCATATCTCTTGAAAGGCAGTATAAAATATAAAACTTTGTTTTATTTTGGATTTTTGAACTCTTGCTGGTAATAGGCTCCAATTGTATCATACTTCATGGTTATATCAAACTACTTCTCATTAGGCACTTCGTGTATGATAGTGATTTAGATCTTGTAGGTTATTCATCTTGGTACCTTCAAGTCTTTATGAACTCCCAATTCCTTTAGACTTATTTACATAGGTTCTACCAGCTATTTTGAATCTTTTCACTTAGCACAAAAAGTTTCTTTTACGCAAAGATTACCTGAAATACAAACAACTCGTGCATATATCAAGTTTGTCAGAAAATATGGATTGTTTTGTCAACTTCGAAATATATTAAGAGATCTTCTCAACAATATCTACATGAGTAAGTAATTGTGCTACTTGTGTTGTAGAAATGAAGAAATAATAATAATAATAATAATAAAATAATAATAATAATAATAATAATAATAATAATAATAATAATAATAATAATATCGTCGTATATAATGTGATTTTTTATATCAATCACAGAATTTTTCTTAACATGATCAACATAGTAATTAATTGCTCAACTGAATATAATAAATGATAATTTTCATATTTGAATGTAACTTTATGCATAATGAATTAAATAAGTATACTGTATTAGGAAATTATAATTGTTCGAATCTATATTACTTGGCGTAGATTAAATTATCATATTTTTAAATATCTCATCTCATTGATATCTATATTCTTAGAATAGTCAAAATTCAAAAGTTTAATTGAAATCTAATTCCAATTATTTGAGATGTTCTACAAATGAATTTTATGATTTTACTAAAAAAATTTGATAATGATCAAATAAAAAAGAAATAAAAAATTATTGCACTAAATAATGTAAAAGTGAGAGATTCGTTGGGTAATTGAATCAATGTAATACTAAATCTGCTCTCTCTCTCTCTCTCTCTCTCTCTCTACTTTTTTTATTTTATTTTCTTTCCTTCTTTTCTGACACTCCCTCCTCTTACTGCGCATCATCTTCAACTTTGCGATTACTCAGCCAAAACTCCTCCAGTGCTCATCCGTCGCTGCCCACTGCCACCTGAACCTCGGACGTTGGGATTGTTAATCCTTGCTCGACCACCAGCTGCCACTGTCGTCTTCTTTCATTGGTTGGATTCGGTTTGCTTTTATACACATCGTGCATATATACACCAGTAATCTCCACAAGTATTCAATCACTCATAAATTAAAATGGTGTATCAAAGCTGACCAAAACATGAACCATCTGCCAAAGTAATCGCCTGCCACTTCTTGTTCATTTGGTTCAGACTCAAACCATATCACATTCGGCAAGGTTAACAATAGTAATTGCACCCAACCATGTCATTTGATGATGACATAATGCAGGACAATCTCACTAAATTTTTGTAATGGAAATGAGGACAATTCGAGTTTTTTCTTTTTTTTGGTTTTTTGATAATCAGGATCACTTTAATTCAAATCACACCTACTTTACTCATAAGTTACTCCATGCCGTCGATTGCCAGTAGTCCAAATCATGAGTAGATGAGAAGTAATTGCAGGTGAATATAATTGGAAGGTGTTCGAGTGAGATAATGATTGTGAACTGTCTTGCTAAATGTATGCACACAATTTATAAAGCAAAAGGTTGGTAATACGTAAATGCTTAGTAGGAGAGGTCTGCATACACTTATAATTGTATATACATTTGAAATGCAACCAATGCAATTTATAAATTATGTATAATTAAGTCTAAAATAATGTGAAAGAGAGGAATAGAGAATTTTTTGTATAATTCCATATATTCATGATCAGAATTACATCAACCTATTTATAAGCTTTATAAGATGACTATTGAAGGTAACATACCAATCAAGGATATACTCTATCAAATGAGATATATACATAATCTGAGAGATATTTGTAATAGACTAAATCTCCTAATATCGATAGCATTCCCTCAAACTCAAATGACAATTTAATTGAAACAAATCAACTTGAGTTTGAAAAAAATAATCCAAACAATATCATAAAATCTTTGATTAAAACGGCCTCAACAGATCCAAGGCTATGCGGCATGTGGTGGTGCATTTGATGACTCCAGCTTCCGTTGACAAGAAGATTTCAATACGCTGATTGTCTGATAGTGGCGAATCTAGTGGTGGAGTTGGTTTCTCAAAATGAGAAGTGAGAAGTCAAGAATCAAAGGTATTGAAGCTGAGCAACATGCATCCTTTGTGGTCAACTTTGCTTTTGAGATAGTAACTTAAATGCGGCTGATACAATTGGCATGGTGACAACAAATGGAATTAGCTAGCCTTTGCTAAGGAAAAAATTACGATGCGAAGATGCATCTATGCAGCGTCAAAAAACACCTTTGTGGAAAATAAAGCTTAACTTGGTGACATGGTACAGACATCATAACACAACCACCGTGGTGCTTACTCAAATGAGAATGATGCGGTTGGGTGAACATTGTTGAGCGAAGATGGATATATTTGCTTGGAATGCATGGATGCACTGTTGAGAATGATAAAATGAAAAAAAAAAATAGAACTAGGAAATTTCTAAGGTGGAAATGCACCCAATGCACTAGGATTGTCTCAGGAAAGAAAGCTCTGATAAAAAGTTAAAAATAATTGGAAGAGAAGAATGGATAATTTTCTATACATTTCGATACATTCATAATGACGATTACATCAGCTTATTTATAAGCCTCATAAATAAGGATATGCATTATTAAGTGGGATATATGCATAATCCCCAGATATATTCGTAATTAAGTAGAAAACCTAATATTGCTGACATAGTTGGATGACTTTGTCACACATCCAAATCAAACTCTCTGTCGCTCTCTTGCCTCTCCTGTCTCTAGTGTTCCGATCGATGTTCAGGATCGATTCAATGACTGTTTGCCAAATCCTTCTTCTTGCATCCACTTGTCAACATCCCAGGTGTCCTTCCAATTTCCATCAGAAGATTTCAGCATTTCGAGTCCAATAAGAGCCAACTTCTCTCTCCATTGTTCCAAGGATGGAAGTCCCAATCGATCCGCAAGCCAGTTCTCGTACTCAAACTATCAAGCCACATGAAAGAAGATCAATTTCTTCGTATGGAAAACAAAAAATTAAGAGGAGCCTCATTGTATGGTCAATAAGATGGTCTCAGCCAATATAGTTCAACAAAACTTTTGAAGATCATACTATTTTGTAGCTCTATTATGGATTTTCTCTACTGTTTGAGAGAAACTATTATATGTGTGTAGATATTAAAGATGGTCGGTTCACGTAGGTCCTGTGATACAAATTGAGTTCAGTATATATAATAGGTTCATCGTATATTTACTCATTCTTTAGACTATAATTTTTATATCTAAAAAGGTAAGTTAACCCAGAAAACAAATAGGTCCACTGCCGGCTTAAGAAAGAATTTGCACACTCGATGTTGGATAATTGACATATGAAGAATTCGGTTAAAGGACTAACTTCAAACACACATGCCGTTCATCCAAGGGTGAATGTATAAATTTCTTGTAACACTAACGGTGAACCTAATAATAATCCAAAAAGCATTGTCTTTTTAAGTTTTTGAGGTGTCCAATTTGTCGAAAAGGACTAGCTCTATGAATTGAGGAATGACATGTTAGTTCCAACCTTTCCAATTTCAAGCTTGTGAGTGCAATGCTTGGGCCATCCAAGCTCTTCGATGCGCTGGTAATGTTCTTGAACAGAAGACATCATCTCTTCTTCACTTGGCAACACCAATTCTCTAGATAAAACCTTGGCCACCCACTTCGACTGTAACTCGCTAAGTTGTGCCGGAAAAGTCTATTCACAGACAAGATGGATCCGGAGATTGTGAAAATAAGGAATAAAACCAAAGATTTGGGGAAGAATCCTCACGAATACGTTTAATTGATACCACAATTCTAAAGTCATGTTTCCATGAAATGTCTAAACATTTAAGTATGGCAGAAAACATACAAAATTGAGGTGTTTTCTTTCCCTCTTCCTTTCTTTCAAATTTCTACATCACTGAACTTAGACATTAGTAAATCAGTGGCCGATTCTCTAAGCGCTGGAGAAAAAGTTGTTTGTTTGGCTCAGAACATATACTGAGTGTTCCCTTTTGCTGTTCTTTATCAGTTGACTTTCTTCTTGAAAAGCCTAAATATCTAGTTAGTCTTTTTTTTGGGTCGGTAAAATCTCTAGTTGGTCTACATGATAGGAAAAGAAACAACTTTCAAAAAAAAAAAATTACCGGATAGGGTATGCCAATGAAAGAGAGCCATGGAGCTAGGCTTGGCGGAAAAACATGTTCATATAAAGGCCCCACGCGGTTGTTATCCACACACACGAGTCCCTCCGTCTTCAGAAAAGGATAATGGTATCTATATCTGCAACATAGGGATCATATATGTCAAGCAAAGATAGAACACACGCACACGCGCTTGCATATTTGTATCCCTATTTGTCATCAGACAATGTAAAATTAATTGCGTTTTGAAAAGTAAATGCTCTAAGTAACTGAGGAGAACTATATGTTTTTTGATACCCGGTGCAATGGATGATGACATCTGCATACATAGATGATTCATCTTGGAACACTAATTTACCATTTTCTTTCGCACATGCAATCTGCCAAAAGACAACAAGATTAATGAGATTGAGCTTTGATTAGATGTGATCACATCCTTTGGATTTTCATCTAAACTTAGCTACAATTAGAAAATGAGGAAATAAATAAAATGTAAAGTACCATGGGATGTTGGAAGACCCCACTGACTTTGTTTAATTTCACAACTTGGGGATTTGTTTCTCTTGAGGCCTGATGAACTTCTCTAGCAAAAGGTAAGATGTCTTTGGCTATTTCGCCTGCGCTAATTCCTCTTCCTATTATCAACACAATCTGTCGTGCAAAATAGTGAAAAACATTTACACAATAACATAATAAGAGTGAGCTACCCATTGAAGGCACATCTGCATTTTTAAGTCATGAGAAAGTGCTTAAGGTGTGATCCATAAGTAACATTCCATTCGACTCCAACGATCATCACTTATGTCTTTTATAAAGACTCGACTCGACTCGTGCACAAGGCCAAAGTACGAAAGCCTCAAGTACATGTTTGTTTCAAAAACAGTTAAGCCCCTAGCCATCCCGACAAAGGCTAAAAGTGAAAGTCAGGTGAGAAAATCTAGACAAAGTACACTCCTCCTAGGTTTCTTTCTAAATTAGTTAACAAGACAGGAATTAACCAAATTACACATCAAATGAGGAGTGTTATTGGACGATAGATGCTGATACTAACAAGGATGTGAATACTTTATGTGATGGAGGTTGTAACACCTCTCTAATCATGAGAGGGCTTGTGATGATGATTAATACTTAATAGTCCCTTTAGAGGCTTGGTTTACATAAACCAATTGATTGTTGGATATAATCTAAGAAATTTCATAAGTCAATTCGAGATCATGTTCTCGAAAAATAAAGAAGGTATGGTAGCCATACCTTATTTTTATATAGCTCAGGAACTCGATAATTATGACTGTGTAGTTGTTCTCCTTGCCATGTAGATCTCCCTGTGAAAAGGATTTTTCTATTGAGAAAGTAAGTGAACAAGAAATAAGAGACCTATCGGTCAAAAAGTACACATATATTTAAAAGTTTAAGTACACTTATTTTCCAAATCAATTTAAATTAAACAAATAAGTTAATGTTATAGATATTAAGATTATTTATGATATTAAATATCTTTTTAATTGATAATAATTGATATTGTAATATCTTGTTAATGTAGAGATAATAATCATATAAAATCTATAAACAGACTTATACACTATTTATTATCAAACAATGTAATATAAAAAAAATTCTCAAAATCTATTTTTCGCATTATTCAAACCTTTATTTTATGAGAAGCGCAATCGAGTCTCCTTTGCAACGGCAACTGCATAGGCCACATTACTCTGTTGTGACCGTCATGACATCAACCGTATAGATTGCATCACTTCATGTAATTGTCATGACGCCGGCCACATAGACCGCATCTCTTTCGTTTCTCCACCAAGCCCGCAACTTCAATTGCTATTCGAGACTCTTGCGCTACTTGTTCAGAAAATTGCCACTAGCATTAGACTCGTAGCCCTCAAAAGAATCACATCCTAAAGTTTCACCACAGCAGGAGGACAAACACGGACACGGCCCACCGTGTCGGACTTTCTAAAACCTCATCCATAAGTCATTTTTGGACACTTTCAAATTGTTATATCTACAATACAAGACTACAACCAAGTTCTTCATCTTCCAATTAGTTACAACTCCAGCCAAACTTTGTTGACGTCACCCTTACGCACTGCTACATCATCTACCACATCATCCCCACATCATCTGCCGGTCATCCACCCCGTCAACTACCACATCACCTACCACGTCATTTGTCACATCATCCGCCACATGCCACGACACATCATCTACTGTGTCACCACTAATCATTGACCGTTGATGAGAAGCTAATCAATCAATCTTCAAGGTATTTTCACATGCTCCATTTTTGGCGTTATTTTTTCCATACTAACACTCCAAATACTTGTTTCTTGGTTTTTATTATACAAATTAGGGCATTCAATGGATTTAAATTGGTGTGCCAATATTCATTCAAACCGCCTTGAACAAATCAAATTATATTTAATAGGTTCAAGAAATGTCAAGTTTTCTAAGAAGAAGTAGACTTTAGCGTTATGTCACCAGTGAAATTCATGCACTCTAATAGGACTCTTGAAAAAACTAGAGAAAAATTTAATGAACAAAAGGGGTAGTGGGACGGCAAGAACTGTCAAATTTGAATGGCTTATAATTACTTCGATTTTATCTATCAAGCTTCAGTTTGCTCGCCTCAATACAACAAAATAACCATGAGATTTGCTTGTCGATCATTATTCCACCTCAAATATTGTTCATGAGTATTAGTTGTTACAAATTTGTATCGCATGTATTAGGAAACTAGTTAGTCTATAAAAAAAAAAATTATCCTCTATGCATGTTATTTAGGATCAACTAGCTTTATTTGAGCCGCTACAGGAAATAGCTATTGATGCTCGTAAGTTTGTTGAATATTATGATTATATGCTTGTTATATATATTTTTTATGGCATTTAATGATAAGTTTAAACTTGTATGAGTTTCACTTCTATATCGAGATATGTTGAGTTTTGACTTACAAATTAGTAATAAAGATATTTAGACCATGCATGTTTGTTTTAGGGTTTTTTGAAGAGAGACTATAAAAGAAATTTATTTAATAACACATCTAATCATAGTCTTCATATATTTCCCTTCCTTTTGTTTTTCTATCTTCTTGTTGGATCTTTAGCTTACCAAGTGATTTTTTGAGCCTTTTTTTTCTTTTTATCGTACTCTTGTACTCATTGAAGATGTTGTGAAACCCTTCTCTCTCTCCGTGATTTTTTTTCGTTTTGGGTTTCCATGAAAATTTTGCACCTCATGTGATTTTCATTTTGCTTTCATTCTTTACTACTTGTACTTGGATTTGTGCACTTTTTAGCATTGTTCCACAACAAACTAGTATTAGAGTGAAGGAATTTGAGTTTTTTTGTTTGAGATGGCATCTATCAAGTTCAAAGTGGCACCCTTTGATGGCCAAAACAATTTCGGGCTATGGAGGATCAAGATGAAGGCGTTGCGTCATAAAGGTTCAGTTAGAAACTTGGACGGGAACTATCCCGATCACATGACTATAGCTAAGACCAAGGAGATGGAAGAGAGGGCACATAGCACCATCTAATTGTCACTGTCACTGTCCTACAAGATGCTTCACGAACTCACTAATAAAGAAACAATTTTGGGATTGTGAAACAAGCTTGAGAGCGTCTACATGAAGAATTTTCTTATAATAAAATTATTCTTGAAGTAGCATCTTTACATGCTAAAGATGCAAGAAGGTACTCATGGTCAACATCTAGATGAATTTAACAAGATTGTTATAAATATGAAAAATATAGATTTGAAATTAGATGATGAAGATCAATCATTATGTTATGTTCACTACCAAGCTTGTATGAGAACTTTGTGAATTCTATGTTGTATGGAAGGGAATCCATAACTCTTGAGGATGTGAATGCCTCGTTGAATTCTATGGAAATGCATACAAAATTGAATGCAAGTAGTAGTGGTGGTGTTGATAAAGTCGATGGCTTAATTATCAGGGAAAGGTCGAATCATCATAATAGGCACAATAATAGTAAAGGATGTTCAAAGTGTAGATCAGGCTAGTATAAAAATAAGATAGAGTATTATTATTGTTACAAATTTGGATACTATAAAAGTGAGTGTCCTATGCTTAAAGTTAAGGGGAAGAAGTCAATGGAGAGTTCCGATTCGACTAGTCTAGTGAAAAATAACGAGATAGTTAATGCAGATAATGTTTTTACTATTTTATCTTCATATTGCCATGTCGATGACGAATGAGTTTTAGATTTAGCATGCTCTTATCACAATGAGTTTTGATGGGCAACAATGCAGTTTACAAGATTATGGGTATTTGTATAGTGTGAATTAAATATCATGATAAGATAGTAAGAACTTTGACAAACGTTAGGCACATCATAGATTTGAAAAAAAAAACCTTATTTCTTTAAACACTTTAAATTCCATTGAGTGTATGTACACAAGCAAAGGTGGTGGTGTTTCATCCCTTATTTCCTACATCAAGTATGCTCATGTAGGCTTAGGGGTGTACATCATTGATTCAGCCATTTTGGGGGTGGCTTTGTGTGATCACTTTTGGTGATAAGGAAGAGAGATCTTGGGGCATTCAATATAACATCCTTTTGGAGATTTGAAATCAAAGTGGAGATTTGTTGAGTTTTGACTTTCATTATTTTCATTATTATTCTAATATTTCTTCTTTTCATGAGCTTCACATATACAGAGAAACTCAAACTAATCCTCTATGGCAACAAGCAATGGTAAATGAGTTGCACGCGTTAGACAATCTTATACTGCCTCTTGAAAGGTCAGTCATAGGTTGTAAATTGGATATAGGCAAGACTAAGGTATATGCTATAGTGGAACACTACTAAGCTTGGCTAGTAAGGCTTTACTAAAGAATATAGGTTTAACTATAACAAGAAATTTGCTCTAGTTGCACATTACTTTTGTTTGGAGTTTTCTTATTGTTGTCATTGTTAAACAAAAGCATCTATTCTAGATGGATATTAAAAATGCCTCAATCTTACTAAGGAAGTATTTATGGAACCTCCTTCATGGTACACTCTTGCTTCAAATAAAGTATGTCGTTTATGAAGAGCATTATATGAACTAAAATAGGCTCCTTGTGCATGTTATTCTAAGTTCAATTCCACCATTGAATGTCTTGAGTTCAACTCCCGTCCCCATAAATAGGAGTGAGCAATTCTAAATTCCGTCCAAGTTCCATCCAAAATCTGAAACCACCCCATTAGGACCAATAATCTATTTTTTGGAACATGTAACCTACCCGTCACATATTCCAATGTCGATTTTAGGATCTGCTCAAGAACCAACCAATTTTCATTTTTTGTTTCATTTTTAGTTAAGCACAATAAAAGTGACTACAACAACAAATATGAAAATTTCCCATTTTTCAATAGCAACAATTCATAAAAGATGAACATGTAAAATAAAATAAATAATAAATAGTTCAAAACACATAACATTAAAATCTAGATTAATATATTGAGAATCAAATACAAACAAAGTTGAAGGACATGCATAGCAGAGCCATAGGCGCATGTGATGGGTGAAAAGAAAGCAGAAATGGAGAGAGAAAGGACATATGGACCCCTAGAGTGTCAAAACATGACACGAGGGGATACTTAAGTGCCAAAAATTATAAAAGGTACACTTAAGTGCCAAAATTGGAGCAAAAGGGATTAGTTAAATGCCAACGGCGAAAAATTCCGGCCAAACTGTCATGTGTCCATTTTCCGGCGACTTCATTTGTTGATGGAGCATTTTTTTCAAAATAAAAATCCATGGGGCAATTTTAAAAAAAAATTGTCTACGTCAGATTTTAAAAAAATTAAAATCAATTTATTAAAAAAGAAAAAGAAAAAAGAAGGGAATCGACGAGGGATGTGCAGCCCTCATCGCCGCCACCGTCGCAGCCCCACCCTCGCCGGGAAGGGCCAGGGACAGTGGGCGAGGACTGGCCTACGACAAGGGCCGTCGACCCTCGCCCAGTTGGGCCAAGGGCCGTCAGCTAGCCAAACCAGCGTCGATCTGGGTGGCCAACAACCCTTGGCCCGGCTGGGTGAGGGCCGGCAACCCTCGTCAGATCTGGGGGAGGGTCGCAAGCCTCACCCCAAATCTGGGCGAGGGCCCGCAGTCCCTCGCCGCAGGTTGACCAGGGTCACCGACCATTGGCCGGGGTCCGGCCAACCCTCGCCCACCATCATCAGCCCTTCCCAGCAAGGGTAGGGTGGCAACGGCCCTTCCCAGCAAGTGTGGGGTGGCAACGGCCCTTGCCGATCCCCTTTTCTTCTTTTTTTTTTTTAATAAAATCGATTTTATATAATATATTTTTTAATTATTTAATATTATTTAATTAATAATTTTTAAAATCCACGTCAACCAAAATGACATCGTTTTGGCTGATTTTTTGCCGACTTAGTTTCCGGCAAGCTACATAGGCAAGAAAATTAATAAAAAATTACCACGTAGGATTTCTAGTAGGATTTCGACGATTTGGTACTGAAGTGATCTTTTTTTTTTTTTAAAGTGGCACTTAAGTGTACCGTTTGTAACTTTTGGCATGGGAAAGTAAAAGAGAGAGAGAAGGAACGAGCAGAGGCATATCCCACAATAGTCCTTCTCATGACACGGACAACATGATCGCTCTTTCATTCTCCACGCACTACCCTCTCTAGCTGACCGAGCTCCTCTCTCATCTCTATTCCTTGGGCCACCCACTCATGCTTTATACCTCACTAAGCAGAGACCCAAAGCAGCACTCTCATGTACAAAGAAAATAGAGAACAAACGGAGCCAAGAGGATGGTGGGCAGAGAACTCTGAGTCGGAAAAAAAAAACCACACAAGAAAATTAATGGGCTCTCGACCAAGAAGCCTCCTAAACCCTCCACGAAGATTTTCCTTTCATCTTGAATCGTTCCATCAACTCATCAGTACAGTCCAATATTTCCCTTTGTCAGTTCCCAGTTCGATTCCAAGTAGGAACCGAACCACATAGTACAAGTTCCAAAACATATAATATGTTATAACAATGTTTATTTAGCAATTGATAATGTGTAACATGTAATTATATGAAGAAAATTACACGATTGTATTGACAACAATTAACATGTAATTATATGAAGAAAATCCAAAGCTCCATTAAACCATTCAACGAGGATAATGCTACATCAGACGACGTACCTGGAAATTCAGCAATCTTCGGTTGGGTGTACTTGCCATTACAAACCGCCACAGCCTCGAAAACATCAACGCCAGCTGCCGCCTCCTCCCCACCGCGCCTCCGCCACTCCACGGCCCACTGGTCCCGCCCCCCCTCGACCGCTCGCTCAACCCGAACCACTTCGTGCCCAAACCGAATCAGCTCAACCAGCCCGAAATCCTCCGCGAAGCCGCGCAAGAACCGGAGCACCTCCTCGTGACCCGGGAAGTCCCTCGAGTCCCCGCATCCTTTCTTGAGAAATGGATAATCCGAGTAACCCATGAGTTGCCTCGCCAGGTTCACCCGAAGCGACCGGTACATGCTGGCATGGACGACGTCGCGGCCCGGATCCAACCCCAGCAGGTCGGATTCGACCCGAGGGTCGTACAGCCACGTGCCTCCGACATCGTCGGCCCTCTCGAACACCACCGCTCGATGCCCCTCACGGCGGAGCTCCCTGGCTGCGACAAGACCCGCCATGCCGGCTCCGATCACCGCCACCTTCACGTGGAGTTTTCCCATGGACTTGAGAACCTTGCATCCGGACGGTTTCCTGGGCTTGTACATCGACTCGCTTTCCTTATATAGGAGATTATTTGTTGCGTACGGCATTGGTAAGTAAAATTTACTGGGGAAGGTCTAACGTGTTCAATTATTAATGGGGTGAATGGAAGGTCTGCGCGTCGCGTCAATCTATCCACCTATCACAGTTTTAATTCACAATTTATTAAGATTACAAATAAAACTCAATATGTACCGATTCCACGCGAGTGAAGGATATTCTCCACCGTCTCTTGAATTAGACTTAAATCCAACGTTGCAACTACCGAGAAGGTTCTTTTTAATCTATCGATACAATGATTAGAGCAGATAATCTCTGCTATTAATAAAATAAATGCAGACGAGGATTTCAATCTCAAAATTTTGCATGGAAATTCTATTAAAAATACATGGTTGCTGTTAAAATGAGGGGCAACATTCTATTTGCATATACTTCACACACATTCGTGATTTCTCATATCTCAAGATTGATTTTAATCTTTCCAATTTTGCAACAATTCCTTCCCTAAACTATTTAATATTTATCAACATTTACTCTTCTCTTCTTATTAAATGACCTCCTTTTTTTCCTATACTCTTTTGGCGTGCGTACACCTATGGTTTTTGCTAGTAGGTTTTCTTTCCTTCTTATTTGATGAATAAGAATGGTGAATAGAGCAAGATGGATCATTCGATAATTCAAAGGGTCAACGACAAGAAGCGAAGGCAAATGTTCGAGGCCATAAATGAATCAACTATTTTTCTGGGGGAGAAAGAACAAAAAAGCCCTAAATTTATTTATTAATATCAATTCAATTATAAACCTTTCAATTTGACCAATTTAGTGTTAAACATTTTCATATTAGTATCAATTTAGTCCATCCGGCCAATTTAGGCAATGACGTGGATGATTGTTGTCTTACATGGCATCATCAATACTGATGTAAAAAATTTTAAATAATTATTTAATAATTTTTCGATTTTCTATAATTTTTTAAAGTTTTTCTTTTTTTTCTTGGGTTTTTTTGTTCCTATTCTTCTTCTTTGGACAATGGCCGATATCAGCCATGGCTAGCAATCGCCCACACACAAGCGTCAGCAGGGCATCATGGCCCTCGCCGGCCATAAGCGATGCCACAACCCTTACGATCATAGCCTAGGCAAGGGCAACCCTCATTAAATCAAGCAAGGGTGGCCCTTGCCGAGTATGGCTAGGGCTCAACCCTCGTCAAATCTAGCAAAGGCTCCCTTGCGGCCTCTAATGAGTGCTAAACCCTCGCCACCCCCATCAAGTTTGGCAAGGGCCACCCTCCCCTAGGTTAGGACTATGAGGGTCGTGCCCTCGCCAACCAAATTAAATGTGAAAAGGTTTATGACTAAATTAATCCAATTGAAAGCTCTATGACTAAATTAATACTAATGCAATAAGTTTATGATTTTTTTAGTACTTTTTCCATTTTTTTAGGAGCAAGTTGCTTGATTTGGTTTGATAATTTATATCCATCTCACTATCTGTTTAGCTTTCCAATTTTAATTTAACCACTAATTCTAAGTAATTATAAATAATCGATACTTATATGAAGTCCTCAAACCACTTAGCGATACTCCTTTGTGCATCATTATATCCAAGCTTATCATAACATATAAAGACAAACCAAAAGCAGGTAGATGGTACCTGACCATCATTCAGGCGGGACACCATTGAACATCACATGAGAAATACCGATCCCGAGAGTATAAGAAGTGTTAATGGATCCCACTCACCGAATTAGTGATCCTATATTAGGGCCGTCACCGATTCAGGTTGATTCAAATTTCCAGACTCGGCTCGACCCAAACCGAAACATGAAGTGTGCACCTTCGTAATAACTAAGCCAACCCAACCTGAAATCCAAATAGAACATGAACTAGAAACGCGGGTCAGGCAAGTCGGGTTTCGGGTATTCGTTTACTTAAAATCGTGCCTTGCATGGCATGCAAGTCTTTCCCTCCTCCTATATTTGAAACCATCTCTTTTTTTTTGGGTCGTGTGCAACTGTCTCTTTTAATGGATAACGTATTTTGGTTCGGTAACCAAAATAAGTACACTACCCATTTTATAATCATCTACCCGAATAGAAACAAAACCCAGGTCAGGCTGAGTCATGCTATTATTCAGGTAGACAATTCGGTTTTGACACCCTACTTTCAATACAATAGGATCTTGTAGGGATAGTCTAATCACATATGTAAATGATGAGAAATAGACCTAAATAGATATGGAAGAATCCAAACAAACTTGCCCCAATTTCCAACATAAAATGGCGCTAGCCTTCCACTTTGTAAAATTTAAGGAGTTACAATGGTCTACCTCTCGGAAGAATTATCCAATCACTCTTAAATCTACTGAATGACTATCAATTCAGTTCCAAATTTTCTAATTCAGTCAATTTAATCTTCAACCTTTGCCTGAATTTCCAAGGAGCACCATCATGACACCCCATCAATAGTCGCCGCAAAGCTCACAACCTCTTCCACAACGACCTTAGATCCGAGGTCATGCAATTCCGACGACGTCAAGAGGCCAAGATCTTGGATTGAGGTCGTGAAAGTTATGGACAACCTAAGATTACCTTGCGCATAAGCGAGCTGAAGAGAATGCACGGAAATTATAGAGGGAGATCGCAAATAGTTTCCTTAAATTGCTCCCCACATGTAGTGTCCTAGTTTTGGCAGCTTAACATTCCAAAGTATAATTAATGTTGTCCGACCCTCCTCCTCCTCCTCCTTCTCCTTTCATCCATTTCTCAACATCCCAAGTGTCTCTCCCATTTTCATCAAACGTTGTCAGGAGATCAAACGAAGTGAAATACATGTTTTGTCTCCATTTCTCCAGTGGCGGCAGTCCCAACTCTCCAACAAGCCAATTCTCATAATCAAACTGCCAAAAACCCAAAAAAATCATGTAGGATGATGATCATATATTTAGAAGGAAAATGTTCAATAATTAAAACGGTAGACTCAATTAACGTTTAAATAAGGTTTCGGAGTCTATTTAACAAGATAAGTAAGACAAATACCGCAATTCTATGCTCTCTTTTTTATTGCGACAATTCTATACTTTGAAATGTCCAATTTATGAACAATTTCTATTTTCTCGTTGTTTAGTTGGGAATGAAATTGGGTTTGATGTGTGCTTAAAGGAGTAATGCAATTGGGTTTCTTGGGATATACCTTTTCTAATTGAAGCCGGTGAGTATGACGCTTGGGCCATCCGACCGCCTCGATCCGCTGGTAATATTCCTGAACCGATGACGTCATATCTTCTTTGCTTGGCAACTGTACTTTCCCAGATAATATTTTGGCTACCCACCTTGATTGCAACTCGCTAAGGAGAAACGTAATAGTCTGTTCGCATTTGGAAAATAGATAAAAAGTCACCAAAGGCTAAACCCTATTAATAAAATAACCCATAAAATTATTTTTATTTTTGCGAAAAATATATAGTTTATCGAATTAATATTTTGGCGAAAATATAAATAAATAATGCTTCCCGTGGAATTGGCTCTTTTTTTTTCCCTTGGGCAAGTTCCGTACCCGATACGGTATGGCGATGAAAGAGAGCCAGGGAGCTAGCGCAGGCGGGAAAATGTGTTGATACAAGGGCGCGACGCAGTTGTCGTCCACATTCACGATTTCATTTGTTTTTAGAAATGGGAAGTGGTACTTGTACCTGAGAAACAAGAAAAGTATACATACCTAATAAAGAAAAATACCAATAAGAATAAAAGTATCGACATATATGTGTGCCGGAATATACGTATGTTGTACCCCGAACAATGGATGATAGCATCTGCATATATCGAGGATCCATCTTGGAAGACTATTTTCCCATCCTCTTCGGCGTGATCAATCTATACAAAATGGATGATGTTTTTGATGAGTCACGTCGCAATTGGAATAATTTTGGCCGATTGCTTTCGATGCTAGAAATAACACGGGCAGATTCAAAATTTATCATACCGGGGAATGTTGAAATAGGCCGCCATGAATCTTGAATGTGGTGGTTTCTCTTGAAGCTAGGTGAACTTCTTTCGCGGCATGTAGGACGTCTTTCGCAATGTCGATCCCGCTCGGTCCATTTCCAATTATCACTACAATCTGTAAAGCTTTATAGGTGATGAATGAGGGAGATACATTCATGAGAAAATTTTACCAACTTTCCTACTTTAGTTAATTTACTCGGTCGTATTTAACCACCCCCTTAAATTTACCATCTATTTTTAGAAATTACCAATCTGAATTAGAATGGTTTTTACTAATTTTCTTCAATCAAGTTAATAACTAGTTTTGTGTTACCAATTTTTATTGAGCTTAGTTACCGACATTCATTTGGCATTTCTTAATCACCGACTTCTCTAATTCTCAAACAATAAAAAAAATGTTATCCTCTATATTTTACGAATTTTAATTAATCATTCTTACCTATGCCTTAAATTTATCTGGAAATACCAACCTTTATTGTTGGAGTGGTTCACCACTTTTTCTCCAATTAAGTTATCAAATAATTTTAAGTTACCAACAAATCTCTTTTGAATTGCTTACTATAGTTTTTTTTTTTTTTTTATCTTTTTTCAAGTTATCAATTTTTTTATTGAGTTACCACTTTTCTTGGCGTTACTTATCAACCTTTTAAATATGTGAACTCTTTTTGAAAGTTAATAAATTTCCTCCAATCAAGTTACCAGTTATGTTTGCATTACTAACTCTTTGTTGAGCTAGTTATTAATCTTTATTTTTTTAAACTACCAACTTCTCTGATACTTAAGGGAAAATTTTACTTTTTTGACCATTTATTAACTTCTAATTACCTCTCTTATTAATAGCTTAGCTTTCTTGACTGACCTTTATTCATACAGCTTATTAATCTTCCTACAATTAAGTTACCTACTAAGTTGAGGGTTATCGACTTTCACTAAGTTGTTTATTCCGTTGCTTACTAACTATTTTTAGAAATTACCAACCTCTATTAAACTAATTACAATATTTTCTTTGATTAAGTTACCTGCCTCAATTCGTAACTCAATCGAAATGCTAGTGAATTATAAAAAGTATTAAGCATTGGTAAGAAGCTAAAGTGAGAGTTGGTAATCCAAAACTAATTGATAATTTAATCCAACAAAAGTTGGTACATACATTGGTAACTTCATATCAAAGCTAATAATTTTGAAGAGCATATAAAGTTATGCAAGTAAAAATTGGTAAGTTAGTACAAATATTGCCAGTTTGCAAACTATGAAAATAAAAATCTATCATTTTATAAAACTATTGTTAAGTTGCCAACAAGTTATCCCAAAAAAAAAAAAAAAAAAAAAAAAAAAAAATCAGCATTTATACATTTATTGGAAGTCATTGGCACGAAAAAAAAATTATATTTTATCACCCAGGCAAGGAAATCCGTACCTTATCTTTGTATGGTTCAGGAACCCGATAGTTATGGCTATGTATTTGTTCTCCTCGCCAAGTACTTCTACCTACCATATGTTGGAAGTTAGGCATGACTTAGCTTGACAACTTGAAAACCGATTGTCCTAACATTATGAAGAGTCTTTTTCAAAGTACTTAAATTTTTGTCAAGCATATCTAATGAGGAAATGTTTAATTTTACTTACTTTCAAAGGCGACGTATGTTCTTTCGCCGTTCGTGAAGAATCGAAACCCGACAAGCAACGTGGGGCGAGATGTAGACAACTAAACATAATTTATTGTCGGATGTGGGTGTCGTGTAATTGCATTATCTACATTGTCTTTTTGCTAATAAAGAAATTCTGATAGCTGAATTCACTGAAAAATAAAATAAATTTTTTTAATAGAAAAAGGGGAAAAACACAGACGGCTGTGATGTACCTGGAAATTCAGCTAGCCTTGGCTCGGTAAACTTGCCATTGCAGACAACCACGGCCTCGAACACCTCCGCACTAGCTTCGCCGTCGCGCGTCCGCCACTCCACGACCCACTCATCATTCCTCCCCTCGACGGCTCGCTCGATCCGAACCACTTCGTGCCCGAACCGGACCAGCTCGACCACCCCGGAATCCGCCGCGAAACCCTGCAGGAACCGGAGCACCGCCTCATGACCCGGAAACGGCCTCGGATCATCCCCGACGCCGGGTTTCGCGTCGAACGGGTAGTCCGAGAACCCCATGATTGGCCTCGGGAGGTTCACTCGGAGCGACTTGTACATGCTGCTGTGGATGACCTCGCGAGCCGGATCGAGACCCGACGGATCGGACTCGATCCGGGGGTCGTAGACCCACGTGCCCCCGACTTCGTTGCCCTTCTCGAACACCACCACGTGGTGTCCTTCTCGACGGAGCTCCCGGGCTGCAACCAGACCCGACATGCCGGCTCCGATTACCGCTGCTTTTACTCTCCGTTGTGCCATGGCTCCGGTCATGATGAACCGGGCGATGTACCAGTGATGAGTAGATAACCCTTTCTTTTTGTGCATAAGAGGTCCTTATATACGATAGCGATGGACCTGTCGGGCGGTGGACTAGAATTGAGTTTATTTTTCCCTTTTTATTTTTCCTTTTTCTCTTTTATGGATATTGCTAGCTCCCAACCGAGTGGAAAATTCGAAGTCATAGCGTGCATAATCCTAGTTTCTATTAGCGGTGTCAAAAAGGCCCGACCCGACCCTAAATTTAGGATATTTTTCGATACCGGCTCCATACTCGGACCCAACCCGAAAATACCCTAAATTTAGGGTCGGGTCGGGTCAAAACGGGTCGCGCATAAGTCTTTTTGACACCGGTACCGTCCGTGCGTTTTGGTCCTTATCCATTGAAAGAAAATGGTAAAGTATGATAAAATAAACAAAAGAAAAGAAATAATCATCTCTCTCTGTGCGTTTTGGCTCTCAACTCTCTAGAATTTTTGAGCTAAACAAAAAATTGAAACTAAATTTGTAAAGGGTCACACTCTGGCCCGACCCGACCCTACCCTTTTATTTGGGTCTAATGCGTTTCGGGTTGGGCCAGGCCAAAGCATGACCCTTTACAATTGGGGTCGGGTCGGGTAACATCAAAACCCGACCCGACCCGACCCATTGACACCCTAGTTTCTATCTCTGGCCACGTGCTTAGACCCAATGCTATTTAGTCAATTTGATGATGGCGATACCAAAAGGAGAATATTGATAGACAAATCGAGATTTGCAAGAACAGTAGAACAATTTACTCCTTTTTTTCCAAAAAAAATTATGTTTATTTCTCAAAAAAAAAATTACATGAGAAGTATATAATTTTCATGGCAAAGTAAATTGAAATAGAGCAAAGCCCATAATACTATCAAATAAAGTCAAATCTAGAAAACAATAAGGACCAACAAAGAACAAAAGTTAAGCACATACTCGTTTCATAAAAACGAATCTATCGAGCAAAATAATCGGCAGCCTATCACTGGATATTGTGTCATTGTTAGTGATGAGCACATGTCGGAAATTCCTTCTCCATTAACTACGACGTTGCCAGTTGACACTACATGCCTAGGTTCGGCTTCTCTACACCTTCAACGTATGGATATAGCCAAAACATATAGAATAAACACATATTTAGCATTTGAAATAACAAATCTTCATGGTTAATGAGATGCAAGAGTGGAGGCAAGAAACCAACTAAAGGACAAAGCACAAGAGTATGAAATTCCCAAAAACATATTTATTAAACCCTCAAGATCAGGAGAAGAGAGCTTTCAGATCTAAATCAAGAGGGAAAAAAATCAAAAAGAAAAAAAAAGAAAACTCGAATAAAATCTATAAGACAGGGAGGGGAGCTGCAAGAGTTGAAAAAGACAAAGGAGGGAGAGAAGAAAAAGGAAAAGCACAAGACTTTTCAACAACCGTCTGAATAATTTACTTTAACTCGCGTTTTTTGTGTGTGCATTACGAAATTATTACTATGATTACTCGTCCCCCAAGGCATCTTCGATTAGCAATAGTTCGGCCGCCGATTTGCTTTCAAGATGACGAATCGATCAAAAGGTCGCTCTATCTTTCTTAAGATCAGAAGTATGAACGCGTGTCTTGCACAAATTTCAGACCAATTTGGATTTTGGGCAATTTGTTGAGAGGTTTCCCGACTTCTGTCGCACGTATTGGTAAGTTACACAGGTGCGTCTCATATTCCTACAAGTACATTTAGTGATTACGACTTCAGACCGAACATTCAATATTGGATGTGACTATCTTTCTTTTAATGCTTAAAGGACCCACGAGCCAAATTCCAACCTACTAGACAAATGCAAATTGAATTCGACCAACAGAAGTCTATGATCGTCACGTCTCCGCCATTGGGAAAAGAATCTGTGACGTATTTGGATCTAGGATTAGTCACCTAATCCTCATTGTTTAGGCCCACGGGATTGGCAAAGTTTTTTCGTTCGTTCTGTTGGCTCCACAGAAACCACTGGCGGATCTATTCCAGAATGAAATTCCATTGGACAACTGCACGTATTCAGCTCGATGGGTCCTGTTAATTTGTTTACTCTTTCATGGAAGGAGAGTGCAAAGACAGCTGTGCAATGTGCACAAAGCTTGCTAAAATAAGATGATACCACCAAATCGATTTAGGTCATGAATTCCCTTTTAGGCTACACACCAAGAGAATACAACGAAAGCAAAACAAAATTCGGAAGTGCTTCGAAAGCATGTAACTTCAATACATCGCAGTCATCGGTTTTGGTGGATTGCACATGCAATTCGCACAATCTTAGGGTAAGAGCGTGTTGGACTTACATGAACTTAGTGCACCTAATAATAATTTCTTTAAGTATGGCATCGCTGCACTTCTTTTAAAGAAGTATTAAATAGCCATTTTTACCTCAAAATCTCCCCATAATCTCTATTATGTTTAGCCTTTTATAGAAAGATTTTTTTGGTCGGTAAAAAAAAAAAAATCTTTCTATAAAAGGCTAAACATAATAGAGATTATGGGGAGATTTTGAGGTAAAAATGGATATTTAATTGAAAGATTGACTTTAATTTAATTGAACAATATGATAGTGATCCCCCCCCAGTACCGACCAAAAAAATATTTCTATAAAAGGCTAAACATAATAGAGATTATGGGGAGATTTTGAGGTAAAAATGGATATTTAATTGAAAGATTGACTTTAATTTAATTGAACAATATGATAGTGACCCCCCCCAGTCTTTCACCACCTCCATTGCCTTCCCCACATTTATTTCTCTATCTGCTACTCCCTCATTGCCAACTTGCATTATTCCTTTTCCCTTCTTTGCATCACTCCCCATGAATTCATGTTCTGGCAAACAAATTTGTTGTCCTCTTTCTAATTCAATTATACTAAACTTTGTATTCGTACAGATCAGGCAAGAACAAAAAAAAAAAATTTGGTACTAATGTGAGATGTCTTTTGGTGGATATTTCACTTTCATATTTCCAATATGTATACAAGTCTATAATCGTTTCCAAATCGACTTGAGAGTGATTCTTCCGTAATCTGGTCTTTGATTGTTGGGTTTCACATTACATGAACAAGTCAAGGTGGGTTGTAGCATCGAACTCCTAAGTGTCCATATTAAATCATATTTCCCATGGTATGGATTTAGCGAGGGTGATTAAGTGTAACTTGCCTTAATCCTTAGGTCTAATCGATCCATGAACCATAAAAAAGGGAAACTAAAATAAATAATTCATAGACTCAAAAATGACACTAATACATCATATAAATAAATATATATACTCGATATACAAGTAGGAAGGTGAAATTACAAGTGTAACCTCTCATAGGCAACACAGTACTAATGCTAAGATCATGAGCAGAACAACCTTAATTAAACAATAGTAACGGACTGAATTAACACGGCTCAACTCAAAATAAGAAATCCATGCCACAAGAGGTTTAACACACATCTCCACCGGTCACCAGAGCTAAGGATCTGATCTCTAGGCGCCCTGCACAGTCATGTGCGTCGCCGTCGCCGTCGTCATCGCCTCCACCACCTCAGGATCAGCAGAAGAAGGTTTGTCCTCCTTATCAGCTTGGCCCCGGCACGGCCACCCCCTCTTCCTCCACTCCTCATGGCGGCGGTTGTGGCAGCGGTGGAACCCTCGACTCAAGAACACTCCGAACACGGTTCCTAGCACGAAGGTGGCGACAGGCCTCATCGTCATGCTCGTCTCAGGGATCCGATCGAACACCTCGAATCACAAGAAAGGCTGTAGAAGAAAGTGTTGTGGGGGTTTCAGTTTGAAAGCTTGGATTGAGATAATTAGATTAAAGGTGGTCTTATATATAAGTTGGAGGAAAAATGATAAATAAATGGGGGAGTTTCGTATTGCCCAAGCACCGGAGATGGACCAGGTCAATGCATATTTGCCCCTTCTCCAAGATGCGGGAGTTTCGTATTGCCCAAGCGCCTGTGGGGGAACCAGGTCAATGCATATTATATACATATATTACGACCAGAAAATAAAGGTCAATATTCTACTCTACTTTGATTTTAATTATTCATTGGACTAGACAGTAAGAAAGCGTTGTCGAGACGGTGGTTACACCATGAATGATTTTGCATATGTTTATTGTTAGGTACATAATTTTTCCAATGATGTTACATATAACATTTATTGTAGCAAGATGTTGCTTGTCATTTGTACACCATCGAAAGATAATAGGGAAATTACCAAAAAAGTTCTAAATATATTACAATTATGTCAATTCAATCATAAAATTTTTATTTTGTTAATTCAGTCTTTTATAATTATACCAATTCAGTCCATCCGACCAAATTTGACTAGCTGGCATTAACATGAACACAAGCTATCCAGTCGATGCTAACGTGACATTTTTTAATAATATTTAATTTTTTAAAATTTGTTATTAATTTGTTACTTTTCTTTTTCTTTTTCCTTTTCTTTTTTTCTCTTCTTCCTCCTTTGGCTTATTTTCCTTGCAATAGCCAGCAAGGCTCTAGTGAGGGCTTCGTGGCCCTCACCCACCCACGCTAGTGACCTCACCCAAATCTAGGCGAGGCCTAGGGGGCCACAGGCGAGACTAACCTTGTCATGGCCTTGTTGCAAGCGAGGGTGCCCTCACCAGCCGTAAGCAAGGCCACGTTCACCTGCAGCAAGGCCATGGCAAGGCTGGGCAAGGGCTACGACCCTTGTTAGCAAGGATTTCACAACCCTCACCTCACCAACCACTACAAGGAAAAGAAGCCAAAGGAGGAAGAAGAGAAAAAAAAGGAAAAAATTATAAGAATTATTATTATAAAATTGCCACGCCAGCGCTGACCAAATGATTGGCGTCCACATCAGCATTGGCCAGCCAATTTATTCAGATAGACTGAATTGGCACTATTACGAAAAGTTTATGATTGAATTCACGCAATTACAATAGGTTTAGAACTATTTTGATAATTCTCCCAAAGACACTAATGGACTTACCACTAACATGATGGAACACTGTGTCTTAATAGATTGTCACGATTTCTGAGAAAAATAGGCGTGACCTATCGATGCAAAAAATTGCAAAAATATCATAAATTTATTATATAAATATTAATTCAGTTATAAATCTTTTAATTTGATCGATTTAATTATAAAAATTTTAACAATTTACCAATATAGTCCTTTCAACCAAATTTGAACAAAAATTGGTGACATGGAAATATTTTCCAATTTAAAAAAATCTGAATTTTTTAAATATTTTTCATTTTTTCTTTGTTTTTTTTTTCATTATTTTTCTTTTTGGCACTTGTAGCCAACAAGGGCTTGTAGGCCCTCCCCTATTGGCCAGCAACCCTAGCCAATCACAATTGAAAAAAAAAAATTAAAAAAGAGAGAATATAAAATATAAAATATAAAATATAAATGTTTTTTAAAAATTTCCAAAACTTATTCACATCAGTGCTAATTATACCATATAATACTTATAGCTTCCACGTCACCAAATTGTGGCTAAAATTGGTCAAAATGATTATATTGGCGAATTATGAGGTTTAGAACTGAATTGACATCCATGTAATAAGTTCATGACTTTTTTAGCAATTTTCCCCATCTAAATTAATACAACCCAACTAAACTTGTTAGACTTTCGTGTCAATTATAATATATATGTAGTTGGAGTTGGAGTTGAAAGAGTGTTCACTCATTGTCGCGACCTAGGTGTCAACACTCATGTACTTTTCGACACTACACTTCTCTTTTCTTTGTGCTTACCATGTGGCATGACACTTGGCATGTGCTCAATAACTTTACCGACTAGTTATATGTCATCCTACACTCTTACACGTAATTTCTAGATGCTACTAGGGTGATTGGTTTCCAATCCAGTCTAGGAACTGGACAGGAGGACCAGTTCCCATTTTTGGAACCAAGGATTGGACCATATAGTCCTAGGACGAGGAATTGGACCGAACCAACAAGTCAGGTCCGATCCAATAGAACTAGCTACTTAGCAAAAAATTATTAAAAATTAAAAAAAGTACTAGAGTTATTATTAGTTTAAGGCTTATTGTTATTTTTAATAAATTAAAAATTTTATTTTTAAGAAAGTCAACATTTAAACATTCTCAAATGCTAAAGATAATTATATCTATATTTAAACTTAGTCAAAATAATAAATTTAAACTTAGCCAATAAATTGAATTAAACTGCAAATGATGGAGATACGTCTTTTTCGTGTCATAAATGAGTAGTGCACACAGCATCGTCTTCTTTCTCCTCCTTGGGTACGTGTGCACATAGATTTCCTCCTGGTTGTAATGGATAGTACAAACTGCAATTTTTCGGTTTTGAGTGGTAAATTTATAAATAAGTGAATAACTTGCATTCCACATACAATTAGTAAATTCTTTACTTTGCAAGTAACTTACTACTATATAAGTAAATCTACGTTGGCATGTTATTAATTTCATTAGTAATTTTTTAATTTCACCGCTAACTTTTTATTGTGATGGGTTAATTTCTAAAAGAGCTGATAACTTACTATTATATTTAAAGTTAGTAAATTGTTAATATTGCTGATAAAATACCATCAACGCACTCGACCACAAGTTCTCTAGTACACGATTTTACTAACACGACAGGAACATATCTTCTGATAATAAATCAAGGTAAACAGTTTCTCACAAAGAGCAAAAAACTACTTTAATAAGTCTACTAATTGAAGATGCTTCATTTCATTTGAACTAGAACGTCACTGATGTTTTGAAGAGCAAATCAGCAACTACAGCTCGCGCATACGCAGAGCTAAACGTCTATTTCAAGCACACACAAATCCTTCAGGGACCTTCTTCCCACACCCATTCACGAGCAAGCTAAGAGCAATGGGAATTTTGATCTTCACCACGCCCAGCACATTGGCCTTGATTGCGGTGCACAAGCACAATGCGGCTTCGAGATCTGCAATCCCCGCCACAACGGTGCAGCACTCCTTGCTGGGTTTGGCGCCGATGTTCTCAGTGACCAGCCCGAGCCAGCTTCCACAGACCCCGAATTTCAGCGTGTCTTTGGGGCACTTTCCTGGCTTCTCCGGGGTCGATGGCAGAGAGGGTAACGGGACTTTTGGCAGGCCAGGGAGGTTTTGGGACGAGACACTAGCGAAGAAGATGATGTTGAGCAGAACCAAAATGGTTACCATGGTCCTAGGACACTGAGGAGCCATTTTCATGAAACGAAGCAGGGTGAATTCTATGGGGAAAGTGTGAATATACCAGGTGTTAGAGAGGTTCAAGGAATCATGTCGTTTTTATAGACAGTACAACACAAGAGGACAGATTAGTAGGACTGGTGGTGCTTGTTAGGCCATGCAATGGGGTTAGCAAGATTTTTATAGGAGGGATGACTGGCCATCACACACACATACACAGAGACAGAGACAGAGACAGAGACAGAGACAGAGACAGAGGCAGAGACAGAGGCAGGCATAGGTCCAATGCCAGAGGTTGGTTATCCAAATTGTGGCCAAGGAGATTTCTCTTTGTTTTTCACATTGGATGAGGAGTAGCCTGATCGTACAAGGCTGTCGCTCTTCTACTGCTTCAGTGTAATTTCTTCAACTTCATTTTTTGTCTTGTTTTGTGGCTGAGAGCCATCATCGGATGTATCAAATGCATATGAACTCGGCGTACAACCATTAGATCATGGGAGTTTCGCTTGCAACTCGTAACGAATTCTACCTTACAAATGAAAAAGTGTTATCGCCTCAAACATCACACATTTACAACATGGTTGATAACAAATACCATAACAGATCAATCCTCACGTGAAGTCATATAAGCTGTAATCTTCATATGACAAGCGTATTCTGTTTATGGATCATTACATCTCTGTTTGAGTAGTCGAGGCAATAGCCGTAGCTTAAGGCAAAGAAAGACTAAGAAATTTGAGAAACAGGAATGGTTTATATCGATGTGGGTTCTGTCAGACGGGTCCATTCACAAGCATTTTGTCATAACTACTATACAGAGTTTCTTAACATGCAAAAACTTAAATTCTTATTAACCAACAGCGCAGCTGGGATAATGCAGCGGCTAGTGATTTTCCAGAAGCATTTCCTCAAGGGATCATTGATGTGCGTGCATATGTATATATATAATTGCAAAGATATAGGCATATTGCTAAAAGACAGGAAGAGCAGGCTGGTCCAGTCGTCTCAAGCAGCTGAGACAAGTTTGTCCTACAACTCGTTCTTATATGCTAGATAAGAAGGAAATGAAAAAAAGATACACTAGCACCAGAATAACACGAGCAACATTGTATTCTTATTTGAGGTTGTATTGTCTGATGAGATCACATTGCATTTGATCCACAAATCAACCAGCTGCTAAAGAAGGCAACAATATAATTCCAATCAAGATGGACAAGAATGAACGAAACAATGACCAGACACAACTGAAGAAAAGAATGAAAATCAAAGTGGTGAGAGTGAGAACAATGTGCTCTAAGCACATTGGAAGCCTTTTGGGACACCCTTCCCGCAGTAGTTCAGGAGCAAGCTCAGAGAAATGGGGATGTTAAGGTTGATCCCCAAGACGTTGGCCTTGATGGCAGTGCAGAGGCAGACCGCAGCCTCGAGGTCTGCAAGCCCTTCAATGAGACTGCAGCAAGGAGTCTTTGGGGGGGTGCCCACAACAAGATGCAACAAGTCATTCAGCAAGTTGGCACACACTCCAAGCTTGAGGGTGTCCTTCGGGCAAGTGGCTGCAGCTGGGGATGGCTGTGATGAGTGTTTGGGTGTCTTTGGAGGCGGCGGCGGGCAGGGAACATGAGTAGAGCTCACCATAGTGAAGAAGAGGAGGTTGACGAGGAGGATGGCACCAGTTGGAACAGTCTTAGAAGCCATTTCTGTGGAAATCGGATGTCCAAGGACTGCAACTAAGAAAGGCCCTAGGCTTGTTTGTGACTCATAATCTTTGCTCAGCTTTATATAGAAGAAAGAAAATTTCCATGTACTAGCGCTTACAGGTACTTACGACTAGGAACCCGGAGAGATCTGATTCAGAGACCCATGTGAGCATATCGGGCTCTGTATCAGAAGCCACCCTAGCAGGCAGTGCAACTTGGAGAATAAGTAGTGATTCAGGCTTGGAGTTTAGTTGATCCATTGTGCATCTACACCGAAATCCAAAAGGACAGCTTTTTCCACGCAGTGTCAAAGGCTCTCTCTCTCTCTCTCTCTCTCTCTCTCCAATGTAAATTGGCTTATCTTAAAAGCGAGACATCAACACCTAATGCTTATAATCGACAGTACTAGAGTCCATTTTGTTATTCTTCAATTAAATAAGACATTTAGATTGGCATTTACTTGGAAGATGATAAGAAATTATTGGTGCAATCACATGGGTTTATTCGTTCTGAACGAACATTCCCCAGTTCTTATGAAAATATTTATGGGTTAAAAAGATAAAACAACTAATGTTTCAGCCAGTTCACCCATCTCAGAATCTGGAAGAAAAGCTTTCCCAAATCTATTGGCATGCGGAAATTGAAAATAAATGACAAAGTACTGTTTGTGCACGGTGAGGTGAACAGTTGTCTGCAATGCTGCAGGTGTACACCTCAGATTAGATAAATTGCAGCATCTTGTTGGCATGGCTTATCAAGTGGCATCTAAGCAAAGTCGTTGTGAACATGATGCAACAGATTACCAAGTCAATTTCAATGCCCGGTATCCTTTGATTCTTCAAAGCTACATTTGTGAGGTCTAATCAGTCCAAAAAATTTTAAAAATAAATAAATAAATAAATAACAGTTCACAATGACAAGCAGGAGAGCCAGCTCCCAGAACAGGGACATATCTAGGGAAAAAATGAGAAACAAAATTTATCTTGATAAAGACTGTAGAATCATGTTCTTTGTACATGGCAGAAAATTCAGGAATGAGATCTCACGCCATACAGAGAAAGTGAATAACTATAATTTGATGAACAGAGATGAGCAATTGATCATCAGGCTGGTCGTATGGTAACCTTCAAAGCGGCTTCAGTAATATAATAACTCGGTTATGACCATTCCTAATCTCACTTATCCGACCAAGGTGCCGAAGAACCTACAAGAACGAAATGCACGAGGATGATAGTTTCACTGAGTAAGAGACCTTCAGGAGTGAACACAAGTTTTATGAAAACCCATGAGAATTCCAGCCTACAACATGAAAAAAAGCTGGTCAATCTCAATGAGATAGACCCATAAAAAAAAAAAAAAACCAATGCAGTGAGCTATTCCTTTCTTGATCAAAATTAATGACAGACAACCAGATTTGGGAAGAGACACTTTTGCTCTGTATGGATGTTGAACAATCATCTATAGTTCTGCTAATGGTAATGAAACATGTGCTTGGCCACACAATGTACTGAGGCAGAAACGGCAGCTGATTAGTGGCAAACTACCATTATCTGCTGCAACCAAAAAACTTCTAGGAGTTCACTAGAACCGTCTCCAGTGGTACATTCCTCCATGGAAGCCTTGTAGTTCATAAGAACTGATGATTTAGGCAATAAAACACTCAAGCTATTGCAGGATCCCAACAAACATAACTGGAAAGCCTTACACATCCCTCTTATCAAGTTATGCCAAGAGTACATATCATTCAAACACTCCAATTTCCAAAATTCAGGTTTTATATTGTTTGAGGTGAACAGCAGCTGTCACATATAATTCTTTTCGAACATGTAACCCCAAAAATCTTACATTATCAAAAGACAAATACTAGGCTAATTCATATCACATAGGTAAGGATTAAATCCTGAATCAGGAGATCCAAGTTCACCCAATTTTAGATCAACTGGGTACAAGCATGCACATAGTCAAAGACCTTAAACAAGGAATTTTTCAAGTGGAATAATAGTAGATAGTTACTCACAGTCAGTATCGCTTTCCCTGTGTTGTCAAGCTTCAGATTTGGTCCTTTTATGTCAGACTCAAGAAAGAAATGTTTTCCTTTTATGCCTTCTGTCATTGCAATGTCCCTTAATTCCTGCATAATTAATGAGAATAAAGAGAACTAAAGATTAAAAAAAATGACACTTTCCATAAATTTAACGATTAGTCAGTACACTCAACCATAGCCCAGTCCTTGCATAATACACATTGTTCCAATCACAAAGTCATGTGTTCTAACATGCAACCACTAGATACAAGTCAGGAAGGTTAATTTCAACTCTGAAAGGTACAATGGCCAACCACAGTGAGAACAAATAGTAGAGATGGTTCATGTAGTCTGTCCAGTGAATTATACTTACCAGTGCCCTCTCCCAAAGACTTTCTCCCACCTTAACAACAAAAGTTGATCAGTGAAACTATAAGTAATATCAGATATCAAAATACAAGAGTCACAAGTAAGGAAACCTTCTTTTTTGGGGCCAGAATAAGTTGTGCATTTGCCTCAGCATAAGCAGCCATATCATTAATAGCTGCGTTGACCTTCTCTAGTGTGAGTCTTCCTCTCATGTATCTGCAAGTGGAGAGAAAAGTTGGGCATTTTATCATCTACGAGTAAAAAGGAATCTTCAAAAACAAGACTAGCAACACTACTCGCTGTAGTCCCCTTCCCAAACTATTTAGCCAGTAAGAAGAAATAGGCTAACAAGAAGAACGCAACATGGTGGAGTGGCTCTTCCTGAATATTCAAGCTGAGATTTGGCAATATTTGGCTGAAATTCACAAATGGAGCTGACTTCACTGAATAATAGTCCTTTTGTCGTTAAGGTGTATACTATGAATGTATAATCAGCGATGTGCACTCTTATACTCTATGCCTTTATAAGCAACTGCAATAGCCAAATGATGCTGAAACGAGAGCCCTCTAGTAGCAAACCTGAAATAGCAATGGACTGGAAAGCTACTTACGATGACAGTGAATCCAGTTCATCTGCTGAAATGTACCACAGTGGTGCAGGAGCACGTCCCTTTTTCTCCTGGAAAAAAGCCAATTCATGAAAGGTGATCATGAGAAGTGCCTTACACATGATAAATGACATATATTGCAACAAGAACTAATTGGAGAAAAAGAAGAAGAAACCCATCAAGTCATTTTCAA
Source organism: Corymbia maculata (assembly GCA_014182735.1). Lineage (NCBI taxonomy): Eukaryota > Viridiplantae > Streptophyta > Magnoliopsida > Myrtales > Myrtaceae > Corymbia > Corymbia maculata. Next base: position 30,193,027 of record CM024685.1, read on the forward strand.
AGATGAATAAAGTGGAGCAACCCAAGGACAAATGATTGTGCCATCAGGCTACTTCAAGAATAAGAATACCTAAAATTACATCAATACATCGAAACAAGCACAGAAGATTAAAGACTTTTAATTTGGTAGTTATGTAAAAAGTTTACATGAAGAGTTCTCAGATGTATAAGGTCATTTATCTGCTAAAATGCAATATTCAATGATAGTACTTCTATTTTATTAGCTTGATTTAGTTATTCCATCAAATTTCAAAGGGGGGTCGCAAATTGGGTGTTGGCATCTCTTTGTTTTGAATTTAGGAGGCTGCCCTAGCCAGCTCAAAATGCATGCAATTGCAAACCTCACCATCATGTCATTGATTGTTACCCCTTGATATAGAGAGAGCGTTAACAGTTGCATATGTATACACAACCAAAGGTGTCACCAAGTTCACCTGGAGGAACTTTTCCACTGCTATTTTTAACATTCAAATGATGGCCATTTCATATCAATACCGTCATTAACGTAACACTCAAAAAGAATGCTTGAATCCAACAGAAACGCTAAGCTCATTCTTCAAACCGCATACATGCCAAATTATCAGCTAAGTTTTTAAGTGGAATGTCATGCGAAGTTAATTTGAGCAACATGAGAATTGTAGTGCTCTGCAAGATAGTTCGGACATCAGCATATCATTTTTGTTGTAATGATTTCTCTCTAAGAGGTTGACTTCAGTATACCCAAATGAGCACACTCTAGCCTACATGCCTCATCTAATTTAATGAGTAATGGCTTTTCACTTTGATCAGCCTTTTTCCCCAACCATTCAGCACTTTGTTGCATTTACCTTGGGTATTGCAACAGGCTCTCCCTCAAGTCTCAAATTCCCAACACCAGGATTTTGGTTACCAGCATCATGCAGCCTGCTGTAAACAAAAGCCAGTGAGAACTGCAAACTATTTCATATCCAGCACATGATTATTAATCGAAAGATCTTGATACAGAACACATTTCATTTAACAACCAGCTAATTGTATCTGCTTTTAACATTGGCATTCTCTCTGGCACATGAGATGGAACATGGATAGATAAACTCTGCAACTTCTTCTTCTGCCTTAGTGATGCCTCAATAAGCCTCTGCAGTTAAAGCGATGATGTGATGAGATGGACAATGGGTGATGAAAGGAAGGGAAAGAATCACAGATCATCCAGCAATTCAACTTTCTTCCTGTATGCAATGGAGAGATTTGAGCAAAATTAAAATAGAAGCTGGCAAATAAAGTTCCTTCCACTAGCATCCTTTGCCGTTGAATACCTCAGCTAAAAACAAGCCAAAAAGAAGAGACTTTTCCTCCAAATTGAATAGAAAGATTCCAGACACGACATAATTGGATTTGCGGGTCACTGCGGTAGCACTCCAATTTCCTTAAACCAGAAGGTAAGCACTCAAGAACCGCACTAAAAGAAAGAAACCCCGCGATTGAGAATAGTAATTCCTACTTCAAGAACAACTTTTTCCACCGCCCAAATCACGACACCATCATACAATTCCCCAGAAGCAAGTGCCTCGCCAATCGTAAACTAACAATTCCCAACGGACCTAACTTCGACTAGTGACCAGAACCCCAGATCAAGACTAATTTTTCCTCAATTAGCAGGCGCTTTTCAAAAGGGGGAAAAAAAACTTTACTTTGGCTTTAGGGATGGCTTCGGCCTCGTCGCGCAGCCGGTCCTTGATGGCCTGCACCTGAAGCTCCATGGCCCTCAGCGCGGCGTCGACCGCCGACAGATCGGCGATGCTGCTCGCCGGATACACTGTCCGATCAAATGGAGCAATCCATGAAAGATTAATCACGAATCGAGATTGATGGATGACAGGAGATCGAGTTTCGCGACTCACTGTTACGAGCGATGACGAGCTCCTGAAGCTCGGCGACTCGGGCGTTGAAGGCGGCGATGACGGAGTCCAGCGAAGCTCCGGCGTTCTTCGCCTCCATCTCTCTCTCTCTCTCTCTCTCTCTCTCTCTCTCGTCGATGGTGATTTGAATCCGAAGGAGCGATTTTTTGGCGGCAAGCTTTTGAGTTTTTATCAGGGATTCGGGGGGAAGAACAATTGGGGGTCCAATTGATAATAGTTAGAAGTTGGGGGACTAGCCAAACCAAAAAGAGGACAAGTGGGGAGCTTGAAGTTTAATATTGATTAAATTGTGCAAATTTAATCATAAACTTTTTTACTTAAGCTAATTCGATCATTCCAGCTAATTTTGATCAAATATTATTAACATGGATACTGGTTAGTTGATATAACACGATCAACGCTAATATGGACAATTTTTAATATTTTTTTGATTTTTTTCTTTTTCCTATTTCTTTTTTTTTTCTATCTTTTTTTTCCTCTTCCTTTAGCCGATAGCTAGACTAGCTAGAGGCAAGAGACCTCGTCGGCCTTTGGCCCACCTTGCTAGCCACTAGCGAGGCTTGCCTTCATTTGACACGGCAAGGTTACAGCCTTCGATCTTCCCTAGCCCTTGGTTAGGTGCTAGGTGCTAGGCGAGGCCAGCCAAAGGCCAACGAGGAGTAAAAGGAAGGAGAAAAAAAGAGAGAGAGAAAGGAAAGACAAAAAAGGAAAAAAGAAAATAAATATATAATATTAATAATTGTCAACACTATCACTGGTTGGGTTAACACTGGTCATGCCACGTTAGTTTACCATCATCCACATTAATAATATCTAATTAAAATTAGCCGAAAAGATTGAATTGATAATAGGTCCAAAGGTCTAAGATTAAATTAGCACAAATAAGAGGTCCAAGTGAATTGACACAAATATAATAAATTTATAACTTTTTTTATATTTTTCCCATGCGTTTGGTTGGTGATGCGCATGAAATTGGATAAATTTTGATAAATTGCCAAGTCATAATAATGAGGGGGGCCTTCTTTATCCCGACGAGATAACAAAAATTGAACAAGAAAAGCATGGAACTAAGGAAGTAAGTGAAAAGTCCAGCAGCAGCGTCCAGGAATGAGGAATTAGAGAGGAGAGAAAGAGAGAGCAATCGAGGCCGTCACGGATGATCACCGTCGTCATGGTCGTTGGTGGTCACCTGAGAATGACGACCAACATCGCCCGGCCTATGTCGCGACCAAACTCGAGTGGCATTTCTTTGTAGTGGTCGGATAAATGGTCGGAACCGAGGCTAAGACCAATGCGAGGCGGCCGAGTTCAGTAAGGGCAAATGCCCTAGTAATCCTTCCCTTCTTTTCTTTAATTTTATCTTTCTTTTCGAGCTTTTTCCATAGGTGAAAATGGTAAGCAGAGGAGACGGAGCCAGCAAGCCACTTCTGGGCTCAATCATAAGAGTCCTACACTCATTACAAAGTGTTTCACTTTAAATCATGAGTACTCCACCGAAAGAAAGTTATTGTAGTTAGGCAACATGACACGGACTCTTTCAAAAATTCATTCAATATGTGAATTGAACTTGTGACTTGCGCAAGACATGGATCATGCCTTTACTTAGACCTATCACCTTAATGGGTTTGAGTTATTTATCACATTGATGAAGTTCTAAATCGCATGTTCATCGAGCATTTTCCAGAGTTTGAGGAAGGATGAAATTTGGAAAATTAAAAAATTGTTAATTCGCAATAAGTAAATTAAATTATATCACATTGCCTGTGGAAATGACTCCATTTGCGGGTATGATTGTGTATTTTTAAAGAATGCAATGCATGAAAACATAACAGATAGAGAGAGAAAACATAAGTAAGACCAAATTAAACAAGAGTGCTTGAATTGACTTTGTTTACGCAAAACACCCAAAACAAAATATGTAAGTAACTACAAGTAAATTCACATATGATTTGTCGTAATTTTTTTGAAACTTGAATGATAAACTAAAATTTTATGGCAAATAAAAAAATACTTTTGATTTTGCTTTTATATTATATTATATAAAAGTAAGTACAAAGCTCTGTCAAAGCCCATTTCCCTCCAGTTGACAAATTGCAATCCCTGGTCGTGATGAGATTGCGAAAACATGAAGCTTGGGATTAGATTCGATTGTGTTGCACCACCACAATATTTTATTTATCGTGTCCCCTAATGATGATGATGATGATGATGATGATGATGATGATGATAATATGTGCTTGGACTTGGAGATATAAATACGAAGACGATCGATGGGTGGAGTGGAGAAAATAAGGTGGCGTGCAATATCATCCGCTGGATCACACCTCGGAAATGCCACATTTAAGGAATTTAGGGATTTTTGTTTTCGTTGCTTCGGACATTATTTTATATTTTTCATTGAATGGAGAAACAATGGGATACTAAAATGTCGGTTCAATTGGATGTATCCTTAGTAAATATTAAACTTCCCACCATCTTCACTGCCTCGCTGATTTGTTCCATAACCAGCGAAAGTGGGGGGTTATTAATATATAGGTGAAATTAATTTATTATTTGATCATGTTCCAAGAGAATTTGCCTCGTTCGATAAATGAGAACGTTAATTTTTTTTTTGGCACAAAACTGCGTCCAAAATTATCAAAGTGATGTTAGATGAAAACATCATTTACTGTTTAAATATTTTAATACTCTTCCTTACAACTATACTAAACTTTAAACTAAATATACGATATAAAAATATCTAATTGAGAAGATAAATAGGGGCATGTAATATTTGAATTCAAAACTCCTACCTACACTGACATCAAGTAAGATTTTGTGTGGCAAATTGTCTAATCAATCATAAATCCATTATATAGATATCAATTCAATCATAAATTTATCCAATTTGATAAGTAAGTCATAAACCTTTACATGAAATTCCAACATAGTTCTTCTAAATTAGAATTTCACATATATATATTTAGGACTTAATGGTCAAAATTAAAAAAAATTAGCATTAAATTGATATTTATATGATAGGTTTACAATAAATTGGATAATTTCTCGATTTTTGTGGATTCCTACCAATTGTTTTGAAAATTGAGGTTATCATTTCAAATGTAGTTTAATTTCTAAATATTCTAATGGCATCCTTCTTGCATGCATGGCCTAAATTGGATCACTATATATTGTTAGAAGAGAAATTGACAATTTCCCAATTATCTACTATCATTGCATGTATGTATGCATGCATGCATGCGTTCCTTGTGTGAACACAAGTTGATTATGCATGTGAGAAATGACATGTTGAGGGTTCATGTTTATGAGATATGCATAGAAATGGAGGAAAATTATCTAAAAAGTCATAAACTCATTACACTTTTATCAATTCAATTCTAACCCTTTCAGTTGTGATAATTGACTCCTAAACTCTCTCTTTTTTTTCACGTTTTGCCAATCGAGACCATCTAGCCAATTTTAATTTAAAAAAAAAAAATCTCTGAGTGAATGTCGATTGGGCCATGTAGGACAATTGACATGAATGTTGACAATTTTTTATAATTTTTAAAAAAGATAGAATTTTTTTTTTTTTTTTTCTCTTTTCCATTTTTTTCTACCAAGTCCAACGAGGGTTTGGTTGGCGATCCTCATCAAGCTTGGAAGAGAAAATAAGGAAAAAAAAGAAAAGAAAAAAGAAGAAGAAAAAGAAATACTACTACTACTACTACTAATAATAATAATAATAATTTTTAAATTTTTAAATTTTTAAATTTTTAAATATCATAAAAATGATCTAGCCAACCATGTCACGTAGGACATCGATGTACATGCTAGTGATTTTCTAGCTAAGATGGAATGAATTGGCAAAACATGAAAATATCTAAAACTCAATTGACAAAATTGAAAGATTTAGAACTGAATTGGCAAAAATGCAATAAATTTATAACTTTTTGAATAATTTTTCCCTAGAAATATATTTGACATGTCAGATGTCTAGAAGAGTTCAAATAAAATGCTCGTGTAAAAGAATTTAACATGCAGGTGAAACAAATTTGGAAATCAAGACGTGATCCATCGAGATGTTGAAATTTGAATATTGAAATAATTTTGATTACTCTTGAAAAAGTATGAATACATGTTAAGGTTCCATTTGCTTTTCAGAAAATAAATTATTTGAAAAATATTAATGATTATCTTATATCGTTTAAAAATAATTAGTCAATAAAATATATTTTCATTGTCAACAACAATTTATGTTGAAATATATTTGTGGACAATGAACATCCATTTATCTTTATAAGCGATACAAATAAGCCATCATTTTTAAGAAAATATTTTTCAAATTATTCATTTTTTAATAAACAAATGAAGCCTAAGACACAAGTCTTGTCCTGATTATTTAGGAATTAGAAAAGGATATATGACATCCATCTCAAGGAATGCATTTTTTTTTATTCACGAAAAGCTTACATACCAGAGTTGGAAGTCTATACTTAGAATGCATGCTAAATAAAATACATGGCTCAAACTATCAAATGATGCTGCTAGTAAAATGTTCATTGAGGTAGAGACGCCTTCAAGTTGTGGGTTCAGGAACGGGTCGAAGGAGTCTTGCCCTAAAGATGTAATGCAAGGCCGGCTGAGGTTATGAAATGGAAATCTTCTAAGAGAACAAATCAAAAGAAGGGTGACTCTGAAGTCAAATTGTACAGATTTGTAAAAAGAAAATTTTCCTTTCGGAAAAAGAATGTCCTTGAAGGGAAGAAAAGAACTAAGTGCTTTAAAAGGATAATTGCCTTATTCATATGGCACTTATTCAAGTATTATAACTTCTAAAAAACATTCAGTTGAGTAAATTATAAATTGATCGCTTGAGTATCGTAACATTAAAAAAAATGTTGGCGTAAATTTAACGTGACATGACACTTTTGGTGAGCATTTGATCAATTTGAAAAATTATATAATATTCAAGTGATCAGGAAAAAAGTTATGCCACTTAAGTAAATAGCATATATAAGTTATTATACTTAAGTGATCGAAAAAAATTTATGGCATTCAAATGAATGCTTACAAAATAAAAGCACTTATGGTATCCTTTTCCTTTTAAAATTGAATGAACAAAAGATCGTCAATCAAGAGGAGGTGGGGAATTTGAATCCTCACATTCTTAGGGAGGTTGGGGTGGGATGATTTAGTTTTAAGAGTGAATTTGGACTCTCACACCTTACACAGAGGTAGAGTAAAAATCCGAACGTTAAAGTAGGAATAGAATAATGACGTAAAGTAGGACCGACCAAAAAAAGATGTGTCCTCACATCATACTCCAATTTAGGAATACGAGAGTCTTTGAATATGGAAAACCTTGCAATGAAACGTACGTGCGGCGCTCCTGTGTGGGGATCTGAGAAATGCTTGAATCCTTCATGCCATGCCTCGGTGTGGGGATTTGGGGAACCCTTGAATCTAGAGGCTCTTTCAATCTTCAAGCCGTGTCCCTACGTGGAGGATTTTGAGAAATGCTCGAATCTAAGAGTGCGGTTTTGGACCCTGGGATCGAAGGTTCTTATCAAAATTTGACCGACGGTCGCTCCTTCGTCCGACATCCGTTCAACCCGATTTTCGCCGTGTTGAGATGCCTGATCTCTAGTCTCAGCATGCGCAATGAAAGTCGGGAAATCGCTACCGTCTCGACATTGCGAAGAAGAGCGACCGGCTTTGTGAGGTCAAAAATTGACCATCGGATTCGAGCGGTTACATGGCTGTCAATATTCTTGTTTTTGTTCCACTTATCAAAATTTACTGTCGGTTAATCCAATTTCGAGGTTTAAGACGTTTTCTAGGTCATGTTATCTCCGGTCAACTTTAATTAACTGTCAATCAAACTTAATGATTTTCGGAAAATGAGGGGCAACGTTCAACCCGCTGGATCATGACAATTGAGATATGCTTTCACCGTCTTTTTCCTCTTATTGTTTTTGTTTCTTCTTCATCCGTGACTCCTCTACCTCCATCCATGATCGTAGACGTTGCTCGCCAGTCGTGGTGTCATGGCTCCGGATTTAGCCGCCATCGCTCAATTCGTCCTTAGGGTCTCTCTCCCGCTCTATGTGCGTGAGTGTGTGTTGGATTGTGCGCGCGGGGCTTCCCAAGTAAGGTTGCTTCCTAGATCGAAACTCACCAGCCTCTGGTGATCTAGACTTTAGGTTGCTTGGAACGATCGACCGCCTGCCTGAATCATTCACGCGACAAACCATGGCGAGAACCGGCTCTCTTCCTTCACTCGTGCACAGAGAGAGAGAGAGAGAGAGAGAGAGAGATGGGTGGCAATGACTAGGGGTGGAGGCAACGACTAGTGATTGTGGCTCGAATACCGACGGTGGCGACTGAGAGAGGCTTTGGGGCACATTTGAGGTTGAGGTGTAGGCCATGAGAGTTGACAGAAAGAGATTTTGCGGTTAGGGTTTTGATCGGCAGGGGGTGTGTGAATTTTTTGAAAATTGTGAGAATAGTTTTAGTAAACTCGAGTGCAATAAGGTGATACGGCTTGACGTATCGTTTTCTTTTTTTGGTTAACTGTCTGATTATTTGAAATGTACGAATTTAAAATATAACTTTGATCTTCTAAAATTTAGAGTATCTCTTTCTCATAAGCTCCTATAACATCAATGGCCAGTACATGCAAGCAAGCACTTTGGGAATCGATTAAAATGGGTGACAACATTTTCTGGCTGTTGCATATAGATGTTGACGGTGTCGACACAATGGAGCAAGGCAAATCTGCCTACATCCTACCTTATCACATTAAGTGAAGCTAAATCGAGAAAGAAAGGAGCAAAGCGGGAAAAGCATGCAAGACCATACTGATATTAATGCATTCCAGCATAAGTAAACCTAATCAGGATCAGAAGATGTTTATCTTGAATCGCAGTCATTTATGTTTCCAAGGGATGGTGAGCAAACAGGAAAAGCGAATGAAGTGAATGGTAAAACAGCAAAAAAGAAAGAAAAGGAATGCCTGGAGCTAACAATCAAAGAAAGAGACCTCCTAAGAAGTTGACATTCACAATGGCTCTTCCCGATCAGGACCAACCTTGCAATAAGAGATGCAAATTTTTCACCCATAAACGATTTTTCATGCATGTTTTAAGAGATTGTGAGCGATTGCTTGGTCAAATAAAATTGATATATTAAGTGATAGGATGTATTAAAAATAAGGAATTTATATAAAATCAGAAGTTTAGCACTTAACCTGATATAGTAAATATAGCAGTTTTCAAGAGACTGCGTAAGGTAGCTTATTCAAGCAATTCACAATACAGATGCATGCGTAACTTACTATATACAACTGATGCATGATTTATGAGATTGAGTCACATAATACTCTAACTCATATCAATATCATCGTTAGAAGTAAACCCTACTACACATAGAATATCATTAGGTCTTCTATATAGTCTTCTCTTTGTAACAATAAAACCAAAGCATGATAAAGACACGTTATTATAGATTAAGTCAACTATGAATTTGAAACATAGAAATCCGTAAAACCCTCACAAGATCCAATGGGGAAAAAAGAAACGATATTGATATTTGGGATTTATTTTATGTGATTGGTCCTCACGCATCGGCTATCAAATTAGTTTAGTCTTCCATATGTGTATGAAGCCCAAAAAAGAATAATAAACTTCATGAATTTAGGATTGAATCAGTTTATATTATGCAGCGAGAGGACATGAGATCATGATATCTGGACAATCTTCGTCTGCAGTTTCTAACATAAGGATAGGAAGGAATCATAAAAAACTTGTCAATATATATGAATAATAGTCCTACGCTTGTGTTGTATATAACATTTTACAAAGTCAACACATACATAGTGGCAGAAACAGTCGTACCCTTAGCCGATAAGCTAGCCTGAATGCTTACTCATATGGTCTCGTCTATGTGCATTTACGACCTAACATACTCGTTATGGTGCCAAAATGGAGCGATTGCTTGGTGATATCGCCAAAGAAGGTCCTGGAGATTCAACATCGGATGAGCCAAAATTGGTCAATTGTGTGATGGAGGGTGTGTCTTCGGCGGGCTGTAATCGGAATCTAGTCCGGGATGTTTCTCGGTCGGTATCTTCCGAGGATCAAGCCATGAATCTGATATGAGAGACGACATGTCTTGATGATCATGAGATGGACCTCTTATCTTCTCTTTCGTGGCTTTCCTCATCGTCATCAGCTTCTGAGTGGTTCTTGTCTGAACCATTGCATTTTCAGGTTTTTCAGCCACCGGGGTTTCTGCATCGTTGCCTTCATTGTTGAAGCTGTTATTTCTTGGCATGGACTGGAAATTTGAGGTGATTTCTTAGGATTTTCCAGAGAAACCAAAAATAACTCTTTTTTTCTAAAAAAGATAAGAAAAAACTTTCATGCATGCATAAAGATATATGAAACAACAAGCTATATGATCACCAAGCTGTTGTCAATTCATCATGTGCAACTAAGATATATGGAATACCAAGCTAAAATCATAACCGATGGCAAATTAAAATTTGACTGCATAAATACTAAACGAACGTTTAAAGTTAAAACTAGCTTATCGTTATGTAGTATGAAGATCAATGCCACTTGGTTTTCTAAATGTTCTTTATGTGGATTGGCTCAACCTCAGAAGAAATCTCATACATCATTAGCTTTTTTGATGACAACATCAGCAAAGATTCTCATCACTAACCTTGCTAGATGAGGTAGTTCTCTTCGCCAGCTTCTTGTCCATGTCCGTGAGGCGTCGGCCGTCACATATATGCATAGAAAGGGCCATGATGATGAAGACAAGAAGGCAATATGTGATTGACATGCTAATACAAGATGGGGAGGACAAGATTGTGAAAAGCCCTAGGTTTTTGAGTACAGGAAATACAGATGACGAATAAAGTCCCTTTTTCACATACAAATAAGGCAAATGGTCTTATTTGTAGTTGAAGAGAGAAGACAAAGTATTAAATGCAGTCTGAAGTGAGGTTGAAGGTCTGTTCTTTTGGGCAGAACATGCTGTTGGAGGCAGGAAGAGAGAGTAGGAGGAAGACAATGGAGATCGTGGGATGTGTCTTTGCTATTTTCTTGACACTTCAAGCAATGGGTCCTAGGAAAGAACCCTAAACAGGGAAAAGGAGAAGAGACTTGAGAATCTCTCTCTCTCAGATAAATAGCATGCGTTAGTGTTCAAGAAGAAGATATCGTTTGACTCTATTAATTAAGAGCAGAGATCAGTTTAGAGTATTATTTTAAGGAAAAAGTGAAACAGAAGATGGAAGGTCTATATGCTAGTGCCTGCCTATTGTTTTATATCTTGGGTTGTCTCCATCCCTTGTCCTTATTATAGTTTAAAAGAATTCTTGCAAGGAATTAATTATTATATCTTGTGTGCAATTAGACTATGTGGCAAAAAGTAGGAAGCCCTTTTAATGACAATGTTGTTAATTACTTGAAGTTCTCGGCAATGTCATAGGGAAATGCACGTTTTACCGCACTACTTGCACTCCGAGCAAGGACATGAATTTAGTATTTTAAAACTCCTGGTTTTCAAAAAGGAGGTTTGTTAAAATTAAAATAAAAAACTCTAGAAACCCTTATTAGAAAATCAGATTTGTAAGTTTTTAGTAAACCGACTATAATCGTGATATGAACAATTAGTATTGTAAAAATAGAATATTTTCTCGTCAAACATGTGTAACAAACATGTAGGGCATTCGTTAAAAAAAAAAAAAAAAAACTCTTGAAAAAAAAATATATTTGTTGCGTGATTTTATAAGGTTGATTTAGGGTTGAAAATCTGTGAACAATTTAATTGGTGGTTTTAAAAAAGTCTTCCATGGGGAAGTGTGGATCAGCAAGTGTTTCTATGCGGCTCCTTTCTCCAAACATGTTTAATCCGGTCAGCCTACAAACCCAACACTCCTCCCTCCCTCCGTCCCTCCCTCCTTCCCCACATACACATGGATGCATAAATTGTGGTTTTGTGTATACTTCATAAGAATCATGTATGTGGTAACTGGTGGGTTCAATTGATGTACAGTGACAACAAGGCCACAAGAGAGGTCAAGGCCAAATAGTTAAAATTGGGAGGACAAATAGGTCGGAAATTTACCCAGCACACCTCCCTCCCTCCCTCCTTCCCCACACACACACGGATGCACAAATTGTGGTTTTGTGTATACTTTATATGAATCATGTATGTGGTGACTGGTGGCTTCAATTGATGTACAGTGACAAGAAGGCCACAAGAGAGGTCAAGGCCAAATAGCTAAAATTGGGAGGACAAATAGGTCGGAAGTTTACCTTCAAAGATCATGTGATTAGCGCATGCTAACCGAAAGAGATTAATGGTATTAACCAGAACAATAAAATACAAATTCGAAAGGATAAAATGCTACTTTCGTTAAGAAGCCCGGAGTTTCAACGGGTATTGACTCCAAAGTTGGGGAGCCAAAACGAAAATCTTCCCTTAATGTTGCTTCCAAAAACATGATCTCATTATAACAAAGTAGCCTCATGAATTATGTACTTACATGCTCTATAACAGTCTATACTCTTCAAGGGATGGAAAAGCCGCTGACCGTTTCGATGTTGGGAAAGAATAAGAGGAAGGGGAGGGAGGCGTCCTGCTAAAGCGAAAGCAGACAGATCGGAGAGCGAAGAAAGAGGTGAATCGCATTGGTAAAGTCCAGGAGCATGCCTTGAATTCCCCCAAAACACCAAACCCTTTTGTTTATTCTTTTGTTCTCGCATCCCCAATAGTTTTAAGTCCTAGGGATTTGTTAAGTTTTTGTAATGGGTGTAGTCCTATTTTTGTCTTTTGATGGCCTCTCAGCAGGACCACTCCGAGCCTCTAGATTTGATTAAATATTTACACCCACATGAGTGCAGATTGATCTATAATATTCAATGCAATTTTATTTTTTCTTTTTTTTGGGAGAAATCAAACTTTTGAAGTTAGATAGCACGATTGCAAGATAAAGAATTTATACACCAGTAACAAAGGATCTTGTTTCGTGAAAAGTGAAAGATTTAGAAAATATTTTTCTCAAAATGATCACTTATATCACTCAAAATAATTCGTTAATAAAAAATATATTTATCATCGACAATAATTTATCTCTGAATACTTTCATTGACGATAACAACACTTTTTTATTCATTCTTTTTTAGAAATATATTTTACAAATTATTAATTTTTCACGTGACAAATGGAGCCTTTGATCTCGGAGAGGTTTCTTTTCAATGGATGCGTAGTTATTTTCCAATCTTGCTTTAGGAAAAACCCATTTCCCAATTTTCCAAACATCGAAATAAATGGGCTTTGAAGCTTAATTGCAATGATCTTTATCTATGCATGCATTTTGGTTGCAAGATTAGTAAATGAATCGAGTCCAATGCATCCCTAAACTTCAAGGCAATGATGCAAGTTCGATTTCCGTTGCTTGACCCATTCTATACTCTCTATCAACATTAGATAAGATCTATATTCTAATATATGTTAAAATGGAATATCTTTTGAATTGATATTATTAAATTGTATTCTAGTACTTTGGAAAAAAGTTCTTGATATGATAACGTCTTATTTTGGGGAGAACATCAGTTATATCCTCATTGTGAATGGGCGATATTACACTTTTGTGCTCTCACCGACAGGAAGTCTTTTTGACTCTACAGCTGTCTCCATCAATTGAGCACTTTCTTCGCACCTTCCTTACATTTCAACTCTTTTGAACTTTACCGACCAAAAACTAAAAAAGTCTTCTGAACTTTTTTGACCAAAAAAAAACCTCTTCTGAACTTACTCCTCTTCAGCCAACTTTTTGCAAAAGCAATCCAAAAAGATTTCAACGCTAGGTTTCCCACCTCACCTGAATCTTGACGAGTTCCTTTCTTTATTAAACTATTGAATAAAAGAAAGACTACGTATCCGTAGAATCCATTGATATTCATAGACAAATTCTCTAACATACTTTAACATCTTTTCTTACATATAAACCAAATTGAAAATAATATCTTTTTTGTGAAAATATGATATTTTTAAAAGGAATTCAATCAATGAATTGTAAGTAATCAACTTATCAATCTATCTATTTGTTTGTGGAATTGACTAACTTGGAACCTTATATCATAAACGAATTTGGGGCGAAACCTTACTTTGTTACCATCTCAAAAGACGAGTCTACTATTCTCTTAAAAAATGATTTGTTCTCTATAGATAGATTCCCAAAATATTTGTTAAGTATCGAAAACTATTGGTAAAATTTTTTAACCAATAGTTTAATTTCCTTAGTAACTTGTAAGTTACTTACTAAAATTTTTATGAAAGTATTGACTCGTCTTATTAGTTTACAAAATATTAACTTTTCCTATCTTTTACTAAATTTATTTGTCTTTTTAACACGCCGCTTTAAATCTACCAATTTAATTTACTCATCATTATTTGAGTGATTTACCAATTATTTTCTTACTACATTACTAAATAATGTTAGGTTACCAACTCTCATTTGAATTTCTTACAAATATTTGATTTTCCTAATTTATCACCTTTTGTTATGGTTTGCCAACTTTTAATAGTCTCTTATATTTATCAAATTCTATATGGACTTACTAGCTTTATTTATGCAACTTATCCAGTTTTTCTTATATTAAGTTACCAATCACCAAATCTATTTTGATTTGCTTGTTAATTTGGCTTTGTTTTTAAGTTTACCATTGAGTTACTAACTTTTATTTGTTGTATTGACCAACCCGTTAAATATACCAACCTTGATGAAATATATTTATGGAGATTAGAGATGTCCTTATTAGAAAACATTGTTAGATATATTATTAGATATTGGGGATATTATTTAATATTTCATGATTCCTTAAGATAGCTAATTTCCTTTTCTATATATATTGTTCAGGTATAAATACCTTCCTCTAATAACTTGTAAAGTTAAGCTAATCGAGTAAAGGTGTAGTCTTTACTAATTCTCTCCCCCTCTCTCTTGAAGATCCAATAATGTTTACAAACCCTTTTTAGAAATTACCATCCTTTATTGGAATGGTTACCAACTTTTATCCAATAAAGATATCAACCAATCTTGCGTTACCAACACTTCTTAGATTTATTTATCGACATTTATTTGATTCTCTTAAATTATCAATTTTTCTTGTCTTTGACAGAAAGAACTTTCTCTTGACATTTACACACTTCTATATACCTTTTTCTACAAACACCTTTAAGGACTTTTGGTCCGAAGGACATGACATGATCCAGATGTCGCACGCAACGGTAACGTAACTAACGAAAGACAACTCGTCATGTGCGCATGCATGCATCTCGACTCATCGTGACGTTCTGATACAATGTTTCTCTCGTTCGGCTGTGGCCATGGACGCCTCTCTCTCTCTCTCTCTCTCTCTCTCTCTCTCCTCCTTTGTTTCGAAACGCCAAGGGACAACGAGGAGCGCACAAGGCGAAACCGACAGCACCGGCCCCATGCGACGGCACACGTGGCGACACCCATGTGACCAAATCCCGCTTGCCACGGCGGGGCCTGGGCCCCACATGCCCGCCGCCGAAATCTCATCCTCATCGTCTGACGTCTGTCGGAATCATGGCAGTCTCGGGGTGTTCATCTCGTTATGCACACGACATGATGCTGATAAGACGTCCCGAAACCTAATCTCTGCTAATTCATTTGTTCACGAGGATTCCGTCAACTTATGGTGGTCTCTCGTCAAATGATAGTTAGATAATTGTCGAGGGAGATGCCCGACTGGTTTGATCTGCAAGGCGCCAGTCTAGTCATTAGTTACTCACTTCTATTGTCAAAATAGATTGGAGATGGGGTAGCCCAAACCCATTAAAAAACCCATATTTAATTGAAATTTTCGATTTTTAATCATAAAAATCCATTCTTTAAATTCTAACTAACTCATATCCAACTCAGTCCACTGAATATGAATAATAATGTAGGGTTTTGACCAATTTGACACCTCTAATTACGTGATCTCCATAACTTTAAATTTGGGTTTGGTTCACCTTGGACTTAGAGGTCATCACATCACTAAACCTATTCTGCCTAGAAAGAGAGAAAGAGTATGATGGTGGTGATGTCGACCGGAGACAGTGGTGTTGAGGCTACGCATGGTTTATTGGCAGTGGGGTGAATTTGTGGAGATCGAGTGGTAGGTGATGGTTGTTGTGAGTCAAAACATGGTTGGTGGCGGTGAGGTCCATAAGCGGTGGCAATGGTGGTGATAGAGGTCAATCCATGTGGTGATTTTGAAGTGGGATGATTGTTTAAAAAGTCCTAAGCTCATTGTATGAAGATCAATTTAGTAATAAACATTTTAGTTGTAACAATTTAGTCCTAAGCATCTTGATGATTTGTCAATATAGCCATAAATCTTTCAATTGTGTTAATTTAGTCCTAAAATTTTTAAAATTTTCAATTTAGTCATAAATCTAACGATTTATCAATGTAATCATTTTAGAAAATTATCCAAATAATAGGTTTAACACTAAATTAGCATAATTAAAAGGTTTTTAACTAATTAGACAAATCTTTAAAAGGTTTATAACTAAACTAATTCAATTAAAAGGTTTATAACTAAATTAGTCGATGTATAATAGATTTAGAATTTTTTTTTTGACAATTTTCCCTTTTGAAGCTTTTAGGGTGATGTTGGTTGGCAATAATGGTGGCCTATGGAGATTTAGAAATTTAAAGTTTTTTTTTAAGAAGAAATAATTTTAGAGAGAGAGAGGATGTGGCAAATCTTCTCGTTTACATGGCTTAATCCTAAAAGGACATGACAAATTCCAACACCGGACACCTTAGCGGTTACTTGATAGTATTATTGCCACATCAGCATTTTCTAGGCACAAATTTAATGAGGTTTTCTATTGAGTGCAATTCAAAATATTAAGGTACTTGATTGAATAAACTACTTAAGTGAAAAACGAACACAAGTCCGGGTGCTTACAATGTTAATGCATCTTCTATCAAAACAAACGCACGCCTCAAATCATGGCATGCTTTAAAACTGCGCATCCACCTATCTTGACATTTTGAAGTGTCATGAAACCATAAAAAAGAACTTAAATTAATGATACTATGTTAATTTATCACATGGTTCAAACGTTCTCTCTTCCAAATATACAAGCAATAGCATTGAATTACTCAACAATGCAGGTTCCAAATTTCTTAATTCTGATGGTGATGTCTGATTTCTACACTTTGCCTGCCGAGAGACTTCATTAAACAAGATCTCATCCATATCATATGCATCATACATGATTCTACTAATTACTTCTCTCTTTGAAGCAAAAAAAATTAGCTAAGGTTCCCTGATTTTTAGTAAGGCAAAGGGAAGGTATATTATCACCAGCAACTTTAGTGAAAACCGCAGCAATAGCAAAACCATTCAAATGATGGCTTGCTTTTGTAGGTCTTGTATGTGTGACCTGCTTCGAAGAGGCCTTGCTAATCTTGGGCAATTACAATTAATTCTTCTTATATGTTTTATTAGACAAACAAAGTGTCATGGTCCAAGCCGATCGGCCTCATTATGATTGACCATATCATGTCTCCCTCTCGAGCATCTCATGTCCTAAGCAAGACGTGCATCTTGATTCAACACAATGATTGGTTTTGGCCTCTATGACCTTCATCATGCAATAGGCCTTAGTTCCCAACCAAACTGTACGATTAGACAATCCCATTTCTGGAGATTTTCCACATGAAATTCCTTTCATCAGTGGATTCTTAGCACAAATTTTTTGACACCACTCCCTAAATCTAGTGATATTGCTCATATCCCCTCATGCCCTCTCAGTATTATGGATGCTTCAATGGAATGGGAAAAATCAAACCCTGACATTCTCCTCCACTGAATTTTTGCAACGCCCTCTTTGCGGGCTATTTTATCGCTCTGTCGCACCCCTAATCAGCACCGCCTCTTTATAGATTTTACATGAATGGCAAATGCTTGCCTAATAGAATGTGTCACTTCTTGTTGCTTGCTCGTGTACCGCACCATCACTGCCTCTCCATTGGCTTTATGTAAATGGCATACGCTGCCAAACACGAACACGATTTCCGTCATTTCTACCGATCATCCTCAAAACCAATTAAGGGATTTGACCTCCATCGGAATATGGTAACAAATGGCAACTGTGAATATAATGCGGAACATTACACTAATACCATTTGTCACAGCATAGGCCGATTGATTTTGATCATGGGATCATCGATTGCAAGATGATAAACTGCGCTAGCCTTCCATTCTACAAATTGTTTCCATGACATGTATCGTGGAATGCCTCACTGCCACCGATTATATCACATCTCCCTTTTACTTGGGCATCTCATTTCCCCAATGAAGTATGCATCTTGAATCAACATAAGAATTGGTTTCAACCTGCCATTATTATCAGGAGAGTAGCATGAGGTTCCGACCAATTGTGAATGGATGACCAACCACACCTTTCTTCCACATGATATTAATGTTACGATCCGACATTTCCCCCTTCCAATCAGCTTGAACATTGACAAATGGTATCAAAGTAGGGTTTTCAAGTTGTATAGACAGAGGCCATTGCCATGTTTTCATTGCGGAGGTCAAAACCCTTCGTTGGTTTTGAACATGAATGGCACAAACAACGAAAGATGTGCATCTATGTCTATTGGACAAGCAGAGGCCATTTGCGTAAAGCCAAGGGAGAGGCAGTGGTGATGTGGTGCGCGGGGAAGCAACGGCAATCAGCAATTTTACTTCCTTTTTGATTCACACGGATACCCTTTCTCATCATCAGTTTTCATATTAAAAACCATTCCACCTCTTGCCAGAAGAGATTACTGAAATCATCCCAAGCCAATAAACTACAGAAAAGAGGGCAAAAGGAACAGCTCAAAGAGAAGGCAAGGCACCCCTCCATCAGACAGCTACCGCCACCTGTGGATTTTGGTCAATTTGGAATGCTCCGTCTGCCTAAACGCCTGTCCAAGAACCGACCCCTTTCCCCAGACGATCTTCTTTCCATTCTTTATGAAACCTTTTCGACTCTTTTCATTAATGAATGTTTGCGGAGTGGCCTGTGGCCGTGGCGTGTTCCCGGTCTTGTCTGTACATGCGGAGGATGTTTCTTCGTTGAGCCTGGGTGGGGATACGCGACGGCGAGACAGGCTCGGCTCGCGAGGCTGGGCTTGGGGATTCGCGGGGGGGAAGAACTCGTTTTCGCGTGTCTTGCGAAAGTCGAGCAGCCTCGATCCGGTCAGACTCCGTTGTCTCCATGGCGTCCCCTGCCTGCTTCGACCCCGCGCTTTCTTCCTTCCCTTTTCACACTTTCTATTTTATATCTTTATCCAGTAAGAGTGCAGTGCTGCAAATTTTTTTACACTATTTCTAAACCGTCATCTGATGTTTTTCAAATTTTCTACAATGTGGTCCCTCGAAGTTTTGAAATCGATTGCAATGTCCTTTCCCCCTTAACGTGGATTGGGATCAATTTTTTAGAGCTAATGTCCTAAAAAAAACTCCAATTTTAGTACCTGTCATAATTCTACCTTTTATCTCATAAAAAAATCTTTAATTTTAGGTCATATCCCAATTGTATTCTAAACTATGTTTGATCATATAAAAAAATTCGAATTTTAGGTTCAATCCCAAGTTTACCATAAACTCTTTTTGTCTAATAAAGAACTCTCAACTTTACGTCTAGTACCAATTTTATCCTAAATTTTTTTTGTCTTATAAAAAAATCCTAGCTTCAGGTCAAGTTTCAATTTCACTTTAATTCCTTTTATCTCATAAAAAATTGCTAACTTTTACTTGAGTTCCAAATTTACTCTCCATTAACCCTCTGTAAAAATCACCCTTGGTGATTTTGCACTCGTCAATCTCTCTTGCTTGGGAATGTTTCATCTCTCGCGTCAAAGAGCTCATGCTCGAGATGCTCAAACAGTTTGTGCTTAGAAGTTTTCCATCTCTCGATTGTCAACGAGAAATTTTGGATAAAGGTTTAATGTAGATGGATTTGTGACTTAAGTAAAAATTTATGATTTCTTATAATACTGTCAAAGTTTTAGGGTAAAACTGAGATTGGATGGTAAAGTTGGGCCAAGGCCTAAAGTTAGAGGTTTTTCAAAGAAAAAAAAGGTTTGTGGTAGAATTGAAATAAGACCTAAAGTTTATGGTTTTTTACGAGACAAGAAAAATTTATAGTAGAATTGGAATTGGACCTAAATTTTGAGGTCTTTTAAGAGACAAAAGGTAAAATTGGACGGAAGCTAAAGTAAAGGTTTTTACGGATATTAGGCTGTTATTTTTAACCCAAGCCTCCGTCATGTGCTTGTCACGTGACCGATTAGTTGCTTTTACCGATGACTAACTCTGTCCAACAATATAAGCGTGCATTTTGCCACCCGGGTTTTGGCACTTGTTGCAAGTAACCCCCCTGACTGTTTAATTTTTACAATTTCCTCCCCAAAGTGTTCAAATCGATTGCGATGTCCCCTTTAATGTTGACTTTGGCCAACTTTCACAAAAGACCTACACTTTTGCTAATCATTTTAAATTTAGCCCATACTTTGAAATAATCAGTCAAATAACCAACTCTGTATTTCGTCTTAATTATGGTCGCAAAACATCATCCAAACTTTCGAAGCTATCATGTAATCAACCAAAGTTTGTGTGGCATAGCCACTTAGGGCTTGCGATATGGGGTAAGACATAAAGCAAATTATGAAATGCAGAGAAAAATCCAAACATTACAATACACAATACAACCTGCACATTTGTTTATAGCACAAATTAACGTGTTTTCTTTGTGACTTAATTATATCTCTAGTTAAATAGAAGATATGATGCTTTAGTGCTAACATCACCTTATAAGAAACATAATATAGCTATCAAATGCTGATGTGACATGACAATATGCCAATTTTTTGAATTAAAAAGACCTAACAATTGAAAATACTTTACTTCTTTGAGTTCTTGTGTGAGCTGTATATCTATAAATCAGACAAAATTATTTCATAAATTTTTTTTAACATACTGACTCACTTTATTTCATATTTCAATCTTCCAAAATTTTAAGGTTTAATCCAAATTTCAGAAGTTCTAAAAGGCATACAAGCCATCTGTTCCGAATTTTTAATATATACATAGGACCCATAGTTCTCGCCCTTAGATGATTAGACTATGGACTTTGGTATCTAATAAAATTAGTCAAGTCAAGATGGCACAATTTTCTTTGAGTGCACTTGGACAAGTAATAAGTGGCATAATATTTTGGCATAAAATGGAATTTGGCATTATGTAGGAGGTCAGAACTTAGAGCTTCAATGGATGATCAGGGTCACTAAGGGCAAAAACTTGAAGGTGAGACTTCTCAAGTTGTCTTTCTTAGTGACAATCACCTACATCTAGATGGAATGTAACTGAAGATGATTTCAAAACAAGTTGATTGAGCCTAATCTTTTGTTGGTTAGGATTTGAAAGGTTGTAAGAGATATGACATCACTCTATCAAAAGTATAAGCCTTCCCATGTAAATGTCTTATTGATTACCTTGTGGAAGCTTTCTTTCTCCACATTCTCGCATAATTAGCCTTTTTGAAATGCTAGAGGATTCCCCTAAGCTTTTGTACCTCATCTTATCAATGATATTCACATATTTACATAAAAAAAAATGAACTAGTTTTTTTTTTCTATTTTTCTTTGATAGAATTTTTCTTCCTTAATCTTATTTTAGATTTCACGTCACAAATCAACCATTTTAACTTTTGTAATGAAAGGATTGAAGAATTTTTTTTAGAGCCGTTCTATTCTAATTATCAACTCACTCTTAAACTTTTATCTTATCTCTTCACAAAATGTGGGAATAAAAAAACTCCCATACCTGAAATTAAATGTCTCCAACCTTAATCCTCTTGAGAATGTGGAGAATCAAACTTCTCACCTACCGATTTTCATGTGAAAATGATGACTTCTAAGGTAACCTCCTGTGGTCGAAAGGATTGAATACCGCAAAAATGAAGAATGAAAGGATAGTAAAATCATCAACTCTATTTTTCCAAACCAATATAAAAAAAAAAAAAAAAAAAAACTTGTATACTTTACTATGGTTATCAATATAAAATGTTGTAAAAAACTCCGCATACTATATTTAGCATCGTGATTATAAAAAATAAAGAATTCACTATTAGTTGAGTATATAACACAAAACCTACAAATTGCAAGCACAACAGCACGATCGCAACTCGTGTGCATTGTACATCTTCAATTAGGAAATTAATAGTCTAAAAATATAAGAAAGAAAAAACTTTAAAGATCAACAAATCATTGAAATTTGGAATTCCTAACGATCATGAGAGGCTAAGTATTAAATGGGCGATTGTTGATATATAAAGAAGCTCGAGCTTCCATGAGCCAAGCCCAACAGGGACAACGACGATAACATTACCTGCTTGCCAACCCTTGCCCGACTCAAATTCCTTGAGTGCGGATCGGGTCATGCCGGACCCGATTGACAGATGCATGACCTGCTGGCCCAAATGATGTCATGCGGGTCACGCGGATTTACCAGGCCTATTAGACCATCTTTGAACCGACCCACATGAATTTAAAAAACAATTTTTTTGAAAATAATTGCTTGCGTCATTTGAAATAATTAACCAATAAATCGTTGCTCCAACTTCATTTGATCCTCGGCCGAGCAACACATCAAACGAAGGATCAACGCCAACGTCCGACCAACCGTAGCATCCAAAACGCGGGCGAGCAAACTTTTTTAGACTTCTGTGGCAGACAAAAACAAACCAGGGAAAGAGACGAACGCGCTGCTTCACACGAAAACAATTTGGTCATGAATCTTTGCTTTGCATCAACGAAGGTCCTACCGAACTCCCAGAGAACACTGTAACGTTAGCACGCGATCGTACCATTCGAGAACTGAATAAATACGATAAATACATCCGACTTTGGTACAGAATGCTCGCACACCGAAATTTGCAGTCCCTGCTCTTGAACAAGTTCCAATTCTTTTTGGCCCCTTCCATCCTACAACTTTCTTGACCAGTGGCGTCGGAGGAATACAAGGATCATCGACCGGTTACGTCCTCTTCATGAGATACCCCAAGATGAGGCCAAGCAAGCCGATGAGAACGACGTATATAAAGGAAATACCGCCAGGGCCTTTCTTGGTATGTCGCCTCAAAAGCTCCTGTTGAAAAATTATAGACATCAATGCAAAGACGACAAGGGCAACCGTGTGTTGCTTGCAGAAGTAACCATTTCAATTGCCCATCACACAGTGGACTGCATCTATAAACATGCTCCACGTTGCGTAATATGTTTTCCTTTCTTTAACCACATAATTTGCCATATTCTGTCAAACAATAGATCATAACCATGCATGCAAATGCCAAACCTAACTTTTATCTTCTAACAATCTAGAATGTGAAGTAAAGAGACAATGAAACAGCCAACAGAAATACCAAAAGGAAAATCTAGGACCAACCGTGAAAATCATGACCTACCAACAGCAACTCAATTGACAACGGCTGATTTACTGATACAATCTGCATATATTTCTTTGGAGTCCATAACATAAGATTTACATTATGCTTCCCTCCAAAATGGTCAGAATAGACCTACTTGGACAAATCTTAATTCAAATCTTAAAGGAGTGATCTCATCTTCTAAATCTGATCAGCATAGGCTGTTTCACTGGCTCTCTCCCACACTTAAACCATTATCCATGTTCTATTCAAGCATACTTCCCAAATTCTTCAGTCCATTCTCATTGTTATAACCAGGAATTGACCTCCACTTTATTCCACAAGTTCATACCAGTTCCCTCTTTACAGATAAGAAATAACAATAAATACAATGGTGTGGCAAAGTCCCTTGTTATAGTTTCACTACGCATAAACAGCATAGGACAATGAAGCCCTTCCACTTACTAAAGAACAACATAGCCTTTTCCCACCAAGAGGCCAACAATATAAATTCTCTCCCATCATTGTACTCTATTCAGTATGACGTCCTAAAACTGTTCAAATACTCATAACACCTCAACAAATTTCCGACCCCTTTGACCTGTCCTATGAATGCCGATCAACTATATCAAGTACTTTCAATTGACTTAGAATATGGAACATGGATCTTCCCATGCTTTACCCCATAAAATGACTGGCCTCCAGCTTGATAGAATTCCAGCATTGCACCTTCAGATAGTGGTTTGCAGCCAGTATACCCTCTCTAAGTGGTTGAATTTGCATCAGCAGAATTAGCTCCCATTGTTTTTCCTAAAATAGTGTTTAGTTGCTAATTTAAAGGTTACAAGTACCACATTTCACCATTAAATCACAACCATCACCTAAGCACCATATCTCACCATAAAATCACAACTGCATCTACATAGTAAACAGCCCAATTAGCCTTGTCCAATTGCATTTTCAGACCATCGCTCAATTACGCCACTCTTGGTTAAAATATTATTTCTCCTTAGACAGTATCATTTCTAGTGAAAATTCCATCGAAATGAAAGGAGAAGTAAACAGAACCTTACAGCGAGTGCAAAGCATTTCATCAGACAACAGACAAAACATTTAAAGTCATTCACATTAGCACTTACCATTTCCTGCTGAAGTTTGTTATTTAGCTGAAGAGCTGAGTTTTTCTCCTCAGTCAATTTTGAAATTAGAGTCTTTGCCTGGAACCAGAGGATATATGTCAAACTAAGAGAACAGGCAATTCATACAAATTGTAATTCCTTAATTAAAAAACAAGTTATCAAAGTTACAGGCGTTGATTTCTTGGTCAGCGAAACACAAAGGCTTTATACTCGAATTGACAATGAGACTATCATCACAAAAGAAAGGATACATAATCACACTAATGGACCATCAAATGAAACAACATTCGAATTTTTAAGGATCTATTAATCCAGCAATAAAGAAGATTGTTCAAGTAATTTGCTGTAACAAGAAGAAGGTTTCCATTGAGGAGGCTCAATACAAGACCATAGCAATATTCAGGAACTGTCTGCTCCAAGACAATCCCAGCACGACATTTAGAACATCTGCTTTCCTTATGGGTCATTGACCCATTCCTTAACCCATATGGGCGTTAAATGGGTCATAAATGTGTTAGTTATATTAATTAAATGGATCATAAATGGGTTTAAACATAATATGAGTTTTAAATGGGTCACAAACAGGTTACAACTCATTTAGACCCAACCAACTTTGATGACTCTCTTCATTCTTTATAGTCCTCACTCGATCTCACACTTGCTCACTCCGCACTTTCATCTCAATTTGGATATGAATTTTTGCAGATTGAATTAAATATGGAAGTGTTTGAACAATACAGGTCGGGTCAGGTCGGGTCACTAAATTTATATTACATGGGAAGTGGACACAACTCATAAGTCTCCAACAACAATCTACATGGATGGTGCAAAGCTCAATGGATAGAAAATGAATAGGAGCAAAATTGCACCAAGAGAGCATGGTTAATAGAGGAATGTTCAAGACACTTTACAAAAACTTGTTTACTAAGTGATTTGACCAGATTAGACTGGAAGAAATCAATTGGTGCCCAGGTCCCACCCTTTATATATCAAACATGAACCTGCCAAATCACTTAGCATGCAAGTTTTAATATAAGTTCTTTGTACATCTAGTAAAAATTTATTAGGAAGATGTATCAATACATAAGATTTTCTTTTCAGTTGTAGCCTATATAAACATTGGCATATCAAAGTTTTGTCGTTAGTCTCATTAGATGCACATACACTAGAAGCATGCTTTTCATATGGAGAAGAGTTAAAATATGAGGTAGATGATGCTGTTGCAGCAAAATCTCAGACCCAAAGTGAAAGGCTGATTTCTGCAGAACTACAAGGTTGATGTGGTGACTAAGGCAATTGACTAAATGGTCTTAAACCCCAGATAGCAACTATTGCTAGCAATGTAAGAGCAATTGAATAAGGTACACTAAAGACTTTGCTGGTGGCAGGCCAAAGTGGTCTTTGAAGTAATGTACATACGACATGTCCAATCTAACAAATGCAATAAACACCTAATTGCATTCACAAGATCCCCAAGAACGAATCCAGTCATAATACAATTAAAGGAACATTCCAGATTCCCGCAAGTTGCTATCACTAATGAAGCCATGTACAACCAACAAGGCCAGATGTAGTGCATTTAGGTCCTATTTTTTCCTAGCTTGGGTGCAGCTTTTCACCTCACCAAGTTCAACAGTCTAAAGCAAATCTATTAATCCATACTATAAATATGCTATCTGTTATGACCGACACAGCAAAGACTAAGCACTAGCTAGTAGTAGCCAAATGTTGCCTTTGGCTTAATTTAGCGTATTATGCTTTTTCTTTTTTCTTCTTCTTGCTGCTGTACATTTGTGATGTACTGGGGAGTTTGCTTGTTAAGATATTTATCAAATAGATTAGACTTTCCGACAGTTTTTACTTATAGCTTGCGATGATCCAAGAGAACCTCAGGTTGGAAGTCAATCGAGTACTTACTATAAAAAGAAAGCACACATCCTTCACCAACTATTAGGGATGAATGAATTAAGGAAAAAAAACAATGAAAAGGTTACAAATTTATTTAAGCAAGTTCACAAGGCTCAAATATATACAACAGCACCCTACTAGATTGGCATAATTAACATAAAGCATGTGCCTAATATACTAGTAAGCACATTGGAGGGAGAATCAATCATGAAAAGTGATGCCAATAAAGACTTTTAATAGCCTAAAGAACATCATCCAAAGAACTAGCATTTTCAAAGAAGAGCCAATAAAATTTGGAAGAAGAAACCAAGGTTGTTTTTTGAAATAATATAAGAACAGATATTAAAAGATCTGAATCCTTTGGAATGTATCTTGTGGCTTGGAAATGGAGAGGAAAAACACGCTATGGGACACATAGAGAGACAAGGAAACTCAATGGAAAATTCACTGTGAATGAAGATACATATCCGGAGATATTTGAAGAACGCATATTTTGCAAGTTTTAAATCCTTTGGAATGTATCTTGTGACTTGCAGATGGTGAGAAAAATGGGCTATGGGATACATGTAGAGACAAGGAAGTTCAATGGAAAGCATTCACTCTGAATGGAGATAAGTATCTAGAGATATCTGAAGAACACATATTGAAGTTTTGAATCCTTTTGAACATATCATGTGGCTAGCGGATAGTGAGAAAAACAGTCTATGGGATACATATAGAGACAAGGAATTTCATATGGAAAGCATTCACTGTGAACGAAGATAAGTATCTGGAGATGTTTGAAATGACTGATGAAAGACAGAAATTGTCAGCTATACCAACCATTATGTGCAGCTGGTCACTTGTTGAATCATCAATACATCTATGACAATCTGAATTTACAGTTTGACGTAATAGTTCCAGGATGACATAAGAGTACAAGGAGACCGACTCTAACTCCAAGTGTAGCCATGCAAGAGATCATGGATGAGTTGTCATTATATAAGAGAGTCACTGGCCTATTTGGCTTGGACCTTGCTGTAAAAAAAATAACTAGGTAACACCGCACTTGGCTATAGAAGTTATATTTGGTCAGTGTTTCCTCCATTTTTTCCCAAATAGTTATTAGTAGCTCTCTTTAAATAAATTACCTAGCTAAATGATGGGATATTTATGCAATACCAGCTCCAAATGTACAAAGGGTCTCTATCAAGATTTTAAGTATAACAACCAACTCATCAAGATGAGAAAGAACCCAAAGAATTCTTTACATAGTTGCTAAAGATAATAACACAAAAACACTGTAATTAGTATTATTCTGTAAATCTAATTCCATACTTCATTATCTCAGTCTACATTTGCAGATTCACATAAAAAGGAGTTTAAGACTGGTTAAAAAAAGCCCAAACAATTTCAGATCTAGCTCTTAAGGAATGATATGATTGATGTGATGCGATTGATCCAGTTTATTGGACAAATTGACAAAGGCAATAAGTGGTCATAGGAAAATGGTATTCATTCTTTGGTGATAGTGGAAGATGAATTGGTGTTTAGCAACAATGAGTTGAGGTGAAGTTGCATGAGCAGCTCAAGTTGGAGAACTCATCAAGAACAAAAGATCCGATCTCAATCTAAGTCAAGACAAGAACAGAGGCCTCATCTTCACAATCACATTTTGAGGACAAAGTTTAAAGTGAGGAAATTAGTGAGGAAAATGCAGAAGACTCCGTGAGTGGAGGGGAATAAAGTGATGCAGATTTAGGTGATAAGAGTTGTGGATGATGAGACGAAACCACTGAGAAATTATCTTTTGTCTTTTTGCTTACTTTTTGCTAAACTTAGCATGATATTTCACTTCATTGCAAATTCTATATTCTTCTTAAGTTATATGGCATTATGATTGGGCTATTCTTCATTCTATACTACAGTTAGAGTGCATGTTTTTCTTGCCCATCATCTATCTATATACTTTGATTTGATACGATTTCAAAGTCCATTCTTGTTTGATTATTGATGTTAAAAAAGTCAACGCCTTACTTCACTCAGGCAACCAATTGTTCTGCCTTCAGGATTCGGCGTTTTAGAGTATTGGCACCTTTTAAGTTTGACTACACTAGCCTCAATTTAAGCTAAATCCATGCCACACTCCTGTGAATGAACATATCCGATGTCAAGTTATTTCCTTTATTCATGACGCTAACTCCATAATATTTTAATCTGCTTCCACAGAAGACAACTCATATCAGTATTATCCAGCATTTC
This sequence comes from Corymbia maculata, assembly GCA_014182735.1. Classification (NCBI taxonomy): domain Eukaryota; kingdom Viridiplantae; phylum Streptophyta; class Magnoliopsida; order Myrtales; family Myrtaceae; genus Corymbia; species Corymbia maculata. The sequence goes on from CM024685.1 coordinate 30,221,719, forward strand.
CACAGACTCACGTATTAGCTAACAGTAATAATATAATCCACCCACAATCACATAACCTTTCCACCATGTTTGATAATGAGAAATGCTTTAAAATAATTACTTCTTTATCATGGACAAGAAATCTCCTTATTATTACTCCATTCCATCCACTACAAAAAACCTTTACCCTTACTTGACATTGTAAAATGTAAAATGCATTCATGCATACTACTTTTTCTCAATGATACTGCATTGACGAAGGAAACTTCTGCATACCTCAACCTTCACATTAACTCATTGCCCTATTGGGGAAAATAAGAGAGATGTGCTTTTAAATATCCACAATCTACATATGAGTGATCAAACCTTGAAAAGGCCATAATTCAAGATTGTTATACAAGTCAAATCTGCATAATTATTTCAACATGACCCCAAGAATTACTTTTTTAATGGGTGACTTTTGTCCACATCCAAACATATTACATGCCCATAAAGAAATAAACTCTCTTGATCACAACCAGAGTAACACTTCTTTTTTCCATGCAAGAACTCTAAATTGGTTATTCAATATACACCTCATTAAAATGAAAAAGAAAAACCACAAACAAGAATGTAGAAAAGGAAAAGATCAGACTACCTTCTATAGACTCTTAAGATAAATGATGGATAATGTCGGACATAGGGCATTGCCAATAAGCAAGTGGAATAAGCAACAAAGAAGAATCGTAATTGTCTTTTTCATTCATCAAATCTGAAATCATTTTTCGCTTTTTGAGTTTGGTTGTCAATGGGGACAGTCAGCCATCCCTAATATAAAGGGTTACCAACTCAAGGTTGCAGTTTCTGATTTGACTGTAGATCATATCACACAATTATATGCAATGCAATTACTGAATGACAAAACAAAAAGTTTAATTTTTTGGCAATTCTTAATGCATGCATAAAACATAAAAGTACCTCGGATGAAGTGTCCTGCGACTCAGCAAATGTCTTTGAAGCCTGAAACCACAATTGACCACTGTATTTAATCTATTGCAGACAAAACAAGCATTCTAATCTCATGACATATTTCAGATACCAGTAAAATCAAGAATATGTCAAGCACTCACAGCTATGAATTCAAAGTTATTAAAGTTTCCATTGTCTGAAATGGAGGCTCGTGGCGAGGAACCTTCTTCCGATCCTTCTCGAACTGGGGATGGAGGCCGAGGGGGAGCCACATAAACAACCCGCAGCTTACACTCTTCGACATTATGGCCTGACTCTTTATTGAACTGGAACCCAACACCAATAACCTCCACTAGATTAATTTCTACATAAATTGAACCCAACTCAGCCCTGTTAGCAAAGTCTCTTAAGACCCATTACCATTTCTGGCGTGATATCCTTTGGGGTCGCCCCCGGACTCGCAGTTACACTTTGCAGGAGAAACTTATCCTTGCAGTGCATGTCAAGAGGCGCTTCCTTTTGAGCTTGCATTGTAACTGCACAGTAAGCATGGCATCACTTATAAGGACGTAAAATTTGAGCTTGATTAAAGACTAAGAAGTGGAACAATCATGAAAATGAGAGAGAGAGAGAGAGAGAGAGAGAGAGAGAGAGAGAGAGACCTATAACATCACAGGTAGACCTAGGCAACACGATTCCAGTGTTAGGCCTGACGCAGTACTTCTTCGGATTCGTCGTCTTCACCTGCAAACACCACAGCCGATGCATGCAAAAAATTAGAAGCACACTCAAATTTAGGGAAGGAAGGAAGCGCAAAGCGAATCGACACGCAAGAGATTCCCAGAGCCATGGAAAGTCAAATTTCACCTTGAAAGCTACATAGTTGTCGGTCTTGTTCGACAGCTGGAGAGAGCAAGAGATCTGCTTCCTCAACTCGACTGAGCAAAAGAATCAACGAAAAATCAGGCACGGAAATTCCATGGAGAAGAAAGGAGAAGAACGGAAATCGACGCCGGACAGAGATCGTCGGACGGCGGGCACGGAAAGCGACGGCGGCCAGCAGCAGCAGCAGCAGCAGCTCAGAGATCAAAGGGCGAATCTGACAAGGGGGCTTACAGGGGAATTGGAGCTCCTGAGGCTCGATTCTGAGGAGATCGCCGGTGCTCATGGCGGAAGCGCAGGGGACAGATCGGCGGCGGCGGCGGCGACGGCGGCGGAGGCGGAACCTTTTCCCCGGCGGCGAGCGGCGGCGACGTTTGCTGCCCGATTCCGATTTCGACGACAGCTTCGCGCTGCTTCGGTCTCCCTCTAATATCGGCACGGCTCCACCTCAATTGCTGCGTCGTCGTGTTCTTCCTTTTTCCTCCCCATTTTTTTAATATTATTTTTTTTTTCTCCCCATAGAAACAAGAAAATCATTAAAAGCAAAAAGAGTAAAAAAAAAAAAATTTTCAGGACGTGACACGATAGAATATGCTTTTAACCTTATGTGTCGACACGAATCGTGACATATAGAATCAAAAGCTGTGATTGTTTTGTGCTAAGACAAGTTATGAACACGACCGGCGTAAATTGCCACTGTTAGAAAATGGTGGGGCAAGAGACTGAGGTATCGAAGAACTCGACCTAAACCGCTCGACCTGAACCGAATAGGAATCTTTGAGTCGATCCGATTCATGTTGAGCTAGTTTTTGTTTAGGGTCGGGAAAATAAGAGACGTAATTAGGGTTTATTTCATTGGTCACGTTTCACGTGAAAATAGGGAGGTGGAGAGTTCGAAATTATCCTCCTCTTGATTAGGAGATTTAAGGGTTCATGGGTTTCTTCACATGGGCTCACTAGGCTTGCGAAGCTCCTCATAAGTAGGGGTGTTAAGGGTTACCGCACCAGCCTAACCCAATCTTAAAATTTATGGTATTTGGGGACAGGCCTCAATCTTTCCTAGATGGGGATTTTTAGATGTTGGTATTGTTAGGATTGGAGTCAGATTGGATTGGCCTAGCACGAGTTTTTTTAGATATTGGTATTGTTAGGATTGGGGTCATGCAATGGGCTTTAAGTCCTGGCACGAGTTTTTTAACACCCTAAGGGTTATGGGTGCGTTTAGTTCAGCATTTGCAATGGGCTTTAAGTCCAATGCAAATCCGAAATGCAAAAATTGGGAAATGCGGTGTGTTTGGTAAAATTTTTTTGCAAATGGATTTTGAGTTGAATGTACATTTGGTAAAAAAAACTTTCATAATGGCCTTTAATGGGTATAATGGATATAATATGTGTGTGTATATATTTTTTTATTTTTTATTTTTATTTTTAAAAAAAAATTGACCTAAAACCCTTCGCTAGTCCGGCGAAGGGCTACGGCCGCCAACGAGCCAGATCTGGCCTCGGCGGCCATCGATGGAGGTTGCTCGACCTCGGCGCCGGGTCGCGCGAGCTTTGGCCGAGGGCCGCCGAGGTCGTCCGACCTCGGGCAACCCTCGCTTAGAGTTGCGTGACCCAAGCGACCACCGACGGCCCTTGGCCACCGAGTCGCGCGACCCTTGCCGGTGGTCGCCCGAGGTTGGGTGACCTCCACCAACGGCCGCGCGGAAGGGTTGCCTCGGTGAAGGGTTGCCTCAAATTTTCAATTAAAAAAATAAAATTCAAGGATAAAATTAAAAATATGAAAAATCATTATGGATAGTTTTGGAAGGAAAAAATATGATTTCCCAAAATTTAGGGAAATCTTTGAAAGGTAGTCCTAGTAGCCTTGAACTTTCGGCATTTTTGGCTTTCAATTGAAATTTTTCAAAGATATTTGAATGGGCATTTTCCCAATGGGCTTTCGGCCCGAAGCCCTCGGGAATCCGAACCAAACGCACCCAACCCGACTCGACTTGTTCTCTTGAATTATATGATATTAGGGTTTGGGGTTGAGTATGGAAACCCATCACACTCGACCTGGAAAAACAAATAGAAAACTAGTCGAACAATGAAGGCATTAATGCATTAATGGGTTCATAAGACATAAAAGAATGACAGAACAATCAATACGACTTTATTGCATTTGCTTAGTGGGGTTAAAAAACATAAAGAATCGTCCTACCACTTAATGAATGTAACACTGTAATAAGAAAAATGAAATTGACTAGATGCGGATGCAATCAACGATCATGCCATTTCATACGTCAGGCCAATTCCGATGCAATCCACGATCATGCCGATTTAAATGAAATTGATTTGATGCAGCGACATTACTATAAGAAAAATGTTCATGATGCCTAAATGCAATGCAAAATGAAAAGTTAAACCAAATGTTCATAATGCGAAGAATACGAATGCAACATCAATAGTTCTTATTTATGGGTCCAGTTTGATCCTTAATTTTCTTTAAAAATGAATAACAAGAGTCGAAATTTAGATATCAATAGAGACTCTTGTATTTGAAATCGTTGGAGAGCTCGTGATCTGGTCATTCGTCGGCGATCTTTCCATGGAGTAGATTTCACTTACAAGTAAGATGTCTGCACAATGTTACTTCTGTTAAGAACAACTGAAATCAACACATGTGCTAAGCATTTTCAAATATGGGCAAACGAAAAAGGTTGAGATCAAAGGGAAGTGTGTTTCAAAATGAACCCGATCACTATATCCAGTTCGAAGGCTTGAGACTCGATTCATTTGGTTCCAGTTCAGAACATGTTCAAGCTAATCTGTAGCATTGTAAGCAGTCATGTACTGGCCAAGGCCGGTTTTGGCCAACGATGCGAAGCTCTCTCATCAGTAACGGCAGCACTGAGCTTTGTTTCTGATCAGGGCGGCGAACCGTATGAAGATTACATTGACGACTTCATATTCCTGCATGATCAAATGTCAGTTTTCCCTGCCTTACATTTGTGTTAAAAAATTTCGCACGGTGTAATGGGAGAAGTAAGAAATCTCTTATGGAAAGAGAGAAACCTTTTCAACTGAAATACTGGTTGAAGGATAGCAGTGTTCAAGAAATCACAGTACAGAGAAACAGGTCCGTGCAGATTAACTATGAAAAATCTGGATCACATGTTGCTGGTTTTGTGCATAATAGTGATATTAGAGCGTGACTTTGCACCGAATGAATGACTACTCGTGAACAAGTTCAAACCTGGCGATGATTCACCTCAAGTTACACGAAGAAAAGGCAACGCCACATGCCAAGACAAGACCAGTGCCACATGCCAAGACAAGACCAGTGCAAAGCAGAAGAAAACTGTATCTAAAGCTCAACAGATCACCGGCATAAGTCATTCATTTCCAGAACTAAAGTGACTAACATCAAGTCAGCTTTGACTTTAAGGCTAAATAATGGTTAATAGCCACCTAATCAAGATTATCCTGGTTAGACTGCACGCCACGCCCAATGCTCAGGCCCATAAGTACACTTCATGCTGACTGTCAAAGATCAATTTTAACCTGAATAGTCATCCTTTTCCTTTACCATTGTGACAGGAGGGGGTACCTCTTAGGAATATAAATCACATCTGCCCTGCTCGAAGCAATGTAAGCCCTGGCAGGGATAACATGCCTCCTTTTTTCTTTCATCACAGTGGGAGTGTGGTGAAATGGCATGACATATGACTGTCCAAGGCAGGACGCAAGATTGAATTTCAAGTTGGGCCCAATTGGTTGACAGGTCACACTTGACTAAGGATTGGGTATGGAATGAAAAAGATACGAAAAAAGTTAATGTACTCAAGGACAGAAATAAAAATTGTGGGTTTGCCCTTCTACTCATTGGAATAACATAACAGTCATCTGTGGGACAAAGACAAACAGCCTTGCTTGAGATGAACTGTAGAAAAGCAGATGGCTTGAACCTTAAGGCACAAGAATCTTGGATTGTATTGGTAATATGTCAGTAGATATACACCACAAAACATGAAGAATTCCAATGAACCGCATATTTCCAAGTTCCAAAACGATATAGTTGATAACATGCCGAGCTATCTACATGTTTGATTGCAAGAACTCACCATCAAACTATGACTCACTATACAACTTTAACCATCAGCAGGAGCAGATCCTCCCCAACGTGTTTGATCAGAGGCACCAGCGAACCAAGCAACCCTCATGAGCTGCACACCAAGTATAAGCACCCACCAACACACCAGACCCCTAAGGGTATGCAACATCCACCCTGGAGCATTCATTTCAGTCCCAAGCTTCAAACCCCTCATCAGCTGTAATACCCGGTAAGCCTCATAAACAACCGGTGTCACTAGCCAAACTGGAGATTGCCAATGCCACATCAGCATCTCAGTCAGAACTTGCACAAACAAAAGCAACAAGTATGGGCCCAACAGTACTGAGAATGAGATAAGTGGCAGTTGAGGTTGGAAGAAGCCCTTTTGACATCCAAAGAGTATCATCGAGGGAACAATAACTCCCACTACAGCAGCAACCACATTCCAGAATTGATAGCTAAAAGGAACCTTGCTGTAGTGCACTCCTGCACCACTTTCATTGGCTGGGCACAAGAATCAGCCATCAGGAAAAATAGAATAGCGCCCAGGTTAAAGATGCAATCCAGCCCAACCAATGAAAGCAAGCTGGCGATGTTAGGGCCTTGGAAGACTGAAGATAATGGCAGCCATAACGTTGGCATCATGCCTGTCATCAGGAGGACAGAAGGACCCAGAAGCCACATTGGCCATCTAAAAAACATAGTCTTTAACAAAGTTTGATTATTAGTGCCAGAAATCTCCTCTGGCTTTTTCACTTCCACGGCCTCAGACACGCTCTCAGAGCTCAAGTTTTCAAATAAGTCAGCGGTTTTGGTAAAAAGGTTATCTCCATCCTCTCTTGGTGAAATAGTACTGGGCAAAGGTTCCCACTGAGATGTCTTCTGACAGCAGATAACAGGACATTTACCTGTAAGACGAAGGCTATGGATATGGGGAAGACGTGATGGTTTCAAGCTCAAACATTTCCATCTCTGAGAATGGATTCTGACTGCAGCAGTAGACATTGCAGATGAATAGTGAGCTAAAACTGCTGCTCCTTGATTCATAGTTCTGAATCTCAGTTGGATCTTCACAGGTTAGCTCGCAGCTCCCCGCTTTGATCTCCAAGGCCTAATATTGAGAAGTCCAGTGTGAACATGAAGCGAAATTTCAGATCTAGAAACACACAGACACAAGACTGGCAATCACCTGAGTTTTAAAAAAATCCCTCAAATGCTAGAAATTATGAATACAATATAAGCCGAAGACAAACTATCGCCAGTTCTGCTTTACAGTTCAGATAAGCATCCAAAAAGCATTAGCAAATATCTCATTGACCATCGATGAAGACAGGGTAAGGCAAACTTAAAAAACATATGAAGCTATATCATGTTTCAATCATTTGTTTCTTCTTATATAGATTATTCAGGGAAGTTCACACATGCTCCTCAAAAAAGAACTGGTGATGCAGACAACAGATCCCTTATCTGACCATAAAATCCAATGTCAACACCTCGGTGGCAACTCTGTGCCTCTAGTCCGTTTCCTCATTGCTCCAATTATGGTGAGAAAAAATTATAAAATTGTCCCTCTAGTTTGTTTCCTATTTCACTTTTGTCCACCTATAAATTTGCAATTGCATCCCTTGCTTTGCAGGGTTAATACCATGAAAAATCTTAAACCAGTACACCCGTGACAAATTTACTCTCCCATTAGTTTCCATTACATTTTACAACCAAATTTCTTAGTTGGATGACACGTGCCAATTAACAGGTGTACTAATTTGGAATTTTACAGTCTAGTGTGAACACAAAGTGGAATTTCAGATCTAGAAATACGCAGGCACAAGACTGGCAATCATAAGAGTTGAAAAATCTTTGCACGCTAAAAAATTATGAGTACCGTACAAACTGAAAAAAAACTATAGCCAGTTCTGCTTTACAGTTCAGCTAAGCATCTGAATAACAGCAAATATCTCATTGACCATCAGTGAGGATAGGGCAAGGCGATCTTAAAACATCTGAAGCTATATCATGTTTCAATCATTTGTTTCTTCTCTATGAATTATTCAGTAAGTTCACCTACACTCCTCGGATAAAAACTGGTGATGCAGACAACAAATCTCTTATCTGACCATGAAATCCAATGTCAACACCTCGGTGGCAACTCTGTCCCAGACCCAACAGAACAGAATTATCTCATTTGCTGTGGATTGGCTAGACAGAGCCTGTTCTAATCATCAAACTGAAATGGGCAAAGAGCACCCACCTTCAAGAAGACGAAAAGGCATTCAAACTTTCAATCGCTAGCAGAATCATCACACCCAGAATCAGAAAAAAAGAACCCAATTGACGACACAGCAAAGGGTAACTCTCACATCGATCCTTAACATTGAAGCAGAGTGCAAAGAACAGAAGAGGGAGAAAAGGGTTTGCGAGTTGGAGGTCATAAGATTCAATTTCGGACTCACCTCGCTCTTGGATAGCCTCGTGTCTTGGAGCTGGAGCAGAGGCCGGAGCTCCCCTGGTCAGATTTCAGCAACTGCTCTGTTCTTGGGCTTCTTCTTCTTCTCCGTTTTATATGAGACCCTGCCTCAATTGCCAATCATGGTGAGAAAAATATTATGAAATCGTCCCCCTAGTTTGTTTTCCCATTTCATTTTTGTCCACCAATAAATTTGCAATTGCATCCCTTGCTTCGTAAGATTAATAATGAAAAATCATAAATTGATATATCTATAATAAATTTACATTTCATTAATTTTCATCAAATTCTACTATTAAATTGCTTAGTTTGATAATATGTGGCAGTTCACTGATATACTAAATTAGAGTCTTACTTCGACCAAAAAAAAAAAAAATTAGAGTCTTACCATCCGTATTTCACAAATATACTAGTTTGTGATCTTTCATAATATTAATTTAATTTAACAGAAACTAACTAAGAATAAATTTGTTATAAATATGCTAATTTGGGGTTTTTTGTGGTAAAAAATAATATAGGATAAATTTATCGCATTTATACCAATTTAAAATTTTTGATAATAAAAAAATTAATTTAAAATAAATTTGTCAAATATGCAATATTTTAAGGTTTTTTTTTTTTTTGTGACAATGATCCTATTTTGAAAACGTAGAAACTTGCCTCTCGAGTTTTATGATTACCAGTCGGATTGGACCAAATTGCTGCTTTTTCTCTTTTTTGAACAATTAATCAAGAATGAAATTTAAGAATTATTCCGAACGACATCTCGAATTGCCCTCCAGATTTACGTGGATATTCTAGGTTTTACTAATCAAGCCGGATCGATATCGAGCTCGAGCATCCAGAACGCCGGGGTCGGGCTAAGCTCCGAGTGAAGGTCGGGCGATCAAATCCAAACTACAACACGCCTTAAACGGAATTAATGGACGGATTCGATCATATCACGACTAAATTACCAATACCCTTTATTACATACATTAGACCGTGGCAAAGATTCGGATCATACAAAGTCAGTTTCTCTATTTGATCTCTACTTATATAGAAGAAGAGCCTGTAGCTTCACCCGTCGCCGGACGGCTCGGCTCGGCTCGCATCGCATCGTCGGAAGGGCACATAAGAACGCGTCGCGACGTCGCTGCCGACTGATATCTAACAGCATCGAGTATGTGTATGTTTATATATATAAGTGGTGTGACGAAGGTAAATCCTAGCCAAATTCAGGAAATCTGTATAGGAGAATTGAGCTGCAAGAATCGGGCGAGGTCGGAGTCCGGCAGGTTGAGCGGCGGCAGGGAGAACTGGCTGATCGTGGAGCTGCCTTTCCTCATCTCCTGCATCGTCCTCAGTGCCGCCACGGTGTTCCGGAAGATCCCTTCCCCGGCCACGGAGTCGGAGACCCCCGCCTCCTCCTCCTCCTCGCGGCGCTGCTCCTCCATGGGGAAGACGGCGTCGATGGTGCGCTCGCATTCCTTGATCAGCTTCGACACGAGGTCGGTGGTGAAGAAGGGTTGCTCCAGGACCTTCTGTATGAACGGCAGGCGCAGCAGCCCGCCGGTCCGTTTGTCGTACTTCTTCAGGATCTTGGCGAGCCCTGCGAAAAACGCGAGGCGGAGCGGATTTAACAATGATCGGTTCTCGACGACGACGGCCGGAAAAAGGGGTCGGCAGCGCCGGGGTTCGAGGTTACCGACCTGTGTAGTTGATGTTGCTGTAGTGCATCAGCAGCACCATCTCGCCGTGGAAGTCGACGATGTCCTTCCGGATCTTGTTCATCTCCTCCTTGTAGAGGTTCTCCGACGGCTGGCTGCCGTTCTCTCCCCACCTGCCGACCGCCTTCTGGATCCTCTGCTGAAGCTCCTGCGAATTCAAATCACCGTCAAACTTCGCCAAGAGTCGGTGTGGCCGCCGCCATCTCTCGACGCCAAGATTGCCGGGTGCTGGCGACAGATTGAATGCTGGAAAGAATGGAGATTCGGTCTCGGTTTTCGGTATCGACATTGCTTACGAGGCGGGCACGAATCCGGTCAGGATCAACAGGCTCGACTCGGTCTGTCCGATCGAAACAAACCCACGAGGACGATGACGACGGCGGCCCCGATCTAACTTGTGCTGTGTTTCGGACGGGCGTTTTGAACAAGTACTATGAACTACACTTGGTTTCGCAATTGGCTTTGAAACCGAGGAGATTGTCTCGGTGGGGTTTTATTAGTAGTTTATTCTCTAACCCTCTCAGACGTGTTTGTGTTGCCCCCGACGCACGGGACAGGGTTCGCCATGTACGTCGGGAGTCCCCCGACACGACGGGCCTCTACAGTCAACGAGTTAACTAGGCCGACCGCATCGGTGCAGTGGGCCCCACGCGGCGACTTAGCCGTGCCAAATAAGACTTGCGCACTAAGTTAGATTTATACAACAGACCTTTAAAGTCAACGAGTCAACTCAGCCGACCTTATTGATTCTGTGGATCTCACAGACGATTCGGCCGACGAACTGGGATCTACTTGGCTATCGAGTTAGACCGTCAACCAAGATACTCTGAGGTCGAAAATCGAAATGACGCATTTTTATTTTTTTGTTTGCTTTTTTCCCTACACGCAACCTCGCACATGCATGCAACCGAGACCATCGTATCTCATATTCGATCGGACCCATATGCCCAAATCACTTTCCGAACATGTACAAATTCCCCGCAATGATCAACCAGACCGCATCGACTTTCTAAGTAGGACCCGCCGACGATCCGAGTGTGCCGTGTCGCGGGGCCCGCCGACATGTGCCGTGACGTCGCGTCGCACTTCCGACGGCCAAAAATGGACCCGCGTCGCCGCCTAAAACAGTACCAAACGCTATCTCTGGCTCACCTAATTTCCTTCCTCCTAATAACTCCATCCGCCCCTCCCCGAACCGTCTCACCAAGTCGAAGTGCAACCGAATAGAGAACCGAGTCGCCGAGTTTCCCGACGGGTGAACTCACGGCTGACTCAGCCAACTCGTGACCCCCCCTCCAAAATAAAAAAATTGATCTTTTTTGCTTTTTTTTTTGTCACGATTGGGCAACGACACCTACGTACGGATTCCACCCGTGCCGTCGTCGTAAACTTTGGAAAATCAGAAGAGCAGAGAGAGAGAGAGAGAAGCTGACCCTATGCCGGATGATGAAATCCTCCTCCTTCTCGACGAAGAAGGAGTTGAACTTCTCGATCTCGCCGTGCAGCAGGTACATGAAGTCGGCCTCGGCCTTGCCGTACGCCACCGCGGCGGAGGCGGAGGCGGCAGAAGCGGCGGGGGCCGAGGAGATGAGCCTGACCAGCTTCTTCAGCTCCTTGTAGGACAGGAACTTGTCGCACCATCCGGGCAATGTCTCCTGGATCTGCTGCTTCAGCCTCTTGCCGAACTTCATCGATTCCCGGACCCGACCAGACTTCACCCCGCTCAACGACGGATTGAACCGAGCTAAAGATCGAGGAAAAGAGGGGAGGTACGTTCGAGTTCGAAAATGCAAAGGCGAATGAGAGAGAAGAGGAGGAGGGGTTCGGAGCGTTTTATATAAAAAAATAAAAATAAAAATATAAGAGTGTGAATAATGTTTATGTGAATGAAACGGAGTAGTAAAGAATATTTAGAAGGCATATGCTTGGCGTGATGAAGTGGCGAGTAGAAAAAGGCGTGAATGGGAGTCGTTGAAGTCAGAGAATTCCCAAAGCATATTCGGTTACTAGAGAGTCGCACTTTAAGACCCCTCCACCCCCAGGACGACGTGGGAAGACGAGCGACTTTTCTTGGGGCGCCGGAAAATTTTTAAAAAATAATAATAATAATCATCGAAAACCATTATTCGTTGGCCCGTGATCCAACATAAATTAGGAGGTGAGCGGTTTCGGGTTCTACCCGGGCTCCACCTAGAACCTATCCCGTCATAGGTTTTAGGATCGGTTCCGAGATCTACCCAAATTGATCACCATTTGCTGCCGTCCATTGATCTTAAACACACATAAAGATTGTGAAAAATTAAACAAAGTAAAAGTTTTTATTATGGATATCGTTGAAAATAGAAACTCGGACTAGTAGTTTCGCGCGGAGACAAAGAACAAACAAAAAATGCAAAGACTTGTTTCGGGTTATAGATTCTTAATTTTCTACTTGAAAATTCCTCAATTTTTTAAATATCAAACTTATATTACATATCTCATAACTTTGAACTAGACTAGTGGGTCATGTGCGTGGCACATTTTATCTCTACCATAAACCCCATAAAACAAGTTTCATGTTCTCGATTCACCTTAAAAACATGTGACATATTTATCATAATTTTTTTTTTTCCGTGACACCAAAACCCCAAGCTTGCATCCATACAACACATTTGCCCCAATTGTGCTTGTGTGACACACTTTCTTTCTATTGACGAAACCCACTAAAAATCTTGTGCGCTGCCTACATGGATGACAGAAACCAAACGATGTTAACGTTACACTCGCGAGGAAAAAAATGTGTCAATTCATCGTATATTTTTCTTTTCTTGTTTGATTTTTCCTTCTTTTTTCAACTTCCTCCTTCGTTTTCTTCCTTGGTTTGGTGATGGCGAGGATTGTCGTAATGGTGAAGGCAAGGGCAACAACAGTGACGGTGACGACGAGGGCAACAATGAGGACGAGAAAGGGAAAATGGTTAAAGGAAAGAAAAATTTTCACGAATGATAAATACGTAGTCGGATTAAATACATCAGATAGTCTCGAATTTTTCGGATTACAAAAAAAAAGTTCGAAATAAACGTACCATCAGTAGACATGACTTTCATAACGGGGCCAAAACCCTAGCGGGGAAGGTGCGTGACTCGAGCACGTCGGTGTCGGGTGGGGCCCGCGGGGGAGGCGCCCGTGATGGGGCGGGGAGGGCGCGGATGGGGGCGTGAGGGGGCATGATCCGGACAGCCTCAGGGAATCTACCGAGAATCTACCCTCTTGAGAAAATTTTATGGAATTAGTTTTTGTTTTTATTTGGGTAATTTGAGAGTTGGTGACTGAAGCAAGCAAAAGGGGGACCCACATCTGGGAATATCTTTTTTATTTTTTTATTTTTTATTTTTTTTTCCTTTTCCTCGGAAGTGTTGTAAGGAAAGCAACCAACCGTCGTGCCATTGGTCCGGAAGCGGGGCCCGCGCCCGTCCCCCGGGATTTCGGCCGAAGGAAGCTTCCCGTTGTCCGAACGGAAGCATAAGCTGGAAGGAGCTTGCGGATCATTTCGCTTGTTAAGGAAGTAGGCCAATCCGCGCCACCCGCTTTTAGTTATTATAATAATTAAATATCAAATCACGTTTTTATTTTAATAATTTAATTTTTTAGAATGATTAGTAGTGATTTAGTGAGGTCTTTACATTGTATAAAATTGGAATCCCGAATTCAAATCTTCCAACATACCCCATTTACCTGCCCAATTAATTATGTCCACACTTTAGGCAAATTAGACTAAGCGTGAATGGGAATATTAGAATAATTAAATATTAAAACAAGTTTTTATCTAATGACTTAAACTTTTAAAACAGTTAGTAGTATTCTTATAAAATCTGACTTGGTATAGAGTTAAAGGTTTTGAGTTTAAATCTTTTCGGGCCACATTTGCCTCCCCCAATTAATTATGTTCACGCTTTAGGCAAATTAGATTAAGTGTGAAGGAGAGAGTTAAGATTATTAAATATTAAATTACGTATTTATCTAATAATTGATTGATAGTAGTCTCATAGAATCTTATATTATTTGATCACGGTTTGATAGGAGGTGCTGAAATTCGAAGCTCGCGTGTTGAAGAATGGCATTTCTTTCCCATGTCGCATCGGATGCAACGACAAGAGGCGAAATGGGTACGGACGACAGTAAATTCAAAAGTCTCCGCTCGTGTGTGTAGATAGACGTTTGGTTGTGTAAATTAATAAGAAAAGCACAGGACGAACTAAAATTTGGTGAAGGGAACTAAGTCTTCGCGGCAATTTAATTAAATGTTTTGCTGATGCTCATTTATCATACTAATTCTTTCTTTTTTTCACTTCAATTTCATATAATGAACTGATTGGTACGAAATTTATCTTCTTATTTAGACCGAATCTTAAACAAATAAATACACATTTTATTGTTAGCGATTTCAAAGAATTGATACATGGCATGATATGTGGTTGCCCATTCTATACATGCCACTTAGTGAATATATATTGATTGGGATAAATATTATTGTGACGATAAGATTAAAGTATTTGTTTATCGTCCTAAATTCGATTTGTCACACGTAAGTACATTCAACAAAATCGAAATTGCATACTTGAATTTAATTGCACAATGCTTTTGAAGGCGTATCAACAAGGTAAAATCCAAAACCATAAAAGACACTAGATAAGTTGGCCGAAAACAAAAGACATATTTTTACTTTGATTGGATTAACAAAATAAAGATGCAGAAAAAAATAAAGAAGAAAAAAAGTTGTAATCTTACTTCAGTCCAGATAAAAGAAAACAAAGAATTTTACTAAGAAATGAAAAAAAAAAAAAACACAAACATTTAATAAACTAAAAAAAAAAAAAAAAAAAGGGGTTCCGGCGCCCACGGCAAATTCAATCTAAACCGAGGATAAACTTTGTCCCAAGGCAGCTATTCTCATCATATTCTCTAACAAAAAAATTCACTTTATCAACCTAATGATATTCTTTGTCATATCCAAAGAAAAAAAAAAAAAAAAAAAAATTAAACAACGTCTTAAGCGTATACCCAAATAATAAAAGAATATATTAACACTTTATTGTCATCTTACTTCAATCTATGCTTTCATTTTTTTTTTTGTCGATTCTACTCTACTCCTATTCAAATGCTCAAACTTTTATTTTGAACCAATTGGATAAGAGAAAATTAATCATATAAATATAAAACCAATTTACAAAAGTAAGAGCTTTATCTTGTTATTTACATTGAATAATAAAAGAATATATTGACACTACATTGTTAGCGGTTCAAGAGAAACTGTACAGCCCCATTACCAGAATACATGTTAATTGGGATGAATATGATTGTGACAATAATATCAAAGTATTTGTTTATCATCTTAAATTTGATTTGTTGCACATAAGTACATTCAACAATATGAACTATTCATATTTGAATTCAATTGCACAATATTTTTGAAGGGCTATTGACAAAGTAAAGTACAAAATCCAAAGTGACTCGTGACATCGGTAAGTTGGAGAACAAAACCAAAAGACGAAATATTAAATTTTCTTTAAATAGATTAACAAACTAAAGAGGAAAGAAAAATCAAGAAAAAAGTCGTAGGAAAACTCATCTCAGTTGAGAAAAAAACAAGAAAAGATAAAATTTTACAAAGAATTAAAAAAAAGAATAAAATTTAAATATAAAAAGGGGGTCCTGGCGCCCCCAGCAAATTTAATTTAAACCGGGGATAAACTTTGTCCCGAAGCAGCTATTCCCGTCATATTCTCTGACAAGAACAGTTTATTTTATCAATCTAATGATATTCTTTGTCATATGCTTATCGCACCAAAAAATAAAACAAATTAAATAATGTCTCAGGCATATACACAAGAATGAAGTCATACTGCCGACCAAACCTTCTCCGCTCGCCCCATCTAGCCAAATGCCATGTTCAGAAAACAAACCCTAAATGGCTTTTTTTTTTTTTTTTTGACATTGCACATCGAACACATTGAATCTTTGTTGAGGTTAGTGCTGTTACTGTGGTCAACTACTGAAAGCGGGCATCACAAATGACACAATCTAACAATGTGAATTACAAGAAAAATATTACTAATGGACTTTAGCACCCAATATCAATGCGATTATTTTGAAAAGAAATTACTAGAACATGAATTCCGCGCTACTTGAAAAGATTAGATTAGTAAATCTTGCTTTTTGCAATACTAGCACGGGTTTCGCATGATTTTCATAAAAGGAAAAGAATGCGAACCTTGTGATGACATCTAATTAAAAAATTTCGGCTAATTGATAGTTTCTTCAAGCTTTTCCAAAACAATCATCATGTGGACCATGCATATCTCGATTTGGCCAATTTGATTATAAACCTTTCGAAAATTTGCCAATTAAATCATTTCGGCTAATATTGGGCGGAAATTGCTAACATGGGTATTAGCCATCTTACATGGCATAGTCGGTATTCACATGGACTATTTCTACAATTTTTTTAGTTTTTTATTGTCTTTATTTTCCTATTGTTTTTGTTGTCATTATGGATTGGATGACTTGTAGGCCCTCATTGATTGCTAGCAAGTAGCTAGTGAGGGACTCACCAATTGCAATGGCTTCTCCCAAATCTAGATGAAGGTCATGTCACTCGCAACCAATGAGGTAACAATGGCCTTGTCGGGGACCTTCGCATCGCAACCTTCCCAATGGTGAATTACCAAAAGAAATTTAATGATTACTAAGCAAACACCCAATGTGGACTCTCTTAAGTTCATATCAATAATAGCTTTGGGTTTTGATTTATATACTTAACGATGCAAATTAATTCATTTTGAAGATGCTACTAATCTATTGTGGGTTCATTAGAAACTCAAGTAAAATGTGGAAAACTATTTTACTTCTGTGAATTAGAGATTTTATGGATACGGGGACTTGATTACACAAGATAAATATAACACCCTTTCTGATTATTTATTTTATTTCAAAAATATTTATGCAATCAGTTTTTATTAATTTTAACCTTAAGCCACTAACATGTGATGTGTGATTACGTGAGCGGCAAACATGCATTGATGGACTAACATAAAATCTTAGTGCGTAGGCCATATTATAATTGGATTTACGATGCAACCTATGTGTAATTATAATGACATAATAGAATTGATAACCCTATTTATATTACAAGTTAGATTATTTAATGTTTTCTTTCCATAAACAAAAAAAAAACTAAAATCTAGGATTTCTTTCTCATATTGTATCAAATGTGATGGCAATAATGATTTGAAGTAAGTTAAAGAGATATGCTCATATAGAAAGACACATGCATGGTTCAATGAGGAAAAATGCAAAAATAAATTAATTTGGTGAGGGGAACTAACTTTTATTGGCAAGTTAATTAAATGTTTTGCTGATACTCATTTATCAGACTACTCCATTTTATTTTATTTTGTTTGCTTTAGTTTGATAGAATGAACTGATTAAATAAGAGAAAGTCAATCGTGAAAAAATAAAACTAATTTTTGCAAAAGTAAGAGCTTTATCCTGTCATTTAGGCCGTATATTAAAAAATAAATTAACATTTTACCGTTAGTGGTTCCAAGAGAAACACAAAATTGACACAACCCGTTACTATAATACATGTTAATCAGGATGTATGTGACAAGAATATTAAAGTATTTGTTTATTGTCCTAAATCCGATTTGTCATAGAAATGATCTTCATATTTGGATTTGGTTGCGCAATCAACAAAGTAAAATACAAAATCCGAAGACATGCATGATATGTATAAGTTGGAGAACAAAATCGAAAAACAAAATATGATTTTTTCTTTGAATGGATTAAAAAACTAAAGAGGAAAGAAAAATTATGAAAAAAGTCGTAGGAAATCTTATGTCAGTTGAGAAAAAATAGAAAAGACAATTTTACGAAGAAGTGAAAAAAGAACAAAAGAACAAAATTAAAATAAAAAAAGGGGTACCCTCGACACTAGCAAATTTAATGTGAACACGGTATGGACTTTGTGTCCTAAAGCGACTATCCTCATCATATTCTCTAACAAGAACAGTTGATTTTGTCAACCTAATAATATTCTTTGTCATATGCTTATTGAACAGAAAACAAAATTAAAGAATGTCTTGGGCACACACACAAGAATGACGTCATATTGCCTAGCAAACCTTCTCTGCTCGCCCCGACTAGCCAAATGCCATGGTCAGAAAACAAACCCTAAATGGCATTTTTTTGTGTGAATTTGCATATCGAATCTATCCAATCTTTTGACGTCCTTGCAGTCATCAATTGAAAGTGGACATCACAAAATAGCACGGTCTAAGTGAATACAAGAAACAAATTATTGAGAGACTTAGAATATGAAATTGAAGTGGTTATCTTGAAATAAATTACTAGAACATGATTTTTGAGCTACATCACAAAACTAAGTAGAGAAAAATTTTGCTTTTCGGGAGATAAAGAATTTGAAATTGTTTCTTATAGCTTTTCCAAGAGGATGATTGTTGTAATCCTAATTTTCTTACTTGATTGAAAATTATAGGGTTTAGGTGTATTGCTCAAAGACCAATGGCCATCAATTAAACTTATACATTCTATGTGAAACTAGAGTTGCCACTAACCTATTAAAATCAGTTAGAACCAAATGAGACATTGAAGATTGTCTCACTTCTTATGCAATCAAAAGTTATATAAGATCGGGGACTCGATTATGTTAATAGTCTAATTAGTGCCCTTTTAATACCTCTAACTTAGTTGGTATGTTCATCAAAGTGATCAAACGTTCTTTGTTACCAATTATGAACCCTAAAAGTCATTTGGTCTCACCGAATGTTCATGCCATGGTTTTTAAGAATTTGTTATGATCCTAAAGCTTTCCTTAACCATGCTAAAACAAGAATATATTGAAAGGCCAAGAAGTAAACACTCAAGTATTAAAAACATCTAAAGTAAGGTATGAGAAATAAACCCGATACTTGTCGGGCAACGAATATACATGGAATTGTGCGTTTGGTACAACATTTGCAATGGGCTTTCAGTCCAATGCAAATGCTGAAAGCCCAAAGCTATTTGAGGAAATGCAATTGTGTTTTGTAAAAAAATTTTATAAATGGACTTTGAGTTGAACGTGCGTTTGGTAAAAAAAACTTTCACAATAGGCTTTGATAAATATAATGGGTATAATATATGTTTATATTTTATTTTTATTTTTTTTTTAAAATGACCTAAACCCTTTCTTGGGACCGGCGATGGGCTACGGTCGTCGGCGAGCTAGATCTAGCGCCGGCGGGCGGTCGTTGGCCGAGGTCGCCCAAGGTCGGGCGACCTCCGGCGAGGGTCGCACGACCTAGCCGAGGCCACCGGAGGTCGCTCGACCTCGGGCGACCCTTGGCAAGGGTCGCGCAACCCAATCGAGGGTCGTCGAAGGTCGCCCGACCTCGGGTGACCCCCTAGGCGACCGCCGCCCTGGGTCTCGCGGCCCGGCCCTCCGGGTCGCGGGACCCTCACGAGGGTCGCCGGCGATCGGTGGTCGACCCTCGCAAGGCCCTCGGGCGGGTCACGCGACCCCCTCGTCGGGTCGCCCGAGGTGGGTGACCTCCGGTGGCCCTCGGTTGGGTCGCGCGACCCTCCCCTGAGGTTGCCCGACGGCCGCCGGCGCGGATTTGGCTCGCCGGCGGGCCGTAGCCCTTTGCCGGACCGGCGTAGGGCTGCCTCATTTTTCAATTAAAAAATATTTATATTTAGGGGTAAAATC
The DNA here is from genome assembly GCA_014182735.1 of Corymbia maculata. Lineage (NCBI taxonomy): Eukaryota > Viridiplantae > Streptophyta > Magnoliopsida > Myrtales > Myrtaceae > Corymbia > Corymbia maculata. Next base: position 30,241,545 of record CM024685.1, read on the forward strand.
GGAAATATGAAAAATCAGCGAGGGTAGTATTGGAATGAAAAATAGTAATTTCAGATTTAGTAGGGATCGGCATTTTGAAGACTAGCTTTCAATTGAAAGCCCATTGAACAAACGAATTTTCCCAAGGGGGCTTTCAGTACCAAACGCTATACAAACGCACCCTTAGCCTCGAGATAGTTAGCAACCCATGAACTAAGTTCAAATTTAGTTTAATTTCGTTTCTAAAAGGATCAACCTTCTAAAACCCCTAAACTAAATGTCATATTAACTAATTAAATGCTAAAACTTAGAAATCTAATAAAGATCTATTTCTCAGCATTTTCTATTTTTTGAATTTTATTATTAATATTTTTAAAAAATATTTTATTTTCGAAATTAGGGACTCAGCTGGGCCCAATTTCAACTAAAGCCACAACAAGCCCTAAACTCAGCTTCGAAATCGATCCATCTAAACCTATAACCGCTTGAATCTCGAAGCCCAACTCTTGTCATAGCTAAATTTAGTCCAAACTCAAGCCCGAATTAATCTAGAAAAGGGTCTAAGCCCAAATTATTATCTTCTCCTCAGCACTATTCTAACAATTCACTGTCTACTCCATCTTGAATCGATGATGATACGCTTCGCCGTCAGCCAAATCTCCAAAAGCTAATGATCACCCCCCGGTGGATGATAACCATCGAACGCCACCGAACGTCAATGTCCGCTAAGGATAAAAAGAACAAAAGGAATGCAGTCACATTTAATCTTGATGGCCAAGAAATTCGAGTGAAATCAAGTTCTTGAATCAATGAAATCATTCTATCATAATATCCCTGTCCTTAAACAACTAGAGTGATAGAAAATCAGCATGGCATGTATATGAATTTAGTTTGGGATTTTTTATCGAGTAGGTGGCATGCGACTGACCAAAGAGAATGATTCAACCATTTTGTTTCGCTGGAATTATTCTCACAATAGAATATCTTTCATCAAAAGTAGTTCCTCGGTTTTTATTTAAGGACACCAAGATCGTGTGCTAATTCTAGAGAGAAAACATCACAAGCATGTTTAAAAAGAGTCAATACTTTAAGATTCGAAGTGTACCGTACAAAACTCACACTATGCTAAGATTTAATCGATGACAAGGTTCGGAAGGTACAAACTCGATGGGATAACTAAAACATAATCATATTATACTAAAATTTAATCAACCACACAACTTGTAAACGTGAAGATAGATATATCACATCGGAATTTAATCGGCAATACAGCATCTATGATAAAGATACATGTTAAAATTTAATTGGAAATGCAATCGAAGAACTACATCCATGAAAAGTAAAAGTACAGTGAAGCAAAGTTAAAAATAATTGAAAGGTGACAATTGATTTGATTTGTGCAAGGTTTTCTCTGATTGACAACAGATGAATATTTATAATGTTTTTGAAGTAACCGCCTTTCGACGTTTTCGAGCGGCTGCACTTCCTCGAGTAAGTTTTCTCTCCAGAATTAGCACACGACCTTGATCTCCTTAAGCTTCCCACCCATGTTTTCAAATGGTTAACTGCTCCGTGATCTTCTTTCTGGCAATGAAGATGGTCCCACGGTCCTGCTTTTCAAGCAATAAGTGGTCGCCCTTGACCTTAGCTGTCTCATCATTTTCAAGTTTTGAAACTGCGTCCCAATGTCCCTCCAATAATCCACTCATTGCCTACAACCTTAGCTGCCCTATCGTTTTCAAGTTTCCAAACTGTGTTCCAATGTTGCTCCGGTAATCACTCATCGCCGATGCTTATCTCGACAACTTCCGACTATCCATTGCCCCAGCTCAAGCTAGTCTCTAGTCAGACATCCACAGTCAACTATTCAAGCTCTGAACGAATTAAATTTCCATTCCAACAGAAAAGCACACTCTCGTTTACCTCCCTCTCTCTCAGCACAGACTATTTTCGAACATGGGTATTACCTAGCCAATGAAGGCAGCTAGAGCAACGGTTTGGCGACTTCGAAGGGAGAAAATGGCCTCTGGATGCTTTACCGACGGAGACAAGATTTGTAGAAGAGCTCCCAATGAGATCACCGCTCTTCGAATTCTTTAGCTGCAAAACAGGGAGAGCAGGACCGAAATGCATGACTTTGGAGAGGTGAAGACAGGCGGCTACGGTGGCTTATGGCGCCAGAGGAGAGCACTGGAGAAGTTCTTTGAAGCGACGGTGTGTGTAATAATAGCCGGAAGAGGGAATGAAGACTATTAATCCGGCTCCTCCGAGGATGAAAATCCAAGAATGGTGATATCACTCTGCAACGGTGTACATGAATCCGATGGACGATGGACGATGGTGATGGTATGGCAGCAGTGCTTAGTAAGAGGAAACCCACCCGAACGACCTCAACTTTTTTTCTTTTCTTCCTTTGGATTGAGAGAGCTACCTCTCTTGAACGTCCATAACCCTCCTTTCATAAATGAGCTGCCTCTTTTTCTTCCCGTTTCTCTTCCAAGATGGAATAACCTAGAATTTGTCTAGGATTTTGTGTGATCACGTTAATGAGGAGTGTGGGCTTGAGTAACTCAAAATCTATGATGCCAAGTAGAGTGCTCTAAATGATTTGATCGGTTTTTTAATGTTGAAATTTCTTTAATTGGATTCGAGGATTTTTAAGTTTCGTCGTCCCTAAATTAAATGTCTAAAATGAAGATTAGAAACCAAATGATCAAGAGTTACTTATAAAATGCAATGACCCTAATTTCTACACGCAACTAATATAGTAAGGACAATTAGCTATTTTTTTTTTTTGTGTCAAGAAACAAGACTCGCTGTGATAAGGGATCTTGAATTCTAAATCTTCTAACTTTGACTGTGGGGAAAATTCACATGTTAACAATGACCATTAGCAAAGATAAGCATAAATTACCATGCATATCTCTATCTTTATTCTTTGGGTTATAATGCAAATACAACACTACTCTAATTCTCAATTATGGTGGAAAAAGCTCCGAATAGATGGGAATGAATCATGACCACATATTTATTAAACAATAGACAAAATGGCGATCACATTTACCTAGGAAAAATTATCAAATTATCTTAAAAAGTCCTAAACTTATTATACTTTTAGTAAATTAGTCCTTAGTAGTTTAATTGTGCCAATTGGTCCTAAATCATTTCATGTTTTGCCAATTGAATTATTCAGTTAATTTTTGTCAAAAATTGCTAATATGGATGATATTTGTTCTACGGGCACCATCGGCGCTAGTGTAAACAAATTTTATTAATTTTATAATATTTTTTGAATATTTTTTTTGTATTTTTCTTTTCTTTCTCTTTTTCCCTTCTTCCTCCGCTAGGTCTTGACGAAGATTGGCAACTTGTCATGGGTGACGATAAGTGAGGGGTGACCTCGCTTGAGGTCAACAAGCCTCAGGCTCGCTCACTTGAGAGACACTTACCCTTTATTAAGTCTCGCATGAGGCCAGCCCTCATTGGCCTTTAGTGAGGGCAAGCCTCGCTTGAAGCAAGCGAGGTTGACTCTCACCAGATCCTTGCGAGGTTGCTTGTCTCTAATTGTCACGTATCGTCGATCATTGGCCATTGAACCCGGCAATGGGTAGAGGAAGAATGAAAATAAAAAAAGAAAAGAAAATAATAAAAAATTCAAAAAATTAAAATATTGTAAAAAATTGTCCACTTCAGCGGTCATGCTACAAGAGACGATTGCCATTCAAGTTAGCAATTTTTGGTCAAAATTGGATGAATATAATTAATTGGAAAAATGTGAAGGTTTAGAACTCAATTAGCACAATTTAAAAATTTATGATTAAATTGTTAAAAGTGCAATAAATTTTTAAGACAATTTTCCCTGTAAATCTCCTCAACCTGCAGGGATCAAGTGTGTTTTTCAGCCCAAGCACCTCTCCGTAGCACAATTGGGAAGTCATACAAGTCCGAGGCATGAAGACTATTATAAATGCTGGGAAATATCTAGGGCTCCCAACTATGTGGTGAAGGTCCAATTTCAAGGTGGAAGGCTTTGTTACCATTTTAGGTGGAATGGGCACGAAACAAAGACTCGTATTGAAAAACTTGCCAAGCCCCCATAGCATTTATTGCTCGCCTTGAATGTTTGGTGTACATTAGATCATCTTTGTTAACGTATCCAGTATTTGGTGCGATCCATGACATTGGGCAATTATCGATCAACATCCATCTTGTCCTAATGCAAGAATATTCCCCCTAGCTAGCATCAAAGCAGTCGATCTTTTTGTGAAAAGGATTGGGGTTATTATGTTGACAATATTCTTTTTTCTCACCTCTCTCTTTTCCCATTGTCTTCTTTAACCTTCTCCATCCCTACCAAACCCCTTTTGTTGATTTTGTTTGTATTTTATTGTTCTTTTCTTACTTTTTCTTTTCTCCCAATTTAGATTTGGGAGCTCTCTTCTCCTTGTCTAGTTCTCAATTTGAGAGTCTGAACTCTCCCAATCTAATTTAAGATTTGGGTGTTATCTTCTCTCGATCTAGATCTAAGAGTTTCTTATATATGTTTACAGGATTCAATGCTCCTTTGCTTTATTCATGGATAAATTTTCTGCCTCAAGCCTCAATGATGATCGCAGAAGTTTTTGCATATTTGTTGAATTATGAAGATTTGCTTATTCACATAATAGATTTGTGTTTGCTTAACATATTTTAGTGGTCTCCATATGACGATAATGTAGAGGAAGTCAAATCTAGGTGCGCACAGCTAATTGGCAATGTCATAATTGTTGGAGAATGAATTTTTGGCATGTGCTCATCAATGACAAAAACATGAGATCTAGTGATTGACCGCCTATTTTGTTTAACATATCCGTTCTTGTGGAATAAATGTGTGCTTAACTTCACTAATGCTCCTTTGATCCTCCCTATTTTCTGGATTTGCTTTTGCTTTTCAGTATTCTTGCTCCACTTCGATTTAATTTGTCGTGAAACCATATACTTCTATATCCTTTTACATAATGAATATAATTCTTTATGAAAAAAAAGTTAACAATATGGCTTAAGGAAGTTTTAATCAAGATGATAAAAATGGGCATTGCAAAGAGTTGCACGCACAGACAATATATATCGACAAAGATTTGGCAATTGAGCAAAGCCAAAGATGAAATTCCAACCGGATACAAGTGGCCTCCTGCTGATCAAAGCTCATACGGAAAGACAGCTGCTGGCAGGGGCATATCCAGCTCACACACTAATGCTATAAAATCTTATCTGAATTCAACGTTGGCATTATCTTCCTTTATCCTTTTGTGGAGAATGCACACCGTAAAATTCTATCCAGACTTAATGGAATTAGCCCAATTTCATCACATCATATCCTTGCCTTGTATGAAAAGCTATCAAATTTCGTTTATATTTATAGTCATCCAATTTTAGGCTTTTCCATTATGGTCGAGATGATAATAGATTGCCAAAGCAGGAAAAGATAGATTTACATTGCTATTCTTTCCGAAAAATTGGATATTGCCTTACCTGCACATGCCTAGTCCTTTCCTTAACTTACATGAACCCTCATTCCTTATATTCTATTAAAAAAGCCCTCTTCAATTCTCATGCTTTTTGATCATCCCTATTATCACAAGTCTAATCCCGCACAAGTTTCTCTTTAGCCATTAGAGTAGGCCGACGACAAGCGCAAGATCAATGGAGGATCTCGGCTTCGTGAGGTTAATGGCGACGGCGGCAATGACGGTGTTAATTCTCAGCGTATCTACACCGCGGGTGTGGGGCCTTGATCAGTGTCATGAGGATTGTATCACGGATTGCCGCGATTCCAAGGTCCCGGCTTGCTACGCAAAATGCGTTGTTGAACGTTGTAAGCCCCCTTCGGCTACCTCGCTTGGTCATTGTGAGCTTGGGTGCAAAATCTCCAGGTGCATCGGCTCAAAACAGGGTACAGATCTTATCCCTCAATCCTTGGTGTTATCTGTTATTCATTTGATTCATCTTTTTAACTATTGAAAAGCTTAGGTTATTAGTGGTTTTTATGTTTGTGCGCTGATAAATGCTTTCAGGAACACGTTATTTGGTGCCATCTAAATTGACTATATTGATATTTTCCCCTTTGGTACATGCCTCAAAAGAGAATTATATGATTCTTTATTTTGGCTATGCTGGAATCTCTCTCTATTTTTTCCTTAAGAAATTGAATGGGGGTGATTAGTTCCCAATTCAGTCTAGTCCCACCCAAGAATCGAGAATCGAACCAAGAGGATTCATTCTCATTTTTTGGAACCATGGGCCGGACCAACTTGTCTTGAAATGGGGAACTAGATTGGACCAACCATTTCAATCCTATCTAGTTAGGTTCCAATGCACAAAAGTGCATTAACTTCTTATTGGCACAGCCGAATTGTGTGAGCTATGAGGTGAGAGGGAAAGGTCAACGAGCGAGGCAAGCGAGAGGAAAAGGCGTCATTGTCAAGTGAGGCAAAGCCATGAGAAGGAAATGAGGCTTGAGGAGAGGGCGTGAGAGGATGTTGAGCGAGGTTAGAGGCGAGGTGAGGTGAGAGGCTAGGCTACGAGAGTCAAGCGAATCACTCGAAGCAAGGCGTGAGGCGAGGCTGTGAGGGAAACTGGGTTAGGATGGATTTCTGTAATTATCTGCTCTGTCCTCTTTTCCCAAGCAGCATGTTTTCTAATCAGAAGTTCAACAATGCTTGCAGATGCCAAGGAGCTTGAAGTCTGTGCAAATGCCTGCTCGAAAGATTGCAAAGCAACTCATATTATTTTGCATTGATACCCGTAGCCATGCTATGTGCTCGATTCAATAAAAGAGTTATATTCCCATAAATTTAAGCATCAACTCCTCCTTTGGTAAGTGTTCCGCGCGAATTGGATTTGGCAATAAATTATCTCCTACCGAAGTTTTTCGGTTTTTATTAGAGGAAATGTGTGGACAAGGTAGGTGATGACTTTTTTTTGAACAGAATTGTACAAATACAAACCACGACAGCATTTAATCGACTACAACCACTCCAACAAAACCAAGTGTATGCTAAATATGCAAGAATTCAATCGACGACGACGCTTAGAAATACAATCAATTCAATGGGGCTAAGCATATACAGACTATACTGGAATTTAATGATAATAAAACTTGGGAACACATATATGCAACGCTAGAGTATAATCGATGAGACACCAAGGATAAAGATACACGTCATATTTTAATCAACTATGTGGATATGAAACTATAACTAAGAAATATGCCAAATTTTAATCGCTTGCGTTGAATGTCTGGTGTTACATTAGATCATTAGATTTTAGGATTGGTTCTGAGATCTACCCAAATTGATCACCATTTGCTGCCGTCCATTGATTGTAACTCATATTTATACGCATACACACACAAAGATTGTGAAAAATTAAATAAGGTAAAAGTCTTTATCATGGATATCTCTGAAAATTGAAGCTCGGACTAGTAGTTTCGCGCGGAGACAAAGAACAAACAAAAAATGCAAAGACTTGTTTCGGGTTATAGATTCTTGATTCTCTACTTGTAAATTCCTCAATTTTTTAAATATCAAACTTATATTACATATCTCATAACTTTGAACTAGACTAGTGGGTCATGTGCGTGACACATTTTATCCCTACCATAAACCCCATAAAACAAGTTCCAGGTTCTCAATTCACCCTAAAAACATGTTGACCCCTTCCATAAATCTCGAATTTATACTTATGTGACATATTTATCATGATTTTTTTTTCCATGACACCAAAACTCTAAGCTTGTATCCATACAACACATTTGCCCCAATTGTGCTTGTGTGACACACTTTCTTTCTATTGACGAAACCCACTAAAAATCTTATGCACTGCCTACCTGGATGATAGAAACCAAACGATGTTAACGTGACGCTCACGAGGAAAAACATGTGTCAATTCATTGTATATTTTTCTTTTCTTGTTTGATTTTTCCTTCTTTTTTCAACTTCCTCCTCCGTTTTGTTCCTTGGTTTGGTGATGGCGAGGATTGTCATAATGGCAAAGGTAAGGGCAACAACAGTGATAGTGACAACGAGAGCAACAATGACGACGAGAAAGGGAAAACGGTTAAAGGAAAGAAAAATCTTCACGAATGATAAATATGTAGTCGGATTAAATACATCAGATAGTCTCGAACTTTTCGAGTTAAAAAAAAAAGTTCGAAGTAAACATGTCATCACAGCAGACATGACTTTCATAATGGGGCCAAAACCCTAGCGGCGGAAGGTGCGTGACTTGAGCACGTTGGCGTCGGGCGGGGCCCACGGGGGGAGGCGCCCGTGATGGGGCGGGGAGGGCGCGGATGGGGGCGTGAGGGGGGCATGATCCGGACAGCCTCAGGGAATCTACCCTCTTGAGAAAATTTTAAGGAGTTAGTTTTTTGTTTTTATTTGGGCAATTTGAGAGAGTTGGTGACTGAAGCAAGCGAAAGGGGGCCCCACATCTGGGAATATCTTTTTATTTATTTATTTATTTTTATTTTTTCCTTTCCTCGGAAGTGTTGTAAGGAAAGCAACCAACCGTCGTGCCATTGGTCCGAAAGCGGGGCCCGCGCCCGTCCCCCCCGGGGATTTCGGCCGAAGGAAGCTTCCCGTTGTCCAAACGGAAGCATAAGCTGGAAGGAGCTTGTGGATCATTTCGCTTGTTAAGGAAGTAGGCCAATCCGCGCCACACGCCTTTTGTTATTATAATAATTAACTATCAAATCACGTTTTTATCTAATAATTTAAATTTTTAGAATGATTAATAATAATTTCATGAAATCTTTATATGGTATCGGAATTTGAAATCCCGAGTTCAAATCTTTTCGTATGCCTCATTTGCCTCTCCAACAAATCGGACTAAACGTGAAAGGGAAGTGTTAGAATGATTAAATATTAAACTACGCTTTCATCCAATCACTTAAATTTTTAGAACAGTTAATTGTGATTTTACAAAATCTTATTTGACATTATAGCTGGAGATTTCAAATTTAAATCTTTCTGAGTCTCATTTGCTTCTTCAATTACTTATGTCCATGCTTTAGGCACATTGGATTAAGCGTGAGAGAAAATGTTAAGATAATTAAATACTAAACTATGTATTTATCTAATATTTTAAGCTTTTAAAATAATTGATTAATAGTAGTCTAATAAAATCTTATATTATTTGATCACGATTCGATAGGAGGTGCTGAAATTCGAAGCTCGCGTGTTGAAGAACGACATTTCTTTCCCATGTCACATCAGATGCAACGACAAGAGGCGATATGGGTATGGACGAAAGTAAATTCAAAAGTCTCCGCTCGTGTGTGTAGATAGACGTTTGTTTGTGTAAATTAATAAGAAAAGCACAGGACGAACTAAATTTGGTGAAGGGAACTAAGTCTTCGCGGCAATTTAATTAAATGTTTCGCTGATGCTCATTTTTCATACTAATTCCTTTTTTTTTTCTTTTCACTTCAGTTTCATATAATGAACTGATTGGTACGAAATTTATCTTCTTATTTAGACCGAATATTAAACAAATAAATACACACTTTATTGTTAGCGATTTCAAAGAATTGAAACGTGGCACGATATGTGGTAGCCCATTCTATACACGCCACTTAGTGAATATATATTGATTGGGGTAAATATTATCGTGACGATAAGATTAAAGCAGTTGTTTATCATCCTAAATTCAATTTGTCACGCGGAAGTACATTCAACAAAATCGAAATTGCATACTTGGATTCAATTGCACAATGCTTTTGAAAGCGTATCAACAAGGTAAAATCCAAAACCATAAAAGACACTAGATAAGTTGGCCGAAAACAAAAGACATATTTTTTACTTTGATTGGATTAACAAAATAAAGATGCAGAAAAAAAAATAAAGAAGAAAAAAAGTTGTAATCTTACTTCAGTCCAGATAAAAGAAAACAAAGAATTTTACTAAGAAATGAAAAAAAAAAAAACACAAAAATTTAATAAACTAAAAAAAAAAAAAGGGGTTTCGGCGCCCACGGCAAATTCAATCTAAACCGAGGATAAACTTTGTCCCAAGGCAGCTATTCTCATCATATTCTCTAACAAAAACAATTCACTTTATCAACCTAATGATATTCTTTGTCATATCCTTATTGTCCAAAGAAAAAAAAGGAAAAAAAAAATAAACAATGTCTTAAGCGTATACCCAAATAATAAAAGAATATATTAACACTATATTGTAATCTTACTTTAGTCTATGCTTTCATTTTTTTTTTATTGATTCTACTCTACTCCTACTCAGATGCTCAAACTTTTGTTTTGAACCAATTGGATAAGAGAAAATTAATCATAGAAATATAAAACCAATTTTACAAAAGCAAGAGCTCTATCTTGTTATTTACACTGAATAATAAAAGAATATATTGACACTACATTGTTAGCGGTTCAAGAGAAACTGTACAGCCCCATTACCAGAATACATGTTAATTGGGATGAATATTATTGTGACAATAATATCAAAGTATTTGTTTATCATCTTAAATTTGATTTGTTGCACATAAGTACATTCAACAATATGAACTATTCATATTTGAATTCAATTGCACAATATTTTTGAAGGGCTATCGACAAAGTAAAGTACAAAATCTGAAGTGACTCGTGACATCGGTAAGTTGGAGAACAAAACCAAAAGACAAAATATTAAATTTTCTTTAAATAGATTAACAAACTAAAGAGGAAAGAAAAATCAAGAAAAAAGTCGTAGGAAAACACATCTCAGTTGAGAAAAAACAAGAAAAGATAAAATTTTATGGAGAATTAAATATATATATATATATATAAAATGGGGGTTCTAGTGCCCCAGCAAATTTAATTTAAACCGGGGATAAACTTTGTCTCGAAGCAGCTATTCCCGTCATATTCTCTGACAAGAACAGTTTATTTTATCAATCTAATGATATTCTTTGTCATATGCTTATCGCACCAGAAAAAAAACAAATTAAATAATGTCTTAGGCATATACACAAGAATGAAGTCATATTGCCGACCAAACCTTCTCCGCTCGCCCCATCTAGCCAAATGCCATGTTCAGAAAACAAACCCTAAATGGCTTCTTCTTCTTTTTTCTTTTTTTCTTTTTTTGTGTGACATTGCACATCGAACACATCGAATCTTTGTTGAGGTTAGTGCTGCTCCTGCGATCAACTATTGAAAGCGGGCATCACAAATATTACTAATAGACTTTAGCACCTGCTATCAATGCGATTATTTTGAAAAGAAATTACTAGAACATGAATTCCGAGCTACATGAAAAAATTAGATTAGTAAATCTTGCTTTTTGTAATACTAGCACAGGGTTTGCATGATTTTCACAGGAGGAAAAGAATGTGAATCTTGTGATGACATCTAATGTATATTGATAGTTTCTTCAAGCTTTCCAAAACAATCACCATGTTAACCATGTATATCTCAATTTGGCCAATTTGATTATAAACCTTTCGAAAATTTGCCAATTAAATCATTTCAACTAACATTGGGTGGAAATTGCTAAATGGGTATTGGTCATCTTACATAGCACAGTTAGTAATCACATGGACTATTTCTACAATTTTTTTAATTTTTTTATCATCTTTATTTTCCTATTGTTTTTGTTGTCATTATGGAGTGGAGGGCTTGTAGCCTCTCATTGATCGCTAGCAAGCACCCAAAGAGGGACTCGCCAGTTGCAATGGCTTCACCCAAATCTAGATGAAGGTCATGTCACTCGCAACCAATGAGATAACAATGGCCTTGCAGGGGACCTTCGCATCGCAACCTTCCCAATGGTGAATTACCAAGAGAAAGTTAATGATTACTAAGCAAACACTCAGTGTGGACTCTCCTAAGTTCATATCAACAATAGCTTTGGGCTTTTGATTTATATACTTAACAATACAAATTAATTCATTTTGAAGATGTTACTAATCTATCATAGGTTGATTAGAAACTCAAGTAAAATGTGGAAAACTATTTTACTTATGTGCTTTTTGTTTGCTTTAGTTTGATAAAATGAACTGATTGGATAAGAGAAAGTCAATCGTGAAAAAATAAAACTTATTTTTGCAAAAGTATGAGCTTTATCTTGTCATTTAGACCGTATATTAAAAAATACATCAACATTTTACCATTAGTGGTTCCAAGAGAAACACAAAATTGACATGACCCGTTACTGTAATACATGTTAATCGGGATGTATGTGAAAAGAATATTAAAGTATTTGTTTATTGTCCTAAATCCGATTTGTCATAGAAATGATCTTTATATTTGAATTCAGTTGCACAATCAACAAAGTAAAATACAAAATCCGAAGACATGCATGATATGTATAAGTTGGAGAACAAAACCGAAAGATAAAATATTATTTTTTCTTTGAATGGATTAACAAACTATAGGAAAGAAAAATTATGAAAAAAGTCGTACGAAATCTTATGTCAGTTGAGAAAAAATAGAAAAGGTAAAATTTTACGAAGAAGTGAAAAAAGAACAAAAGAACAAAATTAAAATAAAAAAAGGGTACCCGCGCCACTAGCAAATTTAATGTGAACACGGTATGGACTTTGTGTCCTAAAGCGACTATCCTCATCATATTCTCTAACAAGAACAGTTGATTTTGTCAACCTAATAATATTCTTTGTCATATGCTTATTGAACAGAAAACAAATTAAAGAATGTCTTGGGCATACACACAAGAATGACGTCATATTGCCTACCAAACCTTTATCCGCTCGCCCCGACTAGCCAAATGCCATGGTCAGAAAACAAACCCTAAATGGCATTTTTTTGTGTGAATTTGCATATCCAATCTATCCAATCTTTGTTGTTCTTGCAGTCATCAACTGAAAGTGGACATCACAAAATAACACGGTCTAAGTGAATACAAGAAACAAATTATTGAGAGACTTAGAATACGAAATTGAAGCGGTTATCTCAAAATAAACTACTTAAACATGATTTTTGAGCTACATCACAAAACTAAATAGAGAAAAATGTTGCTTCTCGGGAGTTAAAGAATTTGAAATCATTTCTTATAGCTTTTCCAAGAGGATGATTGTTGCAATCCTAATTTTCTTACTTCGATCAAGGAAAATTATAGGGTTTAGGTGTATTGCTCAAAGACCAATGGCCCTCAATTAAACTTATACATTCTATGTGAGGCTAGAGTTGCCACTAACCTATTAAGATCAGTTAGAACCAAATGAGACATTGAAGATTGTCTCACTTCTTATGCAATCAAAAGTTATATAAGATCGAAGACTCGATTATGTTAGTAGTCTAATTAGTGCCCTTTTAATACCTCTAACTTGGTTGGTATGTTCATCAAAGTGATCAAACGTTCTTTGTTACCAATTATGAACCCTAAAAGTCATTTGGTCTCACTGAATGTTCATGCCATGGTTTTTAAGAATTTGTTATGATCCTAAAGCTTTCCTTAACCATGCTAAAACAAGAAAAGAACAATCAATATATTGAAAGGCCAAGAAGTAAACACTCAAGTATTAAAAACATCTAAAGTAAGGTATGAGAAATAAACCCGATACTTGTCGGGCAACGAATATACATGGCTTTACTCTTAGCCCCGAGATAGTTAGCAACCCCATGAACTAAGTTCAAATTTAGTTTAATTTCCTTTCTAAAAGGATCAACCTTCTAAAATCCCTAAACTAAATGTCATATTAACTGATTAAATGCTAAAACTTAGAAATCTAATAAAGATCTATTTCTCAGCATTTTCTATTTTTTAAATTTTATTATTAATATTTTAAAAAAATATTTTATTTTCGAAATTAGGGACTCAGGCTGGGCCCAATTTCAACTAAAGCCACAACAAGCCCTAAACTCAGCTTCGAAATCGATCCATCTAAACCTATAACCGCTTGAATCTCAAAGCCCAACTCTTGTCATAGCTAAATTTAGTCCAAACTCAAGCCCGAATTAATCTAGAAAAGGGTCTAAGCCCAAATTATTATTTTCTCCTCAGCACTTTTCTAACAATTCACTGTCTACTCCATCTCGAATTGATGATGATACGCTTCGCCGTCAGCCAAATCTCCAAAAGCTAATGATCAACCCCCGGTGGATGATAACCATCGAACTCCACCGAACGTCGATGTCCGCTAAGGATAAAAAGAACAAAAGGAATGCAGTCAGATTTAATCTTGATGGCAAAGAAATTCTAGTGAAATCAAGTTCTTGAATCAATGAAATCATTCTATCATAATATCCCTGTCCATAAACAACTAGAGCGATTGAAAATCGGCATGGTGTGTATATGAATTTAGTTTGGGATTTTTTATCGAGTAGATGGCGTGCGACTGACCAAAGAGAATGTTTCAACCGTTTCGTTTCACTTGGAATTATTCTCACAATAGAATATCTTTCATCAAAAGTAGTTCCTCGGTTTTTATTTAAGGAGACCAAGGTCGTGTGCTAATTCTGGAGAGAAAACATCACAAGCATGTTCAAAAGGATTCAATACTTTAAGATTCGAAGTGTACTGTACAAAACTCAAACTATGCCAAGATTTAATTGATGACAAGGTTCGGAAGGTACAGACTTGATGGGATAACCAAAACATGATCAGATTCTACTAAAATTTAATCAACCACACAACTTGTAAATGTGAAGATAAATATATCACACCGGAATTTAATCGGCAACACAGCATCTATGATGAAGATACACGTTAAAATTTAATTGGTAATGCGAATTGAAGAACTACATCTACGAAAATTAAAAGTACAGTGTAACAAAGTTAAAAATAATTGAAAGGTAACAATTGATTTGATTTGTGCAAGGTTTTCTCTGATTGACAACAGATGAATATTTATAATGGTTTTGAAGTAACCGCCTTTCGACGTTTTCGAGCGGCTGCACTTCCTCGAGTAAGTTCCGTCGATCTCCACAAGCTTCCCACCCATGTTTTCAAATGGTTAACTGCTCCATGATCTTCTTTCTTGCAATGAAGATGGTCCCACGGTCCTGCTTTTCAAGCAGTAAGTGGTCGCCCTTGTCCTTAGCTGTCTCATCATTTTCAAGTTTTGAAACTGCGTCCCAATGTCCCTCCAATAATCACTCATTGCCTCCAACCTGAGCTGTCCTATCGTTTTCAAGTTTCCAAACTGTGTTCCAATGTTGCTCCGGTAATCACTCATCGCCGATGCTTATCTCGACAACTTCCGACTATCCGTTGCCCCAGCTCAAGCTAGTCTCTAGTCAGACATCCGTAGTCAACTATTCAAGCTCTGAACGAATTAAATTTCCATTCCAACAGAAAAGCACACTCTCGTTTACCTCCCTCTATCTCAGCACAGGCTATTTTCGAACATGGGTATTACCTAGCCAATGGAGGCAGCTAGAGCAACGGTTTGGCGACTTCGAAGAGAGAAAATGGCCTCCGGATGCTTTACCGACCGAGACAAGATTTGTAGAAGAGCTCCCAATGAGATCACCGCTCTTCGAATTCTTTAGCTGCAAAACAGGGAGAGCAGGACCGGAAATGCATGACTTTGGAGTGGCGAAGACAGGTGGCTACGGTGGCTTATGGCGCCGGAGGAGAGCACTGGAGAAGTTCTTTGAAGCGACGGCGTGTGTATCAATAGCCAGAAGAGGGAATGAAGACTATTAATCCGGCTCCTCCGAGAATGAAAATCCAAGAATGGTGATATCACTTTGCAACGGTGTACATGAATCCGATGGACGATGGACGATGGTGATGGTATGGCAGCAGTGCTTAGTAAGAGGAAACCCACCCGAACGACCTCAACTTTTCTTCTTTTCTTCCTTTGGATTGAGAGAGCTACCGCATATTTATTAAACAATAGACAAAATGGTGATCACAATTACCTAGGAAAAATTATCTTAAAAAGTCCTAAATTTATTATACTTTTAGTAAATTAGTCCTTAGTATTTTAATTGTGCCAATTGGTCCTAAATCATTTCATATTTTGCCAATTGAATTATTCAGTTCATCTTTGTCAAAAATTGCTGATATGGATGATATTTGTTCTACGGGCACCATCGGCACTAGTGTAAACAAATTTTATTATTTTTTAATATTTTTTGAATATTTTTCTCTTTGTTTTTTGTATTTTTCTTTTCTCTCTCTTTTTCCCTTCTTCCTCCACTAGGTCTCAACGAAGATTGGCAACTTGTCATGGGTGACAATAAGTGAGGGGTGACCTTGCTTGAGGCCAGCAAGCCTTGGGCTTGCTCACTTGAGAGACACTTGCCCTTTATCAAGTCTCGCATGAGGTTGGTCCTCATTGGCCTTTAGTGAGGGCAAGCCTCGCTTGAAGCAAGCGAGGTTGACTCTCACCAAATCCTTGTGAGGTCACCCATCTCTAATTGTCACCTATGGCCGATCGTTGGCCATTGTTGAAACCCGACAACTGGTAGAGGAAGAATGAAAATAAAAAAAGAAAAAAAAATAAAAAATTCAAAAAATTAAAATATTATAAAAAATTGTCCACTTTAGCAGTCGTGCTACAAGAGACGGTTAGCATTCAAGTTAGCAATTTTTGGTCAAAATTGGCTAAATATAATTAATTGGAAAAATGTGAAGGTTTAGAACTCAATTAGCACAATTTAAAAATTTATGATTAAATTGTTAAAAGTGCAATAAATTTTTAAGACAATTTTCCTTGTAAATCTCCTCAACCTGCAGAGATCAAGTGTGTTTTTCAGCCCAAGCACCTCTCCGTAGCACAATTGGAAGTCATACAAGTCCGAGGCATGAAGACTATTATAAATGTTGGGAAATATCTAGGGCTCCCAACTATGTGGTGAAGGTCCACTGACTGCTGCTCTAAAGGTGGTTGGAGATAAGATTCATGGTAAAATTTCAAGGTGGAAGGCTTTGTTACCATTTTAGGTAGAATGGGCACGAACCAAAGACTCGTATTGAAAAACTTGCCAAGCCCCCATAGCATTTATTGCTCGCCTTGAATGTCTGGTGTACGTTAGATCATCTTTGTTAACGTATCCAGTATTTGGTGCGGTCCATGACATTGGGTAATTATCGATCGACATCCACCTTGTCCTAATGCAAAAAGATTCCCCCTAGCCAAGCATCAAAGCTGTCGATCTTTTTTGTGAAAAAGATTGGGGTTATTAAGTTGACAATATTCTTTTTTCTCACCTCTCTCTTTTCCCATTGTCTTCTTTAACCTTCTCCATCCCTACCAAACCCCTTTTGTTGATTTTGTTTGTATTTTATTGTTCTTTTCTTACTTTTTCTTTTCTCCCAATTTAGATTTGGGAGCTCTCTTCTCCTTGTCTGGTTCTCAATTTGAGAGTGTGAACTCTCCCAATCTAATTCAAGATTTGGGTGTTATCTTCTCTCGATCTAGATGTAGGAGTTTCATATATATGTTTATAGGATTCAATGCTCCTCTGCTTTATTCATGAATAAATTTTCTGCCTCAAGCCTCAATGATGATCGCAGAAGTTTTTGCATATTGTTGAATTATGAAGATTTGCTTATTCACATAATAGATTTGTGTTTGCTTAACATATTTTGGTGGTCTCCATATGACGATAATGTAGAGGAAGTCAAACCTAGGTGCGCATAGCTAATTGGCAATGTCATAATTGTTGGAGAATGAATTTTTGGCATGTGCTCATCAATGACAAAAACATGAGATCTAGTGATTGACCGCCTATTTTGTTTAACATATCCGTTCTTGTGGAATAAATGTGTGCTTAACTTCACTAGTGCTCCTTTGATCCTCCCTATTTTCTGGATTTGCTTTTGCTTTTCAGTATTCTTGCTCCACTTCGATTTAATTTGTCGTGAAACCATATACTTCTATATCCTTTTACATAATGAATATAATTCTTTATGAAAAAAAAGTTAACAATATGGCTTAAGGAAGTTTTAATCAAGATGATAAAAATAGGCATTGCAAAGAGTTGTACGCACAGACGATATATATCGACAAAGATTTGGCAATTGAGCAAAGCCAAAGATGAAATTCCAACCGGATACAGGTGGCCTCCTGCTAATCAAAGCTCATACGGAAAGACAGCTGCTGGCAGGGGCATATCCAGCTGACACACTGATGCTATAAAATCTTATCTGAATTCAACGTTGGCATTATCTTCCTCGTAATCTGAATTCAATGTTGGCATTATCTTCCTTTATCCTTTTGTGGAGAATGCACATCGTAAAATTCTATCCAGATTGAATGGAATTAGCCCAATTTCATCACATATCTTTGCCTTGTATGAAAAGCTATCAAATTTCGTTTATATTTATAGTCATCCAATTCTAGGCTTTTCCATTATGGTCGAGATCATGATAGATTGCCAAAGCAGAAAAGATTCTTTCCGAAAAATTGGATATTGCCTTACCTGCACATGCCAGGTCCTTTCCTTAACTTACATGAACCCTCATTCCTTATATTCTATGAAAGAACCCTCTTCAATTCTCATGCTTTTTGATCATCCATATCATCACAAGTCTAATCCCGCACAAGTTTCTCTTTAGCCATTGGAGTAGGCCGACGACAAGCGCAAGATCAATGGAGGATCTTGGCTTCGTGAGGTTAATGGCGATGGCGGCAATGACGGTGTTAATTCTCAGCGTATCTGCGCCGCGGGTGTGGGGCCTTGATCAGTGTCATGAGGATTGTATCGCGGATTGCCGCGATGCCATGGTCCCGGCTTGCTACGAACAATGCGTTGTTGAACGTTGTAAGCCCCCTTCGGCTACCTCGCTTGGTCATTGTGAGCTTGGGTGCAAAATCTCCAAGTGCATCGGCTCAAAACGGGGTACAGATCTTATCCCTCAATCCTTGGTGTTATCTGTTATTCATCTGATTCGTCTTTTTAACTATTGAAAAGCTTAGGTTATTAGTGGTTTTTATGTTTGTGCGCTGATAAATACTTTCAGAAACACGTTATTTGGTGCCATCTAAATTGACTATATTGATATTTTCCCCTTTGGTACATGCCTCAAAAGAGAATTATATGATTCTTTATTTTGGCTATGCTGGAATCTCTCTTCTTCTTTTTTCCTTAAGAAATTGAATGGGGTGATCAGTTCCCAATTCAGTCTAGTCCCACCCAAGAACCGGGAATCGAACCAAGAGGATTCGTTCTCATTTTTTGGGACCATGGACCGGACCAACTGGTCCTAGAATGGGGAACTAGATTGGACCAACCGTTTCAGTCCTGTCCAGTTAGGTTCCAATGCACAAAAGTGCATTAACTTGTTGTTGGCACAGCCGAATTGTGCGAGCTATGAGGTGAGAGGGAAAGGTCAACGAGCGAGGCGAGCGAGAGGAAAAGGCCTCATTGTCAAGTGAGGCAAAGCCATGAGAAGGAAATGAGGCTTGAGGAGAGGGCGTGAGAGGATGTTGAGCGAGATTAGAGGCGAGGCGAGGTGAGAGGCTAGGCTACGAGAGTCAAGCGAATCACTCGAAGCAAGGCATGAGGCGAGGCTGTGAGGGAAACTGGGTTAGGATGGATTTCGCACAATTAGCCGTTTATTCCAAAAATATATATGATCTGATGTGAATATATCCGACTTGATTACTACAATCACTAAATAGTTGATAAGATGTAGCAAAATCTCTAGACTTCATATCCTATCCTATTTTGTTATATTCTAATTAGAATTCCAGATGTAGCCTTAGAGTTAGTGAGAGAGAAGTGGAAGGAAAAGAATTGGGGAAAGTATCGGCAAAATGGGAAAGTAGGGCGGAATGAGAAAGAGATGGGAAAATAATGGGTCCAATGGCAAAAAGGTTGTTCAGAATTTTAAAAGAAAAATTAAAAAAATATGCATGAATGATCGGTCTAGTCTTATTTTAGGAACAAGGTTGTTCAGAATTTTTAAGAAAAATTAAAAAATATGCATGAATGATTGGTCTAGTCTTATTTTAGGAACAGGACTGACCGGCCCTTGGTTCCAAAAATGGGAACCGGGGACCAAACCGGCACCCTCTAGGATGGATTGCCGTCCAGTTTGGTCCAGTTTGGTCCTAGTTTTGCATACCCCTAAAATTGAGTGTTGTATCTTCCTCTTCTTTTTCTTTTTATGGTGACATCTTTTTAGTTATTTTTTCATTCAATTTGAGAAAATCTTTCAAACAGGACAGTCAAATGAAGAATTAACTTTTGCAATTCGATTATGTTTTCCTTATTCCTCAACCAGATTTTGGATTTGTAAATTTTTTTAATTTCTTTTTCGTACTTTTTGTTTTTTTTGGGTCGGTTGGCTTTTTAATTTCGTGTACCTTGTTCTGTTGCCGTGTGAATGACAATTCTCAGCGACCGAGTGGATTACCCTTGTTAAACAAAAGATAATTGCAGGAATTCGAGCCTCACTGAGGACGAGGTTTTGATCCAAATACTTTGATGGAAGTGAGAGAAACTAAATAATACAAGCAAAAAGTTATTTTCATCCTCCGAATGTCTAAAGATTTCTGTAATTATCTGCTCTGTCCTCTTCTCAATTTCCCAAGCAGCATGTTTTCTAATCAGAAGTTCAACAATGCTTGCAGATGCCAAGGAGCTTGAAGTCTGTGCAAATGCATGCTCGAAAGATTGCAAAGCAACTCATATTATTTTGCATTGATACCCGTAGCCATGCTATGTGCTCGATTCAATAAAAGAGTTCTATTCCCATAAATTTAAGCATCAACTCCTCCTTTGGTAAGTGTTCCGCGCGAATTGAATTTGGCAATAAATTATCTCCTACCGAAGTTTTTCGGTTTTTATTAGAGGAAATGTGTGGACAAGGTAGGTGATGACTTTTATTTGAACAGAATTGTACAAATACAAACCGCGACAGCATTTAATCGACTACAACCACTCCAACAAAACCAAGTGTATGCTAAATATGCAAGAATTCAATCGACGACGACGCATAGAAATACAACCAATTCAATGGGGCTAAGCATATACAGACTATATTGGAATGTAATGATAATAAAACTTGGGAACACATATATGCAACGCTAGAGTATAATCGATGAGACACCAAGGATAAAGATACACGTCAATCAACTATGTGGATATGAAACTACAACTAAGAAATATGCCCAATTTTAATCGCTTGCGTTGAATGTCTGGTGTTACATTAGATCATCTCTACTAACACGTCCAGTAATTCGTGCCATCCATGACATTGTGCAATTACCGGTCGACTTCCCTCTTGCGCTAACGCAAGAAGAATCCGCCTAGTCAAGTGCCAAAGCTATTGCTCTTTTTTCTTTTTTGGTGAAAAAGATTGTGGTTATTAAGTTGACAAGATTGCTTGAGAAAGTTTTAGTCAAGATGATAAAAACAGGGAGAAAAGTATCTAAAAAGTCCTAAATCTATTGCATTAGTACCAATTTAATCTTAAACCTTATAATTAGACCAATTTAGTTCTAAACATTTTCACAATGGTACCAATTCAATCAATCTAGCCAATTTATATCAGAAATTGATGACATGAACATCGGCCGTTCGACATGGCATCACCAGTGTTAACATAAACATTTTTATATGATTTATCAATAATTTTTCGATTTTGAATTATTTTTTAAACTTTTTCTTATTTTCCTTTTTTTTTTCTTCTTTGGATTGTGGCTAGTGATCTTGTCATAGGCAAGCATCGGCAAGGGCATTGACCCTTATAGCCTAGGCGAGGGTGGCCCTTGCCAAATCGGGCAAGGGCTTGACCTTCCCCACCTTTACAAGTTTAGGGAGGGTTGCACTTGCCCAAGCGGTGAGGGCCACTCTCGTTTAGGAGGCGATGGTTGAGCCCTTGCCCAATTTGATGAGGGTCGTCCTTGCTTAAGTTGTGAGGGCAGTGCCCTCGCCGTTGCCTACCTATGGCAAGTGTCAGCCATGGTCAATGATGGCCACGGTCCAAAGAAAGAGATTAGGGGAAAAAGGGAAAATTTAGAAAAAAAGGAAAATTTCTAAAAAATAAAAAAATTATTAAAAATCATTTAAAAATTTCTATGTTAGTGCATTGATGATGTCACTTAAGACAGCCGGCATCCATATCACCAATTTTCAATCTAAATTAATTGGATAGATTGAATTGATATCAATATAAAAATATTTAGTATTAAATTGGTTCAATTGAAAGATTTATAATTGAAATGATATAAATGTAATAAATTTAATTTTTTTGTTGTATTTTTTCCTAAAAATCGGCATGTCAAAAGTTGTACTTACCGAAGATATACATTCACAGAGATTCGGCAGTTGACCTAGCCAATGGGACACGGGTAGACGCCAGCTGATCAAAGCTGATATGGAAAGACAGCTGCTGGCTAGTGCATATTCAGCAGAAAACTCACACACACTCTAATGCTGCAAATCTCATCTGAATTAATCATTGGAATTAGTTTCCTCGTAATCTTTCCTAGGGTATTATTGTTACTTCCTTTTCTATATCATTAAAATTCTATCCGACCGAATAAAATTTACTTTTCATTACACAATATCTTTGCCTTATATGGTAAGCAATCAGACTTCTCTTATTTTTACAGTCATCCGATGCTCAATTCCGGGCTTCTTCATCATGGTCGATCAGAATAAGATTGCCTAAACAGGAAAAAAAAATTTATATGGTAAGGCATACCTGGTCCTTTCCTTAACTTACACGAACGCTCATTTCTTATATTTTATAAGACCCTCTTCAATTCTCATGCTTTGCTCATCCGCATGATCAATCCCTCACAAGTTTCTATTTAGCCATTAGATTAAACTGATGGTGAGCACGAGATCGATGGAGGATCTCAGCTTCAAGAGGCTAGCGGCGATGGCGGTGATGTTGGCGTTAATTCTCGGTGTATCCATGGTGCGAGTGCGGGGCGACGATACTAGATGTTTTCAGGAGTGTGCCGTAAAATGCGAATGTAGCCGTGACCCGGCTTGTTACCCAAATTGCGTAATACAACGTCAATGTACGCCGCCCCCCTCGAGTAATTCTGTTGGTCACTGTGAGCTTGGATGCACAATCACGAAGTGCATCGGCTTGAAATCATCAGGTACAGATCTTATCCCTCAATCTTTGGTGTTATCAATTGTTAATCTGTTTCTTCTTTTTAACTTTTTTTTTTTTTGGGCATACCTCTTTTTTGACTATCGAAAAGCTTAGGTTATTAGGGTTTTCTGTGTTTGTATGATAAAAACTTCTATTGATATTTTCCCCTCTAGGACATACCTCAAGAAAATTTTATGATTCTTTATTTTGGCTATGCTGAATCTCATTTTTCCCCCTTAGGCAATTGAGCGTTTATCTTCTTTTTCTTTCCTTTTTTTTTTTTTTTATGGCGACATCTTTATAGTTACTTTTCATCAAATTTGAAGAAATCTTTTAGACAGGACGGTCGAATAAAGAACGAGGTTTTATCCAGATACTTTGATGGAAATGAGAGAGACTAAATATTACAAGCAGAAGTTGATTTTCTTCCTCTGTCCTCTTGATTTTGGCGAACAGGATGTCTTCTAATCAAAGTTTGACAATGCTTGCAGATTGCGCGGTGCTTGGAGCTTGTGCAAATGCATGCTCCAAAGATTGCAAAGCAACTTTTATTGAGCATTGAAACCCTTGGCCATGTTATGTGCTGGATGATAAGTATAAGTCAATGCGTCAATAAAAGACTTCTTTTTTCATAAATTTAAGCATCGACTACTCCTTTGGAAAGTGTTTGGAGCGAATTGGATTTGGCAATAAAATATCTTCTATCGATGGTCATTCTTCGATTTTAATTAGGGGAGATAAGTTTTGTGATGACTCTAGACAAGAAATATCATGAGTGGACAAGGTAAGCGATAAGTTTTATTGAAACTTTATTGACACTTTTATATTTTACTAACTTTTATTTGAAATTCATAGATCATCAACTTTCTTTCTTTTTATATCTTTTAGTGATTTTTATTTTGTCTTTCTTACAACTCCCTTAAATTTACCAACCCTATATGAATTTATCGATTTTTGTGAGAGCGACTTACCAACTTTTCCTCGACTTAATTACCAATTAGATATGGAATAACAACTCGCATTTGAGTTGCTTTATGATATTCGTCTATTTCTAGCTTATCAACTTTTATTATAATATATCGGCTTCTTTTCATCTCTTTTACGAATGCCTTAAATTTAATAACACTTAAATGAGTTACCAACATTTATTATTGTGCACCAATTATTTCTCTCATACGTTGTCAACTAGCTTCCATGCTGGCATTTAATTGATGACAAAACTTAGAAATACAACCATTTCAACAGAATCAAGCATATGCTAAATATGCAAGAATTTAACTGATGACAGAACTTAGAAATACGACCACTTTAATGGAACTGAGCATACACAAACTATGCCGGAATTTAATGATGACAAAACTTGGGAATGTAGAGATGCGATGCCAGAGTATAATCGGCAATGAAACACCTAGGATAAAGATACATGCTATGCTTTAATCAAATAAATGGATTTGGAGATTACAACTAAAAGTTAGAGATAGAGATACATTGAAGGAAAGTAAAGATAATTGAAAGATTGTGTGATTGTTTATTTGTGCGGAAAGGATTCTCTAATAGGTGAATACAGGCATTTCTAGGGGTTGTGCCATAACCGTTTCTAAGCAGCTCTCCAGTAGTTGTAGCTATGTTATCTTATTTCCGAAAATGTTGTGCCCATGCTCTCATGATGCCATGATCTTGTCTTCAAGTAGTTACTCTTTCAAACTCATGTTTTGTTTACTCCACGACTTCCGAACTTTGTTGCATAACTCACCAGTGGTTTCAAATATGAAAACTCGCAATTGCATCCTTATGCCCTCCAAGTGTTCGATCTTCCCTCGATACCTCAATTGATAATTCATTGCTCCTTTTCAAGCGACACACTTATTGATTATCACTAACCATGCGTTATCATATATCAACAATTGATCAATGGTCATCGATGTACTTTAATATTGACAACAATTCTTGTGGTCATCGACAATGGCTCACGTCTTTAACAATGACTTGCACTTTGGTCACTTGTCTATTCATATTGATGACCTAACCAAATTTTGGTGCAAACCGTTACGAAAAGCGAGCGACCTTGTGCCGCCTGGGCAAAGTTGAGCCTTGCTCGACCACCGATGAGCTTGGTGGACTTTGCCTTGGCCTGACGAGGCTCCGGCGAGTTTGCCAGACCTTGCTGGCCACCATTGGTGGCAACGGCCAAGAGGAAGAAGGAGAGAAAAGAGAAAAAGAAAAAGAAAAAAGAAAAAGAAAAAATAAAATTATAATAAAACTATAACAAAAGGTATTAAAAGTTAAAAGAATTAAAAAATAAAAAACTCTTACCAAATGCATTTTTATTCCTAGAATAAAAGTTTTAAACAATTTACTATACACTTTAAATACTCAGAAATTGTTATTGGGAGCAAAATAAAAAAAGATCATTTTTGATTTCAAGAGTAGAATCATTACCAAACATGTCTTAAATCTATGATTTTTTGAAAGTAAATGTGGTATAGGTGCATTAATTTAGGATAAATGTAACATAGGTATACTGATTTGCGATTTTTTGTAATTAAAAATTTAGTTTGAGGTAAATATGATAATGGTATACTAATTTGGAATAAATAAGACATGCACGTAATTGCTTGGGAATTTTTGCTTCATATAATTAGTTTGAGATAAATGCAATATAGATGTTTTAGTTTGAAACTTTTAATGATGGTAACCCAAATATATATGTACATATAACGCAGCGTTACATTTTTGTACTGACAGAGCTTAGATCATTTCTTTCTTTACATTGTGAAAATTCAACATGAAACAACACGCTAAATAGATCAAAAGTGAGACCCAAGGATATCAAATCATCATGATTCATAAGTTTCTTCTATAGTCAGTTTTTATAATCTATTTATTTAACTAAAAGAGAACAAATGATTTTGAAATTTTTTTTTTTAAATTAATTATTCACATAACTTAAAATAATCAATTAATATAAAATATTTTCATGAATAACATAAATTTATTATTTTCCTTTTGTGTATTTTTTCAAGCAATATAAGTGATTATTTTTAAAAATGATGTTATTTAAATAACGGAGCGTAAATAAAAAAAATGATAAAATTACCGACATTTTTTCACATTCGATAACAAGACAATTGTTGTCCAAAAGATTTAAAGAATTGAGCTTTTGATTGTCCATATCTGCACCGGAGTCCCGCAACAGCCAGCCGTCCCGTCGACTTCCTGCTCCGTCGCCTTCCCATCTCTCTCTCTCTCTCTCTCTAGAAGAGATGTCAGACGGCAAGTCCGAGCGCCGCCGCGAGCCGCCCCTCCCGGCCACGGCCGCCGCCCTCGCCTCCCAGAACCACCTCATGGACTCCCTCACCTCCCACATCTCCCTCTACGCCTCCGCCTCCCCATCCCCGAGCCCTAGCTGCTCCGCCCCCCGCTCCTCCATCCTCAAATGGCTCGCCTCCCTCGGCCCCCACCAGCGCCGCGCCCACCTGACCGTCGTCGACCCGGAGTTCGTCCGGGTCCTGATCCGGATGCTCGGCCACCTCCGCACCCGCGGCCACGGGTCCTTCATCCTGTTGCCCGACCTCCCCGAGGACGGCCTGCCCGGCCTCTGCTACAAGAAGTCGCGCGGGCTCCTGTCCCGCGTCGCCGAATCGGGCGGGCCGGAGAGGTCCGTCTTCGACTCGGTGCGGCTCTTCAGCTCGAAGGAAGGGGAGGGCGCCGAGGGATGCTCGGTCTCGGTGGATTGCCTCGACTCCGTCACTGTTAGCGAAGGGTTCGTGGAGAATGTGGAGTCGTTTGTGGAGACGATGGATAAGGTGTCGAACGGAGGGTTTTTGAGGGGTGAAGAGAGTGAATTGGGAGCGGATTGGGTGGAATTGAGTTGGTTGAAGGCGAAGGGATATTACGCCCTGGAGGCTTTTGTGGCGAATAGGTTGGAGGTGGCACTGAGGCTGGCTTGGCTGAATTGTCATAGTGGTAAAAAGAGAGGGGTGAAGCTCAAAGAGAAGTTGGCGATGGGTAATGTTGCAGCCAATGTGTTTTGGAGGAAGAAGGGTTGTGTCGACTGGTGGTCGAATTTGGATGCGGAGGTGAGGCAAAAGGCCTTAACTTCAGTATTGGGAAAGTCCACAAAAGCCTTGGTACACTTCAGGAACTTTCTTATATGGTTTCTCATTAAAAATTCCAATAAAGTTCTGAACTGATCCAGTTAGTTATTGTCTGTTACCTTATAGGAACACTTTCTGATGGATGAATGTAGTTTTTATTTTTTGAGATTGTGTGCTAGTTTTCACTCCACAACAATTATTTTCAATTGACCATTGTTAGGCATCTTGGTTGCTCGAAGTTAATAAGATGGTATGGTCTAGTTTCTGACCAATTTTTTTTTTTCCAGACTCTGGAGATTCTAACAGAGGTAAAAAGTGCCTCAAAAGACAGGTTGTGGGCTTTCTCTCTGGAACCGCATCCATCACTGAAGTACAATGAGAATGTGTCTTTGCAAAGAGTGGCACCAGAACTTGCATCTGATGTAGAGTTTGGTTCAATGGTTATGCATAACTCCATTTCTCAGGGAAATTCTTCTTTTGCCAATGTCTTCAATCGTTTGCTCGTACTTCAAGATGCCATTGCACTAAAATCGTGTCTGGAAAGTGACTTTGACAGTGGGAAAGTATTTTTTAGCTCCCTGAACACTATTGGTACTATTTCTGATTGTATACTAGCAAAACTGCGGGGACTTCTTGTGATTATTTATCTCGAGTGCACAAAACTGGAACTTCTAGGAGAGGAAAGTTGTAATTTGTTGCCTAATAAGTCCAAGGAAAAGCATGGTGCATCAGGTCATAAAAAGAAAGGGAGGCCCGGTAATTTAAAGAGGCTGAATTCTGCTGGTACTCCCCAAAAGGATCATCATCTGACTGACAAATCTTGCAAGGTAGTATATCCTTCATTTGAATTTGCTGACAGTTATATTGATGACGCTCCACAAATCTATTGATTATTTTTTTGGCAAATAATTTGTTAGGCTCATAATTTGTCATCGGCTAATACTTTGAAGTCAGCAAGCAAGATGCCTGTGGTTCTTCAGGGGAACGAGTGTCAGTTGGAGAGGTCATCGTCAATAGTCGAAATGGTTGCAATGTTTTTTTATCGTTCAAATGAAGTTCAAGTCTTCTGATTTTAACAGTCTATAACTGGTAGCATTTGGTCAGGAATCTGCCAAGGGAATTGTTGCTGGAAAAATCCAGACATCTGCTCGGAGGAACAAGAAGGCAAAACGTAAAAACAGAAATTCCATCCTGGAAATTTCGAAGGAACATATAAATAATGAGAGGTCTTCCATCGGTGCTTCCTCTATTTCTGGTACGTCGCAAGACAAGGCTTCGGAGTTGCTCAAGGGCACTGATAATTCAACTACCTTTGATTGTGCAAATCTTAATTTTAGCAGAAGGTACATCCCTGGTTCAGATTCATGTTCTTGCAGTTCTGCATGTGGACCTCGTGGAGAAGAGGGGCAGGCCTTCAAAAGAGATAAAGAAGACTCCTCTCTAGGTTCTACAGTTGATTTGGGTTTTGGCAGTTTAGAGTGTTCAGAGACTTTGGCTGCTGCGGTTGAAAATCCTGTTTCCTCTTCTGTATCGAAAACACTTAATGGCAAATTAAGTTGTAAAAATATACCTCTCAATTGTTTCCCTAAAGAGACTGATCTTGTCCCAATCAATGGAGAAAGTGCCATGCAGAAATCTGATGGCATAACTCAAGCTGATGAGAAGTCGGCTGTTTCCAACAAGCAAAGCACTGTCTGTGGTTTGAAAGAGGACTCTGTGAGGGAGTGGAGGAAAGGAGATTCCAATCAACCTGTACATATTACTTCTTTGGAGTGGCATTCACACGAGTGGCCCAATGTAGCTAGCACTTACTTTCCATCAGCTAACTCACATCTCCCAACTGCCACTGATAGATTACATCTTGATGCTGGTCATAATTGGCACAATCACTTCCGCCAACCATTTTTATCAGTGGTACATCAGACAAGGAATCCTCCAATTGAAAGTGGGTGTAAACAGATGCTGACACGATCAGTACCCATGAGTTCAGATTGGCCCCCAGTGGTACGAAATGCTTGTGGAATAGCTCCGTCATTGACCTGTGGTTATGATTCTGGATTCATCTCAAGACGTCATTCTACTTTCCATCAGGGTTTCACTACTAACAGTGGGCAGCATAATTCAATGGCAAGCAACAATGAAAAGAAGTACTCTGCTGATTTTGTGGACATACCTGATTTGTCAAATACGCAGGAACTCATTGATGAGTGTGATAGCCACTGGATATCAGAAGAAGAATTTGAGGTTCATGGAGTGTCAGGGTTGGATTATAATCAGTACTTTGGTGGGGGTGTGATGTACTGGAATCCTTCTGATCATCCTGGGACTGGTTTCTCACGGCCTCCATCCCTCAGTTCTGATGACAGCTTCTGGACTTGGCAGGAAGCGGAGATGAATCGGACAGTTGATGATATGGTTGCATTCTCTTCTTCATATAGTACAAATGGTTTGGCTTCACCTACTGCTGCTTCATTTTGTTCTCCATTTGATCCTTTAGTTACTGGACATCAGGCTCTTGGGTATGTCGTGTCAGGGAATGATGTACCTGGTCCGGCACTGCAAATTTCATCACCGATTACAGACAAAAAAGCCGAGGATGATGCTTCTGGATCTTCGGCCAGGTTACTGGGTGATCTGGAGGGAAAGACCGGAGACCCTCTTCCCTATCCTGGTTTAAGACCAATTATCATTCCTAATATGTCTAGGGAAAGACCACTCAAGCGAAGTCACGATCTCAAAAGTCCTCGTGTTCCTCCAACTAGGCGGGAACAGCCTCGTATAAAACGACCACCATCTCCTGTTGTTCTTTGTGTACCAAGGGCACCACGTCCGCCTCCACCGTCACCTGTGGGAGAATCCAGAAAACACAGGGGCTTTCCAACTGTTAGATCTGGTAGTTCTAGTCCAAGGCACTGGGGTATGAGAGGCTGGTATAATGATATTGGGAACTTGGAGGAAAGTTCTCTGCACATCGATGGCACTGAAGTTGTTATGCCTTCTTGGAGAAATAACAATATTTCAGCTCATCCAGTCATCCAGCCTCTACCTGGACGTTTGCTGCCAGACCGTCTTATTGCAATATCCCATCTAGCTTGTGATCAGGAACACGTAAGCATATACACTTGACCATGCTTCTTCCTCTGTTTTTGGTTTGTACTGCCCATGGTGATTAGTGGATGATGTTATGAAACAGCCAGATGTCGCCTTCTCTCTGGAGCCTCCAGAAGCAGAGAGCGGACCTTCTAGGACAGCATCTCTTTCTTTGATGCATAGCCTTCTTCACGACGAAATTGACTCATTCTGCAAACAGGTCGGAAAGTGGATGCGGAGTTTTTTCCTTAACATCTCTGAGCTTGTCTTTTTGGAGCTTCCTTATGATATCCTTTCCTGTGAAATATTTGGTTGGATGGTCTTTGACTCTTTGTTTATATCTGTGGTTGTAGGTTGCTGCAGAGAATTTATACAGGAAGCCTTATATCAATTGGGCTATTAAGCGTGTCACACGGTCTCTCCAGGTCCTTTGGCCCAGGTCGCGGGCTAATATCTTTGGTTCAAATGCAACAGGGTTGTCGCTTCCCTCAAGTGATGTGGACCTTGTTGTCTGCCTTCCCCCTGTTAGGAACCTGGTACGAATAAATTTGCGTGATTTTATATTGTGATATGTGGTGTTCTGTAATTACCTTGGTTGAAGAATTTATGGAAATCTATGTTTAGGAACCGATAAAAGAAGCTGGGATCTTGGAGGGGCGTAATGGTATCAAGGAGACATGCCTGCAGGTACATCTGCCAAGTGTTTTCTGTCCTTTGAAGCTTTCTCACCTCGCTTTCCAAATTGTATTTGGGCAGAAAAAATAGAACAAATACTACTTGAGAAATACATCTCTTTACTCTTTTATTGACGTCACAAATATTCCACCTTGCAATTCATGGTTTGTCCGAACCTATAGAATAATTTCTCTCTAACTAATGCTTTGAGCTTTGTGGCTTGGAACTTATAAAATGGTATCGGAGTCAAGTCTCAATTCTTCACGATTCATTTAATAATTGGTTTACTATATGGTTCTTGATTGTCTTCTTCGTTGTTCATGAATTCCACTTGATGTTTGTCCAGTTCTTATGTGAGTTTAGTTAGAAGTATCCCATATCGCTTGACTTGACATTAGTATAGTTTGCATGTGAGAGTTTGATTAAAAGTATTTTATATCACTTAATAATGGGAGTTTGTTCAGATGTTATGCATCTTTAGCCTCTTGACCAGAAATATACTTCAGTCATTGTGACGTTGAGATTTTATTACTCTTTCTGTTTTCTTTCTATCCTTTATAGTTTGGGCAAAATATGTTTAGTGTGAGTAATTTTTATGCTTGAATTTGCCTACTATGCGTATCAGCTCATTGCATGATTTGAATGCACTACTGTTCCTGCATTTGAAGCTAAAACAAACAGCCAAATAGTTTTAGCTTTATTTTATAAATGCTAATTTGTTTGTAGAAAGAAATTTCTGTTTTTGTATCTTCATTAAAGTGTACAATTTACCATTGCATTATACGTGGGAGGACTCATATTGTGCCAATGCCTGTTTCAGCATGCTGCTAGGTATCTTGCCAACCAGGACTGGGTTAAAAGTGATTCCCTTAAAACTGTGGAAAATACTGCTGTAAGGCCATTCATGCTTTTCTGTTTTCAATTCTCCTTTGCCTTCTCTTTTCCCATATCCTTATAGTAGTACACATTTGGTAGATTCCTATTATAAAGCTAGTGGTGGAAGTTCCACAAGATCTGGTTTCATCCAGTGCTTCTAGTGTACAATCACCAAAAGAAGAACCGAGTCACAACGGTCATGAATTATCCAATCTAGCACATGCACATTCAGATGTGCAAGAAGACTCTGCCCCACAAGTGTGCTCCCAGACAAACTATAATAATACCGATAGTTCGAAGTCAGTGTGTCTCGACATCAGCTTCAAGTCTGCTTCACACACAGGACTCCAGACAACGGAGCTGGTAATTAGTTTTTCAGTTATAGAGATATAGCTTCATATTTTCAGTCATTTGGAGGATTACGAGAATCCTAGGGAAATTTTGTTATGCCTTTTGTGAAGTTATTTTGTCAGAGATAGCTCAATTTAATTGTTGATACCTATGTCAAAGACTGTTTCTTTAATCAACTGCAGAGAACAATTTTTTCCTGGTTAAGTGTGTTATTAGAGTTATTTTCTCGGGTCTTTGATAAGAGTCAAGCTAAATATTAAGGAAATGAATGCAAGTACCTCTAGTAGCTTATCTAGTGTTTGCCATCTGGTGTTAGGCTTGTCCTCTTATATTAGCTGTACTTTAATAATTCACTGATTTGTCTAATAAAAGATAAGTCATTCTGTTCTAGCTTCAAGGAGAAGAATATCCATTGCAAAAATTTATCATGAAGGAGTTTCGTTTGTATGAGCTAGAGCTGCATTGAAAAAAAAAAAAAATTTATTAACTTGTTTGGCTTCGTCGTAATTTTTTTAAATTATTTGAATATCCGGTTTTTTGATCGTTCAATTTGCACTATATGGGCCTGCAAAAAATTTGATATCATTGTTAGAGCATGATGAATGGAATGTTGAGAAGTCATTATTTTCAATGCTGTTGGCATTGTGTACATAGATTTGCATTAGTTGCTAATGCAACAATTCAAATGTGCTTATGCCTTGAAATAAATGACTTTTCATGGTTATATATGATGGCTGCACTGCTTTAAACATTTTGGCATAAACAGACTACTAAATTCAGAACAGTCCTTTTGAACTTTTCTTATCCTGAAAATTTGGTCCTTGGTTTCATAATATGCAGGTAAAGGAGCTGACTGAACAATTTCCAGCTGCCTCACCGCTTGCTTTGGTGCTAAAACAATTTCTGGCAGATCGCAGCCTGGATCAGTCTTATTCTGGTGGTTTGAGCTCATATTGTCTGGTGAGTTGTGCTAAATTATGTCTAATTCTGTTCGACATGTTTCACTAACAAAACCTAATATGGTTGATCATTTCGAGGAATTAACCTCTTTATAAGAAGAGATCTCAAAGACCGTCTGATGTGCATTAGCTTTCAATAGTAGTAAATGCATTTACTAAAACAACTGAGCAGGTTACTTTGATTGAAGGTATCATGAAAATTGTTCACCCTTAGCAAGTGTTTCTTTGTTTCATTTCAGCTCCTGATGCAGACTTTGGTTTAATCACATTGTCTTTTAATGGAAGCTAAACCTTATAAATTTTATCTCTAGTTCTTGGAAAGAACTAATATGATAGATAGTCAAAAAATAATATATTTTATTGTAATCTTGAGTAACTACAGATGTGTTACCAATATGATAGATCTTTCTCTTACTTATAAAAATAATTAATATGATAGCTTTGATGTGTGATATCGGTTTTCTTAATTTGGGATGAAGTATGTGGGATTTTTGAGTCTCTGTCTAATATCATAACTTCCCTGATTGACTTGCACTTGCATGTTTCAAGACCAAATGACCAGCTCATGTGATCTTTCTTGCCGTGTTGATTCTTCCATCCTTCCACAGGTGCTATTGATTACACGTTTTCTTCAACATGAGCGTCACCTTGGCCGATCAATCAACCAGGTAGACTTTGACTTTTTCAGTCTCAATTCAGTAAGTTTTACCTTTTATATATCGAGTGAGGATATTGTATGAGATGCAGTAAAGCCATAGTGCATATTGTCAGGAATTCTTCTTCCCCTTGTTATTCCTTTCCTGTTTGTGCTCCTTGCACAGTTACTATACTCCATATAATTGTCTTATTTCTTTCTATGGAGAATATTTGTGCCCAAGTTCAAGCCACGTCTTCTTTGATTCATTCTTTTTTTTCCCTTAATCTTTGTAATGGTGGAAAAATGAAAGGTGCTACTTTAAATGGTAGGTAGAGGTCTGCTGCTTATGTAGTTTGGCTGTTTCGAATTTTATGCCGTCCAGTTTTTGTCCTCATGTTCATTTGAGAATTGTTTTGTTATGTGACTCCAACTGCTGTTCTAAGCAGTTTTAAGTAGATAAAACCTTCTAAACAACTGTAATCTTAAATGTGATTTCTGTAGGATTTTTAGCTATTACAGCCTTGTAGTCGGACATGAAGCATGAATGTTGCTGGCATTTATATGTTTTGGCACTGCTTGTGGTTGCATACTCAATGAGATGTTTAAATTCTGCATTGTCTGGGAAAGGCTTGGATAATGTCAAAACAGCAAGCAGCAGCAGATTTAAGTTATTGATGATAACCTGATACAAATGTACTGATCCCTTTTTATCCACCCATTTGGGAGCTCATCCTTATTTGGGCACATTACATTGGAGCGGATTCTAGTGAACTGAAATTCGATCATTACTATTCGGGTCAGTATCTTACCAAGGCTGTAAAGTAATATCATATACGTCATAATCGAGGGTATCCAATGGCCTATTCTCAATTTTTTTTTCTCACTTATTACTTTTATGGGGAATAAAAAATGGAATTTGCGGCATGGGTCTTGTCAGACAATGATTTCCCCAAAAACATGCACTGTGGTATGTGGTTCATAATGTATGTGAAAACACATACCTTATGCACTTCTCCTTGTACATATGTTTGGTCTTACTCATGAAATAGAGGACATGGACATTATCAGTTTAAACGTTAAACTGAGGAGCAAATGCACCATAACAGGAATCACGGAGAATATTGGGTACCATTTTAGACTCAGATTTATGCAGCCAAGGAATGGGTTTGCAATGTTTGTCAAGGCTCAGGCATATTCCTTAACAGATGCTTCAAATTTTTTATCTTCTTATTGTATACTTGCTACAAGATGGATGGCTGGGATACTTCTTATTTGTTGTCTACTTCCTGTTGTGTAAAAGGTTATAAATGTTTCGATACCTCTTGCTTGCATATGTTTGACTTTTAATAATGCTTGGCCAAGATACTTGCCTACTAATTACCATGTGGAAGGTGTTAATATATCAACCTCATCATTTTTGGAATATGATTTGCTCTAATAGTTGTCGTGATATGCTTACCATGCTGATTGATTAACATACTTTTGTGTGATTGCATTGGAATCCTCTATGCACGTTGTAGAACTACTTATAAGTATGTATATTCCCAGCATTTCACAATTGATGTGTACACTGTAACAGGCATTTGTTTTGTTCTATGGATCTGTGGTGTCTGAAGATGTTTAGGCCGTGCTGCAAATTTGTGTAATATGTTTATCACTTTATATTTGTAGCTCTGTGTTATACTCTTTTTTGGCAATCACCTTATTGTGGTCTGATTATTGGTGGCTGATTAATTCGTTCGTTAAATTATTGGTGGACTTCAATTTTAGTTTTATCTTGCTTGTGTTTATGTGAAGACCTTACTTTAATTGCAGTCATATATTTTTGCAGAACTTTGGAAGCCTTCTTATGGATTTTCTTTACTTTTTTGGGTGAGTCAAAGCTAGAACTTTTCTTTTCCTTAGTTTACATGGTTTCAAATAATTCATTATCATTGACTACATCTAGTCTGTTAGTTTCAAAAGTTCATTCAATATGGCAGCAGTTATTAACAGGAATATAATTTATTTATATAGGAATGTGTTTGATCCTCGTGAAATGCGTGTGTCTGTTCGGGGAAGTGGTTTATATCTAAAGAGGGAAAGAGGTTACAGGTGACATATGCTTCCTGATTCTTTTTATGATTGTAGATAAAAATCTGTACAATGGATGACATATCTAAGATAACACCTTTTGATGAAATATCTTGCCTTCTGCAGCATTGATCCTATTCACATAGATGATCCACTTTTTCCTACGAACAACATTGGGAGAAACTGCTTCCGCATACATCAGTGCATCAAGGTGTGTGTTATTGGAATTTCTATGATCTGGTGGGCATCTTGGCACAGTTAAAATGTACCTGACACATAACATATGCATGTTGGGTAAAGTGACTTGTAGATTGCTCTTAAAGAAATTAGAACTACCCAGTGCTTACATTCATTCATCTGTCTAGAATATTTTTTTTTTGTTTTTATTATCAGTAAAAGCATATCTATAAGAGGCAGCAAGGGGATGCCAACCTATACAGAACACCTACATGATAAGGAATGTGAAAGGTCAACAATAGCATTTACACCAAGACTTGTGTTAGCTGTGATCCAAAATTTCAAAGTAAAAAGTGAAGAATCCGTAATTTGTACAGAATGGGTCACAGAATTATTGAAAATTCTCCCATGTCTGTCCCTCCATCAGCCAAAAATTTGCTCGAGGGATCAAACTAATCATCTTTCTCCTTTCTCTACTAGAATAATATTCCTAACCAAGCTTTTAGCTCTTTTTCCACTGACAATGCACTCACCCACTGAAGCTTCTTCTAGAACATCTATACGCCTTAAACTTTTAACAATTCCAAAGTAATTGCTCCTCTGCTTGAAGTGCTGTTAACTTATCCTTTGACAACTGTAAATTAGTGTATGTAAATCACTCGGGGTTGGATGTATTCTCAGGATATGAGTCTGCAGGTAGATCCATCTTGGGATAAGTTTCACTAGTTACAGATCTTGATAGAGGTTCTACTTGTATTATGCTTATATTATTTGTAGATGAATAAAAGGCATAATATATGAGTGAAATAATCTGATAGATAATTAAGAGCTTAAAACATGTGATTGAAACATCATCGGCCTAGAAACAAGGACATGAGATTGGAATTTTGACATGAAGAGGGCGATTTCCAACACTATGGCCCTCTTCATTGTAGTGTGACAATTTTCTTCCCTTTCTTGGTTTCTTGCCATTACCTGACTCTTTCAGCATAAAGAACCTTTAGGTGCTCCCATTGCACCTTCGCTTTTAGCATCCATGGTTGAGTAACTCTGATTGGAGGATACAAACAAGAGGAACCTAATGGGAGAGAATATGTAATGATCCTTTGATATATTCCATTTCTAGTTAAACGGTATGTAAAATGCAATGATTTTTTAGAAGACAAATATGGAGGAGAAAAGGGTGAAAATTTATGAGAGTTTAAAATAGGTGAAAAGAGGCAGGTCCATTATGGTTTGGCTATGTCTAAATGGTTGGAGAAATAATGTTGCAATATATAATATTGTTGTCGCTAATCTTACTGTTCTTAAGTGTTGGTCATGATGTATGTTGGTTAAGCTATGCATGTTTACAAGTTCCGTGTAAAAGATTAAGCTATTTGGTGTTGGGAGATTAAATATTTATGAGGCCATTATATACCTTGTGAGAAAGTGTGGGAAAAAGATGAACTAGAATTCACAAATGGGATAAATTAATGAATTGGGCACTGGAAAATTGAAAGTTGGGTTCTAAAGTCATGTTTGAATTTCAATACAGAAGTCTTAGTAATTCAGTGGATGGAGACTAAACTATATAAGGCCATTATAAACCTTGAGAACAAGTGATGTGGGATAAATTTAACATAAAGAAATGCCTTTGCCGGGTTACTGATTTTGGTTATAGTAGCAAATGTAACCCCTCAAAACTGTTAGGATGACCATGTCCCTCTGCTACTTCCAAACCCAACCAAAGAAACTGGAGAAGTGCTTAAATGCACTTCCTAAGTTCTGTAAAAGAGCTACTGGAGTTCTAGGAAAGGCACATATCTAACTATATATTTTGCCAGAAAAATCTATATTTTCTACCAAAAGTTGTAGGCAAGGTAGCTTCTAAGAAAGGAAAAGCCAAATGAGTGGAGGCGCCTTCTGAGTGCTCTATAATTTAATATTGACGTGTTCACATTTCTGTCCAATAATTTTTCATTTAGAGATTGTGAAGAAATGTCATGAGGAAAGGTAAAACAAACAGGTTAGTGAGTGAATTTTCTGAAAATGTCAAGCCGGAAGATTTGTTCAAAGTACTCAAACAGCAGACCTAAATAAGTCTATAGAACTGAATAGTTACTATGAACCTAAAATTATGGTGAGAGCTTATGATGCTTCGTTTTGGCTCTGATGCTTAGTATTTTGTACTGGTGGTAACAAAGGAAAGGCATATATGAATATAAGAACTTTTCATACTCTATCCTATCATATAAGTGGAATTTTCCTTGTCAACAAGTTCTTGTACATGTGGAAGATTTATCCTTTAATGTTATCTTTTCCATTTTTAATTGATTTATTAATCATGCACTTGTGACCTTAAACATAATGTAGGCTTGTATTAGCATCTCGAATGCGTGATGATAATTGGGGAGCACATTTTCATTTACATCTACTGTATATTTATGATATCCTGGATTGTCACTTGCTGCAGGCGTTTGCAGAAGCATATTCTGCTCTTAAGCAGGAACTTACTTGGATCCAAAACAATGGGGATGCATGTTCAAGGCCACCATACAGGCTGCTTCCCAAAATCATTCCAAGCATTGATCCTTCATGAGGTTTCTACAGTATGAGAATTCTCATCTTGGATTGGCATTGGTTGACTAGTACGTAGTTAGACCTGTTAAACGGGTGGGTTGGGTTGGGTTTGGGTCGGGTCATAAATGGTCCGACCCAAATTAACCCATTAACCCGTTTATGACCCATTTAAGCATAGTATAAAATTTTTGACCCATACCCAACCCAACCCATACCCAACCCATACCCGACCCGACCCATATTGTTAAAACATTTCTCTATATAACTAAATTTAGGAAAACTTATTCTTATAATCATTTTTAAAGATTTTAAACTTATTCAAGTTCATTAACAACTCATGTATTTTAGTCTTTTTAATTTTTAAACCCATTATATATACATTTGTCAAAATTGATATATAACCCATTTATGACCCATTTAAATATTAAATGGGTCATAAATGGGTCATGCTTCCTTTTAGTATAACCCATATATGACCCCATTTAAGGAAAACTTGACCCATTTATGACCCATTTAATATTTAAATGGGTCATAAATGGGTTATACACCCATTTTGACAGGTGTATACGTAGTACAAGTGCCAAATGTAGTGGATTCTATTTGACACATTTGGTTGCATGCTTGCAGGAGTTTTAATTTCCTGGAGGGTCGGACTGTTGAAGGTAGAATATGCATGTCCATGGCCAGGCCTTGCCTGGGGGCCACAGAATGTGGGACAAGGTGACATCACAGCTTGGACACTTATGCCCAGAAGCTACAAAGAAACCCTTCTAGAAGTTTTTGGTTTCTCCATAGACTTTGCCTGGGTGTTTTCTTGGGGTTTGGGATAGCAGTACTCCTGCGACGCCCAATGTTGATGATACGAGAAAATACATGTTAGCATCGCCATCAGGAAGCATGCTCACGGCAAATCGGTAAGTGAAAATCTGGCGCTGCTAGGGGACCTTTCTGGAAGCTGTTCCTTGTGGTATTAGTTATTCTTGAGGCACTTCATCATTAACACACTGTGATGGCTGGAAAGCAATAGCTGAAGGGCAGGGATCTGGGCAGGCACTCTTAAGTATGTGGTCTCTTATGGGCAGGATGGTGAGTTTCCCACTGCAATGTGCCAGATAATCTCCTAAACTTGCTATATTCTTCAACTTGTTGACCGATGAAATATAGACCCATCTAGCAATTGGGAAGTCTATTCCATTGACAAGCATGGGATATGTTGGAGACTACAAATTCTTCCCTTCAACGTTATCTATCTTCTGATGCAAAGCAGTGCACCCACTATGATATATATTAGCATATTAAGGACCACAACTTATTGAAATAATATCCGTAAATTGGCCCATAAAATTGTTTTGTTTATGGCAGCGTATAATTGTATGGCTTCATGACGTCATAAAAGGTTTTTTGGGAGAACAATCTTCAGAGTGTACATGTGGTGTTAGCAATTTCATTCAATTATTCATGCTCTTTCAATTAAGATGCAAGAGGGAAATTCCACTATGCCTTCATTCATGTTTGCATAGCTTGAGGAAATGTTTACCTGACTGTTTAAATGCATTCTTTCTAGGTTGCATATATTAAATGAAGAAACTCATCAAATCAGATTTTGGAGCTACTCTGCTCTTCTCCAATCAGCTGCTCTCACTAGGAGTTACTTTTGATGGACTGCAAATTCACGGTGAGATCCCTATGCTGCAAGCGAGGTTGTTGTGGTGCACATCGTGAGATGGAGATAGTGTGTGAATGTGGTGTGTGGGTTGGATGTTATTGTGGTTCGCCAGATGAGATTCCATTCTAGACTATTCAATGGATGAAATGCTTGAAATTTCATTTGAGGGCTTAGTTATTCAGTGCAACAATTCAAAATGTCTTAAGGCGTGTCGATTAACTTCTTTCGCATTCCGTGGTCACTTATTTTCTTGGTGTATTCCTTCCTGCAACCGCCTTCTGAGATCATTCTAATCGTAGAAACCATATTTGTATTTTTTCCACTTGAAAACAATGCTAGAAGAAGACGAGAAGCTGCCTTTTCTGG
The DNA here is from genome assembly GCA_014182735.1 of Corymbia maculata. Lineage (NCBI taxonomy): Eukaryota > Viridiplantae > Streptophyta > Magnoliopsida > Myrtales > Myrtaceae > Corymbia > Corymbia maculata. The sequence goes on from CM024685.1 coordinate 30,282,059, forward strand.
AAAAAGTAACCCTTGTAAATGCTCAAAATCTTGGTTTAGTAACGCCTTGCTGCAAGTGAAATTTATGGAGCCTATCAGTCCAAATGTCTGTGTGCCCACATATCTGGGATCTAAAGTTGTCCTGAAGACTTCAGAGGACTGCTTTGACTAATGCCCTTTTTTGGGAGATGCGCTGCGTCTTTAACAAATTGTCACAAAAACTATGCACTTTGGACGGTGATGAAAAGGACGGGCGCTTGATCCACTAACTTGAAAGTAGAATGTTGCAATCCCATAATTGCATGTGGTACTAGCTGCATTCTGTCAATGTGTAAGTCAATTTGGGCGAGCGCACATACGTACAGCACAGGTCTCATCGATGTCGCTTTGTTTGTGTAGGTATATGCATCGTATAATTGCACTCAATGATCGACAACGTGCCAAAAGCTGTTAGGAAACTTTTCATTTTGTCGGTAATAGGAAACTTAAGAGGTGAGCATCGGTTCTTGATCAATTTAGGATTGACTCTGATTCATTTTCCAAGGGAATTGGGTCAGATCCTTGGTCCTGGATCTTTCGACCTTGAATAGTGAGAGTTGGTTTTCGGTTCTAAAAATTTAGGGTTGGTTTGATGGACCAAAACTATGCATAATATTAATTGTATAGCATATAATATAGTAATTATATAATATAATATATATCTAATATATTATATGCTATTGTCAACTGTAAATTCTAGCACCTTCTCATTTGTTCATTTTGGTAGTATAGTTGTCACGTAAATTAGAAAGTAAAAAGAAGCCCAACCCTAATTTAACAAGCAAAAAAGAAATTGTCTTTACTTGTGTTAGAGTAATTAAATATTAAATTATGCATTCATTTAATAGTTTAAATTATTAGAACAGTTGGTAGTGGTTTTATCAAAACTTAATTGGTATTAAAGCTCAGGTTACTAATAAGTATGAAAACGAAAAGAGTCACATGAGAAAATTATGAGTTATTGCATCTCCGACCTAGGCTTGATGTGTGAGAGGAAGATTGTTGAGGTTGTCCTTGTGAAATGGACTGGTAATTGGTTTATATGTGTGATGGAAAGCCTCATCTTTGAGCTAACTTTTGAGGTAAGGGAGGTCAATAATCACCTAACATTGGTATCGGAGTTAAATGTCCTAAGTTTAAATCTTTATAAGCTCTATTTGCCTTTCTAATTAAATTTTCATGTTTAATATCAAGCAAAAAGACCAGACTAAGCGTAAGGGGTATTGTTAAAATGATGAAGTATTAAATTATACATTCATCTAACAATAAGCTTTTAAAATAGTTGACAGTTATTTCACAAAAATCTAACAACTTGCCTTGGTCCCACTCGCTTGCTCCCTTAGCAAACCACTCGCCTCTTCGCTCACCTCTATTTGCTAGACTTGTTGCTTGCCTCTGTTCCCTCAAGTCGTGTGTTCATTTTTATGGTTACTTTTAGCGAGTGTAGATTTTTATAATTATCCTATCTTTTTTTATGTTTGATATGTATTAGTGTTCATACTTTGATTGCTTAATATCCTATTGTTGATGGACATATAATTTAAAATAGTATGATCGTCCTTTTAAGGAATGCAAAAAATAAAACAAAAAAAATAATTAGTTAGCCCCAGATTGACTTTGGAACTGGATTGGACCCCTAGTGTCGGTCCAATCCTCGGTCCCAGGCACAATAGGTCATTGGTCCCAAAAATTAGAGATCAACACTATGCGGATTGATCCCTAAATTTGGTGTTAGACCGGCTCAATCCGAACCATACTCAGTCCTAGGAAACTTAGTCGGTCGAAAAAACGGCCATCTAAGCTTGCAATTCACCTGCACGTGTCATAATCCAATTCCTTTTATTGTTTCGAGCTGTGTCATTGAAAAATGCTGTATGGTGTGGCTGCAAAATTAGATATGTTAAATCCGTATCAATTCATGTCATTTTTCGTTTTAATACGTGTCAAATCATGTCAAAAAATTGTCAGCCTTATTTCTACATGATAGTTGGAAGTAGGCACAAGTGAAAGCACTATTACATTAAAGACATGTTACAAATTGACTGTCCATTACATTATTTACTTGTATTGCAACGTAACCCGGGTATTTGCTAATTATATTAAGTACAAGTAGGCAATTGTAATAGTCATGATTATACTTATCTATATAACTTATATAATGAAGACATCCATTATAATTATATCGATAATGTGTGACCATTACAGGAACAGCCTTATTGCATCATTGCCATCAAACTGGCTAAAACTCAGTTCTCATCACAGCAGATTGGATCAAACGCACGAAACGCACGTCCTCATTCTCTTGCTACTAATACCAGTTGTTTTCCGACATTGCCACCATTCAAGATCCGAACCAAAGCCGACGGACCATTCTCAAGCCCCTCCGCTGTATCTTCGACGTACACTATCTTCCCCTCCCTGATGTGAGGCAGCAGAAATTCCAGGAACTTGCCGTACTCGTCGAAGTGATCATAGACCGCGAATCCCTCGATACGGACTCTTTTGTAAATGGCGTGCATCAAGTTGGTCACTCCCTCCTTCGAATCGCTACTGTACTGCGACACCATACCACACAAGGTTATCCTGCCGCGGACTTTCATGTTGAGTAGCACAGCATCGAGCATTTTCCCCCCGACATTATCGAAATAGATATCGATACCTTCAGGAAAATATCTGCCAATAGTTCAAACGTGCGAATCGTCACGACAACTCTGTATTCTTTGATATTTAGGGAACCAACCCCCAACTTAACGAAAACGTTTGATTCGCGAAAGTAACAGTCAGAGAGTCATAAAAATCTTGTGGCCACAAACCTCTTCAAAGCAGCATCCAGATCGCGTTCTTCTTTGTAGTTGAATGCATCGTCGAAGCCAAACGTGCTCTTCAACAGATCAACCTGCGTATTTGGACCAAAAAGAGAAAAATGTATGCAGGTAAACAATTTTGTGGAGTATTAACTCATTTTAGCCCCGCAAATAAGCTAGGGAGAACAATATACTTCGAAATTACGATTGCCCACGAACCTTTTCTTTACTTCCAGCGCAACCAACAACATAACATCCCGTCAACTTTGCGAACTGCCCCACGATCTGTCCAATTGCACCGGACGCCGCCGATATGAAGACGGTGTCTCCTTTCTTAGCGTTGCACACCTTGTAGAAGCCAACATAAGCGGTCATCCCCGGCATACCTATGAACAGCAATTATCAGCTAATCAGATGCTCAACTTCATTTCTTTTTCCGAGTGATCTCGCCCGATGAGGTATGGATAAACGATTTGCATGACTATTTTCAGCTAGATACAAAGAGCTACAAGAGTCCAATTGATCGACATACCAAGAATGCCAATGAAGTAAGAAAGAGGCACATCAGTGTGCTCAATTTTCTGGAGGGCTTCAGGGTTGGCGATGAGACTGTACTCTTCCCATCCAGTCGTGCCCCAAACCAAATCGCCCACTTTGAAATTAGGGTGCCCAGAGTCCACGATTCTGGAAACTCCAAACCCAGTAATTGGCTGCATTTTCAACATCACCCGGAAAGAAATTGCGACATTGAAGCCGTGACAAAATGAGGAAGAAAAACTTAGATGTACTAAGATATTTTAGTGCAACTCTCTTTACTTTAGTGACCTGGCAAGTTTCGATGGGGGTGTTAAAACAAAGTGGGATTCACGAATTGAATGATCGGCTTAGTTTTCTACCAATAGGAAATTGCCACATTTTTATTAAATAGGTTAGTCAGATTATGACTGCATACAAGAGCCTGCCAATGAAGCTAGCCATTTTTCTTTCTCCTCATAATGCTACTTTCGTTATTCAGAGATGATATGAGCCTAATGTTAAACTTAAATACTTCTTTTCTAGATCGCGTTCTACATTGTTTTGCATGAATTACATATTTATTCGTCACATGACTTATTAACTGATGTTGAAGTCAAGGCACCTGAATTATATTTATGCCCATTGTTATGTTTTGTTTTTAGTCTAGTAGTCTAAGTCATATATAAAAAAATATGAGTTCCGAGTGGTCTCGACTTGCCTAAAAAGCTCAGTTGGTTATTTATCATAACAAAAATAATAATAATAATAATAATAATGTAAGCTGGTTGAAAAGATCTAATTGCCCCTCTTTGCACATAAAAACATACTTCTAAGCAAAACATATCTCACTTTTAACTCAATGACCACTTACACGTCTTTTTTTTTGCAAAACTATTCACATACCCCTAAACAAAAACCCCACATAGAAAAGATCTAATTGTCGCTTCTTGTAAACTCACTTTTAGCATCTTACTTAGGGTTTGGGTAGTTTGGTTTTTAGTTTTTTTCGAGTGTTTTGGGTGGGTGTAAGAATTTGGGTTGTGGAGGGGAGCATTTTTGGAAAGAAAATGGGATTTTCCAGTTCAATCAAATCATCAAATCATGTGAGCATCACGTGTGTGAGACCCATGCCATTCTATGAGCATGACGAATTGGATGGCACATAGATGCACCAGACTACCCACCCATCCATGAATATATCTTTCAGAAAAGGATGATTCGCTCAAGAAATTCCTCAGGCAGAGACAATATTTGTCAACTCTTTCTATGAAACTCTAAAAAGACACAAAACAAAGAAAAGAAAAGAAAGAAGAGGCTTTGCTTACGGAGCCGGGAGTGTAAGGCTTGAGCAATTCGTCGGCGGTTCGGTTCATGAGGAGGCGCATGTAGGTGTCGCAGGACAAGTAGAGGTTCTTCACCACCACGGCTTTCGACCCTCGAGGAACCTCCAGCTTCATCTCACCCTTCCTCACTTCCATGTCGCCCTCTGTGGGGTACCCGCTCACGTAGTCCCTCAGCACCACTTGCTTGTTCCTCACCATAGCACCACGCTTCTCCATTCTCTCTCTCTCTCCTTCTCTTCAATGCAGTGGAAGTAGTGCTGTGTTGTGACTCACGCGTTTGCAAATTGCACGTGAAATCGGTTCGTGTGGTGGGTAACCTTTATAGCCCGCATGCTCCGTAGTCTCAAGTTTTGTTTCGAGCATGAGCCGGGCGGTGCTAGCATGTAGCTTAATAGACCAAAACGACTTTTGATGCTTCATAGGCAGAGATCCATCGCAGTGCGTGTCTTTTGACTTGGTGATCGATCTGTAAAGTCTATTTACAGCGTTTTCTTTTTCTTTTTTTGCTTGTGTGGGTATATTCCAAACTTAGGACAGGCTAGTAACGCAAGCAGTCGAAAGCGAAAGAAGCCATGCTGCTAGAAATTAGTTGGCTAGGTCGGCGAGGAACATCAAGGACGGTGGCCGGCAAAATTACCAACAAAAAGTCCTAAATTATTATATTTGTGTATTTAGTCATAAAATTTTTAATTGTATCAATTTAGTATTACAAATTTTGACAATTTACCAATTTAGTCATTCCAATTAATTTTGACCAAAAATTACTAATGTGGACAATTTTCGCAATTTAAAAAAATCAAATTTTTAAAATTTTCTTTTCTTTCCTTTTGTTTTTCCTTCTTCCTCCACTAGTTGCCAAACCTTGGCAATAGCCATCGATAGTTAAATTGGAGTTTGTGATGAATGTTGGAAATTTCCTACAATGGGCTTACATTAATTAATCAATTTTCTATTTTAAATAATCAGATTAATAGATATTTCAATATATTTTAAACCCTCAAATGATCTTATTGAATTGGGTTTTGGCATATATTAAAACTTACCTATTTGAACCATAAGTTTACTCAAAGAAAATAGATCTATTTTAGTTACTTTAATCAGCGATCTATTGGAATGCCAAATCTTCCTCTCTATGACCTATTTCAGTATAGCAACTTTTGATGGGATTTAAGCAACTAATATGCATAACTTATTCTTTTATAGACTAGAGAGGAGACCTAGCAAATCCTAATCAATAGTGCGTTAACTGGGTCTCTCCCATTACAGGTTTCAATTAAACACAATTACCTACACTTTGTTACTCAACTAGGCCTATTATTAATAGATGTCAAAACTCAATTCAATAAGATCATTTGAGAGTTTAAAATATATTGAAATATCCATTAACCCGATTATTTAAAATATAAAATTGATTAATTAATATAAACCCATTATAGGAAATTTCCAACATCATAGGCAAAGATCCATCGCAGTGCGTGTCTTTTGACTTGGTGATTGATCTGTAAGTCTATTTACAACGTTTTTATTTTCTTTTTTTGCTTGTGTGGGTCCATAGTCCAAACTTAGGACAGGCTAGTAACGCAAGCAGTTGAAAGCAAAAAAGAAGCCATGCGGCTAGAAATTAATTGGCTAGGTCGGCAAGGAACATCAAGGGCAGTGGCCGGCAAACTTACCAACAAAAAGTCCTAAACTATTATATTTGTGTATTTAGTCATAAAATTTTTAATTGTATCAATTGAGTATTAAAAATTTTGACAATTTACTAATTTAGTCATTCCAATTAATTTTGACCAAAAATGACTAATGTGGACAATTTTCGCAATTTAAAAAAATCAAAATTTTAAAATTTTCTTTTCTTTTCTTTCCTTTTGTTTTTCCTTCTTCCTCCACTAGTTGCTAGACCTTGGCAATAGCCATCGATAGTTAAATTGGTAAATTTTCAAAATGTTGAGAACTCTATTGATACAATTAAAAGTTTTAGAACTGTATTAGTACAGGTGTAATAGATTTGAGACTTTTTTTAATAATTTTCCTAACAGTTGTTCGTTGTGATAGTACGTATGTTTTTTTTTTTTTTTTTTGTTCATTTGATCGATGATCAAGTATTTCATAGAAGAATAAAGTGAATTAAACTTAGGTACCATTATGTGCATTTATTGCTTGCAAAAAAAAGAGATGGTTTGAACAAGATTGCATGGTGTTACACATAATCCACAGCTACCATAGCCTTTTCATGCTCTCACAACTCCATGGTTTCGGGTGAGGCTACAAAGTTGGTAGCTAGACCTTTGAAACTATGGATAGAACTAAGCTATCATCAATAGGGAAAAGAAAATAGGATGCAGTGGAAAAAAATGGTTTTCTTTTTCGGTGTATTTAGCGAAAGATGAGAAAGATGGCTATGAGAATCGAGGAAAATTATAACTTTTGCATCTATGCTTTGTTTAATTTTTATTTCGTTGGTTTTATTATCATTTTTTGTCAGTTTAGTAACTAACTAGAATTTTGTTATGATTAGAATTTCGTGATCTCTATTGGTAAAATATCTCTTGTCGCTTGGAGTTATAGTGACTTTTGTACATATGGAGGCTCCTTCTATCTATACGTGTAAGCTTTGGGACTGTACAATTTTTTAATAGCAGTCGGCCTGACAGGTTTTGTCCCGGTAGAGCCAGATTCCAACCCAGTTGATTCCGGGTTTGCGGCTCCCCGATGGTCGATTTCATTGTCGTTAGTCTACCTTACGAGAGGGGGTTTAAGAATAAGGGAAACAAAAGGGTTTTTTGGCTCATTGGAAGAGGTAATGACGTGGTTGTCCACGTCCCAATTTTTGTTCGATTACTGCTGAGTTGGAAGTTCTTGCCAACTCAGCAGAAGTACCACGCGCATTGAGCCGGTTCATGCAAATGTTGGTGCCCAATTGAATAACAAAAAGTACAGATAGTCAATTGCACAAAAAGTACAAGTTCAAGTACTTATGCAATTGTATTACCATCCATTATTTACTTACCAATCGGATTAACTACATTTCAATTGTATTACCATCCATTAGGTATGATTATGTCAATTTCAGTTATTATATAGTATAGTATTCATAATATGATGGTTATTTTATTTACTAGGGGTGAGCATGGTCAAGGATGGGTCGGTCCACCCCAAACTCTAGGATCAACCCACAATATTGGTCCTCGATTTTTAGGATTGATGATCAACTCTATTGAGCCTGGGACTGAGGACCAAACTGACCCAATGGGTTCAGTTCAGTTCTGGGGTTAACTCGGGACCAACTGATAATTTTTTTTTTCATTTTTTGTATTTCTGAAAAGGCAAACTTACTATTTCAAATTACATGTCTATGGAATACATTATTGAGCAATTAAACTACAAATACCAATACATATTCAACAAATTTAAGATAATGCAACAATAAAAATTTCACACTTGTTAAAAGTAAGAAACCATAAAAACGATTAAGATTGCTCATAGAGTTGTAAGGTGAGCATTATTCACAAGCAAAAAGGATTTCTAATTGGGACTTTGTTTCCTTCTAATTTTTTCAGTGATGAGCGAGGCTAGCAAAGAGAGGTGAGTGGCACAAGTGTTAAGTGGCGAGCAGGATGAGCACAGTAAGTGGGGTGAGCGTCGAGCAACCAAAGCCGAGCAATGTGAGTGTCAAGTTGTGAGCAGGGCAAGATTGCTCACAAGTAAAATCGAAAGATTTGCAAATTGAAGACTAAGAGGATACAGAAGAGAGAAGAGAACAAGAGCACTGAAAGAGGAGGACGTTGTTTCAGTTAGGGTTTACTCTTTAGAATAGTAAAAAAATTATAAATAATATATTAGATATATAATAAATAATATATAATATATCTAAAATATAAAAAATATATTATATATAATATATAACGTCAGGGTTGGTCCGGGTTGGACCAACTTGAGACTCTTAGGATTGAGGACTAAACAATATAGTACTGATCCAGGGATTCTAGGACCAAGGACCAACCCAATCCCCCTAGAAACTAGACCAAGACTAGTGGGGCTAGGCCGGTCCAGGGTTGGTCCAAGGTTGACCCTAGACCGATGCTCACCCTATTATTTACTAATTGCATTTTTATATAGTTATCATTTCAATCAATCATATAATAATATATTATTTACTTCAATATAAGCACGTTGTGCGATTCTAAATCATATTAAAAAATAAATTACTAAAAATTATGAAAAGATTTGTATATTTCTAATTATAATATCCTAATAACATATATAGGATAATACCCTCCTTGATTGGCTATCAAGATGATAGTTAATATCATATAATATTGATTTTATTTATTTCATGAAAAATGCTACATTTTTGAAAAATATTTTCCATAGTCATTTTCCAAGAAAATGAAAATATTTTTTGATATTAGTTGAAACCTAAAAAAGAATTGGAAAATGATTTCTGTCATTTGGGAAGAAAAATTTGATTTGATTTTCCTAAATATACACCATTTGTATGCTAGTAACTTACACATGTGTAATAGGGGAACCAATAGCGGTTACTAGAATCCCAGGTCCAACCTCAATAGACCTTGACCCGAGCACTAGAGACCCAAGTGTAGGCAGTTGGGTCCTAACCAAGAGAACAAGCACCAATCTCAAGTCCACAAATGCCAAACCCAGTGCCCCAATGCCCGTGCCTAGATCCCTGATGCTTGAGCTCAAGTCTAGGTTCCATAGAGGCCTAGTTAGGGACTTGGCCCTCGGGCTTGGGTCCCCAACACTCAAGCCCTAGCCTAACAAGGACGGGCTTGAGATACTAATGCCCAAGCCTAGATCCTCAGTGCCCACAAGAGGATCCATAAAGGCTAGACCCAAGTTCATCAAGGCTAAGTTTGGGACCCTTGTGCTAGTGCTCGGGCTCGAAACCCTGAAGCCCTTGCCTAAATCCCCGATACACGGGCTTGGGCCTCGGTAGACTTGGCATGGATATTGGGGTCTCGAGTCAAAGCCTTAATAGACCTAGGCTCAGGTGCGAGGCATCTGGGCAAAGGCACTAGGGTACTAGGCTTGGCCTCGGTGGGTCCGAGCTTGGGTGTTAGGTACCTAGACATCGAGTACCCAAGCACAAACACCGAGATCCCAAGCCTCAGCCTCAATGGTCTCAAGTGAGCATGAGCAATGGGGACTTGGGCTTAGCCTTAAGAGACCCGAGTGCTGAGGAATTGAACACGGGCACTAGGGACCTGGGCCCCTCCTCAATGAGCCCAAGCATGGGTGTTGAAATCTTGAGCCTTAGCCTCGATGGTCCTGACCTTTAGAGCAAAGGATATGGGGTATGGGCATTGAGGACCTGAGCTTGAGCTCTAGGGACCTAGACAATGCCTTTGTGGACCCAAGCTCGAGTGCTACGAACTAGGCATGGGTGTCGAGTTCCCAGGCTTGGCCTTTACGAATCCAGGCCTAGGGGCTGGGGCCTCGATCAATTCTAGCATTAGCACCCAAGGCCCAAGCATTGACATTGGTGTCCTAGGCCCAAGGATGTGGTCCTAGACATCAAGGCTTGGGAATGAGTATTAAGGTTTTCGTGTTCAAGTGTAGAGTTTTTTGTCCAAGAATCGATATTTAACCATATTTTGGAAAATAATTTTTGATTTTTGAAGAGGAAACTATTTTTCTAAATTTGAACTTAGGTTGTCCATTGACTAGATAAATATTTTTCATCAACTCATTTTCCTAAATTATCCAAACACCGGAAAATGAGAAAAATGTTTTTTATGAAACAAACAAAGAATTAAGTATTACGTGCTAAGCTTTTTATTAAAATCATGAAAAAAATCATAAAATATCAGTTGATTTTAAATAAATTTTGTAATACCCGTTAATATCTATGGATATGAAATTCTCCATTGAGTAGCAAAGTTGATAATTATTATATTCCCTGTAATTTTGATTTCAGGGTTTTTGGGGAGTTTCGAAGATATTGACTCCGTAATAGCTATGGTGTTCATTACACCAAATAGTATGAAGGGCATTACATTGCTCGAAGCAAAGAGTGTAACAGCTAATATTACAGCTTCGTTGGGTTGCAACTTGATAGCTATCATGCTACGACCTCATTCCATTACTGCAACTGGACGAGCCGGTTTTGAAAGAATGCAACATCCCTTCAGAGATCGATTGTCACGAGAGATACGCGTGTTGTCTATTATATAAGGAGAAAAGTTGACTCGTCGCTATCAAACTCGTGGTTTTAGGCATCGGCTAGTCAAAATTCCACCTGCCCAGAATAATTCAAGAAGGGCTCAGTTTCCTCTCTCTCTCTTATCATTTAGTGTGATTTATCCAACTCTAAGATACAGGACCTCCTATTTGTAGCCTGCAAGTAGTGCGCAATTGCAATAACATACTGTGATCATCGTGAGAGCACGATGTACGAAATGCGGCCAGTTTAGCCGACGATTTGCTTTCTGTTGGCAACTACAATGATCCACAGTCATCGTCCATTGTTTTCCTTCTATAGTTAGAGAATCTATTAATTGAGAAGGTCATAAATGTGACAACTGTGGACAAGATACAAAAAGATTTGTTGGAAGACCATCTTTGTCTTGGGCCTGAGTATTGGAAAAGCTGGTCAGTGTTTGGTAGCATTATTAGAATGGCATTTAGGGTGGGCATGAGTTCTAAGCTTCTTTCCAGAAGCTAGGCCAATAATCTATGGTTTCCTGGAGGGAGGCTAGCCTTGGGGTAGATTTGATATGAGATCAAAAAGTGAGGCTTTATTTCGATAACTTAAAATAAAAATTGGGAACAAAAATTGAAAAGGGGAGAAAATGTGAAGATTGTAGAATATAAACGAGTTCTAGGATAAAAAAGTGAAGAGAAAGTCATCACTGAAGGGACACAGGCTGAGTTTCCTCTACGCCATATTGTTCCACTAAATGGAATATCAAGTCAAGGCTCACTAAATAAATTAATATTTCTTCTAGATGGAAAGAGATTCTCTTTTAAAATAAAATTTGTCCCATAAAGCTTGAAAATTTCCCACAGGACCAGCTTATTTCGGACCAATACATAATCTCGCAGATACTTTTCTTTTTAACAATGCGAATATAATAATGCCATTCCCAATATCTTCTATTTCACGAATCTAACTAATTTACTACTGCTAAGGCTAGGTCTGCGTAGGTTTTGACTTGCCTGTTTTCACAACCGTAGACACCCCCAAATGGTACGACACGGGAGACTTAAGTATCAAAAATTCCGAAATGTATACTTAAATATATACTTAAATATCCAAATCGGAGAAAAATGGATTACTTAAGTACAAATGATGAGGAATTTTAGCCAAAATGTTAACGTGGTATTTTTTCGGTGACATGGGCGTTGACATAGCTAGACTTAGTGCATAACGACATTGTTTTGCCTTGAATTCAATTCTAATATAAGAATTAATTAAATTAAATAAAACATTAAAATTAGAAAAAACATAGAGAGAGAACAACACAAGCGGAAGAAGGCTCCCCCATTGCCCCATAGTCGTCGATGCCTGTCCAAGAGTTGACAACACTTGTCCAGGCCGAGGCAAGGGCGAGTGACCCTCACCTAGATCTAGGAGATGATTGCCGCCCTCTCCTGGCTTTTGGCAGGCTAGGCCCTCACTTCTTGTTAGCGAGGGTCATCATACCTCTTCTAGGCATCACCAACCCTCATTGGCCATTGTTGTCACCCCACGGGTAATGGGGCAGTGGCCACAGGCAAGAGAGCCCCTCCCGCCTATGTTATTCTTTTTTTAATTTAATTTATTAATATTTATATTAAATATCTAATTCAAAGCAAAACATTATTTTGGCTGAGTCTAAGTTGAGTCAACTTTCTGGTGAGTCACATAAGTGATTTATATTATTAAAATATGCCATGTTGGATTTCCGAGGTCCCTCACCGGATTTTGCATTTTAATATCCCAATTTTCAAAAAAAGTGACACTTAAATGTACTTTTCTAAAACTCTCCTTCATTTAATAGTAAGATTGCTTTTGCTGCAATTTTTTTGTTTAAAATGGATATCACCCTAGGTGGCGTTGCTGGTTCGCGCTCTCTTCCTCTCGCAAAAGGTCGAGAGTTCGAATCCCAGTTTCGTCATATGGTGACTTACCTGGTTGCATATGTGTGGTGGCTAGCACGTGCAGCCTCCAGGGTTTACTCCCCTAGCTGTCAGCAGGGTGCGGGATTCCCTCGGTCATCAAAAAAAAAAAAAAAAAAAAAAAGCTTTCTTTATATCCATTTTCTATCATTTCTTACCTACCCAATGGTTCTGCTGAGCGTTGAGGGTAGAGTTAGCTTCGCATTGTTCTTCATGGAAACTAGGCCGTGCAAGAAACTGGGGTTCCAACTGCACTAGTAAAGCACTACTGATGAAGTAAACTGAATACCAATGGGGTTGGCCTATGGGAAATCTTATATAGCTGGAGCTAGCACGCGATTGGATCTGACCTCGAAACAAAAATATCAATAATGCATGATTTTGCATTCATATTGCATTTAGGCACAATGAGCATTTTTTGTTTATTTAGTAGCATGTTTTGCATCAAATAAATTTCATTTTAAGTTGGTCTGATCAGATATTACTTTGGAATTAGCCCAATATGTCAAATGGACTTGGAATTTAGGAGAAAGAAGAGGCCCCATTTTTTTTTTTGAATCCTTAAGACCAAGCCCATGTAAGTAAAGCCCAATTCAAATTTGGCTAACCCACCCATTCGTCGTGCACACACGAGGAATTTTAAATCAGGAAAGTGCATTTTGGGACGAAACTGAGAGAGCAAGACTGCATATATCCCTTGAAAATTCGGTCACATGGGGAATAAAGAGGAGATGTGCTTATTTCTTTATATGAGAGCTGTTTATTAAAATAATCCCAAAAATGAAAAGCGAATTATTCTTTCCTGCCTTTCCAGATCAAGATCAATTCCATTCTACCAAAAATTAAAAAAGAAAAGAAAAAAGATCAAGATCAACACCTATAAATACCTATTCACAACGCATACATTGTTCTTGCATTTTCTTACATATTTTTGGCACTGGAATACTTTTGGCCTTTAGATAGGCAATTTTGGCATTTTGGGCATTCATTAGTTTAGAATTTTAATTAATTAGTTTCATCATTTGGTTAATTAGCTTTAACATTGATTTCGGAATTAGTTTTGGATCTTAAATTATTTAATTTTGGCATGATACATTTAATCAATTCATCAGTAGTAGTTTTTACAGCTAGAATTAATTAGGTCCTTTTATGAATTAAAAAATAAAAAAATTAGGTTAGTGTCTCGTTTTAAGTTGCATATAGTCAGTTTTTGCATTATAGAATTAATTCATCTTTGATTCTATCTTACATAGCATAATATTCATTATGCATGTCATTTAGTGATTTAGATTGTGCATGCATTAATTGCGGCATCCCAGGAAGTCATGACATCAATAGCCTTAGGATTAATTTTGCATACATTATGTTTATCATATCAAGACACTCTAAAAGAAATTAGATTAGGTTTTATTTTAGTTAGTTTTGCAGGATGGCGATAAGTGAAAAATAATTAGATAATTTATGCATCATTACATTAGCAATAGGCGCGAATAAAGGTCGTGCATAGACTATAAATTTGCATCTTTACCTTTTCTATTCATAGTTCACAAGGGTCCTATCCCGGGCCGTAGTAGCAAAGCCTTGTTTGGTGTTGTCCGAGACAACTCTTTTTTTTTTTCTTTTTTTTTCCGAAATTTTCCTTCTAACTTATTTAATGCATTGACGAAAAATTGTCTAAAAAGTCATAAGCCTATTATATGGTGTTTAATTTAGTTTTAAACCTTTTAATTCTAGCAACTCGGTTCTAAACCTTTTAACGACTTGTAAATTCAATCATAAATTTTTTAATTATGTCAATTTAATGCTAAATATTTTAACAAATTGCCAAATTTAGTGATTTTAACTAATTTTGATCAGATATCGTTGATATGATGGCCTAGTCAATCTTTGCCATCCCACATGATGTGGGCGACACTAACATGGACAATTTATTAAATAGTAAAATGTTTTTATTAATTTTTATTGATTGTACATTTTATATTTTCTTTTCTTTGTTTTTCCCCCCTTTTTACAAAGAGTCAACAGCCCCGTTGACCATTGGCCAAAAGCTAGGGACCTTTGCTAACCACTAAGGGTCACAGTTCTCGTTGAATCTGGTGAGGGTATCGCAAACTCTCACTATGGCAGTGAGGGCCACAACACCCTCACCTCCCTGGATTTGGCGAGGGCATTGTAGCCCTTGCTGTGGCTGACAAGGGCATCATGAGCCCTCACCTAGGTTGTCGTCGCCACAGCGAGGGCGGGAGAGCCATGATCGGAAGGCTTCGCGAACCTTTCCCAAGGCTCAATGGGGGTTACCAACCCTCACCCAAGGCCCAACAAAGTCATTAGGCCTTGTTTAGTGGCCAGCAGCCTCGCCAAGAAAGAAAGAAAAAAATCAATAAAAATTTGGAAATTTTTTTAAAAATTTAAAATTATCCATGCTAGCAATGTCCACGCCATGTAAGACAGTTAATGCTAACTAGGCCATCACATTAGCAATTTCTCAAATAAAGGCTTGAAGTGGCCATATTAGTCTAAAAAGAGAGTTTATAGTCATTATATTTGTTTCAAATAAGAGTCTAGTCTTGTCGACTTGCTAGCTGGCTAAAAATTCCAACTTATTGGGGATATTTTGTCTGAACACAATTTAAATTTAAAGTTAATTATATTAAATTAAACTTAATTTTTTTTAAAAGCAATAATATTAGCGAGAGAGCTCTCTCCTGCTAGTGGTTGTCGCCCCATCACTAGTGGGGCAACAACGATGGCCAATGAGGTCGTCGGCGCTTGGCTAAGGACCGATGACTCTCACCAAAAATGAGAGAGGGTGATGACCCTCTCCTAGATTTGGTAGAGGGTCACCGACCCTCATGTAGGCTTAGCGACCCTCACCCAACGCCCCTAGACCTGCCCAGTAAGGTTCAAGGGCCGCCAAGCTTGCGCGAGGGATAGTAACCCTCACACAAAGTGGGGCGAAAGCAGGCGAACTCTCCTAGATCTAGGAGAGGGTCGCCACCCTCTCCCATTTCTAGTGAGGGCTAATCCTCACCTCCGGTCAATGAGGGTTGGCAACTCTTGCCTAGGTGCTAGAGACCCTGTCAACCATTGTTGTTGCCCAATTGATGATGGGGTGGTGGCCACAAGTGGGAAGGAACTTTGCCTCTCATGCTTGTTCTTGTTTTTTTTTTTTTTTTTTTTTGAGTTTTTTATGGAAAAAAAAACCAGAAAAAGAAAGAAAAAGGGAAATTTTTTTTTAAAAGACGAAAATGCCCTTTATCAAATAGTGAATTCATGAAATTTTTACCTCGAGTCCTTATTTGAAATAATATCAATTTCATACTCTTATTTGAGATAATGATGGCACTTTAAACCCTTATGTGGAGTTCTCCCAAAGGTTTATGACTAGTTTGACAAATCATTAAAAATTGTATGACTAAGTTAGCACAATTAAAAGATTTGGAATTGAATTGATAAGTTGTCAAAATGTTTAAGACTAAATTAATCATTATACAATAAGTTTATAACTTTTTGGATAATTTTCCCAATGCATTGACTATTGGATGCTTATCTTTATTGCTTGTGCACTGTGCATAATCATTTTTCACGTTAGCTAGTGGTTTAGGATGACAAAATTAATGAATATTGCATGCAAGCATTTTTCAAAAGATACTGAAAGGTCATTAAATTAATCTATCATAATCAAATCCTCAGATTTGGGGATCTTTGGTTTGTAGGGGTGAAATATTCTCCCACATTCTACTTGAGTTTCTAATTGAATTAGCGGTAGCTCCTAAATCAAATGAATTAATTGAATGAAAAAAGAATTACAATCTATAGGGCTTGAAAGAGCTCGTTTTAAACATGAGCACTACTTTGTAAAAAGAATAGCTGCTCGTTTAGTAATCCATCAACTTCCCAATGTGAAAAACATAGATCTCTCTAGAAAAGTAAATCCCAAAATAGATCTCTTTCAAAACTATTTTCTGAACTACATTTCTTGTGGGCTCGGCTACCTTAACGGTGCCATAATTTTAATTTTCTAACCGTCTAATCCAGCCACAACTTTTAATGGAGGAAACCAGGACAATGCTTCGATCGATTTCATTTGTTTGGTTTTTTTTCCTTTCCATCGTTCACTTTTTTTCTTGGCTTAGTTTAGGCTTATAGGATTTATAAAGGTCCAAAAAGTAGCAATCTGATAGGGACACTCTACATAACCCAATAAGTTAAAATCCTTGAACATGAAAAAAGAATAATGTCATTGGAAAGATCTATTAAATTTCAAAGATGAAAAGACACTTGAAATCTTCACTTTGCAACTAACAAAACCATTGTGGATTATGACTTCTCATACATTTCGCTCAAATGAAATTGTTCTATATGGACTCTCCAATGGCTTAAAAACATTAGTGAAGTTGCTTCATCACCAATAACTTAAGATTGCGTGGTGTCATGACTTTTTAATCACTGGCATCTTTGATTGAATTATTCATCTTGTCTTCATTACTAACATTATTTTCGTTAGCGAAATTGCTTCCAACACAAACTTCATTCATCTAAACAAGATAAGAGGGGAAAAAATCAAGCATAGTATGTCTTAAAAATATATTAAGAATCCAATTGCAATTTCAAAATAACGGATGTCATATATTTATTCATATATTACTTATTTTTCAAATATTATCACTTCAATTTCTTTTTAAAATAAAATAGAAAAAATAAATCTCACCTTATTCCTTTTTCAAAATAGTGGAAATCCCACCAATTTGTTGACCAAAATTTATGAAACCACCAACGCCCGTAATCCCCTTCCCAACTTTAAATTCGGTGACTGACGTTCCATCGTCCGTTTTGCATAGTGACCGTACGGTCCTGCATTCATTTTTCCATATTTTTCCATTTCTAATTGTCACATCATGTCTAAAGGTTCCCTAGTAATCCCAACTCCTCGTCCTAGTCACGTCTACCTCTCTTCCAAAATTATTACAATTAGTTTAGCCTTTTGCACAGCCTTTCTGCTTTTAGATTCGTCTAGTATAAATAACTACCACCAAGAATGAAAATGCACACGTTCACGACGAAGTTCTAATCTTTTAATTTTTCATTTAATCTCTTTTTGAGTGTAATCCTCATAATAATTGCCAATGTATTCATCCAAACTGGCAAATGGAGAGTTTCTTTTTTCCCAATAATTTAGAGGCGCAAGTGCAAACTTTTTCCCTTGAACAAAGATGTGTGAGCTGCTCTAAAAGAAAATAGAATTGATGCTGTTATACATAAATTCCTCAAATCTATATTTCATTTTATTATTTTCAACTTGTATCAAAGCCTTCGCTTCTATAGAAACCTAAATGCATCGCATGCGCTTCACACCTAGTACACCCCATGCACCTCCAAATAAATCCATCCTCATCATTGCCACTCAATATTATTTACTTCATGTACACAAATCTCATATGAGGAAGCACTTAATCGAGTCATTTCTATAATAGTCGTGTTTTAATTAGTCACACTGACCACATCGTCCGATCGAGCATTTTTCATGGAAGTAGCTTTCTTTTGATGCTAGCCATGCAAGCTGCATCCCAATAACTATTTTTCAATCTAGTCCTATAGGCCGCTTGATGTTACAACGCCAGTCGTATAGCTTGCATCGCTCAATTACTGCTTCACAAGCTAGCCACATAGGTTGCTTGCTATTTCCCTTCCGTTTCTCAACCTTTTGTGCATTATTTCAAGAAGTCGACATAACCACCAGATTCAACATTCTCAGACAAGCCAGATTTAGAAGATTGTCTCACACATTGCCCCACCATGGATCAACAAGCTTGATGCCTCGTGGTGCCAGATTTTGATGCTACGATGTGATGTATAGGCCGCGTTGCTTAGTTACTGCTTCGCAAGGCAGTCGTATAAGTTGCTTCCTATTTCCTTTCCGATTCTTAACCTTTTGCACATTGTTTCGAGAAGCCGGCACCACCACCAAACTCAACACCCTTAGACAAGCCAAATTTAGAAGATTGTTTCACTCACTGTGCCACCATGGATCAACAAGCTTGATGCCCCGCGGTGTCGTTAGAGAAACAAGTTTTTGTGACAATAAGCAACATTAATTCAAACTCAAGTTGACTTCTTTGATGTGACCTTGAGTTTGAGGGAAGATGTTAAAAATAATTAGTATATTTTCCTATATTAAAAATAATTTGAATATTTCTATTAATTTTATGTATCTCTCAAGATTGCACAAATAGCTCACTGTGTATATCTGGATTGATATATATTACTTTATATAGTCATATTATAAAACCTATAAATAGACTCTTTACATACTCTTTTATGTATATTGAATTATACAGAAATTCGTCAAATTTATCTTCCGTAGTATTATTTTAAACTGAAGCAATAACTCTGTTGATTTGGGAGAATTTTCATGTAGCACCGAGTTCCTTTCCTTCCAGACATCATAAATGGAGGGATTCCAAGTAAGTTCATGCTCCCATTCAGCAGCTGATGTTTCGAAACCTAGAAGCTGCAGGACATGCTCCCAGATTTAGCCTGGAGAATGAACTATAGATAAGCAAGTGGCTTGGAGATTTCACCTTCCTGCCTCCACGATACACAAGTGCCATCAATGCTACGCCATTTCCTCATCCTATCAAAAGTTTACATTTAGTGGAGTGTTTTCGACCTGCATATAAGGCAAATTGTGGAATGTTTGGCTTAAACCAAAGCCGGTTTATGCCACACAACTGATTCACTATATGCCATCTTAGCAATTTCCAAGCTTCAACTTGATTATTAAGACCAAGAGTAAAGCCATTATAGATCTTCAAAATATCAAAAATGCCATAACTTTCGAACATCACTTATTTTAATATTATAACTTTTTTCATTCACTCTAGTGTCATATTGATATAAAATCATTTACTCAAGTGCCTATTATGGCAATTCGTCTTGCATTACGTTTTAAATTATATTTTCAATCTGGTGCGGCTTTAACTGAAGTCCAATGTAGAAAAATTCTTTGTCTGGCACCAGCCAACAAAATGACGACCTTTTTGGGAAAGACTCTCCATGTCTCCGTGAAAATCCTAGATTCCATTAAATTAAAAAAAAAAAAAAAACTTATGAAGCTTTCTCTTTCTCTCTCCCTCTTTGGCTCACTTTTGCTTAATCTTGCTTTGTCTTCTATTGCTTCGGCTTGGAAGCATAATTTGGTGACTTCGACGACAGCGATAACATTGCTCCTCTGTCATCCATCGGCATTCGCTCTTTATGTGTCCCCGCTCTTGCTCTGAGAGCTTGAGATTCGTTGATGGAGGAAATAAAAAAATGGCTATGGGATTCCTTAGAGAGAATGAGAGAGAATCTCTTTTTGAGACAGGATTCTTCACCAACGAATGGCTTAAACGCTCTACCTCTCCTTTACTTGCTCTGAGAATTCCAATTTCGGCTTTGAGGGATTTTGCCCCAGTTTTAGAGTTAGGGTTCTTCCCCATTTTGATTGAATTTTGCTTTAATTTCTTCAAACTGGGTTAGGTTTATTTAAGTATATCTTAAAAGAATGTTGTTTAGCATCTCAAGTGCTAACTTCAACTTGCCAGCACGCTAGTTGGATAGCTTAATTTATTTAATGTCACGTCAGATTTTTTGACAACACAAATCCTGAATTATACTTGAGTGATTGGTTTTTCAAATTTATAATATTTAAATGAGTGAAAAAAATTATAATACTCAGATGAATGCTATATAAAAGTTATATCACATCTTCTGTTCTTATCCTCATCTAGACATTTTCTTAGATGAGATCAACCACATGAACATCAAATCACAAAGCAAAATCATAAATCGGATAGGTTCCAAGGATCAACTAAGTAATGTTGATTTACCATCACCAATTATATGCATTATATGCGGCCTAACAAAACTCATGCAGCTTTAACAATTTCGTCCACGCATTCCTGCTAATGATCTTCACTTCGAGCTGCCATTAACTGAAGCTTTAATCCAAATAGCTGTGCACCCAGGCAACCCACAAGGACCCCAATTACAAAAGCAATTGCCGCGATCCTATAAAGATTACAATCACAATTCCAGTCAACTGAATTTCTTAGTCCCAATCCACCCTCACACTTGACATGACATATCATTCCACGCTACCTTGAAGATCTACTTCTTCAAGTGTGACTTTGTCATTCTAGTTTCCGAGACACCACCAAATGAATCATTCTATATATATCTACTTCATGTCCTTCCATCTTAAGAAAAATAACTACAGGAGGAAAAGTTCAAATATACTGTTCAGCTTGGCTTCCTACTATCATGGCTACGATCAGAACCGACTCTCCTTTCCATGATAACCTGACAAAAGAAAACTACCTTTTGCACCAATTTGCATGATGACCCAAGTTTCATGTGGATTGCAAGCTCATTCCCCACACCTACCGACTAGAAAGCAAGCCCTGTTTCAACTTCAACATGATGTTGTGCTATGGTAAGTCGAGAAAAGCTCATCACAATGTTTGACTCTTCTTTTTTGGGGTGCTTTTTGAAGTCATTTAAAGCCAGCAAAAATCAGTCACGGGTGGCTTCTAATCTTTATTTCTCCTTTGTTTGTCTTTCGATTCCAGGCTTCATCCACCATCCGAAGCGTGAGGAAAGCGATCAAATTGGAGGTGGCACTCACTCTCATGGCCTTTTTCTTTTATGATTTTGTCATCTTCTACTGCACCTTTTCTCCTTCTTCTCCTCTTTTTTTGGTCTTTTAGAGTGGACTAAAGTCTGACGACCCAGCGACAAGTCCCCTGGCCATCTCTCATCTTGAAATGACCAGAGAGTGTCTCGTCCGTCCAACACGCTCAACGTAAAAGTTGGCATCGACTTTTCTTTTGGCTTTGAGTTAATATAAAAAAGAAAAATCTCCAATTAATTTATATATGATAAATTTATTTTAAATTAATTTTTTAATTACCAAAAAATACACTTGCGACATTTATCCACCGCTAACTTCTGTCAAATTTTATTATGGCATTACTGGGCTATATGACATATGCCACAAGTATAACGATTTAAGATCATTGAATAATTAGGTTTTGATAAATTTGTCATATATATATATATATCAATTCATAATTTTTCGTGTTAATTTTTTAACTTTTAAAACCGTATATCATTGGCATTCGCATTTCAATGTAGCAAAATGTAACGCAAGGGAATCCGAATAGTCATTTGGACTTTAGTTTAGATTTTCTCACACCTCGGACTGATGACGGTGGTATAAAATATATTTTCTGGTCATCCCCATGCTCTTCTAGCTAGCTTACTCACACGGGGAAAAAGGTGAGGCTACTTTTTTTACAGCTGCATGCCACGCCCCTAAGGCCACGATCCGAGTTCGGCCATGGTGTCGTGACCTCAGATCGAGGCGCTGGAGAAGAGGGATGACCTCGTTAGAGGCGCCCGTTGGCCATGGTGCGCCAAGCCTAGACGGCCTTAATCTATCAAGTTCTACACCGACCGACAAGTAGGAAAGGCGTAGTTAGTATCGACACATTGGGACTTTTTGGGCACTGCCCTTTATTTGCAGCAGATGTACATAGCTCCTGTAGAGGTATCCATGTCTATTTTAGCCTTTTTGTTGATTATAGTTCCTGCGAAGCCAAACAAGATGCATAGGGCAGTTGACTTTGAGACTTGTGGTTTAGCTGGGGAGTTTGTGTATGTCTTTACTGCTTTTCTGGATTCTATATTTGCGAGGAATTATAATAAACAAAAAAAGACGAAAAAACGAAAAAGCGAACATTAGGACGAGACATGCAGCCATCTATGTAGATGTATAAAGTTAAAGTCAATCCATGATTAATTTTATATGAAGATTGCAGCCTCAGAAGCAACTAATATTGTCTAATTTTAGAATATATTATATATATGATAAAATTAAATTGATAACGCATGCGAGTGTGGGGGCACAAATAGTGGTATAGATGTGAAATTGTATTGAATAATTAATGCCTACTCGATAATGAATTAAGGTTCCATTTGTTTTGTGAAAAATAAATAATTTCAACAATATTTTTTTAAATCACTTATATGATTTAAAATAATTAATCAATGGAAAATATAAAAAAAATTATGTCTAAATATTTTTGTGGACGATGAAAATATTATCTTTCATTAATTTTTGTAGTGATATAAGTCATCGTTTCTAGAAAAACGTTTTCCAAATTCTTTATTTTCCGGGAAATAAATAGAGTCTAAATATCTGGAAAAAATTTAATAAGTTGAAAGAGAAAACAATTTACAAAAATTGTGTTAGTTTTCTTCAAGGAGAAAAAGTCGGAAAAAAAAATGACATTCAAAGCAATTGTAAATTATTGAAGATTCACGTTGTACCCACGAAAGTTAAAAGGTCCACTCTCAAATACTCGAAACTAAAATTGAAAACAAAAGCAGAATCACTTCAACGAAAACCATTTAGAGCTAATTTTAAATTTGCTTCAAATAAATTAAAGAATGTCAAAACGTAAAATTTTTAATTCGAAGGAGAATTTATAAGGGCCTTTTGAAGTCAAGACCAAAAAGCACGGCCCTTTCCTTTTCAAAAAGAGTACTTGCCTTTAAACAAAAGAGGGGTCCAAGTCAACATCTTTTTCATTTATGTGGAATGCCTAGTCCCTTAAAAAAATCTTACAAAATACGCTGTTGACTCATTTATCGGCCTAGTCCCTTAAAAAATCTCCAATTTTAACTTTTGCTCCAATTTATCTTTTATCTCGTAAAAAACCTTTAACTTTAGATATGGGCTCAATTTTATCAAAACAAATTTTTACCATAAAAAATCTAACTTTAGATCAAGTCCAAATTCTACCTTAAACTTTTTCTTGTACTATGAAAAACAAACAACTTCACATCTTATCCCAATTTTATCCTAAAATATTTACAGGCTCATAATAAAGCACAGATTTTTACTTGAGTCACAAATTTGTCTCCGTTAACCCTCCGTACAAAAATTCTCGTTGACAATTGAGAGATGGAAAACTTCCAAGCAGAAGCTATTTGAGCATCCCAAGCACGAGAGATGGAATATTCCCAAACATGAGAGATTGAAGACCAAGCGCAAAATCACTAGGGGTGATTTTGACAAAGGGTTAGAAGCATCGGGGGATCCAAGTTAAAGTTGATAATATTTTATAAGACAAAAAAATTCAAGTAAAATTGAAATTGGATTTTTTTATAAGACAACAAAAGTTTAGAATGGACCTAAAGTTGAAGGTTTTTGGTGAGACAAAAAAAAAATTTAGGAAAGAATTGAGACTCAACATAAAATTTATAGAATTGGGAATAGACCTAAAGTTGGAGGTTTTTTTTATAAAACAAAAGGTAAAATTAAAATAAAAGTTAAAGTTGGAGGTTTTTTAGGGTATTGGACCATCATATATGTATGCTGGCTAGCTTTAGCTACAGTAGTAAATTCTGACACCACATGTAAACACAGTCCGCACATGATGCGATTTAGTGAAATTGAGTTTATGCTAATCGTGTTCGTGTTGTAATCATATCGACTCTTCAAAAATGATCACCGAGCACGTATTAGATATAATCGTGACTGTGTTATGGTTATACTATGCCGTCTCATGTGTTTAGTAATACCCCCGCCCCCCCCTCTTTCTTTTTTTTTTTTTTTTTTTTTAATTTTCGACTCCTCAAAGTTAGGTAAGACGGCTTATAAGTTGGTATAACTTTGAGAGTGTTGTGGCTTAGAGCAATTTAATGGGTATAACCTGAGATTAGGTTAACCCAATTAGTCTGTCTAATTAAAAGGTTCCTATTGACTTGCAATCTATTTTGCCAAATTTAATTAAATATTTCCATTCTTTACCACTAGTGACTATATTATACTGGCTGAATACTAATTTAGGATGCATTTGGTAACATATTTACCCATAGGAAGAATTTCTTTTGAAAAATAATTCTTTTCTATTTCTACTTCCTAGAATAATATCTGAGTAAAACAAGACGTTTAGTAATTATACAAATTTTCGATTCTCGAAATAGAAAAAGAATAGGAATGCGTTTGGTAATAGTAATAAAATTTATTTCTTTTCTCCTCAATGGCAGCGACGGCTGGTGGTCGACGGTTGGCGACGACTGTTGGTTGCCGGGTAAGGGGTGGCAACTGGTGGCAGCCGATGATCAGCGATCAGTGCCAACGGCTAGCGGTCAATGATCGACGATCAGTGCTGGCGTGCGGCAGGCAACCCGCAAAGGTCGATGGGCGGCAGTCGGTCATGATAAATGACCCAAAAAATCATTTTTAGAAATTGTTCTCGAGAACAAGGAGTTACTTTTTTCTACCTTTCATTTCTAATTCCAAATCTATTTCCTAAAGCAATTTTCTACTTTGGGGAATAGAAATACTAGTGAACGTTACCAAATGGATTTTTGTTCTTTCTCTATTCCAGGGAATAAAGGAATAGAAAAACAAAGAAACGGGAGCGTTACCAAACGCTCCCTTAATCTTTGTTATCTATGTTATAATAACAGTATGCCTTTAAAGTAATTGCTACGAAGGTTTGACTTTTGATGATTAAACAAGAAGAAGGAATTCAGCTGAAATTATTTCGGTCCTTTTTCTAAATTAGTTGATTTCATGAAAATTGTCATACTAAGTGCATCAATTTCATGAATAAAAGCCACAAAATAGTAAACTTTATCTCAAAGAAGATTTTCAGGTTGCTTGTGTCATGTCCTTGTTTGATTAACTTAATTTGATTAATTCAATTTAAATAAGTTATTTGGGTCGTATTTTGGTTACTTGTTCATTAAATTGTTCGTGCTCGGATTAATTTTTTTTTTTATAATTACGTTAAACGAATAGTGTGTTCAAGTTGACATATTTAGCATTATGCTCGTATTGATTGCTGTATTATTGGTTTGGTCAATGATTGAGAGTAAATTACAACATACGCCACTATTTAAATAAATTTACACAAACAAACTTGTACATCATTGATTTGATAGAACGATAGTTCTAAAACAAATATGAGTAGTCCATAGGATCATCAATGTAAAATTTTCATTACATCGGCGCCGCATGCTATATTTCTCCAATAAACAATGCCAATAAATTTTCATATATTAAGAAAAGCAACCCCATTGGATTTCTTTGAAAAGAAACCCGAACCCAACATGCCATGATAGGGTTTAACTCAAAATCGACACTAATCGGCACAATTTCACTCATTTCTTATGTGAAATGCTTCGTGATCATATCGAAACAACTTAGTGATGATAGGATGTGCGAATTTTCACCCACCGTATCCCGTCCACGTAAACGGATCTCTTTCAATCTATTCTCAAGTATGCTAAGGCTAGCAGGTAGACTGAGAAAGGCTATAGCTACTCATGTGGTTCCGGTTCATCTAAACTAAAATGCCACTGAATTCTAGATGGTAGATGAGAGCTAAAAGAACCATGAAACTAGACACCCCCTTTCAACCTAACCCCCTTTGATCTCCTCTAGATCTCATGAATTTCGAGCCATCTATGCTCCTCTCTAGCAATCTCACCAGAAGCAGCACAGCAACATGCATGGCAGGAAATTTAGAGAGGAAGCGACAGGGAACTGGAGCAGAGCTGCTGAATCAAAGAAGAAAAACCAACAGAAGGAAACAGAGGAGCAGCAGAAGGTGGAGCTTGCTTATACAAGAACAAGTTGCTCCAATCTCTCTATTCAATGGCCAAAACAGTTAGCTGCACCGACTTCATTAACCATTGTCTAAATTAGCATGCACTTTTGTCCAACAAAATTGGTCTTGATTGCAACCCATGAACCAACCTAAAAACGAAGTCTTTCCTTGTTTTCTTAACGGGATTTACAAGCTCTTTTATATACACGCGGTCTCCCTTCACAAATTGTCGAACCTTTTTGGAAAAGGTTCCAAACTTTTTGACGTGGCATTGGAACCGAGATTTTTTCCCAAATTTCCACGCCGAATTTAATGCTTCGACACTTCTGACTTTAATCGAAGGTGTAGAAGAAGCAACCAACTGCAATGTCTCCACTTAATAAATTATCGTAACTCTCTGTTCTAACGCATGACTCCATTGACGGATGCTATAAATTCAATCAGTTGTTACAGAAAAAGAAAAAAGAAAAAGAAAACAACTGGAAACGCAAAGAACCCTCAACTCAACCACCCAAAAATAAAGGGAAAAAAAGGGAAAATTGAAAAGAATTACAGTTAGTATTAATGCTAAATTATGCTGGTAATAATAATTAATAATAATAATATCTGAACCGAATAGCAAAAGTGACCAATTGCCATGGCCTTAGATCCAATATTTTCGCTAAAAGAAGAACCAAAAATAATGGGGGATAAAAAAAGATTGATTTCTTTTCTTTTTTTCTTCTTTTTTCTTTTTTCTCTTTTACCTCTGAAAAATCGTGTATCTAACTAACTCGATCGTCTCTTGACTCGGTTCACGAACTCGGCTTCGGACAAGGCCGAGTGCTCGACTTGGCTCAGCTGGTCGTCCTCGTCGTCATCGACTGGGGCAGGGAGATTGAGATCGATCCAGGCCGTCGCTCCGGACTTGACGTCGTGGTAGTGGCTTGTCTTCTTGACGGCCCTTGCCGCCGCCACAGCCGCCGCCGCGGAATTGATGGCGTGCGACCTCTTGTGGCCGCCCAGAGCTTGGCCCGAGGCGAAAACTCGGAAGCAGAAGGGGCACTCGTGGACTTTGGAGGAGCCCGGGTTGGCGTTCTCGCCCACGTTCTCGGCGGCCTCCGGCTCGGGTCGGTCCCGGGTCGCCGGCGGGTCGCCCAGTTTGCTCTTCTTGTGACTCGCCCGGTGGCCGCCGAGCGCCTGGTACGACCGGAACGTCCGGCTGCACGTCTCGCACCTGTAACTTCCCCTGTTTCTGTTCCCCAGAGCCTTGATCACCAGCCCTTTGGATTCCTCGCTCTCCTCTTCGTCCTCTTCGTCTTTCTCATCTTCTTCTTCTTCTTCGTCGTCGTCGTCTTCGTCCTCCTCTTCCTCCCAATCGTCCACATTTTCTTGTTCCCGGTGGCTTTTCTCTCTCCTCCACTTGTCCCGGGACAGCATCATGAGGCAGAAAGCGAGATCCTCCTCTGTCGTCTCATCGGAGATCGAGCTCGCCGACTCGGCCTTGCTCGGCATGCGCCTCATCTTCTTCCGGCAGCGGCGATCCTCCTCCGAGAAGAAACGCCTCTGGGTCGTCGCCTCCGTCGCCGCCGAGCTCTTGGATCGCCTCCCGGCCGGGTTCCTAGACGACTCGGTCTCGCTCTCCCTATCTTGTAGGACCACGGACCCGGCGTCGATCGCGAACTCCGGATCGGCCAACCGAATGCTCTTCTTCGGGTTCTCCCGCAGGCCGTACCCTTGAGCTTGAAGCTTCTCGGCCCCCTCATCGCCCTCCCCTTCTTCTTCTTCTTCTTCCTCCTCCTCCTCCGAAGAAGGCGAGGGAGGCGAAGAACTCGCCCGGGCGCGCGGCGTCTCGGCTCCCCTGAGTTGAACCGGCGGCTCTTGCTCTTCTTCCTCCTCCTCCGCCGCCTCGGGCTTGGGAGGGAGGGGGAGGTTCGCAAGGTGGGACCTCATGTGGCCCCCCAGTGCTCTTCCATTGCAGAAGCTCTTGGAGCAGAGCTTGCACCTGTGTCTCTCCATGACGGCGACGACGACGACAACAACAACAGGACAGAGGAAAACAGAGCGAATGAAACAAACAGAGTGACAATTCTTCGAATGAAAGAGAGCTTGTGTGAGGTCGCAAGTACTGTTGTTTCTTTAGAGAAAGAGAGAGAGAGGGGGGATCTGAAAAAAAGGAGTAGGTGACAAGCATTTCACCACCCCTGCCGGGGGGATGACATTAAAAAAAGAAGAAGAATTTACGCATATAATTAAAAACTGAATAAAGAATATTGGATTTTCTTTATTTTTCTTCTTTTTGTTCGGTCAAAAGATAGGGAGTTACTTGCTTGGGGCGTTTGGTAAAGAAGGGAAAAAAGTATTCAAGAAATAGAATTTTTTTTTTTTTCGAATGGGGAACCTAATGGATCTTTTCTATTTAGGAAAAAAAAAAAGGGAAAATTCAATCATTTCACCCATCTTACTTTTTTCTACGTTATGCATCCCTAATTACGGTTGCAGCTTACTAAAAAAAATAAAATAATAATTGGGTTCTTTTAAAAGCGCCTTTTTTGGGTTTGGAGGATGATATTTCTCTTCTTCTTTTTTTTGGCCCTTTGATTTTTTTTTTTTTTTTTTTTTTTTGGGTCTCCAGCATTGACAGGTGGCGAGGTTTGTCCAGGTCAAGAAAACTGCTCTGCTTTTTTTTGCCTTTGTGTTGTAACCACGAGGCGAGAACTAAAAAGGGCAATTAATAGGAAGGAAAGAAACGGCCTCGTTGGAGTCACCTGCCTGTGACGCGAGATCTGGAAACAGCCGAAATTTACTCTAATCAAATTATAAGAAGGGATTACTAACAAGGCTAGCCAAAGTTCCCAATCAATCATTTCCTGAGCCCTAGATGCAAGTATCTACGGGATTGACGCTGACTGTTCCAAATGGTCGGGTCACCAGGAGGAAACCGTGGTCCAGCATGGCCAAGTGACAACATGTTAGGGCCGTCCTATTTGTCACTCAGAGTGGGTCTGTTTATTTCGTAGAAAATGAACAATTATTAGTTGCATTTCTTATAAGGATGAATGAGAGAGAGAGAGAACGCATGATTAACATGAGGAGTTAATGTAGGGGGTTTGACCAAGAAAGTAGTGAACTTGGGCTGAAGCATCTTGTTTTCTCGAGATCGAGAGAGAGAGAGAGAGAGAGAGGGAGAAAAAAGTTCCTTGGAAGTTGGATCCATTGGGAGGTTTGAACCTTTTGGAATGTGTGGAGGAGGAGATGTGCAAAACAAAACCAAGTCCAAAGGAATTGGAGTGTTGCATGAGGGGAAGAAGGGGAGATTGAATGCCGTTTTGTTAGGGCATGGTAGACCAATTCCTGGTTCTCTTGCTTGCCACACATCATTGTTGTTTTCTTCTTCTTCTTTTTAAATTATAAATTTTTTGGCCCATACTCTTGCTATATACCTATTGTTTCCCACCCAAGTTGCTGATTTTTTATTTTTATTTTCATTTTTCCCCAGTTTCTCCTTTCATTGTCAACTTTATTTTAGTTGTAGCTCATAGCAGGCATCTGGTATCAACTCGATTTGTGGGTTTTAAGCCGAAACTCATGCGTTGCCTGGCGTTGTTATAAAAATGGGGGCCCGATTTGTTTATCAAGAACATGTTCGATTCTCAAAATATCAGTCACGCGCATGTATGTGAAGTGATTGGTCGATGCACTTACAATCACAATACTTCTTTATTTGATTTTATGCTAAAAAGTTCCTTGGCATACTTTTCGAGGAAATATTAGGGAGATCTACATGGATGTGTCAGTAATCTCTTCTTCAAGTATGATTTACGTCCTTTAATACACTTTGGCAAAAGGAGAGAGAGAGAGAGAGAAAGAGAATTGCACATTGTAGGATCCATTAGTCAACTAATGTATGTATTTCCCAATAGAGTTCAGTTGAATTTATGCCGCGCATACGGCCAAACCGCACGCTGGTTAATTAAATGAACCGCGACCAAACCCAAAATTGCAAACTATTCGTAGACTTTTTCTAATAATTCCACAAAATATAAAGAGATCGCTTTGAACATTTATATAAAATAACTAGTGTCGATTCTAAAAAGAATAGATGATTTTGAATCAAACGAAAGTCAATAGACGATTTTTTATTTATTTTAATTTTTAGCTAGAGTTTGTGATAGATTACTAATGTGAATTCAATCAAACTCATTGATTAGATGCCATTCTTAACTTTCCAATTTTGCCGATGTAGTCCTAAACCTTTGAGTAAAATTCCAATTCAGTCATTTCGGCCAATTGCCACTAGGAATCGCTAACATGATGATCCACAAGTTGTCCAAGCTAGCGTGTCATGTAAGATGGCCAGCGATGACTGCTCACCACGTCATCGATTGCCGACAGTAATTAGTCAAAATGACTACATTAAAAGTTTGTACAAAGATTTAGGACTATATTAGTAAATTTGAAAAGTTTAGAAGTGAATTGTCATCCGTACAATAAATTTAAAAACGGTTGGGTTATTATCTTGTCGATCAAATACTCACCAATGGAGAGGGAGAATATTATCTAAACTACGTGTAATCAAACAAGTGCCCTTATCCAAATATTGGGGTAATAACACGATTATTTTGTAATATATATTTTTTATTTGATCATTGAATTTTATTTATTTATTCAATATAGTCGTTTAACTTATAGATGAGCCCCACCTACTATCTAGAATTAAGATGGCCCGGAATTAAAATATCATTGCAGAATAATCTTGCTTTATACCAGAAAAGCTTTCTTCAACCTTTTGCCAGGGAGATCCTAGCAAGATTACAAGCATACTAAAATAACGTGATACGACACAGGGCGCTCTAAAAAAGAAAAAGGTAAAAGAAAAGGGTTCACCACAACATGCTTCCTTCTAACCTTTGTCAAATTCCACAATCCCTTGGAATTTTTTCCTGCGGTCGAACGAAGACACAATCATGAGTTGTCGAGTATACCTAAAATGACACGTGGAATCTGTAATGGTATCACTGAATAGAAAATTTACCAGAGTCAAATTTAGATACCAAATCAAAGTCAGTGCATCAAGAAAAAAAAATGAAGTAGAAGAAATTGGGCTAAAATTGGGACCCAAACTGAAGTTTGTCGGTTTTTTTTTTTTTATTATAAAAATTAGGCCCTTTCTATAGTTTTTTTTTTTTGGTCGTAGCCCTTTCTATAGTTGAGTTGGAGCTGTTACAAACTGTTTTTTTTTTTTTTTTCTCAAAAGTCTGTTAGAAAATGCATCAACAATGTATTTATAGTCTATTAACACTTACTCTCGAGTATAAGCTGATACCTTACAAGCACGATATAAGATATAGATGAGATGAAATTACCGAGAGAAAGCTTGCGAACGACTAAACATGTAGAAGAATGCTAGAATGATCACTAGACCTGTGCTTTTATACTACTTTACACAAATCGTGTCTCATGATATTTAAATTGTTACAAAAACGTGTCGATAGTGAATTTATAGCGTGTTAATGCGACTTTTACGAATGTCAAAATTATGCAAACTAACTCCAAAATCAAAGCTAAAAAGTATCGTCCTGAGAAGAAAATTGTAGATCCAATGGACCGTTTCTCCAGAAGTGACACAAAGTGACATTGATCTCTCGTGTTTTTCTACATCATCGTGATTGACGGTGTCAACAAAACAAGAGAGAACGCTGCGTGCTTTCTTCGTTCGGTCATCGACGCGTTCGCAGCCCCCTTTCTCGAGCGTTTCGAAGAGGTGAGTTAACTAATGACACATTAGCCGAACCCCGAAGATTCTTATAGACCTGCTTCTTTGCCGACAATCCTGACCAGATCCGCGTTAGCGTGTCATAATCACATTAGCAATTCATGTCGATCTAAAACATCTTTATTCTAATTCTACGTGCCAAGTAATTGAACTACAGTGAAAACATATCGAGTCATGTGGACCTATGAATTTAGTGCGTCATGTTTGTGTCTTGCAAATGGACATGTCCAACATTGCAGCCTCTGACCTGAGCCGTTCTTCCTCTCCAACAAGTGCCAAAACTTGGATTAATATCATGAAAATTCTCGAAGCAATACACTCATGATCAATTTGTCCCAAACTAGTATTCCAAAAATCCCAAATCGATATATTAGCAATAAATTTATCTTCTATTAGTTTCTAATAAATTGGATGAATATCATGAAAAACCACAAATTAGTATACCTATGACAAATGGAGAGTAAAACCCTAAGTTGATAACCCGTTAATTACTACATGTTATCCCACTAAATAATTTGACAGTATAATTTAACGGAAACTAATGATAGATAAATTTGTCATAAATATATTAATTTGGGTTTTTAAAGTAAAAAAAATTAATTTAAATTAAATTTAGCATAGATATATCAGTTTGATATTAACCCTAATTTTAAGTCTACATGCCAAGTAATTGAATTGTGATGTAAACATGTCTGATTTGTATCCACCTATAAATTAAGTGCATCGTGTTCGTGTTCTGCAAAAGGTTCGTGTTTGACATTGCCGGCCCTAACCCTAGCTGGTCTTCCTCTCCAACGGGTGTAAAAACTATGGTCTGATTCCAATGCATTTCTAAGGAAACGTAGTTAGGAACCTTGCCGAAAGGTGTCGTGTGCGGTGCATTTACTTTCTCTGTCGTCAATCTATAGTTTCTAGAGCTGTTCATCATCCCGTCAATCACTGGACCAGCTGCCTTGCTGACAAAGAAGTCTTTGAAGTTCAACGTGTGTGCCCCCAATTGTAAGTTAGCATCCATCCGCTAGTCAAGGAAGTGCTAGTCAAAGAAGTGACAATAGGAAAACTAAGGATGTCAATTTGGTTCTAAACTTTTCAATTTTGTCAATTTTATCATGAATTTTAATATGAATTCTCATATAATCCTTTCAATTATTTAAAAAAATAAAATGCTAACGTGATTATCTAATCATCGTTGGACGTCTTACGTGACACACTTGTTACATTAGCAATTTCCAGTGAAATTTCACCAAAATGATTAAATTGGAATTTTGCGCAAAAATTTAGGACAAAATTGGTAAATTTAAAGAGTTTGTGATTGAATTGGTATCCGTATAATATGTTTAAGATTAATTGGATAATTTTCAACGAAGTGACGATATATAGGTAATCTAGGATCCATAACTTATTGGATTTGAGGATTCAATATATTAAAATGAGGACTTATAAGCATGAAAATGAAGTTAAAGAACTTTTTTTTTACAATTCATAACTAAATGGAAAAATAGAAAAGACTGTACAATGAATGAGGAAAAAGGTCACATTGGGTCAATTTTCTGGCGGTACGATTGGGTCAAATGACCCGCTCAGCAGTCAACAGGGCATAAAAACTCCTTGTATATTTGCGGGATAATTAATGTTTATTTATCAGAGATTAATATACATCGCGTCCCGTGAGGGATTATCACCCGAACTTGTGAGAATTCTATTATAGCCCTAGTTCATCGAAATGATTACAATTAAGTTGATATCTCTCGGGATAAGAAAAGTAATGTTCTAAAAGTATTAGTAAGATACAAATGATAATTATTTTGTTTTTGGACATAATTTCTAGTCAAAATAGATTTTTTTTTTAATTGCTAAAGGAGTTTGTGAGTGAAAATACTAATTTAATAACAACACAAAATTTCTATTACCAAAACATAAATTTGTTTAATAACGACACAAATTTTCTCCCTCTCAGATAGGAAGCAGGAGCCAAACAGTGAGCGCCGATGATGGGTGGACAGCCGGTTAGTAACAAGGGTGAGTAATGAAAAAAAAATATTTATCATTTTTATTTCAGAAATAGAATAGTTGAAATTTTTACTTTTCAATTCTGTTCCAGAACTATTTTTGACCAAAAATATATTCCAAAAGTAGAAAAATAAAATTGTGATACCAAATAGATTTATATTCTAAATCTGTTCTTGAAAATAGAAATATAGGTTGGCTTGGCCAAAAATAGAATGGTTGTCATATGCACCCTTAATAACTAATGACATGAAACCATAGAATGTCCAACCAAAAAGTTCAAGATATAAAGTAGAGGAGGGGGGCAGGACACTAGAAATGCCATAGTGATCACTCAAGTGCCATATTGAAGAAAAAATGATTACTCAAGTGTCTCTAGCAAAAAGTTTCTACGTGACTTTTTTTTAATGAATTTCTAAGTCCAACGTAATTCTTTAAAAAAATTAAAGTCCAACGTGGAGAAAAAAACAAGACCACTAGGCACTTCAATGTAAATCGATTTCATATGAGGAAAACTAGGAAGTTGATGAAAGCAAGGGACAACATTGTGTAGTAATTTATAAGTTATCAATGGCTTAATTCACGTGTTTCTTCAACCCCCGTGCAGTAGTTTTGTAGTAGTTTTATGACTCAATAATGGATGAGTTAATGGACGTATTTTTTTAGCCCTCGTACAATAGTTTTACAACGTGTTGATGGATGAACTAATGAATGCGTAAATGGATGCATTTCTTCAGCCCTCATGCAGTAATTTTGCAGCAGCTTCATGATGAGTTAGAGCTTATTTGGTAACATGCCAAATATTGCCTATTTCTATTCATTTGATCCCTGTGATAAAATTAAAAAAATCCGTTTAGTAAAGTTTTTTTTCCTAGGGACAAATTCATTCCCGAGAAGAAATCTGAAATAGAATCAAGAAGTAAAAAAATGTTGATTCTTTGTTCCGGGTAACAATTTCAAAATCAAGTCCAAACCATTTTCTTCTTCTTTTTTTTTTTTTTTTTCTCTTTTATTTTCTTTCTTTTCTCTCTTCCTCTTCTTCTTTCTCTAGCCGGTTTCCCGCTACGATGATGGCCAATGATCAGCTAGATGAGGTCCAATGACCTCGCAGGAGCCTTCCCAATCCTCGGCCTAACCGCCGCAAGGTTTACCTTGCCAGGCTAGGGTCGGCAAGGCTCCTTCAAGGCCGATGACCTTGCCGGCGAAGAAGAAGAAGAAGAAGAAGAAGAAGAGGAAGAGGAAGGAAAAAAATTAAAAATTAAAAAAGGGAGAGAAATGTAATAAAATTATTAATGAATTAAAAGAAATTCTAAGTCATAAAAATATCGAAAGGTTGTACCAAATGCATTTTTGTTCTGAGAATAAAAATTTTGTGTAGTTATCAAATACTTTCGAATGCTCATAAATTTGTCCATAGAACAAATAAAAAAAAACTATTTCTTAGCAAAAATTGGTCTTGGAAATAGAATGGTTACCAAACACATCTTTAATGAACAAATTAATGGACGTGCTAAGGGACGCGTTCATTCATCTCTCATGTAACAGCTTTATAGTCTTGTTAATGGATGAATTAATGGACGAGTTAATGACACATCTCCAAAAAATCTCGTGCAACATTTGTAAGACACATCTTCAGTTTACAGTAAATTATTATCTTCTGGGTTTTCTTTAGTTCACGGGAGTTAGAGTCGTTCGAGATGAAAAATTCCCCTTCGGAAAAACACTCCTCCAAGTGGGCTAGTTTCTATAAGTTTTCAACAGAGTCTTGTTCGTGTAATGCCAGTACAAACGGGTTCGAGGTATTATATTTTGGGAGTCATAGTTTGTGAAGTTGTTTAACACTGTTGGTAGGAACTAATTGCCTTAAGGAGATTCTACCATCCGTACCTTGCCTCTTGTTTAATTTTCTATTAATTTTATTACAATCAAACAAGTTTATATAAACATTGGCTTGATCGTTATTATAATATTGTTATGACTTTCTCAATTTTTTTATTACGACATATAATGTTACATATCTTTCCTTGAACACATGAACATTATTTTTCTAACATTCTTAAGGCCATT
Organism: Corymbia maculata; assembly: GCA_014182735.1. Lineage (NCBI taxonomy): Eukaryota > Viridiplantae > Streptophyta > Magnoliopsida > Myrtales > Myrtaceae > Corymbia > Corymbia maculata. The sequence goes on from CM024685.1 coordinate 30,318,363, forward strand.
AGCTCCTTATTGTTTGTTATAATTATTAGAAAATTGAGATGACTTATAACAATCAAGTACTCAATGATGTCCAAAACATTTTTGAAGATGTTCCTATGGTCATTTCAACCACAAATGATGGAGAGGATCATACCTCGAGGCTTGGTGTTGTGGTAGCAAATGTTGTAGGGCTTCAGGTCGAGACCATTAATGGTGCCATTAGTACAAGTCATTTGACATATAGACCCGAGACTATTTTTCAAAACAATACAGGCCAAATGGCATGCTTTGCTTAATTTGCTGGTACCACTTCCAATAACACTTAATGAGAAATTGAATCAATTCATTGATGTGGGCTTTAATTAGTGGCAATAGAAGATGTTCTTCTATTTGACTATGCTAAATCTGATTAAGTACCTATCGGAAGTGTGCCTGATAATTATTCCAAATAAACAAGATGTCACGACTCTTGGGGCATTGGAGGCTTGGAAGCACAAGGACTTCCTATGCCGAAACTATATTCTTAACTATTTGGTAAATTACTTTTATAATGTTTATTATAACATTGGAATTGCTAAATAGTTATGAGAGTACTTAGAAAAGAATCCAAAACTGAGAAAGTGGGCACCAAGAAATTCATGGAAGCTGAATTTTTTAGATTTCAAGACTGTGGATTCTAAATATGTCTTGAGTCAGACTCATGAATTGCAAATAATTCTAAACATCTTCGCTGAGGGATGTTACTTAGTGAGTCATTCCATAGCCTTCGAGCTGGTCAAATATAAAAAATTATTAGAAGGACAAATGGAAAGAGATGAGTATTGAAGATCTCACCTTGCATCTTTGAAGCAAGGAGGACGACAGGAGGAATGCAAACCCTCCTACTAGACCAAAGGCCAACATTGTCGAGTCTTCAAATTCCAAGTAAAATAGGAAGAGGAAAAAGCCTTTTCAAGAAATAGACAAGCAGAAGGAATAGTGCACAAAATTCTAAGGGACAAGTTTTGTTTATAATAAGTCTAGCCATCGGGCTAAAGATTGCAAGGAGCATCTGTACAAAGGCAAGGGCGGTAGTGTAACCAATCAGCTAAATTTGACAAAGTAGGAAGATGATGAGAGATTGACTACTGTGGTGGTATCTAACGTATCATGTTAAACAATTTTGATTGGTGGTTAGACACAAGTGCTACAAATCACAATTGTGCAGATATCTCCTTTACGAGAAAGCTTAAGAAAAAGAAAAGCTCTATATGGCTAACTCTGTGTCAACAAAAAATTTCCCGAGAGGAAAAGTGATCTTCAAGTTCACCTTTGGCAAAAAGATTACCCTGCTAAATATGCCACATGTACTGAAAATCCAGTTCTAGCCTCGTACTTATTAAGAAGGGCTTCAAAATTATTTTTGAATCTAAAAAAATTATACTTTCTTAAGAGGGGATGTATGTAGGGAAAATGTACTTGTATAATGACCTATTAAAAGTCAATATGGCTATCATTGATGTAAACTCGAAATCCTTGTACCCAAATACTCTAAATAAAGAGAAGTCTTCAATTTATACAATCGTGTCTCCTTATCTATGGCATGATATATTAAGACACGTAAACTAGGACACAATGAAAAATATAGCAAACTTGGGGCTAATTCCATGGTTTGACTTGGATGCCTGTTACAAATATGAGACTTGTGTCGATAATAAGTTCGCTAAGAAACCTTTCAAATCGATTGAAAGAATGAGGAAATCTTACAACTAATCCATAGTGATTTATGTGATTTAAAGATTATAGAAAGTAGAGGGGGAAAGAAGTACTTCATCATCGTTGTAGATGATTACGCAATTTTGTTATGTTTATCTATTACTTATTTAAGATGTGGCATTGACCATGCTTATCAAGTATAAAATTGAGGTTGAGAACCAACTTGATAGAAGAATCAAAGTGCTTACGTCTGAAAGAAGATGAGAATATAGTTCTTCCAATTTAAAGGAGTTGTGTGTGGGTTTAAGGGTAATTCTCTAAACATTGCACCTTATACTCCACAAAAAAATGAAGTTGATGAATAGAAGGACAAAGCTCATAAGGAGATGGCCAACGCTATGCTCTTAAGTTCGGGTTTACCTTAGCACTTGTAAGGGGAGGCAATTTTAATTGTGAACTACATTCTTAATAAAGTACCCCCTAAGAAGACAGATAAGACTCCATATAAGTTATGGAATGAAAGGTTGCGATCCTACTATTTTTTTTCTTAATGTGTGGGAGTGCCAAGCCAAGGTAGGGATTTCTACTTCTAAACAAACTCGGTTGGGACCTAAAACGGTGAATTGCATAATAGTTTGTTATGCTCAAAATAGCAATGCAGACAACTGTTTAATTCACACATCTAAAAACATGGAAATCCCTGCCAATACTATCTCAGAATCAAGGGATGCTGAATTCTTTGAGAATATATATCTTGCAAAAAGAAATCATAGTCAACCGTCTCAAAAGAGGAACAAAATCAAAATCAAGTTAAGGCCGAAAAGGCTGAACTTCAAAGGAGTAAGAGGTCACGGATTGAAAAATCTTTCAAACCCGACTTTTTAACATACATAGCCTCAAAAATTTCAAGAGGCACTGTCAACTTTAGATGCTCTTCACTGGAAAGAAGCTATTGATAATAAAATTTATTTTATGCTAAGTAATCACACTTGAGAATTGGTTGATCTTTCATCAAGAAATAAACTAATTGGATATAAATGGATCTTCAAAAACAAGCACAAAATTGATGGTTCCATAAATAAGTATAAAGCGTGAATTGTTGCCAAAGGATTTAGACAAAGAAAAGGCGTGAAGTACTTTATACTTGTTCACCAGTAACAATAATAACATCGTTTAGGATTAGGGGCTAGCATGGTTTTAGGTTAAAACCTGGAACCAAAGAACCAAACCATTGGAAATCTATCTAGTTCCAAGTTTCAAGGTATACATGATAAATTTCAGATTCTAAAAATTTGGGAACTTATTTTATGGGTAGGTTCCGAGCTAGGTAGGAGGACCTAGAATCAGGAATCTGAAATATGGAATAAGTTTTTGTGTTTTTTATGGTCTATGACTTTGTGCAATCCTGCAATATTCAATATCGTCCAATGATGAGTGTTTAATCTGACTAATATGAATTTTCATTTTATAACTGAGACTTTTACTTTATCAATATTTCATATTATTCGTGTGTCTAAATATAAGTTGTGACTAGTGGATTGTAATAACAAGTGGTAATCATTAAAGGTAATTATTACAATTAATAGTACAGTAAAACCTAGAACTAACTTTAAAACCTATAACATGATAGATTCTAGGTTCCAAGATACACATGATAGGTCCCAGGTTTCAAAAAATAAGGAACCTATTCTAGCTAGTAGGTTTTAGGTTCCAAGTGAAGCTTGTATGGAACTTGGAACAACTTATCCCTAGTTAGGATGTTGATCATTATAGCTTTGCTATACAATTTGTAGGTTTATCAAATGAATGTGAAAACTACATTCTTGAATGGTAATCTTAACAAGGAGATTTATATGGAATAACTAGAGGATTCAAGGTCAAAGGACAAAAATATAAAGTGTGTGGACTTGTTAAATTATTATATGGATTTGAACATGTTCCTAAACAACGACATGAGAAATTTGACTGTGTGATGATCCAAAATGAGTATAGAATAAATAAGTATGACAAATGTGTGGGCACTAAATCCACATCAATTAGATGTGCTCATTTGTTTATATGTTGATGACTTGCTAATTTTTGAAGATAACACTAAGGTAATCAAAAACAGCAAAAATCTCCTCAAGAACTTCAAGGTGAAAGACTTAGATGTTATGAATGTTATACTCAGCATGGCAATTCTATGGATTTCTGACGATTTAGGTTTAATACAATCTCATTACATTGAAAAAGTAATTGAAAGGTTTAAATGATTTGGCATTAAAGATACAAATAATCATTTTCTTCAATACTTAACTTTAAGAAAGAATATTGAAGACAATATTAGACAATATTAGACAATTAACATCAATTACATCATAAACTACATTGGACTAGATATTGCGTACTCAATAAGAAAACTAAGTAGATATACTGATAATCCTAGTCACAAGCATTGGAATGCTTTGTAAAGAGTGTTAGGTTATCTAAAAAGATCCAAAGACTACATTCTGCTTTGACAGTTTTTAGAAAATGTTCTATTATGGCCAAAACTTGTGCTTGCAATATGTATTCACTATGACAATCAAACAACGATTGCAATGGCATAGAATGTGACATATAACGATAAGTCTAGACATATACCTTAAGATAGTTGCTCTCAAATGGAATAAATTGTTTATCAAGGGGAATTGTGTTAAAAGCCCTAACTCAATTAAGAGATCCTAAGGTGGAAACCTAACATAACGATTGGAGATCCCATGGGCTAGGTTCAACAAGATAGCGCAATTTTTGGAAACTCTAATGTGAGCACTATCCTCTACTCCTATGATTTAACAATGCTTCTTACAGCGTTTTAAGGGTACACTATGCTTTTAATGATCCTTATAGCTTGGATTTCAAAATCCTAGTAAGGTAAGGTAGAATAACTTTGATATGAATGCACCTATATGTGTAAACCTGGCTGATTTTATGAAAATCTTTTAAAGGTTACATTTTTTGAAGTTCGCATAAATCTTAAGAGGTTCATGGCCAAAGGAATGAACACAACCAAGAAGTAATCTTGATTCGGCAATACTCCCTGTGAGATCTATTGTCTAGGTTTATATAAACAACTCACAATTCAAGACTTAGTCTATTTACTAGTTAAGTAAATTTACCCAAAACTTTTTTTTGCTGAAGGGCATTTTCGTCCTTTTTTCATTTTCTTTTTTATCCTTCTCCTTCCTTCCCTCTACCGGCCATGGCAGATGGAAGCCAGCGATGGCTACCCTCACTGGCGTTGGAGTCAATGAGGGCTACCCTCGTTCACCCTCACCGGCGTCGGAGTCCCTCACTCGCCCTGGGGAAGGTGACCCTCACCTGATGTCGACGGGGGTCACCCTTGCCTAGGTCAGGCGAGGCGAGGGCCCCCCAAGCCATATCCGATGAGGGCCGCCCTTGCCCAATGCTGGTAAGGCAGCCCTCGCTTGACGCTGTGAGGCTCGCCCTCGCTTGACGCCAACAAAGCTCACCCTCGCTCGCCCAACCCAAGCGAGGGCAGCCATTGCTGGCTTCCCTCTACTAGCCATGGCAAAGGGAAGAAGGAGAAGGAAAAAAGAAAAAAGAAAAAAAGAAAAGGACAAAAATGCCCTTCGGTCAAAAAGTATAGGCTAAATTTATCCTAAGTAGTATAGTTTTGGGTTTTTTGTGACACAAAAAAAAGTTTAGGAAAAAATTGTCATAAGTAACATAGTTTTGGGTTTTTGATGGCATGAAAAAAAATTTTGGGTAAAATTATTATAAGTGGCATAGTTTAGGGTTTTTAGTGTCACGAGAGAAAATTCAAGGTAAAATTGCCACAAGTGGCATAGTTTAAGATTTTTGATGATATTTGCTCTCTTTTTTTCCCTTTTTTCTTTGAAGAAGTACTCGTTCGTACAGTTAAAATTACTCAAAAGGGCATGAGTTTCTCCATACTTTGCTTAGCATAGGTTAATGAATGTTCCTTCATAATATTTTCATAATTGGCTAGCCAACGCGTGATGCTTGAGGGCGATGTCACAAGAATGAGAGTTAACAACAATGGCAATGCTACGGGCTTAGGATGGAGGACCAAAACTAGAGGAGAGAGAGAATGAGAGATTAGGGTTTGAAAAACGAAATGAAATTATCCCCCATTTGTTAATTTAAGGTAAAAACTACGTTGTTTAGGCTTGATGTCATTCACTTCAGTTCTTTAACGAGCCATGTCAAATTTTATGAAGAAAAAAAAAATCCCTCATGGCATTTAAGTGATTATATTTTTCTATTAAAGTGACACTAAAGTAATCACTCAAAAAATTTGGATACTAAAGTTAATACTTTATGAAAGTTATGGTATTTTTGGTACTTTTTTTTTCCGATAGAAAAAGATACATGCTTGTAGACTCATAAAACTCTTGGACAAGCAATGTGGTATAACTGATAACGGCATGTGGATTTGACAAACCAGGAGTCACACATGCAGAATAAATAAGGGCAAAATCTAGCTTTATCCTTAGAATGTTCAAATAAAAATTAAGTTATTAGGTTAAGGAAGACTTTGTGTATACACCCTATAGTAGAAACTCAAATGGAATCGTTTGGTCTAGTATTTGAAATTATATACAAGTGAGGAGCTATGCATGTGGAATAAATTGGGGGCATAACCTAGTTTTAATATCATGTTAGTATATCCAAATTAAAACTTAAGTCATTTGACGGAGGGAGATTGAATGTGTATAAGACCCATATAGGCCATGTGGAAAGTGAGGTAACACATTAAGTAGAAATTAAAAGGGAATCCTTTGGTCTAGTATTTGAAAATAAAAAATAAAAAATTGGTCAGTTCTTTTCCAAACTTAAAACAGTGGTTTCTTCGAACATTCGACCCACTATGGTTGTGAAAGTTTGGAGCAACTTAGTTAGGACGTCACCTTTATGATAGTGCTCCAAAGGTCAAACTTTGGGTGGGTTGACCACTGTGAAATCATATCTCTCTCTCTCTCTCTCGATCTCTCTCTCGACATTAACTATGCATGGCTATAGTGGGGTTGAACTGAAACTTTGCTTATTTCCACTCGGCTGGACTTAATAATTCTTTGGCCTAAGTCAATATCCAAATTCATCCCATTCGTCGACTTTGGTCGAAACCGTGTGGAAGAGAGTCTCAATCTTGAAAAAAAAGACATTTGGACTTTAGTATCCTTGGAAGGGACCCCCAATGTTCTTTTTTCTTTTGCGCGTAGAACGCAATTGAATATAAGCTTTAAATAAATAATATGCAAAAAAGAAAACAGTGTAATTTCTGTAAATCTCTATTTATTTTGATGAAGTGTACATGAGACAATCCATAGGACATAAAGAATGACTATCAAAGGTAATAAGCTATTACAGTATCGACTACAATAATTTGGAATCAATCAAGGATATGCGCGTTCATAGAGGATATGCATCGATACACAAGCCCGTGAGAGATATGAAGATTCAAAGAAGATATGAAAAATATAATGTTATCTCGTGCTGTCAAGTGATACTCAGATTAGTTCAATTGGATTAGAGTTTCACTTTTCGGATCAAGTATTGGCGGAGGATCCACTTCACTTCGCTCACTTTTGCCATTTTATAGCAATACTAAAAGCCCAAGAGCGAGAATATTTCTGAACCTAACCTAGTTCTTTGTTCCATCATTTGGGCTCTGAAAAGGGCAAAATCTTGATGCAAACTGAAAATCAAACCGAGAGAGAACAAAAGGAAAGCCGAAGAAAGGGGATCTCCATTTTTTTTTCTGCCCCATTTTTTTTCCCATATCTTAATTCGAGAATTCTCCAATTCAAAAATGACAGGTCCAATCAAAGCCGTTGTCAGGATTGAGCGGAGGTACACTCGATGCCTGTAGATGGGCAAGATTCACATAGTGAAAAACCGTTCCGACCAACACTTCGATAATCCATTTTATAAAATGATTTATGGCTTGACCAAAACTACCTAGAAATCGACATCCTTGTACATGACGGCAACCTTAATGATGGCACGCCTGCTTCCAAGTCAACGGCTATCATGCGGCACGAAAAATATAAAAAGCCCTATTTAAACAATAGATTTTCTCTGTCATTTTCCCCTGTTTTCTAAATGTACGCGATTATATCAAATTTGACCGAGCCAACACGAATTGAACACTTAGAAACAAAAAATCACAGTTGGCACAAACCCATTTTTTGGCGCAAATTTGGAGAAAAACCTCTCTCACAATAATTATCTGATAAATAGAGAAATCCGAAATTAATAAGAAAGCATCAAATAGCTGAAACATACGGAAATTATCAGATTGAAATATTGAAAAAAGAAAAAAAATTATGGAACTGCGGCTCAAAACAACCTCCAACAAGTTCCCTGTAGTGGTATTATTAAAATTTTCCCCAAAAATTTAATGTCGGGGCTCACTTCGATACAAATTCTTACATTTAACCTACTTATTTTTTAGGTAAGCGCATTTGAAGTCTTAAAACTTATCATGAAAGTATAATTGAGTCTTAAAACTTTCAAAAAATGTAATAAAATCCTAAAATATGTCACAAAAGTGCAATCGAGACTTAAAATTTTTAAAAAGTACAATCAAATCATAAAAATTCAAAAAGTATAATCAACAGAAAGACATAATTGGACAATTTAATAAGTTTTAAGACTTAATTGTACATTTTAAAAATTTTAAAACTCAATTGCACTTTCATAACATATTTAAAGACTTAATTGTAATTTTTGATCAGTTTAAGAGTTAATTGTATTTTTATAATAAATTTTAGGACTTCTAATATAATTATTTATTTTTATTTTGTTTCCCCTAAGGCGCAAGAGGTATGTAAAGGCCCCTCTTATCCAAAATGATATGTGGGTTGAACTCACGCGCATCGAGACCACCCAAATCTTTTTCATAATAATTAGCGACCCCATCGAAATTTAAACCAATCTAAGAAACATCAGAGGCGGCAATTTCTAATAAAACACAACGATACGACTGAGCACCAAGCGAAACAACCAGCTTGGGTTTATTCTAATCGAGCTCGTGTAGTAATCATGTCGACCTCCGTGGCACGGTTAACCCTTGCGTGGATGGATTCAGAGGGGCCTAGAAGAGGCCTCAGTTCCCAGCTTTTAAAATCAATGCTTAGGCCTCAATATTTTGAAAAATCCCTTACGTCCGTAAAGTTTGAGCCCACCAAAAGTTTTCATTTTTTTCGAAAATTAAGGAACCATTTTGGAAACTTTTAACAAAAAAAATACCCTCCAACTTTACAGCTATATCTACAATAATGGTGATTCTTATTGTGAAATATATGGAATGATAAGTAATTAGTAACTTGAGAAATAATTTGCTTTGATACAAATAGCAATATTGTAACTTTTACCGTTTCGTCAAGTTTTGTTATACTAACATGATCCATTGAAAACTTGCACACTATTGACTTTGTATGAGAGGTCATTAAGGAGATAATTTTAATGTAATAATGATATTAAAAAGTCGAGAGCCAGTGATGTTTTGAAAAAATTCGAATTTTATCATGCTTAAAAGATTGAGAAAATGCAATGAACAAGCCTGATATTCACTCCATGACAATAAAAGAAACTCAAATCTCAAAAGAACCCTATCTTTCGGTCCGGTACCAATTTTAACTCCAGCTTGTTTTTCCTTTAAAAACTCACTAATTTTTCATTCAAGTCTTAAATTCGGCCCTATCAACTTACCGACCAAAATAGTCATTAGTTGTTGGTAGTGGTCATATCACGTTTACATAACCTCCGTGTCGGCGCTGACGCGTGGATTTAAGGCACTAACTTTCTCCGTTGCACCAACTTTCTCCGTTCGTCGTCTTCTTCCCACGGGTCCCCCGACTTACCCTGGTTCTTGGGCTGCGTTGTAGTTCCTCAGAATGAGTTCAAATCAAGAGAGTAAACGGCAAAGATTTGTCAGTTGGGATTTTAAGATTGAAAACCCAGAAAAATAAAACAACTTCACCGAGGGCTTCGCCGGCAACGACCTTCACACCTCTTGCCGCTATTACGTCCCCTTCCGATCCACTGTGCTATCTACGCCTCCCTCGTTTCTGTGTCCTACCTCCTCAACTCCCAGCCCTACATCGCCAAAGTGGCCTCCATCAATAACCTCGTCACTCCCGACACCCTATAATCATCGCCAACGACACCTACTAGGGGCTCACCATGTGCCAGGCTCTCATGGCGGAGAAGCCAATGCGACCCTTGGAAGGGGATGAATCTGAGTGTTTCGGTGTGCATGCTCGATAACTAGGCCGTCAAATTGGTAAATCGGATCAAAAATAATCCTACTCAAATTAACATATTCAACGCATTGACATATTTTTATACAATTCAAATCTAGCAACTCATACTCAATTAGACATATACCCACACCGACTTGACGGTCCATTTTTAACAACTTTTCTCCTTAAATTATTTTCTTTGAACAACGGGTGACCTCATGAACTAGCTTGTCGAGTTAGCAAGGAAACTCAGAGATCAGGCTATGGACAAGAATATGGAGGCGAATTCAAATCTTAAATTGTTATCAATGAAAAAAGGTACTCAAATTATCTTCAAAATAATAGTACAAAAGCTGACGTCATCACGAAGCATGATATTGAGACCAAAATCATATATCTTTTGAAGTATGAGGATGGAAATGTATTTTCCTTAATGCACACATCATGGGCTAAAGATGCAACTCTTCATCTTTGAAATCGTTTGATAATTGAATATTATTCTTAATCCTCGTTAGATCTTGACATGTCAACTAATTACTTAGAGAAAATGCGTATTAGAAAAAGTTATAAATAGTCAAAGAAAAGATAACATACTATTATTCTATCAAACATTAAATCAAACTCTTGGCGGTGGCCTTGCCTAATGCAAAGTCAGAAAGTACTCGTGGAGAATCAAATAGCTCTAATTCACCCTTAGAGCGAGCTAAGTGCCCGTAACTTCAAAGAAAAGATTATGTCTTATAATCTGGCGCAAGCCATCTCCTAAAAAAAAAAAAAAATCTAATCAGTGAGGACTGACCTCCAAGTTGAGGATGGGCTTGCGGGTGGAGATTGCTGACGTAGGCGATGGAGGCCGAGTGCTGGCCGACCAGGTTTGCCCCAACTCTAGAAGGGATTTGCATCGTATTCACTATAAGCCATGTTCTCTTAGGTGGGTTGGGTCTGGATAAAAATCTAAACCCATTAAATCCACATTTAATTGGGTTTGCATCTCGAACTCATAACAACCCTTTTTTCTTTTTTCTTTTTCTTCTTTAAATTTAACTAATCCATACCTAACCCAACTGATAAAATATTGATTAAAAGTAGGCCTTCAACCCATTTTGACAACTCAATCGACAACCAACTAGATCTTAGCCGAAGACAAGCATTTGGTCACGTACCTAAGGACTTGAGGCAATTTGATCTCTTTCCATTGCAAAGGTATCTGGGGTTAGTGTGCTCAATGCAAATGAGGGCAAACATCTAACAGAGTTCGTGACCAACCACGCAACCTCCATTAATGGGGATGCTCTAGCTCAAATCTAGGTCGCACAAGGGGTGAACATGATTTCAGGGTAAAATTGGGAACTTGCAAATTTCCATTAACGGAGGCCGTGGCAAGCTATCGAAGGTTTGGGTGGCAATGGGTGAGCAGCAATGAAGCTTAACCGAACAAGTTCATGCGAAAAATGTGATGAACATGGAAAGTTGTTGTCTTAAATCCACATTAGTGGTGACGAGGAGAAAATGTACACATGGAATTGCCTTGTTAGACAACTAACAACGGTTTGAATGACAAGATAACGATGATAGATTCGAAATTTGAGTAAAAGCTAGTGATTTTTCTTGAAACAAGAATAATTTGGGTCAGAATTGATTACTAGACCTAAAGTTTGAGGTTTCTATAGGGAATTAGGCCAACAAATAACTCTATTTTGAAAACTACAATTTTGCCATGTCAACAACTGCGATGACTTGAACACCCTCTCTTCTCTAGAAGGAAAAAAAATAGAAACGTTGGCAAGATTAAGATATTTAGATATCTATTTTGATTATAGATATTAGATCTCATTTTCTTTGATTTCCTTTATCTAAGCCTATATAAATAGGCTCTTCTTGTATATATATATTGAAATATGCTAAAATTCCTTGAATCTCTCTTCTGCATTATTATTTCTATCATGGTATAAAAGATGTTCCTAAGACAACCCCAGTGTATTGGATTCACTTTGCACGCCGCATCGCAATAAGAGTAGCAAAGGACCTCAATAGTGAAATATATATACAATGATTATTCATATCTGATTTGATTTACTCTATCTAAACCTATAAATGGGCTGTCCATGTATTCTTTTCTATATATCCTAACATACTAAAATTCCTTGATTCTTTCTTCTGCATTATTATTTTTAACTTGATATCAAAGCTAGGAGGTCTTAAGATCAAATCTTCCAAACCCTTATTTACCTCCCCAATTGTATATTTCCATACTTTAAGCTAAAGTCAAAGTCTAGTCTATGCATGAGAGGGAGTGTTAGAATTTTAAATGATAAACTATACATTCATCTAACAATTTAAATTTTTAGAACTGTTGGTAATGATCTAAAAAAATCTCATAACAAAATTACACAAAATGGTAATCACCTTGAGTAAATTTGTTCACATCAAATCAATAGTAAATGACACATACGATGGCCGGTAATGACTAGATCACCACGTAAGAAATTTTAGGCAAGATTTAGCCAAGATGACTTGATTGTGTTTTCAATCAAAGGTTTTGGTCATATTGGTTCAATTGAAAATTTTGGGACTACAATATGCCTATGACCAAATTTGCAACTTTCCCAATGAAATTGTGTTCAAGATACGTTGGCTAAGGTCTTTCCAGAATCTCCCCTACTGAGCTATAGATCAGGTGATTTCTTTTGTGCCCCAACATAGGAAATGTTTGTCATTTTTAATTATAGTATTCAAGTTATCATTAACAAAATTGTTGTGCATTTATTCTGTTCATGTGTTAAGTTAATGAATACACATGATCATTAGTAGATCCATTGATCGCTGTGCAAAATTGCAAAATGGGTCTGACCTGACGACATTGATGTCGGATTTTTAGTTTGGATTGGTGTACACAACTCATAATCAATGCTACAAGTACAAACACGGCAAAGGTTAAGGTGCAAATCAAATTCAACCAGTAATGAACCTCCGTTCGTTTTCTCCTTCTCGAGTGCAAAACTCTTTATATTCTTAGACATTGCAAAGATTTACATTCACCACGTATCCATTCACTCGACTGCTTGATTCAAATTTGGACTTATGTAGAGATGCATACATGGCAGTATGCATGCTAGCATTGTCTGCTGAAACTAAAAGATGATCATAAATTTTAAAGAAGATTCTACAACACACAACCTTCAAGGTAGGGAGTAATGACAATAAGCATCATGGAAAGACCAACTTCTCTTTCTATTATGAACACAATTATGTTCCCGTTACTTTACATCAGGGAAGAAATAAACAAATAAATTAAAAACAAATGGTCAACTCATGTACTTGTAAATTGAACTTCCTTCTACTTACATAAAGAAAAAATTGGAGGGTGAGGAATCAAGATCATAAATAACTGGAGGGCTGAAGAAAAAAAAAACAATCCTCACTTCGTTGCTTCCTCAGCAGTTGTTGAACCAATCCCTACCTGCAACCATGAAGAAGACCCTCCGCTCGTGTTCACATCCTTGAGTTCGCTCAACTTTGCTAGCTTCACCTTACTCTCTGCTTCATCGTCGACTGCACTGTGAGTTGTTGCGACGTTGCTATCATCATTGTAATTATTGTCCATGTTGTTGTTATTCTTTTCATTATCATTCTTGTTGCTGTTGAAGTCATTCTCTTCCATGTGCTGATTATTATGTTCCCTCTCTTTAGGATGCAGCCCCAGCCATGACTGCAAGTACATCTCTGCGGACACTCGGGCGAACCGGGCGGTGGAGCTGCTCATCGGGTCCCGCCGGAGGTCGTCAGATGGGGCGGGGAGGTTCAGGTCGAGCTTCAGGGTGAGCGGGTCGTCAGGGTCGAGGAACTTGCTGGGCATCTGCTGGATCTGCTCCATCTGCTCGTGCAGGTGTTGCAACTTGGCTAGCGCGGGCGCATCTGCCGGGTTCGAGGTTATCCAGTGGCATCTCTTGTGCCCGCCCAGCGCCTGGCCCGAAGAGAAGACACGGTGGCATATGGAGCACTCGTGCACCTTCGACTTCCGCTTCGAGGTGGACGGCATTGAGGAGCTGAGGCCAGCATCGAATGGCGAATTCGATGCCACGGACTTTATTGAGAAGAACTCGTCTTGTGTGACGGCGTCCTCGTCGGGCACCCAGTCGTAGGCATGGTCGAGCCTTGCGGCGAAGCACCCCTTCACCTTCTTGTGGCTTGCCCTATGGCCTCCCAATGCTTGGTGGGAATTGAACACCTTCTTGCATGCTTTGCACTCAAAGAGGCCCTGGCCTTTATTGGCGATCACCCCTTTGGCCTTGTCCGCGGTCGGCGGTGATCTGTAGGCAAGAGGAGCTATGAAACTTATCGGCCTCCGGCGCTCCTCATCCTTGCTTGCCGATGCACACGACTCCTCTGGCTCCGCCGAAGACGGATCTACCGTGCCATTAGACAACATCATCAGGCAATTTGCTAGGTCTTCCTCCTCACTTGACGGGCAATTGGAATTAACATTATCGACCTTCACTCTCAAGGACCTTTTCCTTTTAGACCACCTGCACCCCCGCCTCCTCGAGGTGCCGTCCTCGTCATCCTCAGACTCCGGCGACGTCGAGTACGAGTCCCCAATGTCCTCTGAGCCCGCCCCGCACTTGCCGTGCTCGAGGAACGACTTCCACGAGGAGAACTCCTTCCCGCAGTTCTCGCAAGCCCGGCAGCTCTTGAGCCGATTTGGGTTGGCCCGCAGCCCGTACATGCGCTTGCTGCCTGGCGGCACGTTGTCCCCTACGTTCTTGTCCTCCCAGTTGCTCCCAGGGTCCTCGTCGTCCGTGTGCCCGCCCTCATCGCCGATCCCATGGGCCCTCATGTGCCCACCGAGGGCCCTCCCGCACATGAAACCCTTCTTGCAGATCTTGCAAAAGTGCTTGAAATTCAGTTGTTGGTCGACGATCAATGCCATCAGGAGAACTCAGATCGATCCTAAAGAAAAAACAAAAGAAGCGAAACCAAAGAGCAGAAGAAGGGTGACGATGAAGATGACGAGGATGAGGATGGAGGTGTGTGCGCGTGTTGGAAAGAGATGGAAAGGGAGGGGCTTCTTTTTTCTGTGGTTAAGATTGAGACAAAGGAAAAGATGGGCTGGAAGTTCGTTCTTTGTATAGTGAAAGTGGTTGTGAGGTTGTATGGTGAAGCAACGCCAGTCCTAGTTTTTAGTTGTGGTTGTGTGGACAGAGAGAGAGGAAACAAGAAACGAGGTTGTGGGGGAATGGGGGGTTGGGGTGTGTTTTGAGGGGAGTTGGTGGTGGGAGACTTTTTCCACGACCGCGGGGGTGGTGGTGGTGGCGGCGGTGGCGCCGCCGCAAACGGAGGTGGCGAAGGGATAAGCTGTTGGGGTGGAGGAGGGGAGGGGCCGTGTTTTGCGGCGGACCGCTTGTCCCTAGTCAAAGGACTAAAAATGGGATAATTCTTCATTAGTGAGTTTTCGTGAGTCGAGTTTTGAGTTTGAGCTTTTGAGTGACAGAGTTGGTTCCTAACTGCCACGCACCTATTCATGTCCCTTCCATTCCAAGCCAAGTAAAAAACTAAAGACAGATTGAACTCATGCTCCTCCTTGTCTGCCGGTTGGTTCAAGCCCCTTTTCCACAAAAATAATAATTATTATATAAAAATAATTTTCTTTCTATTTTTCATTAATCTCTCTTAATTGCAAGTTTAAGGAGAATTTCTCGTCCTAATTTTGGCTTCCCCTTAGTTACTGTCCTTTTCTCGTCTCTTTTACTAAATTATTTGTGGCTCTCATTTGACTCTGAGAAGTAAGAAGCGGAAGTGTCAATTTTTGATAATTTTAGGTCTTTACCAAGGATAGAAAATGGGGGCATGGAATCGGTCAAAATCACTTGGGAGGTAATTTAGGTAAAAGCTGATTGCTCCATGTCCTGAGTACATGTGATGATGCAATGACACCTTTTGGTATTGTCACCAAAGGGAACCCACCTGATTTCCGAGTTCTGTGCCCTTCCATTAGTTTCTTTTCCAAGTATGGAAAAAAAACACTTATAATTTATTGATTAAACAATGCTCATCGATTACAATATAAATTTTATTTCTCCACGGCTCATATTTACTAGATAGGTTTGTTCTCAAAAGCTTAAATTTCCCACGGCAACAGTCGAATAATTTCCAGGAAATTTTATTTAGCCATTCATAATTTGATATATTGGCCATTTCATCTCTTCGACAGTTTTATATAACGAGGATGAAGTTCCAAAATTATGGTTATACAGTGACATCCGCAATTTAAATTATTAGAAAACGATCCATTTTTTATGACCTTAGCATTTCAGATAGGGTGATATTAAATTTGAGGCATGCAACATTAATTTCATATATCTATATCTATCCTACCTATAAAAGTTCAAAAAATCAGTACATATCTAGACTTTTTAAGTTTTGAATTTTACCCTAAACACGTCTTATCTAAGATAGATTTCAACATTCAATCATATCCTTAACACATCTAAAAGTCAGCCTATTTTGAATTTTCAATATTTTCTTGAAGGCATCTCATCTAAAACCTTTCTACTTCCATTTCTAAACTCTACACTACTAATTTGAAACATTAATCTCGACGAAGCTAGCGCTAAATCTTGCTAAAATACTATCAATGGCCTCCGTTTTTCTTTGCTTTTTATTGATCTTACTTGGATCTTACTTTGCTTATTCTATTTCACTTCAATTGTTCACCATCATCGCTATCATTAATTATATTCCTCCTAATAACTAATGAAAATTAAGCTTAACCAAACATTTGCATTATTTATTTAAGGCATATTAAGATATTTAGTTATTAAGGCTTAATCTATGAAAAATCTCAAACTAATACACGTATAACAAATTTATCCTATGTTAATTATTGTTGAATGACACATGATAATTGACAGGTATACTAATTTAGGTTTTTACCCTTCGTTTGTCACATGTGTACTAGTATGTGATTTTTCGTAGTATAAATCTAATTTAATGGAAACTAACGAAGAGTAAATTTGTCACAAACACATCCATTTTAAGTTTTTTATGGTCATAAAATTAGTTGGAGGTAAATTTGTCACAAGTCTATTAGTTTAAGGTTTTTCATGATATTAACCCATTAAATAACAAAGGTAAAAAGGAGAAAGTATGTTTTTTTTACTATGTCAATGAGTAATGTAATCTTGTAGGCTTTGATTATAGGATTAAACATATCTAAGGATCTTTCTTTCATAATTTTATACTGATCTAATTTTGATCTTAGTTTCCTTGCTCAATTTCACTTCACTTGCCTTTTCCTGTTCATGATCATCGCCCTCAGGAGTTCCATTCATCGTAATAACCAATAAAAATTAAGTAAAATATTAGCATAAATTTTCGGAAAAATCTTACAATATATAATTCAATAAATAAAAAAGGAAATATATATCTTGACTATATATAAATGAATAAATAAAATATATCGTATCTATAGTTAAATTCAATTTGTTTAATCTATTCAAGTATTTTAAATTTAAAGTCAGGATAAGAGTATTAAACTTGAATTGGCTCACTTATTAGTAATTATTATGAATGCTAGTCTTATTATTAAATTTTGCTTATCGATTTATATTTGGAATCAGTATTATTTTGTATCTATTATATTGTAGTTAACGTCATATATAAGATAACTTTCACTCTTGTACTCGCCACGTTGCTTAATATTACTTCTACGATTGTTACTTGGCCAGCCACATGACATAATTGTGCTGCATACCCCAATTTCAACTAATTAGAATTAGTTCGGTGATTTGTCACCCTCAAACTTCTATAACTTATTAAATCTGAATTTAAAGAGACAATATCTTCAAATGTTTTCTAAAATGTATCCGACCAATAAAATACATAAAGTTAAAGTATCTCAAAATAAATTCTTGTTATCCTTCGCAAACATTTATCTCTTTGAACTTGTTGATTTTTAAATTTGAATGGACAAACCAAAAAAGATAAAGTATCTTGAAATATATAACCTATATGTAGATTTTGGATTTTAAGTCAAAAAGAGAAATATATCTCACTTTGAGATATACTCATAAGTAGAAGAGGAAACCGTCCAAATTTCTCCATTCAGTGTGCCATCTCCACATGCTCTGTCTACTATGTGTGTACTGATGCTCCAAGCTATATGCTCCTTATTATGTATCATTAAAGAAAGGTTAGCCATGACTGATCGTGCACTCTTACAAATGGTATGACATAAGCACTGAAAAGATCATTGACATAGATGTCCATGTCATGACGTTTGTACCCGTTCGTGTCATTTCGTTTAAGATTCCCCCTAAAACCTACGCTGCTCCAGATTCACTTCTGTGAAAATTATAATATACAAGATATGACAAGTCATTTAATATCGTTTTCCTTAAATTTTCTGTTTGGGAAGATATGAAAAATCAGAGGAATTAAAGCGGGGTAGAATATAGAGAAAGTATTTAAATTTTGAAAAAATAAAACATACATTGCCGACCAAAATTAAACATTATCCTAATAGGTTTATCCATCCTTAATTCGAGCATTAGCAAGAGTGTTATACAAACCTCAAATCAAGGGTGGATTACACTGTTTGTGTCAATTTTTCTCAATTTTTCTACGTGACCCGTATGCTATATATTGAAATTTTGTGAGAATGAGAGGGAGGGGAAACTTTTTGTGGGGGTTTCTCTTGGCATTTTCTTTCCTTGGTGCTCACAAACAAAGCCAAAACATATGAGAAAAATCCAGGAGAGTTTTGATAGAGTCTGAGATGATGTCATTCGTGTGTTTACATCGGTTGTATTATAAAGAAGAAAACTTGCATAATATATTTCTATTATAATATTAAAATAATAAATCACACATCCATTTAACAGTTTAAATTTTTAAATCAGTTAACATAATCTTATCAAATCTCATATTGTTCGAATCTTTCCAAGTTCCATTTGCCTTCACAATTAAATTTCCTAGATGTGGTTTATTATTTAAATATTATAACAGATTCAATTGAATGATTTTGTCAAATATAGAGTTTTTATAGTAATTGAATTTCACAATTATTTTCTCTAAAATTAAAAAAAATTACCTATATTTATCTTTGTGAGTGTGATATTAAATTGTCGTTTTTGACATGTCATTGATAATTGAAAGGTTACATCATCGAATGACCAAGGAAAAAATATCAAGTAAAATAAAAAAATGAAATAGTTTTACCTAAATATAAGAAGATATGTGTTTATTCGTACAAATTTTTAATATCACAAAAAATACCAAATTGGTACACATATGACAAGTTTACATCCATTCTTTTTTTTTTTTACTACTAAAAGCACCAAATTGGTATATTCATGGCAAATTTATTCAAAATTATTTTTTTAACCACCAAAAATCCTAGATTAATATGTTTGTAATAAATTTATCATTCATTAATTTTCATTGAATTGGATTAATATCATGAAAACTACAAACTGGTATATGTATGACAAATGGAAGGTAAAATTTCAAATCAATACATTTGTCAACTGTCCTGTGTCCTCTAACTCAATAATTTGACTGTAAAATTTGATAAAAATAATAGAGAATATATTTGTAACAGATATACCAGTTAAAATTTATTATAGATGTATCAATTTTAAATTTTTCGTAATATTAACCTTCAAAAGAATGAGTAATCTTTGAAAATTCGGCAAAAGTTCTGGATAGGAAATTTTTAATTAAAAAATACGGTGTCTATCGATATTTCCCGTCGTAGACTTCCCAGATGACCGACAAAGAGTTGAGATTTCGCGATAATGGGACCCGAGAACTTCTAGTTGGTCTTAAGCGTTGTGATTAGTCAGTAATCTCCGGATCAAGCAAAGTCATCTGCTTCCGTCAGTGGCAGTGAGTTCAGTCTTTAATCAGTTGCTCATCATTCGTTTGCTTTGGATCAAAGCAATTACATAAACCTACCCCCACTCGCTTAATTAAGGAGCGACAGGGATTAATTGAGGAGAGAGCATGCTTGTGTAGCGCCGACTGCTTAAAAGCAAGATGTCCTTTCGCTTCGCTGCGTGTCTCATTCGCGATTTTATTCAGTACCAAGTACGTGTGATAAAATTCAAAATGATATGAATATTAAATGAATTCATAACTTACTTAAATCTAACTTATATTTATATCTCTTTCACCCATACTCGCTCAGCACTCTCGCCTCAGTTTGTGTATAAGTTTCATATATTGATTTAAATATAAAAGTATTTTAACAATATGAGTCGGATTGGGTATTAATTGGATATGGATTTGATCGGTATAGGTCACTTAATTTGGATTGTATAAAAATTGGTCAAAACGGATTAAATAAGTTAATTTGATCAAATCATTTCCGATCCAACTCAATCCATCCGCTTGACAAGTCTAATCTTAGATGACATAAGTGCGCGGAATTTGCACATACCTGGTACACCCAAATTATTTACTTCCCCCATTTCGGAGAAAAACTTGCCTAGTTCCAAGTTTACTAATTTAGATCTATTTCAGTCATTAATTATGTGGATTCTATGTGAAGCTCACCTTAAATCTACGTGAGCAATTGTCATATGATCGATCTCATCTAGTGAATGATCAAGACAAAAGCTCCCGCCCTGTTAAAACTATACTTGATCCTTGATAGACAGTTATTTTGGGTCTAGTCTTGAATGGACTTGGGTTTTTATCTCGATTGGTCTCCATCGTCGATCCCGTGGATCCTATACAGATTTCAGGTGAACAAATCACATGATCAACAGTAAAAATAAACCCAATTCAGTGGATCTTGATATGTACAGAATATTTTCTGTAATACGGACCTGACTCGTAAGTGAACTAACCGCACGTTGAGTGAAACCGTCTGAGACCAAGCTTGGATGTCCATAAAAGTTGCCCATACTGAAATTTGACTTTCTTCAATTAATTTATACTAAAATATTAGCCCAATAGTTATCCTCTAAACAAAAAAATTAACAATAACAACATTATTAATTTATTATTACATTGAAAAGTTGATATTGTAGCTTGCTTAATTTATTGAAAAGAAGGGTAGGATCCTTGGTTGTTTCAAGGTTCCCTTCCCAAAGAGCCAATGTCTTTCGACACTGACTAAGGGCTGCTCGCTTGTCTAACGGATATAACATGAGTGGGCTGACAAGACCGCCTTCATTTTTTTTAACATATCAATGCATGCACAACTCAACCTCTATTTTGATATAGTATCTTTATCGAACCCCATTCCCAGCTCCAGCCTCTTAAGTGTTTTACGTTTAGGGATACCGAGATCTACATGAGATCTATACGAAACAGTTTAAGGACCTATTCAGATCCAATCTAAGTGGATCTAAATAAATTTTTAAAGTACAAGATTAAATGGTTTTACATACGTCTATCAATATATTTTAGGACCCTAACCAATGATAATTACCACCATATGTAAGTATACAAGACAAAATTAGAGTTTATTGAAATGATTAATTTGAGGAACATCCATGTTTTGTCACAATAATCCAAGGGATAATAAATGATGTTCCATGTTAACTTTAAAGGTTTTGATGAGTTGATCAGTTTAAAAAAACCAAAAAGATGATTAACAAACTATCGTCTCACTTGTAAATAATGAATTCACGACATGTACAAACAGTATTCACATGCAATCATTATTATAAGAATTTCAAAGTTATATGTCAATAGTATGGTATCATTTACATTCGCTCGACTACGTATGTAAATCGATTGACTTCCCCAAGACTGTAGTAGTTTCTCCCACTTCCTCCTCTCTCTGCCTTTTTCTTCTCTCTCCATTGTCTTCTTCAACTTTGACTATGGGAGAGTTTGAACTAGTCTCAAACACTCCCCTTCCTCTATTGTTGATTTTGTTTGTGTATTTTTGTTCTCTTATTATTTCTTTTTCTATCTCGATCTTGATTTGAAAGCTCTCTTTTCTCGATTTAGTTCTCAATCCGAGAGTTTGATCGGGAGCTATCATTTCCTGATCTAATTTTGGGAGTTCAATATTTATGTTTTCAAAAATTCGATCTTCTAGTGCTCTATCCATACACAAGTTCCTTGCCTTTAGTTTCAATGACGATCATAGACTGAATCACAAAGATTTGCTCTCTTAAATATTAGATCTATATTCGTTCAGTATATTTTGGTTGTCTTTGTACAACGATGATGTTAAGGAAAGCAAACCTAGGCGCATGTTGCCAATTGGCAACGCCATAGTTACTAAAGAAGGAATTTCCAATGTGCGCTCATCACTAATGAAGATACAAAATCCAATCATATGTCACCACATATATTGCTTGACCTATTTGTTCTTGTGGAACGAGCATAAGCTTAACCCTATTGGTGCTCTATTAATCTATCTTCTTCTTTTTTATCCATCTTTAGCTTGCAATAATCTGGACAATACTCTATTTTGATTTGCTTTGCTATATAGTCTATATACTTCTTATGTTTCCTTTTGAATAATGAATATAATTCTTTTCAGAAAAAAAAATTATGCTTGTAATATATAAAGAGGATCACAGATATCAATTCCATAAATTAATACAACAAAACATAAGAATGCGATGCCAAGTGAGTTAGGATGTTAATTCTTCTATGGGTGAAGAAATTATGTAGGTAGAGACAGAGAGATATTGATGTAAATGAATATTCAACCAATCTAGCGATTCCAAGGAAATTTTGTCAATCAACTTAAAAACAAATCTGTTTAGCCCAAAAAAAAGTGGAAATGGTCTTCTTCTTGGACAATTCGCTGGAGTCTAGTAAATCAAATGATGGCTAGGGGTGAGCGGTGCCAGATTTTAGGCAGAACTTATAAGGAATCTGAAAATTTCACAGTTTTTTTAGAGGTTCCGCCTAGAATCTAGCACCTATTCTCAAGTATAGGTTCCTCATTTTTGGAACCTACCTATCAAAACCTGGAACCTAACCTGTTATAAGTTCCAAAATCAGTTCTAAGATCTAATAGGTTCTTTTTTTTCATCTTTAATTAAAAAAAATGAAAATACATGTAACAATAAAAATGAACAAAAATTTTATTATCAATTATCTAAGAAGTCCATATACACTTGTTGAATTTTTTAACGATTTTCAATACATCATTGCTCTTACATTATACAGAATTATTATCTTGAAAAAAGAAATTGCCCGAACATGACTACATCAATAAAGCAATTGGAGCTTCCGTTGATCCGTGGTCTACAATAACACATTAAGCACAAAGATATGGGCATATCATATTATAGAATAAACCCTATCTTGATTTCATTCAAAAGCAAGATCTCTCAACCTTCTTCCTATCTTTTAACAGCCACATACTTAAGGTTATTAACAGTATCACCTAAAAATCGAAAGCAGATTTTCTCATCTATTAATGTAATCCACAAAGGCAAAGATAAGAAGGGGAAACAAAAAGACCCATCAAGTTTAAGTGTCAAAGTCTTTAATGTCAAAGAAAAATTGTTGGACAACAATTTCATATGTTAAATACCAAATGCATGAGAAGAGGTTCCCCTCTTACAACATAAGGGAATAATTTACATATCGATGAACTCTTACCCAGAGTCAACACATTTATTATCCATGATGACTTCAGACACATCCACCTTCTTAGTAAGTTTTAGTCACTATTTCTCTCTAGGTTTTGCAATGAAAGAAAAAGAGACACCTATGAATAAAAAACGATAATGATGTTTCATACATGATGCATGCATATTGGGGAACAAAAAGAATAGAGGTAATGACAAAGGTGGAGGGGAAGGATGAAGCCAAATTAGGGATTTGGCTATTTTAGGGTTCGGGTTCAAGTTCGGGTCCGGGTTCGGGTTCGGGTTCGAGTTCAGGTTCGGGTTTGGGTTCCTAGTTCCGGTTCTTGGTTCTAGTTCCAATTCCGATTCCAGTTCCTATAGGAACTAGGAACCAGCGGTTCCTAAAAAGGTGGAACCAAGAACCTACCCGCCCCTCCATAGTACCGAGAAACAAACCAGACCTGCCAGCTTCCTTCCTCGATTTCCAATTCTACCCTAGAACCGTACTTACCCCTAACAATGATTAAAAGAAGGATAAAAGTTACCAAAAATCATAAACTATACCCACTTTGACACATTAACTGCAAACTTTTTTTTCACCTATAATGATCTCATATTAGCCATTAATGGATTGCCAAAAAGCAAAACATAACATTAGGCTGAAACTTCACGACCGATCAATAAGTCTCACCCAGCTTCCATTCAACCAGGATGACGTTCTTAGCTACCACAACTGTACTCCATGGTGGTGAGCCCAATGGAAACTGGAGATTGCAGAGCCAAGTCGGCTTGAGCTTGACTAAATTGGCAAGAAAAAATTTTATTAAAAAAATCAAAAATTACAAAAATTGTCCACATCAACTTCAATCGTGCTATCACATCAAAGGTTTTCAAGCCAAATTGACCAGAATGACTCAATTGGCAAATTGTCAAAAAGGTTAATGACTAAAGTAGAAAATACTAAACATATTCAGTACTAAATTGACACGATCGAAAGGTTAAAGAAAAAATTGACACAATTGAAATATTTAGGATTAAATTAATTGCTGTACAAAAGATTTAGGATTTCATGGACAATTTTCCCCAACTTTTTGTTTGAATCAATTGGGGGAAAAAAGGGAAAAGAATAATTTTTTCTAAGCCGAGATAGTGGTAGCTTCAACTTTTGTGTGAGGTAGGGTGATTGATTCCCAATTTGGTCCGGTTCCAAGGTAGAACCAAGAATCGGGGACCAAACCACTTGGTTTTAGGATCAGAAACTAAATCGAATCATCAGTTTTAATGCAGTCCAATGAAACTGGCCACTTTTTCCCCACTAAAGAATGGTTGTACATGACGAGAGAGAATAACAAATCTTAAGATATTGACGGAAACAACAATGAGTGAAGAATCATTGTGCCATAACTTATGGTACCATTAGACGAGATAATATTTAATTCACATTTTAATATTTTTTTAAGAAATAATTTTTAAAAAAAGGTATATATAGTTGTTCAAGTCTTTTTCATAGTTAGTTACCCACGTGTCTAGGAGTAACTAAACTAGCTGATCTCGAGGAATCTGTTTGGGAACATGAATACAAGAAGTTTGGTCATTATCCATCAAGATAAACAAAGTGTCTTCAGCACCAAAGAAGTTAAAATCAATGACATGATTCTAGACCCAATAGACCATCTGATAATGTAAGGTAGAAGTCATAGAATCTAGAGTTTGAGAGGCTCTAGTAACTATAACTAAACCTTAAGGGCTAAAAGAAGTCGTAGTCCAAAAGAGCCATATGGAAATTTTGAAACAATGTAACAAACAGTGTTTTTACATTAAGGGTGGTCTGGATAGTACCAATACAAGCATGGTGGTAATCAAAAAATTGGATATAACAAGTAAGCCTTTCCTTCTATGAAAGGATAAAGCAAGTCTAATAACACCAAAGTGGAGGTACGTAAATCCTTACTATATTCATTGGCGTGGAAAATCAAAAGAAATTTGAAGGGAGAAAAAGTGCTCTTCTTGAGTAGTCGAGATAGAATGTTGGTCAAATTTCGAGGACTAGACATACTCTTTAACTTTCGGAGGAGTATGCTTAATAAGCTATCTAATAGAACAGATAGAAAAGGGGGGAGGAGGAGGAAGAAGGTTGAGCAAAAGAAAAATATGGATTTATAAGTGAAAGATGGATTTCCAAAATCTTACTATCTTCATTAAAGTAAGAAACTTCATTAAGATAGTCAATTTTAGAGGTGTTAGAAGTACAATTTTCTAAAGGAGGACTACAAGAAGCTAGGGCATTTACAGTACAAGAGAGGTTTCAAAGGAGGAGTCCGACATAGCATGAAAATTCTCCCATTTCTACTCTTGATATTCAACTTATAACTAAGAATGTACTAAAAATATCATCGGCTCTAATACTAGGAAATCAATTTATGATACAAGCTAGGGAGAACTAAAATAGAATTTGTAGTAGATATACCATCCCACACACATGGCCCTTCCACGGCCTCAAAATAAGGACAAATCGTTAGTCACCAAATTCATTTTCATTCTTTAACTCATTTCATGGAAAATTTCCAAGTAGCAATATTCTGATGCATAGGATCCACATTATGGCAAGTGTAGAGCATGCTATTAATATTAATCAAAACATCCTTAGTTTTGGAGAATTATACTAGATAGAAAGGAAGAGGAAAGAGAGTTTTAGATATTCATAACAAACCATACAATATTATTTTTCAAGGAGGGTGCATTAGCTGCCCCTTAACCTTACATGCCTTGCCTTTAATAAGCATAAAATCATACATAAGACAAACACCAGACATATAATTATTAGCGGTAGACCACTACTAATTTTTTACAGACTTTTTAGTATTGATCATGACCAATTATTTGACTCTTATACAGACAAACTGAGATTTTACTTTTGACAAGTTATTATCTTACTTTTTCACATAATGCCAAATAGTATAGCATAGTGCTACATAGTGCCTTAGCCAAACTTTCTTTATGTTACTCTTTCCTTCAACTTTGTCAAATCTCATTTTCTTCTTTTCCCCTTGTCTGACTTCTTTTCCCGTTGTTTCTTGCTTCTTTCTTATGAGTATGTTTTAGAGATCGTACTTATGGATAGGTCCTTCTGAATCATCACTTCCTTTTGTCTCTTGTATACTCTCACAAGCCTTTCAATTTCTAGGGCCTTGAAGTCTTCAATACCTGTGTCATCCATAGGCTTATAGGAACTGGATGAAACGTCAATAGAGGTACTATACTATTGTTTGAGCATTTCAAGGAACTTCTCTACTTCTTCAATTTCCGAAGCATTTATGTCAGATGACCCTTACCTCTTGACTGATTGATAAAAGCTTGTTGTGACATCTATGGAACTTGCTAGAATCCAAGGTTGGAGTAAATTCCCAAGTTGAAGTGATGAAGTTTCTTTATTGAGGCAAAGATTAAGTGCAATTTGTAATTCATTGTGATCAAATGGATCTTGTAACAATGGACCTCCCCACGAATCCTGAGATGATGCACCCGAGTATCGTGAAGACATTTGTGACCTAGTATTATCTTCATTCGTCTGTGTATCCATTCCATGGTATGTTAAGCAAGCATCAATTGCTAGTCATATTACCTGGTAATATGATGCTCCTAAAAAATTGGATCATTGTCATATTTTTGCCATGTTTTTGGTGGAATGATCGATTATTTGATACAAAATCCTCTATAATTCCCGATAATGGTGAGGGTGAGCTAAGATTTTACAAGGAATTACAAAAATCTCATATGGAATAAGTTGGGGTCTATAGATACTCTAACATCTTATGGAGTTTTGCACATGTCTTCGCTAGGTCATACAAATAACCATGACCTGAAGAATAAAATTACTACATGAAGTTCTAGGTTAGGCCTGCATGTTTAGAGTTGTGCTTGGAAAATATTTTTGCATGCTCTTAATAACTTAAACTAACTAAGCATGTCCCAAAATACTTGTGCTTGCTTTTTCCCTCAATAATCCTACCAATGATGAGAGGCATTTTGGCTGTTGGAAACTCGATGGCAATGGTGTAAAAATTGAACAAGTACCAATACAACCATTTGAGTATTTCTAGGAATTCCTCATTTAGGGAGAAGGACAAAGGATGAATAAATAGATATTTTGGGTGTAAATTGTCTAGGTGAAGGAAAAGGCCTCCATGCTCACTGCAAATGTGAAAATGGTATTGCCACATAAGTTTTCCAAGATTTTCAAAGAGGACATTATCTTGGATAAGCCCATGGATTTTCCGGTGAGTTTGAATATGAGGGCCATTTGGGTTTTATCTCTCGAGTTTTGAAACCGTCTTGTGGATTTTTTGCCACATACATGTTTATAGATATTGTAACCGTAAATATTTTTGACCAAGATAAGAAATCAACAAGTATATTCTTTTTTCCCACAATATGTTTGGTTTCAAAAGAATACTTTGAAAACCATTCCACCCACCTGAGAAGCCGAAGATAAGGGATTTGTTTTTGTTTGAACTTCAACATCTAAGAAAATGAGGACATGTCCATCTGTACAAGGAAATGATGTCCTATAAGATGAAACTCAAATTTCTTAATGTCATATTTCATTGCTTAGATTTCCTTAAACGTAAGGTGGTAATGTATTTCTGCTTGCGTAAATCTTCCACTCTTATGTCCACAAATTCTCTGCTTTCCCTCAATTTCTTCATAGAGCACAGCAATCCAATATTCATCACTAACATCTTTTAAGAGGATTCTTCTTCCTATAGAAAGAATACAACTCAAACTCTGGAATTTGGATCAGTACCCTTTATGGTATCAGAGCCATGGATTTGTTTGAATCACTTTAGTTTGATCATTATCATGTTCTGTTACTAGAAGAGAATCTTTCATCCTATGGAAACTTCAGACTCAGCTTCCCCTTCTCTTCCTGTTTCTCTTACTTCTAATCTTTCTCTTCAACCTCCACCCGAACTTCGAAAGTCTTCATGTTCAAAGATAGGCTATCTTTATGAGGTCGCATACCTCACAGAAGATAGTAAGATCTCAGAAACCCAGCTCCCTATGATGAACCCATACACTGCTTTCGCAAAACCCCCTTCTTTCTCCCCATTAAGATCTATTAAACACCTGATCAAACATACCCCCGACACTGTTAAAGAGTATGTTCAGTCTTCTCGTTTTGACCAACACCCCATCCAAGCAACTGAACAAGAACAGTTTGTTACCCTCCAGATTCCACCAGAGTTTCCATCTCAATGGATCCAACAAGGCTACACCCATCTCCATTTTGGATCCATCCGTCTTGCTTTAACCTTTCATGGCCGAAAAGGCTTACCTATTACCGCAAGGATAGCCCTGTTAGACACCAGGTTTTTGGAATACCAACAAGCTTGTGTTGGCACCATCCAAACGACAATGAATGCAGGCACTGTTTTTGTTACACTTTTCCCAAACTTTAACATTGCTCTTGCAGATCCCAACTTGCTTACTGCTCTTAAGGTTCAGCTACAAATTACTGGAGCCCCGCAGACTCCCGAATCCATTGCTGCCACCTTACACTACCAGATGATCTACCGGGTCCAAAATCATGCCATTGATCTCAACATTCCAAATTCTGAGGATGCCCTTGTTATTTCAGTTGACCACGACCAGACTTCCTGCATTCATGTTCCCCGTCAGATCCTTAGAAATGAGCTTGTCAAGCTTCTTCCCGATAGTTGGGTTACCAACTACGAAAAACTCCATCAGAGTTGTAAACCACTCCAATCCAGTGAACCACAGTTCACCAGGAAAAAAGATGGTACTGTTACCATCAAGTTCGGCAAAACCAAGGAGGAACCTTCCTCTATTTTTCCTACCATCCTCCATTTTACACCTTGTCCCACTGATCCTGTCTCAAGTGAACCAGATAACAAACGCTTTGTCCATTCTTTTGGTCATCAGGGACAGCCAATTCATCATTTCAAAGATCCTACTGGACATTGCTTTTGGGACCCAGACTGTATCTGTCCGTCTTGCACAAAACCTGATAATGAAGATGACAGACCTTCCACAAAAAAGAAGAAGACAAAGAAAGATACCCTCTACCAAAGGTATCTTGATGGAGATCCAACTGTTGGACCTCTTGGAGAGGATAGAGGTAGATACCAGTTTATTGTTTCTTATGGACCATCCAGGCCTCCTACACCAACTCCACCTCCACCTCCACCACCTTGCAAACCAGCTCCCTCTCTCAGCCACCACCAGCTAGACCCATGATCACTTCGCCTTTCTATAAGCCGATCTAGAAATGGGTAAAAAAGAACCCTTCATGTCCTTTGAAACTACCCAGACCAAGCACCTGTGTACCAAAACCTGTTCCACCTACTGTTCTACCCAGTATATGTATGTTTCATCCTGATGAGTTCCTCCCACTTGAGACCACAGAATCTGGAACCAGCACCTGCACCCGAAAATTTCCTCCTTTGGAAAGATTCTCAGATCCACATCAAAAATACCAGCACTCACCCAAGGTACCAAACCCCACTGGTCTTGATGCACAAGGCCAACGTAGCGGCCCCTCGCGCCGAAACTGATTCGAATTGGCAAACCGAAAATGCTTTGGCTCAAAATGAGCTTTTAGGCACTGTTGCTACGCGTCTTGAACGCGTAGACAAGACCACTGACTTATCTTACCGCATGCTGAAAGATTTCCAGAAAAGGCTTCATTTGCTAGAAACTAAGCAAACACCTCCTAGCCATTATCTGGAAGACCAAAGACCAGAAATTGAAAAGCTCAAACAACAGATCCAGATTCTCCAAAACCAATAGTCGTTCACCACAATTGATCCACCATTTTTCCCCTCTCCTTCCTTGCCACCCAAACCATAATCATCCCTTGGAGCATCATCTTCATTTGTTGCTGTTCTCAGCTCAGCTGCACCTCCACCCCAGAACAATTTCTTGGTCTTACGCGAAAATCTTCGCAAGCTTAAGTAGAAGCAAAAGAAATCTCCTACAGAGGTTCCAGCATCACCATCTCCCCCTGGTAGTCCTGAACGTTCTTCTAGTGATCACTCACCTAAAAACCCCCTTGCCACTCTCACCATTTCCAATCCGATTGAAAACTTCCTTCGGCACCAGATTCCTTCAATTGCTGTCATTAAACCATCCACAGCAAGACAGGCTGACTCTTCATCTGAATACGATTCTGATATTCTTCTCGAATCATCTTCTGCGGAAGAAACCTTGTTTATGGCAGATAGTGTCAAAGATGAAGAAATATTCTCTGAGCCTGAAATACACCACCAGGACCAACCAGATGCAACTCAGAATTTCACTGCCACATCATCCAAAGTTTATTTCACATTGGATGACATTCCATACTATAAATGGCCTGATAGGCTTCAAGAATTCCATGCTTGGCTCACTACCAGGCACATTACTGAACCTAGCACTTATGATATTCTCTTGGAATTCACTAGCCGCTTTACAGGAGCCCTTAAAAACTGGTGGCATACTACCTCGGAGCAAGATCAGATGTACTTTTTAACTCAACCTTTAGATAATGCTATCCAGATTATCCATATGTACTTCATTGACAAACCTGAAGATTCAAAAGAACTCAAAAGAAAGGAGTTCTCTGATTGAAAATGCTACTCACTAAGACGCAAAGATCTTGATCGTCATTTCCAAGCTATGATCAAGCTGTTTTATCTACTTAGGGCAGATTGGAATCTCAAGCCCATCTTCTTGGCATCTATTCCAAAGGAACTTAGCCAAGCTGCAGAAAACACTCTCCAACAGAGACAAAAAAGTATCACAGAAGCTACTCTTGGAGAAATCTAGCAAGCTGTTCACATCGCCATAGAAGAACTTTGCCTTCGACGAGAAGCCTTCCGAAACTTTCTCAAAGAAAATAGGCATCTTGACAAGGCATGCTTCAAACCCGGTTTACAAATCAAATGTCCCAATGATTGCTCTGACCCATCCTGCACAGGATGCAAAAAGAAAAGGCACTTTAAACGACTTTCCTTCAAAAAGACACGCAAAGGGAAAAGCAAAGGTAAGTGGAAATTTTTGCGTAAAAGCCATCATCGTTCCCATAAGAAGCGTAACAAAGACAAGTGTTACGTCTGCAACAAAAAAGGACATTTTGCCAAAAATTGTCCCAAGGCAAGCAAGAGAGGAAGCCATTTGATAGACAAAATTACCAAAAGCACCGGTATTCAACTTGATGATTCAGATATAGAATCCGTCTTCTCCTTAGACGATCAACCATCTGAACATACCCTCTGTGCTATTCAGACATATAGCTCAGATTCAGATTCTGAGAACGATGTCTTCACATTCTTCCCTGATTCACCTGCAGAAATTGAGCTCAATGAACCTGTCCATCACCCGTATATTCCTGTCCACATTCTTTTGTCTAAATACCATAAACCAATCCATTTGGTAGCACTCATTGATACTGGAGTAAGCTCTTCCATTCTAGACACAAAGATCCTTTATGGTATCAGAGCCATGGATTTGTTTGAATCATTTTAGTTTAGTCAGTACCACGTTCTATTACTAAAAGAGAATCTTTTACCCTATGGAAACTTCAGATTCATCTTCCCCTCCTCTTCCCATCTCTCTTACCTCTAACCTTTCTCTTCAACCTCCACCTGAACTTCGAAAGTCTTCATGTTCAAAGATAGACTATCTTTATGAGGTGGCATACCTCACAGAAAATAGTAAGATCTCAGAAACCCAGCTCCCTATGATGAACCCGTACACTGCTTTTGCAAAACCCCCCTTCTTTCTCCCCATTAAGATCCATTAAACACCTAATCAAACATACCCCCCGCACTGTCAAAGAGTATGTCCAGTCTTCTCGATTTGACCAACACCCTATCCAAGCAACTGAACAAGAACAGTTTGTTACTCTCCAGATTCCACCAGAATTCCCATCTCAATGGATTCAACAAGGCTATACTCATCTCCATTTTGGAGCCATCCGTCTTGCTTTGACTTTTCATGGTCGAAAAGGCTTACCTGTCACAGCAAAAATAGCCCTGTTAGACACCAGATTTTTGGAACACTAGCAAGCTTGTGTTGGTACCATCCAAACGACAATGAATGCAGGCACTGTTTTTGTTACACTTTTCCCAAACTTTAATATTGCCCTTGCAGATCTCAACTTGCTTACTGCTCTTAAAGTTCAGCTACAAATTACTGGAGCCCCGCAGACTCCCGGATCCATTGCTGCCACTTTACACTACCAGATGATCTACCGAGTCCAAAATCATGCCATTGATCTCAACATTCCAAATTCTGAGGATGCCCTTGTTATTTCGGTCGACCACGACCAGACCTCCTGCATCCATGTTCCCTGTCAGATCCCTAGAAATGAGCTTGTCAAGTTTCTTCCCAATAGTTGGGTAACCAACTACGAAAAACTCCATCAGAGTTGTAAGCCACTCCAGTCTAGCGAACCACAGTTTACCAGGAAAAAAGATGGTACTGTTACCATCAAGTTCGGCAAAGCCAAAGAGGAACCTTCCTCTATTTTTCCCACTATCCTCCACTTTACACCTTGTCCCACTGATCCTGTCTCAAGCGAACCAGATGACAAACGCTTTGTCCACTCTTTTGGTCCCCAAGGACAGCCCATTCATCATTTCAAAGACCCTACTGGACATTGCTTTTGGGACCCAGATTGCATTTGTCCATCATGCACAAAACCTGATGATGAAGATGATAGACCTTCTGCCATAAAGAAGAAAACGAAGAAAGATACCCTTTACCAAAGGTATCTTAATGGAGATCCAACTGTTGGACCTCTCGGAGAAGATGGAGGCAGATACCAATTCATTGTTTCTTATGGACCATCCAGACCCACTCCACCAGCTGCACCGCCACCACCTTGCGAGCCAGTTCCCTCTTTTCAACCACCACCAACTAAACCCATGATCACTTCGCCTTTCTATAAGCCAATCCAGAAATTGGTAAAAAGAATCCTTCATGTCCCTTGAAACTACCTCGACCAAGCACCTGTGTACCTAAACCTGTCTCACCTCCTGTTCTACCCAGCATATGCATGTTCCATCCTGATGATTTTCCTCCACTCGAAAACACATAACCATCTGGAGCCAGCACACACTCCCGGAAATTTCCTCCTTTGGAAAAATTCTCTGACCCACACCAAAGGTATCAGCATTCACCCAAGGTACCAAACCCCACTAGTCTTGATGCACAAGGACAACGCAAGCAGCCTTCTGCTGCCGAAATTGTTCTCAATTGGCAGACTGAAAATGCCTTAGCTCAAAATGAGCTTTTAAGCACCGTTTCCACACGTCTCGAACGGGTAGTTAAGACCACTGACTTATCTTACCGCATGTTGAAAGACTTCCAAAAGAGACTTCATTTGCTAGAAACTAAGCAAACACCCCCAAGCCATTATTTGGAAGATCAGAGACCAGAGATAGAAAAACTCCGAAGGCAGATCCAAATTCTCCAGAGTCAGCAGTCATTCACTCCTCTTGATCCACCCCTTTTTACCTCTCCTTCCCTGTCACAAAAGCCACAGTCATCATTGGGCTCATCTTTTTCTTTTGCTGCTATTTTAAGTTCAGCTGCCCCTCCTCCTCAGAATAATTTTCTGACTCTTCGAGAAAACCTTCGAAAGCTTAAACTAAAGCAAAAAAAATCACCTCCTCCCACCGAGTATTCTCCACCTTCTCCGAGCACACCTGAACATCCTCCCGGAAATCACCCTCCTAGGGAACAATCAGCCACCCTGACTATTTCCAACCCACTCGAGAATTTTTTTCGACAGCAGATACCTTCCATTGCTGTTATTAAACCCTCTACCACAAACCAGGTTGAAACATCATCTGGATATGATTCTGATATTTTAATTGAGTCACCCTCTTTAGAAGGATCATTTTTTATGGCAAATAGTGTCAAGGATGAAGAAATATTCTCTGAACCTGAAATCCATCATCCGGAACAACCGGACGCCACCCAATCCTTTACAGCCTCATCATCCAAAATCTATTTCACACTAGATGACATTCCATATTTTAAATGGCTTGATAGGCTTCAAGAATTCCAAGCTTGGCTAACTGCCAGGCATATTTCTGAACCCAGCACTTATGATATTCTTTTGGAATTCACTAGTCATTTTACAGGAGCACTTAAAGATTGGTGGCACACTGCTGCAGAACAAGATCAGATGTACTTCTTGACTCAACCTTTAGATAATGCTATCCAGATTATCCATATGTATTTCATCAGCAAACCTGAAGATTCCAAAGAACTCAAAAGAAATGAGTTATTTGATCGGAAATGTTGCTCACTAAGACGCAAAGATCTTGATCGTCATTTTCAAGCTATGATCAAGCTGTTTTATCTATTTGGCGCAGATTGGAATCTCAAACCCATCTTCTTGGCATTCATCCCAAAAGAACTCAGCCAAGCTACTGAGAAAACTCTCCAACAAAGGCAGAAGAGCGTAACAGAAGCTACTCTTGGTGAAATCCAACAAGCCGTTCACATAGCCATAGAAGAACTTTGCCTCCAAAGAGAAGCCTTCCGAAGCTTTCTCAAAGAAAATAGACATCTTGATAAGGCATGCTTCAAACCCGATCTGAAGATTAAATGTCCCAAGGATTGTTCTGATCCTTCTTGCACAGGATGCAAAAAGAAAAGATATTTCAAACGACTTTCCTTCAAAAAGACACGCAAAGGAAAAGGCAAAAGTAAGTGGAAATTTTTGCGAAAAAGCCATCATCGTTCTTCTAAGAAGCGTAACAAAGACAGGTGCTATGTCTGTAATAAAAAAGGACATTTTGCAAAAAATTGTCCAAAGGCAAGCAAACGAGGAAGCCATTTGATTGACAAAATTGCCAAAAGCACTGGTATTCAACTTGATGATTCAGATATAGAATATGTCTTCTCTTTAGACGACCAACCATCTGAAAATACCCTATGTGCTATTCAGACATATAGCTCAGATTCAGGCTCAGATTCTGAAAACGATGTCTTTACCTTCTTTCCTAATTCACCTGATGAGATTAAGCTCAATGAACATGTCCATCACCCGTATATCCCTGTCCACATTCTCCTGTCCAAATACCATAAACCGATCCCTTTGGTAGCACTCATCGATACTGGAGCAAGCTCTTCCATTCTGGACACAAAGATCCTTCCAGAAGAATTTTGGAAACCTTACACCAGGTACTTCAATTCTGCTTCTGGTGACACTTTTGCTACCAAGTATCGTAGTAAACCCATTACTATTCAGTTCTTTCCCCAGTGTTCTGTAACCACCAAGGTTCTTGGTTCTTCGTCTCCAGACAAAGACATCATCATTAGTTGGGATATCTTGACCCAACTTCCCAAACTCAGAATTCTGTCTCATGGCCTCCGTTTCAAGAATCAATTCAAGGAATTTGTAGACATCAAACGATTCTATGCCCTTCAACCAGCCATCCTGGATCCAATAATCCAGAGTCTACTTTCCTCTTGTGCTGAAACATACTCCCAATTTTCCCAAACTTGCACCCAACCTTTGTGGAAAAACTCTTCTTTCTATGTCAAACTTCCCTTTAAAAGGAATAAAGACATCAATCCCACAAAAGCTAGTCACTCAGGAATGAGCCCTGAACATCTCACACTCGCGCAACAAGAATGCGCAGAACTACTGGCACAAGGTCTCATCGAACCTTCTGATTCTCAATGGGCATGTGAAGCATTCTATGTCAACAAACGAGCCGAGCAGAACCGTGGAAAAATGAGGTTAGTAATCAATTACCAACCTCTGAATCAGTTCCTTCAAGATGATAAATTTCCATTGCCTCATTGAAATTCTCTTTTCCTGAGCCTTGCCCAAGCAAAGATCTATTCAAAATTTGATCTTAAGGCAGGATTTTGGCAACTGAGTATTGACCCAGTAGACAGACCCAAAACTGGGTTCTGTATCCCAAACCAACATTTCCAATGGACAGTTGTCCCTTTTCCAAAAGGCTATGTACAAAATCTTCGAACCCATTCTCCAAAACTCCCAGATTTATATTGATGACATCCTTCTATTCAGCCATGATGAACAATCTCATTGTCAACTTTTGACACAGTTTGCTGACATTGTTAAAAAATATGGCATTATGCTTTCTCAGAAAAATATGATTATTGCCCAAAAGGAAATCGAATTCCTTGGCATGCGTCTCAAAGATGGCACCTACTGCCCTGAACCCCATATTGCTGATGAACTCCAAAAATTCCCTGAAAAGGATCTCAATCCTAAACAAGTCTAGCAATTTCTTGGCATTGTAAATTATCTGAGAGATTTTGTTCCACACATCTCTAAGTATTTGAGACCTCTCCAGCGAATGCTCAAAAAGGATCCTCCCCCATGGGGATCCAAACAGACTCAAGCTGTTGCTCAACTCAAACGGCTCTTGCAAAACCTTCCTCCTTTAAAAATCCCATCCACCGGCAAAAGGATTCTCCAAACTGATGCCGGCGACAAATACTGGGCAACTATTCTTTTCGAAGAAATTGATGGGACCAGGCATATTTGTGCCTACAAAAGTGGTCGATTTCTCAAGCAGAAATCCATTATCACTCCACTTTTAAGAAGATACTTGCAGTCAAGTATGGCATCAAGAAGTTTGAATTCCACCTCATCGGACACCATTTTCTCATTGAAATGGACATGTCCTCATTCCCTCAGATGCTTAAATTCAAGCAAAAGCAAGTTCCTCATCCACAACTACTGCGATGGGCTGAATGGTTTTCTAAATATTCCTTTGAAGTCAAGCACATTCCAGGGACTAAGAATGTCCTTGCCGATTTCTTGTCCCGTCCAAAGGAACCAATGCAAATCATTAATATGTATGTCAAAAAGGAGCCATTCCAGGACACATATCGAACGGACAAAATCCCAGGTGGTTGGCCCAGCCTCAAATACCCTCCTGATGTTCCTGAGGCAATCCACCACAATAATCTAAAAGAAAGACTTCCAGAATTGATGTGGGAATATCACCTCCGAATTTTCCGTGAACATGGCGATTTGATGCTTGGACCAGACGGACTTCATCCGCAATATCCATTCATTCATCCTCTCAAATGGTCTCCTGATGAAGAATTTCCAAAAGAACTAAAATGGTTATTTTGGTACATGTTCAACCTGTACACTATAGCCATTGAATTTCCCACTGACAAAATTTTGCAGGTTATTCACAAGGATGGACAAGCCCGACCTCATAATCAGAAACACCTCTTGGAGATTTTTGCATGGTATAAACCACTCCAATATTGGAGAGAACTTTTCAAGGTCCAAAATCGCCAAGGAAGGCCTGAACCAGAAAGACACACTATTGTCTTATTCCATCGACCATGAACGTTTTCCCATCCATGTGGGTGGGTAGCTGACAAACCTTCTGTTGCAGGAATTTCAAGCTACAGGCCCCAAGTTTTTCAAGAATTTGCTCGGGTCTACCAGACACTTCCATACTCCATCACTACAAGCAGACTAGCGTCACGTGAACTCCAAAGGATCCTATGTCAAGAAAATCGCACCATTCCACCAGAAGCATGGCCATCTGCCCACGTCCCTGTCTCATGGGACCACCTCGAAGCATGGGATTCCACGAGAGAACAGATCCATAGAGCTCTTCACACCTTTCGACAGAACAATCCAGACTCCTCCACCCCCTATGATCCATGGGGAGGGCCACTTGCACAAGACCCTTGGGGAGACACCCCAAATTACGCCCCATTTTTCGGCTCTT
Source organism: Corymbia maculata (assembly GCA_014182735.1). Lineage (NCBI taxonomy): Eukaryota > Viridiplantae > Streptophyta > Magnoliopsida > Myrtales > Myrtaceae > Corymbia > Corymbia maculata. Next base: position 30,356,598 of record CM024685.1, read on the forward strand.
TCGGTGCTAGCTCATCCCGTCCACCAGACCTGTCGGCAGAAGAAATTGAGAATCTCATCCATGCTTTCAAAAGAGAAAAAGATGGAAGCTCTAGTCCATCAGATATTGATGAAGATACCCCCCTCAGAGAACAATTAGCTCATCATAGCTCTGATGACTCGGACTATGACTACAATGCTAGAGATGGAAGAGACAAATAAAAAACCGTCCTGAAAACACTGTACACCGGTCCCGTACACGCATTCACTTTGTTCATTCGAGTCTGCATTTTTACTTGTTCACCCGATCTGTTTTTTTTGTAGCAACGGGCGAAAAACTACTTGTTCATAGCCTGTCACGGGATTTCTTTAGGACTCCCTACGTGTGTAGCCCTTAAGTGGCTAAGTTTGCTCAATTATGTCCTAGCATGGCCAGTCTGCCTACTCTTGTCTGTTGTATCCTCCTTTGCCTATATAAGAGCAAGGAGCCCTCATTGTAAAAACCAGAGAGTGAAATAAGAAGTGTGTTGTGTACTCTACTTCCAACATGATCTTCTAAACACTCCCATCCTCTTTTAGTCTTCCATACACCAGGTATTTCAATTCTGCTTCTGGTGACACTTTTGCTACCAAGTATCGTAGTAAACCCATTACTATTCAGTTTTTTCCCCAGTGTTCTATAACCACCAAGGTTTTTGGTTCTCCGTTTCCAGACAAAGATATCATCATTGGTTGGAACATACTGACCCAACTTCCCAAAGTTAGAATTCTGTCTTATGGCCTTCGGTTCAAAAACCAATTTAGGGAATTTGTAGACATTAAACGATTGTATGCCCTTCAACCAACCATTCTAGACCCGATCATTCAAAGTCTACTTTCTTCCTGTTCTAAAACACACTCCCAGTTTTCCCAAACTTGCACCCGGCCATTGTGGAAAAATTCTTCTTTTTATGTCAAACTTCATTTCAAAAGGAATGAAGACATCAATCCTACAAAAGTTAGTCACTCAGGAATGAACCCTGAACATCTCGCACTCGCTCAGCAAGAATGTGCAGAACTACTGGCACAAGGTCTTATTGAACCCTCTGACTCTCAATGGGCATGTGAAGCATTCTATGTCAACAAACGAGCCGAACAGAACCGTGGAAAAATGAGGTTAGTAATAAACTATCAACCTCTGAATCAGTTCCTTCAGGATGATAAATTTCCATTACCTCACCGAAATTCCCTTTTCCTGAGCCTTGCCCAAGCAAAGATCTATTCAAAATTTGATCTTAAGGCAGGATTTTGGCAACTGGGTATTGACCCGGCCAGACGGACCTAAAAGCGGGTTCTGTATCCCAAACCAACATTTTCAATGGACAGTTGTCCCTTTTGGTCTCAAAACTGCCCATTCACTGTTCCAAAAGGCTATGTGCAAAATCTTTGAACCCATCCTTCCAAACTCCCAGATTTATATTGATGATATCCTTCTGTTCAGCCATGACGAACAGTCTCATTGTCAACTCTTGACACATTTTGCTGATATTGTTAAAAAGCATGGCATTATGCTTTCTTAGAAAAAGATGATTATTACCCAAAAGGAAATTGAATTCCTTGGCATGCGTCTCAAAGATGGAACCTATTGCTCTGAACCTCATATTGCTAATGAACTCCAAAAATTCCCTGAAAATGATCTCAATCCTAAACAAGTCCAGCAATTTCTTGACATTGTAAATTATCTGAGAGATTTTTTTCTACACATCTCTAAGTATTTGAGACCTCTCCAGCGAATGCTCAAAAAAGATCCTCTCCCATGGGGATCCAAACAGACTCAAGCTGTTGCTCAACTCAAACAGCTCTTGCAAAACCTTCCTCCGTTAAAAATCCCATCCACTAGCAAAAGAATTCTCCAAACTGATGCCTGCGAAAAATATTTGGCAGCCATTCTTTTCGAAGAAATTGATGGAAATAGGCATATTTGTGCCTACAAAAGTGGTCAATTCTCTCAAGCAGAAATCCATTATCACTCCACTTTTAAGGAGATACTTGCAGTCAAGTATGGTATCAAGAAGTTTGAATTCCACCTCATTGGACACCATTTTCTTGTTGAAATAGACATGTCCTCATTCCCTCAGATGCTTAAATTCAAGCAAAAGCAAGTTCCTCATCCACAACTGCTCCGATGGGCTGAATGGTTTTCTAAATATTCCTTTGAAGTCAAACACATTCCAGGAACAAAGAATGTCCTTGCTGATTTCTTGTCTCGACCAAATGAACCAATGCAAACCATCAACATGTATGTCAAAAAGGAGCCCTTCCATGACACATACCGAACAGAAAAAATCCCAGGTGGTTGGCCCAGCCTCAAATACCCTCCTAATGTTCCTGAGGCAATCCACCACAATAATTTGAAAGAAAGACTCCCAGAATTAATATGGGAATATCACCTCCGAATTTTCCGTGAACATGGCGGTTTAATGCTTAGACCAGATGGACTTCACCCGTAATATCCATTCATTCATCCTCTCAGATGGTCTCCTGATGAAGAATTTCCAGAAGAACTGAAATGGTTATTTTGGTACATGTTCAACCTGTACACTACAACCATTGAATTTCCCACTGACAAAATTTTGCAAGTTATTCACAAGGATGGCCAAGCTCAACCTCATAATCAGAAACACCTCTTGGAGATTTTTGCATGATATAAACCACTCCAATATTGGAGAGAACTCTTTAAGGTCCAAAATCGCCAAGGAAGGCCTGAACCAAAAAGACACACCGTCGTCTTATTTCACCGACCATGGACGTTTTCCCATCCATGTGGTTGGATAGCTGACAAACCTTCTGCTGCAGGAATTTCGAGCTACAGGCCCCAAGTTTTCCAAGAATTTGCCCGGATCTATCGGACGCTTCCATACTCCATCACCACAAGCAGACTAGCGTCACGTGAACTCCAAAGAATCCTATGTCAAGAAAATCGCACCATCCCACTAGAAGCATGGCCATCTGCCCACGTCCCTATCTCTTGGGACCACCTTGAAGCTTGGGATTCCACGAGAGACCAAATCCAAGAGGCTCTTCATACCTTTCGGCAGAACAATCCAGACTCCTCCACCCCCTATGATCCATGGGGAGGGCCACTTGCACAAGACCATTGGGGAGACACCCCCAATTACGCCCCTTTTTCCGGCTCTTTTGGTGCTAGCTCATCTCATCCACCAGACCTGTCGGCAGAAGAAATCGAGAATCTCATCCGTGCATTCAAAAGAGAAAAAGACGGAAGCTCCAGTCCAGATGCAGAAGAGACTCTCTACAGAGAACAACTAGCTCATCATAGCTCTGATGATTCGGACTATGACTACAATGCTAGAGATGGAAGAGACAAATAAAAAGCCGTCCTGAAAACACTGTACACCGGTCATGTACACTGTTCATTTAGTCTATTTTTATTGTAGCAACAGGCGAAAAACTACTGTTCATAGCCTGTCATGGGATTCCTTTAGGACTCCCTATGTGTGTAGCCCATAAGTGGCTAAGTTTGCTCAATTATGTCCTAGCACGGCCAGTCTGCCTGCTCTTGTCTATTGTATCCTCCCTTGCCTATATAAGAGCAAGGAACCCCCATTGTAAAAACCAAGGAGTAAAATAAGAAGTGTGTTGTGTACTTTACTTCCAACATGATCTTCTAAACACTCCCATCCTCTTCTAGTCCAGAACGATGGTTCTGAACAAACTCTGTGTGATTGAGAAAAATCCTGGAGTATGCTCTGCACTTGCCCTTAGGGGATCCTGTGCATCAGAATTTCCGATATTTTTAGAGTTTACTATGATCTAAGTTCATTGTTTGAGAAGGAACTCGGTGACTGACAGGCAGTCCCTATTGAAGGCCAAGAGGGCCGTGTGTGGGATAGCATACTTGTCACAAGTTTACAACTCAAACTCTGGAATTTGGATCACAGTACCCTTTATGAAAATATTGCAAAATTCTACATATAGACTTAGTTTGTTGTGGTCCCAATGAAGGAGCATCTTCTAAGTATTTGCTGCAATGGGCTCACAAACTCTGTGATTTTTAGGAAAAAGTCCTTGAGATAAGTAACCATCCAGAGAAATTGTTGAACCTGCTTGTGGGAAAGGTGTTCATCTAGAAACTTTTGTAATTCTTTAGCAATATGAGGACAAGGATAATGCATACCATCTTGGAGATGCATCCCAAGAAATTCAATTTCTTTCTGGACAAAAATCATCTTTTTTTGGGATAATATAATTCCATGTTTTTGTACAAGCTCTACAAACTAAATTAGTAATTTACAATGAGAATTTTCATCTGGATTATAGATGAGGATATCATCAATGTAAATTTGAGCATTAGCCAAGATAGGCTGGAAAATTCTACATATGGCATTCTGAAATAATAAAGGAGCTATCTTAAGGCCATAGGAGAGCACTGTCCATTGGAAATGTTGATTTGGGATACAAAATCCAATGTTGTACCTATCTTTCGAATGAATCCCCAATTGCCAACATCCAGCTTTAAAATTAAACTTGGAATAAACCTTGGATTGGGTAAAATTGGAAAACAAAGAATTCCCATGTGGTAGAGGGAATTTATCATCTTGTAGGAATTAGTTAAGAAGCTGGTAATTAATTACCAATCTCATTTTCCCTCTATTCTGCTTAGAGTGCTTATTCACATAGAATGTCTCACAAGGCCATTGCGTATTTGAGGGCTCAATTAGTCTTTGGTGGACAAATTTGAGCATTCCTTTTGTGCCACAACAAATGCTCTAGATTCATACCTAAGTAACTGACTTTGGTAGGGTTAATACCTTCATTTTTCTTAAATGGGAGATGGATGAAAAAGTCAGGATTTTTACAAAGAAGATGACATTTTTGAATGAAATCTAAGTGAGATTCAGTGCATACTTCAAAAAGAGTTTGCAAGATAGGGTCTAAAATGTTCATCTCAATACCAAAAAATCTTGTGATGTCTATGAATTCCTTGAATTCTCTATTGAATTGTAGTCCATTGGATAAAATTTGAAGTATAGGAATTTGTGTGAGAATATCCCAACCAATGGTAATATATTTATCTGGTGAACTAGAGCTAATGATTTTGGTAATGATAGTACATTAGGGAAAAAACTGAATAGTGATGTGTTTGCTTCGAACTCTTATTACAAAGGTATCTTTAGGAGCAGAATTGAAGTACTGGGCGTGTGAAGTCCAATACTTTTCTAGAAGTATCTTGGTATCAAGAATAGAAGCACTAGCTTTGGTATCAACAACAACAATGACAAAGATAGGTTTGTCATATTTGGATAGATATATTTTAATAGGGAAACATGAGTGAATGGAAGGAGTATGTGTACAAAGTTCTTGGATAGTGGCAGGGTTAAATTTTTTAGAGGAACAAAAGAAAATTCTCTCGAATTCTTCATATGGCCTTTCAATATCACTAGTCTATGACCATGTCTAGATGGCATGCACAATGTGTTTGGTGGATTCACCTTCAAAGGAAGATACTAACTCAACATTATCATCCTGGAGTGATACTCTAATTTTCTTTTCTATTTTTTGGATCCAATGGGAATTTTTTTCCTCTAGCCTTTGGACAATTCTTTGCAAAATGGCCTTTTTGGTTGCAAATATAGCAAATGTCGGATTTTTTACGCTTTCCAAAAGAGCTCCTTCTAGAGTGTCTTTTCTACAAGAGTCACCATTTGCGCCTTCCCCTTTTATGTCTCAAGAAAAGTCTTTTGAAGTGTCTTCATTTCTTGTACTGATCTCCACATAAAGGATCATCACATGAGTCTTTCGTTGAGCACCTAATTCTTAATTCATGATTTTGGCAAGCTCGATTAGTTCACTATTGCTTTGAAGATAACTCCTAAAAGCCTTTCTTCAAATGCAGAGACCATCAAGGCAAGATTCCAATAGGAACATCAGTAATTCTTCTTTGCTTATTTTGAAGGGTTTTTTCCACAAATTGTCCAATTTCCTTTGGAACAAAGGATAAGAATAGCTACTTCAAATTTAGATTAGCTTCAAGGGTATAAAATAGCTTAAGCATTTCTTGGAAATGTCTATTTAGATGCTTTTTTCGTAAGGAGCAACATTTTCTTTCAAAAAATTCTCCTCCCGAGCTCAAAAGGGCCTTCTGGTTTGCCAATAAAGAAGTGGTGGATCACACGAATCATCTTATGAAAATCCATTTGGAGTAAAAATGTCATTTGGTCTTGATCAAACACAGTTCTCCACTAGTCCTTTAGGCGTCTAGTAAATTTACTCACGAACTCAGTTAGTACATCATATCGACTTTCGATAGTGAATGCTCAGGTGTTGAGCCAAGCATGAAACTTTTGAAGCCTTTCTCGCGACTTAAAATATGAGATATCATCCAGTGTGAAGTAATATTTTGAGATCAAAAACTTGTGATCTAAATTTGGATCCTAGTGCGAATGAATTTGATTGCATTTTTGCCTCGCGGGGATTTGCCATAAAGGTAGCTGGCTCAAGGGGTTTTAGTATTTTAGGCTCAAAAGTTGAAGTATTTTCAAAAGAAAAGAATCTATTTCTGTGGTTGATTCAAAGTGAGAAAAAGTGTTTTGGTTAATGGAATTGATTGCAACAATGGCTGATTTTTTTTGTCGAATTTGTTCCTGCAAAATGGCCTCAAGTGGATTTGAAACCATATGGGCAGACGGAGAAGGTTCTTGGAAAGTTTCAGGAGCTCGCTTATTTTCTTCTCTAAGCTTTTTTTTCCTTTCCATTTCTCATATACGGTTTCAAAGTGTAACAATATCACTTCGTTTTGTCTTTGGGGCTTCCTCAAAGATCGAAGCAATTGATGTGGCCTTGGGAGAAATTGCATCCATAGGAGCTAGGCTCCTTGGCTAGGAAAATGGGTCTAAAGGAGACACAAATTTTCCTTCTTCTAGGAACTTGATCTATCTCCTCATTTTTCCCATTTCAGGCATTTGATCTTCTAGATAATGATGAGAAACAAATCTTCGGATTCCATCTGCTGCAATTTCTTTTGGAACGTCTTAATCAATATGTTTGTGGCTAAAGCTATATGGTCAACATGGTCAAGGCGGGTTTGGATTGTCTTAAATACATTGTTCTAGGCTAAAGCATTTTTTGACTACCAATTTAGAACAGCTTCAGGAGCAATGACTTTTTTTTTGTCTCCCATGATCATTAACATCTGTAGGATTCAGAATTTTGGGCATATGGCGGAATCGATGTTGGGCATCTGTGAATTCTTCTAATGTTGGAAACAAAGCATTAGAATTAGATCTTTCCAAAGATGGAAAGTCTAAGAATTGGAATGTGAATACATATGAGAGAACAAGTGGCGGTTTTAGTGTTGGGGAACATGAGAGTTATGGTGCTTTGGGTAATTCCAAGGGAAAAGAGTTTTTATTAATCTATTTGTGAATGGGTTTGTAGAAAGGTGAAATAACTAGTTTATAAGATGGGTCTCTTTTCGGGTGGTGATTGAGATGGTGGAGAAGACTTACATGGTTCAGGAACTAATAAAAGAGGTTGTGGATGTGGTGGTCTATACAAAACTATGAATTAGTATTTTCCTCCATCTTCACCAAGACGTCTTACAGTGGGGTCACCATTGAGGTATATTTGGTAGAACTTGTCTTTTGACCGTTTCTTTCGCCTAGATGATCCCTCATCTTCCTCATTATCCGGAGGGTTCTTGCAAAGAGAGCATTAACACTTGAGATCCCAGAAATAGTATCCTATATAGGGATCCTTGCAATAGTGAATAGGTCATCCCCACTAATCAAAAGACTATCATGGGTTTTGAATCTAAATGCCCTTCTTCAGCTAGAGCATCTGCAGCATAAGGTTGCATCATAAAAATAGTAGGAAAAATAGATGAGGCAATCTCTTCTTTTTCCTTACTAAATTTAATAACAATTGTGCCATCTTTTTTCTTGGTGAATTGGGACTCTATGGACTAGCTTGGCCTGGAGTTCACCAAGAAAAAGGCAGCACAGTTGTCATCAAATGTAGTAAGAAAAAAGCAAAGATTTCCTTTTTTCTAATTTTCCTACTATTTTTATGATGCAACCTTGCACAGCAAATGCTCCAGCTGAAGAAAGGCATTCAAATTAAAAACCCATGATTGAGTCTTTTGATTAAGAGAGACGACCTATTCACTACTACAAGGATCCCCATGCAAGACATTGTTTCTGGGATCTTGAGTGTCAACGCTCTCTTTGCATGAAATCTCCAGATGCTAAGGAAAACGACAAATCGTCCAAGCGTCCAAGCGAAACAAACGGTCAAAAGACCAGCTTTACCAAATATACCTCGATGATGACCCCACTATAGGACCTCTTAGTGAAGACAAAGGAAAATACCAATTCATGATTTCGTATAGACCACTATGTCCACAACCTCTTCCACTAGTCCCTGAACCATGTGAGCCTCTTTCACCATTTTAGTCACCACCCGAAAAGAGACCCCCATCATATAAATCAGTTGTTTCACATTTCTACAAACCCATTCACAAATTTCTTTTCCCTTAGAACACCCAAAGCACCACAACCCTAATGTCCCCAACACCAAAACCACCGCCTATTCTCCTATCTATGTACATGTTCCAACCCTCAGACTTTCCACCTTTAGAAAGATTTAATTCAAATGCTCCATTTCCAACATTAGAAGAATTTATAGATGCTCAACATCGGCTCTGTAATATACCCAAAATTCCAAATCCTACAAATGTTGATGATCATGGGAGACAAAAGAAAGTCACTATTGTTATAGCTATCCTAAATTGGTAGTCAGAAAATGCTTTAGCTTAGAACAATGTTCTCAAGACAATCCAAACTTGCCTTGACCATGTTGACCAAATAGTTTTGACCACAAACATATTGCTTGAGATGTTCCAAAAGAAATTGTAGTAGATGGAATCCAAGAGATTCGTTTCTCATCATTATTTAGAAAATCAAACGGCTAAAATGGAAAGATTGAGGAGACAAATCAAGCTCTTACAAGAAGGAAAATATGTGCCTCCTTCAAACCCATTTCCCATCCAAGAAGCCTAGCTCCTATGAATGTAATTTCTCCTAAGATCTAATCAATTGCTTCAATCTTTGAGGAAAACCCAAAGATAGAACAAGGTGATATTGTTACACTTCAAAACCATATCCAAGAAATGGAAAGGCAAAAAAAGCTTAGAGAAGAAAAGAAGCCACTCTTGAATCTTTCTAAGAACCTCCTCCACCTGCCCATATGGTTTCAAATTTGCTTGAGGCCTTTTTGTAGGAATGAACTCGATAGAAAATACCAATCATTGCTACAATTGATTCCATCAACCAAAACACTTCTTCTCACTTTGAATCAACCACAAAATAGATTCCTTTTCTTCTGAAGATACTTCAACTTGTGACCTTAAAATATGAAAATTCCTTAAGCTTGCTATCTTTATGGCAAACCCTTATGAGGCAAAAATGCAATCAAATTCATCCGAGCTGGAAGTAGTAGATCTATGTGATCCAAATTCATATCACAAGTCTTCGACCTCAAAATATTACTTCATGCTTCATGATATCCCATATTCTAATTGGCTAGAAGGATTTCAAGAGGTTCATGCTTGGCTCAACACTAGAGGAATCACAGTCTAAAGTCGATATGATATATTGATCGAGTCCGTGAGTAGATTTATTGGAGGCCTAAAGGATTATAGACAACTATTCCTAGTCAAGACCAAAAGATATTTTTTCTCCAAATGGATTTCATTAGACAATTCGTGTGATCCACCACTTCTTCATTGACAAACTAGAAGACCTTTTTGAGCTCAAGAGAAGAGAATTTTTTAAAAGAAAATGTTGCTCCCTAAGAAAAAAAAAAGCATATGAATAGACATTTGCCAAAAGATGCTTAAGTTATTTTATACCCTCGGATAATTTGTGGAAAAATCCCTTCAAAATAAGCAAAGGAGAGTTACTGATGTTCCTATTGGAGAACTCCAGTAGAAGATCCATCTTGCTCTTGATGATCTCCATATTTGAAGAAACACTTTAAAAGTTATCTACAAAGCAACATAGAACTCAATCAGGCTTGCCAAAAATTTGAATTAAGAATCAGGTGTTCAAAGAAAGACTCTTGCGATGATCCATTGTGTAGAGATTGGTGCAAGAAATGAAGACACTTCAAAAGACTCTCCTTATGACATAAAAAGAGGAGGCGCAAATGGCAATTCCTATGAAAAAGACGCTCCAGATGGAGTTTTCTGAAAAGTATAAAAAAATATGAGCTGCTATATTTGCAACAAAAAATGCCATTTTGCAAAGAATTGTCCAAAAGCTAGAGGAAAAAATTCTCATTTGATCCAAAAAATAGAAAAGGAAACTAGAGTATAACTTCAGGACAAAGATGTTGAGTCCTTTGTGTAGAGATCGGTGCAAGAAATGAAGATACTTCAAAAGACTCTCCTTGGGACATAAAAAGAATGGGCATAAATGTCAATTCCTACAGAATAGACACTTCAGACGGAGTTTTCTGAAAAGCATAAAAAATCTGATAGGTGATATATTTGCAACAAAAAAGGCCATTTTGCAAAGAATTTTCCAAAAGCTAGAGGAAAAAATTTCCATTTGATCCAGAAAATAGAAAAGGAAGCTAGAGTATAACTTCAGGATGAAAATGTTAAGTCAATATTTTTCCTTGAAGATGAACCCACCAAACACAATGTGTGTGCCATTTAGACATGGTCATAGACCAGTGATATTGAAAGCCCATCCAAAGAATCCAAGGGAATTTTCTTCTGTTCCTCTAAAAAATTTAACCCTCCCACTATCCAAAAATTTTGTGCACACATTTCTCCATTCTCCCATATTTCCCTATTATAATATATCTATCCAAATATGACAAACCCATCTCCATCATTGGTCTTGTTGATACTAGAGCCAGTGCTTCATTTTTAATATCAAGATATTTCCAAAAAAGTATTTAACTTCATACACTCGGTACTTCAATTATGTTTCTGGAGATACCTTTACAACAAGAGTTCGAAACAAACCCATTACCATTAATTTCTTTCCTTAGTGTTTTTACACTATCAAAATCATTGGCTTTGATACCAAGAAATTGACCTATGATACGAGCTAGGGAGAACAAAAACATAATCTATGACAGATATGTTATCCCACACATATGGCTCTTGTGCAGCCTCAGCATAAAGACTACCTATAAGCCAACAAATTCCTCTTCGTTTTTTAACTAGTATCAAAATTCTAATGCACAGGATCCACATTGTGTTAAATGCAAAGTATACTACTAAAATTGATTAAAACATCTCTAGTTTTGAAGAATCATACCAGGCAAAAAGGAAGAGGGAAGAGAGCTTTAGAGATTCATAACAAACTACACGATATTATTTTTCGAGGAGGGTGGATTCTCTGCTCCTTAACATTAAACACCTTGCCTTTTATAAACATAAAATCATACATAAGACAAATGCCAAACATACAATTATTGGCAGTAAACCACTACTCATTTTTACAGACTTTTCAAGGCTGATCATAATCAATTATTTAACTCCTATATAGATAGACTGAGATTTTGCTTTTGACGGGTTGTTATCTTACTTTTTCACATAATACCAAATAGTGCCACATAGTACCAAATAATATAACATAGTTCTTCATAGTGCCTTCGCCAAACTTTCTTTACATTACTTTTTTCTTCAACTTTGTCAAACCTCTTTTTCTTCTTTTCCCCTTGTCAGACTTCTTTTCCCCTTGTTTCTTCATTTCTTCTCACGAGATTGTTTTACAGATTGTACTTATGGATAGGTTCTTCTGAATTATCGTCCAAGCTGTCTAATCCATCACCATCCTTTTGTCTTATGTATTCTCTCACAAGCCTTTCGATTTCTAAGGCCTCAAGGTCTTTAGTACTTGTGTCATCCATAGACTGATAGGAAGTAGATGGAATCATAGTAGAGATACACTGTTGCATGAACATTTTGATGAGCTTCTCTACTTCTTCAATTTTCAAAGTATTTATTTCAGACGACTTTTACCTCTTAGCTGACTGATAAGAGCTTGTCCAAACATCCGTGAAACTTAATGGAATGTCAGGTTGGGTAAATTCCTAAGTTGAAGTGATGAACTTTCTTTATTGAGGCCAAGACTAAGTGTAATTTGTAATTCATTGTGATCAAAAGGATCTTGTAACAGTGGACCTCCCCATGAATCCTAAGATGATGGACTCGAGTCTTGTGAAGACATTTGTAACCTAGTATTGTCTTCATCCATCTGTGTATCCATCCCATAGTATGTCCTTAAACAAGCATCAATTGTCGATTGGGTTGCATGATGTTCCCAAGAGACTGGATCATTGTCATATTTTGGTCATATTTCTAGTGGGATGATTCAATTATTTTGACACAAAATCATTTGTAATTCCCAATACTAGCAAGGGTGAGCTGAAATTTTATAAGCAAGAGTTGCAAAAATCTCATCTAGAACATATTGGAGTTTATATGTGGATACTCCAACATCCAATGGGGTTTTGCACATGTCTCTGTTGGGTCATACAAATAACCATGGCATGAAGAATAAAATTACCATATGAAACTCTAGATTAGGCCTACATGTTCGAAGTTGTGCCTGGAAAATATTTTTCCATGCTCCTAATGGCTTAAACTAACTAAGTATGTCCCCAAAATACTTGTGCTTGCTTTCTCCCTCGATAGTCCTACCAATGACGAAAGGCATTTTGGTTGTTGGAAACTCAATAGCAATGGTGTAAAGATTGAACAAGTACTAATAAAAGCATTTAAGTGTTTATAGGAATTCCTCATCCGGGGAGAAGGATAAAGGATGGATGAATGGATATTTTATGGGCAAACCGTCTAGGCAAAGGATAAAACCTCCATGCTCGCTAAAAATGCAAAAATTGTATTGCCACATAAGTCTTACAAGATTTTCAAAGAGAACATTGTCTTGGATAAGCTCAGGGATTTTTTGTTGGTATGAATATGAGTGTCATTTGGGTTTTATCTCTGGAATATTGAAACTGCCTCTTGAATTTCTTACCACATACATGTTTATGGATGTTATAGTTGTAAATTCATTTGGCCTAGACAAGAAATCAGTAGGTATGTTCTTTTTTCCCACAATATGTTTGGTTTCAAAAGAATATTTTGAAAACCATTCTGCCCACTTGAGAAGTTGAGGATGAGGGATTAACTCTCTCTTTTTTAAATTTGAGCATCTGAGAGAATGAGAACATATCTATCTGCACAAGGAGATGATGTCCTATAAGATAAAACTTGAATCTCTTAATACCATATTTCACCGTTAAGATTTCCTTAAACATAAAGTGGTAATGCATTTCTGCTTGCATAAACCTTCCACTCTAATGTCCACAAACTCTCCACTTTCCCTCAATTTCTTCAAGGAGAACAGCGGCCCAATATTCATCACTGGCATCTGTTTAGAAAATTCTTTTTTCCTATAGAAGGAATTTGCATTGGAGGGAGATATTGCAAAATTTCTTTAAGTCTGCATACAGACTTAGTTTGTTGTAGTCCTTGTGGACGAGCATCTTTTTTAAACATTTGCTATAGTGGGCTCACAAACTCTGTGATTTTTGGGACAAAGTCTTGAGATAAGTAACTATCTCGAAAAATTGCTTAACCTACTTGTGAGAAAGAAATCCAACCGGAAACTTTATCATTGGTTGGGACATCCTCACACAAATTCCTACACTCCGAATTTCGCCCAATGGACTACGGTTCAATGGACAATTCAAGGAATTCGTAGTCATCCAAAGATTTTCACTATCGAGGTGAACATTAGACACCCCATCTTGCAAACTTTTTTGAAGCATGCACCGATTCCAATTCAGATTTCATTCAAAAATGTCTTCATCCTCTTTGGAAAAATCCTGACAATTTCATCCATCTCCCATTCAAGAAAAATAAGGATATCAACCCCACCAAATCCAATCACTCAAGTATGAATCCAAAGCATTTGGTTCTAGCACAAAAGGAATACTCAGATTTGCTCTACCAATGACTAATTGAGCCCTCAAATTTGTAATGGGCTTGTGAGGCATTCCATGTGAATAAGCGCTCCAAGCAAAACAAAGGAAAAATGAGACTGGTTATTAATTACCAGCCTCTTAACCAATTCCTGCAAAATGATAACTTCCCTCTACCACATCAAAAATCTTTGTTTTTCGGTCATACCTAAGCCAAGGTTTATTCCAAGTTTGATCTTAAAGCTAGATTTTGGCAATTGGGGATTCATTCAGAAGATATGTAGAAAATTGGATTTTGTATCCCAAATCAATATTTTCAGTAGATAGTGCCCCTCTTTGGTCTCAAGACAACTCCTTCATTATTTCAAAAGGCCATGCATGGAATTTTTTAGCCTATCTTAGCCAATGCTCAAATTTATGTTGATGATATACTTCTCTACAGTCTATGTGAAGATTCTCATTGTAAATTACTAACTCAATTTGCAAAGTTGGTATAAAAATATGGAATTATGTTATTCCAGAAAAAGATAATTATCGCCTAGAAAGAAATTAAATTTATTGGGATACATCTCAAAGAGGATATGTATTAAACCAAGAATTGGCAGCCCAAACACAAGTTCCCTATATTAACACTCCTACAAACTGGACTGCATTGACTGATCTAGACGGTTTCCGATTTGGATGGTCCATTTTGCACGCCCCTAATGTGAGGTGGTGTTTTCTGGCCATTGGTATCTAAAATAAGAGATTCACTTCCACATAGAATATGGATCGACCACAACGTTCAGGCCTATTCCGACAGTTGGGAATGGGCCAATGTGCCTAGTCAACCACCTAGCAGCTAAAACGTATCTTTGTCATCAGAATAGGCCTGAACGTTGTGGTCAGTCCGGCCCACGTGCCTAGTCAATCACCTAGCAGCTGAAATGTATCTTTGCCGTTAGATCTTGGTGGGATTTCATGATGCTGCAATGTACCCGAGCATGTATGTCGGCACTCAATCTTACAAAATCCCGTACATGAAACTGTAGAGGGCTATTTTTCGGAATAGAAACATTAGGGCTCGTTTTTTTTTTTCAAACTTTAGGGCTTGCTTGCTCGGCGAAAAATTTTCATTTTTTTCTCGTTTCTATTTCTTTATGAAAATGAGTAAAAAAAAAAAGTCGCGGGGATTTGCAGGATATTCCGTGAATCTTTAGGTGGTTAGACTTAAGATTGTCAAAATCGAACTGAAAAACGAACCAAATTGGAATTGAATTCAATTTTCATGCATTTTCGATTTGGTTCGAGTTTTGGTTCAAATAATGAAAAGTTAACTGTTTTTGTATTCTGGTTCAAATATGTTTTTGTTTGGTACTAAAAATCATCCATTTTCTTCATATTACAATTTACACAATATCTATCATTTGTTATTAAACCTCTTTTTAATATTACAAAAGATTGAAAAACCGAACAGAGTCTTGGTACAGGTTGCGATTCAGTTCATAGCTAATGTACACCCAAACAGATCTGTTGAATTTGGGTTTCTTGAAAATCCGAATCAAATCGCTGACACCCCTCGAACCCTCCAAGTGATCGGGTTTCCACGCCCGTACCATTGGATCATCGAAATTGCGCGATTAAAAAGGTTGATGGGTAATTTTCTACGCGAGCCCACTGTTCCCAGGAAATGCTATGTAAGCGCCCTTTCCCAGTTGGCCCAAACGACTCGGACCAGTCCGAGGCCCAACCCTATGTAGTGGGCTCTAGTGCGCTCGCCGAAGTATGTGAACATGGGTATGAAACCGTATGACCGCAACATGCATCCGAGAAGCTCAAGGGAAAACTAAATGGAAAATTAGGGTATGTTGTTAGGAAGGAAAATCATTTTTCGACTTTTGAGTATTTAGATAATGAAGAAATAATCAATTTATGGATAACCTTTTCCATTCTCCAAAAACAGTAAGTTCAAATTGAGGGAAAACAACTTCCCTCAAAAACGTAAGTACACAGCACCAAAATTTAATCGACAACGCGAATCTGAATACTATAACTATAATGTAAGAATTGAAAGACACATATTTAGTTGTTTGTGCATTGGGGCTTTTAGTAGTCGAGCACTAGTATTTATAGCGCTTATAACTTAACTACTCAACAATAGTTTTTCTGTAGTTTTAGACATGCTTCCATATCTCTGAGAGTCTCAATCCCGTGTTCTCCTTATGACACAATCTTATCTTTAGGTGATTACTCCTTTAAAATGGCTTTTTGATCTTTCGCCTTTATCTCTTCGTCATGATATGTTGAACTCCGTTGCTCTTTCCATGAGGAATTTCAAATCAAAAATGTTATAATTGTTTCGTGGCATCCTTAAGACATTCGATCTTTATTTCATAACACAATTGGTAGCTTGTCATTCATTTTTCATCGGTATTATTGCATGCACCAGGTTCTATGGACTTGCAATGTCTATTCCATCCGGCATGGTGGGACCCACAAAACTCGAAAACGGACTCACCGCATCCAACTCTATGCAGACGGACCAATGTAATGTTCATGTAATAATTTTTAATTACCACAACATTTACCAATCTTCCAAAATCACATTGAAAAAAAAAGGAGGACCTGATTTCCTCCGAATTCTAAAATTATGTCTACGAAGCCAAAAAATCAAAGATAAAATGAAACCATGAATGGATGAGCTTTTAAGGGGGAAAAAAAGGAAGATGAGAGATCGTCCAATCCGCGGGATATTTATCAACATGAGGCAGGAACGATCACAAAATTGCCGGGAATCTTAACCTTTTGGAACATCGAAATGTTTCATGGCCATCGATGCACCACCAGTGGCAAAAGGAGAAAAAAGAAAAAAATCTATATTGAATATCTCCTTATCTTCTTGACGGAATTGCTTATATTTTGCTGCATAAATCTTCATTATCACTGGACGGATTTCTAAGCAAAATATGATTGGATATGATAAGATATGAAATTTAAGAAATTTTGTTATATCATATTAACTGTTTAATAATTACAATAATAAAGTCAGAAATATTCATATCATATCATACATATCGTTTGGTATAAACAGCATATTAATATAAATAAACTATAAATTTTACAAATGTTGACGGTGAAAATCTATCACACAACTCTTTTCTACTTTATTTTTATATTTTTTTTTTTTAATTTCTTTTTAGTTAATTTCTTTTTTATTATTTTCTTCCCCTTACATCATTCTCTAATAAAATTTTATTAAATAGAAAAATGTATTAATATACCTAAAATATTAAAACACCTAAAATATATGATAAATATATATTTTTTATATTGAATTTATATTATAAGATATAATTAAATTCAAATATATAAATAAATATAAGATTAAATTAAATAAAAAAATTGTTAATTTTTGTTATTTTGAATTTCTTATATTATAATTCAGATATTATTTATATTGAAAATATAATTTGTGATTTGTGATTTTAAGAAGTTTATTTTTGACAAAACTAACTTTTCTATTATGAAATTAAAAATCATATCCACCTTTATTTCACCTCATCCATAGGATATTATCTCGATCTATATCTCTCTTATATCTGATTTTATTCTATTTTGAATAGGCACCAAACGTAGGATAGGATAAATTTTATCTTATTTTGAATTTTATATTAACCACCAAACGCAACATAAAAGGCTTAAGGGAGAAGAAACAAACTAAAAATCTACCCTAGAGTGAAAAATCTCGTAATGTCACCTCTCATACTCCCTCTCTCTTATTCCCTAATTGGTGGGAAATAAAATTCACCTACGAACAAGGGATGCAAGGCATGTGAATACTAATATGTTAAAATAAAAACATAGCCTAGTAGAGCTCCTCATTTGGACCATCAATGTTTCATGGCCATCGCATCACTATACCACCACCGAAAAAGAAAAAGAAAAAAACCTGCATTGAATATCTCCTAATCTTTTCGATGGAAATCTTGATATTTTGCTGCATAAATCTTCATTGTTACTTTCCTATGTGGTGGTGGTCCTGTCGACCAGTGGCACAACAAGGGAGAAGGAAGCGATTTAAGTTTTTAGTTTGATCTTCCTCCATCACATCTTCATCTAGCGATGCAAGTATCTTGGTACCTTAATTCTTATCCTAAGTCCAGGAATATTCGGCGACGAGTCAGGTAGCTATGGACCGCCGATGCACCATGTACGCTTCGTAATATCACACTCGACGGACGAGAGAGAGAGAGAGAGAGAGAGAGAGAGGTTGCTTGTCTCCAATAAGATAGGCCACTGGTAAAAACAATTCCAGCAACTACAATGACAACTGATGTATGAGGATGGCCACGGTATAGCGCTCCACCTTGCTTTGGTTTCTATGTTCTTTAAGCATTGACCTTACTGCTCAAGCTTTTAGGGCAATCAAATGCAATCCTACAACGAATAGAAATTTAAGAATGACTTCGACAATGAGTAATCTTGGGAGGGAATAGTTATTCAAAAAGTCCTAGACATATTGTGTGGCAACTAATTTAATAATGAATCTTTAAATTGTGTCAATTTAATCTTAAACTTATTGTATGATGAACAGTTCAATCATAAATCTATAAATTGTGTCAATTCAATTTTAAATATTTTGACGATTTATCAATTTAGTTATAAACATTTTAACGATTTGTTAATGTAATCATTATGACCATTTTGATCGGACATCACTAACGTTATGTTCTAGTCAAAGCCAACCGTATTATATGACACGATGCTCAACGGAGGGAAATAGGGGGAAAAAGAGAAAGAAAGGAAAGAAAGAAAAAGATTTAGAAAATTTTCAAAAGATTACAAAAATTGCCCAAGTTGCACCAATCATACCATGTAGGATAGTTGACGTTGGCCGGATCATCATGTCAGCGGCTTTTTATTAAAATTAGTTGAAACGATTATATTGATAAATCATTAAAATATGATAATTAAATTAATAAATCATCAAAAGGTTTAGAATTAAATAAGTATAATTGAAAAATTTATGATTAAACCGATAGCTATATAATATTTTTTATAATTAAATTGATATAATTAAAAAATTTAGTTCTAAATTAATTGAAATATATGTCCATGACCTTATGAATAATTTTGCCTTCTTGGGAAGGGTCAAGTCAGATCCCCGCCAGCTTTCTTGGGTTACGTGATTGGTACTTAAAAGGCCTATGATAACCAGTAAAGTTTTGGCATAACCAGCCAAAAAAGGATGACAGACGCAATAGGGTTAGCCGATCTTCTAATATAATTGAACTCTCGGAAGAGATATGAAAAAAAAAAAAAAAAAAAAAAAGGAAAAAATGTTTATGTAGATGAGCAACAGATCATTCAGGAAGGTACTTGTTTATAAAGTACTATTATTATTTATTTAACATAACAAAGTGTCTAGGTTTGCACAACAATTCCCTCAATAAAAGGGTATTTATAAAAAAAAATTAACAAAAGGGTCATGTCATGCCCTTTGATCATATCAAAAAACAATCACAAAGCGAGCTTTTACACTTCAGCCTTCCAAACTAGGAAGACAAAATTTTCGGAGACGAAGGCATGACGCAGATCTTCCATCGGAATTCTTGGGCACTTCATATCTCATGGAATATCTTCCGATGAAAATATGTATATTTGAGTAGAGCACAAATCATCTTGTCAACTTGTATAGAGTAAAGTTATGTTTAAGAGATTGATAGATGATATTAAGATTTTCGTACACATGAATTTTCAACATTCAAATTAGACCGTTGAACCATCAGCCGACTTCCTGAAAGCTTTCAATTATGCACTTTCTAGGAGAACAAAATCGAAGGAGTACTCCACAATTAACCTTGAAAAACTGCACTTCCTTGGCCTTCCTCTCAACTTCAATGAACTGCGACTTTTTAAAAGATGATTATCATTAAATTTATGAAACTTCCAAAAAAATCAAAATAAAGACAGAGAACTTCTAAGATTCAAAGAGAGAAATTACATAAATAGTTTTTAAACTTTTGTTCATTATGCAATGTAATTATCAAATTTTTAATGTATTTAATGTAGTCCATCAATTAAATTTTTAATACATGTTCAATGTAACTATATGAAAATATTTAATATTATTAATATTAATATTAATAGTTTAAATAGTTTAAGAATTAAATTGAACACATACTAAAAATTTAAAGATCAATGATAAGTTAAAATTCAAAGATGATATCATAATTTGGGACATTTTCCTTTCACAAAACCCCCGATATTCAGACAACCAGAGCATGTGGTGAGAGTTGCGGCCAAGCGTTCCTCACGCCCTCCAATCATCCGACCACGCTTATCTTCTCCGCGCAATCACATCGTTGTTTCCATCACGATGGCGAATAATGGGAAATACTTTTTAGGTGCCTTTTGGAAGTTCGACATAGTCATACATAACCAGTAATCAACTGCAATTCCAACAGGGAACTTCATTAATTCTCGATTCGTCATTATAATATTGCCCTTGCGGTATCGAAGAAATCGAGAGTTTCTCTAAACAGGTATTTATTTTATGAAAAAATGAATAATTTAAAATTTATTTTTTAAAATTGTTATAATGGATAATGAAAATACTTTTCGTTTATATATCTTTGGAAGCAATACAAAAGTAATCATTTTTAAAAAAATATTTTCCACAATATGGACTTTCCGAAAAATAAATGGATTCTGAATATATCTTGATATATTCATAGAAAAAGTATGTATTTCCGTTTGTTTTGTGAAAAATATTTTTGAAAAAACATTTTCCTTCGAATAGAATGTGAGTTTAAAAAACATATACTAAAACTCATAATTACATATTAGCGCTTAACCTGAAACTTTACATTTAGGCATGGAACCCAAAGCTCGTTCCCATATCCCTAGCATCCATTCCCAGGTCTCTAACACTCGAATCCATCGAAGTTGGGCCTATGACCCCAATGCTTGTGCCAAGGCCATTGACACCCTTGTTTGCGTCCATCAATGCTAAGCCTGAAGCTTGCCACCATAGTTAGGGTTCACAAAGGCCGAGTGCAAGATCTTGATACTCAAGCTCGAATCCCCAACACCCAGGCTTGGATCAACAAAGGCCATCTTCAAGTCCATCAGGTCAAGCTTGGAACCTCGGTTCTTGCACTCGGGTCCATCAAGGTAGGCATTGGTCCAAGATGCCTACACTCCAATGCCCAGCACTCGAGTTGGGGTCCATCGCCAGTTCACCACACTCTAGTGCCCATACTTGGTTCCCAACTTTCCATACATGAGTTATTAGTGCCCAAATATATATATATATATATATAGGAAAATCAAATTAGATTTTCCATATCAAACAATAAAAAATATATTTTATTTCATTTTCAAGTTTTAGTTAAATACCGAAAAATTTTACCATTTTCCTAGAAAATATTTTTCACAAATGTCACATTTTGCACTGAATAAATGGAGCCTTACTTCTTTCCAAAAAAAAAAAAAAAAAAATGGAGCCCTACACTATAGAAAATTTAGACGAGCCCACGAGCTTTTGTTGTGACGGCATTATGGAATTTGACCTTTACTTAATCTACTGGCAGCATGTGCACTTTGGTTTTATTTTTTTTCAAATTTAAAACTTTCGCAAAATTCACAGCACTCAAATTTCAACACGTCAATTCGCATATAGATTTTTTTGATGATTTTCTAAAAGTTGAATATTGATTCGAGTGTTGGATGAAAAGTCAAGGAAAAAGGCTTTTTGCTTTTTTTCAAAGTGGAAACAAACAAGCCGTAGATCAATAATTGGATTTGACTTAAAAAGATTAAGTATCCA
Organism: Corymbia maculata; assembly: GCA_014182735.1. NCBI lineage: Eukaryota > Viridiplantae > Streptophyta > Magnoliopsida > Myrtales > Myrtaceae > Corymbia > Corymbia maculata. The sequence goes on from CM024685.1 coordinate 30,378,393, forward strand.
TTCCTCCTTTATGGCTAAAATAGATATTGTGTTTTTTTTTTATTTTCAGCAAAATATAAAAGACTTCGGATGTCAAATAAAATCCAAATTTCAAACACCAAAAGCAAAAGTGTATATTGAGCATAAAAATAAAAATAAAATCGAAGTCACTTCTGTTGGCTGCTATATTGGTGGGAGGAGAGGTAAAAACTTACCATATAACGCCCAGTTCTTTTGTATTTATATAAATCTATACATCTACATTAAATTAAAGCCACCACTATATTGAACCACTTATTTTAATTTTTTTAATACATTATATGGATTGTTTTCACATTTTTATTAGCGTTCTTCGTAGGCTTTTCCTTGTCAAAGCGTATGTGGCACGTACATTTCATCAATTAAAGAGATTAAAATTAGTGCATCTAATAATTGAAGCCAGAGTTTAGGGACTCAATTTGTAAATTATAGCTAATTATGATGTCGTTTATCAGTAGATGTATCTCTAGACAATACAAAACTATCATCTAAAGGGTATACCCAATCTTATCAAGCCTTGACTTTCTAAAGCAATTGTGATGGAGGAAGAAATACAAAATTAATAATCGAAATCTCTTACTTAATCTGCTTGTTTCATTAAAAATGAATAACTTGAAAAACATATTCCAAAAAGTGATAATTTATATTATTTGAAATAATTAGTTAATGAAAGATGTTTCATTATAGATAATAATTTATATTTAAACATTTATAGACAATGAAAATATTTTTCATTGTGAGTGATACAAATGATCATTTTTTTTAAAGATATTCCTCAAATTATTGTCTTTCTATGAAACAAATGCTCCGTTACTTAAGTGTGTGTTTGTGGGTTAGATTGTCCATGTTAATCTACCATTTTGCTAAGATCGTCAACTTGTGTCATGTCAAGTTTTGATAAAGGCATGACAAGAATATGGCTAACATCGACATGACACATTTACTTAACATGTGAAACTACCTCAACACATCTAGTAAAGCATGCCACACGATAACAACCTGACTTAGACAATTATCAAGCATGTTACCATTTTTGGTGTCGACATGACATGATACTTATCCTATTTACCACAATAAACACGTAGGACGCGTTCATTGCACGACAACTAGTGTTAACACGTTTAAAAAATTTCAACATGTTTTTGGACAATAGGAGTAATTTCACTTTTCAATTTATATGAATGCATTATTGAGTTAATTTTCTTCTTGTTCTATGATATTTTGTCCCTAAACATGATTTTATGTAGTAATTTACAATATTTAAACGATCTTATAAGGCTAGAGTGGAAAATTCTTCTAACATAATTTAACAATATGTATAAATATGTTAAAAATAGTTGAGCATTGACATCAAATCGATTTGATAAATAGAAAACAAATTTTGGATACCAATATGCAATAACGAATTCGTCGCCTTAGGCTTGTTTCTTTTTTCTTTTTCTTTTTTCCTTTTAAGTCAATGAAAGGCAGTAATTCCATCGCGTTTGCTTAGACCAAAGGCACCGACATACTTTCCTTACCGCCCTTCTCATATCAAAATTGACGAGAATAAATTCGTCCATTGCTCGTTAAAACAATGATGAAGTCTTACTTTGATCGCCAAAGGACTGATCTGGTGAAAAAGCCAGAGATTTTCATTCCCAAAACGTTGATGTTTCTTGTAGTGTTTTCTCTAGGCATGTAGGCTTAAATAATCATGAGGCCAATTTTCTGAAAAAGAATCGTTAACTTTAAGTGTCAATACTATTCTGAACTTTATATTATCTAAAAAAATATTTCAACTTTTACTCCAGTTCCAAATTTTGCCCATACATAAAAAAATCGCCAATGATTTCTTCAAAATTATTTACATGGGGAGGCTATTGTTGTTCCATATAAAGGTGATGATGAAGACGCAAGTTCTAATATTGATAATTTTGAAGAAACTACTAGTGATTCTTGGACATGTTGGTAGATCTAGGACCAAAGTAAAAGCTTGGGACTTCTTTTAAGATAATAAAAAAAAATTGGAGGCAAAGTTATGATTTCACCTAAAGTTAGGGGTTTTTAAGGGAATAAGAACATAATCGTGATCTTTAGGCTCTATTTTTTTCGCAAAAAATATTTTCAGGTGTTTGGATTACTTAAGAAAATGAGTCAATGGAAATTTTTTCCTAGTCAATAGGATATGTTTTCTTACCAAAACTTAAATATAAGAAAATGATATTCTCTTTAAAAAATTGAAAATAATTTTTCATAATATAACTATGTAATCAACGCTTGGACCAAAAACTCCGCACTTGGGCACAAGAACCCCACTACTCGTTTTAGAGGCTAGGATCCCAGCGCCCTAGCCCGGGTCCATCTGGGTCACGCCTAAGCCCTCGACCACCGCACCTAGATCCATCAAGGTTGGGCTTAGGACACTTGTGCTCAAGACATGGGCCTAGTAATATTGATGCCAAGCTTGAGTCCTCAGTGACAATGCTTGGGTCCTCAACTTTTGAGCCAGGTTAATCAAGGCCAAGCCTAGGATTCCTATGCCCATGCCCAAGGCCCTTGTACCCACACTCCGGTCCATTAATGTTGGGCCCTAATGTCGAGAATCGAGGCCTGGCCTTAATGTACTCAAGCACAGGCACCAAGGACCTAAGCCCGACCTCAATGGATCCAAGTCCAAGTGCAAGGTATTGTTCCTCGACATCGGGTTCGAAGCCCAACCTTGATGGGTTTAAGCGGAGGCACTAGTAATAGAGTATCGACATATTGGTCCTAGGTGCTGAGGTCAGAGGCTAGGCCTCCATGGACCCAAGCCCAAGCGCAAGGAATCTGATCCCGACATCTTTAGACCCAAGCTAGGAAATTGGGGAGCTAGGCATGAGTAATGAGTTCTCAGGCTCAATTCGGGTGGACCCCAAACCAATGCCCATGCTTGTGCCTAGGAGTCTAGGATATGGCCTTGAGACTCCAATGCCTATGTTAGGTGCTTTGGTTACTCATGTGCAAGGCACTAGTGTCTAAATAATGTATATCTATTTCGGAAGGTCAAATGAGATGATCCTTACTAAACAATGAAAATAGTATGTCAAAGGTCCTACAAATTTCCAAATACAAAATCTTCGTAGCTTGAAGGAGGACAAACAACTTTATTAATGTTTGGCCAGAATTTATATGGACGACCAAATACCTTTTACCAAAAATTATTTTTTAATTTTTTATTAAAGAAAACATGATCTATAGTGACTTCAGATAGGAAATATCATAGGTATACAAGGAAATCGATAAATATACTTCAACAAAATTTAATCGATGGTAAAGTACACAAGATAAAAATACAATACCAGAATTTTATCAACATCAAAAAACACAGAATCTACAACAAAGATACATCGTAGAATCTAATTAATGATGAAATATCTAGAAAATTTAGCTAACATTTATGCTGGAATTTAATCAAATGACAAAACATTTGGAAATTATAGTATTGACTATGATACTAGAATAGAAAGAGATTTTGATTTGTTTGTTTTTTGTATGAGGGCAATCCGCAATACGCAAACACTAATAATTGTATTGTTTACAACATAACTGCTTATAAGCAGTTCTTCGCCAATTTTAGCCATGTATTCACATATCTGGGGCTTTCAATTACTAAATTCTAATGAATTGCTTCCTCATTCTATTTATGATTAAGGATAGTGCACTAAAAGTCCTTAAACTTGTCATAAAAGTTCAATTGAGTCATATAACTTTCCAAAATTGCAATCAAATTTTAACACTTATCAAATTGATGTAATTAAGTTCTTCCGTCAACACTATTAATGTGTTTAACGGAAAATGCTTATGTAATATTTTTAAATTAATTTCTCCCTCCTACATTTCATTTAGTATCATTTTCTTCTTCAAATATTATATAAATTAGATTTAAAAACTAAATTTTATTGAAAAAATGAACAGGGACCTCAAAAGTGGGGAGCTGCCAATGTTGTCGCCCGTCATTGATGGAGTCAATGGAGAGGGCCAACAACCCTTGCTAGGCTCAAGTGAGGACACTCAGGTCTAGGCAACGCCAACCCTCACTTGAGGCTAGCGACCATCGCACACCCTATGTGAGGCGGCCCTTGCCTAGGACTGGCAAGGATCGCCCAAATTTGGGTTGGGTGACACCGGCCCAAGACGAGGGGTTGGCCACCTCTACCAGTCCCTTCGACAATGGGTGATGACAGTAGCACCCACTAGCAAGGCCCTAACCTTCTTCTTTTTTTTTTTAAATAAAACTTTAGTTTCTAAGTCTAATTTAAATAAGATTTGAAGGAGAAAATAATTTTTAAAAATGCCACATTAGCATTTCTATTAGACAAATTGGCAATGCTAACTAAAGGATTTGATTACACATATGTTAGGATTTTATTGCATTTTTAAAAAGTTTTAGGGCTCAATAATATTGTCACAATAAGTTTTAAAAATTTTAATACACATATCCCACGGTTACAAGAAGTTACAACAACAATTTTCCTCAAAAAGCTCAAAATTTTGAAAATATCGCTGCCAAGCAATTACACGTCAATGTCGATGTTGATGACTCCATTACAAATAACTAACTTTTGCCGTTGATACTTAGTTGTCGATACTCTTCAAGTTGTTGACATTTATCAAATAGAGCTTAACTATATGAAAATATTGTTACTCGTCAAGTTGTCAACTATTCTTTTCATCGATAATTTCTATTTTTCACTAAACTCTACTCTAATTAAATAAATTTATCACTTGTTCATGATATCCAAAAAGTTGCCTTTTTTTGTGGAAACAATTAGATAAATCAAACCCAGCTATTTAAGCAAGCATTTTAGAGGCAATCATTGTTATTTAGATGTGATGGCGGCACCTAGTATTTACTGCAAGATATCATCACGTGGAGAGATGATCAACATTGCACATCAAATTCAGGCGTTGCATGTTATAACTGTCATATTCTACATCATAGGGAAGTTGTCATAAATAATGTATGATCCATCCAAAGATGGACAGCAAAAAAGGTCTTGGGTTGGAACCTGTGGTCTCGCTTGGACCAAGTCGACAGCTGATGATCCAATCATCGATATGCTTGTCTTTTCGCATACATTGCACGTTAGATGTCTGCCGAGGCTGTTCCATGATTAACATGCTCGACACAGACTGTCCTCCATTGGATCAAAGTGCTGCTACTCGAAATGAATTCTCGAGCTTAATCATCACCCGAAAATGGGGTCATCCCGTCCTAATACACGTGCGGGATGAAACCCTAAAATTTGCCGTATACCATCCGTAGAAACTACGGACCAACCCTAATATAGGATCATATTTTTCTCCATATGAGAAATTTACTCGGGCCCCGTTGGAAGGTTATGGGCTCACAATGAAGCGAAGTTGAAATCATCTTCACCAACCTATCCTCTTCCAGGGCGTTTCCACCTACAAGAGCTGCCAGCAATAGTCCCTCTAGTGATGGCGTCCAACCTGAATTGTGTTCCTCATTTTTACATACCGATGTCCATACACCCCACACTCCTTATTCTAAGTTTTATATTTTCTTTCCTCAATAAGGTAAAAATACTCTCATATTTTACATCTTAGAATTCGGATGAAACAATTTAAGAACTAACTCAGATCTAATGAACTAACCCTAACCAAGGATCATGTGTTTCTCCGTCTGAAGAATTTACTGGTTATTGACCAGCAGCTAAGTACTTAAAAGTAGCTGAATCGAATACTTTAGACACGTGAAAAGTGAAATAGGAAAAAGGAAAGTCGAACCCAACCCCACCAATTTTACCTCCCTTCACTCTGTCCACATGACCTCCTGTTTGTCGCCATTGGACCCCGGCTCGTCATTCCACCGCGCCGCCACCGTCCACCCTTGTCTCGACGCTCGAAACAGAAGTTTCTCTGGGCACGACCGGCCGAGGTGGAGGCCAGGGTGATATAATTCTTCTTTTGTCTAGCGTTTTCTTGACTACTTTCAGAAATTTAGGAGGTAATGTACACTTGTAATTAAGAGAATTTTACATCTAATATGATCTTGACATCCGTGACAATTAATTGACACTGCTATAAGTCGGCAGTGACGTAGGGGTGATAATGCAAGGCGGGAGCCAAGCCGATTAAACATTGAGATACTCACATTTCATGAGCAGCTCTCCCTAGAGTATGCTACTTGGAATAAGTCATGCGATGGATTGACTTAAGCCATGGGAGAAGATGAAGATGCGATGCGGAGTTCAAGATCTTTATATTTTTCTGACTAGAGTTAATTATTATCGTGTCATATGATTTTCTCGATTCATGAATTTGAAATGTCATAGTCTATATAATTATTGTAATGTCATGTCATTTTCTCATTATGTTTATCGATTATGTCATGTCATGTCAATTTCTTATCACGTTTGGATGTGAATTCATCTTAATCGTTATGCTTGAATCGCACATTGCACGATGCATGTCATAACATGTCACAATGAATTTTGCACAGATATTTTTACACACAAATGGAATCATACCACTACACATGAAGAACGATTTCCTCAACGAATAACATCATTGATTAAATACACTAGTGACAATTTGAATATTAATCGAAACATCATGCATACTTAGGAAATTAATTGAGAAATGATTTGGACTTAAAATAATAATAAGGCTACGCCATTAGAAGAGCATACTGGAATGCTATTCGATCTCACGTGTAATGGAATTTGAAACCAAAAACCTAAGACCTCTAAGCTTTATCGGACTAGCTCCCTTACATGTGCACTAAGGTAGTTTAGCTGCTACACTACTTGAGAGCTTAAGCATCACATCAATCTAGGTTTACCTAAATTGATTGGTAAGAATTCTAGTTCGGTACATAACTTTTATTATCATGTACTCGTAGTAGATATAACCAGCACTTAGGATTTGGTAAGATCCTCAGAATCAAGGCATTAGACGACATGAGCTCGCTAAACTCGAGGTGCTACAGGGTGAAAAGAGATTGATGAGATTGGTCTGGATTTTCGTGTAGATTTTTTTAGCACGTGATGGCAAATCAAGTCATATTTAGAACGTAACTTCACCATCTAAATCCGCCCCACTTAACTTTAACATTAGAGGATCTCAATCCACAGATATTTAGATATAAAAATATGAACCACCATCCCAGACATAAAAATCAAATTAATTAACACCAATAATAAAAGTCAAGGAACATCACTCCAAATTTATATACACATAAATTCAGCTGGGGACACGATAGTACAAAAAGAAAGACCGAATACCGAATCTCCTATCCATCGAACAAGATCATCTCACGTGCTTCAATAGTATACTAGACTAGGAAAGAAAAATGTCACGACACTCGGCTTGCGATCGCAAACTTATCCAAGACAAGACCATGCCAAAAGAGCAAAACCCTTGCCGCTAGGGAAATCTACTTCAGTTCTTGGAACCGGAAGGTGGCGGCTGTGGCTGCGGCTGGTGCATCTGCTGAGCGTACATGGCCGCTATTCTGCTGTAGGCATCCAACGTCATCGGCTGCTGCAACAACAAATGTTCAATTTGAGCAGATTAGCGACCATAATTACATGACCTGGCAAGGTATAGGGAGCATAATCTGTATAAATTTAGCTCGTAAACTAAATCAGAAAGAAAACCACGATCGTCGCGAGTACATTCATCATTAAGCTACGTATAATGAGCTGATCTAAGTGTACATGTAGCAAGCAACTCTTCGTTTTCTAAGTATAATTCTCTATTTCCGCGGCTTAATATGTTTCTTCAGGACATGTTAAAGTAAATCATTTATCAAAGAAAAAAGTGCGCGACGATATATGCGCTCGCGTTTCATTTTCAGACGTCGCGTCTCGCATCTTGTCTGTCTCGCTCAACTCAATGCAGGGTTTGTCGCTATATCTAAAGGAAATATTGTACGGTCGATCCCCATGTTTTCAAAGCTTCCAAAATGATGGTTGTCGGTCCATTAATGAGCGGATAGGCTATATTATCTCCCACCCACCAGAAAAGCCAGCCAGTATAGTAAACCCCCCAGGAAAATTCAGGCACGCCCTACCACGTTAAATGCGCACGCATCCATAGTTTAAGAATTTAATTCTACGTCAGTGCATGCTGTGAATAAAAATTTAGAATCTTCCACGTGGCAACTATCTATGAAGAATATGATTGTCTTGGTAAGATTAAGCATTAGCGTATGCTTATGATACCTGTGACTGGGAGGCGAGGAACGGGGAGAGCGGGTCGGGCATGACCATGGGAGCCGCCGTGGCGGCGGAAGATCCGCGGTCGCCGGCGCCGGCGCCGTCCCAAGAGCCCATGGGCATGAAGGCGGCGGCAGCAGCAGGGTGGAGGACTGGAGGGATGCCGGCGAGGTTGGTGCGACCGAGGGCGTTCATGTCCATCATGCCCATCCCGGGCATCCCCATCCCCACCATCCCCAGCCCCATCCCCATCGGCCCCATCATCGACATCTGGAGCTGCTGCTGCATCGCCATCGTCGGCATCATCATCGGCTGCATGTTCATCCTGTTCACCATCTGGACCTGCGCCTGGAGCTGCTTCAGGTACTCGATCACCTCGTCCAGCACCGACGCCTTGTCCGTCTGCCCGGTCCGAAAGAACCCAAGAAAACAAAAAAAAACCCTCAGCAAAGACTGAAACACGGAAGTCCCAGGTTTTCGTGTCGGCTGCGCTACAGTTCTCTCCGCGGGCTGTTCATCTCCGGAAGATCGGCAGCAGCTCGTCCTTACCCTTTTCCCGGTTCGAGCCAATCACAGGGCCAATCATGAGGGTGTGGGCGCAAAAGGAGTAAATGATCCGGAACGAGAACGTGTGGTCTCATTTCCATAGACGAAAGACAGAGGGGGAGATAGAGACAGTCGGAGAGAGAGAGAGAGAGAGAGGGACGATCCTAGTCCACAAGACCGAACTCGGCATGGGGACAGTTACACAAAAGAAGCGATGATGACTTCGATATGGAGACAAACTTCTTGATTTGATACGGGGACAAAGGTTCCTGCTCCAACAATAAAACTTTTCCTCCTTCATAGGCCCTAGCTCTCTCTCTCTCTCTCTCTCTCCATCTCTATCTCCATCTATCCATCTGTATTTTTGTGCATATGGCTCCTGTTCTGCAGGACCCTGGGAGCCCCCCTCTTCCCTCTCCTATTGCAATCATGGTTACCATTTTTGCATGTTCCAAGTACTATCCGGAAATAAAAAATCAAATTATTGCATTTCCATTTCCACACCTAACCACTAGAGAAAGAGGAAAAAAAAAAAGGTGGGGTTCGAGGAATTACCAGCCCTACTTTTTTCATTTTTGGAAATTTTCTTTGGGGGGTGGGGGGAGAATATTATTTGGATAAAATGAGCAATAAAGGGCCTATGCAAAAAGATCTAAAGATACTCTCTCTTTTTTCTTTCTTTTACCCATGAGAGAAATGCACGAGCAATTACCCCGTATTCGGAAAACGTGCGCGTATAGCCGGAAATTAAAACCTCCGGGAAAAATCTGATAAAATAAGTAATCGAATCTGGAGGGATTTCTCGATATTTAATATATACCTTGCTAGAATTAGGGACCAGCTTCTGCAGCGTCTTCATCCTCTGGTTTATCTTATCTCTCCTTTTCTGCAATCGTTGTTGCTTAAGTTAAGACCAGGTAATGAGAATTTTCATGCAATATGTTGTGCACTTCGACTCTATAAAAGCAACATTATGTGTGCAATATTTCCTAAAGTCTTGCAAAATTATTTAAAAAATTATTGCCGTGATTTTTCAGAAATTGGCAATTTTTTTTCTCGTTTTGGGTTGAAATAATATAGAGGCGGAGGAGGAGAGACCGTACTCTTTCAGATTGGTTGTGAATAGCGGCGGCTCGGCTCCTTTTGGTGGAGACCGACGACTTTCCGGTCCGCTTCTTGTCGCCTTCATCGTCGCCTCCCTCCCTCTGCACAATCCCAAAGATACCCAAATTCTAATAATTAAAATGGAAAAAGAAATTAAAGAAAGAAAGATTTGTAAAAAAAAAAAAAACGAAAAATAAATGAGCCGATTATCAAGAAACTCGTGGGGACAGCGTCAATGATTAATGTACTAAAGATACCAAAGCACCCATTCAAACCTCAACTCCACAAAAAAAAAAAAAAGGAAAAAAAAGAATTTATTATATTGTAATTAAATTTGATTAATCAATTTACGGCGTGTTCCCTCACCGGAGGCCTGCTGTGACAAACGGAGTCGTGGTCCTCGGCCGCCGCCGTCGCCCGCGTGCAGCCCTTCCCGGAGCTGGTGTTCTCCGGCGAGCCCAGGGACGTCGACGTCATCCCGGCCTCGATCTCCATCTCCCCCGTGTCCAGCGTCATCTGCTGGCTGTCCCTCCCGAACGTCGCGCTCCCACTCGCGCTCTGGTCCATCCCGCTCCACTCCGCGGCCGCCGCGGCGCGCGCCACCCTCGCTCGCTTCCTCGCCGCCAGCGCGTCCTCCTCCTGCGCCGGCCCCGCTGCCGCCGCCCCGCTGCACGAACCCACGCGCGTGGAGCAGCCCACGACGCACGTCCCGATGCCGCCGCCGGGCGCGGAGTCGACGAAGTGGGCGGTGGTCCGGTCCTCGCCGGCGCCGGTGCAGGGCACGAGCGCGTCCATCGTCATGGTGGCGGAAGCCGCCGCCTCCGTCGCGGCCCACGGGACGAGATCGCCCGCTGCGGCGCCGAAGGGCAGCTTCCGGCGGGGCAGGGCGGTGGCCTGGTTGACGATGCACTCGAGGGTGCCGGTGCCGGCGCCGGCGCCTGCAGAGGCGGCGTTGTTGGCGGCGGCGCGTGTCTTGTCCACCCACGCGTACTTGGCGGGCGAGGCGGCGGAGGGGAGGGGCTTGGCGGTGCCCCGCGGGGGGCCGAGGCCGTGCATGGCGAGCTGGCCGTTCTCCCAAGTCAGCTCGGCCACCTCATAGTTCGACCTGCCGACGTAGCAAGACACGAATCAACCCCTCAAACCGAAGCAAAATCACGTTAAAAAAAGCGCCAAACCCAGATAGAAAATCCAGAGCTTTCGACATTGATTACATGGGAACATCGGGCGCGCCGGGATTGAAGGAGTGAGAACGGAGAGAGCGCCTCGGCTGCGTGGGATGGTTGCCGCCGCCGCCGCCGCCGCCGGAGTCGTCGAAATCCCAGTCCGGGACGCACTGGCTCATTTTTCTCTGCGTGTAGAGAGAGAAAGAAGAGAGATACAGAGGGAGAGAGAGAGAGAGATAGATAGAGGAGAGAGAGAGGAGAGTGAGGAAGACGAGATGATTTTCTTGTTGCTTTTTTTTCTTTTTTCTCTTCCTTTGTCCAAGCTCGTCCACAAAATATATACTTTATAAAAATTTTCCCCGACCGGGCTCTTCTTAGGTGACCCTACGTGGGCGACCTTTGGGTCCGAGTACGAAAATTGCTTGCCCGGACCGACCCGGTTTTTGCATCCGGACTTATCGGCTCGTGACCCCGGGGCCCGGATTGGCCGGCGTTGGTGCTTGTGATCGGGTCTATCGAGCAATGTCGGTAATTTTCACATCAATCTATATGCCAATTGATGTAACGAGGCGATTTTTTATATAAGAAAATACAATTGTAACAGATGGTAATACTTTTTTTCCGCATCGCATGACAAGATCAAGATTCTCCCTAAATTGGAAATAATCAGATCGTGTCCGGTCATTCTAAATTAGCTAAAAGTAGGGAAATTTTTCAGCTAATAAATTCTAAATTAGCAATAAACAATTCCCTACTTTAATTGTAAATTTCCGTGCATATGCTCTTTGATAATTAGATCAACCTTTTGACCCCCGATGGGACAAATGATCTTTTTTGTTTGATCTTTCTTTGCCATTTGACTTGAGATATTTGTGGGAACGAAAGTCATAAAACATAGATAGTAGGTTTCATGTTCCGCAACAAAACGCTGTGAGAATCAAAATTTGATGTCCTTATTATAATTGACAATGACAAATGCAACCTATCAACGGTAGATTTCAAGTGACATAGAATGATGTGCAAAAACTATTTCCGCAAGTGATGTTAGATGTGTAAACTTACAGTGATTTTATGAATTACTTCATTTCTAGACTTTTTCTTTCTTAAAATAGATTTCTTATAAAAGTAAATTATAATGTAGATCTTCTCAAAAGTACTTGTCAAACTAGATTTTTCTATGCCACGCTGTGCCTAAAGATTGCCTAATCATCACACGTTCGTCTTAGTCACTTTTACCTCTCTCCTCAAATTAAGTTTTAACATTTGCACAACCTTTGTTCTTTTATAATTATTCTTTTATGACTTTGAATTCAAAATATGGATAGAAAAGTATTACATTTCACCATTTCATGCGGAAAGTTCTTTTGTTATTAATTTTTGAATTTACGAATGGCCAAAAGGCAAATGTATATTAAAATATAAGTTTAAATAAATCCGTTTGATTGCTGTTAGACTAGAATTTAAAGATTAGGTAATTAATACTACATCTAATCGAATAAAAGAAAAGTTTATACTTTTAGTATTTATTCAGCGAAATTGCATTTAAAATATTAGTTCACTTAATCAAACAATTACAATAAAATTTAAAACGAAAAAAATAGGAAAGATCTAACTTATTTTATATGCAGCTTTTATACAGGCAAAATATTAGCAAAATCAATTATACTTTGAAATTAGGGGGAAAATATTTATGATGCACAACATAATTGGTCAAAGTAATGATAATAAAATATACTTGATTCATGATATCCAATGATTGATGGAAAACAACCCTAAAAGTATTAGGGTTAATACTTCAAAAATAGTATATTTGTGACAAATTTATTCAAAACTAATTTTTTGGTCACTAAAAATCTCAAATTAATACATCTGTGATAAATTTACGTTCTGTTAGCTTTTGTTAAACTTTATCATCAAATTACTACGCTAAATTATATGTGGTAATTGACAAGTATATTATTTTGAGGTTTTACTCTTCTTTTGTTACGAGTATACTAGTTTGTGATTTTTCTTAATACTAATCAAATTAAAAGGAAGCCAATTGATGATAGATTTGCCACGAATGTACCAATAAGGGGATTAATTTAAAGTAAAATTGTCATAAATATATCGGTTTAAGATTTTTTCTGATATTAATCTAAAAGATAAATAGCGATCTTCACTCCAAAGCTAAGAATGAAAGGATGTCAACCTGAAATAATAAGTTCACCAAAAATGAAATACAAAGGAACAAATGTCATTGAATAAATTATTGGGTTGTGGAGATCCTCTTAGCCTGGTATTTCTAGATGTTGCACTGAAAGAAAAAAGAAGAAGTTGCAGAATATGTTGAAAAGTTTTAATTGAAGGAGAGAGATAAAAAAAAAAAAAAAAAAAAAAAGTGATCAGAAGGAGGGAGTGATGATTAGGAAATCTTTAGACATGACGTGACACGAAGAAATCTAGTTTGAAAAATGGTTTTGGGGGATCTATGTATTAAGAATTATTTTTCTTGAGGAATCTATTTTGAAAACAAAAAGTCTTGTCTACACAAACTCTCATCCATCCACAAGGAATTGCCAGTGATTTTCTTATTTTAAAAAAAAATAATCATTATTTATGTCACGAGTCGAGATAGCATTTTCCACGACTTGACTAAAAATAGCAAAATTATTTTCATAGACCCACGCTAGGATTAACCCGATTGGAAGAGCGTTGTCTTGCTTTCAACTTCATAATCGGTGGTTGTGGGATCCGAAATCTACAGTGAGGAAATTAGATTTAAGTGGGGTCATGGCGGTAGCTTGAGGTGCTAGTTCTCTCTTGGTAATAGCTATTTATTACGATTGTGCCCTTGAGCTATAAAGAAAAACTATCATCTTTACAAAAGAAATGAAATACCCTTTTTAGGATTAATACCAAAAAATATCTCAAACTAATAAATCTATAATAATTTTATCCAACGAATTTTTTGATTATCAATAATTTTAAACTGTTATACTTATGATAAAATTATTCAAAACTATTTTTTTATCACTAAAAATCTCAAATTGATACGTTTATGACAAATTTATCATTCGTTGGTTTCTTTTAAATTGAATTATTATTGCGAAAAATCACAAACTATTATGTTCGTCATAAACATAGGGTTAAACCCAAATCGGTACACTGTTACATATCATCTAACTTGACAATTTAATAGTAAAATTTAATAAAAATTAACTGAAGATAAATTTATCTATCAAAATTTAATCCTCAACTCATTTTCGAACCTTTGTTTCACCTTTTTACAGAACATGGGATATGAAATTCAAACGTCATGTTTGAAACTAAAACGTTTTAACCTCTGATCTCTTAAAAAAGTGATGAATCAAACTTCTCACTTCTTCCTTTCTACGTAGCAATGATCGTTAACCGATCCATTCTATCCAAGGCCATCTCTTGATCATGGGTACTCAAGCATGGAGCCCCTTAGATTCAATCCCAAGTTAATTGTAAGATTATCATTTTCACCAATTTCGTTCCCCGACGACTCTCGTAATTTCTTGATCTCCCATCACGGTTGACTTTTCCAACCTCTTTTTTCTTGACAAAAGAATTTCAGCCCACAGAATTTGACTTTTCTCTTCAATCTGAAATGTCCAAAACTCTCACGCCACTAAAATATATTTTGACGCGTGAATTTACCTGTGTTCTTGAATTCTAAGGAAAGAAGTACATTTACTTTTAAAACGTGCCCTATTTATCCGTGGAAAAGCGAGAGGGGAATGTACTCAACAAAACGTACCCCCATTTGCTTCCCTAATATCTCTCCTTCTATTTATTTTTTTCCCTTTTTGCTGTGAACATATCTCAACTTCCTTTAAACACCATTCACACAGACCCTATTTATTGCGTCATAAATCCCAGCATCCGGCCGCGTAAACTCCGGTTTATTGCGTCATCACCGTCCAAACTTTTTATTATCATTTTGCGGTTAAAACTCTCCTCTAAGCGAAAGCCCCGGGGAGAGCGGGCGCGGAGCACGAGGAATCGGAGTGCGGGCTTCTGATAATGATAGGCGGTGGTGGGCCCCGCTCGCCTCCTCGCCCCGCCCGGGGAGTGCGCGTGGGGAACCGAAGCGCGGGACCCGCCCGGGGGTGACGTGGCGCGCAGGGGGGAGCGCGGCGTCGGGCATCGTGGGCGTGGCGCGAGACACCTGGCGGACACGTAGGGGGCTCCCACGTCGCCCACGCACACGCGCATCTTCCAACGCGTCGACGCGACGATCCGGAGAGGGAGACGAGTTGCCGTAATTTTTGACCCCTTTTTATTTTAAAAAAAATCACAAAAAACTTGAAATGATATATTTATCTCAAACTATCTTTTGTGAAAAAAAATTATAAATTTATACCTAAGTAACATATTTACTCCATATTCATAAAAATCTTAAATTTTTACTGATACGACATATTTACTTGAAATTTTTTTATTTGACAATTGAAATTGAAATTTTTTTTTTATGATATGAAATTTTTGAGATAAATATATTATGCATGTACAGATTTGAGGTTTTTGATATCACAAGAAAAATTTAGGATAAATGTACCATATTATAAAAATTTGGAATAAATATGCTTTGATATCCATGAGGGAATCAATGCTTAGAATTACAGAAAATCATTCCTACAGTTGGTATGCTATCTTACAATAGGCGAATCTCATGTTTAAGCCTTTCAAGGATTGCCTTTTAACTACAATACTATCTGGGAATTTAGTTTAGAGCATAGAGACATTTAAACATGCCAGGATGATAGCATTCATAATTGGTCGAGTTACTTTTCTTAGAGGATCTTACCAAACTAGAGAAGATGACGTGTTTAGAGAGATATTGGGAGTGAGGATTTTTGATTATCATAAAAAATAGTTTATGATAAGTATGTCTTAGTAGGTAAAAAGTGGAAGATTTTTAATGGCTTTTTTTTATATTTTATTTCTCAAGCGTATCCGAAAGGAAAAGAAGAAAAAAATAGTTTACTTGAACCAGAAAAATAGCTTCCGACAGAAGAAAAAAAGAAAGCGGGCGCCCGGGGGGCGGGGGAGGAGTTAGAAAAGATCGGCTCTAAAAAAAATGTGTGGAGGCAATTTGGACACGAAGGATACCGACGACTTGCTGAACTTATGTTCAAAAGGGGGATTGTCGAATTGTCGAAGGGACTGTCTGTTAAGTCTCCGAACAACGTCGATCTCCATCTTTTAAGGCTTTTTATTGACATTCGAAAAGCCTTTCTGGTCCCCGTGATCCACTTAGTGTCTCGAGTGAATAACACACTAACAAGAAAGAGTTTTGTCTTATCGAATTATCTATGAGTATCATCTACGGAAGTTCCCCAAATGGGGTACCCTATTAAATTGTGTTCCTTATTTTAACGTGTCAATATCCACGTGCTTCATAACTCTAGTTGGTAGGTAAATATTTTTCTTCCACATCAATCAAGAAATATGTGATGCCTCAAATCCAAAAGGCTTTCTGATCCCCGTGATCCACTTAGAGTGTTGAGTGAAGAGCACACTCGCAAGAAAGAGCTTGTCTTATAGGATCGAAATTGTAATTCCGCCTTTCGAATGTTACTCGATCCAAAACAAAGTGGGTCGAGAGCACATTTTGAGAGGTCGAGGGTGATACAGATGTTTTGCATGACCACGTATCCGACAGATCGTATCACGAATCTATAAGGACAGTTACAGGATAATCAGAATGTCGAAACCTTAAAAGATTCCGGACGTGCTCAATAATACAACGACGTTCACAACATTAACTTTATTGTAGTCACGTGAACTTGCTTCCTCACTTACTAATGGGTTTATATGATGCGGGTCAAGATCAGCATCTTTGTAGGAGCTAAAATCTAGCTACAGAATAAGATTCTTCCGAGCCCCATGCAGGGAAATTCCATTGTTGATTCTTCTTCAACTCATCAAATGTCTGGTGGATGGCATCTCTAGGGGCATGACATGCGTGGCAATAGTCCCATGGCACTTCTTCTTGATAAGTACCGGGCCAAATAAATAAATAAATAAATAAGACTTTAAAATAACTCGATTCTTTTCACATAGGATTCTTTGAAATTCTCGATATTCTCGGTGAATTTTTCTCGAGATATATCGGAAAGGTCTTTAAAGCTTAGCGATTAAGGATAGGACGGTTGATTTGTCCTACTAGCCTTTGAAGTGTAAAAGTTTTTCTATGGGAGAAAATAGCTGTGCGGGCTTTTAGGGTTTGAAGCTCTGCACTTCAGTTCAGTGCTGGATGTAGTCTGGCAATGAGGCAAAGGGGTGAAGAACCGTTCAAGAACCTCTGCAAAATGCTTATGATAATGGTTTAGAAAACCCTCAGCAAGAAACACAGTGATGATCTTGTGGACTGTAACCGTGTTAAATCCGTTATGAAATGGGTGATGTCGAATATGAAGACATAGATGAATGGATAATTTCGATTGATTTGAATGACATGAGATATGAATCTCCTTAATATCTGAACATCTTCGATTGGTAATCCCAAATGAGAGGTCTTGGATCTTTGCAAAATTGTCTAAGCAGGAGAGTTCGGATTTTGGTAGATCTAAGGCCAATCATCTAGCAACTTGGCGTGCGAATGCCGATGTGAACATGTGGAAAGATGAAACTTCTTTAGGTCTGGAGTGAAGATCTGCAAGAACATAATTTTTTCTGCATTCATACGTTTGGCTTCAACAGAATAACGTGAAAATCATTCTCTCTATCGAAAAAGTTGTGAAAACTATTTTCAATTCCATATGCGCATGCGGCGGCTAAGATTTCTTTAAGTGGAAAGTTGCGGTGAAGTTCAACGGTTGAAAATCTTTTATGTCGGCAGACATATCTTTTCCCATCAATTTCTTCAATAAAGGTCGCTATTAGCATATTGGCCTACGGCAACCACGCAGTCAAATTCCCACAAAACCAACGTGTGCAAAACCCGATATAACATGATCATGTAATTATGTGTTGTCTGATTAATTGTCTTTACTTTATAGCAACTTTCTGTTTCGCAAAGCAATGCATTATGCAATTAGCAGTAATCCACATTTATAAAAAAAAAAAATCTAATAGTGCCATCATGGAAACAAACAATGGCGCAAATCATTTGAGTTAATAACCTTTGGTCGGAAAAACGAGACATGGGATGGAGAATGAGATGAGAAGCATCAGAAAAAGTCGTCTGACTAGAAATTGATACATAGAATGAGATAAGATCATAGGAGGCATAGCGAATTCTCCCATGACTCGGATCAACCGTACGACACTATGAGATTGGCTCAATGGCTAAATAGGATTTGCATGTGGATAAGATACATGGCATTAGTCTTGACATCACCTTGACATCTGTGTGGGCCATCCACTCGGACTTAATCTAGTACGAAAACTGGGTGACCCTGATGCAGTTAGATTAGAAACATGCTATAAAATTAAAACTAATGGCAAAAAGACTGAACTTTCCAAGACATTTGCAGTTAATAAAATCTGACCCAATAACATAAAAAAAGGAAAATAAAATAAAATAACATACGGTTGGCACTCGTTTTGTATGGATCATGCTACGAGACCACTCTCATCTAAACTATAATCAAGATGGAACTAGACCGGCGCTTAATATTAAGTCGAACCCATTGAAAGTGGATCGAACCTCTTATGAACCGGCCAGAAAATTGTATCAGATGTAGAATAATATGTTTGTAAAAACACGACACCCTGCAAGGATTGGGACCCTTTTTTTTGTTTTAGCATTTTTTATGCCGAAGCATAGAAGTTGGGAATTCCATCGATCAACTCACAAGCCCAATTCAAACCTCATTCAATTAATAAATCCGGTCCGCTAATCATGCAAGAAAGTGGGAATTTCAGCTACAACTTAATCCATTGGGTCGAGAACGTCCAAGAAGGAGCTTCAACAGTTTGGAGAGTTCATGCAGATTGATGTGCACGGTTGGTGGTTGATATGCAAAGGCTGAGTTTCTGTGTATTTTAATGCATTTTCTAGTTCTTAAATCTTTATTGTGTTTACTAGTTCTTGCATGTTTAATATTTGGCTAGTCCTATGTCTTTAATGTTTTATGCAGTTCCTATGTCTTAGTTCCTCTATAACTAGAGATGAATTCTTAAATCTATGGATTCAAATATGAGATTCTCTAATATATGAGATTTTCTTCCTCAAGTGAGGGAATTTATATTTGATTCTTTGTCCAAACACATTGGTGGTGAACCTTGAGTTATTTATCCTTGGCCAGCAGATTATTCACTTATGCCATGGTGGTGAACTTCATCTATCCCAATTTTATTTCATTTGAATCACATTTCATTATACACTTGCAGAAAACACTTTTATGTACATTTGTCCATAAATATGTACAGCTTCATCTTATTTCCACCATGCGTCATTTTCTTCATTGAGGTTAATCCATATAAAGTCAGGATAAACCCTGTAACAATCAATTTAGGATGATTCTAATGTCGGCTTTCACTGCTAATCAAAACGAAATGGATTGTCGCCTTTTGCCATCGGCTTCTTCCGAGAGGAAATCATAGAGAGATGGACATGGATCCAGCTTGAAAGAACCAGCGATCTAGAAATGAAGCTACAGGCTGATAGAAAAGAGAATGGGAAAAGAATGAGGTGGCGGGCAGGGTTTGTAAGGATTGGTAGGGTATGAACAAACTATCATTATTAGGGATAGAGAGCGTTTCTTTCACATAGAGAAAATTCACGCTATAGATGTACTTCTCAAGTACTTTTTTCCAGGCTATTTAGGATGTAAAACACAATCGAATCATTTCGGATTCAAATGCGTACATGACAATACATCTCAAAACGCTCCGTCGAATTCAAAATTTCAGCGTCCGACCAGGCGTTGCGTATAAAATATGCAAATCCTCTTCCGCAAACTATATTGGGCCACGAAGAATATTAAATTGAATATTGTAAAATTCCAGAAAACCCATTACCATAGTCCAACCCAAGCCAAGGCCCATGGGCTTTTGGGCAATCCTCATCGCGGACGAAGCCGCCGGAAACGACCCGCGTTCTGTTCGCCAGGACCGAACGACTCGTCGTACGGGCGCAGGCACATCGTCGCCCGTATATAAAGGCCGAAGTTCTGAGATTTCGACCGTCCCCGAGTCAAAACGTGTTCTTGTGGATCTCCGGAGGCTGCGCGATCTGCCCGACCGGTTCGACTCAGGCGAGTCATATCTCTCCCTCTCTCTCTTCGATTGCGCTGCTCCGATCGTTGCTCTGTGCGTGTAGCTTGGGATTGCAGAGCCCAGATCTATGTCCGATTCGATTTCTGCCTTTTCGTAACGCCCGGCGTGATCTCGCCGGACACCGTCCGTCGAGATCGGTCCTCCGATCTGAACGATTCCAGTGGAAAGTTCGGCTTGGGTTTAGGGTTTAGGGCGTCGTTTCATGAAACCCTTTAGGATTTTCTGATTTATCGGTTGATTTTCCCGTTTATGATCGCTTTGCCTCTGGAGGAAATCCGAAATTGAGGTTTTTGCCGGATTGTACGTTCGGTTCGTTTGGGTTCGTGCACGTCGGTTTACTTTGCCCTGAGTTCTTGTTTCGAGGTTATAATTTCGTGTCGGCCCCGTTGTGCACGCGGATGGTAGCGGGAAAAGGTTGATTCGTGTTTTTTCGGGGCTGGGTGGTGTGGAATTGAACCTCATGTGAATGTTTATGCGCTTCCTGGTTTCGATTGGACTGCTATGGGGTCGAGTTGAAGGATGGGATTGAGGTCATATTGCTAGTTCTGCCTAGAGCAGTATGCTTTGACAATGTAAAGGTGACATGCATTGATGTAGAGCAGGGTTGTTTAGATGTTTGACGCTACATTTGATTGTGTTGGAGTTTCTTGTGGATAACTGTAGCTGCTTTCTCCATACTTTTGTCATTTTTTTTTCTTTTTGGGATTTTTGAACTTTCTTGGCTTTGGCTGACAATTTTTTAATAGAAGTCCCTTCTGTAATGAGTGGTTCTCAGATGAAGAATGATTGTTGAGTTCTCTGATCATAGCATCTTTGTTAGTTCTCCTCTTCTGGTTTTTTTTGGTGTGGTTTTGTAATGTCTTGCGGAATTGTTTGGAGACTATGGTCTTGTGTCATATTTAAAGGCAGGCTTTTTAGAAGGAATGAGAGAGTTGTGGTCTTGTTTGCATTTTGAATGACATAGCAAATGGCCAGCTAAATTTTTCCTTCCTGTTTGTGTATTCTTAGCCTGGCAATCATTAATTCATGCTTCTGAATGAAATTGGAAACAGAAGCTAGCAGCTGTTGGAGAAATGGCATCGAATGGACCAGCGCCACCCAGAGGCAGCGCGGCAGCTGCTGCTAGCATGCGGAGGCGGAGGACAACTGGTGGTGGTGCCTCAGGAGGAGCAACTGGGACAATGCTGCAGTTCTACACTGATGATGCCCCAGGACTGAAGATCTCTCCAAATGTGGTTCTTGTCATGAGCATTGGCTTCATTGCTTTTGTTGCTATCCTTCATGTCATTGGTAAGCTCTACTTGGTCCGAAGATAGACTCAAAAGCGGATCGAAAACAGGAGAAATGTTTAGTGGTTTGTTCTCTCTTGAGTCCAAATCAGTGTCCTTTTGTTGTAAGACAGAAAATCATGAAGTTTACATTTTATAGATTAATGTTTGAGATGATAGTTTGACTTATTTTACTAGATCGGCTTTTTGATCAGGCGCTGTTAAGTTTTCGGAAGTTCTTCTGAAAATGTACTATTGAGGATTTTGTCTTCTTACTTTTCCAGAGTTTTGTTCTCGAATTTTTGATCAACTCGTGGTTTAGCAGTTGGGCACTGAGACTTACTCCAGTTATGACTGCAGATGTTTTCAGGGAGAGTATGAGTTGAGTAGACAATTTGCATGCTTTAGTTTAGCGTACCTTGTGGACCTTAGCTTCGTTTTCTTCGAGGAGCTGCTGGACCACTGATCCGGATATATCCCGGTAAAATTGCGTTGTTTGGAACACAATGCAAAAGACCCTCCTTTTCCTTGCTCGTTTTGTTTACCTCACTTTCGACCTTGGTGTCGTCCATGGTCTTTTCATTCTTGGAATTGAGATTTGTTGAGCATTGAATATGCTGGATTGTGGACGCAGTCACTCTTTGCTGACCCAAGAATGCAAGGAAACTCAGATGAAAGAAATGAGTGTCCAGGTGGGGTAGGGTGACGAAAAAATGAGTGTCCCGATTTGGGCGTTCCATCTTGCACATCCCTACAGGTGGGTTGTAGAGGGAAGGATAAAGAGGAGGGCGGGTTGTTATCTTTCTCGCACGCATTTGGGGTTCTTGGCAATTCTGCTCATAACAACGCGACCTATCACCTTTCTCGGCTTTATCTTGGGGCATGATGCCACGGGGGATGTTTCAATTCGGGCCTCTCACTTTAATTAGCTAGGGCTTCCACTGTTAACAAATATGTATCATAATTCTTGCCCTCTCTAAACCCGTCCGATCCGAACTCACGTCCTGGACGCGATCTAAACCTGATTTCCACCATGCTCTTCTCTGCTCGGCGCTCATCAAATGTCTTCGACAATTATTTTGCTCGGCTAGATATCATCCCTTACCTTGTTGTCCCATCTGATGCCATCACGTGACTGCTCGATGCGATGAGCTCACTTGGATGATCATGGACAAAATGAAAGCTGCCCCCATTTTCCTAGCACCGGAGGATCCAAAATTTCCAATATGATCGATCTTTATCTTCTATCCCACAGGGAGCCCTGATTTTTTCCGATTCATTCTAACGTCATTCTACGTTGTACATGACTCTCGGCCTTATAAGGATCGACACCTTCTAAATGTCGTGACCTTCATTTGGTGCCCGGGGAGTAGAAAGCGGAAAAAAAGGTCGAAACAATTTTGAGATGAGTTGGTAATTCGTGTGCAACTTGTGTCAAATCGTAGGGGAACTTGATTGGGTTTGGAATGCTTTCTTAAACTGCTCTTGATATTTCATGTGATTTCAAGATTTTGTCAATTGAACATCATTTGTCGAATTTAACCTTTCTCTATTCACATTGAAGAAAGAAGAAAATAGAATCTTTATATGAAATATCCTGATGAAAAGATAGTTTTATAGGTCCAAAGTCTCGAATGTCGATGTGTGATTGCTTAATTGATCGCCTACTTAGGAAAATATACGTTTCTCATGGTCTGAACCTTGCTAATGTAAGGAAAAACTTTCACTGATGGTGTACCTCATAAAACACATGAAAAATGTAATTTGAGTTCATTGTTTGATTTGCATCTTTCAAATAAGCTAATTTTTTTTTGGTCGTAACTTCTAAATGAATTCCACGTACTTTTGGCACAGAAAACGATTGTTCTAGATATTATTATGTGACTCTATTTGAAATTAGAAGAAAGAGCACACTTTCCATCGGTGCAATAGAAAAGAAATTAAAAAAAGTATTGTCAATATCCTTAAATATATAATATCTAAGAGCGCGCATGATAAAATTTCTATTTCAAAATCAATTTCTGACTAAAAATTGATTTCTCCATTTCTATATCTTGAACAATTTTATGAGGTAAAATAGGCAACTGAGACCAATATAAAATTTTTGTTTCAAAAATAAAAATTCGTTTAATAACGATATAAAATTTCTCATTCTCAAGTAATGATGGGGGACCGATGGTCACTGGTGATCGGCGGCAATTGGTGACCAACAATGGGCGGCAACCTGTGGTGGTGCGCGGGGGGCCGGTGATGACTGGTGGTGGCAGGCGATGAGTGAGGGGTGAGGGCAATCGATGGGGGTGGGCAGTGACTAGCGGGGTTGGGCAATGACCAATAGAGGCATTCGAGGGGTCAACAGTTGGCGATAGGCGGGTGGGCAAGCATCGGGTAGTGACAAGAGCAAGCGATGAGAGGAGTTTTTATTTTTCACTTTTGTTCTAGAAATAGAGAAATTTAAAATTTTAATTTTTAATTTATGTTCTAAATCTACTTTTGGAATAGAAATTTGTAAGAGAAATAAAAAAAAAATGAAATGTTTTACTAAATGGAATTTTATTCTAAACCTGTTTTTAAGAATAGAAAAATAGATAAACAGAAAAACAAAAGTGTTTTTATGCGCACCCTAAAAATTTTGATTTTAGTAGAAAATGTCTTTTAGATTTTTGAGAAGTTTCATTCTCATCTCTTCCATTTACAATTTTTACTCTTCGAGCACAACATATAGTTGTAATTCACTTTACGTAATGTAATTTTCCGAGAAAAAAGCTTAAACTTGAAAATAAAAATTATATTAATTTCTATCGGTAGAGATTAATATGTTATATTGGTGAGTGCTGCAGTTATAGTTAACTTTTTTTCCTACCGTACCTACGAGTAGTTTATGTCAATTATTATATTGTTCTTTACATAGTTTATTTTTTGTTAATTATATATATTTATACACAATGCATGTGTTATTTAGGATTTTGCCAATTAAGACAAAGGGGGTGCAAGTGAGAAACTAGGGGTTCAATTCTCAATTCTATAAAATTGAAACTAGTGAATTTTGGTCCGATTCTCAGTTTTAGGTATGGAAATGCCCATCTGGATCATAAGATAGGACCGATTTTTTTTTTTTAAATTTTTTATTTCTTAAAAATCTATAAATCTATATCCAATTTTAGACTTCACTAATGCAATTAGTCCTGCGCAAGTCGCACAACTTCCATTTCATTCACACATTTAAGTAAGAAGACGAGAACAAATCATAACGTAATACCACCCGGTGGCATTCAGTTGTTAGGCGAGAACAAATCATAATGTGATAGTAGTCCCAGGTCACCAAAAAAAAAAAAAAAAAAAAAAAACAAATCATAATGTGATAGTAGTTTCAATTAATTTTTACCATAAATTAGAAAAATTTTGGTAAAACTACTTGATTGTAGAAATGCCTTGATTATCAAATACCTTCGAATATTAACGACAAATAAAAAAATTGAACATACCACCGATTCCATTGGCCCATCTAGGGACAAGATCAGGTCGGTCCGATTCAATTTCAGGAGGCGCTGGTCCGGTTCCTGGATTGAACGGGTCCACTCAGCAACCTTTCAAGTCCGCGAGAAAAAGCGCAAGCAAATCGCTATGGGAGCAACCGGGCCGGATCCTAGCCCGGCCCGATTATTCGCGATTCCCTCTCCATAGAGAAGCACCTGACCAGGCTGGCGGAAGCTCCGTCGAGAGCGAGAGCATTCTCTTCCCTAACAATGGCGACGGTTGCAGAATCACCTGATCCCAACCCGAACCCGAACCCGAATTCGGAGTACGCCGCCCGGTCCAAACCGGTCGGAGACGCCGCTCCGTGGATCGACTACGCCGTCGACCAGGCCCGCCTCCTCCGGAAGGGGGTCGAGGACGACGTCGGGTCGTTCGTCGAGGCCTCGCGGTCCCGCCTCTCCCAAATCCGCTCCACTGCCTCGGCTCACACGATGATGACCCTCGCGATGATCCAGGTTCGATTCCGATTCGCTCCTCGCCGATTTTCTCCGACTCCGGGGAAATGATTCTGCTTTCGCTGTTGGAGGTCTCGCGAATGAGGATTTTGAAATAGCTGATTGAATGTCGATTGCCCATTCGTAGGATAGTTGAACTCGGCGATTGAGTTTTGATGCGGAAATGTGGTGGAATTGGAGAAGAATCCTTGGTTTTGTGGAGTTTTTTAAGTAGGATAATCCCTTTCATGTCCGTTCTAATCTGCTCTGGTATTGAAACGGTGTTGCGGGAGAATGTGCGTTGGGGTGTAAGCGATTTTGAGCTAATAGAGTCAGACTTGTGGCTTACTCGAATTCGACTCGAGAAGTTATTGAGCAATTGTATTTACATATGTACATTACATTTATAGAAAAAAGTTGATGTAGAAAATTTTGTTATCTTTCAAGTCAAGTTGAGCTCAAGTATTAAACTGCATCGACATGACTGAACTCGATTCTATTACACCATGATGATGGTGTTGTCCTGCTAAGATTTTGCTTCAGAAGAATAATACCGCAAGCTATCGTTTGGCTGAACTTGTCCACAGTCCAAAGCCAGCAAGCTTTTTCCTGTCGTTTTTGTTTCAATTGTTCATTGACTATATCGTCAAATAACATTCTGAATGTAGGATACTCTTGAAGAAGTCAAGTCCAAATATGATGCTTATGAAGATATTTTCTTCGGAAAAGTTAAAGGTTTGCTCTTTTCGTATTGCTGTATTGTCAATAGTTATTTAATGGGGGATATGCTTTTGTTTTAGTTTTAATTTGTGAAAGTCATGTTCTCTTGGAGTGCAGAGGGCATTGAAGTAGCTGCTTCGCATCCCGTGTTGACAGCTGGAGTAGTCACTAGCTCAGGCTTCATTGTACTGAAAAGTATGGTTTTTTGCATCTTGGTTGGCTAGTCAATTCATCTCACTTATGGTTATGGTAAAAAAATTGATGCTTTACATGTAAAGTGATTAACTTGGTTAAGTTAACAAATGGCATGTTTTACTTGTGTAAGAGTTATCTTATGGTACTTCTTCTCAGTGGGATTAATGAGTCCCTTTTTGTTGGCCTAATCGATTAGCTTCCTCAATCAATTCTATGGAGCTTGACTAATAATCAGTATATCCATTGCAGGGCCAAGGAGATTCTTGTATTACAATACCTTGCGCCTTTTAATGAGTGAAGAGGTGAGTATTATTGCTGTTGTGATGTAGTTGGGGAAGTAAAAGACAGCAAAGAGAACAAGACCAGGGATAGAATTGAGTTGATTTGAAGCTGGAACAGAGAAAGATATCTTAGGGTTTATGAAAGCCAATGATGTTTATTGAATGAAGAAAGAGCTAATGACAAAGAGTCTTAGAAGATATATTAAAGCTAGGGTTATAGACATAAGATGATCTTAAAATAGCTAATCTCAGCCATCCAACCTAATTAAGACCACTTGTAACCCTACAATAATATGAGAAAAAACTAAATAAAGAATAAAAACACTTGAAACTACTAAAATATATTATATTTCTGCATCATTCTCCTCAAGTTGGAAAGAATCAAGGTTGAATGTGGAGACTTAACTTCTTCAGCAGATGTCTCTGAATCAATCTTCTTCATCTCCTCTCCAATATCCCATGTAACTTTGATACCCGAATTATCCTACCAATTCACTAGAAACTTTGTAGGCATATACTCCTTCCTGATCAGCATCATTCTTCTCCTATTGGAGAAACTAGGCTTCGAATTGTGAGTGTTGGAAAAGATATTAGGCAGATTTGTTCCAATCATCCTTAGTTTTCCAACCATATTTTGCATTTGAGTGATCTAGAGATTTCTCTAGAAGAAGTTAAAGTCTCCGCATTCG
Organism: Corymbia maculata; assembly: GCA_014182735.1. Classification (NCBI taxonomy): domain Eukaryota; kingdom Viridiplantae; phylum Streptophyta; class Magnoliopsida; order Myrtales; family Myrtaceae; genus Corymbia; species Corymbia maculata. The sequence continues at coordinate 30,405,792 of CM024685.1, forward strand.
AGCTTGATTCTTTCCAACTTGAGGAGAATGATGCAGGAGTACAATCCTGTTTTAGTAGCTTTAAGTGTTTTTCTTTATTAATTTAGTCTTTTCTCATTATTTTAGAATTATATGTAGTCATGGGATGGTCATATGAATGTTTTATTAGTTTGGATGGTTGAGATTGGAAGTTGTTATTTTAAATGCGAGGGTTGAGTCTGTCTTATGTCTATAACCCTAGTATAAATTGGTATTCTAAGTCTCATTGTCATTAGGTTTAATCTAATTAAATAAACATCACTGAAGTTTCTAAACACTAAAATATCTTTTCTATGTTGCAGCTCTAAGAAAATGAAATTATGTAATTTCTGCCACAACTTTAGCATTCTTTTATTACTAGATTAGATTTTTAAGTTTTCATTTCATGGCATTGTTTCATATCACTTGGTGTTTGCACTCTAGCATTTAAGGAAGCTGGATGAAATTATCCTTATCAGTCATGTTCAATGTGAGAATAAATTATTATCTCTTATATGTGGTTGCAGTCAATGTTATCCCGAGCTGATGCCAAAGTCAAGGAACTTCGAAAATCAATTGACCTCCTGAAAGCTGAGAGTGAGAAACTGGAAGTAAGTTTGTATTTTTCGGTGGCATTTATTTTAGGCCAAAAAAGTAAATATTGAATAAAGTATACATGGGGCATTTATTTTCTCTAGGAAGGTGGACATTCATGTTATAGTAGTAAATTACATACACATACGGAATCTGCTAGCTGCAAGAAATCAGAAGAGCTACAGATTACCTTTACCATCCAGGAAAATGTGGATAGTGCACTGTCTCTTTGACTAATAATAGAATTCTGGGAAATGAGGACCTTAATTCCCTGGATGTGTACAAAAGAACGAATGGCATAAAGAAGAAGAAGCTAACAGCACTTAAAATCAGTACCCATGACAAATGCAAATAGGAGTGGCAGTCAACTTGGTTGGAGACCTTTAAAATTCTCTTTCAAGGATGACAATGCATTTCTTTTCCTACAAAAGCTATTCTCTCTCTCTCTCTCTCTCTCCCTCTCCATCCATGAGGTCTGGAAAGTTCAGTTTGAAATATCTTTTTTCTTATTATTTTATTGAAGTTGAGTGCGTAATTGTCTTCTGCCAAAGCTTAAGCTATTATAGAACGATGCGGAACATGTTTAATATTTAACACTTCCCTCACATGAATGCTGGTACTATGACTGAGGCGTTAAGTGGTTAATCCTGATATGTGTGTGTAATAGAATTTGTGGAAACCTTAGATGTATATGGATGGAAACCCTCTTCTCCAAAAGCTTAAGCTGTGAGAGAATGATGCACATAAGATTTAAAATCTTAACGCTTATCAATTAAAGTATCTTTACATCGGATAGCTTTCTAAAGCCCAGAAATAGCCTCCCGCTACTGATACAGCATAGTATACAGCATTCGGTCACAGTATCTGCCTAGCAAGGGATAGCTTTTTTGGGAAACCAACATATGAATCTTATGTCAAACACAACTTCGAATTTGTTGTGAATAAATTATGTTTTGATATAGACCGTATGAGTTTGTCATTGAGCTGATTGGCAATTTCATAGCATAGGACAAGATGAGGCTCAACTGTCATTTCATACCAATAAGATATATTGTAGTGGGATCTTCTTTTATGTCAAATACCAGTTGTGTTACAATATGATCCCAAAATTCAAGCCCCATGCATGAAGAAGTTTGAAGGAGTTCTCTACAAATGTGCTGCCAAGGATGCTGAATATGTGTAGAATTAGCTAGATATTTGTTTTTGTATTCCTTTGCAAGATCAGCTTATCATCATAAAACTCCTGATATTTGATTGATGCAAAATTTTCAAGAAATACAGAATTTAAACCTCTTTCAGGTCCTCAAGTCCTATGAAAGATTTGGATCCCAAAATTTAGAGCCACCATTCCACCTATGAGCATCAACTACCATCTTATCTTTATGTATATACTTACAATGATTTTGGATGTGCATTTTTCATTAGCATTTCCTTCCTCTTTCTGGGAACTTAAAATGCCCAAATTTTTTGCAGAGGAGAGCTCAAGTAGCAGAAGAAGAAATGCTTCGAGGAAGGACAAAGCTCAGGTATGTTGCTTGTGACAGAAGTGCATTATCTACTTCTGCCTGCATTGGGTCAAAAAATTTCCTAAAAAATTGGCTTTTTAATTTTGATGGCAGACAAGCTGGCAAGCAGATTCAAAGTGTAATCCACTCAGCTTATAAGATTGAAAGACAAGCGGGAGGTATAGTTGTACCATTTGGTTTTGTGTCTGCTCAATTCTCTCCTTGAGATTGAGCTGGGTTTGTTGGATGAACTCACAATTTCTGTCCCCAAATTTGTCAGGTTTGAAGGATGTTATCAGAGAGCTTCCCCGAAGAGAAGCTTCTCGTTTCAGATCACAGGTGAGTTTTCTTGATAGCAGGGAAAAAAAAGAAAAAAAGAATATTGTAGATGCCATACTTAGTTGTACCTTTTGGAAAAGCACCTGCAGGTACTCTTTAGTGCTAGTTAAGTGAGTGAGTTTAGCGATCAGTTTGGCTTTACCATGTTAACACTATAGGATTGTGCATGGTGGTTAATCACTGGCAATCTTTACACTCACGTCAACTGATCAAGATCAGTAAGGTGTAATAATGAACCTTGATTGATCGGTGATAACATTGTTTGCAGAATGCATTTGCATTGATATTTGAGCCACCAGGGCTCACATGTTAAAGTGACATTGAGATGCGTGCGAGGTAAATCTATAATGGTGAATAAGGGCGAAGTCGTTCACTGGTTTGATTTTTCCTAAAAATTCATTTATTTGGGTGGTTATTTCCTTAAGGCATTTTGAGGTTCCAATAGCATTTTGACCTCCACCCTGGGTTTCTCTCTCTCTCAAAAATCATGCTCGATGGTGAAATGCTTCCTTCTTTTTTGTATTGTTTAGTCTGTGAGATTGATTACCACCTAACCAGGCCTGGCGAATCAGAATGTTCTTGAATTTCTTGAAAAGGTTCATTATCATGGAGTGTGAATGGGAAAAATCTATGCCTTTCTTAGTTCTAATAGCTACCTGCCTGGTCTTTCAGTTCCATATCTTGGAATAGATTCTTTACTATCATCACTAAAAGTAAATCTCTCATCACATGTCAAAGGCTTTCACTGTATGTGAAGTCATTTGTCAAGGGAATTTATTTGGTGGATCTAAAAATGAATCACAATATCATGGTGGAGAGTGTTTAGCGATGTTGAAAGGAATGTGTGGCTGATTGCTGTAGTGGGATATGGGAATAGAGGTTTAGTTTTAATAGGGATCTCTATCACTGCTCTCTGTAGAGGCTACATTTCTGGCTTTTCTCCTCCAGAGTCCATTTTCTATTGGCTTGTGGAGAAGGGCTAATGACAGTTTTCTGAACTTGGAGATTTTGTTCATTATGTTATGTTCCCTAAGATTTCACTCTGTTCTAGACAAAACTGTTGTGCTGAATTTTTAATGGAGTTACGATTGCAAGATGCATGGCGATTGTCCTCAACTAGTTTTGTTTCCTGTCCTTGCTAATGTGCCTTCTGTTCTTTTAACGGCAGGTTTCTAACCTAGCTTCGAGGCGAAGAGAGAAAGGAACGCTTTGACCAAGGAGGTCTCCAAAATCACCGACTATGGAATTTCTGTCTGATTTCCGATCTCTTGTTGCAACATTTCGACGTCCAAGTCATGTGATGGTGGCGGCGACAATTTTTTTGATTCCGTGCCATGCTTCGTGTATTTTAATTTTCAAAAAGGGGGTGCCTTTTCTTGATAAAAAAAACCTCCAGATCTAACATCTGTTGGTATTGGATGAGAAGAATCATGTCCTGCAACAACTACATTGTTTTTGAGGGAATATATGTAGATCAGAAGCTTGTAGAATGTTATGATGATACACAGTAATCAAAAAGCTTCAACTGGCACTAAAATATTTTTCCAATGATGAGACAGATCTTGTTCCAAATGGGCTCTCAATATCTTAGATGGTTTTGGGCCATGAAGTATACGGCAATTTGGGCCGGTCCATCGTGATCATGTTTGTAATTTGTCTCAATTCATATAGATCGAAATTTGAAATTTGTGTCAATTCGGGTCTATCCACTGTGATCGTCTTTGTGATTTGTGTCAATTCATATTGATCCAAATTTGCATCAATTCGGGTCGGCCCGTTGTAATAATGTTTGTATCATATCGATTGAAAACATTGTATTTTTCATCTTATATGACGAATGATTTGATGTGGCGGTCTAAAATCTACGACACGTGTTGTATTTGTCGGCCCCGGCTGTACGGCATCGGCATCCACTGAAAGCATTGCCTACTTTCATGTGAGCCACACGTGCCTCATCTGCGCGCGCAAATCCAACAGAAAATTCTCATCGCTGGGAGGGAACCGTAGGAAAGAACGCTCAACGGCCATGACGGCAGCGGCGACGGCGAGCTTTTTCTCTCCTCCCGCCACTCGCGCTCCCAAGTTCACTTGCTCGTCCACGCTCGCCACCCAACCCGGCTCCGCCAAGAAGCGCCTCCTCTCCCTCATCGCCGACCAGGACCGCGGCCTCCGGACCCAGCGGGACCCCGGCGCCCTCTCCTCTATCGTCGAGGCCATAGACGCCGTCGCCGCCCTCGGCCGCGGAGCCGTCACCACCGGTCCTTCCCTCTCCGCCACGTGGCGGCTCCTCTGGACCACCGAGAAGGAGCAGCTGTACATCATCGAGAACGCCCGGTGGTTCGGCACGGCGGCGGGGGATGTGCTCCAGGTGATCGACGTGGAGAAGAAGGCCCTCAACAACGTCATCACGTTCCCTCCGGACGGGGTCTTCTTCGTCCGCTCCAACATCGAGATCTCTTCTTCGCAGAGGGTGAATTTTAGGTGCGATTCAGTTCCGGTTTTGCGTTCTCCGCCTCTTGAGCAGTGTCGGTTGTTTTGTCAGCGAGAGCTGTGGAGTCTCAATTTGGCGAAAAGCTCTCGATCATGAGGAAGCCTTGAGCAATCGGTGCGCATAGGAATATTAGGATATGAAAGTCCGAGTTTTTAGGGCTAATGATTTTGTGGAAGCATTGCTTCGTCTGCTGTCCAAGTAAATTCTCATTGCTATTACATGGAAAGGATTTAGTCAGTTGGATTTCTAGTGACATTAGAGTTTCATCTGCATTTCCTTCTTTCTGGAGGAAATTCTCTTCTGATGCAATGTAATTGCGAGCATTGCTATCTCATCCACATAATTGCTTGCGTGTCCCTCTCCCTTTTGGGTATTAGGGTGGAAGTTTAATGAGTGAAGCATGAATTTGTAGGAGCTCCTGTATCTGTGAAAGGAAATTAATATATATTATACCGGTTTGAAGACCCAAACTATGCAGAAGCTTTAGAATGATGGCATCTATCTAGAGTATCTCCAGCTTGAACTTTGGTGGCTTCTTCTGGGTCGTTTCTAGATCAATCTCCACAAAATGTAGCATCTCTCTCATGATAGATTAAGATGAATAATGAGCAGTGCATTTTGAGCTCCTTGTAGAAGCTTATTTCACGGTAATTTAGGGGGTTAAGTGGTTTGAATTGTGCTTGGTTATGGTTGATCCTGTAATGAGTTTCTTTTGTGGATGCATGATAGTACTTTCTTATTACTGCGTTTTTACAATGATTGAATTTCATAAAAATTCTTTCTTGAGGCGTTGATTGGTACTTTGCTCTTCTTGGCCTTTAAAAAGGAAATGCTCCTATCTCCCGTCTTTATTTTTTAAGGAGTTAAAGCTGGCATTCGAAAGTATCTGTCGGAAAAACCAGTCTCATTTGTTTTCTGCCATCATTTGTGTTTCTGCTGCTTTTGAGGACATGATGCTGGTATCTTATGCATCCTTTACTAGAAGGGCTGTGAGTTATGCAATTATAGGAGAAATATTGACCTTAACTAATTGTTGTCAAGAATCAGTTTTCCATTGGAAGCTATATGCATGAAGTAATATAAGCATGGACTTTATGGGTTGATTTTCTTTTACTTTCTGTGGCTTATGTCCAAATGATCGATCTGCTAAACGTGGTGAATAATTACTTTCAATTTGAAATGGACCAAATTTTCATGCTATAATGGTTCCATAGGGCGTTATTATCTTGAGCACAAACTAGATAACAAGGGGGTTTTAGATTTATGTCAGTCTTTCCTCACCTAGATGTTAGATGTCATTTTGTTAACTTATGCCTCTCAGCTGCATCAAGATGAGTTTGTCCTCGTTTGATTTGCATTTTACTGAGAGCTTTTCAGTTAACATTTTATCATTGGGGATAATAAGATGCAAGTGTGACTGTCCAATAATATACAGAACCCATACTATGACAATTTGGGACTCATGATTGCTTTGTATACTCTTTTCAGATTTACTAGTGCTGTTCTGCGAGGAAAGAGCTGGGAGATTCCACTTCCTCCATTTGGCCAGGGTTGGTGAGTGTTCATTTGGTTCTTCTAGAAAATGACAATTGTCTGGTAGAAAAATGGATTTATTTGGGCATGCTGTACCATTCTTAAATAGTAATGTCTTTTTAACATTTGCTAATTGAATGTTGCACAACTTTTAAGTCTGGGATGACATATAATAGGATATTAGAACAGAAAGAATAAGTGAATAAGCATATCATGTACATGGAACATCACACACTTTTTCTTTAATATGCAAGAAAACGTAATAGTTCATTTAGCCCTCTTCTCATTTTTTTGGCCATTTTACTTGGTAAGTAGGTAGATGCTAGCTCTTACAATAGTTAACTTCCTAAATGTTGCTATATGCATGAGTGGGGGAAGTCATGAAAGTTCCTATTTTTTTGTGCATGTCAGAACGAAGAAGGATTTTTTTTTTTTATCACAAGATCTTTTTTGTGATTTTAGGTTAGATAACTAAATAATGTCATTGATGTTTCTTCTGGCAAGAATCTAAGTAATTAAGAAAACAAACAGAAAAGAAAGAGAAAGAACTAGAAAATGTTCAATGAGAAAATACCAATGATACACAAGCTTGATTGTATGTTCCAAGAAGTGGAACGGAATTACAATTTCTAAGATCAGTGGTCATTAAATACAACTGCAGAAGCGAAGATGTTTGAAGTCATAAAGTTTAAAAGTTTGAAAAGAGAAGCTATGTGGGAGGATGTAGTCCACTTCTAACCCAGATTTATGTATGAAGAAGATGTTCCTAGAATGAATTGAAGCATTTGGATCTTTTGGAAGGCAACATGAGAGTGGAAATGGGTAGTCCAAGAGATTTATCTGGTGCTTAATGCATGCTCATCTGTATAGATTCAATCAATTTTCACCTCAGAAATATTGTTTCTGAGACATACACTCCTTAAAATTAGTGTTTCCCACTTCAGCTTGAACTGTAGGTTGTTGCAGTTTCAGTTGTCAATTTGAAATAGTTCATGAATTTGGCATGCAATGCTTTGTTTAATGTTATGCATCATACGTTCAGAGTCTGCAGGAGTACAATTTTCCAAGTCTATACTGTCAAAATTAAAGCATAACTGATGTTGGGCTTTGTTCTTAGAAGAACATAATAGTTACCATGAATATGATTCTCATCAATTGACTTTGAGTTGTTTTGGACTATATGTAAGAAAAGGACTTGGCCTCAAGCTCAGGATAGCCATTTATGACTATAAGATCAGTGAGGATTGGGAGACACTTAACTTTTGTGCCTGAACTCTCAAGGGAACTATGTACCTCAGGAGGCAGACTTGCATAGTTTCTTGATGATTGATGTCAGTGACAAGTAGATATTATATTTGGTTGACTAAATTGCTTTCACCATTTTTTTTTTAGAAAATGCACTTCCACTTTTTCTGAGGTGATTTATGCTTCTGCTTCCATATCCAAGTCTGCTGCAATTTGGGTTTCATTAGTTTCATCATTAGTCCACAAGCGAGTAAATGCAATACGACAATATATTTGTCAGCATTACTTGCAATTGGTCACGTGTTACAATCTAGACAACATTGTTTAATGGCAGTTGGCTTAGTTTTTTCCTATGAACTCTATGTTGATAATTTTAGGGACGGTTATAAGATACGATACATAATTGTGTTGTGACATAATAAATGACTTTGTGTCTCTCACTGCCTCCCTCCCTCCCACTCTCTCTGTGTCTTTCCTTGTAATGGAATAAGTGGTAGTATCAGGGTATAAGTATTGTACATGCTGATTAGGTAAGATTGTCTCCTCTTGCCTTTTGGAGTATGTAATAGCTGAATGTAATATAACTTCATGCACACAGTCTTAATGACACACATGTTTGATCTCCAATCTCGATTTCTTTTCACTGTTACAGTATGCAAATGCAAAAGCTCGAGTTTTCTGTGTTTGTTTCATAGCCAGTTACATATTTGTGCAGTACTTATTCTTGTTGTTTCCATAGGTTTGAGAATGTTTACCTTGATGATGAGATTCGAGTTGCAAAGGATATCCGGGGAGACTATTTGATAGTCGAGCGTGCTCCTTATAGCTGGAAAGAATAATGAACAATGCTACTTCCATTCATTGCCTTGTGGAGTCCCATGTGAGTTTTTGCTCCTTCACTAGCCTTTCAGTTTGTTGAATTGCCAGAGCAAGTTCTTTGATGATAGGAGTCAAATTTTTATTTTGTTGTAGATCCCAGTTCTGATTTCATATACCTTTTCTTTTGGTCACATCAAACATCTATAGCAACCTCAATATACTGAGTATCAAGATATTCAGCGACCATGGTTCAAAAAGTGTACACCAAAGGCATACTATTTTTCAAAAAATATTTCTAACCACATTTTTTTCTCTACGAGCTCCTGGGAGCAGGAGATCCTCAATTCTTTCTTCCATTGGTCCTAAGTATGATCCTGATATTAATAAGCTTGCCTAATGCTTTGTGCAATGTGACATGCACAGTATCTTTGTTTTCCTTGGAGAAGGTATGTGATGCAAAAGTTAATTGGATTACATGATCCCTGTGAAGCCTTAAGGTTTTCTAATTTGAGGACAGTTTTGACATAATTTTGAACAGATGAAAATAGACATCTTGGTGGATGTTTACCTTATTGTCTTCCTGATAGTATCAATCGGGCTTGACTGAGTTGATTGCACTATAGACCAAAACAGGTGGATTGGTTCATCTGGACCAGACATAGGACCATTTCCTCATTCATCAGTTTACACCGGCTGGTCCAGTTTGGTTTAATACTGCTCTTGCTCTCATGCCTCTACCGTACTTAATCTTTGCAAAAAGTCAATGAGTGGCTTTGACTTTTGACACACTCTGAATGATTAACTATCGGCAGGAATCCACTTATGGACTAGGGGGAGTCCCTCCCACTAAGCAGAGGGCAATAATGAGGTTGAACAAATCAAGACGTAGTTCTTCACCACCTGCAAAAAAAGGCTCACTACATTGTATCAAAGGGAAAGGGCCTGCCAATTTCCATCTCTGTAGCAACATAATGTTGGTGGTGTTGATTTTTTTGTTGCTGTGAATTAGTAGCGCAGTCTTCTGAAAATGTCAATATGAGGTAAATATATTGCTATATACACATTTTTTATAACAGTTTCTTATATGAATTTTGTGTCGTTTATGCTGTAAGTTCTGTAAATGTTGGCCTTAGCATCAAGGATACTTCTCTGACTGTTGTCTTTCAAGTGGTTCAAATTCTGTTTATCTGAGAGGTAGTATGCTTTCATTGTTGATTTCTTGTTCACTAGCAGATCATATTTTCAGTTGAAATAATAGTTTCCCTTGAAATATTCCTTTTTTCTTCTTGTTGAGCTTCATGTAGCGGACATTACTTTGTGAAATTATACCCTTCTTTTCAAGGGGATGAAGAGTTTGGGATGATGATGGAATTCTTGTCAATGGCAGTTATGTTCATCTTGTAATTCAACCTTTTCATCTTAGAAATTTCATTCGATTCGCCTCAATTGAGTATTTAATTCTTCTCAAGTGCACATGTGCATATGTGTGTGCGACCCTGCACGCCTCTCTCATTCTGGGGCTTCAGTAGGTTGTTCATTAATGAAAGTGATGATATTGATGCTCATCGTTTGTTCCCACACGGTTACGCTAATGGCCCGCGAAGAAAAACCCACTCGGTCTGCTTGCATGCCGAAGGGTCCACATTCGATTCATCAGATCCGGTGGCAATGTCGCTCGTCACAGCATGTGACACTGGGTCCACGCATCTTGCAGGGGGATGGCGATAGGTCTCCGCGACGAGCAATGGTGGTGCATGATTGATGGGGTTACCGTCATTTTCAGTCCCCGGAGAGTTTTGTCTGAACAGGGTGTGTTGGAAGTTGCTCGAGAAGCTTCGCAATGGCGACCGGCAGGGTACGGCAGCATGTCCTGTCGATGGGCAAGATGCACGATGTTAGGGTACTGCACCCGTGACCCACCTTGGCTCGTGGGTACGAGGTCGAGATGATGGGCGAACGGGTCAAGGTTGGAGGCTCTATTTCTGGTGGAAAATTCGGACGAGTCTCGTGAGCCGTCCACATCATGCCGTGGGCTGATTCCGATGCATGTAACCTTCGAAGAGAGTCGTAAATTTTCTCCATCCGTATTGTCCATTGCTGTCCTGGAAGTTTGCGGTTCTGTCTCTTTCTGTCCATTTTGCCCTCTTTTCTTTTCTTGGTGATTGCCTGCATCCTCAACCGCTTTTCACAGATCGGTCTAAGTCCGTCTTTCCGTCTAATTCATGCTATCATTAGAGGATTCTCATGAAATTTCTTCCATCCAACCCAAATTAGTAAGCCAAGTACGAATTGAAATTGATATCCCATATTTCTTGAGGAGCACGTTCTGGATCATTTTACTTGTAGATCGATTTTGGACCGAAAAGTTACATGGTTCTGTCTCAAAAGATGTTATTGTGATTGGGATGAGAGTGGGGCTGAGTTGAACCACATCTAAGGCAAATTCTGCCAAAGTTGTGGGGGTTAGATGATGCTTGCAAACCAAAGACGTTGGGGCATTTTTTTTTCCTTATTTAAAAAGAAATAGTTGGCCTCAAATTACTTAGTCGAGTTAAGTTTGGGAGCATACACTAAATTCACTCGAACGATTTACAACATGGGTTGCCATCTTAGTGTATCACACCACTAATTCGACATTCTAACTAGGTCACTGGATAGCAAACAAAAATCTAGTGAAATTCATATGGACCCACCATTTATAATGATCCAGCCTTTATTTATTATATAAACTAGCCTGATAATATGTTGTAGACGGCCCCTTTTAAAAATCCATTAAGCTCAAAACAACAACACTTTGATTTAGGACATTGTGGGGCACACTGATTGAAACCGAACACATTGGAAACATCCCATTTTGGGAAAATTGTCCAACTAATCCTAATTTTATTGTACTTTTGCTAAGTTAATCTTCAACCTTTCAATTTTACCAATTTAGTCCTAAACATTTTCATTTTTTGCTAATTGAGTCTATTTGACCAATTTTGACTGGAAATTACTAACGTGAAGAGGTGTATTGACATATCACTTTTTAAATAATATATTAATAATAATTTAAATTATATATATATTTTTACTTTTTTGGTTTTTTTTTTTCTTTTGGGTTTTGGATCTCGGAAAGGGTTGGAAAGGGTTGTTGGCATGATCCTCGTCGTTGGCTCACCAAATTTGGGTGAGGGTGCATGAGCCCTCGCCTTGGGGCTAGTGAGGGCCGCCAAGGACTAGATTTGGCAAGGGTGCATGCCCTCAATGTTTCTAGTTGACGCACCCCCTCTCCGATGAATGTTTGGTCGCCCAAATTTGGGTTTTGGCTGGTTGGAAAGGGCGTTGGACCTTGGCTGAGGGGTGGGGCCCTCACTTGAGGGGGCTGGGGCTAGCGAGGGCCACCAAGCCCTCACTTAACTAGATTTGGCAAGGGTGTTGTGGCCCTTGGTGTTTCTAAGCAAGGGCTTGCGTGCCCTCAATGTTTCTAGTTGAGGGCTCGTGCACCCTCACTTTATCCGGCGAGGATGTCGCGGCCTTCGCCTAGATTTGGTGACAGGTCAATGCCCTTGCCTAGAGGCGATGAGGGTTGGTTGGTAACCCTTGTAGACCATATTAAAAACCCCATAAAAAGAGCAAAAAAAGTTTTAAAAAAAAAACATAAAAAAATTCAAAACATTATTAAAAAGTGCCACGTCAATGCCGGCTATCTACGTTAGCAATTTCTGGTTAAAATTGGCCTAATGAACTCAATTGGCAATAAGTAAAAAGGTTTATGACTAACTTGACAAAAATGTTTTTTTCCCATCCCATTTTTGTAGACCTATTAGATATCTCTTCTACTTATGACTTTCTTTCTCATATAAAAAATAGTGACAAGTGTATTGAAAATTTTAAAGTTTGTTACGAAAGTGCAATTGAGTCCTCAACTTTTCAAAAAGTGTAATTAAATTCTAAAAACTTATTATGAAAGCGTAATTGAATTCTAAAACTTTCAAAAAGTGCAATCAAGTTTTAAAATTTATCATATTAGTCTAATCAAGTCTTTCAGTTGCATTTTTTGAAAGTTTTAAGGTTTCGTTGTACTTTCATAATCAGTTTTAAGACTTGATTGCACTTTTGTGACAAGTTTTAAGACTCAATTATAGTTTTGCCATAAGTTTTATGATTTTCAATGCACTTATCTACATAATATACTATCTATGTTACTAAAAAGTACTAAAAAAAATATGATTCTACATCTCATTACTTGAATCATATAATAAATTTTAAGCATTTCGAGTTCACCGAATCTATAAAAGGGGAAAAAAAACTTGACCAATAGGAGAAGATCAAACTTGCTATTTTAAGTTTCAGATGAAAGGTAAAACTGTTGGAGAAATAGAGATGTGTTAAATTTCACATAATAGATAGTAAACGACATCTAATTTTTTTAGTTAATTTGTTACTAGCTTAATAATATTTTGAAATAGAACAATAGTAGCTCTTCATCTTTTTTTCTATAATTCAATATCTTTTACTTTTGGATCATTAATAAATTAGGATTCTTTTCTAAATAATCTCTTGTAAAGTCAAGATAGTGTGTAAGTTTTCAATGGATATTCAATGTCACCAAAATAGCAGTAGACACAATACTCGATTAAAATCACTTCATCTATACCAAAGTATTTTTTTTTTCAAAAGTATGAAATAGTTGCTCCACGTTCCTCATAGTTCGCAACTAGAAGCGCCATTTATTGCAACTTCTAATCTGTCAATAGGAGGAGACCTAAAAAAAAAAGGCCCTTAAATGGGAAGTCTTTTTCTTAAAAGCTCCCAATAAAACTTCCTTAAATTTTGGGATATCAAGATATTTTGATAATTTCTGTGGGGGCCAAAGTTTATGCATGTTTCATGTAAATTATTAAGAAAATTTGGGCCTAAGCATAAATTCAGAAAGTTCGGAAGGGGCCCCTCTTATCTTCAAATCGATATGCATGACACACGCCAATGGAAAAATTTAAAGGAGATTGACCATCTTAATCAAATGGAAGTCTGGTGGGCGGATTAAATGTGTCCTTTTGGAATTCGAGATTAAACTTGTACCTACCGTATGGTTTATGGGATAAAAATGGAGTTTTCTCTATATTCATTCACATAAACATGAAATCAAAATTTTTCGACAGGAATTAGTTGAGGGTAAACATTTAGTGAAAGAGCCCCGAATCAAAGCAAATTTAAGTAGTGTGGCATAATTTAACTAGATAAATAGATACGGCAATCATTTCGAGAATATCTTTACGCCATGCCTTTCCAATCTCAAAATTGACTTATGTTGAAGGACATAAACAGCTTAGTCGAAGCCTACCATCATTATCCCCACTGCTCATTGGACGAAGTTGATTGAGACCTTATTGGAAGATCCAACCCGATTAAAGGTGACGTGACAACAAAAAATCATCACCAAATTTCAATTAGTACTGACTCCGCTAATTATGCTTTTTTGGCAAAAAAATATATTTAATTGGTAGTAACGTGCCATTTCTAAGCGGGTTACGGACTTGGAGGGTTCGTGACGGGTTGATCGGGTGTGATTCAGCTAAAGACCAAACGATTAGAAGTATGGTTCGTTGTTATTAATCCAAAAATAAATAAAAAAACTGAATCGCTAATAAGATATATAGAGATTATTTCATTAGAATTTCTCCCACGACAAAATATCTTTTACCCAAAGCAATTTTTTCGAATTTTATTTGAAAGAAATAGGTTCTGCATTGACTCCAAATAGAAAATATCACAAGTAATAAGAAAATCAACAACTTCACTTCAGATATAATTGAAAGAACCATATAAATGCAAACTACGTTAGAATTTAATTGACGACAAAGCCTAAGCATGCAAAGATGATATTTCGGAATTTAATTGACAGTAACATTCAAGATAAAGATACACATTGAAATTTAATCAATGACGCAGAGCTGGAAACTACAATTAAGAAATATTTCGATTTAATTGACAATACAAGTCTGGGAAATAAATATAGTGCAAGAAAATCCAGATAACTGGTAGATAGTAAATTTATTTGATTTGTGTCGATAGGGTCTTCGAAGAGTATGATCTAACTATTTAAAGCCTACAATTAGTTATAAGCGGAGGTTACAAAGAGAGGTTATAAAGGAAGGTTATAAATAGAGGTAACAAATGGTTATATCAATGATTACATCATATTCAAAACTTTAATGGTTTCTTCAACTCCACATGGTTTGCTTTATTCCACTACTAGCTTCTTTTAAGTAAGGTTGCATTCATAATTATAGATTCCACTTTTTGTTAATTCTTTCAAGCTATCAATTCTTCAAATTGTTGATAATTTGACCATTTGCCAATAATAACTAAAAGTTGGTTATTTTTGTGTGTAAGTATATGCCCTCTTTTAAAAGAATCAAATGATTCAGGATCATTTGATTCTTTGAAATTAGATAGTCATGAATTAGTGCCCTCTTGTCATCAGCAAATTTGATTTTTTCTTACCGAATTTTATTTTGGTTGCATTCATCATATGGCTCATACTTTTCCACAAAAGCATATTTTGTTTAAAGTTTTCATTTGGCTCTCTATCTTTATCCTTGAGTAATTGCTCATACTTAAAGACTCTCGTTGCTAATTGAAATAAATCAGCAAAATATTAGCGTTCGAGTTTTTCTCTAAGATTGAATTTCAATTCAATAAAAATCATATTTGTAAATTCTTTTTTTTTGAGTGAAGTAAGGCATCCTATTTTTAACCATCTTGAATTTGGACAGGAACCCGTCCATCAATTCATTAATCTACTGTTTGATAGCAGCCATACCAACATTAGACACATCGGGTACTTGACTTGTAGAATTGGTTATGGAATTGTGTTTCTATATGCTCCCAAAAGTGTACGGAATTGGTGGATAGAGATGTGTACCATGTAAAAGTAGTCTTGGGCAGTAATAAAAGAAACAACCTTCATTTCTAACAATCAGCATGAGATGTATCACCACATGGGGCAATGAATCGACTAGCATGTTCTATTATGATGTATGGACACGATCAATCAAACTATAAAAAAGAATAGGATAATATGACATAAATGGTCTTTGAATTTTGATTTAATGTATAATGTAATTTTTGAACTTTTAATTTATTAAATATAATTTTTGAATTTTTGGTACATATTTAATATAGTTCTTTTATTAATTTAGAATCATGGATAATATCGAACATTTTCATATAATCCATAGGCTACATTAGACAAATTAAAAATTTCAAGAACCATATTATATATTGGACTATAGTTCAAGGACTCTACATTGAACAAATTAAAAGTTTAGGAATTATATTACACATTAAACCAAAGTTCAAGGATCATTTGTGTCATTTTTCCAAATAAATATGAAGGAATTTGTGATCATTTCATGCATGATTATGCTGATCAAACCGCTCTTCGAAATCTACTTATCACTGAATTTTTAGTAAACGAATCTTACAAAAATAAAAATTCAGTCCAGATAAGTTAGTGAAAACAGCAGTGCAAGCGACCCGAGGTCTCTTTCTGGGTCATATTTATATTATTTATTCTCCCTATGATCAATTCCGTATAAAAAATTACCATTAAACAATATATATTGGAATTAGCAACACCGACTCAAACCACACCCCCCCTTCTCTCTCTCTCTCCTTTCCTCCTCTGCGCATATATATGTATAGGAGGGAATTCTCCTTTGGCCTTTCCCCTGCTTTACATCATTCTTGGGTTTTCCTTTCTTCACATCGTTTCACATCGCCATCTTCATACTCAAATCATACTCTCTCTCTCTCTCTCTCTCTCTCTCTCTGAGGGATCAAGAAATGATGGATCAACCGGCGTTGTGTTGCATGTGCGGTGACGTTGGCTTCCCGGAGAAGCTCTTCCGCTGCAGCCAGTGCTGCAACCGCTACCAGCACTCGTACGGACTCTCTCTCTCTCTCTCTCTCTCTCTCAGATGTTGTATGCTTCGTGTACATGCACTGTCCGCAATCCAGAATAGTTTCATGCCCAGTTGCCCACAGACGTCAACATCTTCATCGCTTTCTTCGTTCCATGTTGGATGGCTACTTGTAACTGATTTCTTTACTCTCTCTTCGTTCCAAACCACCACCACCTGCCGCTGGCTGCCGTGCAGCAGCCGCCGCCGCCGCCCTTCTCATGTCAACTTGGACTGCCAAGTCGCCTCGCTTATTAAATTTAACAATATGAGCAGCAAGAATACTTTCGCTTTTACTTGATATTGATTGAAAGCAAGCTAATTGATTTCTTTTTCTCGAATGGTGCCCAAGATCATATATTGAATTCTTCATGTTGGCTAAAGAAGATCGTCTTGTTTTTTGATATCAAATCCACAAAAAATACCCATTATTTGAGGATTATGATTGATCAAGTCTCTGATCTACAAACAAAAATTAATTTCTTTTTTTTTTTTTTTTTGTGCTGTATATTGCAGGTATTGCAGTAACTACTCCAGCGAGTCATCGGAGCCCATCGAGCAGTGCGACTGGTGCCAAAGCGAGCTCAGGAGCTCGTCCAGACACCGCGGCAGCTCATCCCAGAAATTGGCTGCTGGGAACGACAGCAGCGTCACAAAATCGGAGTACTCCGGCGACGGGAAGATAAAGCAGCAGCAGCATCGGGATGACGCCCCTGCCCCTGCCCCCGCCGAGAAGGGAGCCGCCAGGAACCCGGGTGGCGCGCCGTCGCCCCGTACGGCGACGCGCAGGTACAAGCTCCTCAAGGATGTCATGTGTTAGGGAGAGACGAGCAGCCTCGGTACAAACATCATATGCAATGTTCGATATTACCCCTTGTTTTCAGCGTGTCATCTTATGTCTGTCTTGATCATTTTAGTGGGTGGTTTTTTTTTTTTTACTCTTGAAAATAATGATCAGTAGGTTTTGTTTTAGGCTGCTTGGGTTGATTTTGAGTTAGTGGATAAGAAATTGTGATATTAGCCTTTTTTTGGTAAATGAGATATTGTGATTGTAATGGGCAAAAATAGCGGAATTTTCCGAACATTCTCTCAAATTAACTCGATTTTACTCTTCGAAAATCACGAGGCACAAATTAATTTTAGTTACATAAATTTAACAAGAAATTAAGACAAAGTAGATGGAAAGGAAAAAGAGAACAATTACAACTTCGTGAAGCATGTGACTATTTAATTTGACTAAAAAAAACTAATAATTCCAGAAGACTTTCTTTTTTCCTCTTTTGGTCAAAACTGGCTTACGTGACATCTATGCAAATACCATTCGCTATCTTGTCAACAAGTCCTCTCAAGTATTCGGGGGACCACAATCACGCGTGTCTTTGATCTTCAGAAAATCGAAATTAATATTACAAAAGTGTCGAGATTAATTTACACGTCTTAAAAGATTATAATTCTTCTTAGATTATACTTAAGGAAGGTTTTAAGGCATTTGTTGACACAGCTCTTTTTTTATTATTTTTTTCAAAGAAAATAATTTGGTAGGTGTAATTAATGAGAAAACTCTGTTGTGGTGCGATGATGGAAGAAGTACAGGAGCAGCAATCCAGCGACCTAGGTTTACTTCATGGGCAAGGGTTTCGAACCATAGTTTCGGTCTCTCTGTCGCTGTCGCAACATGGTCGTCGGTTGAGTCTCTTGAGGAGAAAATTTAATGCACGTTCGATGCCTTTAGTACCAAGCATTCATGGTACCTAAAAAAGCTGATAAAAATATAAAAAAGTCTCTCTCAGATTCATCGAAAGCATTTAATAGCTGGGTCCTCAACGATCCCGATCTTTAGAGACGGCAAAATGGAGGAAATTACATAGGTCAATCGAAATATAGAAGTGAAATATGAATCGCATGATTTGCTGCAATTTGAATATAGTTTTTTGTATTCCAAAGGTCATTTGGACTGTCGATGCCGTTATTTATGTGGGTCTCATTATCGTTATCATATGTAAAAAATGGTTATCATGGGTTGTGAAGTATCCGATAAAGACACTTTGACAGCACCCAATATCTACTCCATAAGATATGTACAAGCTATTTATCACTTTTGTTCAATTGTTTTCGTATGGTCAATTATATATATACCACATAAGATGCCGTGGTTCGCTTTTGTATTATTGATCAATGCATGGGTAATGAATCTTTGAATATGCACGGGTAATAAAGACACTTCGATAGGACCCAATATCTACTCCATAAGATATGCACAAGCTAATAATCACTTTTGTTCAATTGTTTTCGTATGGTCAATTATATATATACCACATAAGCTGCCGTGGTTTGCTTTTGTATTATTGATCAATGCACGGGTAATGAATCTTTGAATATTCATTACTTAACTATGCTGCAATGATCTTTGTAGGATGGCATTCGTATAACTTTTGCAATCCCTATAATTTAAACTTCAAAAGGCCTAGTCTAGCGATGGCGATACGTTTGGCGACTATCTTTAATTATAATAATGAAGGCCCAAAAGGAAGGAAACATGGTGGTGATTATCAAAAAGCATTCCCACTATCTAATTATTTTATCATATTAAGATATGAATTGATAATTTAGTGCATCTAGATTAAGTAAACGATATCAATTAATTACGGGTTAAACGTGCAAAGCCTAATCATAGCTCAAGATTGCTGTGTGTATATATATAAGTCAAGGGCGTGACATATGCTATGGCCATATCACAACTTCCCCCATTTTGAATAACTTTGGGGTCCAGTTTTGCCATCTTGTCAGAGGTGTCTTGATTAATACAAATGGATAAAATGTTTTGCGTATTAGTCGAATCAAAAGATTCAAATACTGTGTGCTATAGAAAACACTTCTCTTTATATGAAAGTCATCACGAATTTCATAAATGCAGAATTCCAGAAATTCATAAGTTTTGGTGAAAGAATTTCTTCAATCCCATCAGGCAAATACATTATAAAGAAGGGAGAACTCGTAAATGAACGAAAAGAAGCATGAGAACTTAAAAACTCCACTAGGTTTTGTCATCATATGAGCATTGTATACAAGATTCTTCAATACATAGTGAAAACTCCTTCAATGAGGTCCCAACTCAGAATGAGGTTAAAAGTGATTATAGCATCTCTATATTCATTACTAGATTGAATGCATGGGGACGTTGTATGCATGTATTCTAGTTCACGCAAAAAACATTTTCCTAGAATGCATGAGTAATTTTGTCCACGTCAACTTTTTTTTTTTTTCATGACTTAATGGCCCGAATATAGGGAGTGGGCTATCTAAACCCTCATAGGACACCCTACAAGTCCTATAAATAGGTTAAGTCCAGTCTTTGGCCTTTGTAAGTGACCCTGACTCGAAACAGTTTGCATGGAATTGGTGAATTTGAATGGTGATCTTCAATTCCCGAATTAGAAATTTTTTGACAACTCAATAAACCGTGCCAGTTTAGGGTACAAAACCACTTGAAATTCTTTGGTCCAATCCAGCAATTTATGGAGGAAAAGTAATTTTCAACCATCATATGATTTTAAAAAGTTAATAATTTACAAATATTTAAGTAAATTACTAACTACAAGATTGCCCATATTTCTGCTGAAGGGGAAACTACGCATATGAAGATAAATTACTCATTTATAAGGTCTCTAAGTGGACGAACTATGTAGGAGCGTTGCAATTATGAAGATAATTATAAGTTTTTAAAAATAGGAAACAAGTTTACTATAAATTCAATTTGATTGCGAATTTTTTGGGAAGTTACCAGGCTTGGATGTCATTAAGGAAAATAATTATATGAGAAGGGTGAATACTAACTTGTCATTTATAAGTACCTATAAAAAAGAATTACAATGATTGAGGATAATTACAAAGCATAGCTAATATCATTGACAACGATTTTAGGTATTTAACATTTTATTGATTAATTACTCAGTGCTAGCATTTCCATGGTAGAAACCCTGTAGACAAATCGCTGTTCATAAAGGTAGATTACTAAAGGGGTTAAAGTGAAGATTGATTGAGATTTGAGACAAGTAAGCTATCTCGCAACATGTTTCTTCTCTTGACTGAACAAAAGGATTGTCTTTTAATCTACATATATAATTAATCTATACCATAAGGCTCTTATGCTTCAAAACACTTTCTAATCCACAGGATCTATAAAGTGGCAATTGTAGAGCATCATCCCTCAAGGAAAGAAAGAGTTGGCCAAGGAAGAGTGTATATAGACTCACACACTTTATACTCTTATTTAACTTTCTAGCCAAAAAAATAAAAAATTCTGTTATTTAACTTCTGAAAGAGGTTAGCCTTAGATAGCAAAGGCTGGGAGCATTACAGACCACATGCAAGACATTTTTACAAATAGAATGATACAAATTAGAGACGAAAAGATAATAATAAAAGTATTTTGATTGAGTCAAAGTCAATGAAATACACAGTATAAGAATACAATGAAAATAACATCATTACATATAAGTGCAACTCTTAAAGTTGAAAATTCTCATCGTTAAATTCACCCAACCTTACTAAAATCTCAAGTCATATCAGAAAATTTGCGGCTAAAATAAGAGACCGGTCCGGTTTTCTTTCTCAGCGGACCCTCCTCGAGGCGCCCTAAAACCACTAAAATTTTCCCGACGTGGAGGGTGATACGGCGAGACCAAGCGTTGGCTCAGGGAACGAGGGGACAGCACATAAAGTGGTGGTCGTTTTTGGACCACTCGTTCAAGGTCAACACCACATGATGCTCCTTAAATGCTGTCCACTGTTTCCAGGTGTGTTAAGTCCTTCGGTGGCTCCAGAAAGTACACCAAAAGTTCACCACGTAACTTCTTTTGTAGTCCTCTTCTTCTCTCCCTCCTTCACCAGTCTGACGGCTATTGCCATGTTGTCCCGAACGGCAGATAAAACAAGCTAAGAACATACTCTGATTAACATTCCTAGGCAGTCAATTTAATCAAAGTGCTCAATGAGGTTCGAACATATTTGCAAGATGGAGGCACCTGGAGATGTGCTCGAGTCATTGTTTTGCGTGTTTCGGGATGGAAAAATGGCCGCCCACCTTGCTACTGGACGAGATGGTTTCAATGTGTGAGGAAAAAGCCGAAGGGAAGCCATCTAAATATATTATTATAGACTAGTACAAAGTTACTGTGCTCATTATTTACCATGTGGAGTTCTAATACATGTTGTCCTTGTGCTTGTAAAGAATGTGTTTCTTAAACTCTCCACTTCTTCTGACCAAAAAAAATAAAAATCCACTTCTATAGGTGCTAACTAGGGCATTTTGACAATTTCTTATACATTTACCATATTATCATCTCATAGCTCTGTTTCCTTAATGTTTTCTATCAGCAGCTTAGGACATTCTTAATCCCCTTTTTTTTTTTTTTTATCATATTGATAAGCATTTGATGCACAAGTTTTAGCCTTAACTTCCTTGCACATGTCAAAAAGTCTTAACTAGATGTGCTCCGTCGGACAAATATCAAATTTGGAAAATGTCATAATTGAATAAATTGCTTAGCAATTATTATGGATTACATGTGTCTTAAAAACAAAAATGAGCGTGGCAAAAAATAAGGTAAAATATTATTTAAAGAGAAATGATTAGGTGACGGTTTTTAATTTGTTGTGAGAATAATAGTCTATTCTGAACTACAAAAAAAGAAATAACAAATAATTATAAATTATTATGAAGTCCATTCTTTCAAAAATATGTGACTTATAATAAGTTGTTATTATCACATAAAATCAAAAATTGTTATGCTAGTAAAACCTTTATCTAAATGGAGAAATAACTTTTCAACCAAAAAAAAAAGTGCTAACTAGTCGGGTCTATGGTTTTGCTTCTCACATTGAGCTAGAATGCAAGTTCAAAGAAAGATCCCCATTTCTTTGATATGAACACATAGGAATTAACGCACAAATGACACAAATTGAAGAAGTTGGCCTTACTTTGAAGAATAATCTCCACTACATAACATATTTAGATAGCTTCATGAGAAGAAAAAGATCAATAAGAGTGTAGTAGACAACTAAACCTGTTGACATACTTAAAACCATAGCGTTGGTCTTTCGAAAAATTAATCTGTGATTAGTTAATTGCATGAAATAAGGTACTTTTTTTTTCTAAGTAATAGTACGTTTATTTCATTTAAAATTTCACTATAAAAGAAAATATTTCTCATGAAAACATTTTCATGGAAAACGATTAGTTTTCTTTTAACTGTTGGTTTATGTAAAATGATTTTCTTTTTGTTAGAATGGGAAATCATATTTCCCTAATCTAAATTTGTTGTTTTTAATCTATGAATCAAAACAAAAGAAAATCGAAAAACAATTTCCAAATTTAATTTTCCTTCAAATAATTAGACCCCAAAATTAGAAACTTCTTCACAACACCAACACTGTGTGGATATATGATTTCTTTAGAGCTAAGAAACCATTTTGATAGATAAATTTCATTTGCGCACGTGGATTATCAATAAATAAATAAAAAAAGAAAGTTCCTTTTCATGGTAGACAATAAATAAATAAACAACTGAAATATCAAACTCTTACTTTCTTTCTCCATCTTACCATCTCAACCTCTCTGTTCTCGTTTGCACATGCTAGCCTGACTTCGACGAGACCTAATTTGAAGACGAAGTAAAGATTGGTGCACATGACCAAGCAATCTCAGCTCAGCTCAACTTCCCCCGTATCCGTCTCTCGTGCGTCCTGTCCACTACCGCCACCGCCTTTTTCCTTTTCTTTCTCCCCAAACTACACGTGGCCATCGCAACGTGTCGCACGCTTTACATTTTGTTGGCTTTTTGACTACCGAGAAAAACGTCGTATTGTCACATGCCTCGTTCGGCGTGATCCACACGCACGCGACCGGCCCATTAGCGTTCAATTAGGGTTTATGTAGTACGTGCTGTATCCGAGGTGATTCATGTACTGAGTCTCCCCCACCTAATAACATTTTAAACGATGGTACCGATCCAATTCCTCTCTAATTTTTATTTCGCACATACAAGCTCACCAATACGTTCCAATACTGTGAATTAGACATACGGCATAAATTCGATTTGCCACGCCACCATGTATAAGTAATCTTTTATGTGGAATTACTTTGTAATTTCATCCAAACTTATCGAAAGTCGTTTCTATTTGGAGCATATCACTAAACATTTCGACCCATTTTTCAAGCTTTCACGTATTTTCTTATATATTAAGAAATCATGAGTGCAATTCTTGGTACACTACTTGATTTTGAATGGAAGTATGTATTTGGTAATAGTATATAAAAGTTGTTTTGGTGCGATAATAATATTAACTTAGGATGCGTTTGTTTCAATAAAAGTAATTTCCCAGAAAGTGTTTTCCAGATTTTGTGCTGTTTGTTTTTCCAAAAACGATTTAGTCAGTGGAAAATACTTTCCAGTCAATATAAATATTATGTATTATTTTAGAAAAATGAATTCCTGTACATGAGAAAGGGAAAACACTTTCCCTCTTTATCAAGTCTTTAGGTCATCTTTGTCCTTTTCTTTTATTCTCCAAAATCTCTCTCTCTCTTTTTTTTTTTATACTAGTGTAAATCGTTAGTTTAAACGTTATTTAATCATTTTCCAAATGCGATCCAATGGAACGCAAAGCTTGGATCAATGTTATTGCTCTAAATTCGGTTGTTATTGGAGTTACTATTTTTACAAGATAGTGAGAACATTGTCTAAAAAATCTTAAACTTTGGTCAATTCAATCATCCAATTTAGTCATAAATTTTTTGATCATTTGCTAACTTAATCCTAAACCTTTTTAATGAATTCTCAATATAGTCTTTCCGATTATTTTTTGCTGAAAATCATTAATATGGCGGTTCAATCAACATTAGCCATTATATATGGTACTGTTGATGCCGACGTGGACAATTTTTTCCATTTTTTTTTGAATTTTTTAATACTTTTTTTCTTATTTTTACACGTGGTCAGCGGGATCACTAGCCCTCGGCTGAGGGTTGCAAAGGGTCTATTTGTTAATCGGTCAAATAGTGTTTAATTATATTCTTTTGTTCCTGAAAATAGATTTAGCACATAAATCTATTTGTTAAAATTTTTGTTTCCGAGAATAAATTTGGAATAGAATCAAGAATAAAAAAAAGTTGCTTCTTGTTTCTAGGAACAATTCTAAGAATTGATTTTCTTTCTTCTCTTTCTTTTTCCTTTTCTTCTTCTTCCTTCAACCTATTGCCACCCAATTGCCACTCGTCGGCCACTGTTGCCATTGCCGGAGGCTCACTCGGTAGCTTGGTAGCCACTGCCAATGGTCACGACCGACCACAAAAGGAGGAGGAAGAAGAGAAAAGAAAAAAAGAAAAAGAAAAAAATAGTAAAAGAAGAAAAAAATAAATGTATTAAAAAATTAGAAGAAACAAAAAAAAAAATTTAAGAGTTTTACCAAACGTATTTCTATCCCGAAAATAAAAGTTTTGAATAGTTATCAAATACCTTCAAATACATATGAATTATTTTCAAGAATAGAATGATTACTATTCGCACCCAAAGCTATCATTGACCACAACAAGGACTAACAAGAGCATGATGCCTTGTTGTGGCCTAAGCAAGGGCTAGTGACACCCTCGCCAAATCTAGGGAGGTGAGAGCATCATGACCCTCATGGGCCATAAGGAAGGCACGCTGTGACTTTCAATAATAGTACATACATGCACAATTAAAATATTTATGTTTGAACCGACTGCATACTATAGACTTTTTGAACAATTTTCCCTAAGATAACCTCTTCATTCAAAAGTAAATTTTGTACAATTCACCCTTTTAAATAATTGAGATGGAGTAAAGGATGACAAAAAAAATCTTAAATCTATTATAACAGCCGCTAAATTCACTTCCTCTATTGAAAACCCTAACGAATACTCTACCTTCTCTCCCTATCCTACATTGTGCCTCCCCAAGTCAAAATGGTAATGGGAAATAACATGCGTATAAGATCCATTGAAAACGTGAGTTCAAGGCGTGTGTGAATTTTGATACCGATTCTCACCTAGCAAAACATGCAATGTAAGCCAAAGCGAAATCTTACTTCGACTCTCGTCTTAGATGATCCGATCCACTTTCCCTCAAAAACATCATGCGGAGGGAGGTCATAAGTAAATAAAACTCATTGTAATTTCGTACTCGAACACGTGGATACATTAACAACACATGCTCACGATGGAGTAGCCGATGTCGCCGTCCCCTCCATCTCGTCACCTCCCTCAAATCTCGGTGCCCTTTCGTCATTTGATGTCAATCTTCCTCGCAAATGGAGATCCTTCGAACTGCTTCTTTTGGGTAATGTTTCACGCATACGATAAAATTCAATGAGCACGCTCTCGCCGTGGACTTCAATTTTACGGCTGAAAAGAAAGTCGATCTTCTACGCTTGCGACACGTGGATGACATTAACGTCAAAATTGTGTCAACTCGGATCCCAATGATGTTTAATCTCAGTTTTCTTAGTCCGTGGCGTCACGAATGATTGCTGCTAATGTGGTCTGTCCATCCCGAGCAATTCTTTATCTTTAGGAGATCGCGATATCCGATTTTTATTTGGATGCTGAAAGTCGACCCGTCAGCATCACGGTCTCGTTAAATGTACATATCGGTCGGTCAATTTGAGATTTTTAATTTTAACATATGATATTGCTCTTTATGCGTGCGTGGTGAAAACGATGATGATAGCAACGATGAGAAATAATATATTGCCGTGCAAAGTGCGAGGCAGTCAAGTTCATAACCCATTAAGAAGTCATATCTTATAAAATAGATAAAATTTTTCTTATTTATATGATATTATATAGAAAGAAAAATTATCCAATCAATGTTAAACTTACTGTACAACGACCGATTCAATTATAAATTTTTTAATTTGACTAATTTAATCTTAAACATTAAAATGATTTTTCAATGTAGTTTTAAATTTATTGTACGGCTGTTAATTTAGTCTTATTATACTATTGATTTGATTACAAATTTTTTAATTTAGTAAATTTAATCCTAAATTCTATCATGCGACTATCAATTTAGTCATGTTGGATAGCTAATTTAGTCAAGAAAAAATTTCAATTTGGAGAATTGTATAGTCTTCTGGCGAACTTAGGGAAATGCCGACGTAGAGTTTCAGTTAACACTGGCCCTCGTACATGGCCGGGCAGTGTCTGACATGTACAATCAAAAGTCGAAACATCTTGTTTTGTAGATTTTTTTTTAATTTTTTTTTTTTTGCCTAATTTCTTTTCCTTTTCTGCGTACTGTTCATCTTCTGGGTGTTCATCCAATGCTCTTCTCAATGGCCACGATACTCGAATTGCTTCAAAAAAGCGACGCCGCTCGAGTCCTCGGCTTCGGAAACTGTTGGAAGATATGCTGTTGAAGATTGGATATTATGCTGTTGAAGATTGGAGATCATGATATTTCGCGAGATAAGATCGGGAGAGAATATTACAAAATATTTTCTGTTATTTTCCTGATCCTATTTGTACTATAAATACAGTCTCAAACTTGTACATTCAGCATGACAAAAGAATACAATTTTTCCATTCTATCTTCACTTGTGTTCCTCAAATTCTTTCACGGTATCAGAGCGTCTTCGCTCCTGATTTCAGCTTCCGCTTCTCTCTTCTTTCTTCTTTCTTCTTTCTTCCTTCTGTCTATTGTTGGCCTGCTGACCGGAGGATTCTAACCTACAAAATAGAATTCTATTCCGGCAGAGGAAAACAATTCTTGGAAACAAGTGATCGATATCTTACCATGGCTCAAGACTTACCGGAATCTGCACAACAGCACCCGGAAGAAATTGTTACAGAAACGTCTGACCCGCCTATTCCAACATATGGGCATTCAGGCATTCAGGATCAACAATTGGGCTGGGCTCAGTCAAATTTGGGGCAGCCCATTGCGGGCCAGCTCGATTCCGGCCAACCCACTACAGGTCAGCCCAATTCGGGCCAGCCAACGGCGGGCCATCCATACCAATGGGTTCCTCTTCAGTGGCCCATTACGGGCCATCGAACCCACCATTTTTTGGCCGAGCCCAAGTACATCATTTACTGGTTCTAATCGGGTCTCGCCAGGGCCCAATGGCGGCCCACCAGCCTTGAGTGGGGCAAGCACAACCAGTGGACCCGGCTTTTCAAATGCGGGTTATTCAGATGGGCCGGGTATTCCAAACCCAGGAAGCGGGTCAATTGGACCGGGTATCCCAAACCCAGGAAGCGGGTCAATTGGACCGGGTATGGGCATGAATCCCTACCCGGTTCTTCCGCCGGGATACCTGCCATACTCGGTGGCAGCCATCGCCGGTCGGCTAGAACCAGGCGATACCCTGTATGTTTCCACCGCCGATGGGCCGAAATTGCGACTAATCAGCCACCAACTGACTGGATCCGAGGGATATTCACACTGGGCACGAGAATTTCGAAGAGCCATAGTGACGAAAGACAAGGACAGCTTCATCGACGGAATTGTGCCGATACCTAGAGACAAAAAAATGGCAAAGTAGTGGAGAAAATGCAGTCAACTCGTAAGGACATGGATCGGAAACTGCATCAAGCCAGAAATTGCAGCCGGACTACCACCGACAGACGACGCAAAAACGATGTGGGATAATATTAAAGAAATGTACGGGAAACTAGATCGAGCAAAGTTCTTCTCCCTTACCCAGCAAATCTCGGAACTGAAACAAGGAAACATGACAGTCACGGCATGTTTCAATAAGCTCTCAGCTCTCTAGAACGAGCTGGAAGCAGCGGAAGAGAAGCTCGAAGGACCCGAAACAACTCTACAGCAGTATAAGGCGATAAAAGACAGAGAAAAGGCCACTCGATTCCTACTCATCCTCAACGATTCATACCTGAGTTTCAGATCTCAGATCTTGGCTATGGAGCCCCCACCACCTCTCGGCCGAATATTCCAGCTCGCTGTTCAGGAGGAAAGCCATCGACTCGCGGCGCCGGAAAGCACGAGGGCAACGGAGGGCGTCGCGCTCTCGGCACGCGGCGAGCGCCGCGGATCGGGTCACCAAACCCTAAAACGGGGAGCGAAGGGCGAGAGAGAGCGAGCTAGGGTTTCCCGTTGATCCGCCCGCTTATAAATGTCTGGGAATCGATGGCCCAGATCATTTGGGGCGATCGGACGATTCCAGATCGATCGACGGGCATAGAGAATCCAACGGTGGGTATGGGGCCGGAATTAAAGGATCCAATGGTCAGAATTTTGCCACATCAAAAAAGAATTTTGGGCAAAATAACAAAGGGAAAAGTAAATTATATTGTGATTATTGCAAGCGGCCGCATCATACTATTAATAATTGCTGGAAATTGCATGGTAAACCTGGGGAAAAAGGAAAAAAATCGTCAGTTGCAGCTTATCATGTTGCTAGTCCAATAGATCCCAATATTGATCAGCCCATGACACATTGACAATTTCAGCAGCTTATGCAGGCATTGCAAAAATTGGACACTTCCAACAAAGGAAGTGTTTTTTCAGGTATCTCTCATTGCTTGATAAGTTCCATTTCAAGAAATACTTGGATTATTGATTCAGGAGCTAGTGATCATATTGTCTGCAATAGGGATTTCTTTTCTGAGATACACAAAAAACTAAATGTTCTTATTACTGTGCGTTTGCCGAATGGAAATGTTACTCATGTTACTTTCACAGGCACAGTAAAAATTAGCCCCCAAATTATCCTGCAAAATGTCATTTATGTCCCGAGTTTCAATTCAATCTTATTTCGGTGTCTAGAGCACGTAAGGAAAACTCTTGTCGAGTCTTGTTCAATACCGATACTTGTTTATTTCGGGCCCTTTCGGCGGCAAACCGATGGGCTCGGGTAGTTTATCGAAGGACTTTTCTTGTGGAATGATTCCCAAAAGACTCTTGATTTATCTAGATTTCCTTTGAATAAAAATTCAATGTGTAATGCCATTATCGGTGATTCCATTATGCATTTAAGAATGGGCCATAGTGCCACTTATCCTTTCCCTCAATGTCATGTTTGCCCCCTTGCAAAACAGTCACGTTTTTTTCTTACTATCGTGGATGATTATTCTAGAGCCACATGGATATTTCTTATGCAATCCAAAAGTCAAGTATTTTCATATTTGAAGGCATTCATTTCCTTATCAAAGAATCAGAGACTTGTTGGGAAACTCATATATCTGACCATGACTAGACCAGATATATGTTATGGTGTGCAAATCCTCAGTCAATTTATGCATAGGCCCAAACAATCTCACATGAATGCAGCACTGAAGGTTGTGAGATATTTGAAGAAATGTCCAGGACTTGGGATACTTCTCTCTAGGAAAAGTAACATGGAAATGACAGCTTATTGTGATGCTGATTATGCCACTTCTCCTATGAGTAGAAGATCTGTCACTGGTTTTTGCATCAAGTTGGGAGAGTCACTACTTTCATGGAAGACGAAGAAGCAACCAACTGTATCACTATCCTCAGCAGAAGCAGAGTATCGAGCCATGGCAAAGGCAACTTGCGAGATAGTTTGGTTGCTAGGTCTGCTTCAGGATCTTGGGGTACAAATGAAGAAACCGACCATGTTGTTCTGTGATAATGATGTTTGCTCTCGGACTAGCGAGTTAATCCTATTATGCATGAAAGAACAAAGCACATTGAAATGGATTGTCACTTTACTCGGGACAAGATCCAAGAAGGGATAATCAAGACGAGAGGGATCCAAACCATGGAGCAACCGGCGGATATTTTCACTAAACCTCTTTGTCAAAGACAACATGCATATCTACTGAGCAAGCTAGGTGTCTTAGACATCTATAAGCCACCAGCTTGAGGGGGAGTGTTGGAAGATATGCTGTTGAAGATTGGAGATCAGGATATTTCGCGAGATAAGATCGGGAGAGAATATTACAAAATATTTTCTGTTATTTTCCTGATCCTATTTGTACTATAAATACAGTCTCAAACTTGTACATTCAGCATGACAAAAGAATACAATTTTTCCATTCTATCTTCACTTGTGTTCCTCAAATTCTTTCAGAAACTGCTGCTAAGAGAGGGGGAGAGAGAGAGAGAGAGAGAGAGGGAGGGTGATGGCAAGAAGGAGCTCGGTGCGGCGGCGGTTACTTTTCCCTCGAGAGACATCTCTCTAATGGCGAGAAGCTTCGGTAGAGAAGGAGGTGCGGCAGCAGCAGTAATGGCGGTTCCGCCGGAGGCGCATCTTTATTCCGATCAAGATGATGGCATAACGTACGTGCGAGAAGATGACGAGAAGAAACAAATGGGGGGAAGAAAAGAATGGGATCGCGGAGTCGCGGAACCAGGAACAACTTTGCTTAGGAGAATGAAATCATCCTCTCAGATTTCTCAATTTCCACTTTTCTCCATTTGTCTCTGCATTTTCTTCTTCCTCTTAATCTCTTGAGTTCTAATTAATTGTGGTGTAGGGCTTTCGAGGACTGATTTTAGGGTTTATGAATCTTTAAGGACTTATAGTTCGAGGATTGCAGCCATGGGAGAGGGATCAGATGAACGCCCAAAGAAGAAGATGAACAGTGCCTGGGAAAGGATTAAAGAAGGAAATTTATTTAAAAATATATCGTTGTGAGTGAACTTGTCCACGTCAAATGCCGGCTAGCCACATAGGGCGGCTGGCACCGATTGGAGCTCTACTTAAAGTTTTCCTTCGTTTAAATTTGCCGGAAAATTATATTGAAAAATTATCAGAAGGTTTTTGAATTGTCACTTGCATTAGGTAATTTTTCCTTATAAAATGATAGTACGCAAAAAATTCATCTACTCTTACTCCAAATTCAAAATTATCCTTGTGCTGTTTTTTGAAAAAGAAGAAGAAGAAGATGGTCCCTCTATTTTAAGTCCTATTGAAAAATTACACCCAAATGTCGATGTGGATATCATAATGTTGACCTCAGAAAAAGAATTACATTTCTTCCCTTAATTTGGTTGCATGGGCTGCGCCTGAGATTTTTATTTCTCCTTTATTTGTTCAATTTCATA